>OU612059.1:4610689-7010689 GCA_914767635.1 Melanostoma mellinum
CCTCTTAGGGGCCGTCCATAAAATACGTCACACTAAAATTAGCTTTTTTCGAACCCCCCCTCCCCCCCGTGTCACACTGTGTCACACTTTCTGTGACCCCCCTATGAATATTACGTCACAAAAGCGTATACCCCCCCCCCCCCCCTTGCGCAGTTGTAAGTTTTAATTTTTTTTATAATAAATAAATCTTCAAATCAGGAACTTTTTAAGTTACAATAAGTTAATATGTGTCAATCAATCTGGCTTTAGGCCTAGGCACAGCTGCACTACTGCTTTGATTGATGTTGTGGAAAACATCAGAAAGCAATTAGATAAGGACAAAATAACTATTTTAACACTTTTAGACTTCTCAAAAGCGTTTGACTCTGTAAATCATGAAATACTGTGCTATAAACTTAAAAGTCAGTTCAACTTCTCTCTAACATCAACAAAACTCATCCATTCCTACTTAACTGAAAGGTCCCAAGCTGTTTTTGTGAACAATTCTTTGTCTTCTTTTCTTCCTCTACAGCGAGGTGTTCCCCAAGGGTCAATTTTAGGGCCTTTATTATTTTCACTTTACATTAATGATCTTCCATCATATCCGCAGAATAGTTCAGTGCATATGTGCGCAGACGACGCGACGTTCAATTATGCTACAGCTTTACTTTAGGAATGCTTGAAAATAGTATTTGTGAAGTCAATGAGGATTTGGAACAAATCGTCATCTGGTCGCGCCTAAATGATCTTTACTTGAATCCAAACAAATCAAAATGCTTGGTCATATCCCGAACTTTAACTGATACCTCCTATTTTCCACCGATATATTTGAATAACACAGTTATTGAGTTCGTTCATTCTGCTAAAAACCTTGGGCTGACGTTTAATAAAACACTTAGTTGGAATAACCATATACGATCAATGCTTAGAAGAATTTATGGTGGACTTCGAATGCTTTGGACAACCTTCCATATTACTCCTTTAGCAACACGTCTAATATTGGCTAAAACATTATTGGTTCCTCTTATGCTCCTCTGTTGTGAAATCTTTAGTAATTGTAACTCAGAACACTAGAGAAAGTTTAATGTTGCTTACAACAGTATTGCTCGATATATATATGGGTTGAAAAATTTGATCACATTTCAAATTTTTCAAAATCAATACATGGCATTTCTCTTGATAACTTATTTAAACTCAGAACATCAAAGCCAAAACACAATCACGCGTCAGCGGCGCGTCGACCTCATTTGACAGAAAAATCAAAAGTTCAACCATAGTAAATCTGTAGAGTCTCACACAATCACGCTTTGTCCTCAAACGCGTCGTGTGACAAACGTAAGCAAACGTAACAAAGCGACCAACCTTCAAAAAAAGTTCAGCTATGCTGAACTTTTGCTCGCTTTCTGACATATCTCTCCTTTTCAGTTTTACAATAGGGAAGAGTAATAAAATCGATGTAAGTAAAACATCGATTTACGAAACAAATTATCGAAATGTCGGTATCGATGTTGAAATGTGTTTCAGCTGAAATTTATCGATGTAAATACTAAACAAATATTTAATTTCTCATTGTTACAGCTGTATTAAATTAAATTTTTATTGGATTATTCAATGTAGGTGTTGTTGAACCATTTAAACTACTATGATTTTGCAATGAAGTTTTGAAAAATCGACTTATACTTTATGTTATATTTTTCGTATGGAGGATTTCGATGAATTTTTGATATATGAGTGAGTTTAAAGTCGATTATAGATTTTTGTGGATAACAAATCAATCAAATTTTACTTTATATTTGTGATGTTTAATGACTTAAACTACTATAATTCTGAAAAGATGTTCTTAAAAATTGACATACATATGTTATCATACCGTAGATTTCGATTAATTTTCGATGCATGGCCGCATGGGTTAATGTAAAGTCATCAATATGGGATATTGAAGCATTTAAATCATTTTATTTTTGTAAAGGTGCTCAACCAATAACTTATGCTATAGTTTCAAACCGTATATTGCGATAACATTTTTGATATCTGTATGAATATAAGGTCGAAATCGACAAGGTTTTCATTTTAAACAGCAAATATTATCACAAACTAGATTGCTACTACACATTTCACTAAGCTCCTCATTTATTTCTTTATCAAAAGTAATTAACAAATTAGTAATCGATTTAGTTTTCCATCTACTTAATACAAAGGAAAAAATCGATTTTTGTTATCGATAGTTTCTGATAACGACGATGGTCGTTCGATATTTCAATCGATATATTTTCTTAATTTCACACAAGCTTAGACGAATGAATGACAGTAGGGCGCTTTGAGGATTTCTCATGCAACGTGAAGCCTACGTGAGGTCGACGCGGCGCGACGCTCTATTGTGTTTTGGCTTTTAACCTTGCTTCACAATATAATGCAATCTCATCAACCTGAATATTTGTTTAACAAGCTTACTTTTTCACAATCAGAAAGATCTTGCAACCTTGTTCCAGTACGTTGTTCTTTTTGGTGTCCGAACGTCAGTTTTATCCGTATTCTATTCGTTTATGGAAATCCCTACCACGATCTATAAAAACACATTTCTGACGGTGAAGTTGTGGGTTGTGTTGATGATGATGATGAAAACGGTGATGTTGTTCTTAAAATCTGATTTTTTATTTTTATTTTTAATTTGTTTCTAATCAGCAGTCTTTCTCATTAATGATTTATTATACATATTATTGTATAGCACATTTTTTTAAAATATAGTACCTTGTACTGAAATTTACTCTAGTTTATAAGATATTGTATCTTACTGAGTTAAATTATGTAATTGAATAGATACAAAATACAAATACAAAATTAACAAAACGCTAGAGTCGCGCCAAAGAGCTAGCGCTCATGTTAATATATTGAGTGACAATTTATTGTATTTAAAATATATACATTTAAATGTCTGTATATTTACTAATACGAAATGAATTTCTTTTATCTTGACAACGATTTAAAAAAAAGCTAGTCGAGAGAAATACTGTAGTAACATTTTTTGATGAACGGCGAACGTTACGTTGCCGTAGACCCCCCCTCCTTCTTGTCACATCTTGTCACACTCAGCGAGACCCCTCCCTCCCCCCTGTATGCGAACGTATTTTATGGACGGCCCCTTACCATTGCACCACGGAAACAACGGCTATTGAGGGTTTGCAAGAAAATAGCACGTTTATTTCAGTGATTCTTTAAAATTCGCTTTTCTTTGGGCAGACTTGTGATTTAACAAAGCGTAACGTGAATTTTTCTTTATTTTTAGTTAGATTCAACAAAAACACAAGGGCTACAGTCTTGAGCATGTATACAGAGTGAATAAGCGATATCATCTGCAACAGAGTCAGTTGGAGCGAAAAGTAATAAAGCACTTAACACTTCTGTGCTAAGGATCTACCTACGAACATAGTTTTTGGAAATTTGCCATCACGGTAGATAAGTCCCTGTTCGGGTGCCAATTCCTTAATGACTTACTTATTCATTGTGCAATGGAAACTAGTATAGTTCGTGAAGACTACGATCAACGACCACAGGTTTGTGACATTTTTCCTTATTTTCTTGTTATGTCACACAAAATTAAAAAATCTTGTAACTGACAAATTGTAGGTCAATAAATCTTTTTCTTTTCTTCATATCAATTCTTAAGAGTTCCAACAGAGGGATGAAGTATGAAATGTACGTAAGTTGGTATCTTGGAAGATAAGTCACGCGTATACTCCGCCTGAAAGGTTCCTTCACTTTCTTTTCTGTGTCACATATCTCGTAATCAGACTTCGATTTATAGGTTCTTCCAGGAAAATGTACTCTAAGGATCAATCTCACAGCAGGAGTAGACGCGGTTGTCGCTGTAAACAAAAAAATGTATAAAACGATAAGAAGACTTCGACCTGATACCTTCACATTCATTACGTTGATCTCTAGAAAATAAAATGTTAACAAAAATGACCCAAGAACTAAAACTACATACATGAGTGTGTCTCTCTACCTGGGCACGGTTCGTTCTCCTCCTACGAATCACTTCACGAAGTCAAACAGCGATTTGTCAGTCGATTGTCACGGAGATTAATGTAGCCGCTCCGAACGTCAGCCTTGTCACAATAATTAATAAAAATATAAACACTCCCGCTTTATAGCTAGTGACTTGGAAAATGAGACGATCTCGCGCCTCGGCTGCCATCATTAATCTCTGACATAGACTGAGAACATAGTGCCAGTGCGTGATGTTGAATCTCTCGACATACTCCAATTGCGTAAAATATACAGATTACCAATTGTCACTTGCATTTTCAATACCATAGTCTGTATAAGTGTGTATAGGATGGTGTTCCTGACTAAGTCTCTCTAGTGAAGTGACTGATGCGAGAGCATTTCATCAACGCCGAATGCCAAAGCATCCCAAACGAAAAATTCCCTTTTTGTTTCACTATGTGACAGGATGTTACGAACCGAAATATTTATTCCGATTTTTCATGTTTCATCCTTTACCACAGAGGACAATGAGGCAGGCGGTCGGAGTGTCTGCTGGTCCAAATGTGAATGTGTGTCCTCTATGAACTGTGACGTATACACGTCCTTTAACTTTCACTCGATCAAAATTACCAGCATTTTTCATTGCACACTTCAATGGCTGTGATGTGATATGGTTAGTGGTGGTGGTGTGGTAAATATACTGATGAAGACAAAGAAGGAGTAGCTTTAGCTACGGTTTCGTTGTGCGAGTATAGAGATAGTAGGGTAAAAATTATCTGCTACTAGATTTTTCACCTCGAGTTCGATGTTCTCGACCTTGATGGGGCTTTTAGAAAGTGACGAAGGATACTCACTCACGAGAGTAGGGAATTTGTGTGATAAGTTGTCACATTATTAGGGGAGTAGGTATAATGGATGCCAAGGATTAATGAGGAACGTGATAAGTTTTCGAAGTTGATTTGGTGCCGTGTGTGATAGATGGTGATGTATCTGAGTTCTTCTTTCAAGAAAAATGGGTGGATTTAGAGAATCATTGCTTTTATTTTTCTTTTTCAATTGAGTTAGCTGATTGAACAAAAAAAAGGGGGATATAAGCAACACTTTTGAAACGCTGAAGATTCCTCTTTTTTTTCTTTTTGTTTAAACTTGGAGGTACAATGACATATCGATTCATTAAAAAGTCCACAAGCCTATAGAAAACAGCACTTGTTGTGAGAAAAGAGCATATTGTCTGTATTCACCATCGGAGTTGTACTCTTTTTATAAAAATTATCCTCAGATCATCACGAACTACTTTATTCATATAGTTGCACAAAATTCGCTGGAATTCAACTATGTATCGTCTTCTAAGAACTGAATTGGACTTTTGTGACTCAGTGAACTATACCATCGGTTTCTTTTTCAACAATTGGACACCAAAAGGTAACTTCGCAGTGGAGTTTGTCTGCGATTCGAAACAAAGTATTTTTGTATTCAAATTAACATCGCAGTTACGGGACTTAATTTGGAGACAAAAGTCGGAGCTGTCGGAACTCTGAACCTTTTGCTTGTTACTAACTTGCAAAATTACACAATTCCTCTCTTAAGCCAATGTGAACTGCCAAAGCCTGAGATAAGGCCGAAAGCAATTATGCTTTACTCGTAAGAACTTAAACCTAAATAGGGTGGGGCAACAGAATTCGTGGAGAAGTGTGGCCCAGCGCAATTCCATACCAAGCGAGGTAACGGGCCTACAAAATTTTCCCGATTCTGAACGACTCAGTGAGAAAGAGCACTTTAAAAATTGTACATAGCCTGACTGAAGCAAATGTGACTTTTAGGAGCCGAAGATAGAGCCAAGAAGATAGCCATTGTGCTTTAAGCGTAAGAATTTAAGCCTTAATAGAGTGGCCCTTCAAAATTTGAGGTGCACTGGGATCTAGACCTTCTTCATAACTTGCGAGGAATAAAGGGGCCATCGAGTTACTTTCGTTTCCGCAACTTGTTTTTTATTGCGAAAGACGATACCCGTGGAAGAACAGTTAAGTATTTCTGAGATTCAAGCTTTCAACTCCCATGTGTCAACTGACCACTACCCCACATTTTATGCATATGACCATCGACATTGGTGTCAGGTGTGGGATTTATTCGTCAGTCGTTCAGCAACAGCTATCGTGTGTAGACGTGTTGACGACTTTAGCTGTGTATATTTACAAGTGGAGTGCGATTTAAAAGTTTAAAGTCAGTGATTTTTCAATAAGGCAGTAGCCGAGCGAGTAGCGCAGCAGGTACTCAGTGTGGAGCAACGTGGGTTCAACTCCCAGCCGGGGCCTCCAATTTTTATT
Organism: Melanostoma mellinum; assembly: GCA_914767635.1. NCBI lineage: Eukaryota > Metazoa > Arthropoda > Insecta > Diptera > Syrphidae > Melanostoma > Melanostoma mellinum. Next base: position 4,616,980 of record OU612059.1, read on the forward strand.
CTTCTTTTAAAGCAAATAGCCCAAATAAAGGAGAAAATCCGATTAGAAGGTGAAAAAAAAAAGCGACACAGTCGTCTGTGATGGACCATAGCGGTCCATCAACAACAAAAAAAGTGTTGGATGCAAATCCAACACTAAAAACAGCAACAACAACTAGCAAAGCAGCGGCAACAACCGCAATGGAAATTGCGGTGCCAGCAACAGCAGCAACAACAACTGCAAAGAAGAGGCGGCGCCTAAAAGCCAAACCGAATTTGGTGTCCCGCAGACAAAAAATAGTAAAAGATAAGGAGGTCGACGATGACGAGATGTCGACAAGCAGCGACAGCATCGAAAGCCTAAATTCCACTTACGAATATGAGTCCAACGGTGGCGAGGGCCGTTACACCGGTAGTGGAAACTCGTTCGCAGCATTGGCAGACGAAGGCGACGGTGTGGACGAGGATAATGATAACAATGTAGATAACAATGTAGAAGACAAGAGACTTCGTACGATATCTACAATATTGGAAAAATTGTACAAGGAGATCGAAGAGATCAAGGAAAAACAGGTGGCCCGCAGGAAAGCCGAAAGCGAGGCAAAACAACAACTAATGGCAAAGTCAGACAATGCCAAACAGCAACTGCCAACAACAACAAAGGCAAATGCAAAAACAGCTCCCGTGCAGCAGCAAGGCACAACAGCTAATAAAATAGCTGGGGAGCAAAACCAAAGAAAGAAAACTGCTACCCAAGAGCAGCAACGGGGGACCGCGGCTAAAAAAGCCGCGCCAACGAAGCAGCCAGGAGAGACGGTGCCAAAGCAGCAGAGACAACAACAACAACAGCCAACACAACAAAAGCAGCAGCCAAAGAAGTCAGCAGCTAAAAGCAGAGTGCCCCCCATCAACACCCACAAGATGGAGTTACAAGCAACAAAAAGTCTGTGTAAGTCCGCCATAGGCGATAAATTTGTAATTAAACGATTAGGACAAGATCGACATGCGATCCAATGTGAAAACATTGGTGACCATAAGATCGTTCGGGCGCTGTTGCAAACAACTGCCACCGAACATTTTACTTTTACTCCCAAAGAGGAGAAGCCGAAAACCATGCTCTTGAAAGGGGTAGAGCCTACCTCTGACCCAGAGGAGCTCTTAGCGGAACTCCGCAGGTTGGCGAGCGACGATCTCGAGTTTATCGGGGTCAAGTCGTTCACCACGGCTAAGGCTAGACGGGAGAGGCGGCTATTGCCGATGTTCCTCGTCACCCTATCACCCAGTAGCCGTCTGGAGAGTCTGAGGAAAATCTCAGTCCTAGACTACCAGATGGTAAGATGGGAAAAAATAAACAGGCACGGAGACATTTTACAATGTCTTCGTTGCCAAAGGTTCGGGCACGCCGCATTCAACTGCCAAATGCAGTCGAGGTGCGTGAAGTGTGGAGAGAACCACAAAGAAAAAGAGTGCAAGCTCGGTGAGGAAAGGGTCGAAGATAAGACCCAATTGAAATGTGTTCTCTGTGGTGGAGATGGACACCCTGCTAACTATCGGGGATGTCCTCGATACCAGGTTATCAAAAAATCATTAAAAGCTGCTCCAACAGTAACCAAGGACGAGGGAAGGCTTACAGCCAGACCAATTCCAAGGGCCGTCGTTCCCCAAGTTTCCTACGCCCAAATGGCGGGTGGAGCTGGGAAAACGGTACAACCTCCCCAGAAAGCGGCCGCACAGCCATCTGTGTCAAAGGCAGCTACTGGGGAGTCAGAGGTGATGGTCGCTCTGCGTGTCATTCAGGCACAAATGAGTGAGCTATCACGGCAAATAAGTGAGCAGGCGCGTAGGGTGGATTTGATCTACCGTGCAGTGCCGTCGCTTGCGCAATTTTTAGGTTAACGGGCGCGCTGCCGGAGAGGCCTTTTAAGATCCTAGCCGTGAATGTGAATTCGCTAGTTAGGGTAGAACGACGAGCCAACTTTTCTGAGTTGTTAAAAGACCAACGTCCCGATGTATGTATGGTTAGCGAAACTAGGCTAAACCAGCATCACAAATTGACGGATAACAATTACATTATCGTAAGGAGGGATCGACCCAACTCGACTTTCGCGGGTGGGGTTGCGATCTTCTTACGTAAGGGCATTGCTCATAAGGTAATATATAGTGGTGAAGTACGCCGATTCCGGTTGCTGGAAGCGTGTATCGTATGCATCCCTCTTCAACAGGGGAGGCGGTTGTATGTGGTCGCAATCTATGCGCCGGAGGCTTCTCAAAATTCATGTTTTATAACAGAGCTTGAAACACTTTTTCGATGTCTGAAACTGAACTCAGAAGAAAACTATTTCCTTTTGGCCGGTGATTACAATGCTAAACACCAAGATTGGGGAAATCAATTAGCCAATCCAAGGGGGACCCAGCTATTCAATTGGCTGGGGCTCCACAGCATTGAGTGTAAAGTCGATCTGCTGGCTACTGACAGGCCTTCATATCCTCGAAGTGGCTCTTATTTGGATCTATTGCTTTTAGACTCAAGACTTAAACTGACCGACGACATTCTTCGACGGACGAAAAATTGTTTGACGACGGTTGAGTACGACAGTGACCACTGTGGACTTGCCGCCGTCATACTGCTTCCGAACGACCTTGTGGAACTGGAGGAGTACGTGCCGACGCACTCTTACAACTACGGTAAGACACGTTGGCCGCGCTTTTCCGGTGCCGTCTCAAGGGAAATTCGTTCGAGCGGTATTGCACCGCCATGCAACAGGAATCTGTCGAACGTTGAGATCGATGGATACCTGCAAAGTATGGAGGATGCAATCCGCACTACAATGGACAGGACAATTCCTAAATATAGGCAACATGACTCAACGAACATGTACAGAAACGCGACAATCGACGCACTCTACAAACAAAAAAGTAGACTCTTGTCGAGACTCAAACTCTTGCACAGGAGGCTTACTGACCGACGCGATTTGGAGATTAGAACTCTGAAGTCACAGATCAAAAATCTCCAACAGTTAATTAAAGAAAATTACAGAATATCTATATCTCTTTTCTGGAACAACAAAATTCGGGCTGTACAGTCCAACAACCCGAGTATGTTTCCGGAAATAAACAAAATCTTTAGGAGAAAAGATCAAAATGACCTTCAGAGTATTAAACTCCAAAGGACGACAGAGAACAAAGACTTACTTCTGACATTAGGAATAGATCCAGATGACGCCATTTTGGATGATGACCACTTTATAGTGGAAGATGCTCAAGAGAAGGTAGAGACTGTGGGTGCTGTTTTCGAGCGAGTATATAAGGTGAATGACTGCATTCGCCCGAATTACGACCTTGAGAACAGAGCCTTCGTTGGACACTTCTATCTTAGAGACGAGATCTCGCATTGGCGATCCGAGAATCCTGGTTTCACTAGGTTCAATGACGACCGACTTGCAAATGCAGTCATCGCCCAGCGAAACGGGGATAACACCCTGTTCGTTTCTAAGATGGACCTCGAGAACATCTTTCACAAAATAAAGAAAAAGAAGTCAGCAGGAGTCGACGGCATACCCAATGTTGTGCTGCGAAACCTCCCTTCGGAAGCGGTGGACATATACACCACGTTGTTCAACAATGCGCTGAATAATGCATATTATCCAGTGCGTTGGAAGACGGCAGTGGTCCATCCTCTCCTTAAAAAAGGTAAGGATGGTTCCAATCCAGCAAATCTCCGGTCAATTAGTCTTCTTCCGAGTATCAGCAAAGTATTCGAGAAAGTTCTCAATAGAGCACTGTCCACATGGGCTGAGGACAAAAATATTATTCCTGAAAATCAGTTCGGTTTTAAGGCGGGTCATGATACCATACATGCCGCGTCTAAACTAGTATCTGATATTCAATGGAACAAAGCTAAAAAGCAGTGTACGGGTGCATGTCTGGTTGACTTGGAGAAGGCTTTCGACACCGTTTGGTTAGACGGTCTTTTCTATAAGTTGATCAGGTATGGCATGAGTAAACCACTACTATATATTCTGAATGACATGCTTCATGGTAGAACGTTTGTTGTGAAAAGTTGCAATATAACTTCTACCAGAACTTTTAAAATACAGAACGGTCTACAACAGGGGGCGGTGAATTCGCCTATTTTGTTTAGCATTTTCACTGGCGATCTAATTGGTTCCCTTCACCATGCTATAGCGTACGCAGACGACCTAATCGCGTACAGAACAGGTCCAAAGATCGAGGTCATCAGAACACTCTTGCAGCGTGACTTCGATAAGATTCAGCAATATTGCGATGACTGGAAGTTGAAAATCAACTTTCAGAAATCGGAAACAATTGTGTTTAGAACCCCGTTGGCTCGGGCCTCATGGGATACGAGAAAGAACTGGCGAAAGCTGGTGATCGTTGATCTACATGGCCACCCACTGCCAAGCAAAGTAGTAGTCAAGTATCTCGGCATCTGGCTAGATCAATATCTATATTTTAACAAACATATGGATGCGGCTCTGGCCAGGGCTAGAGGAGCTTTTGCTCTGACAAGGCGACTGTTTCACAGCAGTCAACTTGATAGCAGAGTGAAGGTGATTTGCTACATGGCCCTCATAAGGCCAATGATTGTCTATGGGTGCCCCGTGTGGTTCAATGTTACAGCGTCTCAAATGGAAAAGATTCGGGTGTTTGAGAGACAGTGTCTGCGTACCTGTCTTGGATTGCACAGAACACCAGAGTCGGAGTACAGAAAATATTATCCTAATGAGGTCCTTTACAACGGGGCTCAAATAAACAGGATCGACAACTTCATCATAAAACTGACTCGTGGTCACACTGCAAGAGCGATGATCTCGACCAATGGCCTGATTTTTGGGGCTTATTACCCCAACTTAGAATATATGGAGAGAACACGTTTCAGTGGATTTGTCCCACCGGAGGCTTTCCTCTATTTTGACATGATAGGTTTGATACAGGACAGATCGGCGGTTCCGTTGATCTACCACGTCTGCCGTAAGTCCGTGGAACGACGGCTCCTTTATGGCCGGGACGTTGCCGCAGTAGGCGGAGAAGCTGAAGAGCTCCTCCGGTTCAGTAGGGCGGTATCAGATCGCGATCGACGGGACGTTGTTAAAACGTCAGAAAAGTTCTGGTGGTTGTCTGAGCAACAGACAGAAAATGATACCGATAGCGAGTCGCCAATGGCTGGCTTGCACAGGCTTAGTGTGTAAGACTTAGGGTATAGGGGGTAGACATAGTGGCAAGCAAAAAAATTAGAAAACCCAAAAAAAAAAAAAAAAATTATAAAAACTAATGCTGCGTCGAAAATCAAAAAAAAATTGTAAAAAATTAAAATAAAAAAAAAATTTAAAAACACTGTGCGTCCCAAAATCCAAAAAAAAAAATAGAAAAAATACAAAATCCCAAAAAAAAAAATTGTAAAACACAAAAAACAAAAAAAAAAAAAAAAAAACAAAAAAAAAAGCTACTATGGCTGCTCTAGTTTTAAGTAGTTTTAATTAGTTTTAAGTAGTTTTAATTAGTTTTAAGTAGTTTTAAGAAGAACAAAAACATGATCGACGAAACTAAGTTTTTTAAATTTTCTTAGTTCTTAGTATTAGCTCTAGTTGAATTATATATATGGTATCTTTAGGCCGAAAGGCATTAGAAATAAGTTATTGTGTAATTTAGAGTACCCGCCTAGGGTCAGTAAGTTAATTAAGTTATTATGTAAGCTAGTTTAAACATTTTTGTTAGCATGTAAGTAGTTATAAGAAAGAACAATAAAAAATGAATTTAAAACTGGGATTTATTCGAACGGAGCTTAGCTAATTTTTCTTTACCACGATGGACATGAACAAGCTAAAAATTCGATACGCTAAATACTCTCATAGAAGAAAATGGACGGGGAGACTTTGCGTTCTTGGAGCAACAGATTGGCAATTGTAGGTCGGAGAGGCAGTCAGTGCTGAAAGTGCGTTTCAACGTACAGGAGAAAATTCTCAGCGCGCGTACTTTTCGTCTGAGGTCAGTTCGCACTCGTCGCCACAGGCAGCCCACGTTACAGTCAGTCCAGCTAAAAGAGTTTCCGGCTACAGAGAAACCGAAAACGATCAGAGTATTACTAATAATGCTAGCAATGGGGAAAATCATCTTTGAGATCATACGCAACCGTTTTCCAAGCGAAGGCTTATGCTATCCTAATGGCCTTGAGCCACGTAACGAACAATGGATGGACGGGGAGAAGTATCTTTGTTTGCAGCGACAGCCAAGCTGTACTTAAGGCCCTTCTCAACCCTTTAACCACTTCGAAAGGGATCCAGGAATGCAAGAGCTCTCTGAATGAGATCGGAAGATTAAATTCCTTGAGTCTCATTTGGGTTCCGGCCCTTAACGGCGTAACTGGAAATGAGATCGCCGATGAACTCGCTAGGCAGGGATCTCAGACAGCTTTCTCAGGACCTGAACCGTCGCTGGGTTTGCCAGTGAGGGCTTCAATCAACGATTGCATCTGTGAAGAGCAAAACCGTAGATGGCATGATTGCATTGGATGCAGACAAACCAAGCGTATGCTCCCCAACGTTAGTAAGAAGACTACAACACGTTTACTAGCTCGTAGCAGAAAAGACTGTAGAAAGCTTATTGGCGTGGCCAGCGGGCACTTCTCTTTTGCCAAGCATTTAAACGTGTTAGGCTGAAGTGATACCATGGTGCACGCTCTTTGAATCTAGTGAGAAGATGAGGACACCGCAGAGCACTTCCTCTGTGAATGTCCTGCTCTTTCTCGCATGAGGTTACAGATACTCGGCGCAGACATGTTGAGAGTTGGTAACTTAGGCTCCTTATTATGGCAGCGTCCTTAGGCTTTTCTCCGAACATCTGGAAAGCTATAACATATAGAAGGTTGCTATCTGGTAGTACAATGGACCGGTATTTAGGTCTGAGTGCTCCAGCTGGTATTTTAAAAACCTCCAACAAAAAAAATAAAAAAATAAAAATAAAAAAATGGGGAAAATCGATCAATTGCTTATTTTTACCCGAATATTGTCCAGCCATACGATGGACAATCACATTGGAGCGTCTACGAACGACAATTCGAAATTCCGGCCTCCTTTCACCAATGGACTGAAAAAGAAAAGGCCAATGGATTGGCAATGCAACTGCGAGGTGAGGCCTTGTCTATCCTCAGTGCACTCCCAGGCAGAAATCCAGTCTCTTATGAGGTTATTAGAGGACTGCTGCGCCAACGCTTCAGCCTTGATAAACATGCCAGCTACAGTGCTACATGCTTTTACGCAACAGGGTACAACGCCCCAAGAAATCTTTTGCGAAATCTGCCATCCAATTGCAGAGATTATCTGCTGCCGCTTTTGCGAATTGTGCGGGTAGTGTAGCAGAAGAAATATTGCTGAATCAGTTTATTGACGGGATTCGCGATGAGCAGGTTCAAAATTTTGGCGCCCTTGTACGTTGCCCTTCACCTGGCTCAAGAAATGTCCTCCCGAATTCAACGCAGAAATCATCGAAGTGTTTTTACCGTGGCTTCAAAACCAGCCCGTTATAGGCGGAAGATTTTTCGGCGTGCCAGAAGCCGGCTGGCACCCACAGCAGGCAATGTTTCGGAAAACTAGAACTCACTGGCCTTGGGGAGCAGAGGCCAGTGGTGCAGTATAATAATGGTCTACCATTTTATAACGAATCTTGTTTAAAGACAAGCTTACTTGATAAAACACCACCAAAATTTAAGATTGTATCAACTGTTAGTGGAGATGGTTTATTCGTGGACGCCTCAATTGGTGGCTGCGAGTGCTGAGCAGTTGTTGACCGATAACTGCACTGAATGTGAGTTACCAAACGGAATTCTTCTTGGCCGAAATCTGGTCAACCCAACTCGTTCGAAAGTGGTAGTGAGGCTGGCTAATAATTCCAAATCAGATGTAACTCTTCCTAAGAACCTTGCCATTGGACAAATGACTGCGGTCGATCTCGGCTAAGATTGCACGAACCAAGAAAGAAAAACGGTTTTATCAGATGATATGGTACCAAAAGGCCCCGAAGGACATTCAAGTAAGCAAATTGGTCAATTTAATCCACTCATCTCGAAATATCAGCGGGTTTTCTCTTCGGGGTCGACGAGTGCTCCAATGTTCCGTTATTGCTTTTGAAATTATGCCATCATTGAATGTCAGAATTTCACTTCTCGCAGTTGCATTTTCCGTTCGTTTTTTGGCAAAATCAATACACAGTTGAAGCTTTTCCGCACAATAAGTCGTACATCACACAGCTTGCGCTGTAAATAATTCCCACCAAATCCCTCCCGCCTAGCTGCGTTTAAGAGTTCAGTCTGAAAGTTACGACATTGCAAGTGTTCAGCTGTATTTGTCTGCTGACCTTACTGCAAACAGCCGAACCACTAACACACCACTGAAACAAGCCTAAGAACGATATAAAAAAGTACTGCATGTCAGTTTCACAAACTCATCTCCCACTTCAACAGCAAATCTGCACTCACTTGGTGCAGAATTATGGGCAAAAGTCCATCCCACTACAGAAGCAGCTTGTGGCCTGGCAAATCCTGACCACAACTCCTAATATTTCAGCATCACTTTACAACTTTTGTGGTGGTTAGAGATCAAAGTGAACCCTTAAGACACCCTCATCGGTCGCGTCGCTAAGAAACGAAGAGATGGAGTAAAAAAACCACACACACACACACAAAGTAATCCTCCAACCATCCAGAGTCATGTCATTCTAGTGAGAATGAATTAATCCAGCTGCACAGGATGAAGAAGAAAAGTGATGAATTAATTTTTCTCCCCCTCTCGTGGTAACATGCAAGGCGTCATTTCACCATCATCCTACCATTCGTCCTTCGTCCCATATCATCCACATCATCCGAGTTGTGTATACACTTGGGCCATCATCCAGGGATCTTGGAGCGATTTGATGTAATTTTCAGATGAACATGTTGTCATGAGGTTTCATATTTCAACTTCTGCCATGCAATGGATTTCGTGTGTGTGTGACGGAGGATGAAGCATGTTTGCGTCAAGGATTTGCGTTCATCAAACATTTTGATTTAGATATTGCTGTTGCTGTTGGCTGTTGCTGTGTTGTCCATCCGGAGCAACTTTAACAAATGATACACTGAAAAAAGTGTCATCTATGGAAACAGCTTTTTAATAGGCGTCTTGAAACTATCTCCCAAATGTGGGATGTGACATGTCAGACCCACAGCAAAAGGTGTCTAAGTAACCGTATTTGGTTACAGGTGAGAAAAGTTCGTTGTTTACCATCAACAAGTTCATTACAGCTTCCTCTTTCAGCGAGGATCTCAGACTTGTCTAAGAGCGCTTAAATTTTATGACAATTTATAAAAAGCTACGTTACTATCCACTGTTGTACGAAATACTTAATCATCCATCCTGCAGAAATCCTTCTCTTTCGAAAAATATGATTGAAAAATAATAGTGCAAAACAAAGAGTAGGTAGGCATAAGCATATCGATTTTATGCGTAAGCTGTAATAAGAACGATTACAATTTTTTAAAGAACATTTCGCTCAGTGCACTTAGAATTGGGTCATGTGTGTATGCATAGCCAAAGCGCTCTAACTACAGTTTATGCAAATATTTAGCCCAAGTGTTATGATTCTCGGCAGGATTCAGGGATTCATAGAGAGAAATCCTTGCCTGAATCATTAGGAGCCTAAATAATGGGACAGTTTACGAAGGTACAAAAAACAATAAGCAGATGGAGCCAGGTCATTTACGCTAGACGAACTATATAAATGTGAGACCAAATCCAGGATCTTGCGGTTAGTATTATCGTTCTTGGTTATGGTATTCGGTGTACAATGCATTTTCACATGTTGAAATATTGAATCACCTGAAGACATGCTTTGTTGCCTTGATATGTCGGTACCAACAGACTACAGTGTAGAGAGCAGTAAGTTTATTAGCTTTGGGAACACTAAATTTAGAGCTCCTTGAAATGGAATCATTTGGGAGAGAGGTTCTTGGGATGTTTGCCCAATATTGTGGGTATGTCTTTGTGCAAGAGTATAAGCAAACTCAAAACTGTGCAATCAATTAATTTTGTTGAAATGAAATATTAATTTCGAGATTTTGCCATATGCACGTTTGAGCTGCATATAAAAAAAATTAATAAGATTTCAGTTCAACGAAATTCGGAGCGGCAGCTAAATTGGTATGCTCTTCCTTTTTTGATTTTGAAATTTTCGTCGGTTTCCAAGTGAATTTGCAGTCGAAACAAACAAAACTTGAGCACAAAGCCCTCAACCTGTCAACAAATGTAGCTCTACAGCAAATTAGAGTTGAGTTAAAAAACGAACGAACTAGATAACGAAAAGGACATGTAGCAGTTTACAAACTTTCTGTTTCGCGTCTCTAATTATTCAAAAGTCTTAAAAGAACTTGAAGAAATTAAATGGTAATTAAAGCTTTTGCAGCAGTCTTCGAGGTAAATTTCATGGCCAGTACAATAGGAAGAAGGAAATACAAGCTTTGCTTGAATTACATTTGCAGCAATGTGGAATGGTAGTGGCGCATGGAAAAGGTTTCAAACGAATTATGGAAATTGTAAGGGCTGCGCACTCAGTCCTTGTTTATTAATACTCTTCATCGAAGATATTATAGCCGAAGGATTAGAATGGGGCTGACGGTATCATAAAAACACTTTTTTCGCTGAAGACATTGTGCTGCTCGTGTGCACCCCACAGAGGCTCAGGACAACTCGTTTTTTTTAATATTGTTTAAGGGGCCAGTTATAGCGATCAGGAAAACGAACCAGGAAAAATTTTCAAATGGAATAGTAACTATGTTTTCGTTGCAATTGAATAACAAATGTTATATCAATTGATGGCAAATCACTCAAAGAATTTTTTGTGCCCAAAAAAGATATAATAGAACAAATATTTTCAGTTTAATTTGTATTTTTCTATTTTCCTGTTCCAATTCCATCAGGAAAATAGAAAAATACAATTTTACGGCAAAGTATTTGTTCAATTGAACGTTTTCTTGACAAAAGAAATTCTCTGGGCTGTTTACTATTGATTAGTATAACATTTGTTATTCAATTGTAACGAAAACATAGTTATTATTCCATTTGAAAATTTTTCCTGACTCGTTTTCCTGATCGCTATAACTGGCCCCTAAGATGGAATTGGGGGGCTAATCAGTGATGTTTGATAAAGGGTCTATCACCTTTGGACAGAGAAAAAGGCAATTCTCATGATTTTTTTTTTTTCACCGGTATAAATTTGAATATAAAAAGATTTAAACCTGAAAAATATACTCTAAAAATACACAGCAAAAAAATTTTTTATTTACAAAAACAAAAAAGGGCTTGCAAGGTCCAATTTAGGGCGCACGATCATCCGTTTCGTAATCGCTTCGCAGTTCGTTCCTCAGTGCAGCTTGAACTGCCAAACGATTTTAGGAAAAAATAATATTTATTTCGGTGACTATGTCAACTAACGATATTGAAGCCTTCGTTATGGTGAAGTTACACGTTGGAAACGACGACAATTCGGTCAACGATGGGCGTTACAGAGCCATGGTAACTGATCTTTTCTTAATGATATTAAAAATGAGGATTTGGGAGTCCTTTGGTTGATCTAGGATGACGGAGCAGGTCAGAATATCTAATGTGAAGCTACAGCCGATGGCGTTGTGCTCCATAATATTGGAAACATTTGCTTTTTCTAATGAAGCTATAGTAAATGGAAGAAATTTAGTTCAAATTATTTCAAGGAAGCTTGCATTTGGCAGAACCTTTACTTTTATTATGGGAAAAATCTATATGCACCCATGGTTTGGGTCGTGTTGGTTCGTTTAAGACCGCATTTTTAATAATTTGGGTAGAAAAAAGAACTCGTGCGACTCGTGTTGGTTCGTTTAAAACGAAACCAATAAGGCATTTTAGTTGAAAACCTCCTTGTGCTGCCAGAGTTTGCGCTAGTTCAAAGATGTTATTGGTTTTGTGATTGAAAGGCAAAGTTAAAATAAATTTTTTTTTTTTTAAGTTCTTAAAGTCATTTCACTAACATGTTCTGTGATTGAAATGCAGGCTTAAAATAATTTATTTATTATCGTGTGATTGAAAAGTTAAATTATTCTAACTTTTCATTTGTATGGCAAAGCTAAGAGCACATACCTAAATCTCATGCGAATCTCGTCAATGGCATGAGATTTCCAACTTAAACGACTAAAATAACTTGGTATTAAAGAAACCAATGCGAGTCGACATAACATTTTTCCACTCAAAATGCGGTGTTTAACGAACCAACACGACCCACTCCGTGGAGGCATATCGAAACTTAATATATGATGGTTAATATAATAAGAACAGCGCAGTTGTCAAGGCTTAAGCTCGTCTGGGATCTTAGCTAAGACCATTCCACTGGCCGACATATCAAAACTACCAGTGAAAACGAGGTTTTTGTTGAAATAACTAAACCACAAGCATCATCTGCAGCTGGGAAAGCAAATTAGCTCCAATTTGCATCAACAAACTCAGATATAGTTACCAACTTGAACTGTGAATCCGAGACAAAACCCTACTTGTCTCAATGACCTAGTAATATCACAAATCCTTTTGCACAGTTTTCCGACAGTCCCATTACACTTGTAGGTATAGTACAACACAAATATTCATGTTTCAGCCATTCAAAACGGATGCAGAATGCTTTACCCAACTCAACTTTGAACTTACATTACAATGCTCAGTGAATGAATCAAAAATATTGGGTATCGGCATCACTTCGCATTGGAGGTATTTTTGCATCGATAAAATGTAATAACGACTAAAACTTTGCCTCTTTGCCTTGATCGCAGCGAAAAAATAAGTGAAACATTTCAAAAGCTCAGTAGATTACCGAATATTGTCATCATAATCATAATGCCCACCTGCATCTACATTGTCCGACCAAACTTTGAGGACCATTCCGCATACAAAATCAACCTACCATACCCAAACTTCAGAAAAACAATATTCATCAGTCATCACTCAATACTCCTGAACACACTCTGAACCAATCTCACCAAATGTGTCCATTTAGAAATCAATTATTCAGAACTTTAAATTTGTATCTCCCCTTGCTCCGTTCTCTTTCTTTCCATCAGAACTTGCAACCCTAATCAGAAGACGATCTTGACTGTGAAACTGAGCAAAACATTTATTTTCTAGTCAAACCCTTTTACGAGATATTCAACAGCACCGAAACGTCAAAACGGTTACATTCGTGTCTTCAAAACCTACAAAAAGAAGAAAAAAGTGAATAATAATACAAAATATTTATCTACACAAAGCATTCACGTTTCGTATCCACGAACACGAACATATGATATTTCTGTTTTGTACCTTATACAAGGCGATCTTTGCGGTTACCATACGAAATGCCTAGCCACCGCACATTAAAGTTCCATACACGCTATTTGATTAATTTGTGTTATTATTATTCAAAAGTTGTCGTTTCGTGAATACTTACAAGCTCGTTGCATCAAGAATTTTTATCAGTCATAGCTTGAAAGAGTTTGCTAGTTTCGTCATTTGATTATGAGTATCACCGGAAAGTATAATTTCATGGTTTTTATAAACTTTTTTTCTATTTTCCTATTTCTTAGGCGTCTTTATTGTGTTTGCGATGTTAATAGGTGTGCATAGTGCATTGTAGACAAGAGCCGTGTTTTATTGGGAATTTCTATATTCATCTCAATTGCGAGTTGCATAAAACGCTTTTATAGTTATATTCACTTACCAAGTTCACGTTCAACATAAACTCAACTTACCAACCATCCCTGTTGTTCACTTCTGCAAGTGAACTAATTTTTGTCCACTTACGCTATTCACTTTAGAGTTGTTGTTTTCCCCAGAGCGATGTTTTGAGATGTTTTGCTGAAGTGAATATAAATTCCCAATAAAACATTGCTATGATTTTCGTAACTTGAGCCGAATGTTATTGGGAATTTATACTCACTTTAGCAAAACATCGCAAAACATCGCTCATGGGAAAACAACAACGATAAGTGAACAATGATAAGTGAACATAAATAAGCCACTTTCAGAAGTGAACAACAGGGACGGCTGGTAAATGGAGTTCATGGAATAAAGTTGCATTAGTGAGTACAGCGTTTTATTGAGCGTATAAGTGAAGTGAATATAAAAACTCCCAATAAAACACGGCTTTGATCAAATAAGCTAGTATAGTTCATCATTCATCAGTAAGAGTCAGGAATCAAACTTTGTTCCGATCGGAGCACTTTTGTAGAAATAATGAAATCTACTTCGACACTCCGATTTTTTAGGGACTTGCTCCACTTTTTCGATATAGAAAATTCCAAAACTTCTGACAACAGTGGATTGAAAAGCTTGAAATTGAAATTATATAAATAAATTAGTAGAAAATAGCAATAAGGGGCGCAACCAAACTTGGGGAGTCTTGCATTTCAGGAACCTACAATTTTATACCGTATTCGAACAGGTAATTGAGACAATATTTTTCATGACAGTGTGTTTGCTTTGACTTGCTACTTCCTCGAGAAAGGCGATGATTGATTTAATAGTTTCCAAATTGTTGACATAATATCGATCCTTTGGAGTCCCCACAAAAATTGCAGCTCCGAGACGGGTAATTGACACCACAAAAATGCTGATAAGACAATTTGACAAACTCGAGTGCAATATATTGGTTGTTGAGTATATCAGCATTCTGCATGAGTCAGAGGCAGTCTTAGGTTAATGTCATCAATCTCATTAAAAAAGTTGTTATGATAACCGCAGCGTAGAAACGTGTTCTTGGATTGAGTCGGACATTCTCAACAACAACAGCCACATTCTGTCTGTCTATCATCGACGGATATTTTGGGAATTCCCCACTTGCATTACCTTTTGCACAAACTTGCTTACAGTGGCTCGCTGTGTGCTACACTTCGGACAAAACCAACTTTGAAAATAGGCACTGTTCAACAGTGACCTAACTTTTTCATTCGATCCGCAGAGGTGTGATATTAACTTTTTGTCATAACTTCTAACGGAGATCTGCTTTAAGTGTAAAAACTATTAGTTATTTAAATTTTATTTAAAGAAAAAGTTAAGGTTTTCTTTTTGTTTAAAATCTAGCATTTAATCCAGTTTTTTCTCAATTCTGCATCGAAATGTAATGACTGAGGTTCGAACGCTGGTAAGAGCCCATCTTTTCTGTCTTACCTGTTCAAGAAATTACATAGAAATATTGGATCCAAATAGTTCTTTTAAACAAGTTGAATACCTGGACGCTCTCAAAAGTGACTCATCCTTTTTGTGTTCAGGTATGAATGTTCTGATTTTTACTCCACAATATCAAATGACTTTTCCTGAAAACAGAGAGATATTATTACCTTGCTTACATGTCATTTAAACATGAACATTGTTATCATTGTAAAATGAAAGTAGTAACGTCGCTCGCACCACATGAATACTGATATTACTGGCGGAGCGGCGGCGCGTCGTTATTGACGAACTATTAGTTACTAGAGCCAATGAAGACAGGTATAAGAAGTAAAACAGGTATAAGTGTAATGTAGAATATGTAGTTTTGTGGACATAATCACCAGTCTGAATTTTGAGCCCATCAGGTGAAGAAGTTCTACTACGATTGCTTAAATTGTAAATGTTTACCAATTTGGTTTTTCTAAAAAAAAACTCTGGCTTCTGACTCAAGACTATTTTTCATAATGTTGAAGATTTAGTTTCATTTTGTAACGAACAGTGCAACTCAGTCGTGGAATAATCCCACGACCAGTGTACACCGCCTAAGAATTGTAAAGCTTATTTTATCGTTTTCGGGCTTTATTATCAAGACGTTGTCGATATAAAAATTAACATTCACGTTCATTGCTAAGGCTGCTTTTTCAAACCAACTCATTGCCGCTTAGTTCATCAAAGTGTCTCTTATGCAACGGTTACTATTCTCACGCAAATGTTTGTAAAATCTTTAATAAGTGTGGTGCTTGCCACGCTTCTCATTGTGAACGCCAATGCTGCTGGTGTTAGAGTGAAACGTATAGTTGGTGGCAAGGCAGCCCCAATGCCGACGCCAGATGATCCGGTAGTGTTCAGTAGAAGGTATAATCGTGCGTCACGAGTTGAAGGCTTTCGAAACAAGGACACCGGGATCTACTCGTTCCTTGGACTTCGTTATGCAGATCCACCAATTGGACGGAATCGATTTGCAAGGCCAAGATTTCGCCGTCTTGAGGGTGACATAACTGCTACTGCTTTTGGACCTCCCTGCCCGCAACCACATCCGCAAAACCCTAACTATGTGATTGGAAATGAAGACTGCCTTTTGCTGAATGTTTACACTCCGCAAATGCCAGACGAGACAACAGGCCTTCCAGTTTATGTGTTTATACATCCTGGAGCATTTCGTTATGGTTCTGCTGCGCAGTATGACGCAACACCACTTGCCCAGGGTAAGATGATATTTGTTCCAGTTCAGTACAGACTCGGGACATTGGGAATAATTGGCGATGGATCGAAGCAGTTCGATGGTAATCTGGCCATGTTCGACATGGCTGCTGCTCTCAGGTGGGTTACGGAGTATATTTCGTTTTTCGGCGGAGATCCAAAGCAGATTAAAGTCATGGGCCATGGATCCGGAGCATCAAGCGCGATGTACTTGTCGATGTCTCGCTTGCCAAAGAGTGGATCAATTAGTGGCGTAGTGGCAATGTCTGGCTCCGCTCTGTCGGAATATGCCCAGGATGAAGAGCCGGTTCAGTCAATGCAGGAGATTGCTCAGATAAACGGATGCTCCACGCCAAATGAAACAGAAATCGTGAAGTGTCTAAGAGGTGTAAGTATTTTCGGTTATTTATAAAGCATTTTTACACATCGTCTTTTGATTCTAGAGGAGCGCTGAGGATATCGTGAAGAGTGACTCAGAAGTTCAAACTGAAAGACTCTACGGTCGAGCAATGGTGAAGGGACTAGGAGGAGGTGTTGGATACAATCCCCATGTGGAGCAAGCTGATGATGACAGAGGACTACCCGGAATAATAACTGCTCAGCCAAGGGATTCAATTTCAACTGGAAATTACTCCTCTATTCCACTTTTGATTGGTGTGGCCAAACAAGAAACTGGAAATGCAATTACGCCGACAATCATCAAGAATGCATTCGGTTCAGCTGAAAAGCTCCTGAGTTCCCTGCTTGATCCTTTACAGAAACTTAGTGGCTTTCTACGGGTGGATAATATAACTGGAGCCATAACAAACCCAATTTTGCCTGGTGTTAAGGGACTTAATCTGGGGTTGAATGATGTACTCAATGTTCCTGAATCTCTCAATCCATTGCAAATTCTTACGAAGGTTTGTCTGAATTGTTTTTTCTTGAAGTATGCGTGTTCACTTTTATGTTTTCCTAGGTAATCGATGCTACAACCGACGCTCTATTCAATTTACCCGCCGTGTTGTCGGCCAAAGCTTGGGGTAAGACGTCCTCTGCATTTCTCTATAGCTTTGAGTACAAAGGATCGACTTCGAAGGGTATAAACTTCTTGCGTGGGCTTCCAATTGTATCAGCCACAGACGATCCTGAAACACCAAACGACTATGTTGCTCATGGAGACGAACTGGGATACATGTTCGATGCAAATGATGTCGAAGGCAATCCTCTCCCAAAGACTCGGCTTACCAAGCCAGAAGACCTACAGGTCCGGAAGAACTTTATCACATTGCTGTCGAATTTTGCCAAGCCTATTGCAGCTGGTGGAGGTCTGGGTGGTATTTTCAAAAGTTCTTCGACGAGCAAAGACGGCACTCCTTTTATAAAAATCGATACGAAGATGGAATTCCTGGACGATTTTAGAGCCTGCGAGTTGTTGTTGTGGGGAGCTCCGCTGCAACCGTCATCATCGACTTCATGTGAAAATCTCGCAAATTCATTGAGTGCGGTTACAAATATTGTAGGCAATGTTACAAATTTGCTGACTAGTCCATTGGGATTGGGCTCAAATCAGAATACGAATCCTTTGGGAAATGTACTGAATCTAGGCGGAGGTGGAAGCGGCAACAAAAACAGCGGCTCAAATCAGAATACAAACTCCAACGGCAACAGAAACAGAGGTAGCGGCCCAAATCAGAACAACTTGGGAGGCATTTTGAATCTAGGCGGAAGTGGTAATAGGAACGGCGGTAATAGTGGACAAAGTCAATCCGGTTTGGGTAATTTGTTTGGCTAACAAGTTTGTGTCATGATTCTGCTAAATTATCATGCAGCAAAACAGTTGAGTGAAGTTCAGGCTGTTTTTTTTTTTAATAAATATTCCAATCGAGATAAGAAATTTTCCTACTTGGATCGATTTTTAGTTAAATGCAAATGGGAGTTTATTATTTTGAATCGGATATCGTGTGTTATACACAGAACATCTCATTAGTAACGTGATGACGATTTATTTTTTCCTTTTTTCAAAATTTGTAATTTTTTTAGAACGCGTAGTTTGAAAATGGTTGAGAACTCAGATGAGGACATTGTCTTTCTCTTCGTCAACTTCCTTTTTGACGTTATCGTATAGTCGTGTATAGTGGTCGAGTATCGTGATTTCGGAGCCATAACAGCCCGTGGGGTATACCGCATTGACCTTGACGGCAGACTTCCCGGTTTTGGATTCTTTGATGTCTGAGGTTAACCAAATTCAGACGTCGCCGACCGACGTTTCATTTCGTTTTTTTTTATCAGTACCAGGAGTGTTTTGGTCCGGCTTTTTTCTTCGCGATTGTGTCTGAACGTTGTATAGCATTATCTTTTGGACAAGATTCTCTAGATTTCTCTAAACTCTAAAAGTCTTAAAAAGGGACACAAAAAGCGAGAGCCATAGCACATTTTTCTCAACTATAAATTGTAAGGAATGGAGAGGACCTACAAAATCGGACGATTCAGAAGTGTTAACTGAGGAAGCGCTTTTCGTGGCATTTTACATGACATTACTACTTTCCAGTTCGAAGCAAGGGTGAAATCCATAAAAAAAAATTTGGATGTTTCTGGGAATTGAACAAAATAAGCAGACATGCTAGTTCAAAGTGCACCACAAAGGTTATCGACACATCCATAGAAAGCGTTCACCCGCAATCAAGGTGAATCTTAATCAAATAATCTTTCATCTTCACATTATTCTTCGAATTATCTCGAGGTTCTCAGGACCCGCTTGTTGCAAAACTTAATCTTGGCTCTCCCATCAGTACTCAGTTTAACTGCGTTTTCATTTGCTCCTTCTAAGTCATGGACATGCACTGGCTCGAATAAAACATTTAGTTGAGAAAGGCCAAAACGTCTGGCTGTTGAAGAGCTTTTGTGACTGGGTGTAGTGCCATCAGAACCAATGTGTGCTAACGGACTAAAAGAACGACTCCAATCTCTTAACGTAGATGTGTCGCTTTTTTTAATTGCTGATGAGGCCAATTTTTATACTGCGGTTTCAAAATATCACAATGATTGAATGCAGAAGCTTGTAACTAACAATACCTGTGGCCAAAATACCTAACGTGCTGTTTTTTGTATGGTGGCAGCACAAAATCCAAACTCATTATTTTGCCTTTTTATGTGCAAGACATCAGTTTACTTTCAAACTACTTAATACAATGCAAAAACACATAACTGAATGCTCAAACTTGTGAAACCCTACAAATGTTTTGCATTCATTTGAATGCAATATGTTAGATGGGATGAAACAGATGTGTGCCTGTTATCTGTTTGGTTAGTATGTCTGCCTGTTTTCTACGACTACCCAAATCTTTCTTTACATAAAAATGGAAGAAGTACTGTCAAGCCACCATCTTTTCCATGAAGAGCAGCTTATCTCGAATCCAAACCAGAACTCTTGAAGGACTACCTTTCGATTTATCGACGGGTTTTAAAGACTTGAAACCTTAGGTACGTGCTTGGATGTTACTCTTTTGGTGTACAACTTTAATTTACATACATTTCTCCATAATAATTTACTTTAGGGAATGCTGGAAGAACAAAGGTCCCCATCATTCAAAGCAAGATATAGTCGTATATTTGCTGACGGCTCAGATATGGTAACTGTCACAGGTGAATGCATTTCCAGAGACTGAACTTTTAAGGCTTCTTTCCTTCGTCCATATTCCTGGATGATATCTTTGCCATCTCTCAATGTGCGAGAATAGTAAATTCATCGAACACAAAAGAACAAAACTATACTCATTTCTTAAACAGCCGGGCTGCCCTAAAAGCATTGAGCTCACATGTCATAAGTTCCACACTTGTTCAGGAGACAATTATGTCTTTTCAAACTGTTAAGGAAAAACTGTGTTGTTCTCCATTGAATCACACTGGTGTCAAACAATATCTGCAGACTATGCTTCAAAAGCGAAGAAACATCTCTGGACATTCTTTTACAATGTCAAAACTTCTCCACCTCAGAAATCGAGTAGTTGATAACGAGATCATCCTCCTGCTTAATGTAAGACTTATCCATTAACAAAAGATCATTTACCACTGTCCCAATTTGAGACAAAAGAACTGCTTTTAAACTTTCCATGGCTAGGACACTCACAGAGGAAGTTTATAATGATGTACTCTGCCTCTTTGTCATGGCATCCTCTACATAAGTCGAAAGTGTTAATGACCATTCTCATCATGTGGGTACCCAATGAGTTGTGACACGTGAGAATTCCAATGAACAGAGAGAGTCGAGGCATGCTAAGGTGGAGCAAAAATTATTTTCTTCCCCGGATATTTCTGGCGCCAGAGGTTTCTGGAAACACAACATGTTTCTAAAGACTACAACCTGTCGTTGGCTGATTTTGAAAAATTTCGTTAGATTCTGCTCTATTCTTGTTTTAGTGGCTTGAGAACTGAGGTGTTCGTTTCGTGGATTAGAGTGCTGACCCGAGTTCAGCCAGCTAATCAGCCATTTCATTCCCGGTTATGTCACAATGTCCTGGAACCCAAAATATATTTAAGATGTACGTTGAGCTGATCAGTATATTAAATTACTGCGACAGCCTTATAATGTTTTTGGGTAGCCAGGTGATTTGAGGCTTCACAGACTGCAAGTATTTTTGCTTGAAAAACAGCAAGTAAGCAAAGGCTTTTTTTTTAATTTTATAGGGTGAAGGTGAAAATTACCTTTGCAAGCACGTCGACCTGAAAGATCTTTTGTGCTGTTCCCTTAGGTTTAAAAACACGTACTGTTTGGGTTAGTTCATTCGAAGCTGAGGTCATGTAAGAACCTAAGAATCTTCGAGGAAGAGGTGTTTCTGATATCAAGGGGACTGGGGAACCCCTTATTGAATATTTTAAGCCTGGATCTATCTAAGGCAGGGCATTCGCATATAATGTGTTCAGCTGTTTCTATTTCTTCAAGACAGAGACGACAGGTTGTCATCTTGGCTGATGCCCATGTTTTTAAGATGATACTTGAGAGAGCAGTGTCCAGTGAAGAAGTCCGTAAGTAACTTTGCGTCACGTTTGCTCATGTCAAGAATTTCTTTCATACATTTGTGGGATAAGTCAATGAATAGTTTTGACTGACGATGGCCATTTGAGCAAAGGCTTACACGATGTTCAACTTACTCGTAGAGGTATTTTTCGATAATTTCTGGATGAACCTTCTACTTTTCACCTAGCTTATGATTTTGCGTTTGTTTTCTACGCAAAGAAAAGTATAGATGGCCTCCACAAGCTTGTCCGTTTCTCTTATGTTAGCAAAGTCCTGGATTGTCTTCTAAAACTCAATTTGGATTTATGTGGCGATGATCTAGCCGCGAATACGCACCACTTTAAATATAAACTCATCTCAAATCGTTTGACCTTAAGGCCATCGAAGTTTTTCCTAGACACACGCCCGTATTCAATTGCCTTAGATTTAGAAAAATATGCGCTTTATAAGGGAAGCTGGTATCTATACACTTTACTCGAGAATGGAAAATCGTTCCAGTCTATAATTTAGACTTATTGCACGATTGCACCACAAATCTAAAGGCCGTGCCAGTCATTGCCTTCTCCGGTGACAAAGCCTACATCGTTCCGCAATTATACTGCCCATAAAACAACACTTATAATGTTGTTCCGCTCCGGGGTGGACACGATCACATACGGAGTGTTTGGTTTCCCTAAGATCTTCGCTCTGTCCTCCTCCTCCTCATGGATCGTGGTGGTGGTACATAGTCCACAACAAATTGCTTGTAAGCCTCTACTTGTCGGACCAACAAAACCAAAGAGACAAGATTTAGAAAGAAAAAAAAACCAACACCAGAATAAGTCTAGCAGGTTGCTGTAGCTGTGCAACCACCAATCCTACCATTATTGTTATTAATTTGTAATTTTGCAATCCATTTGTGGTGCACCATCATCCATCTGGATGCATATAGCGATACCGCTCGCAATCGCTCGCGCCAACGAATCCATAACCTAAAACTAAAATATTGCGCACAGAACTCTTAACTCTTAAGCTCCATAAATTACGGGTTCCGTGGTGGACCATGATTCTGCCGCTGATGCACATCTAGACCAGGCATGGCATGGCGCTTTGCAAAGACAAAACAATCCGAGAGATACAAAAAGAGAAAAAAAAGACAGACAAACGCAAATAAATAATAATATTAATAAATTTTCGCGCCAAAACGTGACTCGAATATGGAGATTCGATTCGATGTGTGAGTGTGTGTGTGGACCGGGAACCTCACAATTATAATTTATTATTGAGAGCATTAATGCTCATGGTCTGAATTTATTTTATGGAAATACTTGTGCAGCTATCGCTTTCGCATCACCCTCCCCCCCCCCCCCCCCCCCTTATCATCATGGAGCTAGATGAAAAGTGTGAAGAGGAAACGCATTCCAATTCAGAGTGTGGGGCATCCTTGTTGCAGGATTAGGGTTTTATTAGAGTAGATCTCAGAGGACACAGACAATTAGTAGGGATGGGGACACAAAATGCGGTCTGGGATTGAAGGCTGCCCGTGGTCATTGTGCGGTCTTTCGATTAGGTGGCCTCCTCATCCTGATGGTTTCGTTGTTCCAGCCTTCGGGCGCTTTTAATTGACTTATGAATATGCATCGATGTGTGTGCGTTCATCCAGTGTGCGCCGCACTGTGCAGTGTGCACGCATTCTTAATTATCGAAATTAATCAATTCCGAAGATAATTTATGTAATAATTTGCAGATAGCCTGACAGTTGTGTTGTATAGTTGTGGTTGCATCTATACCTGTGTCCAACGACTTTAATGACATTCATGGGACTGCGGGAAAGCTCCGATTGCATAGGATTTTGGGGGAGGTTCTCTATTGATGTCTTTTTGTATGCCCTACAGGCAAAGTGTCATAAATTCCACACAGAGTGTCACACTCACAGCTATTCTACTGGTCTTGTGTGAGTGTGTGTTTATAGACTTACTTAGCTAAAAGGCTTTTAAGAGTTGCATTAGTTATATTTTGCATCGAAATGAAGCTATAATTACGAGTTATTTCATGTTGATGTTGAGAGTTCAATGGGCTGGGAAATAATTGGGGATGAATTATGATTTGATTAGGGAATGCTATGTTAACTAGCAGGAGTTAGCAGATCTTAAGGCTCTTTGTGGGATGAATTCTATGCCGGTTAAAGGGTTCAATTATCTTAGGAATACATCTAGTTTCGTACGATCTAAAATTGTCAGGCATAGGAGACAGAGTCCGACCACAACAGGGAAATATTGGGAAATTATCGAGTTTATGTATTTTAGAAAGTGGATATGGGTAATGGGTATGCTGAGCTCCTCCGCATAAAGGTTCGCTCCAAAGCGTTTTTACAATTTCGTCAGCTTCAAAAACTCTGCTGTCATCTTTTTTTCCGTCACAACAATACAAATGTACGAATACACTTCGGTTTTTTTTTGTCGTGTTAATGTGAGTATCCGCATACGTCGCTGTTTAACTTTATTTTGGTAACTGCAGTTGCCGCTTTGCTTGGGAGGTGCTTAAGTTGTTGGCACTTGCTTTGGGTGGATTTGCCCCTAATTGGAAATAGAATGGCAATCCGCTGTTAAATGAGAGTGCCTCGCATGGAAAGATTCAGGTGGAGTTCACTACCCTTCTTTGAGTGTCGTGTTGCTTCAATAAAGTTTAAAGCGACGACTAATTATAGTACAGAAAATAAAGAGCTTAGCTGCTTCAACCGCTTGACTTTGGCAGAATTCAATGAAAACTGTGAAATGCCGATAAAGAGCAACACGAATTTTTACTTTCTCGACCTAATCAATCAAATCAGTGTACCTAGTTACTCCACCTATTGCAAGTTTCGTTCACTAATTTTGTTTATAACTTTATTTTAACTTTATTAATTTTTGGAAACCTTCCTCTTTCATGGTTCTAACAAGGAAGATCAAGCATTTGGCTGGGTAACATTAGGTATACGAAACACTTCATCTCAGATTTCGTCAAATTTCAGTCAAAAAGTCAAGACATGTGTTACCTGCGAACAAGAGATAATTTGAATTAGACAAAAAAAGGTCTTATAGATTATAGTATCAAATCGAAAACCAGCAAAGTTCAGAGGATGGCTAAAGCTGGTATGTCGCTCCCGATGAAAGCAAATCGACATTGTGATAGATTGTATTTCATCAAATATCACTCATGAGCTGTAACCTCGGGATTAGTCAGTTAATTGACATTTCCAGCAGCCTTGGGATCAAAAGTTGCACAAGTTTAGAAAGGGCAACATGCTTAAGTGTGTGGTTCAAATGTATGACACTTGACAATGTAACTACGGTGGTTTGTATCCTCTCGCTCCAGATATCATTCCAGAAATAGCAGTCGATCCTTCAGCTCTTTGTGAATAACTATGCCCGGTAACTGGGATAAATATCTGCGCATCTGTCTTGCAAGGACTCTTACAACTCGTATGCCGGTTCAGATGACCTTTCTTTTTTCCTATTTACTCAAACCACAAGTGTTTTGAGTGTAATTGAACAAAAAACGATTTATGGGGCAGGTGTAACTAGAAAATCAGCCGAAGAGTTTTCCTTTCTGAAAATTCGTTAGAAAACAAGATGTTCCTCCGGAGCTCGGATTGCCATAACCATTTATATCTTGGTGAGGAGTTGAAGAAACCGAACGTCTAAGTCAGATTGAGTTTTGCAGTAGTTAAATTACTCTCGGATGACTTGGCAATTGCTCAAGAAAGGCAGTAACAGTGGAAACAGTACATCCAGCATGTTTCTGGTATTCGAGCCCCGAACTTAGCCCAACAGGCTAAAATTCATTCTTCTGCTTCTTTTTCCTCCATTTCCGTCGTTACGAGCATAGTAATCTCGAAGGGATAGCAACTGTTCCTTAGCTGCTTCACGGTTTTGAATTTCTGAGGACAACCAGTTGCAGATTTCGTTGCGTTTGTATGTGGGAGTAGTGTTGTGGTCTACCATTCTTCTTTTTATTCCCAATCGCATCTGATCGTTGTATGATATTGCATCTTTGACGGAGTTTTCTGGATCTCTTCATTGAACATGACAATAACTGATCCAGTCGTGCTCTATTTCATCTAAGATGTTAGAGTTGGACACTAAACCGAGTTGTAGAGTCTACTGTTCTGCTTGAAGGGCATTTTCTAAAACAGAAGATGGAGGTTTTTTCTCGCCACTTCAGTCCCCCTACGCTTACTCACTACGCGTGCTTCACTATTGATCATAGATCGCAGGTATTAAAGTTTCTCACATTTGGGCAGCACTGTCCCGTTCAAATGAATATTTGAAATAGACATGCCCGCATTTAAAAACGGGCAGGGGATGTATTAAAGATCAGAGGACTCAATACGATTATTTATTGAGCACATAGGTAACTTGGAATGTTTTGGATACTCCACTTGAACATCTTATTTCAGTCATCATATCCTTGATCCTCCGCACTTAGAAGCAAAAGCTGAATTCTCTTTATATCAACAATTATACAAAATCATGGAGATTTAAAACCCAGGGAAAGTGGCTCTGTACTGCTTCGCTATTAAAACTAATCTAAAAATGCTCGTGGAAGAATAACGATCAGAGTAAAGAGTTGCAAAATTGTTGGTGCTACATTGTAAGTGTCGAGTGGTGTAAAGTGGAATAGAATAAGAAAAAAACTGAAGAGAACTCCACTCAGAGCAGTCATCCAAACTGGACCACCGCCACAATTTTAATTTCTATTGCCCCTCACCAGTGGTAGGAATTAGGAAACAATAAAAATATAATATGCGCAATGATCATAGTCCTGCACATCATGAGGCTATGAATACCTACTCTTATAACGTTATAAAACGAGCGAACGATTAGGAAATTAGGATCGATACGACGGAAAGATAGAGTTAGGTAATGCTTTCCACTTACTGGCCGGCCGAGCTAGGAATGAATCTCTATATTTTCAATTTAATTTAGTTTTGGTGGGGCAAAACTCCCATTTAGTAGGCTTAATACAAGCCATTCACTAAGAAACTTAATAGCTATGACTTAAACTAACTAGTTGAAGGGCTGAGGAGACGAAGTCTTAGGCAGGGAGTACTCATATTGAAGTCAAAACAAAAATACTGAGAATTGACATTCCTCAGCATTCGGGAGATGGGATCATTGGAGCCGTAAGAGGTTCGATGGGTGGGAAGATAGAAGAGACGGGGATTCCGATTGTAAGGAGGGTTAGTATTTTGAAAAATGAGCTCGTTGAGTTAATGGTACCTGTATAGATTCCGTGAGTGAAGAGAATGTCAAATATTTCTCTTCGATCTTTCAGCGTATTGAGGTTGAATAGTTTGATTCGGTCTCCAATTAAGACCTCGAAGAGCAAATCGGAGGAAATGGCGTTGTATGCTCTCAATTCTGGCAATGTGCACTTGTTGGAAAGGCAACCCGACTTGACAAGCGTATTCAAGAAGCGGACGAACAAATGAAATGTAAAGGGATCAGGTTAAGTAGGGGTCTGCAAATTCTTTGGACCATCGTATATTTCACTATACGCTCGAAATTGCGCTAAAGGTAAAACAGATTTGCATTCCTTGCGAGGCAAGTATCCGTTTAAATTGCTTACGGGGATAAATGCAAATAGTTGCTGTTTCATAAACGCATTGTTTAAAAAAGTTTTTGTTTTTGTTCAATGGCGTGTGTATATACAACATTGGAACCACTCTATACTTTGAAAGCGAATTAGAATATAACAATTTATTTGATGTTCAATTTTAATGAAAACATCTGCGTTGTACAACAAGCAGAAATCGATGATAATAAAAAAAAAAAAAAAAAAAAAAAAAAAAAAAAAAAAAAAAAAAAAAAAAAAAAACATCAGAGCGAGGAGCCCCTGGGCCTAGCGCATTTCTCACAACCATGCCTTGTCAGGCAATGGAAGGGGCCTACAATTTTCTACCGGTTCCGAACGGCTAATCGAGAAAGCGCTTTTCATGGCTATGAATACTAACGGAGGACTTGCCAATTCCTTGCGAAAGGCGATACCCATGGAAATCGATGATACTTGCTCAAAATGTTCTGCAAAGTCTTAATTTTGTATTTTATTCCAAATAAAGACGAAAAGTGACTTCCATTCCAGAGCAAAGCTCTAACTTGTGCACTCACTCACACATGAACTTTGACTATACAAAATATGTAGTTGTAGATGTGCGTGTTGGTTACATCGCAACGATTAATCTTTATATCCTAACTGCCTGTTATCCCATCGTTGATACTCATATCTACAAATGTTGCCATATTGCCATGTTGTTCATAAATGCATATTCCTCTAATTCACTTGTTCACTCAATCATACATACAGCAGCAGATTTGCACTTCATTAATAACAAAACGAGCGAAGCGACTGGGAGTCTCCCCCAATAGCACACAGCTCATCCATTCATCCCATTGCCGCATTCATATGCTGAAATCTCTTGAATTGTCGGGTATACACATATCTCTCTCTCTCTCTTTCTACAGTCTCCCAAGAGGGGTCTTGAAATGACAATAAATCCTCTAGATAATATGATCGAGCAGAAAACTGACTTTAATCGAGTTTATAGCCATCAAAGGACACCATAAATCATCCTGCCTGTAGATATAGAACCAGGAGAAACCCACCACCATCGACAACATTCAGCGCCCATGAAGTGTATTGTAGTCTCGTGGTCGGGGCACTGAATGTGTGGTGCATCATATAGTGGCAAACGCACTCCCAGCTAGCTAAAGCTACTCTACTCTATTCCATACCATCAAATGCAACAAACCCTTGGAGGGTTGCGCTAGCTCTGTTCCTGTGTGAACCATCATTGCACAAAACAAAAATTCGAACGGAAAAATTGCGAAAAATGCCAAGGTACCTTTTATAGTGATGTCCTGATGTGAATCGCAGTTTATAGATAGGTTGGAGCAGCTAAAGCTAGTATAGTGGCATCATCATCAATGACCCATGGGATTCTGATAAAAATTACCTTACCATCTGCCCTTCTCTTGATGTGTGTCCTGTCTATGGTGACAAAAGGGAGTAAACAATGGAGTCCTTGCGCAAAGGAAAAAGAAAAAAAAGTTGATTCCAAATGGGAAAAGAGAAAAGGAAAAAAATCTACCATTGCATAGCGTTAGGAGGGTGACCATTAACACAGATCATGTCGCTATCCTGCGCGACTGCCTGCCATGCCTGCCGCCTCCACGCAAATTCGAGCGATGGATGGAACAACGAGACACATTGACGTTTGCTTGTTTCGTTTTCTAAGAGCTGGTGCAGCAGTTGTTGTAGTTTATTACACCGGAATGTCCTTTTGTTTGTCACCAATGACCCGTTCTCACGATTGATGACAATTCCACTGTGTTGTTGTTCAGTGATCGATATTATCATTTCCACACACGCACATCTGGCGGCCAGGGCCGGACTGCTGCTGTTCTGTGTGAAGGGAGTGTCGTATTCAGGTACAAAGAAACACTTCAGCAATTAGCTCGAACAAATTGATGCAAATTTGATGGAGTTTGACTTTGGGACGAAAAACTACAGCTCCCTTCTAAACGAAGAAAAGGAAACTGATTTCTAGTTTCCAGAAAAAGGCAGTAGTTTACGACTGTTGACACAGTGCCAGTCGGAAAGACGCTTTTTGAAAGGAAAGAAGTCCGCAGTTAGAAGTAAACATTAGGGGCCCTTTTTCTATTTTCGAGTGGCAAGTCGGGACCTGCATGAACCCCATTAAAATGCACAACCCGCTACAACAAAAGGCAAAAATCCTATTACCAGCCCTTCTCTGTTTTACAGAGCTATGTACGTATTTCTCGTAACAACGGACATCGGTCATCCCCCAAAGAGATAAATCGCAGCCCATCCTTTGCTCACTCAGTACGAGGGTGGTTGATTAGGACGATAAAATACGCGCGTTCGTGGAAAAATGTTGAGTTTTGCAAAAACATCCCGACGTTTTCAGGGTTGTTGGCTGTTTTATGGTGCTAAGGGTGATTTGTTGCATTGTGTACATCGTTATTCGTCGTTTCTCTTAGTCGGTTTGTGTTCTGTTCCTTTTTTTTTCCATCATCGTAGAGAAAACATCATTTTTCACACCCAAAATCCAATTTGGGAATTCTGCTGGACATGATGTAGGCGTCAAGAGAACGTCACTTCTCATCGCCCCCATTTCGGAACTGTGTTGGTTGCTACGTGCAAGTCATAAATGCAGCACATCTCGATCAAATGTGAATTTCTCATCGTCTAACCGACTGCCTCCTATTGACACGTGCACGAAATGATTAGGTTGTGCCACATGAGCGTGGAGTGAACGCTGAAGGTTTCAATAAACTGGGCCACTTAATAGTCATTTGGGACGAGGAACTTATAAACAGGACGAAAAGAAAGGACGAATTTGATTTTTTCTTTTCACCTCCGCCTTCGAGTGGAGTTATAGAGTTCATATCAGGAGAAGAAACTACCAGGGAACAACTCCTTCTTAACTTTTAGGCAAGGACTTCTACGTCTAAGACTTCCTCGGGCGAAGCCGTCGCCGTCGTTACAATTGAACCCTCATGGCTGTTTGCATTTGTCATTGTCGATGTGTATAGCACTCGATAAAATCATTTATATGACTTTTGCATTTAGAGTTTTTGAAGGGCCAATGCGATATTGCTTATATTGGTTAAGGGGGTATATCGATTAAGGGCCTCAAGCTCAATTGTATATCTACTCATGGTCGTAGCTAGGGTTGAGGATTTTGGAAGAAGAATATTATGAGGTCGCATATAATCCACTTGAATTGAATCACTTGAATTATGAGGGTTTTGTGTGCGAGTGTCGGTTTGATAAGTTGGAATTGCAGGCTGCAAATTGGAAAATCACTGCAATTCGTTTTGGGATTTGTGGTTATGCCGTAACGAATGGACATGCTGAGATTTGAAAAGCAGAACTTTTGGTATTGAAAGGTTGAAGGGGGTGTTTTTGGTTATTTCTAAATTTTCATTGGCCTGCTATAAGGAAGATTGTTCTTCTTGTTTGGGCCTTAGGTAGGTATACGTCTTGCAGGTGAAGGATGCCAGAGAGAAATAAGAGTGAGTGACAGCCTTAAAGAGGCTTTGCTCTGGAAAGTTATGAGTATATGTAATCTTCTGATAAGGAATTACCATTGAAAGGTAAACAGCTGAGACCTATGAGATATGGTAAGAGTGCACTCAATTGGAATGACCACTATTTGAAGCAATAAAACCACATTGCTGATGTGTTTTCATGCTCAGGTAAATTCAATTAACTTTTCTGTTTTATTTCATTTGAATATTTTGGTTCCGGTCTATCGTTTCTTTTACTAATCACAAAGTTTTAGAATAAACCTGAGGTAGAATAATTATTCTAATGCCATTTTGACTTTGGTATGCCTTGTTTACCCACACTATGAATAATGCTGGAGAACAGTGTACAAATAGTTTTAACATATTTTCTCTAAAAATAATTCAGTAAAACAGACGATACTAGGGCAGTGCGCCAGTTGCAAATACAAATGTCAAAGAACTTTTGATGATGCTGGGTCGGTGCGTTCTTGCAGTTCAGGTAATAAAGGCCATGGGAAATAAGAATAAGAGAAATGACTTAAGAAAAAGCTCAGTAGCTTAATTTTTTTTGTTGATGTATTCCATGTCGAAAAAGAAAAAAAACAATTCCATAACAGATCGTGCAGTTTATAGCGTTCGGCTGTTTTATTTGAAAGTGTCCAATAAAGTGCGTGTCCATTTGGGAGTTCTATCGCTAGTCAAATTATGAGACCTACTCGTTTGACAGTAGATTTGAGAGCTCATTTTTGGAGATTATACTAATCGCGAGTCCCCTATTGTCCACTGTTTTGCCATGTTGACTCTCCGAGATCAACTTTCGAAATACGAACTCTGTTGGAACCCTGCTTGATAAGAAAGCATGTCCACTTCCACTTGACAGCAACTGTTAAAAAATGCGAATATTGAGACTAGGAACCCTTTAGATAGCTAATGGGACAATGGGAGCTAGGTACTGCCGTCTCGTCGTCGGCAGCGGTTATGCATGTCGGCCCGGAAGAAGTGGTCGGTGGTATACCTGATGTAGGGAATAGAAAGAGCGGTACAGGTAGTTTTAAATGCCCCTGACCTAAATGCTCTTCAGCCCTGTTGGGTGAGATCACAGCATTCACAGGTATACATGCCCCTAGACGACCATAGTCTTCTGGATTGGCGACTATGGACTCGCAACAGTTGGTGCGGTCTTCTGAGCGGTCTGGTTCATTAACTGTGGCTACAGCATCGCTAGAAAATCTGGGAAGCAAATTTAGTTTAGTATAAAAAAAACTAGTACTCTTAGTCATAAGTGGCCGAGCTGGAAAAAAAACGTTGGGACTAGCGCCAAGTACCTACTATTGATTGCGTCTTGACAGCATTGTTGTTTGGGGTGATTGTTGTGATGTATGGTGGAGGTGGCGAGCAAGCATGTAACTAAATGAAAATACTTTGTTATAAATGGCTTCTATCCTTCTCTTCGTTCATAGAGCTTCCTTAGAAATCATTTTATGGAACATTGAGCCTTGCAGAATGTCTATACTTACAAGGCAGTGGACAGTTACAACACCGACTACAAATATAAGTTGTTTATAGAAATAACAAGCTCACCGTAAGTTTTGGATCCAGGAATGAGAGCCTATTTCTCTAAATGATTCATGACCAAAACATTGACATTTTTTAAAATAGATTTAGTATTTCAAGCCCTTTACGCTAGTAAATCAATTGTTAATACGAGAGTATATATATATTAAATAAATAAATGATTAGGGTGGCGGCCATGCCTTTTGACCTACAATTTTCTGTCGGTTCCAAATGGCTAATCAAGAATATCAGTTAGATGTTGTTGTACCCTTTCTAAGACGCAATGTTTGGTCGATGTTTGTCGACAGTCGACACATATATAAAGATAACAGTGCAAAGATACTGTAAACTTTATATTTCTAGGGGAATGTTGTTGTACTCCGGGCGAAACCCATAGAAGTGAAGGTCATTAGAACTTTTCATTTTTGATTTAAAAATCATTACACTCCGCTGTAAATAATAAATTCTTTTATTATTTTTAACTTTTTTCAATAATCAAGAATATACTTTTCATGACAATGAATTTACTAACGGAGGACGTGCCAATCCTCGCGAAAGGTGGTACCCCTGGAAAAGCATTTTTGCCTCTGTTGAAATTCGAACCACGAACCCTTGAGTTAACAGCAGACATGCTAATCATCACGGGTACCACAATCGCAAATGCAATTTGGGGAGCAAAGTTTACCCTGAAATCTCACGTAAAAGGACTTTTCAAGATTTTTATAGCTATCTTCCCACTAACGAGCAACAAGAATGCCACGAAGAGCAGTTCTTTCGACTTGTTTTATGGCAGCGCTCCTTATACAAATTTATCCCCAACTATTCAGTTAAGAACTATACTTTTAACCATTTAAAGAATTTTTCTATTTTAACTCTATCCAAATACATTGAATTCAACTGAATGAGAACCAATCCTCCGGTCAACTTAGTTTCCCAGAAACTAAATCTTCTTCACCTAGATATATGACCTGAATCTGAATATGATGTTGAAGGATATCAATACAAAATTAGATTTAGAAGTAGTTTATTATCACAAACTATTTCAGATTGAAAAGTACTTTAATAATGGCATGAGTTTGAACCTACTCCTAAATATTTAAGAGCCCTTAATTGCACAAAAATGTAATACTATAAACCTAAGCCATTAAAAGCAATACGTTTCAGTTTAAGAACTCTCCATGTTTATTTTATGGCTTGTTTAAATTTCAAATACATCGATGGGAAAGAAAACACCGCTCTATAGTGTGTTCGGATGCTCTGTACGTATATGAGCAATGATCGAAATGAGAGGCAATGAAAATAAATTTCAGAAACTGACGTAAAAGCTTAAGTTTTTAACCTCAATCTTATATCTACGAGTACTGTATATTTTAATGTCATGTATTGAAAAAGGTTTTAACAAATCATTCAAACGTTAGAAGTTGAAGATAACGTTACTTGTTTCTTCACGTAGATAATGTATATCACCAACACTGACTATCGTCGGTTTAAGGCTCAAAGCAGAATTGACAGCTTTCAACTTAATTTGTAAACACACCCTTCTACTAATCATCGACTGTCATTTTCAATTTATTCAGTAAGCTCTACGTTTTTATGATGGTAAGGTACACGAACGAGCAACTTCTGCAAATTATAAAAATTTTCTACCGAATTTCAGAGTTGGTGACAGCAATTTTAAGAGCATTTACTCCAATTTGCGGTCTTGATTCTTGAACTAGTAGACAAGTCATAACAAGTATAGTGCCAAAACTTAAGTCTTTATTTTCCTTGTGTTATGATGCCATGTCAGCTCCCGTAGCAAACGGAGTAAACGATTCAAATCAGTCAATTATACGGCCGCTACAAAAATGCCCGCGGTGGCCGTATGAACGAAGTCGAGTTTCGAGTAATACGTTACTGAATTATTTGAATTTGGCGTTACTTCTCAAGTTGTCCAGCACTATTGTACCACAATTTGGTATTCTTGAATGAATTAAATTTAATAAAATGGACAGCAGACTGATAATCCGCTATTTAAAGCTAATTTTGAAGGCAAAATGACACTCACTCACTGCTCACTCACTCAATCACACCAGTGTCAATGCCTGAAATATTTATAAAGGGGTTTTTTAGACCTGTGGTTTTCAATCAGCCAATACATTCTCAGAGATGGTTTTTTTTGATAGATGTAACGTGACTTTGATATTTGATTGCCATTTCATTGTAAAAGAATTGAAGCCGCACTTACCACTGGACATTGCAAAAATTGTGTGGAAACGATTCAACGCCGCTGGGCTGTCAATTGTTGGGCTATGTTAAGTTGTTAGTCTTTAAGCAATTAAGTCCAACACGATTGATCCGTTATCGCTGAATTACAACCCCACATGCTTCAAAAAGTGATCAAAAGAGCAGAGTTTATTTGAGCCAGCCACTTTCCCGCAATCATTTTCAAAACATAATGGTAAACTCTTATTTTTATAATAGAGCTAGATTTTTGCCATAACATTAAGTTACATATATGCAATTTAAAGCAATTAAAAGCAACCTAAAATGTACAACAGAAGTGAAGAAAGGTTCCCCGCAAGGTGGCGTTCTTTCATAACTTCTACTGCGCATAATAGTTGAATTGCTCTTTTTCTTCGGTTCAAGACCATTTCACTCTGGAACCTGAATCAGGAAAGGATTGTTGTCGGAACTTAACAGATAGTTTTAGAACCAATAAAGTTTCTGGCGCTGGTGTTTTGTGGTGAGCCCTTGTTGGGCACACACGTATTTTTGAATTGTAAACGTGTGCTCTCCACATTTGTTAAAAGCTAGCTACTTTGTGAGAATGGCTGGAAGAGGAAAAGTATTGGTGTCTGCAGCGACAACCAAGCTTTGCTACAACTTCTGAAATGATCCATGAATGGAAGACCTCTCGTAAAATACGATCGGAAGACTAAAATCTTTGGTTCTTGTTTGGGTTCAAGAACGTCAGAAAGGACAACTTGCAATGCAAGGATTCCTGAAAACTTTCTCAGAACCTGAACGAGCACTTCGTCCGCCGAAGTTCTGAGTAAGAACTTACATCAATGACTGGGTTTGTCAAAATCAGAAGAATATAGTAGATTTAAAAGCATTTGCAGTGGCAAATAACTAGGAGAATACCATCTTAAAATACGGAATAATGTATATTGATACCCTTAATTACTCTCACAACCGTGGAAGCTTTGTGGAACAATTTACACTCTCAAGCGCAAGAGTGTTCAATTTGCTATTAGGAAGTGTTTGAGTAAGTTGCCAATGCAGCTGACAGCAAGTTGGCTTCATCGATGGTATTGTCTTTAACTAACTTTCTATTTGTGCTGCGTCGAGATCGTAAAATCTTCTGCTTTGATACAATAGTTCCTGTCCAAAGCAGGGGCAGAATCACCGCACACGTTATCGAGTAATACGTGACTGAATTACGTGAGTATGGAACTATCACTCAAGCTATCGAACACTCTAGTAAAATAACTTGATATTCTCTCATCGGTAGTCGAACATAAGTTGATTCGATATATGAGCAAAGGGCTGAAATTTAGTAATTTAGAGCAAATTCTAGAGAGAAAAATTCCAATCACTAAGTCGATCACTGATGACGCAAGCAACTCGGCACCTAGACTTCAACTCTGTGTTTTTGTGGAAAAGAAATGAGAAAAAACTAAAAAGAGTGTGCCTCATGTCTTGAACGATCCTGGTAGGACTCATCATCAATAACCTGAGTGAAACGATTCCACAAAATCTCAACAAGCATTTGTTGGGGTGTCGTTTGAATAACGTCCGGACAACCAAAATCGCCTGTAATATCGCATGTGTAAGAATGATGGGTTTCAGTCCTTGAGACGGAGTCTAACAACGCATCAAACTCGTAAAAGTGAAATTATTGGAACATTACTCGTCCAAACATAATCTGCTGTATTTTTTCTAATAACTTTTGCAAGAACTTGGTTAGCTTTGTTTTCTCGGAGTATTTCTAGCCAATTTTCTAAAATCACATCACAGCAATCCAACGAAAATTCATTCCTTTTACACCTGATACCCCTCATTTCCATATATCCATTTGAGTATGCTGCCAATACAACTGGTTTCGAGTTTCAAGTTAGGATAAAATTAAAAATGTTACTTATGACCAAGAATCGACCTTGATTCATCTCACTATAAAAAGACTCCCTCTTTGGTTTTTATTTCCTTGCTAGTTTATGTATTGACTCTTCTGTTCGGACCCCGCATTAGTAACTATTTCTCATTAAACTAACCGCTTTACCCAAACACGACAGGCAAAACTCTTCCATCCTTTGTTTTCCAAAACAAAATACCCTATTTCCCTTCTAAGTGACTGTGGCATCTTAATCAACAAACCTTCTTCCCATTATCTAATCCTCCTCGATTGGGAGAAAAGAAAAATAGCCCAACATAGCCCCTTATTATGGGGGCAAAATAAATGCTCCGAAATTAGAATTTCGACTCTGATTTAGTGCAACAGTTCTGTGTGCAGAGTCTAATGGCTTTTCGCAGCGAGAGCTCCCCCACCGAGAGCCATTTTCCTATCCCCAAAGATTATTTATACTGACGTAGATGGAACACATGGCTCGAACCGAACCAAACAAAATCGAAGCACACCAACAGAAAAGCAAAGACCGAGAGAGAACCATGCACCCAAGCACTGACCCTATTAAAATCATATAGGTAATTAATTAATTTGTTTCCACCCAACCTGTGCACTTGAGATGAGACTAGGTATGCGAACATCCATCCATTGGCCTGAGGCACAGGTGTGTTGGCTATTGAATTATCATTAGGAGACACACAACTACCATCATCGGTGGACTTGAAAGGAGTCGATCGCTCCTTCGTTATCGGGAAATGTCTCGCTCCCATTTCAGCGGCATGGCGGCGAGGCGATGGCGGCGGAATCGACGACGAATGGCGCTGCTCATGTACAAGAAATTTAATATCTTTTCTTCTTGGCTCCGAAGATAAACCCAATTTCGGTGGAAAAACCTTGAGCATTGACAAAGAAGAAGATAAAGAAACAAAACACCCCAGAGCCCGATCAAAGGCGGGGGACATAAAATTTGTCTTTGTTATCTTAATTGAAGTTCAGTCAGTGGAACAGCCACAGCTACAGCTCCACAGTCCACGCCGTCTCTAGGACAGCAACAGCCTTTTCATTTTTGCCTGTCTTAGACAATTCAATTTGTTCCCAGTGCTTCCGGTTAGTGAAAAATGAAGTTTCACAATTTAACAAAGTTTTTGGCTTCTCAAGAGGTCAGTTCTCAGATCTCACAAAGAGAATACAGAATCAAACAAGTCTCTGCTGGTAATAACTCATTTTGTGGGTTTTGGGCTCGAAGCGACTTTACGCTCCACTGTACCTCACCGCGGACCTCTGACTTCTAGTGCAGGGTGGCTAATTTTTATTGCTTTTGCTTTCTATATGTGCCTGTGTGTGTTGGGGTTTCGGATTGGGAGAATTGTGTGGTACAGTAGCGTTGTCGTTGTCGTTGCTTTGTCGGTGCTGCTCTGCTCATTCGCTATCAGCTCATTAAGATATGATTACAATTGAGAGTGCGGGAAAGTGCAGTTTCATTGTCTTTTCCAATGAAACTACTTGGGGTTACACAACTACTTCTATTTTTTGTGTGTTTTCTTTCTTGGGAAAGCCTTTCAAATGAGGGCTTTTAGGCAGCTGTCATGATCACCGCAACGATAATGGTCTGCCACAATGTTGTTGGTTTTCTTTCGGGCATTAAGAGATTAATAATGTTGATTGGAGCTCATATTTAGGGTTGGCATATGCCTATGCCCACATCAATTAGACGTTGAGATGAAATGGTTGCTGGTCAGTGATTCGAACACATTTCTATTTCAACAACTTTTTATGAGAGGTTTTCATGTCTTTCCCTTGATATTTCCGAAATTCACACACATAGCGTAACGATGCAAATAACAAAGATATATGATGTATAAAACTGTATAGGGGAGCGACTTTACTTATTTTCATTCTCAAAGGCAGAGAGCCAGCACCAGAACCTTTTAGTTAAAAAAACAACCTGATTTCAAAAATGTATTGATCTGGTGATGAATGTTTCAGAACCTTAAAACCTTAACACTGGTGGGGGGATTATAAAAGCATGTGCTTAGTAATCTAAATAGAACACATATAGAAAGTCTTGTTTGAAAACGTATTGAGCTCTAGTTTATTGACAATTCTTCTTTTCTACAGAAAACTTGCTGACACATTTATTACAATAATTCTCATACCCACGATATAACACTTGATGTCCGAAACCCTTTTAATTGAGCTCGATGGTCAAATATGATTGATGCACTTGAAAGATGATTCCAAATTCCAGAGTATCTCTTACGGATGATAAAAGATAATCTAAAAGAACGAGAACTTATCTACCAAACCACTGAAGGAATGATACAAAAAGATATCACAGCTGGAGCAGCACATGGATCTATCATTGGACCAGACCTCTGGAACATCTCCTACGATGAAATTCTCTGTATGGAAATGCCCGAAGAATGCTTTCTAGCTGGAAACGCTGAGGACGTTTCTGCGGTGATAACTGCAAGGGACACCGAAAGCGCACAGAGAAAGTTGAACCAAGTGAGGCGAAGGACAAATTCCTTGATGGAGGAACATGGGCTGTCCCTGGCCACTGAAAAGACTAATTCTAATAAAAAAACGAATTCACACTGTTATCGACTTCCACATCGAAACCGAACTCATAAAAAGCAAAAACGTGGTAAAATATTTGGGAATAAAGGTCGACACGAAACTAAGCTTTTGAGACCAGATACGAACGGCTGCTGAAAGCGCATCCATGGATACAAGTTATCTATCAAGGTTGATGGCAGATGTAGGTGGACCATCCGCAAGCAAACGGAAACGGGGTCTTCTGGGAACAACACAATCAATTCTGCTGTACGGAAGCGAGATTTGGTCTGAAGCACTAAAACAGGGAAGGTACCGGAAACAACTAGCATCGGTAAAGAGGCGCGGTGCCTTACAAATAGCGCGTACCGCACAGTGTCTGAGCCAAAAGTTTTTGTAGGTGCAGGTGTCGTACTAATTGACCTCCTCGCAACACAAAAAAGATTAATACATTATTAATAAAAGATTAAACCGGAAATCAGCGTGGAAGCGGCAAACGCGGAACGAAAGCGATCACACAGCAAAAGTGGCAAGAACGCTGGGAGTCGGAAAACAGAGGACGCTGGACTACTGCTTGGTTCATCGGCGACATAAGCGAATGGAGTAACCGGAAACACGGTGAAGTGAACTACAACGTCACACAGTTCCTCACCGAACACGAGTACTTCATACTTCTACGCTTTCCTGTACAAGATTGGAAAAAGAAGAATACGGAGATTCGCTGACAGAACGACGCTTGTCATACAGTGTTCCAGAATAATAGACGGGAATCTCCCCGTCAGGAATTGAATAGATTTAGCGGAGAGCTCAGCCCGAATAATATCATCCAGGAGATGCTGAGAGACGAGGAGAGTTGGAGGCGAATTAGCATGTATCTGACGCAGATTTAGAAAACAATGAAACAAAAAGAGGTAGTTGAAGAACTCGAATCTGCCACCTAGAACCAGATCCCCCTTTGAACCAGTCCAGATGTCAGCAAAGAATAGGTACGAACTCATACAGTTCGTGACTATGAGCTATTCAGCAACAAATTAACTTTGGTAACTCTTTCAAACTTTGCTATGCCCTCCAAAACCAACGTTGTGTAATCACTCACCGATCTGTGAACGATCACTCCGAGTGTGTTTCTGAAGCTTTGAGCTAGTTTCAAGCTCTGAGCGATGTACGAAACAGTGAATTGGCTAAGAGTCATTGACAACAGCAAAACTTAACACTTAAATTGTTTTGGTCTTTCATCGCTAACTGCCTTAGCTCAGCTGTTAGCTACTGCAATGAGGGAATAACAACTAAGTGGCCCTTCTTTTCGTGACCAAAATGAACGATGAACCACAATTGACAATGACGTTGTCAAAAATTTGCGATCAATTGCTCGTCGTTCAGTTGATACGTTTTTAGTCGCATATTCTCAGTCGCTCTACTGTTCAGTCAATCAGCCAATCAGCAATCAGTCAGTTGCTCAGCCGCTTAAATAATCACCTGCTCAGTCACTCAATCGCTTATCATCACTCAAAGCGTAATCAAAGCCGTGACGCACAGTGAAATGTTTGCAATTAATTGCTTAATATCACTCATCGCCTAGGTCCTCTGCTATCACTCAGCTCTGCTCTCCTCCAGTGTCCTCGTGTCCTCATAGAATTTTCAGAGACAAAGTTTAAAGTCTTTCAAGGGAAAACTTCGGAGGGTCTATTTATTCTACTCGAAGAATCTCAAACAAACACTAGATTACAGTAATAGTTTGCTCTGCTCCCAAATGACTTACAAAGCAAACATGAAAACCTATCACCAGACAGTGTGCGGTTAGCCGCAAAGTATATACTTCTCATCTGTCTGATGTATCTTTACCGAATGTCCATACTTACCCGATTCTATTTTAAAACCCAAACTTGTTGAGTTACAATCTTCTATCGCCCGTTTATTTCACCAGCCATTCATTCATCCATATGGTAACGGATTCATTCCCAAAAGTCCTCGAGCGCTCTGAGCATAAAGCAAATATTACAGCCGCCCTCGAATGCGCCGCTCGATAACCTGGAATGTTATATTTTCAATCACAAACCACCATCTGCTGGGCAAATTGAATTTAAATATTTACCAGGCATGGAATTTGCCTCTTACCCCCAGTCTCAGACTCTTAATATCCTTCATATATAGTAAACGTATACACACAACCTATAGTGGCTGGGTGGATTCTTTTCATAGTCCTTCGTCGATTACACACCAGTCAGCAGTCAAGCCGTAGCTTCCCAGCCACATGCAATGAGATTTTTCGAATTTTTATTTCAAGTCAATTTTTGATTTCGGTCCCATGTTGACAAACAGGATTCGCTCAGGATTCACAGGAATCCTTGGCATTATATTGAGTAATGTGAACTAAGAAATAAGAAGACGAACAAAAAAAACAAAACTTGCTCCTTCTTTATATTTTCATGGGACTTCAATGCCATTTGTTGATTCCTGTGGGTTCAGGAGAGAATCTCTCTCGCCCTCGCTCTCTTGCTCGGTCTGATAAGCCGATTATGCCTCGTCATTGTTCCTTTGTGTGTTTATATGTGACGATGGGAATGTAGTCCCTTCGTCATTTCTTCATCGACATAACATTATGATGCTGTTCGACTTACCTCCATCGGAATGGATTGTACTTGTGCCGCACATCCTTGTAAGAATGAATTTTGATTTTCTAACTTACTATGTTCTTGACTGTGAGGACGACTGACGACAAGGATCTGATATCTACGACGACAGTGAGGTTAACGGGCGACGAACGGTGCGAGGAAACTGTGATTAGTTGGGGGAATTTGGGGTTTCTTGCATTGAATTTGGCTGTCACATTCAATTTGCAAGGAGAGATGAGGTCCTTGAGACAACTTTCTTCGAGGCTTTTATTCGCATAGAGGAAAAAACTCAAAATCCTTATTAAAATCCATCGTCCTTGTGCACTGAAAAAAGACTTTGTTTGACGAAACACGTTCACAGTAAGACACAGAATGTTTCCACAAGCCGGACAAATAACAAGGAAGATAGAATGCAATGGCAAAATGGCTGCGGAAGCATTAGTTTCATTTGCTACAACTCCGTCTTATTTTTGAATGATCATGTAGCTTTGAAATTTAAAACGAACAGAACACTATTCAATGGTGATTCTGGAAATGTCGTCAAAGTCTTAAGTTCTAACACGGGTAAGCGTGGAATATGCAGCAAGCTTGATCTCAAATGTATTACTTTCCCAGAAGTTCTGAACAGTCATTCGTTTTTAAACACTAAGAGAGACCAACAGAATCGTAGAAGGTCCTTAAAAGAACAAATCAAATAGGTTCGAATGACGTAGAAAACAAAAAATTTCCATCCAATATACTGAGCAAAAAAAATAAGTGCATTGTATTTGTGCCGCACATCGTCATTACGAGGACTAATGTCTATACGCAGAGGACTTCGTTGTGCTTTAAATTGAACCTAGCTTCTCAGCTGTCTGTTTTATAGGGGATCGTTTCGTAGGGCAATCGTTTCTGGAAATCAAACTTCTTCAAGCCAAACATAGCGAACCCAAAAGCCCCTAAAAAG
This sequence comes from Melanostoma mellinum, assembly GCA_914767635.1. Taxonomy (NCBI): domain Eukaryota; kingdom Metazoa; phylum Arthropoda; class Insecta; order Diptera; family Syrphidae; genus Melanostoma; species Melanostoma mellinum. The sequence goes on from OU612059.1 coordinate 4,659,231, forward strand.
AAGAATTTGGTAACTGACGCATGAACCTATAGAGTCAATTTCATCAAAAGTTGATCTTGGTTTAAGTTATTGCTGTAAAGGTTAAACCACTCGTAAGCAACGAAGATGAAGTATTAGGCCACTTAAAAGTGTATTCCAAAGATAGTGAGGAGAAGTCAGCCACCATTTTTTTTTCTGTTTGAGGTTTTTTTTAAATATACTAACTACAGCACACAGACCTAAATAATTGTCCATTGCACTACCAAATAGCAAATTTAAATTTTTTAAGATTTCCGGATGGTCGAAGAAAAGCTAAAAGGCGCTACCGTAATAAGGAGCCTACGTCACCAGCTCTCAGTATGTTTGCGCCGAGTATCTGTAACTTGATACGAGAAAATACAGGACATTCACTCGGCGATGTTGCCATTCTCTCTTCGGGATTCACAGAGTGTGGTATCAATTAAGCCTTAAACGTTTAGTTTGCAGTCGGAGAGAATGAAAGACACCTTTTCTTTAGCTAATCAAATTTAATATTCAATACTTGGTGATTAAGCACGCGCTCTAAAAATAATATGCCCTTCTAATTCCTTTAATTATGACTGACTGACTTTGCCGCATTTAAATTAACACTGCACATGTGGACAAAATGTGTACAAAATAAATATAGGACTTTTTTGGCGCTACATTTTGGTACGTGTTTGCATAAGTTTATAAATTCATAAAGCGGCGATAGCGGTAGCAGCTTGGTAAAAGAAGAGTGCGAATAGCATCGCCAACAAGCTTTCTACATTCTTTTTTGCTACGAGATAGCAAAAATGTTTCGCTCCTCTTTTTAGCTTTGGGGAGCATACGTTTGATCTGTCTACATCCACTGAAGGCATGTCATCTACGATTGCGCTCTCTACAGATTCAATCGTTGATCGAAGCTCCAACCTATTGACGGTTGAGGTCCTGACAAAGCTGTCTGAGCTCTTACCTCGCAAGATCATCGACGATCTACATAGTTTCCAGTTATGCCTTGATGGCCTAGAACCCATACACTCAAAAAATTCAGTTTTCTGACCGCTTTCAGAGAGGTCTTTAATTCCAAAGTAGTAAGAGAGTAGAGCCTTATCACAGCAGCCAGCCACCATGAACTTACACAAGTGAAAGGATATGGTACTTTTCCAGGTGTAAGATTGAGATTGAAAGTGTCCTTGAATCAAAAATCAATCAAAACTAGGAAATATGCTTTGCTGAAAGAAGATAACGTTCCTTATCATCTAAACAAATTTAATTTTTCATACAGTCGTTGAACTTCATGTTACGAAAGAGGAAAAATACTGATCTACTTCAAATTGTTATTTTCACTGTCAAGTTATGTTATTGAACCTTGCAATGGCCTTCCATCGCATATGATGCCAGAAACATTGCGTCACCAAAAACATTATCGTGGAAAATCTTCACTCATTTCCTCCCTTTTCAGAGTAACGATCATCGTGATCGCGAAGGCCTTACAGCACTCCTACATATATTTATCTTATGTATACTTTACACCAATAATTTGCCCGTTTGGATGACCTCACCGCATTGACCTCAGAAAGCATTAACTGCATGCCGGAGTCCCGGGAGGCCAATTGCAAGTGTCGAATTATTTTTTTGTACCAGAAATGTTTTAGTCTGCCTTTATTTCTGATTCTTCGCGATCGTATGTGAAAGTTGTATGACATTACCTTTTTGACGGGGTTCTCTTGAATCGCTTCTTTGAACATGACAAAACGAACTGAGCCGGCCTCTAGTTCTTCCAAACACAAATCTTAGTATTTCTTATACAATGAAGCTATTTTACTCCTAGCGTCAAACAAAGCTATTAGCTGCAATTAACAATCAAAAAGTTCAAAATTACTTCTTTTTTCATTCATGGTACTGCAGGAAATGAGATCTCTGACAAAGCTACTACCTTTATCTGAAGGTCTTTATGCACTTGTTACTGTATCAAGTTACGTTTTGACTTCTTCAAGACCATCGCACGCAAGGCCAAATACGCAGACTTCTTCCTTTTTCTTGTACTATAATCATCATGATGTGGAAGATATAACAGTTCTGACACTTAACTGCTTCGCACTAGTGAATACGCCGAAGGCCAAATAAATACGCAGACACATATATAAAGTCTAAACCAGAACAAAAACTTATAAAAAACATAAGTCGGGTTTTACTTCATCGAAGGTTCCAATTGTTATGGATGTGTCGCAATATGCCCGCGAGTTCAGTTTTATTCGTAAGTGTACCACATCCTCTCACAGGATCATCGCACAAATTATTTGCTCTCTTTAGATATTTGGCTCCATAAGTAGGTATACCTAAACCAAAAAGGATCTTTTCATCGACCCAAGAAAACGAGGTGGAATCTCAAGTATAGAGATACATTTTTAGTCGCACCACTCGAAAGTGGAATGCTTTACCTGGCTCTGTATTTCCCCCGCAAAGGTTCAAAAGCAATGTGCATCGGTGTCTCCTTTTGAATCCTCTCCTATTTTTCAAAATGCTCGCTCTGTGTTTTATAACATTAAAAGGGTATTCATAACCTCTTGATGTGCGCGTTAATTACGTAAAAAAAATTTATAGACGGGGTTATTGAATGCCAAGAAAATTGGATATTCTAAAAGCCAAAAATGTTAGCTCCATGCTAAGTCAGCGTTTTCAAGCTTTTCAAAAACCTTCAATGATGGGAGATTCCAATCGAAAACAAATCAGAATCAGGTAACGAAACAGAGCAAAATCTTCGTATTAGTAAACCATATTTTTCTTTCAGTGTATCTACTCAAAACAGAAAAAACAAAAAAGCTTCCTCCGCTTCAATGATATCTCCTATGTTACTCAATATCCCTCCAATGAAAACCAGAGGATTCACTTGCAAAGTGTTCCTTAAACAAAGCAATCTCAACGAATAAACGACGACGACGCCGACGGACCGCTTTCAATTTATTTGAACGAAAGCCAATTCTCGGAATATCCTTGCAAAATATCATCTTACTAGATGCACGTCTTATCTACGTCGCTCTAGGATGAGGCCGACAACTACTACAACGTTAACATTCAACATTTCTGTCGGAGGATCTTCAAAGTAAAATTGCCCAGTGACCATGTAATTCGATTAAAATTGGATCAACGCATCATCTGTACCTACTCGGCGACGTATAGCGCGGGCGGCACACAAAACACAGAATGCAAAAGATATCACAAAATCGCGCATTAATTCCACTTGACAGTTTCTAGCGAACTGTCTACTAACCGATGTTTGGACAATTTGTCCAATGCCACCCTTGAAGGGGATCCTACGAAACAAATCCGAACAGAGAAGGAAAAAAAAAAATTAAACAAAAACCCTCGTCAAACAAGCAAAACAAAACAAATAAACTGGCGCGCAATTATTTTCAAATGAATAATGACCAAACATAGAATGGAGCGTCTTCCATAAATTCAGATCATCCAATTAGCAGAGAACTTGATAAATAGCCTCGCCAAACTCCCCGACCAAAGTGGGGTTCCGTTCCTGTGTGATGCCCAAGTTTATTCCCCTTTTTTTTCTGTAGTGTGTTTTTTTTTTTTTTTTTGTTGGATGCGTGGCAGAACTTTTCACTCTCGCTCGAGTCGATCCTTCGTTTTGTACGAGCTCGTTGTACAAAAAGCATATTTGAAAATTATGACATATTGTATCCTGAGATGGAAGGGGGTGGCGGAAAACAACCATTTTGCAACCACCCCTCTTCAGTCAGGATGACAGTAAATAACCAAAGTTGGAATCATTTGAACAGTCAGTTGTTGGGCTGGTAGTGTGCTCTCTGCTTCTCGCAAACGAACTCTCATTATGTTCGCAGTTAATAATAATTTAAACTTTTCCATTGGCTGGTGCGGTGGTAAAGCTAATGGAGGATGGTGGATGGAAGAATATTTCTTTTACTGTTCTTTTGAATGGTGAAACGTTGGGGGTTGGGGGGGATGATCATTGTTTCCTGGATGGGGTTGTTTGCGGAAAGTTTTTTTCCGCTTGAATTAAATTTTCCCGGCCATAGAGAGCGACTTTCTACGCACAGACAGCCGCAGTCGGTTGAAATATGAGATTTTGTTGGGTGAGATGAGATGTTTTTTGTATGGAAAAGATGACATTTGTCAAGAAATGTTGGTCTTTTGTTCTTTTTGAGTAAATTAGTCGATAGATGATTATGGTAATGGCGATGTTTATCATGTCATATGTCACAGAAGTACTCAACAAAAGAATAAACAGGTTTGATGATATTGAGCACAAAGTAGGAAGTTAGGAGTACCTGCAGTGTGTTTGTTAGAGAAGAGTTTTGCTGTTTTGGAGATCAGGAGAATTGAGCAGTTGTTCAAGAAAGTCATTTTTTTAATTTTCATTCAGTTACAAAGGAAAATGGTTGTTGGTGCGGTTGTTGCGATTGAAAAATTATAGCGTCTATCAAAGGTCAATATGATGTTCACCATCAGTTAAGGGGTTAGGGGTAGTTAGAATTTTCAAAAAATCGATTTTTTTTGCATTTTCTTAAAGTACATATAGTATTTTAAAAATATTCTCTGAAAGTTTGAAGTGAATCCGACAAATGTCTTTCGAGTTATTCAGCTTTATTTTCAGCTTTCAGTACTGTACATAAAGCGACTGTAAAACTTTAAATGCGTTTTTCTCAAAAACTATGTTCTTTGAACTGGTGCCAACTGTAACTCAAAAACCGCTCGATAGATTTGAATGAAATTTATACAGTTTCTAGAAAACATAAAAAACTAGTGCTTAATCGAAGCTCTTTTATTTTGCTTCAAAATTGGATTTTTTATAAATAATTAAAAGTTAATTTTTTCCCAAAAATCAGAAAAAAAATTCCAGAAGCCGCCATTTTGTTAATTTTGAAGCAAAATAAAAAAACTTAAATCAAGCACTAGCTTTTTATGTTTTCTAGAAACTGTATAAATTTTATTCAAATCTATTGAGCGGTTTTTGAGTTACAGTTGGCACCGCAAAGACCCATTTTTAAAACTTGTTCAACTTAAAACCGCCATAACTCATAATATGTATTATTAGTAGTATTTTTTTTTTTTTTTTTGAAATTTTGGTGAAGTTATGTTAAAATATGATGAAATTATACTACGTTATTACTTTTGTAATAAAAAATTCATTAATAGTAAAAAAAAGTTATTAAAAAATGGCATTTTTCACGCTTCTGACTACCTCTAACCCCTTAAAACAATTTTTGTATATTAAAGTGTTCGTAAGTACAAACTTCTAACATAAGTAGAAGAAACTTTATTGTTCCAAAAAGGAGGCGATGTATGATTCGATACTGCGAATATTATGTTTTATGTGAGGCTGAAGTAAGCTCGTCAGAATGTTTACGAAAGAAGCAGCAAAACTTACGTCAATTATAAAGGAATAAGCTTCCTTAACGTCGTCGGGCTTAAGATTTATTCTGTTCTAATATGTAAACGTTGCTGACGTGGGGCTGCAGGCGTTCACATATTACAGCAGAGAAGATCTTATAATGGACGTTAAGGAGGCTTATCCTTCTATAACTGGCGCATTGTGGGGGCCTCCCTTTTAGGGTCGGGCATACGATACTGAGGTTCCATTCATCGGGCATGCTTTCTTCCGACCATATCATGCAGATCAACTGATGCAAGCTCCTTTCCAACTGAGCCTTAAAAAGTTCAGCATAAAGGCCATCTGCACCTGCAGTCTTATTTGATTTAAGTGGGAAACGGACACAATCCCGAAAAAAAATCTCCCCGAAAAGTAAAAATCACGAAACAGACTTTTCCCGAAAACTCATAATCCTGAAAACATCAATCCCGAAAAAACAACATTATGAACAATGATAACACTGCGATACTTACTCCAGGTAATCATTCCAATAAACAGATATCTTCTTGCACGTGACGACCAAACTTTAAAAAACATATTTTTAAATCCAATTAATGCAAAATAGAAATCTCGAAAGGTTTTCCCGAAAAACGAAATAAAATGAAAAATTTGAGCAAATTTTTCATTTTATATCGTTTTTTGGGAAAACCTTTCAGGATTTTCAGGATTGCGGGTTTTCGGGATTTTGTATATTCGTTATTGTGGGTTTTCGGGATTATGGTTTTTCGGGATTTTGGCATTTCGGGAAAAGTTTTTTCGGGACCCGATTTAAGTTTGCATAAATGGCAAGCTTAACCTCTTCTAGGTCGGAAGGACGGCATTCTTGATCATCGTCCAAGTTGAATGGGGCATCCTGCCTGACAGCGGAATTAGTGTCCTCCTCGCTGTTAAGCAGTCTGCAGAAGTGATCTTTTCAGATCCTCAGTTGTGACTGACTCTACAACTATGTTTCCCTGCTGGTCTTTACATCAGGCTTTAGTTCGGGGCTTGCCACCCTGGCAGGATCTTTTTACTTTTTGGTAAAACTTCCGAATCTTGTTCCTGTCATGGCACCTCTCTATTTCCTCAAACGAGCGCTTTTCATGCTGCTTCTTTTTCTTTTGGAGAATTCGGTGTTCTTCCCTTCTTTTCTCCTTTTAGATCTCGTTATACTGATCGTAAGCATTCTTCATCGAACCATGGGTTTCTTTTTTGTGGCCGAGTGAAACCCAGAACCTCAGAGGCAGCGGTTCTGATGGCTTCTTGGCATTGCTGCCACTGGTCTACAATGTTTAATGCTGACAGCATGGGATTCAAGGATAATTGAAAGGACACTCGATTGGAAAAGGCATTGGCAATCTCTTGCGATGGTAGCGCAACGATTTAAGTGTCGAACGATTTTCACATCGTGTCTAGGGCATTGCTCATACGTTTCTTCGAGGAGCTCGTAGAAACAGTCTTTGGAATCGTCGTCTTTCTCTTCTGTGGGGGCGTGGGCGCATATAAGGCTAATATTGGCGAATTCAGCCCTGATGCGGATGGTCATTGTACGCTCATTGACTGGATTTTGACTAATCAACTTATCCCTGAGTCTTCCCCTAACAACAAATCCGCACCCAAATAAGCGTTGTTTCTGTTGTCTGTAGCAGTCACCATAGTAAATGTCACAGTTTTTCATCTTCTTTATGCCCGGTCCACTCCATCGCAATTCTTGGATGGCGGTTATGTCTGCTTTGCTGCAGTCCAAGGCGTCCGCTAGTTCTCCAGCTGCACGTAATCCGTTAAGAGATCTTACGTTCCACGTGCAGATCCGGAGGTCATTGTCCTTTTTACGTTTGCTTGGGTTGTCAACTTTGAAATCATTATCGTTATCCGAAGCTTTTGGTTGTTTCGGAACCAGTTTCTTTTTACGTTGTTGGGTAGTTAACCCTACGCACAACCCCCAACCTGGAGCGCCAGGTCCTTTTGGATCCCTTCGGACACAAAGGCCTGGAATATCCAGTGTCAGCACCCTGCTGCAGGGGTGTGAGTGCTGCCGTTGGCTCACCAGGAGCTCATCAGCCACCGATCTCTACTTCAATACCCTGTCCTAGTATGGGATGACCCTGAAAGACCTTTTAGCCATAAATATGTTGGAGTAGCTCCTTCAGGGGTTTCTGCTTTTTTGACTGCTGAAGACCACAGCTGATTCTGTAATTCGAATTCATCCGCTGGGATATTTCCGAAAAGCTCTGGTAGAATAATGAGATTCGGGGAATCAGTCCTTATTCTCAGAGCATTAGAGTGCGTTGATCGTAATTCTTTTCTTCCGCATTACTTGGTCAGCACTCGCACTTACGAGTTTAGTAGATCAGCTCCGAACGAAGCATCCCAGAGCCCAGCGGATACCGCGTGGAGGTATAGTAAGAACAATTGACGGGTACTATAAGTTCCAACATCTGGGCGCCACCAAGTTGACACCAGTCAAAGCCTTCCCGAATAGTACACGCCCATGCACCTGACAAAGGAGAATTACGGATAACGGTTCATTACAATGGATACAAAATATAAATGGTTCAGGTACAGCTATAAGGACGTAACCAAAGTGAATTCGATTATAGTGTTCTCACCGCTTGAAACATTGAAACTTTCAAGGAAACATACACATGTCAAAATGAGGTGAAAAGCTTTTTTGCCTTTAAATTCATCAAGACCAATTTTTTTCAAGAAATTATTATTTGTTTTTATTCGGCTACTTGAACTTTTGGCAATGTGTTCAAGTAATGAAAGTCCATCGTTGTTTACGATTTGAAACAATCAAATGTTGAACTCATACTTTCATGTCCTGATTTTGTGCTCAGATCTCCGTATATGAAAAGAACATCTTTTTTTTTTTTTATCTACAATTTGCACATGTGTGAAAAGAGATTCAGCTCGAAATGACTACCTGCACAATCTCTCACCTCGACGCCAATAAACTTAATCTTCCCCCTCCTCCCCTCTACCAAACCGTATTTGCATCACCCCCTTTCCCACAGCCATAAAATTCCTGCTAAAAAAAAAAAAACAGAAGGATGTTTTCAAAAATGCCAATAAAACAGCCCCTGTGGGACATGAATTCCACAAAATAAAGCATAAATTCATTGTTATCAAAGCAATTTCTTAAATTAAACATAACCATTCATCACTCACTATAATGTGCACAAAATTTGCTACGAGCACATTTCCCCGTGCCGTCCATTTCAATTAAATTTATTTTGCTTGCTAAAAAATAGAAACAAACGGAAAAGAAAAGGTCTTTCTGTCTTCAATTAAGATAAGACTGTGAAATTCTCATCAAGCCATAAATTTAACAGGCTACTGCCGCAAACAATTCTCCAAAGTGTCCTTATTCTAGCTCTCCTCCATTTAGATAAAAAAACAGCAAAAACAAAAATCTGCCATTTTTGCATAAAAGGTCTACCTTGTCCAATCTGAAGATGTATCGCAGTCGCAAATATTCAGATGTTATTCCCTTCAGTCCAATCCATACGTAATAAACAAAACATATTTCGCATAATCCATTCAGGGTCTGCAATATACACAAAGAGGCCTTATTATTGTAAACACAATTTATATCCCTAAGCCCCAATCGAACTGCATCGTAATAATCCAACTAAAGTGATCCCTATGCTAGCCCTTAATATGCTAATCAAAAGACCTTTTTTTGGCATGGAGAGTATAAGCCAATGCGTTTTTTGGACAATTTAAACGTAAATTCCTTTAAGGACATGCCATAAGCACAACGCATACGCCATCGGCATCGCCATACGCATATGTACACGAGCAGCATAATTTGAGTTTGGATCCCTGTCCCTGATTGGGACTAGACGCAGACGGGGGGAGCATTCATCCGTATAGCAAAGGACTTTGTCTCAATATGACCGACTTAATAACGGATCAATGTAAATGCAAATTTTTTATGTGGCGCTTGGCATTTTTTCCTGCTGTTGGTTTTTTCTCACTACCTACTGATGCTGGTGGTTGCCTTTTTGGGGGGATATTGCCATGTTGTTACCCTCGTGCATTTGAAAAATCAGGACTCCGTTAGTGTAGGGAGGAATGTGTGTGTGTGTCTTTGTTTTTACGGCCCATAAACACAAAATGAATTTATTTTGCAAAATTTTGTTGCCTGCACGGTGACGGTTGCCGCATGGAACGCGTATGCCGAGCACAAATAACCAAAGAGGGGATGATATTGCCAAGTCATGCGATTGGAGATGGATTGAAATATACTCAACTCATCCACCGTTGAACATTAGAATATACATACAGTTTGTCTCTTTGATAATAATTTTTACGATTTTTAGGACGAATACAATGTATGTAGGTACCGAAGAGTGTATACGGCGTATACATCAGCGTACCTCCATATATCCTTGCGGGAAACTCATTCGGGGGCGGTTTATGGGATTTGTGGAGACACGAGCTCCATAAAACTCAAACCCTTAGCATTGTTTTCGTACTTTTGGATAATGCATGGAATTGAGTAAATCCAGATTTTCAAATGAAATGCCAAAAACGGGGGGTAGCTTTAGCTTGACACAAATTGTTGTCAGCCATTTGTAATAATTTGGTTGGGTGAGGGAGTGCGGTTGGCCCTACGGCAGCACACTTCTTCTCATCAGGAAGAAGCATATTGTTGTGTGTTGGCTGGATGGGGTCGAGGAGACTTAAGCTCCCTCTGTTTGATGATGTTTACTTTCGCATGCTTTTAGATGATTGGGATTTTGTTCATATTGAATGCAAAATACCGGAGAATAAATGCTCGTAAAATGCCTCGAGGCTGGTGAATATAATTGCAAATAATATTTTCCATTATTCTGGTATTTCGAATTGGTTTTTGTGAGTTTGACAATCGATTAGATTGATTGAAGGACAAAACATCATTTCTTAACAAACAACTGTGTATACTCTGTGCAACAAAAGCAATGAGATACCAGGGGCGATGTTTTAATTCTCCGGAATTGGACTTTGTTTTCCTTTTTATACAAATAGCCCGCATTGCAGGAATCGATCATCTTGTTTGCTGACTTTAATAAGAATGTTGCTTATCGTAGGCGTACTGGGCTTCTCCATCTCGATCCGTCAGCAGCGTCGTTGTCGTTTTGGTGACATCGTTTGTTTAATTAATCTCTGTATGAGTGTCTACTTTGTATTTAAAAGCTGTCTTCTTAGATGTAGAACAAGCTCAAGTGCCTCTTTTTTAATACTGCGAAGTTCTGTGATGTTTAGGCAGAAGTGTTCGTTATCATGTTAGAAAAATAAGTCCCAAGAAGCATAACTTTTTTGCACTTCGGTTATTAGATAGACTGATGCTTACTTACGGAGAAGTTCTAAGTTGACTTCTTCTTCATTCAGTAAACAGGTGATCGCCAGTGCAGCCGTTCATATGAAAGCTACCTCCCAATGGACCAACGACACCATTGGTTAACAACAATCTTGACCTTGTTTGAATCAATAGCAAGTCACTCCGACTACACCATCCTCCAACTAGCCTTTGAAAAAAAGTTCGAAGTCGATGAAATTAATGAAGAGGGATTTTCAAGTGATTCAAGACCGATTCAAAACCGAAGACCGTTGTAGACTAAAATAAAATTTTTCAGCCCACCTTAAAAACCACTGTGCAGTTTTCCAGACGCAAGTTATGGCGATCAAAGAGGTTCTATCGTGACTAAAAGAAAACGTTATATCTTCAGTCCATATCTTCTCAGACAGCCCTCAAATCACTCAGCGCTGTTTATACGAACCCAGTAACCACCCTATCAACCTCCTTACCTCCTGTCGATTTTCTATCTAGGAGATAGCTGAGCATTAGGCTTTTTGAGTGACGGAGCACAGAGATATCCTCGGAAACTGCAAAGCGGATATACTGATCTCAACCAGCAGCTGGCTGAGCATTGATGAGTTGATACTTGCAAACTCATGTTAAAGCAAGATGCCATGGATAAAACGAACAGCGGTTGGAAAAACAACACTGGGCCTAGTGCCTTTCTCACAACCATGTCTTGTGAGTGTGACTGAATGGAAGGGACCAACAATTTGCTGCCGGGTTCCAGGGGCTAATCGAGAAAGCTCTTTTTATGGAAATAAATTTACTATTAGAGGACTTGCTTATTCTTCGCGAAAGGTTATTCCCGTGGAAAAATATTTTTGCCTCTGTTAATAGGATTCGATTGGAAAACTTCTGGGGTAAAGGCAGACACGCTAACTATTACGCCACAGGTACCACATACGATATTTGACAAACACTTGTTATTCATAAACAGATTGCACTTTGGCTTCGTAATCGGTGGACATTGTCTCATAGCAAGACACGCTACAAGAGTCGGCACCCCATCAAACGAATTCTGCAGAAGACGCTTAGACGAGGATGATGAAGAGGCAATCCCACACCTCCTCTGAATGTATGAATGGTTTGGGGTTTTTGTGTTGCACGTCGAATTAGTAGATCCCTTGAGCCTTCTACTTTTAAGTGATATTCCTCAATCAGATAAGTTTCTTTGATGAAACTGGGGATCTGGATTACGTTTCGGGATTTAAGTTCCTTTTTTCCTAGGTAGATATTATATTAACACTTTTTTGGTGTTTAAGATATTCACGGTCTCCTAGGAGGTGATCCGGAGATTCTGTCTGTTCGTTACAGTATTTTGCATTGGTCATCGCTCTCTACGCGTAGTATTTTGATGTACTTTCTTAGCCTACAATGTTCAGTTAGGATGCCATCTGTTCTTACATTGTTATTACTGAGATTAATAGCGTCTTTAGGTCGTTTTGTGTAGAACTTGCTAAGTAGAAGCTTAGCTTGACGCATTTTCGGAAGTTCATTTGAGTGTTTATTCCGGTTGTCTTGCTCCGTTTTTGTTTTTATTCCTTCCTTAATGTTGCTCTCGGTTACTCCACAAAAAGGTTCCGGTCCTATGAGAGGTGATCCGGCTCCTGTTTAACTGAGCTACTCTCTAACATGGTATGGTATCACATGAACCCAAAACTGGTTTGAGTTTGTCAATTGGTTTCCTGACAGCCGTTTAAACCTAACCTTTTGTTGATGACTGCAATATCGGTATTCAATTGTAATCTGCAAAGCTTGATTTGATCCATCGAAATAGAGACTTTAGAATTTGGAAAAAGCAATTTCAAAAAATATCCTATAGGATTAGTGATTTCTTAAGAACTATCGTAATTTAAAGAATAAAAAAGCACTTGATGTTCAGAAAAATGTATAAAACTTTCTTGTGTATCGATAATACGATTATTTTATGCGAATGTTGGCTAAGACAGATTTTGGCCTTCTATTTCTAATAATTTGACCGGTATCTCACAAACAAATGCTTCAATGTTGGCTTTTAGTGAGTCAATCGAAGAGATGTTGCCGCTACAGACATGAGCCTTACCCTAGCCTTACAAAAACAATCTAGAGGCGTTAAATCGCATGATCTAAGCAGCTCTGTCCCAAAACGTGTGATAACTATATCAAAAAAATCTCATAGACATGGCCGGATCAAGAAAGTTATTTACCACAAAATCCAAAAATTGGTGATCATTTTCATTTTTAAACGTGTTGTGTGGCATGTGGCAGCGTCTTCTTGAAACCAAATGTCATGCAAGTCAAACTTTTCCATTTTGCACAGCAAAAGTTTGAATTCATCGCATGGTAGCGATAACTATTCATAGTAACGTAGTGATTGACACCATTCTTTTAAAAATCGGCCCAATGATTCCACCAGCCCGTAATTCTTCTCCAAAATACGGCTTCACTTCATATACGTCTGTTTTGCTTGTTCACGCGCCAATTTCAATAGGAAATAAGCCAAGTCACAAGCACAGTTTTTCGATAAAAAATTGAATCGCCGCGCAGGCGCCGGCCGCCCAACTTTTCAGTCGTCCATTCATCAAAAATTGGGTGTGGTTGTAGCTCGTTCGTCCTCAACTTTTGTACCAGCTGTATCTTGAAAGGCAACACGCCTAAATCCTTCCGCAAAATTTTCCAAGTAGTGACTTGGGGGAGCAACAGAAGCCCAATTTCTGCTAACGGCCAACGACGAATCAATAATTCACCGTCATCGCTAATATCGGCGGATGAAAAATAAAATTCAACAGGGTGGCACAGCATATACGGGTTCCCGGGGGCCTAGCACATTTCTCACAACCATACCTTGTGAGGGAATGAATGGGATCTACAATTTTCTGCAGTTTTCGAACTGCTAATCGAGAAAGTGCTTTTCATGGGAATGATTTTGCTATCGGAGGACTTGCCATTTACTCGCGAAAGGCGATACCCGTGGATTAATAATTCGAACAACGGACCTCTGGATTAACATATTGGCCGATATTTTCCTCAGTTCACACACCAAGCAATCGTTTTTTGGTGGTTTAATGTCGAACAATGTAAATTTGTTGCAAAATTTATCAATCATAAATCTGAAATAAAATCAAAAAATTCGGGGAAGACAGCACTGGCTCTTCACGCTGAAGAAACAGGACATGTTCCAGATTTTAAAAGAGTGGAAATTCTTGAAGCGAAGAGACATGCATCAAAACGTTATGCTCTCGAGACGCTGCACAGCATCAACAACAAAAACAACATGAACCGAAAACAGGACACACAGAACATTTCAGCAGTATATTGCTCACTGGTTTCCAAAAACAAAATCCAGAGGAACAGTTGACACTAAACTGTCGAATGACAAAACCTCTCTGGAAGTGGTTTCTTCATCAAAAATTTTCAATATTAAAATCTTTCGTTTTAACGTATGTCAACTTGAGTTTAAATTTCTGTATTTGTTAAATTAAATTTAAGTTAAACAACAAGCCTTATTTGTAAAACATGTGTGTATATTATTACCTACTTTCTTTTTGTTAATAAAGACTCCCCTGAAGAAGATGGCAACTACCATCGAAACGTTGGGAAAAGAATGAAATAGAGTTTTTCTATTCATTATAACATTACGACCAAAAGAGCCGATGTAAAACATTCATTGTTTTCTTTTATAACTACAATTCAACTTGGTCATTAAACATCATTCAAACATATCCCGAAAAGCCGCCTCAGTTGGTCGATTAGGCAGACCATAAAATGGAAGAAGAAGGAAAATTCATTCATTTGCAACCATTGTCCGTTTGTAAGACGACAAAACTGAAGATGTTTGACAGTGTCACAAAACAGAGTGTTGCCAGAAAGAAAATAACCAAAAAAAATCACCCACCAAGAATTGACATCGAAACTTTTCTGGTCGAAGCTCATTCTAGGAACCAATGTTAAAATAGGCTCGTTCTTCCTCCTTTTTCATTTTCTTTAAAAAAATAAAATAACATTTTATTTAATTTTCCTCAGAAGAATTCAACAAGGACACAATTTACTGAATTCAACTGTTGAAGAACGGAAATGTTATTTAAATCAAATACAGAGTAGGTAGTCTTGAATACTCATCCCATGTTATGAACAATCTCCGCGAGCACCATTCCACATAATAGGAAAAAAAAACAAATAAAACTAATTGATGATTATTAGAAATAAAATCCCGATTCGAATCTGTTTTATAGTGAATCCTTTTGCCATTGGGCTGACCATCTTTGGAAAAAATTCTCATACCTGTCAGTGCGAGATAACAATAGGCGAACAGAATCAGTAGCTGTGACCACCTGTAGTGGTGGTGGTGGTGGTGGTAGCTACCTGTTGTCAAATACAAAAGACTAACACCACCTCTCATTTGCACCACAAGACACTTCAAGGGATATATTTATCGTCACGATTCAACTTAAATCAAAGATAAAACCCTTTAGCCCTGCAGTCGTCGCGCACCAAAAGGTTACGCCATTCGTCGCGCGGATTACATATGTAATCCATTTAAAAACTCAAATAAAAATAGGATAATATAATTTTTTCAAGTTTATTTTGCTTAAGAACACAACAACGTTTTATTTAAACTAAAAAAAAAATAAATAGTTTCTTCTTAACACAACAAACAAAAATGAAAAAAATAAAAAGAAAAAACTTGTGCTTTTTTGGGGGAAAAAGGAACTTAAGTTTAAAACTCATCACAGTTTTTAAATAAAGTTCAAATCTCCAAGCTAATTGCTCATTTCCAGGCATGATGAACATATGAATCCAATATGTATGTACATATGTAGCCAAGCACTGATCTGAGCTTCACGTATTTCATCCATGGTGTTTTTAAAAAAACATATATAAATTATACACACACAATGTGAAAATGTGAACCTACATTATTGCTCAAGTACCTAATTTTATAGAAAAAACATATTCATGATCTAAAACATCATAAAATAACTCGAAACCATGAAAATAAAAAAAAAGGTTTGACAAAAATACTTACACCAGTCGTCGCGCGGATTACAATAGTATTCCACTCAACTTCACAAAGCTCTCGCAACACTACCACACACGACCGAGACTGGAGATTCGCTGAGCGCACGCGCAGACTATTTAACTGCAAGTACTAAAAAAGACAAAAAATCACCACCACCAGGTATTACGTAGTACTCTGTTTTCTATTAGTGGATTACAATAGTAATCCGCGCGACGACTGCAGGGTTAGCCGATTGATAAATTGCATCCACCGACACCGACGGCGACGGCACCGTCGACACCGTCCAAATAAAACGGATCTCCAAAAAAATAATTTGCTCTAAAAAAAAAACTCAACAACGGGCAGGGCATCCTGCCGAACAGAAGCAGGCAGGCAGACAGACAGAAGTTCGATTATATCTTTTGATTTAAGTGTCAATTAGCAAAAGGAAACTGCCCTGTGTGGTCGCGACAGACAAAAGGAGAGGGTTCAGATCGAACGTTTTGATCGGAGCCTATCGATCGAACTTGGACGACTGCACCTGTCTTGCGAGACTTACCATTTTGCTTCTGTGGACAACAATGCACTCGAGCGGTAAAGCTGATGAATATTCAAGGAGGGAAACCAATGCACCCACCACCGCTATTCAACCAATACGAAAGTTGTCTGAATTAATAGATGCGTGCTGCGTACACGATGTCTTTGTTGCCGTCGACTTTGTCCTCTCGCTCTCCTCCGGCAGCAATCCTTTCCGCCAGTCCAATTAACGAATTTGTTTGTGCCGCTCAATTAATTTTTGACTTTTCCTGGTGCGGCAACTCGTTTATTTTTTTCAGAAGTTGTTACGGCTGGTTGGTTTTCCAGTACATATACGCAGTGCGTCAAGGACCTTTTTTTTAACTCTTTGAATGAGGCACTAGAAAATGTGAACTCTAATGATTGTACGTATAGAGGAACTGGAAAGGCTTACACGCATATGTGCCTATGTACCTTCACGTCTATGAGGAGAATGTTCTCTCATATTTCATATAAATTAACAAGCCACGAAGGTGGGTCGGTGGAATTAATTAATTACTCGAGGAGTTTCATTTGCACCTGTGATCATTAATTATTAAGTGGCACTAGGACCGTTTATATCTGTCCCTTTGGTTTAGTGCTCATTCTGCTCGACTAACATACGGAAATCATTTGAGCGAGTAATGACGTAATGATTGTAGTTTTGTATGACAATCCGCATAGGACTTGTGCTGCCAAGAAGACAAAACGTAAGTAAAGCTGTCGTGTTCGTAATATAAATGAAAATGCGAGAGCTTCAAGTAGAAAACGGTTTTACCAGAGCTTAGGCAGGTATTATAAGGGTTTCAGAATAATTTGTCTTTGTAACCAAAATATCTGGCCTCAACCAACTTTTGGCTTTAATAACCATAAATCAAAATTATCAAAGTCCCTGAAATATTAAGCACAAGCAAGTTTTAAACAAGTGACTAAGTTGTAGAAAATAAGTGAAACTCGATCGCCCTTAGGTTTTGAGAATTTTACTATAGCTTCATTGCTGATTTCTGTAAAATCTAAAGAAGCATAAATTTCGCTGACAATAAGAATAAGAAAGCGTTAAACAGAAATAGTCGTATGTCTTTTGACAGAATAGAGTTTCTTGCATTCATACGACAGCGTCACTGTTCGTCTGCTTTGAGGTTAATTTTGACTAAAGGAAGCCATAACTTGAAATTATCGCAAATCTGTTTTGCTTCGTCTTTCTTTTGTCTTTCGATTATTTCCAATGATTTTTTTCGTGTCAATGGTTTTGGCATTCAATCTAAATTATCATTTCGTTTTCAATTTCTATAAAAATGTGGAATCATTTTGATGCTTTCTGTCCAAGGCTGAAGTAAGTTCGTCGGAGGTCGGATCTAAGACTTGTCAAAGAAGCAGCAAAACTTTAGTTTTTTGAAATTGGGATACCTCAAATTTTTTTTATAAATAAGCTTTTTAGAATTTCACATTCGTGTCGGATAAGTGCAATTCATATTTTTGGTATTCACATTTAACTCAGTTTTATAATAACTTCCAGTGTACTAAGTAGGTCTGGTAAGGTCTCTTCCGACAGAGAAAAAGTCGGCTCTGATATATGAAATTCGATGGAAATGATTCTGGGTCTCACAACTTAGATTTCGAATGATTACAAGTCTGAATCTCAAGTCTCTACTCGAACAATAATAATGAATGAGGGTGATTTACGACTTGGTTAGGGTAACTTGAGTAAAACGATGATAGATCTGGGTTTTAGATCATCGGCCATTGGAATCGAATTGCAATGACGTTAGGCTTAAGTTCCTGTTTCATAGCATGGCTTTGGAGAGCTCCCACCTGGAATGGTGACTCCTGAAATGATACTAGAACGAGTATTGGAGGTTTCAATCTGAGATAGCGCAGAAGTCATAGAGAGATAGCACTGAAGACTGAACTCTAAAATTCTCACCTGTGTCTCTCACTTGCAACTTGCTACGGTCTGCTCAGACTTTCTCTTTACTTCTTCTGCTTTTTTTTTGGCCCTTTTGGAGCGAACTAACCGTCAGCTGTATTATGTTGAACGAATTCAAATGCAAGATTTCATTTCACTATTGGAGCTATTCAGCTATGTGTGTAGGTATGACACACTTGTTTTATTGTTTCTTTTTTTATGAGGCTGCGGGGTATCTTGGGTGGTTCATTGCAATGATGATGGTTCGTTGCAACACACACCGAGAACGACGAGCATACCCAATGAACATAGCCTTTATTAAAATCGAACGTTATATTCCTTTCCGGTAAGAAGACATCTCTTGATTCGCGATTCCCAGCCATGGAGTCCTGGAACCCAAAGCCGTCACCATTACATTCTTTCTTCATTGTCAAATGCGAACAGAAGCGATTGATCGAACTTTTTATTTACAGCAATATGACCGATGAAAAGGTTAAAATGCCCAAAGCCCACAATGGCATGAAGCAACAGCCTGTAAAACAATTAGAAAGTCTTGATTTATTCTTTGAATGAGGAAATGGAAACTATATCCACCAGAATGTAATTTTCTTAAGAGTATAATTGGATACCGAAATATGATAATTTGGCTGATAATTGTGATCCTTGATCTTCAATTACTGATGCTAAGCTTTTGGACGGACTGTACAAAGTATTTTTGAAACCCAGTTTTAAAAACACTTTTGAAAAATTTACAGTCGGATCTTTCTTTTTTCTTTACTTTTTTTGTCTAATTTTCCTTTATATTCAATGTATAATTTGTTTTACCGAAGTCAGCATTCACGAAAACATCATATCATACGAAGACATCTACTTTGCTACTTCACCTGCTATTTCAAAGTGCGGAGCTATTCTCAAAATAGACCAATAGGAGATGGCAGCTCTGAGATAGACGAAACTAGTTTCAATTTACTACTACGAAACTCAGTTTAACAGTTGCGAAAGAAGATTGAGGATATTCAAGAAATCAAAACCCAAGAAAGAATGGAGATAGAAACTTAAACTGAAGAAACCGAGGGCTTAGAAAAACCAGATACACACTTCTTTCTTTCAGAAGAAATGTTTAATTTTTATAGTCAGCAATTAGAAACGAAGGCAGTTTGATTTAGGAATCAAACTTCAATATCTCACATAACCTTGTCAAAGCATTATCAACAATTTACCTTAGCAAAGGCTACGCATTGCTGCCATTAAACTTACACCCAGAGAAAAGTCTGTTTAAACCTTATCCGTTTGAGCCTACGTAGATTTAAGGAAATATTACCTAATTTGCTTGTGTAATTCGATATGAAATCAAAATGTGTGTACGATTTCCTAAGGTAATTATACCTTAGAATAGTATTAGTGGCCTCAGTATGCACACTGTATAATGTAAAAAAAGACCCCGAGAGCCGCAGAACACATAATTCTACAGGAGAATAAACATCGAATCATTTTTGTTGTTTTTTTGAGTACAGTTTACAAAGATTTCACTGAAGATGAAAGCATTGCTTTCCGAAGTGAGTAAAATTCACATCCTCATAATAGGTTCGATCGCTGAACTTCACCCAGATCCAGATTTGACCCAGGATTTCCATTTTTAGTTGTCAAAAAAACCTAGGTTTTCAGTTCTCAGAAAACACCAAACCACCGACTGCCATTTCAAGAGAAATATATGCTATTTAAAAACCCTGTTCATTAACTGAACTCGTCCTCGTAAAAACCTAGTGTTACTTCATGGCAATTTGAATACGAACTCAAGGTTTAAAAATCACTCAGTTTAACATTTAGGGCGAGTTTAGCTTTCTCGAAAACGCTTTGTGATGATCACAGGGCCACCTCATCAGGCGTCAACGAACAAACCTAAAATGTCGGTGATAAAGCCTTACAAAGTCGAAAACTTTCTCTCCTCTTTTGAAATCTAATCTCTGCAAAATGAAAGTCATTATGAAATTACGTACATTTTGGTCACTTCTTTTTTCCTACAAAACTGAAGATCAATTCGGTTCACATTCTGTTCAGAAGTCATTAAACCTTGTGCCTCCCCACAGAGAAGACATTTCGATTAAAATGATTTCAAGAATTGATTATGCCATTCGAGTAGTTCGTTCCTTTGTTTTCAAGATCACAAAAAACAAACAGTTCCTCACCGAAAGCACAAAATTTAACAATTTTTCATAACAAATTCTCATCGTACGCAAACGCGCATGCACCCCGCCAAGCTGCTTCATTAGCTTCATCTACAAACCAAACTTATTTGCCTTAAGACTCAAAGGAGCATGATAAATTTCATTCGGACTTAATTACTCGACCTTAGCCATTATGCTCTTAATGATTCCATCTTCAATTCATTTGCGTTGTATTGTAACATCAATCAGGAATTACCAAAAAACCAAAAGGCAAACCAAATGTTTTTGGTGGCACCAGACCATTGCCCTTGCCATCTATGTGAAAGCAAATACATAACGTACCCGCACCTGTATGTATGATTAATTGGCAGAGTGGAGTCTGGTTCAAAAGGTGCGTAAGCGTAACACACTCTCACCCCAAGCATCCGAAAATATCTCCTCTCCTGTCCAATTTGTATTATTTCTTTGTCCATTGGTGTGGTGTTGCTGTTGTGGTGGCAATTAGGAGAAGCGCACCAAAAGCCCCATTTACATGTTAATATATGTAACCGAAAAAAACTTCTTTTTTTTAAATGTGTGCCCTCTAATTGCTAATTGGGCCATTTCACGGACTATTCCCAGAAATGCAATCCCATGATTGTTATCCCATGAAATATTATAATTTAAAATATTTCCTTTTTTTATTAATACTTTTTCACAATTTAACTATGAGAGTGAAAGGCGGAATAGGTAATGGCTACCGTTTAAAGGTTCTCATTCCAGTGGTAGCTGCTAGGTAGGTCGTAGGTAGGTAGGTTAACTCACTCACTAGGCAGTCACTATACACAGGACGGAATTTATGTAAATTACAGTCAAATGAAAATAATTATGAAAATGGTTGTTCTGTGAATGGGACTCTAATTATGCCATTCAGTGGCCTCCAACGAGCAAAACGTTAAATATTTAAGATTAATTGAGATGTGTGTGCTGCTGGTATAAGGAGCCCCAGCCCCAGCCCTGTGAGTAAAAGCCTACTTATTGTACTCGTTGGTAGCGTGGAGAGA
This sequence comes from Melanostoma mellinum, assembly GCA_914767635.1. Classification (NCBI taxonomy): domain Eukaryota; kingdom Metazoa; phylum Arthropoda; class Insecta; order Diptera; family Syrphidae; genus Melanostoma; species Melanostoma mellinum. The sequence continues at coordinate 4,680,596 of OU612059.1, forward strand.
TTAACGAGATAAACAAATTAATTTACATTTTAGGTACACAAAAGTAGGAGAGAAATTTTCATAGATAGCGCACAACAAGTGATACGCAACGAAAGATTACCAAAACCATTAAGTACATCAGCTATGTTGTTTCAAAACTTCAAACTTAAATGGGCTATGGCTAGGCTAGAAGAGCCGCAATCACCAGTAGTTATCTCGGTTATTTGTTTGTGCAAAAGTTCACTCAATGCCTAGGCTTCGCAGTAATTGTTCCCTGAAGTTTTTAACAAACAATTGAATCACACGAAAATGCTTCCCATTCCCAAGATATCACCATTCAACAACAACAACAACAAATTGTATCTTATGCCGCGCCCGGGGTAATGTTATGTCTGTTTTTCTCTAATTGGCATACTTTGAAGCATTGCGTTGCGTATACGTAACACATTTTTGTTTGTTTCTTTGGCTGTGAGAGCTGAGCTGGGTGAATTGTTTCAAATTAAGCAAATCACATCATACCCTGGAAACCTTGGTTATCAATTACGTGCTTAGACTTGCAGTGAAATTATTGTTTTTTGGGTTAATATGAAAATAATTTAACTCGGTTTATTAACTCAGAAGCACTTGAGAAGGGACTTGGAAAGCTTTACAAGTTGGTTTGGGATCATTTGCAGGGTTATTATTGTTAAACATTTTAATTTTTGTGTTTCGGTCTGCTACAACTTTTGTTAAGTGGCTTCAACTTATTCTGATATCGCAGGTTGAATTTGGCACAGAACTTCCTGTAAGAATTCGAGAAACGCTTCTGTTTTATTTTGAGTTTCTCATTTTTGTGTTCGAATGATATACGTTATTTTGGTAGTCAAGCTCTATTTTACGCTAGTATCTAGACACTTTAGTTTCATTATAAAGGGCCAAATTACCGCATCAGTGATCGAGTGAGCGAGTACCTACTATTTTTCTTTCAAATAACGTTCCATACTAGACAACATCTGCTGTCTGCTGTACATTTGACGATTTCAATTTGTTCAAATACTGATAAAGGAATGTCAAATTATAGAAAAAAGTTTGGCAGGAGATAATTCAGAGGACTTTTTAAAAGAAGTGAAGCTGACAAAACAATTTTGTGTGCAAAAATAAAAATAAAACTAAAATTAAATATATTAAATCATAAATTCATGTTTAGATGTTTCATTTTATGTTCTTTTACTGCAAAATGGTAAAAGCGCCTACTTCAAATCACCATATTCAGACTATTTTTTTTAATTATTTAGGCATTTAAACCCTTGCTTGTGGAAACAAAATTGGTGAAATTGGTGAAAACGTCCTAGTGGAGGATGATTGTTTGGCTAACACTAATTAAAGCTATAGGTAATGTAGTTTAACACCTTGCTAATAGGTAAATACCATCCTGGAGTTCAGAACAATTATGTGCAAACAGGTAAAAGGATTGAAGACGTAAGTCAAATATTAATTAAATGACTTTGTTCATACAAATTTGTACCTGTTGACAAGGTGTTCAATTCAATTCAATTCAATTTATTTTATTACGGTGTACAAATAAGACATAGTCTTTTATAGTACCTACTATATAACATTATGATTTTATACATTATAGCATTACATAAAATTAAATTAGATGTTAACAACGAGAAAAAGATAAGAAAATACTAAGTAGTAAAAAAGAAAAAAAAAGAAAAAAGAAATTTTAATCACGTACTGAATACATTGTTTTTGTTTATCAAATAGACTGATTAAAATAGTTAAAAATGGCATTCTTAAATTTTGAAATTTCTACTATCTGTTTTATCGAAGTTGGTAGAGAGTTTCAGAGCTTAGTAACATATACAAAAAATAACCTGGATGAGTAAAGGAAAGTGTACGAAGGTAAAATTAAATTCATTGTCCTTGCAGACTGCGCAAAGCACAATTTTTCAAATAAGTGTGAAGGTGCTTTTCTCTGTATTATTTTATGGAAGAAAATATAACATCTTGATTCAAAAAATTGATTAAAAGTGCATCCTAGTACAAGTCGATGGTAGTGAGAGACATGTTCGAATCTCCGCAAACAATAAATGTATCTTATAATATCATTAAAAGCGACAAGCAATTTACGATGTGAATGAGAGTCCAACTTAGGGTAAAGAACTGAAGCGTAATCGAAGATAGGCAAGAGAAGCGATTAAGTGATTTTAATTTTTGTGTCAGTCGGTATAAGAGAAGAAAACATATTTAGTTTACGGAGACCAGCATATAGGTATACGACCAACAGATAAGTTAATATGATCAGTGGCAGAGAGGTATTGATTTATTTTAAAGCCAAGACTTGTGACACTAGCAGAGAATTCAAGTTTAAATTCAGATAAAAGTATAGCTGGTAGATTATTTGTATCGAACTTGTGTTTGGAAATTGCAAGCATGGACCTCATTCAAATCCTCATTCATTCAAGCCAGATCCTCCAATAAGTTGAACCGTTGCGAGATGTAAATTTGAACATCATCCGCGTAGAGATGAACCATTACATTCTTGCAAACATATGGCAAGTCATTAATGAACATGCAAAACAAAATTGGACCCAAAATTGAACCTTGTGGCACGCCAGTAAGCAAATGGATGGATTCAGAAAATAAATTGCCAACTTTTACTTTTTTAGTACGAAGATGTAAATAGTCTTGAATAAGGCGCACTGATCTATCACTGAAGCCAAAATACAATTTAAGTTTTTTACATAGAAAACTGTGATTAACTCGGTCAAAGGCTTTAGTAACAGGAGCGTAAGCTTTTCTTGATCATACTCAATGCGAATGTCGTCAAGGACTTTTACCATGGCTGAAGAACAGCTGTTTTCAGCACGAAAACCCGACTGCACCGGAGAGAACAGTTCACGAATTCGCATGTGGTTTGAAATCTGACTGGATAAGATTTTTTCAAAGATCTTAGAGAGGCAAGGCAGCAAACTAATGGGACGGAAATCAGAAAAACCAGAGGGATTGTTCTTTTTAGGCACAGGAATAACAATAGCGCGTTTCCAACATTGTGGAAATGAGGATGACGTGATGCAAAAGTTAATTATGTGTGTAAGTGTGAGTATAATAAAGGGTAAGACAATTTTTATAAACCGAATTGGAATTCCATCTTCACCAAGGTGTTGTGGTTGACATTAGTGTGGGTCCAATAAAAGATAATCTATCAACAATTGCCATATAAAACAAATAACTATACATTTCTAAGTGTCACCCTTCGTGATTAATTGGAAAGTCCTCATCAGAGAGAGAGAGTGCTTAAACTACACACTGCCATAAAACACGATTTCCTACTCAGCCGTTTGAAATCTGCATAAAATTGTAGATCCTGGAAATGCCTAAGATCTCGAAGCTTCCATGGGTTTGTTTTACTTGTTTTATTGAAGTCTTCACATTAAAATTTGTCCTGCTGACATGTTATGAATTTCTCTCCATCTCGTTCATATGCAGAAGATATTGAAGTGCACGCAACTAGTTGAGTCAAAATATTGCTAGCTTCTTCATATGAACGGCAGAATATCACACTATTTAAAAATTTTTCTGTGTTGCATAGTGTGTTTTTGAAAATTCATCTCAAGAAATAAATATTTACTAGAAAACCCAGAACCAGCGTTGGCCAAAAAAAAATTCTTAGTTGTCATTGACGGTAACCAAAGGTGCCAACTGGGAGCCACCAGACCTTCAACGGTAGAGAGGCATTTAAAAAAACATAATACTCAGGGGTTATTTAATGCTTGAACTAAATGTTTTAACGTGATGCAGCTAAAGGGATCAACTTTTTCATTTTCTGCTGGTTGCACGCTTACCGTGGATCTATTGACGTCTCTGTCAAAGTCCCGATGAAGACATTTTCTTAACAATGTCTTAATGAGACTCATACAATAGAAAGAATAAATTTTAAATCACACCCTCTTCTTCTAGCTCTTGACTTATTTAAAATTCTCAAACCACCGCCAGTAACTTCATTTTGTAAAAAAAAGGAAAGAAAATATCACCATGTCTCCATAAGTCCTATCTGTCCAAAACACCACATTTCCTGGATGAGATATGATGCCCGCTTCCTCTACATTCATTGCAGGGAAATTATAGATTTTTTTTTTCAACCACATTCTCCATCCCCTTGACATTCTTAAGCCACATGAAAATTACATGGCTTTTTGGTGGAGCCTTGCTCCTTGGGATTTTTTTACATGATACATCATCCACTTCTTTTTTTTTTTTTTTTGTTGCTATCCTATACCTTGCTGTCTCATGAATAATAAAGGGATGTCCACGAGATAGAGAAAAAAGGACGAAGGCATATTTAAAGGGAAAATTGATCTCACACTGAAGAAAATGCCTCACGTGGTGGATTTCACCGCAGTGTTCGCATAAGCCCACACCTCTCGACTTGACTAACAAGCTTTGCGAAAACGGCATGGACGAAGACAACAACGGCAACGGCAAAGACGTGCCAGCATAGTAAAATGAAAGAATAATAATTGGCTCCTTCAAGGATTTCACTTCCTTATACTGCTACTGCAGTAAAATGGTTGATATTCCTCTTTCCAAACGGATATAAGGGACAACCGCCATAAATCAAAATGTCAAAAATAACGGTTCGTTTTCATTTATATCCTTATACATTACCTACTGTTGGTCTTGACTTGACGTCTTTCGTCGTCGTCTCGCGCTCATCAAATAAAACATGGTAAGACGTAGATATTCGCTTTCAAGTAATTCTTATGCTTGTATAAGGAAGAGGGGGTCAACACGCCCTCAAGGGAGTTGTATTATATTTTCTTATGCCAGGCGGGGAGTTAAGACGCTGAACGGGGGATATCTTGAGATATCCTTGGATTCGGCTGAGAAGTGGGGCGGTGGTGTATTGAGTTTTATCCTTCCATATCAACGTCACCGCCGGAAGTGGCATCAAATGACGAAATCTGAGGCACACCGATAAAAATCTTCACTGATTGTGTTTAGAATTAACTGCGGTAGCTCCAGGCTCCGTAGCCAACTCCTTGTTCCTAGCTCTTCATTTGGAAAGACAATTACCAAAATACCACGGTGTGCTGAGAAGCAATCGCTACACTTAAATGCTGCAGATTCAAGCTCTATCCCCTCCAGCACCATTTCTATGAAGTTTTCTTAGTTTACGAGAAAACTTTTTTCACAGTGTAGCTAGTCCTTCTATCAGAAGAGGCTCCCAGCAAACCCCTGCCAGCACTGTGTCGAATAAAATCAAAATTAATGAATCGTCGACCTGGGAAGCTGTAAGGATTGCACAAATGGCAGTTTCAATTTAAAGCTGTAAGTTGAAGATGAAGATGCTGAAGCTGATGGTGACAATTGCACCACTTATACACACTTAGCCTTTGCGCCAGTTCCTACCGACCGGTCGTATCTAGGAGTTGTCATAGTATAATATTATCTGATGACAGTTCAATGACAGAATAACTATCACCAATTAAAGTGAAAATTTGAATTGCAATCCTGGGGCATGTAGCCCGCTCATTATTGCCGCGTTACACAGCAGCATTAGAGAATAAATTAAGTCAAACGGCACGGCGGCCGACGGCCAGCGAGCAGACTGGACATCATTCTGTGCGATGGTTGCTCATCGATAGGCCCAACAGCCAAGAGGCTGTTGCAGGGCATATCAGTGCCAATGGCACTGCGGTGAATCTCAAGCCGGGTATAAATCATTGCGAAGATTTCTTGTGTTTTTTCGGAGAGCCGTTCAATGACAGTTAACAAGTAACCGCTAGATATTTAATGGCATAAATGCTGGTCATATTGAGAACGGGAAGGCTGCTTCTTGGTATTACCCCCTATCCAGGCGGACATGATCCATCGCAAATGGCCCAGTTGTCAGTCTTTACACAACCAGACGACGACGACGATCGAAGTCGACGCAGGGCGGAAGGGTGTTGCAAGCAAAACAATTTCTGTTTCTTCATCTCAAAATCTAAATCACCCGGACAAAATGAAGCAAACATGGCTGTGGCAGGCAGCAACAGAAGTAACAACTCTGCAACAGCATAGCTATTCGGCTGCATTATCGGGAGCAAAGATATTCTCGACTTGATTTTTCAATTGTGTAGTTGGAGTTGGGGTCTAGTCGGCTTTAAATGACCCAAGCAACGATCTACATAATTTTCTTGTCTAATTTCAAGATTTATATATATTTCTGGACAGAGGCAGCATCAGCATCTGCACTGGCCGACACACGTACCAGCAGCATCACTAACAGCAGCAACTGCTGCATCAACAGATTTAATGGCAATTGACTAACTGACGACTGTGCTTCTTCCAATGAACTGGTTCGTTTGGGTTCCTTGTTGTTCGATGTGGTTTTGCGTTAACAACAATACAGGCTCTTTAAAGAGAGAAGTTGTCAGCCTCTCAATGTGCGTTCAGGATGATGAGCCTGATGGGCTGTTCAATGGACGTGCGGTGTGATTGTTAAAGTGTTAATGAGGAATAGTTTCGTTTATATAGAGTGACATGATATTGGGGAATTCCTTGTTAAAGGTGAGTGTTCTTTCAATTGCCTCAAGGTAAGGGCGGATTGATGAATCAGTGACTTTTTGAATAAAAAAGATTTAGTCCAGCGTTCTTACAATGCTTTATTCCTTCCAATTATTGGACTTTCTAAAAAAAAAAATTATAGGCGCAGCAGATCGAGGAGACCCAGGGCCTAGTTAGTACATCTCTCACAAATATTGCCTTGCATTGGAGGGGACCCACAATTTTCCGCTGACTCCGAACGGCGAATTGAGAAAAGACGTTTCAGGACTTGCCAAATCCTCGTAGAAGGTGATAAACCGTGGAGAAACATTTAGTTTCGGTGGGAATCGAATCACAAACATCTGACATGCTAAACTTCACGCGATGTGCTTCTAAGGGCCTTTAAAGTAGTCCTTTCTTCATTCGACACAAATCTGACATACCACCCAGCAATTTCTAAATATTTGGAAAAAAAGGAAATAGCTGCAGGGAACTATATTTGGAGAATGTGCTGGATGGGGTAGTAGTTCGTAGACCGCTTCATGGATATTTACCATGGGATTTACACACGTGTGCACCAGTTCATTGTCTTGATGAAACAGCACTTTATTCTTAGCCAAATGCTTTAGTTTCTATTTCAAATTGAAGTCGAAACTGTCCAAAAGGTCTGAATATGATGAATCTAGGTTTCGCGTACAGTAAAAAAAAATTATATAAGAAGCCGTTCGGATTGAAACTGAACATCACCAAACTCTTCTCTAGTGTTATCACACTGTTGCGGTTATGGTCGAGTGAGCAAACTCGGCATCCATTGCGGGGATAGCTTTTCAAATCCAAATATTTCATGTAAAATGGTATGCGTTCACTCATTTGAGCACTTTCATTACCCGGTCTTCCAATATCAGTCCAGTGATTTCATCGAAGATTTCTGGTGTGACGACCCTTTATGTGCGACCTAGGCGCTAGGCATCACTTGTGCTAATACCACAACAGAGCTCCGTAAACCACTTTACCATGGAAATTGATGGTGCAAAGATCCAATATATCAAGTGTTTCCTTGGTTTCGGTTATGGTTTTTTTTCTCAAAAAATAAGTAAAAAGTATAATTTTTACGAAATTACTGCTTTGAAAGGCTGGAAGACACGTATCTTTCCAAAATGTCAATATAGTCTATAAATAGGTGGTAGTTGACGGGAGAAGTGTCTTAGAAAAACTTTGGAAATCTTTGTTCCTACATTTTTCCTATACTTAAAACACCGGAAGAGTAATAGACATAAACTTTAGACAGAAAACTGAGCCCTGTCTGTTCTCCACAGCACAACACGCTTCCACATAGGGTAAATAAGTGGAAATAGCACTGCATTATCTGATCTGGAAGATTGAATATTCCCCAGACTATAAAGAGTAGGCTCTGTTCGCCTTCTTAGACATAGAATGTACTTTCAACAATACCAGAAGCTCAGAGACCACGAATGCTAATAAGGCCCCATCAAAAATATGAAGGAGGACTGCACAAAGAAGGAGTACTCTCTCCACTTCTTCGAAATTTGATTGTTAACGAACTGTTAAACGATCTATAAGAAACAGGATTCAAGTTTGTTCTCTAGGCGAATGATACGGCAGTTGCTGTTCCAGTCAAATCCGCACAAACTCTAGCAGAGCTGCTGCAAACGGCTCTATAAATAAACTTCATCACTGCACTGAGGTTCGAGGACTGAATATAAACCTTCTTTAAACGACTTGTTTTCTTGACGAGAAAATACCAGATCCCAGATTTCAAACCTCACCTTATTGAATTAGGCTAAAAACCAAGTTCTAATTTTTGAGAAAAGACTAACCTTGAAAATAAATACAGAGGAAAGAGCAAATAAAGCATAGAACTTTTCTCATGCAAGAAGGCGGCAAATAGGGTTTCTTCCCAAATATTGCTCAATGACTGTACATAGCGGTCATAAGACCTATTCTAACCTACGGGGTGGTAACATGGTGGAACGCACTTCACAAACAGGCAAACTATTACAAGCTTCAAGCTTGTCAAAGTCAAGCGAATGGGTTGTGTCATCAGCGGCGCGCTAAGGACAATCATCCGGGTTCCCTAGAGATACTACTTAACCTTACATCCCTAAATATTTCCGCAAACAGTCAGGAGTGAACTCAGCTACTTGACTAAAAGCTGATTCATAGCAGACCATCAATCAAATTTGTCATGCTTACCAAATCAATAAGATAACAGCATTCCTAAGATGCTGTTTGATAACAATTTCCAAGTAACCATTCCCCCAAGATAAGCTTGGTAGAACCGTTACTCTCTAGGATAACTAAACCATACACTTTTACACAGACAAAAGAAGCAAAAATTTTGGCAATAAAGGAAGTCCTTTCCAGGCTCAGAGAAAACACTGTATCCTCCAATGATATTGGTATCTTCTCCAATAGCTGTCAAAACTCTTGCCTCTGTCTCATCAAAATCTATTACGGTCCAAAACGGTATCAAGTCTCTGAAGGAGATGTTAGAACTGTTCAACATTCTGCTTTCATGGGTGACGGGTCATAGAGAGACATACCAGGCAACTGGATGGCAGATGAACTCGCCAAAAAAAGAACGACTCTTCGACCTGAGTCACAACATAGGTACATATATCGCTACGTGTAAGTTTTTGCTAAATCGAGAGGCTTCTGAGAAGTTGAGCACTAGATGGTTGCCGAGTAATACGCGCCTCATAACTAAACAAATTAAGCCATGTGTAGACTCGAAACGTTCGAAATGCTTATTGAATGTTAGTTGTCTATTCATAAGCTACACCATATGTGCTTTAGACACACCAAAAGACTTGGTATCCACTCAAATGGCTTTCGTAGAAGCTGCATGGACAGGCCAACATCTCCTTTGTGCATGCTCCGCACTCGCTTAGAGACGGAAAACTCAACTATAGGTAAATACTTTTTTTGCGACACCAGCGATTTGGCTAACGAAGACTCAAAAAGTCTCTCCCTTTTAGTACGTAGTTTTGCATGGTTTGACTAAAAGGTGATTAACTTGTTATCCAGGTTGGAATAGAAGCTGATCAACTCTCTAATTCCCTAGATCAGGATCAGAGGGTAACACCATGGATCTTCTGTGGTCTAAGTGTGTCAGACTCCGTACCCTGACAGCCATATCTAACCAAACCAAAACAAGTGTTACATTTAAAATAATTGCGCAGGAACATCAAATTCGCGGATGATCACTTACCCTGATAAAACCTTTGATATGTGCCTATTAATACCTATACAGCATTATGTAAAAGAACCCTTCCCAAACTAATGTCAGGATCAATACTTTCCATTTTACGTTTTATGTTAAGATTCAGTGATGATTACTCTCTAAATTGAAAGCTCTGACTGAGGAAGTGAAAGATAATAATCCCCGCTAAGAAGTAAAAACTTTCCACAGAAAGCTTATGTTGTTGGAGGCTTACGCAAACGAATACCTAACTACCAAGCGGCTTTGCTTCAAATGTTCGTCATATCATAAGAGACTTAGAAAACTGTCAAAAACACGTAGGTATTATTAACGGTTTCAGATCAAACATCAAACGATTCCCCAAAAAGTTGCACTATAGCCCTCAGGCTCGAAACAACCCAGACCCAAGGCGACACCACAACTATTCCCGAACCCACGTTTCCTTGTCCATTTGTATGTAGCAAAGTAGGTATTCTATTTCCAAAAGTTGCAAATCCGATTGGGTTTAGGTAGTTCCTTTCCAAAAGTGGTTTATAACAACCACCCTCCAAAAACGAGAAAAAACAAAAACAGCAAAAAAAATTCCTCAAACGGTAGTGACATGTTGGCTGTATAAACCACTTAGCGTTTCACCCCCAGCGAAGCCATTAAAGATCAAACGATTCCACTGCTGCTGTTTCTATTTCTGCCTCAAACACACAAACGAGTTTCTGATTATTGAAAAAGCACACAAAGAAAAGAAAATAATCTAATTTACCGCAAATGAGGAGCACCAGCTGTACTTTTTTTTGTCTGTGGTGTACGAGTATTCGCCTGAACCAAGTGTGCTGTGATAGCATCTCCTTCAGTAATATGTACCAGTTCCATGAACAAGGATGTCGAGCACGACCATCATCATCTCGAATGCCACTGCCACAGACCGCGTGCACATACAAAACTCGAAATAGAATTAAGCCTAAACAAAGTACTACGACAGGACATTAGAGTCCTTTCCGCTTGACATGACACACCGCAGCAGCAGCCGTAGCAAAAGAGATAGACATTCAGACATTCTCCAGGACCGAAGGGCAACTTTCGAAAACATATAATCTCATTTGCGGAACCACATCAAACATCAAAGTAGAATTCAAGGATCATCCATCCATCCGACAACGTCAACGACGTCCTATAGTCATCATCTCTCTCATATAGCGATTTTGTAATGTGGCCAAATGGTCGGTGGGTAGTGGCAGTGGCAGTGGCATATCAGTGTATAGTTTATACCGACTGATGTTCTTCGTTCTCCCGAAAGGCTGATACAACCGAATGAGCAGAATATGAAATAAGGAATCTTTGATTCGTGTCAGAGCAGATGAGGCAAGGCGAAGGGTGGGCCACCAACGCTCAGCATATCATTGTGGCGATGCAAATAAGATTTTGTATCATTTGTCAAGGAATGAATTTCAATCTTGCGTTCTGTCATTACGAAAAGGATTGCGGCAGCATCAGCATAATATGCATACCCACATGAAAATCGAAATAAGATTCATTCGCAGGGATTTAGTGAAGGAAAGATTAGCTGCCAAAAGAGCAGACAATGTAATCAGGAAATCAACAAGCTTAAGGATTGGAAAGTTGAAGGAGGTGTCAGACTGTTTTGTGTTGAGAAATTCATGACCAGGGTAGCACCATGCTTTTTCAAAGGCGGGCTTGTGATGTTATATGACATAATTTTGTATGCTATGGAGTTCCAAATAAAATTTCTATTGCTTGATGTGTTCTTTTTTTGTCATTTCATTTAGATGAATGAAAATCATTAACGCTTCATTAGTCTCGTCAAATTTTAATCCATTCTTCCCGCTGTATACCCGTCGTTCTTAGAAAAGGTTCTAGAAAGTCTTTCGTCGAAGTTGCATCATTGAATCTGAGTTTTAAACAACTTTTTTAACAAGCTGATTGAGAATGAAGAAAAAACGGGAGAATCTCTTTGAAGGCTATGATTGATTGAGACGGCATCGCATCGCCTTCAGCCAACATAAATACAAACATTTCAAAAATTTTGAGCAGACAACTTTTTTAAACTCTTGAAGCTCTGATCTTTTCTGGTCTGACATTTGTAGTGGCCTTGTACAGACATAGAAGCAAAGCATACTAGATAGCATTCAGGCTGGTTTATTGTCCTCATTTTTGTTCTCTTCCCCGTACCACTGGTGAGGGAAATTCAATGAAACAAAAAACAACAAAAAGACTAAGCATTTTATTGCAATAAATTTTAGTGCACGAAAATGAACTATATTCCCTTGGAATGGAGAGAAGTCAAAATTGAACTCATACCCAAAGCAGGTAAATGCTCCCAAGTCAATCCTAAAGACCTCAGACCGATTAGTGAACTGCTTCAGTTCTTTAGAGCTGATTTGTGTTTTGTCCTCTGTCACTCCTCTCGCTGACATTGTCGCTGTCGTAAAGAAAAAAACGTGAAATTTACGGCCAAAAAAACAAAACACATTTTGTTATTGAACGCTTTAAACATCCGTTCCTTGCCCTCAAGGTGACGACTCTGATAAGTCCGTCTCATCCGGGATGCGCCTCAGTGATTCTGGCCATATTCCAGTACGTTGCTGGGAGACGCTCATCCTTAATTAGAACCAAGTCACCTACCTTTGGAACCTTTTCCGTCTTCGTCCATTTCAAACGTTGTTGAAGCCTGCAAATGTATTCTGAATGCCACTTCTTCCAGAATTGGTCAGCCAGAACCTGAATTCTCTTCCAGAGGTCTAAGTGGGTGATGTTATTGGTGAATTCCCCCTACGGTATGGCATGAAATGGTTCTCCGATGAGAAAGTGAGCGGGGGTTAAGACGTCCAAATCGTTTACGTTGTCGGTCAGTGGACACAAGGGTCTCGAATCGAGACATGCTTTTCTACTTGCGTTAGAAGCGTCGCGAGCTCCTCAAAGGTAAGTATCTCAATCCCGACAACCCGTTTGATGTGGTACTTGACCGATTTCACACCTGCTTCCCTTGAAAAAAACGACTAATCGTGATAAACTAAGCAAAGTCCAAAGATCTAGCCAGCATGTGTGTGAGCGGAGCTCTTTGCTCAACACCCTCGGCTATATTGGACCATACTCGTACATTAATAGTAAACAATCGGCGGCGAACACGGCATTTCGTCTCAAAGCCAGAAGAAGCATGTAAGATGTTACGGATTTCTTACAAAATGATTCAATTCATTTTTATACAGACGGCTCGAAAACTGAGGACAAAGTAGGAAGCGGTATATGTACTCAAAAGAACTAAATCTTAGTCTGTTCTTTAGACTCCCTAACCATTGTAGCGTGTTCCAAGCGGAAATCCTGGCGTTTTCTTTCTAAAATAGTTTCTATCGCTGCTCAGAGAAATGGTGATTTCAACAAATATAATTGGTGTTATAACCGGACACTGATGCCTCATATATAGGTAGACATTCCGTATAAGGCTCAATGTTCCATCGAACATTTGTGGAAGCTGCATGGATGAGGAAGAAGAAGAAACCATTCAACATCTTCTTTGTAGATGCCCTGCCCCCTCTCAAAGACGCAAAACATTCTTGGGAGAGAACTTCTTCGACGATCTAGGTGATCTATGAAACACAACCATTCATAGTCTTCACCGCATTTTAGAAAGCTCAAACTGGTTTAAATAAGAGGCAATTCCTCAATTTTCTTGTGGTATCACAATGGACCTATTATTGGTCTAAGTGCGTCTGTCGTTTTCCCGACAGCCATCTCATCAGCCACAACAAGTCTTATTTCAATAAAAGTGGTTGGGAAAAGTAGTTGAAGTTATATAAAGGCAGGCAGATGTCATGTGTCGCTTGGCTATCATGCTAGGAAACGAATTGTCAGACCTTGACGAATTTCAAGAATTACCTGCAAAATAATTTGTGACAATACTTGTAGTCTGAATTTATTTTGATAAGACCCTCAAAGCTTCAAAATCGAATACAAGCCTTACGTTGCAGTCATTACAGGTGTAGTCTTGTGTGTTCGTTAATTTAGCTTAAACCAAAACACAAACAAAATACTGCAAAGCAAATCTAAAATTAAATTTTGAACAACTTGCACATTCACTCAAAAAGAAAGAAGATCTTTTTGGTAGCTTGAAAGACACAAAAATAACTAGCACCACACTCTGCACTACACCAGTCATAAGAACTGAAAGAAATAATTCCAAAAAGCACTCTTCTTTTGAGTCTTCTTTCTCCTCTGCTAAATCAGCGAAGAGAAGGAGCAGCAAAGAAAGAAAAAAAAAAAAAACAGCGAAATGAATGTCCCTTCTGGTTGTGCAGCATTATGTCCTGAATCTTTCGATCATAAAAAAGCAAACTAAAATAACATGAATTCCTTACCACCTAACACCCCCAACAAGAGAGAGAGGGAACAATATGCAACAAGGAAAAACGCTGCCACCATAAATAAACCATAGTGAGTCCTTGGAGGAAACCAGTAACAGTACCAGAAAGAAAAAAACAACAAGCAATGGCGAAAGGAAGAAAGGAAGCATCAAAAAGTGTGTTTTTATTAAAATTTATGAAACCAAAATAAGGTCCTCCACCCTCTCTACCATGTGCTCTGCCTTATCCTCGCTTAGTCAACAATATTCTTTTAAGCGAATTTCTTTGCTCCAATGGAATCGTGTAATACCAGGACATGTGTTCCATTGCCACGAGTTGGAGCACTTTTTCTGCACTTTCGTAACTCAGGAGTCAGGAAGAGAGTTCGAGAAGCTTACACAGATATGGTTAAGGGTATGTGTCTCTTTCCGAATACACTATTCAGCTGCTCTACTCATACTGTAGTATGGAAGGATAAAATTCAATTTGTTCACATTTTTATAGCCGAAAAGAATTTACGGTATTCCTGTGGAAAAGCGACCAAGTAGTGCTCTGTTGAATGAGAAAAAAAAACTGTCGTGTGGTATGGGACTTAAAGAACACCGCTCATAAGCCGGAACCTGTTTGTAAAGGACTTAAATCCTTGGGAAAGTTTGTTTGGATAACGATAATGAAAGTTTTTGATTTTAATTTCATTTTTAACTCGTACCTCCTTTCTATGTGTTGGCAATAATGTGACGTGAAGCTTATGAGAAAAGTGAGTTTGATAACTTTTTGCGTCGAATTGCTGTGAACAGGACAGCTCTATTCATACCTTGGTTACAACAAGGTAGTGTTCTGATTCAAAATTGGCTGTTCGGAAATTTTGGACTACAATGGTGTTTCTTGCGTCGATCGCAACATGGTCGATTTGATTGACGGCCAAAGGCGCAGCTTAGTCATGCTTACT
The DNA here is from genome assembly GCA_914767635.1 of Melanostoma mellinum. NCBI lineage: Eukaryota > Metazoa > Arthropoda > Insecta > Diptera > Syrphidae > Melanostoma > Melanostoma mellinum. The sequence goes on from OU612059.1 coordinate 4,695,615, forward strand.
ATGGACAATACGGCGTAAGAAATCTTTGTATTTTTTTTTTTCAAAAATGGTTATACAATTTTTGTTAATAGTTGCATGGTCTACATTTTTTGCAAGACATATTCTTATGTTATTTTTGCAATATCCTTGGCATTGAATAAAATCTTTCTTCCCTGAGTTCAAACGCCTTTTTTGATCTTGACATCATAAAACGGCTGTTACTCTTATCTCTGACCTTTAGCGTTAGCACAGTAAGTTGGCCTCCGCCAACCTTACCACGTTGTTGTCAAATAATGACATCATGGATAAATCATGGCCAGATCTGCGGACTAAAATCCAAAGATCACTTTCTTTCCTTTTACAAAACTCAAATCTATTCCTTCTAACCCCTCATAGTAGTAAGGATCTGACAGCAGTGAAGTGCGAAAGGGAAGGGGCGCCACCCTTGATCCTACAACCCCTCGCCGCCCCCGGCGCCGGCTGCCCTACTATGAATTGATCAATAAAGCTTCCCGACTTCTGCAGTGTCTTTCAAGCAGAAGTACTTGCAGTTTGCGAAGCCGCAAAACACCTAGCTACGCAAAACTTGATCAACAAAAATATTGACTTCTTCATAGACAGTCAGGCGGCTGTTAAAGCTATCTCATCCATTATCACATAATCCAAGAATAGTTGACAGCTGTCGCAGTACTCTTAGACAGCACCGCGAAACAAACACCGTAACTTTAACCTGGGTTCCAGGACATCGAGACATAATTGGTTATGAAATGGCGGATAAGCTGGCTAAAATCGGGTCAGCACTCGAATCCAGCGAAACGAACACCTCAGTTCTAAGAACAAGAAAAAAAAAAAAAATAGAATCAAATACAATTTTCAAAACCCGCCACTGACAGGTGGTCATCTTTAGAATTATGTACAGACTATTAAAAATTTAGCTAGTGATGTTGAGTTTTGAGTTTTGTACAGTAAAATTTTGTCAAGTATACGACCCGCCCATCGCGTCGGCGTCGTAGCTCGTAGGGTGAGTCCTACGGTGATCTAGTGTATAGCACAGACTCTGCAGTATTTAGATGAAATGATTTCTATGTAAGTCAGACTCTAACCAGACCATCTTTGTTCTAAATCTTATTCAACTCGGCTCATTAGTTTTGAAGCAAGTTTTGACCAAGTTCTCCCTTACGTTTCCGTTTCCGTTACCGAAGGAATATTGGGAATAAATATGTCCTATGATATTTTCTCGGTCTTAGACCATCTCTGTTTCAAATTCATTCAAATTGACTCAGTAGTTTTGCAACCTACTGAATACACGAAGACAAACAAACTATTAAATCTGTTTATTAATGTGTAGGGATTAAGTTAAAGAAATGTTACGTTGTCGAAAACACGATCACTATTGTTAGTTAGAAAATGGGTCATTTCTGAAAACTCCTGTGGATTGCAAATAGGTTTTTTAACTAATATTTCAAATCAAATAGCTTATTTCTGTCACTCAAGTCCTCCATTTTAATTCAACTTCAGTATGATTAGATTAGATTAAGGTGACGGGTAGAGCTTGCTCAGCTCTGGGCAATGCGGTGTCTGAATGAAACCTATTGTGCCATACTTTAGTGTGACTCATATGAGAAAACTGAAAACCAAAAAGCAATATTAATGAAAATGACTAAATAGCTGATGATTTCACTTTGATAAGTTTTCCTACACATTGCCAATTACATCGAAACGACACAAAATACACGTTTGTAAAGATGCCGAAAGCTAGTCCGAATGCAAACCACTCACAGCATTTGAGTGCTGTGAATTTTATAAGTATTTCGGTGTAAACCAAACAAATTTGCGTCTTAGAAGGGTACGATCAAAATAGTGTGGATGCACTTTAAGAGGAATTCATTTTTTTTATATTGATTGCCTCGTAGCTTCAAGAAGTTTCAATACATCATTGCATTTTCCTGCAACCACGTAGGTATATGCTGGAAAATCAGCAAAGTTTAATGAACAAGTTTCATGAAATCTACACTTTTGAATTGTCTGTCAAAGAATTCGACAACCCAATCATCTGTTCATTTAAAATGAGTTTGAGCAGATATTAATTCCATGAAATTTCTTCTTATGTAGGTACATATAGTTTAAAAATGCGAAGAATTACATCAAACTTCTAAGTTCTTTGAAAGCCTTCCAAGACCTACCAACTTTTCTATCAACCACGTTATAGTCAGTACGTGTGTTCAAAATTAAGTTTACTTCAAATTAGTTTTTCATTTCATATTCACAAACATTTGAAGATACATTTGTTTGTCTCGCAAGCAAAAGAAACAATCGATTGATTGCGCATCATCTCAATGGCGCTGTTTTTGCTTCATTTTGTTAGCTTTTATTTTGTCAAAAATTTATAACCCACAATCCCACTGAATCCCGATTCCTTACTTAGTTCGACACAATCAACCAAAAAATATTGAATTTCGTTTAAAATGCAAATGACATTTCTTTCCCAGTGAAGCTTGCACTCTGAGGAAAAAACTCCAGCCAATAAATACAGAAGTCGACATAACCATGCACATAGCAGGTACCTTGTTCAAACACTACACCGAGAAGGAACTCCTTGTCTTCCACCATAACAAAAAAAGAAGGACATAACCAAATCGCGAAAAAAGTCCTTGCAACATTGCACATTGAGTAAAAACTAAATAAACCAATACTTGAAGTTAAAAAGAGAAGAATCATTTGATTTACAAGCGCACATCCTCTTGTATTGACTTTCAACTTGCCGAGGACGAGGACGAGCATCATTTCTCTATCCAACTTGAATGCAAGGTCGTCGGCCTCACTGGCGACGACTACTCTCTAGTCTCTATAGGTACACTGATAGAGCGCCAAAAACTTTTACCGAGGATAAGGCATTCTTCGGCATGAACTGCAAAACTGAGATTGCCAGGGCAGTGGTAGTGGTGGTGGTAGGATAACAACCGAAAACAGCAACATCCAAGTTTCCTAAGGAACCTAGTTCATATTGTTACTTTGTGCTTTGCTGCGCTCGAAACACCAAGGATGTGCCAGTAGAAGTGCATTATCTTATCAGCTACATCCTGAGTGATTTTGTTTTTATTTCTTTTTGTGTTCTCGTATCTAACCCACTCCTTCCGTTTTCCTGTATTGATGCCGTTGTTGCACACACAACCAACGTGAAGATGTTGACGACGACGACGCCGACGACGAAGTTGAAAAGTTCACAACCTCCATTCAACCTCGGAACAGATGAGGCAAGTTTTCCCCAAGAAAACTTGCTAAGGGTTATGAGTTTTTCTTGAGAATCTCTTGTTTTTGTTCGCTTTGCTCCTCTTTTTTCTTTCCCTTGTGCAAGCACATTTTACTGATTGATGATCCTTAAGTGGCAGGGTATGTCAACATTATCGGTGGTGGTATTAGAAAAGTTATACCACAGATTGCAATCAAATAATGAGAACGTTTAAGAATCACTTTGACCTTAAACAACCGTGACGTCTGGCTAATGATATCATTAGTATCCTTCGGCAAATGTGGGACACTGAATGGAAGCAACTGCATTGGACTACTAACCCAGAAACCTAAACAAAGTTCTGTGGTGGTTTCGATTTGAAAACAAACAAAAAATTGTGAGAGGAGGCAATCAGATCGTTTTCAAAAGGAAGAAAAAACTTACGGGAAGTATTGCGAAAATTAGGAAAATGTCATCCCACCCTATTGTTTTCAAGGTTTTAAGTCCATTCATAAGAAACACGCTGAAAACTTTTCAAAACGTGCATCGATGGGGCGAGCGAGCCCCAAATGCAAGTAGAAGCTTTCATTGATAAGGGCTTCGACACGAATACCATGAAATCTATGCTTAGTGAACCCAGGAGACGGATTACCGCATCAGTGATCGAGTGAGTGAGTACTATTTTCTTTGAAAGTATGTACGATCTTGATTACCAACATCTGTCTGCTGTTCGTTTATCGGCTTCAATTCGTTCACATACTTGATGGAAGAATGTCAAATTGTGTCACTAAAGTACTCGATAACGTGACAAGTAATGCCAAACTTAATTCAGTCACGTACTATTCGATCACGTGTGCGGGGACTACTTGGTAGAAATAGATGGAATCGATACTCTTTAGAATGATCGTTGGCTAAGATAACCTACATATAACTAATGGCACGGATATGTTTGAAGCAGAGAATAAAGCTTGTCAAGAAACCATTTAAAAGCCTTATCTATGAGTGTAGTTGTTGGAATAGTGTATTGCTGGATGACTCAAATCCAATTTACTGACACAAACGGGAGAGAAAAACAATAAAAAGCCAAATGAAGTCATAACTTGTGTGACAGGCCTGCCTTTATATACTTTCTGAAGACTGTTCAATGCTTTACTTTACCGTACTTTTGAAACCATATAGCTACTCACACTACTTATCAATTGACAGCGCTGTAAGTTAAGTGATGGTCATTTTGAAGAGATGTGAACAGATGAGTCCGCCAGCCCATAGTAAATTGAGACTGTCCCACATTCGAAAATTTTAGTTTTGGAGCTCGACAACATACACCCGGATTTTGTTAAGTTTCTATTACTAATGTTACTTCCTCTAAGGACATTCATTTCTTATCCAGTTTTCGCTAGTAGTGTGTACCCATCTGAGGGGAAACGTCTTGTACGGACGGATCAAAAATGGAGACTGGTACAGGTTACGACATTTTCAGTTAGTCTTCCAGAAGGAAGGGTAGTCCGGGTAGTCACTCGTCTGTTTCCCAAGCTGAACTCTTTTCTAGCTCGAATGTTCGAGAACAGTATGTTCATTGAACACGAAAAAAAAAACAATATTCATTTTCACAGACAGCCTAGCTGCACTAGGATCTCAAGGATCCCTGCCCGGGAAAACAGGGAATGATGAGGTGGGAGGATTGGAGAGTTAGAGGGTCGGGCTGTTGGTTGGTTTATTGGGGTAGGGGACCCCACTGAACCATTTGGAGCCCTGAGTAAATTTCAGGATGTTGCTCAGTTGTCATAAGATCTAAACTAGTCTAAGAGACAGTCACGTCGCTCTATGAACTAGCAAATATAGCTCAAATATAGCTTAGCGTAACTCATCTGGCCAAGACTGTTCAAGACTTTTTTTGCCAGAATGTAGTGAAAAAGAAATGTGATGAACCTCAATAGGAAAACCCTAAAAATTTGAACAGGACTACTAACTGGCCACTGTTCTTTAAAGAAATATCTTCACCAAATGAGGCTGCTAGCGGATCCTATCTTTAGACTATGCCTCAAAAATGAAGAAACATCTCTGCACATTACGACGGAATCTCCAGCACTTTTCCGCCTAAGCAAGCAAATACTTGACCATGAGATCATCCTAGATAAACTCAAGCTCATTCACCCACATGTTGCAGCAACAGCTGTTTATGGAATTTAACAACGAAGAAAAAGAAATTGATCTTAATTCTAGCAATTACATATTCGATTTCTCTGCCGGCAGTGACGACGATTTGGTATTGAAATGATCACCATTCAGACTCAGAATTGTCTTCTGAATAGTCAGACAATGGCCAAGATGACGAAAGAAACAAAAGAAAAGGTGCTATTTGTGTCTGGCAAATAAAAAATCGAAGACGGTACATTTGTGTGCTAAGTGCAAGCTGCCCATTTGTATGGCCTGTTCGAAAAAAGTATGTTTTTCAAGTTTTTAGCTTGTCTGACTTTGACCATTGGCAAAATTTTTTCAGAAACTGATTTTAATTTTTTGAATTTACAGTTTTGAAGAATTGGTTTTAAAATTGCAAAAAAATCTATTGATGGATTTTTAACTTTGTTTTTAGTATTTAATTTTAAATTTTTTTAAACACACTACTTTTAAACTAGGTATATAAATTGAGACTGCTTGACGAAAGTGCAAATTTGAAGTACAAATGAGAGTGCCTGTGTTTGGTTTCTTAAAAACTTGTTTGTTATTGTTTAAGTATGAAGTTTGATAAAAAAAATTTATAAAATATATTATACTTTTTTTTTATTGACATTTAAAACGGCTTGGGTCCACTGGACCCACGACTTAAGAAGCGTAGGAAATAATCACGACTTTAGTTAAGGGTTAAACGCAAAACATAGATAGACAAGATTTGAGGTCTAAAACCTAAGTTATAATTAGAACTTAAAGCCGTAATATGGAAGCTTTTAACAGATCAACATTTCTCTCTGTTTCAAGGCTTCGATAGGTGTTGATATACCCTACTGCCGAAAAGAGCATACAAAACAGAAGGGAATCCTTTAACTGCTCGTACACATTTTGAAGCTGGTCGTTAGCCAAATTATAAACTATAACGAAAAAAAAAACACACTAAAAGACCAACACCACCGTCAAGAGAAATGACACTATCTCTGCGGTGTTTACAGCTCCATATCGCATGCAAGTCCCAACAATTATTTAGATAAGACAAATTCGAATGCGGTTGCCTGATTTTGTTTTTCATTCTTTAGTTTTTTAGTTCTCCAACTGTCCTCATACACAGACCAGAGACCAGTCACACACACACATGTGTTTGCTTCCTCAAAGATTGTGCACCATTTATCCAACTTCAACAATAAGACTGCCAACAATCCATCTCCTTTCCGATTGAGAGCAGAAGGAGGTGGTGCAGGTAAGTAACCTTTAGGAGCAAACACAAGACGTCTCAATCGTCAGATTAACGCATACACCATTGAAAACTGTGTGGAGTCTTTATAAAGGAGCCTAGAAACTAGGCTTGGAATGGTGTTATGTTCCGCACCTTCGTTTCGATTGCGAACATTTGTTATGCAAACAAAATCGCAATCAATTGGTTGCTCTCTGGCGATGGTGATGATGCCCACGCGTGTAGGGCTCACAATGAAGCATGCATGTGATTGTGATGTGGGGAGGAGGAACAAGATGCATTAGAAGAGCCAGCTTGGAGATTGGTTTTGGTGTATATCTCTCTAGGGAGACTTTTGTAAGCGCATTAAGTCGTTTGGGCGCAACGATGTTGTGTCCTTTAGCACCTACGTGATGTGTGTTCACTAATCAGAGCGATTGACGCGAGATGTTCTTATGGATTGGAGCTAGTTTGTTATTGTTGTTGTTGTTTGTGTTATTGTTGGAACAGCTGAAAAGGGTTTCAAGGAAGATTGGTCGGAACTGCCGTTTACGTTTACATACCGACCGACCGCAACGAACGGTTGAATTAATTGTAAAAAGTTTTTTTGTTGACGATGGTGTTTTGTTTAGGTGTGTCCTGTGTACACAATACACTCTGACACTCTGACTCATGCCAGAAGTTGTTCTCTAGATAGTGTCTATAAAAATTTGCATATTAAATGGAGACAACTACTGCGCACTCAAACTATACAAAGATGGGGATTTTTGATTGCAAGCGATTCTGTCAATTTGTGTTCATGTTAAGTCATGAGTGTTGCGAGTGGAAGAAGATGAAATGGAGATTTAAGCCTTGCAGAGTGTGTTGTTATGAATCATGGTGGGCTGCGATTTATTTAATTATCTCCTGCGGTATAAGCTTAGGGTTTTAGCCTTATGCTAATTTTATGGCACCATCAGCTTCATGGACGTCACGTCAGGACGTGGTTATTAGGGCTCACTAAAAATAATTACATCCCTGCTAATACTGAACTTGGACTTATATTTAAGGTGTAGGTTTATTAAAGAAAAGTTAAGTAACCACACGCACCATTGCCTTTTTTTATTAACTCTTCTTCATTTTTTAAAGGTGCAATGTATGTAAGGCCAACAATGATTACATGGAATAAAAAACAACATATAGGCAACATTGTGTGAAATACTCTTCAAAAACCAAAACAGCTATCGTTGCAACAAATGTAAAATATTGATGCTAAAGGTTAGGTTAGCACCTCATTCGGATCTCAAGGATCCATTGTGCTCCCGAGGAAACAGGGGAGGAAAAGATGGGAGGATTGGAGAGGTATGGTTGGGCTGGTGACTGGGTTATTAGGGTAGGGAACCCTTACTGAACCACTTGGAGCCCTGAGTAAGTTTGAGGTAAGATATGTCGTCCAGTTCGTCGAAGAAGTATTCTCCGAGGGATTTTTTCCTAGTAGGTATGGGCCAAGCTAGGAGATCCTTCCTCCGCCTCTTTGTCTTTGCATCCTCTGCATAAGTCAGATGTGTCAATGCCCATTCTCATCATGTGGGTACCCAACGAGTTGTGGCCCGTGAGAATGCCAATCAACAGAGAGAGAGCCGAGTTCTGCTAAGCTGGAGTAAAAATTCTGTTTTTTTTTTTTTCTTAGAAATATCTGGCCAAAGGTTTCTGAAGACTTGGCAATCGGCATGCAGCCACTCACAGACTCAGGTGATATTGATGTAATGAGAGAAAGGAAGCAGTTCCATTGCGAGCTTTGGAACAGAAAAGCAACAAAATGGGTTTAATGTTAAATATCTATAAGGGCAAAACGAAGGAGGACAGAGAACATAAATTTTTTTTTTTTTTTTTGTCAGGAGTAAATCTTCAAAAGACACTTAGTAGTATTCGATACCAAGTAGTGTGGGATTCTTACCCACTAAAAACTCCTCGTAATCAGAACCAATCTATAACGATCGACAACAGATTTTTCTTTCTCAATAATATTATCGCTTTAAAGGAAGCTTAAACTTTTAACGCTTCCCATGACTTTTAGGCCATTAGCTCGTGTGGCTTGGTTCTTCTTAATCTCCGAACATTGTCTCCATTTCAGAGTTGATATGACTATGCAGTCGCTGATTGTGTGATACAGCATGTTTTCTTACAACTTCTCTAACCGTTTCTATTTGTAGGCCACGATGTAAATCGCTATTTCTTATATACCATGGTGCATTTACTATTCCACGAAGGACTTTGTTTTGGAACTTTTGGATGATTTCAGTATTAGTTTTCTTTGTACAGCCCCATAATTGGATTCCATAGGTCCAAACAGGTCTTAGTACTTGTTTATAAAGCATTATTTTATTTTCGACAGATAATTCCGAATTTCTACCAGTACATTTTTCTATATTTCAAGTTGAGCTCTTCCCTTTTCTTTTTGATATGCTCTTTCCATTTTAGCTTTGCATCCAAATTCATCCCAAGGTATTTGGCCGTATTGGCGTAGGGTACAGCTTGATTGTTGATGAATATTTGAACGTAGCTTAACTTTTTATTTGTAAAGTTTATATGTGCAGATTTAGCTTCATTGAGCTTGATACGCCATTTTTTGGTCCAATCACTAACGGTGTCAACGGCATTTTGCAATTTCTCAGCAGCCTTGACGACGCACTTACTGGATGCCAAAATTGCGGTATCATCCGCAAAAGTAGCCATAATGGTGTTGTTATCCACTGGAATATCCCTTGTATATAGCAAATACAGGGTAGGTCCTAGGACGCTTCCTTGTGGAACACCGGCTTGTATATTACATAGCTTTGAATATTCTTGATCATACCGTACTCTGAAGAGCCGGTTTGAGATATAAGATTTTAGTATTTCGTAGTACTGCCTGGGTAGGTCCCTTTGCAGTATGTACGCTAGCCCCTCATGCCATACCTTGTCGAATGCTTGAGCAACATCTAAAAATATAGCCGAACATACTTGTTTTTCTTCTAATGCTTTTTCAACTGTATCCGTTATTCTATATGAACTTGGTCTATCGTGGAATGTTTATTCCTAAATCCAAACTGATGATTTGGGATTAGATTTCTTTCTTCTATGACTTTGCTCATTTCATAACCTGAGCAGTTATTAGATCGTACCCAGGTGATTTTTTGTTCGATAGTTGATTTCGACACACACTTTTTATTTCTTTGAGTGTGACAATTGGTATGTCAACTTCATCGACTTTATCAATAAACTGTAAGCTGATTTCAGATGTTTTTGCTGGGAATGGCTTAAAAACATTCGCAAGATGTTCTGCAAACAGGTTAGCTTTTTCTTTCGGATTTCCGATCCAATTTCCGTTTAGAGATTTAATTGGCGGGTTTTGTAACTGCGGTCTTTTCAGGCGCTTAGCTGCTTTCCAGAGCGAATAATCAGTTGAAGCATCAGTCGTTAAATTTTTCAGGAATCTACTTAATGAATCATTTTTGAATTCGTAGATTTGTTTTTTCAGTTCGTTGCTTAGCCGGTTAAACGCTGTTTTGTAGTCTGGAAATCTAGTATTTTGCCATTTTTTTCGAGCTCTTCTCTTCTCCAATATCAACTCTCTTATCTCGGCAGGGTATTTTGTTTCAGTTTGCTTCCTACTCGAGCAAGTTGGTGTACTTTCTTCTGCAGCTTGTGTACATCGGCAATGAATTGTTCTACTTCAAGGTCGATTTGCTCTTTTGTTTCCATAGGGGATCTGAGATTTATATAGCTTTCAAGCTGTTCTCTGAATTTACTCCAGTTTGTTTTATTGTTTACTAGCTTAGGATTACTTTTTTCCATTATCTCCGATTCATTAAGTGATATAATCACCGGTGTATGATCTGATGATAAGTCATATTTTCCTTCGACTCTTATATGGTTTCGTTTAATACCTTTAACTATGAAAAATCAACAAGGTTTGGTATTTTACTTGAATCCGATGGCTAGTATGTTGGTGATCTGGATGAATAAAACTCACAATTGTATTTGAGGCCTGCTTTGTAAAGCCTTCTGCCTTTTGTTGTTATAAGTCTGGATCCCCAATGGGTGTGCTTAGCATTTAAGTCACCGCCAACAAGGAAGTTATGTCCTAGAAGATTTAGCAGTTCTGTATAATCATCTTCAGTCGGGGAACGCCTCGGCGGGACATCAATGAATTGGATAAAATGTCAAAATAGAGAGACAAACAGACCAAACGGAGAATAACTCTTGTAAACCGTTGCTTCTTTGGGTTCAGAAGGCAATATTGAGAAACAAAACTTTTCTTTAAAATCCAATGCATCCCTTCATAACACCTTACTTATTCCAGTACTGCAGTACGGCGCGAAATCATGGACGGATAAGGATGCCCTTAGTAACGTAGAAGGACATCAACACTCAAGATCAAATGGGGTTTTGAAAGCACATTATACACAAAATCGCGGAAGGGGAAGACCTCGTCTGAGGTGGAGCAAAAAACCTCAAAAATATCGCAGATTTGCTTATAGATATTTGCCAACCTAGATTTTTAGAAAACCGAAAACCGGAATTTGACTGAGAATAACTCAATGGATAAGCAAAGAATCGCCAGCTCTAAAGATGTGGCGGGCGTAATATTCTGAAAATTTAAAGGGAGTGTAAAATTGACTTTTTTATGGCTTTGGACTCTTTCAAGTAATTGCAGCATCTGCAGTTAAATCCACAACTCTATTGGTAGTCGCAGCTGTTTTCACAGCCGTGTAAACAGCCACTTTCACAGTGTTATCCACAGTTATATTCGAATGACAGAATCAACGGTGGACTTCAGCAGTCAAAAAAGCAAAAACCCCTGAAGGAACTACACCAACATATTTGGCATAAAGGTCTTTCAGGGTCTTTCAATACTAGGACTAGGGGTATTGGAGCAGAGCTGGTGGCGGATGAGCTCCTAGTGAATCAACGGCAGCACTCACACCCCTGCAGCAGGGAACTGACACTGGATATTCTAGCCCTGCTCGACGACTATTCTAAAGCACATTGCAGGGAAATCGTGGAAGGGAAAGAACTCGTCTTAGGTGTTGCAATCAAGTGGATGAAGACCGCAACCGACTTAGAGAACAAAACTGGAGAGAGCTCGCCTGCCTTATTAAGTAAGTATCCACAGCTATAATGGGTAGCCCTATGCCCAAGGGTACCATATCTATACATCGTCACTCGCATTTATCAATTTATCGGTTACCATTTATGAACAACCGTATCCACAGTCATGTTGATAATCGTTTGTCCATATTGATTTGCAATAAAAACGTTCATTGCAGCAATAAGCACTAAGGCCGATATGTTCACAGTGGGTAAAATCAGCCGTTTGGTTATCAAGGATTCTTCATAAGTTTGTTCATTTTTTACAGCTTGGTAAAGAAATCATTGGTTAGTGAAAAATCGTTCCTTTTTCCAGTCCAAAAGTCAAAATTTATTGAAGGAAAGAAATCATTTAAGCTACATTTCCACCTGAGGTTGTAGGCACAAGGTTTCTTTCCAGGATGGTTTGTGTTAACCTAGAAGCTAGAAGCGTTTCTATCTGGACGTAGGCTGCCGCCGCTGGCTCCCTGTTTTATGTTCTGCTTGGTTTTGTCTATAAACAAAAAAGAGGCATGTAAAAGAATGCCACCAATATATGACAGCAGGTCAGCAGAGACTGCCATCAAACGTCAAACTCACTAGAATGTTGGAAATTTGTCACTAGGCATTGAGTAGGTTTCATTGAAACCTAGCAACTGAAATGGGGTCATTTTGTATGGAAAACCTATGGATTCGGAGTAGTTTCGAGTTTACCTAGTTTAAGTGCCAAGTGAAAACACAGTGTTAAAAATATGTATGCCTCTGTCCTACATACACAAATACACATCAACATTGTTTCATTGATGTTATGTGTCATTTTTTAAAACAAATAAAAAGATACTTCGATGTTTCAACGATTCAATGTAATTTGCGACATGTGATTTGTCAGCCTGAGCAAGCTGAACTAACCTTGGAATAACCAAGGAAAATCGACTGTTCAGAGATTCCTTGATTAAAAATTTCGATAGCAATCGAATCCATGATTATCACCATGATTAAAGATAATCAAACGTGATCAAAGTGGCTCTAAGCCGTCTCACGTTCGTGCTAGTGCTGTGGTTCAATCAAACGGCATTTTGGTTGTTGTTCTTTAAACCTAAATTTTAAATTTCGACTAAGCTTTAGCAAAGAACGGAAATTAAATAAACGTACATATCTATAGTTTCAAGTGGGTTGCAGTAGTTTATATATTTACACAAACCAAGTTTACTCAGCGTATATTCTTTCTCAAAGCTAAGCAAATAGGAGCATTTACTTGTAAATACATGTGCCTTCGCATAAACATTCCCTTCGGAGAGACAAGAAAATATTTACTCAGTTTAATTAATTAAATTTTTACGGCCGATAAAAACTCAGTTATCCCTTTGCTGTAACCAAGAGAAAGGTGATTAGCCAGAGAGAGCTCAACACAAGGATAGCACACCACAAAGTGTAGCTAAGGTATACTGAATTCGAAATTAATAAAACAACAACCGACGACCGACGTTGATACACAAAAGGTATCAACACAAATAAACAAAATCCCATCCCGAGCCAATCTGATTGAATTTAATTCACAAATACCAAACAGGTGACCTGCTGCTGGGAGAGTTCGATTTCAATTGGGCTTTTACCTTCTCCAACTAAGTTGTGATTTTAACAATTCAAAAGGTTCTTCAAGACCATCAGAGACTATCTCCACATAAACAATAAAAAACGTAACCTTATATGGCGCCAGTGTCTCATCATCTTGCGTATCAAGAGATCAATTTTAATGACCCTTTCGTTTGGGGTCGGACTGCCCAAGCGATTAATCGACAAACTTTCGACTTAACTTAACTTGATACGATTTTAATTTGACAATAGAGAGGCAGCTGATGACAAGACGAAAGAGGCTTTCGGCTTTCCGGCGAAAGAAACAAGCCCCATCACATTGCATTGGCAGGAAATCCACACTTTCCTGCGAGGCCTCGTGTCTCGTAAAGAAAAGGAAAAAAACACAAATTAATTTCCAAAATTTGATCTTGTTTGTTGGGTTTTTAATTGCCTGCTGCAGATTAAGTTATATTCGTCGTTGGCTTATCAACCATTTTCATTTGAATATAATTTGGGATGTATGTCGAATGAAGACCATCAAGACGTATCTGTCTCTCGCTTTCTTAACGTGAGGCAGATGCAGTCCAAAATTAGATCGATTTTATTCGAAAAGTTTGTTTTAAGTAAGAGCTCACTTAACCTCAAACCCTCTCGACAGCAACTACATTAAAACAGTTTTTATTCTAAAACTTGGCGCAATGCGAGCTGGCTCCGCATCCCACCGACCGACATGACGCCGACAGGGTGTAGGTAAAGCACTCTCAAGAGTAACTTCATAAATACCACAATCCGCACAAAGCCTGAGATGGGAAAACAAGACGCGATAGTTAGAAGCTCTGTGGGAATGGAGCCCAATAAAAAAAAAAAAAATGCAATGCGATGGTGAAAAAGTTGCATCCTGCCTGCTGATAGCAGTGCAAGCTGCATCTGGAGTCCATCCATCACTAGAGGCAGAGAGAGGAAGATACAGTGGAACAAATTCAGTTTTGTTAACAGAACTATGCGCCATTCTCGAAAAATTTATGAGAGTATCTCAATATGAATTATTTTCAAAGTTTGTTTGTAGTTTAAATTTTCTTCCATTTGTGTGGTTGAGAGGAAAAAATGAAAATAATGTAAAATGGAATGCAGACGAAAGACGACAAGAAAACCCAAGATGGTGGGGCTTAGTTGGAGGTGAGAATGGGAACAGCTTTGCAGGTGATTTTAAGAAGTAATGTGAATTATTTATCTGTTGGTTGGTAAAGTGACTTTGGTGTGAGTTTCCGAAGTAATCCGATTACTGGGAAAGTTCGTATTGAACTTTGACAGATCAAAGTCGAGTGAATTGAAACTTTTGTATTGTTGTGTGATAAGCGATTTTCTGGTTGAAGTAGGAACTTCGGGTTGAGGAATTGATGGTCGTCGGAGGACATTGACTTGAGTGAATAATTTTGACTTAGTACTTTTGATAAGTAGGTGTTCAAAATACTGTGGGAAGGGCACAAATGAGAAAACAGGAAATGTTTTTGTTATTTTATGCTCCAAAAGTGAGTGTTTTTCAACGAAACTGTGAACATAATCAGCATTCACTACAATGCTCATATAAATTCTAAAACTTCAAGATTCATGAGCAAACACACGTGGAACAGGAATTTGAGTGTGTTGTCTTAATATTATAGCGAGTGCTTACTTTATTGTTCGAAATTTAAATTAGTTTCATCAAGACCTAGTTTCGTCGGCGCCTAGCCTGGAATGGTAACTTATCTCGGACAAAAGCTATGTTGTTACGAGTTCTAGGAGGTTTGGAGGACTGCAAACATAGGCAATTTTGTGGAATGTGGATGACATCAGTTTCATGGTTCAAATTCAATGAATTATTCCCTTTTATCAAGACTATGAAAAGTAGTCTCCGCTGCTGCAGTGGATGGCAAAAACCAAAAGTGTCAAAAATATACCTTCATATGACAAAAATATGGGCCCGACTGTGTGGCACAAATTTGCTAGGTATGCTCTAAGAGTCTTGAAGCTGAGTATAACATTTTAGTATTCGCTCTTCATAATGTATTCATTGGTACAGGGCTGCCAACTACACAAAATTTATAATAATTTCAAAAATAAAATTTTTTCAAATGATGATATACCTACCTTTACTCTTTTTAACACATTTTAGGTCTTCATTAATATTACTCACTCACTTACTTACCTACTTAGGCAGAGATCTTATGCCCACAATTTCGACTTCGGGCGAGCTCTCTCCAGTTTCGCAATCCAAGTCGGTTGAGGTCTTCATCCACTAGGTTACGCCACCTAAGATGAGGTCTTCCCCTTCCGCGATTTCACTGCAATGTATTTCCGAAAACCCGTCGAGCCGGAGCGTTAGGGTCCATCCGCTCTACATGACCCAACCATCGCATACGGGACCCAAGATCATTCGGAGAATTTTTCTTTCCAAACGACCAAGGGTTTCCTCATCCGCTTTCGATAAGGTCCATGCTTCCGCGCCGTAAAGCAGGACTGGGATGATTAAGGTCTTATACAAGGTTACCTTGTTTTTTCTGGAGAGGGTTTTGTTTCTCAATTGCCTTCTTAACCCAAAGAAGCAACGGTTGTCAAGAGTTATTCTCCGTTTGATCTCCGCACTGATGTTGTTGTCCGTGTCTATAGCGGATCCTAGGTAGTCGAAGTCCTATTCTACCTCGAAGTTATGTCTGTCTATTGTGACGTTTCGTCCAATTCGTCGATGTTCTGTGTCCTTGTTTGATGACAACATGTACTTCGTTTTCCCCTTATTAACCATTAAACCCATTTTTGCAGCTTCTGTTTCGATACTCGCGAAAGCACCTGTGACATAACGCTTTTTTCTTCCCATTTCGTTAATATCGTCTGCATAGGCGAGTAATTGTACAGACTTTTTAAAGATTGTCCCTCTGGTGTTGACGTTTGAGTTTCTTATAATCTGTTCAAGTATGATGTTGAAGAGATCGCATGACAGCTTGCCGCCTTGCCTAAAGCCTATTTCGACATCAAAGGTCTCGGTGAGTTCTTTACCAACCTTGACGGAGCAGCGTGAATTCTCCAAAGTCATCCTACATAGTCGTACGAGTTTTGCAATGATGTTGAAAATAGATATGGATCTGTACAGCTCGTCTCTGAAAATACTGTCATACGCGGCCTTGAAATCGATAAAAAGATGGTGTATATCGATATTATACTCTCGGGTTCATTGCAAGACCTGTCGGAACGTTAACGTTTGGTCTATAGTGGAGTTTTCTGGCCTAAAACCACATTGATAAGGACCTATCAAATTGCTGACGTGGGGTTCCAGACGTACACCTATTACAGCAGCCAAGATTTCATACGCGATGTTAAGGAGACTTATTCCTCTATAATTGAGGGTGGGGGTCTGCCTTCTTTAGGATCGGGCACCATATCATGCAGATCAGCTGGTGCATGCTCTTTTCTAATTGATCTCCTGCTGCTTGATGGAAAAGTTCGGCATCAAAGCCACTTAATTTAAGTTTGCACATGCCTTGCTTAGCTTCTTCTATGTCAAGGACGGCATTCTTAATCATCGTTCAAGCTGATGATTAATATGAAATTTCGTCGAAATTACTTAAGCCATAAACGAGAATTTGATATCTCAAAAAAAAATTTACACAATTACCAAACTTGCGTCAAAAAATAAATAAATAGGGTGATGCAACAGAACGAAGAGCCCCAGGGCCTATCATGTTTCTCACAACCATGTCTAGTGAGGGAATAGAGGGGACCTACAATTTCCTGCCGAACGGCTAATCGAGAGATCGCTTTTCATGGCAATGAATTTACTATCAGAAGACTTGCCATGGCAATGAATTAACTATCAGAAGACTTGCCAATTCCTAGCGAAAAGCGATACCCGTGGAAAAACATTTTTTTGTATTGTCCTTTTTGTCACTTAATAACATTTATGATTTTTTGTCGTACCCGTGCCGTGGGGTGATGGATAGCATGTCTGTTGGTGACCCAGAGGTTCGTGGTTTGAATCCCAACAGAGGCAGATGTTTTTCCACCGGTATCGCCTATCGCGAGGAATTGGCAAGTCCTCTGTTAGTAAATTCATTGCCATGAAAAGCACTTTCTCGGTAAGCCGTTCGGAACCGGCAGTAAATTGTAGGCCAACTCCATTCCCTCACAAGGCATGGTTGTGCGAAATATGCTAGGCTGCGGGGCTCCTCGCTCTATTGCACCACCCTATTTATCTATTTAGATAGAGAAGTCCCATGCTCAGTTAGCCAATTTTGTTTCGAGAACTCCTCCACCGATCTTGATAAAATTTAACAGAGTTCTTCGAAATACAAGGACTTCGACCTTCGACGATGGATTTATATTTTTCGATTACAACTGTTCTAACAGAGAAAAGTTTTGAGGTATTTTGACAGAAATTCAAATTTTCTGTAAAAAAAATCTGCCGATTATCCTGTTCTCATTTTTTTTAGTTCAAGTTCTATTTGATAATCTTTCACTTAAAGCGAAAGCGACCCTGTAAAAAGTTCTGGACTTCAACTGAAGATTTTGATGAACATTCACAAACTAAAACTAATCATTTGAGAAATGTATATTAAACAGCTTTATCAGCTTCCAATGCCTTCCTTTTGATATAAACGTCCTGACATTGGCTGAGAGTTAGTACTGAGGGTGGTTCTTTACATTTTTTGTTTCTTCTTTTTGCAATAACTGAAGAAATAAGAATTTGAATAAAATGAGTGCTTCCCAGAATTTCCATCTCATAAGGTACTTAGTCGAGAGAGAAATGCGCTCTCGACAACATTGAATTGGAAAACGGCTTATAAATACTTTCACAAAGCACTTGTGCCTGCAAAGCAAATGAGATTCCCTTTCATTCCTCCACCGAACTCGTTAATAACATTTATGATTTTTTATTTAATTGGTTATTATTTCGCGATATGCTATTAAAAGTATTGTTATGTTCCATTTACAGCCCACGAAAGTTACCCCCGGGGCTTATATTCCGCTTTCGCATAAAGCAAGTGGGTGATTTTGAGGCAGTTGCACGCGAGTTCCCTGTCTGATGTGGCAAGTTGATTCTGCACAATGGGCCACAAGGCCAATTCAACCTTTTTACAAAAACCATACACACTTCCAGGCCAGGCCACCCTCTTAATTTAATATTTTAATAATTATTTAATTTTCATATGCGAAAGCGAAAATAATTTAATTACGCTCGTATGCGGTGTGCCCTGCAATTCGGCGGACGCGGCAGCTCTGTGGGCAACGCCTGCAATGTTTAATGGAATGAAAATTGTTGACCGAGTTTAATGAATGCCATTTAAACATCGGTGTTCGTTGAAGTCAATACCATTTTTTTTTCGTCCTTTTTCTGTACAACAGGACCTTATGTGATTTTTTCCCCGGAGTGTGTTTGTTTCAATTGGTCTGTTTAGCGAACGATAATATCAACAAACCGGACAAAAATCGAAAACCCATTAAATTATATGATAAATATGCTCTAAATTATATTGCGCTGTTTTTTTTCGGAGGGTTTTTCGATGAACTTTGTGCGGTGCAGTGGAGCGTAACGGTAAATAGTTGGTAATCATAACAATTTAAATGGCGTAATCATAACAATAATAATAGAGATCATTGTTTTGCTTGTTGTCTGTGGCATGGTGGCATTAATCAGATTTTGGGAAATGTGCTTGCTAATTAAAAGGTTAATGTTAATAATGAGCGCGACAAGTTTTCCTTTTTTTTTTGCATGTGTGGGCTTTTTTTAGATGTCGAATACCTGGGTGTGTGGTCATACAAATTTTGTGTTTGTGGAGAGACAATGTTTGTAATCAACACCTAGTTATGCAAGCTGAGTGCATTTTTGATGTTAGTTTATGTAGAATTGTTGTTAGGGTGCATTCTGCATGGCAACCTAAGCTAGGTCATGAATGATTAAACAATTGATCTCAGTTTTTTGCGGGTTTTGACATAATGTGAATTGGTTTCAGTGCGGGCCTTAGTTTTTTGGCATATGTTCCAAAGCGGAGGGCTTAGTGGACGCGTTTTAATGGAATCATTTGAATAAGTGGATTTTAAAAGCCATAAGAGGCTTAGCAGAAGAGAATATTTTCAAAACTGTCAGCAGATGGAATACATTTTAAGGATTATTGAAGTCCTGTGTTGGTGAGTACTCTCATGCCTAATCATTTTTTATGTTTCATTTAAATTTCAGTAGAGTCCATGAAATGCTAAAGTATGAGGATGCAAAATGTGAACATTTTGATCGAATTACGTCTGCCAATTAATAATAGTTTACCTTTAAGGGAAAAAAACAATTGTTTAATTTTCAAAAAATATAAAATTTAATCGTATTTTTATAACTTTATAGGTCAATTCGATTTTATTTTCCGAAATTCGGAGTCAGTGGCCTGAACGTTAAGACCGCTACGTCCAACTTATTGTCGTCATAATCGTCCTAGCAGATCAAAAATTGAGCGTCTAGTGTAAAAATTTGAATCCACAGGCACAGTACAAAATGTTCCCGTGCCTGTAAGACAAGGAAGTGCCCGTCTGATTCCGATTTTATTTACAATTTTGCGGAAGTTAATTTAAGTGCAATTTTAGATCTCTTCAGTGGTACTAATTGACAAGCTCTGTTCTTAAGAAAAAGTTTAAATGAATGTTACAATTCGTTTTTAAATGTTGTTAAAAGTGCGATTGACTTAAATACTCCAAAAATTAAAACGATTGATGCAAAGAAACCCGTTTGGTTCAATAAAAGAATAATCAATCTAAATAATAAGAAAAAGATGGTTTATAAGCAATTTCGTTATTCAAATAATGATCGTGAACTGTATAGTCAATATCGAGTGTTGCAAAAGGAATTCGATACTTTGAATAAATTTCTATAAAATCAATATCTGTTTTCTGTCGAGAGTAAGATAAAGTCAAATAGTAAAAGCTTTTGGAAATTTATAAATGACAAAAGAAATTCAAATGGTATTCCCAATCGTATGCATCAAGATGGCATTACATCTTCTGATCTCTCAGTTGTTTGTAATCTGTTCGCTAAGCATTTCCAGTCCCGAGTCCGTTTATCTAAATGATTCTTCAGCCACATCTTATGTTCCCAACACTAATACTCCTCGCACCGAGGCGAGCTCGACTCACCGCTACTACCAAACGGCGAACGCTTCGCAACTGACCCACTTATTTGTTCTCACCAACGAGATCAAGATGTATTCGTTATGTTGTCCTTTGTATTTGTCCACCGTTGTTATTTAATATGGCCAACCTATTAGTGGGTTCTTGCCACAAATAAGACTTACGATATCCCGGATGAGATGCTTCTGCCCATTGTATAGGTTGTGAGAATAGATATCTTTTCAGCGGGATAACCAAGAAGCTGCCTGTACATAAAGACACCCAGTATGTATTCTGCTCCTGCAAGGTTCTATAAAGGCATTTTTAAATGAATGACGAAGCAAAAAATTTACACAAACAAGCAATAGTCCTACCTGATAGAAAAATGGGTTAGGCTCTGATTCACCAACCCCATTGAAGTCCTCAACATTAACCGACTGATAGTCATATACAAAGCCCGCATTTGCTATTTTGTATTCTTGTCTTTTGAAAATACGCTCGAGATCGTCTAATTTCTTATATCGCAACAACGAGCATATACCCGATCTAGCACGACCCTGGCCATCAAGATCGAATGTTGGTACACCCAGTCGAACAAGTCATGTAAACAAACTCTGTTCCA
Source organism: Melanostoma mellinum (assembly GCA_914767635.1). NCBI lineage: Eukaryota > Metazoa > Arthropoda > Insecta > Diptera > Syrphidae > Melanostoma > Melanostoma mellinum. Next base: position 4,716,609 of record OU612059.1, read on the forward strand.
TGTTCGAGTACTTTTGGAAAGCCATATTTTTGATAACTGGAGGCAACTGGTATGGTGATCCCCCATCATAATCCAATGCTTCAAGCGATTAAAACTATCCATTGGATTTTGCAATAGCAAACAGCAGTGGAATGAATGTTTCAATTTCTCGAATTTGTGCTGATTCTTTCATCAAGATGTTGTCATATTTAAATCCAAGATTTACCAGTTCTTTACGTTTGAGAGCAGCATGTGTACCTACATGACTATAATTTTGGCTTCCTTCACTACCAAGTATTTGTATTTCTTCTTTATCGTTGCATAGAAGTGATGCACACTAACTGCTAGTGGACAGTTTTTCTTTTCCTTTTCTGCTTCAATTATTTTTCGATGGCTTTTAGAATAAATTCACTAGAAAAGTAAAAAACTCTTCTAAACAGCAAATTGAAATAGAAGTATGGCAGCTGCTGTCAATCAGTTAGCTGTCAGTCTGTGTTTTGACGAGACAGTGGCTAGCAGCTAAGTGTGACCGCAAGCAGCCGTGTGTGACACGTGCTTTAAATGTTGGGTGTGCATTACAATATTATGTAGGTACATTAAGAAAAATGTTTACTTCATATTTACTTTCAATTTTCTTGGTTTTTGAGAAGCTGATTCAATTATTAACAACAAATTTCCTGCGACGAACAAAAAAAAAAAATATAATTCAACACTCACAGGCCACAAATGTCAAAAATGAGTTGCTTCGTCGCTGCAAAAAACGCTTCGGTGTGGGTCACAGATGAAAAAATGATTTCTTAATCTCTTCTCTGTGGTATGTCCTTCCGCTTTTTTCCGCATTCAGAGCGGCGCGTTGTCGCAACTTCAGACAAGCTTTGGTTTGGCAGAACCTTTATTCGGATTATATTTTATTTCGCAACTCAAATACCAATTTTTTTTTTCCTTTGTTTTAAATGTCAATTTGTTTTGCAATGAAATCGAAACTGAAAAAAAGTCGAGAAGAAAAAGACTTTTGTTTTTATATTCACATCAATCAAATAAGGCTTATGTACGTAAACCGAAATAAACGTATTCTCAAAGAAAATCGTCTGTTCGACTATCGTCAGCCAACAGGGAGCGGGTCAAAATTCTGGCTTCAAAATTCTGCTTTTCAAAATTCTGCTTTTAAAACGAAAATTCTGCTTTTTTTCATTCTGGCTGACAAAATTCTGCTTTCCAAAATTCTGCTTTTCAAAATTCTGGCTTTTTAAAAAGAAAAAATTCTGCTTTCTTCATATTAATTTTTATTTGCAGAAGAACAAAAACAAAGTAGGAGAGCGACAAGAGAGTAAGAGTTTGCAATTATTATCAATATTCTGCCAATTATAAAGAAAAAGATGGTGTAGGAAATGTTAAGCGCGCGCTTTATACTCTCTCTTTTTTCATTTATCCTTTCCCCATGGTTCGTGCGCTCAATTTCTGTTTTGGCAGGGCACTAATTATGATGAGCTCCTTTCGTAGGTCTCCAATTAATTTATAGACACCTGTGTGGCTTCGGGCAAGGGCAACTATAACTTTAGGCTGACGCGACGATACCAAGCCTCTACATTGTTTTGCGTTCATGGGAATGCATTTCTAGTTTTATATAGTTTTATCATAAACTAACTGAATTCTGTAATTCTTTTGAGTAGGAGAGCGACAAAGAGGAAATCAAAAAACTACTTCTTTACTTTGAAATTCTTTAAAAAGCAAGTGTTTGCAATTATTATCAATATTTGTTTGTTTGGAAAACCTTCTTTTTCTTTATAATTGGCAGAATATTGAAAAGCAGAATTTTGGAAAGCAGAATTTTGAAAAGCAGAATTTTAAAAGCAGAATTTTGAAAAGCAGAATTTTGAAAAGAAGAATTTTGAAAAGCAGAATTTTGAAAGCAGAATTTTGAAAAAAGAATTTTGACCCCGGCAGAATTTTGACCCCAACCCCAGCCAACAAACTCATTAGGAGAAAGAAATATTTAGAATGAAAATATTCATGACAATAGAGCCGTTCGGGGTAAGTGTGCGCAGCGGGGAAGTGTGCGCACTGTGGTTTTCTTGAAAATAGGGATGAAATTCGGGTTTCTGTTGATGCGTAATTCAGTAGATATCTGAACTAAGCTCAAGTAAGTTGTGTTAGTGCTGCTGTCGTGTATGGTGTTTCGATGAGAGACAAGAAAAAAGAGGTCCGTTTCACTAAAATATTTCTTCATTTTCAAACTGTGTCACTGACTTGAGTTTGTCTTACAATGCAGTCAGTAGGGATTTTTTTTTATAATATACTTTATGGTCCTTACGTTTGGGTGAAGATTTTACAGTTTTTGGCAATTGTTTGTTAAAATTTTTGTAAAAACAATAGAAAAGTGCATTTGGGGTAAGTGTGCTCAAAAATTTGGGGGTAAGTGAACGCATGCGCACACTTACCCCAAACTAATTTTCCACAGTCAAGTAAATCAAAACACATCATAAAATTCCTGAATAATCTTGTATTTGATTGCAAATATGTGTACATGTTTATATATTTGTGTATTTTTATATTTTTCTTGAACGAAACAGGTAGGTATGCCTCGAACGTATGATAGAAAAAATCCGAACAAAAAGCTAGTTTCACAAGCTCAATTTGATGGAGCTAAAAGGCTTATAAATCTTGGCTAACGTAAACGTGCGGCTGCATAGAAGGTGGGAATCAGCGAGTCTGCCTTGAGAAAGTGGCTAATCACACATGTTGCTCTCTTGTCCATAAGTCCTTTGCCGAAATCGGAGAAGACCACCAAAAGAAAAGGAAAAACCCTTAAGTCTGAAACTATAACATCAAGTCCATTTAAGCAAGATTCTTATGAAATTTTCAGGGTAGACATAGTTTAGTCCGGAGATGGTTTGAATCCCATATTCTTACAGGAACAGGGTTGGGAACGGAAAATTTGAAACTGCTATACAGATTTCAAAAACTCTTTCAGCACTATGAGTGCTACATTATCTCCCTTCATCAGTAACTTAGACTATATTTCATCCTTATAATCCCACAGGAACAGAAACGGGAACGATAAGGGGAACCTAAAGTTACTTGACCGATTTCAAAAATTCTTTCAACTTTAGTATGTTATCCCTCAGTGACATTGACTTACATTTCATTCACATATTTCTATGGGAACGGAAGATTCCCACAGGAACGGGGTTGGAAACGGAAACTTAGAAACTACTGGAAAGATTTCAAAAATTCTTTCAGTACTGGGATGCCACATAATCCCTCAGTAACTCAGGAAAAGGAACGAGAACGGGAACCTTAAATTAATTGACCAATTCAAAAATTATTATTTTTCAATAGATTGGTTAAAATCTACATTTTATGATTAATATATTAGTTTGTCGTTAATGAAACTTAAAGTTCCTCCTATGTTAATTGTTATGTTTTAAAATTAATGTTTTAAATTCTGTTAACTATTCCTTATTTTATTATTATTTATTATTATGTTTATGCTTCTTTATAAAAAAGAAGTTAACAACAAAAAAAAAAAAACACAATAATCTTGATAAAAATAATTAGTTTTTTAGCTGTAAATATTAATGCATTGAACTTTTTTAGGAAAATCACCTACATTTTGAAACTTAATTGAGAATTCGTAAGTGAAACAGCCTGCACACACTTACCCTACACCCTGCGCACACTTGCCCCTTCATAGGGGCCTTAATTTGCCTTAATTTTCTAATAAAAACACAGCTAAATTTATAAAAAAAATTTAGTTTTATGGTTGAACGATAGTAGTAAAAATGTGTCCGTTCAATATTCAATCAACAGTTTTTGGGTATATCCTTTTTTGCATGAAATCCTTCTTCAAAGTCAAAAGTGCGCACACTTACCCCGAACGACTCTACTTATAAGGAAATGAACAAAGGCTACTCGATGAAGTTAAGATTTTGAATACTACGTTTTCACTATAGGGCTAATTTTGTAAATTACGTCATAATTAACTTAACAGCTCTTACAACATTCTCAGTAAAAATTAACTCAACTTGACGCAATTTTGTGGTAATTGTGCGATGAAAACAAAAGAAATTTGAAGAAAATAAATCAAACACATTTAAGCCGCAAACAGTTGTAAACTTAACGGGAAAAAGTGAGAACTTGATAGAATATTGTAACGTGCGCTTAGTTCGCGATAATAAAAATGTTCCTTTCAATTGAATTCTACCACTTTTATTCGATCTCAACTCAACCTTTGCACTATCACTTGTTAACGAAAATCAATATTAACATTATCACACTATAACTAAAACTGACTCCTGGTTGCGTCAGCGGCCTATTAATATAGAATAATATTTCATATAGAGCGTTCCAGATTGTTCTACATTGGAGACCATTCTCCAGTATTTTGTTGTCAAGCATGTCCCCTCCTGGTATATTTCTACACTCACACACACTAACCAACAAGCAACGCCATTCATTAGATGAACATTATAGTGTTGCCGCTTGTGTTTTTGGTTGAACGTTTTCGATTAGGAAATTGCTATTAAATATTGGGTGTGCATTACTGAATGTTGTTACATCGAAATAATTTTTTATTTTTTTTGTCACTCCAAGAACATTGTTTGTTTACTATAACAAATAGAATAGGGCGGCTAAACAGAGCGGAAAACCCCGAGCCCTTTGTATTTATCGCTCAGAAACATATCAATATCTTGAAAGCGCTTTCCATCGCAATGAATATTTACTAAAGGCTATCGGAGGACTTGCTAATTCTTCACAGAAGGCGATACCTGTGCAACAAAGGTCTTGGTGAGTTCTTCACCAAACTTGACGGAGCATAGTCGAACAACTTTTGCAGGGATGCCAAAACTAGACATTGCTCTGTACGCGGCCTTGAAATCCATTAAAACATGCGGTTAATGTGTATATCGATAGTGTATTCCAGTCTGGTTTTTCCAAGATCTGCCGTAGTGTGAAAATTTGATCGAAAGTGGTGTTAGGTGACATATGAATATGCTTTAACTACCTGATGTAATATGAAACATTTGAACAAATGTGCCTATGCCTACATGTGCTGTACATAAGTGTTCTATGTCAATATTTTCATAACATTTGGTATGTGGATTGATCAATTTTTATAAGAACATAAATCAAAGAAGATCTTCGTATTAGAGCATTTAAAAAACATAACGTGCACAACAATCTGAGTATGGTTTTGTGTCGTCATTGGGAACAAAAGTACAACCTGGACGGGGGATAGGCAACTCTCAACTGCAAGATGAAAGGAATATTTCATAAGAGTACATTGATTGTAATCATGTCTTATACTCACGTCCGAAGAATAAGATTTCCACCAGAGCCACATACCGCAGCTGTACAGTTGCCCAAATTCCCACGAATTATATCGCCCACATAATAGAACTCAGTGCGAACCTGACAAATTTCTACTAAAAGAAAATAAAAACATTGTTAAGTTCTTGGCTAATCTAAATGTTTCAACCAAACCTTGTTGAGCAAGAGCTCCAGCGGCTGTGCACACCACTAAAAAACACATAAAATTGAAATTCATTTTTACTTCAGTCAGTTTGTCGTTTGAGAACTGAGGGCAAAACCTTGAGAAATGCTTACGGTAAACAAAACCGAAAAGTAATAAAAATTAATTAAGAGAGAACACGATTTTTATATCCAAAGTTCATCTACCTCAGTGTTTTTCAATCTGATTTCGCGACCCCTTTCCAGGTTGAAATAGTCTGGCGACCCCTTCTCGTCATAGAAAGCGAAAGAGTAATTTATCTAAATTAAACATTGGTGCATTTATCTATTATTCACCCGGGGTTAACTGCCTAGGCGACGCGACTGCGACGTTGCCACACCGCATTGTCTTTCAAGTTCAAATGTTCATGAAACGGCAATGTGTTCACGCAGAACAAGCAGTCGAAAAATTAAAGAACTGTCAGCATTTTGCTTTGCAGTTTGACGAATTTACAGATGTTTCTGACTGTGCACAGTTTGTGCTGAAAATTGCGACGGCGCTAAAGCTACGACTGGCAAAAGTAGTGGACTCATTGCAAAATTAAAAGCGATAATGCCAAACATATCCTGGACACACTGATTTCTCCATGGACAGGCTCAAGCTGCTAAGGTAATACCTTCTGATTTAAATGACCTGTTCATGGAGGTAATAACAATTGTGAATTCTATCAAAGGCAAAGCTTTGCAAAACCCGGCTATTCAGAATCGTTTGTGAAGATATACGGGCTCGCTTCATCAAAATCTCCTTTATCACACGGGGGTCAGGTGGCTATCCAAAGGAAAGGTATTAACAAAAGTTCTGGAACTGAGAGCCGAATTGTTAATGTTCTTAAAAGATGCAAAATCTGGCTCTTGAAATTTTCATTTTCGGCAGATCATTTAAGGCACCTTAACAATTTAAACAAGAACCTTCAAGAAAGAGAAGAAAATATAAAGTAAAAGCATTTCACGCTAAGCTTCGTTTGTGGTCAACCTATCTGTACAAAAATATGTTGGAGTCTTTTCCAGGTGTTCAGAAGAAGAGAACAGACCAAAGTTTTGCACTATCGGCTCACGTTCCTTGTATGATACAGAGCTTGCATAATTTACAATCGAAGCTTCTAACATACTTTCCGCCTCGCTAGGAATGCTCATCAGTTTTACCTTGAGCCCAACTTCGGACGTACAGTCAAGTATAGAGATTCGTCGCACAACCCGAATGTGGAATGCCTTACCTGGCTCTGTATTTCTGTTCTGCATTCACAGAAATTCAAAAGCAACGTTCATCATCTTTTCCTATTTTCCTAATGCTCGCACTGTGTTCTATGACATTATAAGGGTAGTCATAACCCCTTGATGTGCGCTTTAACTATATAAAAAAAAAATTGTAAATAGGGCAAATACTAGTTGATACAAATTACGTCCCTGCCTGAGACCTCTTTCTACTTCAAATTGCTTGGATAGGTACTTTGCTTCCAAAAGCGACTGCAGAAGCTGTTGAGCTAAAAAGATGTTTTCAACTATATAAAAACTACCCAGTGGTAGGTAGTGGTAGGCCTACAATTTTTTATTAGATTTTTGCTTTAACTGCATATTGGTTTCGAATTGCGAATCGCGAGTCACAATATTTTTGCTCCAAAATAATTACTGATATTTAAAAATTCTGAAATACAAATGTTGAGTGTTAATTTCATCATTTTGCTCTTTTTTCAAAATGGAAACAAAACATCGCAATATCTGATCTAAGGTCTAAAACTGGATTCATGGGTCATGTTTTAAAGCTGATTTTCCTTGATCTGATCTTGAAATTCCTTCTGTATTCGAACAACTGCTGCTTTAACTACCTGTAATATGAAACATTTGTACACATGTGCCTACATATGTTGTACATACGCGTTCTATGTCAATATTTTCATAACAATTGCGGTATGTGGATTGATCGAAATCAAAATTTTATTAGAAGATTAATCAAAGAACATTTTCGAGTTAAACGCAATCATAACGTGCGCAACAAAATGGATATAGTTTGGTTGTGTCTTCGGGAACAAAAGTACAGCCAGGACCGGGGCTGGGCAGCTCATCGGCAGGACAACTGCAAGATGAAACAAATATTTCGTAAGAGTGCATTGATTGTTATCATGTCTTATACTCACGTCGGATATTCAATTTCTGCATCACGACCACATATCGCAGCTTGACAATTGCCCAAAGGCGCAACATAAATTATTTCGCCAGGTGAAAAAAATTCATTGTTAACTTTACAAAGAGATCCTTTAAAAGAAAATAAAAACATTGTTAATTATTGGCTAATCTAAATGTTTCAACCAAACCTCCTTGTGCAAGATCTCCAGCAGCTGTGCACACCACTAAAAAACACAAAAAATTGAAATTCATTTTTACTTTAAGTCAGCAAATTTTGTTTGAGAACTGAGTGCAAAACCTGGAAAAATGCTGCCTTTTAAACAATTTTTACGGTAAACAAAACCGAAAAGTAATAAAAATAATACTTCATGAAATATAACTCACAAATTAATTATGAGACGACACGATGTCAACAGTGCAGACATGCCGTTGATCCCCTGCTAACAATTTAATTGTTCCAAAGTTCGCCTATCTTATCTAAATTAAAGTAGAAAAGAAAAATCAATAAAACGAAACGGGTATGGTACGTTTCGGCATTTTTATCTCGTTTTTTGTTGTTTCGCCCAAGTTGTTACGCATTTTGTTTAATTTTTCGTTTGTTTAGTTTATTTATTTTCCGATAATTCTCGCTTCGCTTTGCATTCTTTTCGTCTCGTGGCTTTTGATCATTTTATACTACCTGTGCCTGTGCCCGGGACTTCGTCCGCGTGGAATAGTATGAGTTTCGGCAGGTTTTTTAATTTCTTAGGCTAATTTTTTTTGCAAATAAAATATATTCATGCATTAAAGTAACCTATACTTATATAATTTCATTTAAGTAGACGTTTGCACACGACGGTTTTACTTTTCCACCTTTTGCACAAACAAAAAGGTTTTCAGGGTTTGAGAAACGTGACAGTGCCACATAGAGTTGGTCTTTAAGCGTCTGAGCTTTATTTATATACTAATATCAAATACTGGTTTCAGAGAAAACTGCACTTCTTTAAACTAATATGAAAAACCAGAGTGCGAATTAAAAAAATACGGGGAATCAAAATGTTTTCTCCTTTTGCCGTTGAAGTCATAGTAAAAACTTTTTAGTGCAACATCCTAGATGTGTAATTTGTAGCTGTGTAAAATTCTAGATTTCTTGTTATTGGCTCTGGAAGAGTAACTTGCTGCCACTCCTTATAATCCTAAGGAATTGAGAAACTCTATGGGGTATGATGTGACTTGCTTAGTGTCCATAATATTGTCTACTGATAGACATTCGACAACATCCCCCACCACGTCAAACATAACTTATTTGTTAGATGGTTAATTATTTATTTATTTAAATTTTACACAGCCATTGCCGACTACCAATTTTTATTTGAAGAGAACAAGATACACATTTCTTCTCAAGTCAACTGTATTTTCGACAATTTAACAGAAATCACCCCATGGTGAAAGAACTTTTATCGATCCAGCAGTTTCAAGGTTCCCCTTTACGGTGTCGATCCCGTAGAATTAAAGAGATTACTTATTAAACCTATGTCCTTCCTCAGGCTCTCTAGGCTATCTCTGAATAAAATTCCATTTAAATCGGATCAGTGGACTGGGCGGGAGATGGTAACAAAGAAACACGAACAGACAGAGTTAATTAATCGGATTTGTAATATACTAGTAAGAATGTCCATCTTCAGGTTCTAGACCAGTGATTCCCAAAGTGGTCCAGGTGGGCCCCTAGGGGTCCACGGGAGACTTGCTGGGGGTCTACGTAGGCGTGAACAAAAAATGGGGGTCCATAAGATGTTAATGGGGGCCCACGAAAATTTATCTGCTTTTTATAAATGTTTTTTGCAAAACATTAGTCGGCATGAATTCTCTCAATTTCCAAACTTGTCGCTGGTAGAATGTATTGATGAGGATAACCATACCTACAGTCAATATTTAAGTACCCTGAATGATGACTTCAAAACCAGGTTTGGAGATTTGGATATGAAGATATGGATATACCATCATCATATACCATCACTCCCGAAAAATGATGGTCTCAGTACGGTAAAGACTTTTTACTTGATAATAACAAAGATATTTCATTCACTTATTCACTTTCAGACTTGACTATCCCCGTACAGCGAATACTCCGCTTTATATACAAATTCAAATTTTCCAGAACACTATAACCGAAATTTTTCAAAATAAAAACAACAAGTATAGATTTTGAGATAATTCGTTTTTATTATTCAACTAGCTGACCCACCCGGCGTTGCTCGGATCTAAGTTATTTAAAAAATTGTCAGGAATACCCGCCGAACTAAGCTGAAGATAGCCGGAAAGTTTCTAGTTTCACGTTGCAGTTTCTGTAGAAATGTTGTAATGAAATATAGTATGTATGTATATTGTAGATGTAATAAAACATCCTAGTGTCGAAAGAATTTTTGATATTGGCTCAGAATTTCAATAGTTCCCGTTCCCGTTCCCGTTCCTTTCCTGTCCCCGTTTCCGTCGTAATTCTGGGCTGATAAAATTATAAGACTATTTTCAGAGGCGCCAAATATGTATGTATGTATATAATAAAAAATTTACTTGAGAATATAGTAGATATGACATTTACACTGAGACTGAAAAATCTAATTTATAAAATTCTCGTGTCACAGTGTAAATTAAAGAAACAATGTTAAGGGTAGATGACCCTTATCATTTAGGGGTATGGAAATTGATTAGTAGCCGATTCTCGGACCTACTGAATACGCAAATAAAATTTGGTGAAAATCGGTAAAGATGTTTCGGAGGAGTTCGGTAACTAACATTGTGACATGGACATTTTATATATATAAAGATATACTCTCCATTCACTTCGAGACACTTTTTTGCATGCTCATACAATTTTCAAATGTGTCGAAAATGTCATTTTTAGGAACCTTGTCTAGTTCGTCGGTCGTCGCCTTCTGAATGCGGTCAATTTAGTTTTATTTATTTGAGTAAAATTTATTATCAGTTGTGACAAAATTTTACTTTCTCTCTCTACAGTGTTACAGTGTTATGTTTGTAAGAAAATTTTAGAGGTCTTTATCATTTTTCGGGGGCCTCCTAAAATCGGGGGCCCGAGGCAAATGTCTGCTGCCTACTTGTTAGTCCAGCCTTGATTTGGCCTTTGTTTACTTCATATTAGGATCGTTTCGTTATCTATTATTTAGTTTTTCGATTAGTTCGCTTTTGTTTATATAGATTTTGGTTATTATTATTTAGCCGTCGTTTGATTGGTATTTTTTTTTTTTTTTTTTTTGTGGCTACAGCGAAACGAACCGACTGGATTATAAAAAATAAAAATATTTTTTTAAATTTTTTTCTAAACAATGCCACCATAGGGGTTGCTTAGCATCAATAAACAGATTTGACTTAAATACATTTCTTGCTCATATTGAAATCTATCACATCGAACATTGCATTTGTTTCTCGTAAACACTTGCGTAATGATCCGTTGGCTGCATACACAGTTCTGTGATATTTGAGCTTTTTGTAAAATGTTGAATAAAACTCTTTTTTCGGCTGACAGCAAAAGCCAATGCTTATTGTGAACTATGTATACTTTAACACATCTCTACTACGAGTACTAGAATCCACCTACCAGTGAACAGAACACACTACTCATCTCTTGTTTTAGTGGCTCATCAAATCATCCCTAGTTCGTTTGAAGTTCGTGTTGCCTATTTAGAAAAAACGAGGTACGAAAGTAATTTATTTACTGTTGAGATGATTTATTACATTGGTTGTGAAAAACGACACGGAATTGAAATTTTGCGAACACCTAGCGTGGAGCGTATTCTTTCATTTCATAGTAGATCGGCACATTACGAATAAATTTCGCCAAATCCTTAGTCAAACAATGATATCGCAATCTGCATCTCAAGAGATAAAATTTATTTCTCCTCCCATTCGTGTCGTTGACATTGAAGAAAAACACACAAAAAAAAAAACAACCCCACGAGCTCGAATTAAATCTTTTGATTAGTCTAACAAAAGCGTTAAATCTTTTGATTAGTCTAACAAAAGCGTTTGATGAACTTGGAGATAAAATTAGAATCAAAAACAGGTTGTTGTGTAGTAACACACATGCCACTCATCTCTATTTTTTATTTTTTTTTACACTATCAGAACAGCTTACTTAAAGCTAATGAAACAATATACATAAGGTTTTTTTAACCTTAAGTACTCAGAAATATGTGTTCACTATCATCATTTAGCGAGGTGTTAGTTGTAAGTAAGCAAAAAAATAAAACCATAAACAAAAATACAAAAATACTAGAAAAAAAATTCAAGTTTCAAATTTCAAATGATTTTTTATTTCATTAAAGTTATAATAATTTAGTTTATCTTTCATTTTTTATATTGGCTTACGCCGTCTGTCAAAAGGCTTTTATTGATATTTTGTTTTTCTTAGTTTAATTGTCTTACCTTACTATAATAATATTATAAAGAAGAAAGTTTTGATTGTTTGTCTCGAATTTGAAAAATTCTTTCACCGTTGGAAAACTACACTATCCCTGAGTGACATAGGTTAAAAAAAAAAAAACAAAAAAAAAAAATAGAGCTCCCTACCAAAACTCCGATAATTGATAATCTTACTAAGATTATAATTAGGAAAGTTTTGTTTGTTTGTCTTATCTTGAATAGGCTCCGAAACTACTACACCGATTTGAGCACGGAGGTACGGGAAGTGGGTTAAGATCACGAAATAATAATGCCGCGCTGCTCACTTGCGCGACCTTGAATGGTCTTGTGCGGAATTAAAAAAAACTGTCGCTTGATAATATTTTGTCGCAAAAAAATTACCTCACAGCCAAAACTTTGTTGGGAGAAGAAAATTTTAACAACATTTAAAATTGAAAGTCTGACAATCCTAAGCATTTGGGAGAGCAATTCAAATACAGTTTTAAAGCCTAAAGTCTGTGATTTGGTCTCTACCATCAGTATTGATAGAGAAATCGAATTTAACCCAGGTCAGGAAACACTAAAGTTTTTTTACTCGAAACGGACTTTACTGTGCTAGAATTTTTTTCTTAAAATATGACCAAGAATCATTTCAGAAAGTATGTGACACGAATTACGAGACACCCTGTATTTAAAAGCAGCTAGCCCGGGTAGATGAACTGTATTTTAAAATAAAATATTACTTATTAAGAAACAAGCCTGTTTTTATAGTTCAAAGTAATTAAACATTGAACAGTAACTTCGAAAGTGTTTTTTTAGTTATCTTCTCACCTAAAAAAAAGGAAATAACAAAGTGTAAAATAAGTAAGATTCTGCGTTAAGATTTCAGTCTACCCTGCCCTTCGTCTTACTTACACTCCATTCCACAAAAACCGCCATTTTCTTGTCACCTTTTTCAAATAAACAGTAAGTATGCCCAAAAACGAAGATCACGTCTTGAAAAACATGTGCCAACAGCAAGGACAACCAAAATACGTCGCATTAGAGAGCCTCCAATAGAAACAGACAATCGCCTTACAATTCAAAGGGAGTATACTTGGCAATCTCGAGATATAGAGTCTATCACTATCACTAAATAAAAAAAAATTCATAAGCTCGCGTATCGGTGGCTACTACCAAGCGTTTTCAGCTACTTTAGTTTCAAAATGCCAGAACATCAAAAGCTTGCTTTTCGGAGTCTAACACTGAAGGCTTTCAGGGACTTGAACGTCAAAATGCCAGAACCTCACAAGCACGCGTTTAAGAGTCTAGCACCGAGCGGTTGACAGATTTCCGGAGTTCTTTCAGCATTAGAATGTTTCCTTTTCTTATTCAAATATTGAGAGCAGAGACTATGCTATACACTAGGTCGAAGTAGGACCCGAGCTACGCCGGGCAGGTCTGGTAGTTTAATACATAAATTGGAATATTACTTTATAAAAGTTCATCTAAGACTCGTTTCCTGTAGTTAAGTGTAGCTTGATGTAATTGTAAATGTCTTCTCAGTCCATGGCTCCATTTAAGACTCCTATGATTTCCTCTTCATTAAGGTAGCTTACACCACATGTACTCCTTCTTGTTTTCACTAAAACAGGACATTTTCCTAAGAAATGGAACACATTTCCACGTTCGTTTTGATTACAGAGTCCACATGATTCTTCCAAATCATTAGTTCAGGGGACGTATCTCCCCTCGTTCTTTTAAAACCAGTGACATGAGATCGATAGGATACTCAGCCCTGTAATAATTATCTGTTTGCAGGTTATAATTGAGCCTTGCGTATATGCCCCCGTGAAGAGGCATATAGGCAACACACAGTCATCTCTTTTTCTTTCATCCAAAGTTATTAGGCTATAAAAGTCGCTTTTCACCTGTCCATTCTGTCGTTCCGGAGTAGAAGTGTATGTCCACAGTACAAGGCTAGCTCCCTCCAAGAATCGAACCATGCATGATATTTGTTTTTGCATCACAAGCATTTTGATTTTTTTTTAGTAGTCTCCAATCATCCATTGCAATAGTTCTTAAAATGTAGTCCACCTGTGTTTTTAGAGTTGAGATGAATAAGGCTGGAAGACCTGTTTCTAACATAAGTATGTGATTTATCATAGTATTTGATAGCTGTAAACTTCTTTTTAAGAAATAACGCAGAAGCTGCTCCACTTCACCGAACTCCTTATGGCCCCAAACTTGAGCTGCATAGCACATGATTGCTTTAGCTGTGGTTTCAAAAATACGATATTTGGATTCGTATTCAATTACTTTACAATGAACCACAGTCCTCCATGTCGCGCTCAATGCGTATTAAGATTCTGCCAACTTATCAAGCATGTGGCTTTTCCAGTTCAAATTCCTAGATATCCCCATACCAAGATAGTTGTATTCATTTACAACTTCAATGCTTTGGGTTCCAAATTTCCAGGTTTCAGTGCGGCAGTTTCGGACTCTACCCTTACGGAAAATCATAATTTTGGACTTGTCTAGGTTTACCTGATGGAGCCTCCACTTGTTGCAGTACTCAAACAACATAGATATTGGTCATTAGCTGGAGACTACCAGGCGACTCTGCTAGCACCACAATGTCGTCTGCAAAAATAAGAACCTTAACTAAAAGATTGAAACACGAACTAAACCTTGAAGTATCTCTTCTTAGTCATCTTTGATTTAAGCTGTATAAAGGGATAGAGAAAGTAGTTTCCGAAAATTTAAAGACAACCCTACTGTGGAGAACCGAAATTTGTTCAAACGGGCCAGAAATATCTGTAATGCTCAATTAAAAAAGGCTTAGTTTTTGCATGACCAAAAAGTAAAGCAAAGAACTGTTGTGTCCAAAAGGAAGTAAAAACTTTTGGTCTTTTGTCAAGAACATTAAGAACTCGACCAAATCATCGGTCCCAACGCTCGTCTTCAATGACTCTCCGTATGTCAGCTCCATCGACAAAGCCAATTTGCTGGCAGCTCGATTTGCTGCCAACTCGACACCTCCTCATAGCATATTGGCTCCACCTGAGCTCGAGTCTGCAAATTCTTTGAAGAAGCAGATATTTTTTCGAACTCGCTCGGTAGCGAGAGTCCACAAAGATCTCAATATACATAGATCAGCTGGTCCAGATGGTATCCCCGGCATTATTCTGAAGAGGTGTTCTTCTACGCTGGGAAAACCACTGCGAAAGCTTTTCCATCTTTCTTATTCTGCTGGGATTTTTCCGAGCAGATGGAAAACAGCATTTGTCCAGCCTGTCCCTAAAAAAGGCGAATCTTCCTCCCCCTCCAATCACCGTCCATTTGCACTTACGTCACTTCTTTCCAAGGTCATGGAAACGTTGATAAACCGTCAACTTATAAAATATCTTGATGAACTAAAGCTGCTTAATGACCGTTAGTACGGCTTTTGTAGCAAACGGTCCACTGGTGATTTGATGGCTTATCTCACCGAAAAGTGGAACCAATCTTTACAATGTTTTGGGGAAAGTAAGATTATTGCGATATTTCTAAAACATTTTATAGAGTTTGGCATCAGGCTCTTTTATCGAAAATGCGTGCTTTTGGTATCGATGAGTCTCTTCTTCGTTGGATTAGAAATGACCTTTCCGACCGTTCAATACAAGCTGTGTTGGATGGCTTCAAGTCTGATACCCACTTCATAATTGCTGGTGTGCGCCAGGGCTCCGTTTTGTATCCGACTCTCTTCCTTATTTTCATAAATGATCTCTTGAAACTTCTAATCCTCTCAACTGTTGCTGACGACTCGACCCTCAACTTTTCATATTCGTTTCCAAATTCACGTCCCTGCTCTTCGAATGTGGAACTGGAACGGTTGCGTATGATAAGCTCATTGAATTCTGACCTTGACAGCATTGTTACATGGGGTCATAAGAAACGAGTAGAATTCAATGCTTCGAAAACTCAATGCTGTCTCTTGTCGTTGAAACTTAACATTCCCCCATTGCCAATATCCATGAATGGTACCTGCATCGAAGAAACCGAAAAGCTGTCAGTACTTGGTATGTTTGTAAGCGATGATCTTCGTTGGAATGACCACATATTTGAAGTCGCCAAAAACGCTGCTAAATGCTTGGGCTTCTTGAGACGACGAAGGAAGTTCTTCACCCCTTCTGATCTGGCTACAATTTATAAGGCCTTCATCCGCCCAAAACTGGAGTATAACTCCCATGTGCTTCTCAAACATCTTTGCACCTACTTGATAGGGTACAAAATAGAGCGTTGAGATTGAAAGGTGATCGTTCAATCGTAGAATCGATTGATTCTTTTGATCATCGTCGAAACATTACCTGTCTATCTCATTTTTATCGCTTTTTTCACAAACAGTGCTCTTATGAAGTAGCCAGTTGCATTCCTCCTCTGAAACAATTTAGCCACAACACCCGCCTCGCTAGGAATGCTCATCAGTTTTACCTTATACAGTCAAGTATAGAGATTCGTATTTCAGTCGCACAACCCGAATGTGGAATGCCTTACCTGGCTCTGTGTTTCTGTTCTGCATTCACAGAAATTCAAAAGCAACGTTCATCGGTGTCTCCTATTAAATCCTTTCCTATTTTCCTAATGCTCGCACTGTGTTCTATGACATTATAAGGGTAGTCATAACCCCTTGATGTGCGCGTTAATTATAAAAAAAAAAACAAATAGTAAATAGGGCAAATACTAGTTGATACAAATTACGTCCCTGCCTCAGACCTCTTTCTACTTCAAATTGCTTGGATAGGTACTTTGCTTCCAAAAGCGACTGCAGAAGCTGTTGAGCTAAAAAGATGTTTTCAACTATATAAAAACTACCCAGTGGTAGGTAGTGGTAGGCCTACAATTTGAAAAAGGGGTTGTTATTAGATTTTTGCTTTAACTGTGCATATTGGTTTTGAATTGCGAATCGCGAGTCACAATATTTTTTGCTCCAAGATAATTACTGATATTTAAAAATTCTGAAATACAAATTTTGAGTGTTAATTTCATCATTTTGCTCTTTTTCAAATTCCAAGGTCTAAAACTGGATTCATTGGTCATGTTTTAAAGCTGATTTTCCTTGATCTGATCTTGAAATTCCTTTCTGTGTTCGAACAACGGCTGCTTTAACTACCTGTAATATGAAACATTTGTACACATGTGCCTACTTATGTTGTACATACGCGTTCTATGTCAATATTTTCATAACAATTGCGGTATGTGGATTGATCGAAATCAAAATTTTATTAGAAGATTAATCAAAGAACATTTTCGAGTTAAACGCAATCATAACGTGCGCAACAAAGTGGATATAGTTTTGTATTGTCTTCGGGAACAAAAGTACAGCTAGGACCGAGGGTTGGCAGCGGATCGGTAAGACAACTGCAAGATGAAACAAATATTTCGTAAGAGTGCATTGATTGTTATCATGTCTTATACTCACGTTTGAAGTTCAATTTGTCCATTAAGACCACATATCACAGCTTGACAATTGCCCAAAGGCGCAACATTAATTATATCGCCAAGTGAAAAAAAATCCTCGTTAACTTTACAAAGAACTCCTTTAAAAGAAAATAAAAACATTGTTAATTATTGGCTAATCTAAATGTTTCATCCAAACCTTCTTGTGCAAGAGCTCCAGCAGCTGTGCACAACACTAAAAAACACATAAAATTGAAATTCATTTTTACTTTAAGTCAGCAAATTTTGTTTGAGAACTAAGTGCTAAACCTGGAAAAATGCTGCCTTTTAAACAATTTTTACGGTAAACAAAAACGAAAAGTAATAAAAATAATACTTCATGAAATATAACTCACGAATTAATTAAGAGACGACACGATGTCAACAGTGCAGACATGCCGTTGATCCCCTGCTAACAATTTAATTGTTCCAAAGTTCGCCTATCTTATCTAAATTAAAGTAGAAAAGAAAAATCAATAAAACGAAACGGGTATGGTACGTTTCGGCATTTTTATCTCGTTTTTTGTTGTTTCGCCCAAGTTGTTACGCATTTTGTTTAATTTTTCGTTTGTTTAGTTTATTTATTTTCCGATAATTCTCGCTTCGCTTTGCATTCTTTTCGTCTCGTGGCTTTTGATCATTTTATACTACCTGTGCCTGTGCCCGGGACTTCGTCCGCGTGGAATAGTATGACGTTCGGCAGGTTTTTTAATTTCCTAGGCTAATTTTTTTGCAAATAAAATATATTCATGCATTAAAGTAACCTATACTTATATAATTTCATTTAAGTAGACGTTTGCACACGACGTTTTTACTTTTCCACCTTTTGCACAAATAAAAAGGTTTTCAGGGTTTGAGAAACGTGACCGTGCCACATAGAGTTGGTCTTTAAGCGTCTGAGCTTTATTTATATACTAATATCAAATACTGGTTTCAGAGAAAACTGCACTTCTTTAAACTAATATGACAAACCAGAGTGCGAATTGAAAAAATATGTACAGGGAATCAAAATGTTTTCTCCTTTTGCCGTTGCAGTCATAATAAAAACTTTTTAGTGCAACATCCTAGATGTGTAATTTGTAGCTGTGTAAAATTCTAGATTTTTGTTATTGGCTCTGGAACAGTAACTTGCTGCCACTCCTTATAATCCTAAGGAATTGAGAAACTCTATGGGGTATGATGTGACTTGCTTAGTGTCCATAATATTGCCTACTGATTGACATTCGACAACATCCCCCACCACGTCAAACATAACTTATTTGTTAGATGGTTAATTATTTATTTATTTAAATTTTACACAGCCATTGCCGACTACCAATTTTTATTTGAAGAGAACAAGATACACATTTTTCTCAAGTCAACTGTATTTTCGACAATTTGACAGAAATCACCCCATGGTGAAAGAACTTTTATCGATCCAGCAGTTTCAAGGTTCCCCTTTACGGTGTCGATCCCGTAGAATTATAGGGATTACTTATTAACCCTATGTCCTTCCTCAGGTTCTCTAGGCTATCTCTGAATAAAATTCCATTTAAATCGGATCAGTGGTCTGGGCGGGAGATGGTAACAAAGAAACACGAACAGACAGAGTTAATTAATCGGATTTGTAATACTTGTAAGAATGTCCATCTTCAGGTTCTAGAAGACTATCTCTGTACCAAAATTCATATGTCATATATCACTTCAATAGTTTGGGCGATAAATAAATACACTGGACTTCGACCATGGATAATATTATGGAGTTTCAAAAGCAGCTTTAAGTTAAGATAAGCCGAGTTTCATTGAGAATCTGTATTCACTTCAGCAAAACATCGCAAAATATCGAACATGGGAAAACAAAAAACTCCAACTTCTATGTTGTTCACTTCGACATGTGAGTTGTTGTTTTCCCATGTGGGGGATGTTTTGCGATATTTTGCTGAAGTGAATACAGATTCTCAATGAAACTCGGCTATTGTATGTGAAATAAGGCGAAATAAGCGATTTAACTAATTGAATCTTGACATAGAAGATTATTTCACAATTAATGACAACTGGAGGAATTTCACCGGGGCTAAGTTCATTCCTTGCACATAACAAAGCTACAGACTTAGAAGGGTTAAGTTTTAGAATATTTGTCTAAGACTTTACTTGGATACGATTTTAATCTTCATTCAATCTCACAATACCTATAATCATCCATCAAGCAAAACAGTGGTAACACTGGTTCTTGTGTGTTTAGATTGTGTTCTAATCGCGTCTTATTTATTTTCATTTATCTTGTGTAGTCTAATAATTTTAATTATAAACTGCAAGTTAAATAAGTGTTTAGAGTTCGTATCTTTGTTTAAAGTGTTAATTTTCTTTGTAAAGTAACCTAAATTCTGTGTATTTACAAGTTTTCTTCCTTAGCTTTATTGTGTAGTGATTGGTAAGAAAAAGTTTTTTTTTACCCGTTCCCATTAATTGAGTGAAATTTGAGTTGTTTTCTTTTAATATTTGTCTCTCCCTTTAACTTACTTGATTTCCTAATCTATCCTTTCTCCTCAAACTATAATTTCCTTCCATAACCACATTTGAAATATATAACTTTGTATAACTCTTAATTATCGTCTGCTTTGCTGATGATATGAAGATTTTTAAAATCATCAAAAATGCTTCAGATCGCGACTTCTTACAAAAAGATATTGATAGTTTTGTTGTATGGTGTTTAATGAACGGACTAACTTTAAACACTTCCAAGTGCCAAAGTATGACTTTTTCCCGCAAAAGATCTCCTAGCATTGGAGAATATTCAATATCGCAACAATCTTTATCACAAGTTTCTAGATTTCGTGACCTCGGTGTTCTTTTTAGTACCAACCTCGAATTTAATGAACACATCAACCTAATTATTAACAAAGCTAATTCAATGCTTGGCTTTATTAAGCGATGGGCAAAGGAGTTTAATGACCCTTATGTCACCCTCTCTTTATACAACTGTTATGTTCGTCCCCATCTAGAGTATGCTTCTCAGGTGTGGTCACCATTTTATGATATTCATAAATCACGAATCGAAGCAATACAGCACAGATTTATACGCTTCGCTCTCAAAGGTCTTCCTTGGCAAGATCCTTTCAATCTCCCTCCTTATGAAAATCGTATTCGCTTATTAAATCTTCAAACCCTCTCACAGAGAAGAATCAACAATGATTTAGTATTTTTTCATCAATTAATAACCGGTATAATTGATGCTCCCGACTTGCTCTCCCACGTAGGATTCAACTATCGCGGAGGAACTCACCAACTACGTAATCTAGAGTTAATACATCGCTACCACCACCGAACTAACTATGGAATGCATGAGCCATTAGCACGCATGAGTAGGCTATTCAACTCTAATCCTTTTATTGTTGATTTCAACATTAGTAAAAGTAGTTTAAAATTAATATTAAGAACCAGTGTACCATCTGCATGATTCATGTTTAGTAGATTTTTAATTACTGTAGTTTAATTTCATTTTTTATTTATAACCTTGTTTAGTTATGTTTCACTAGTTTAGTTTGTTCTCTTAATGTTAATTTAATTTAAGTTTTACTTTGTTATATTTTTGTAATGTTTTTTTATTTTTCCTCGTATACGTTCTCTTTGTGCTTGTGTTGGCGTTATTTACTAACCACTAACACTTGCATTAATGATGAAGAGCGTAGATAAGTGTGTACAGACGAGCTTGCTCTAAGTTCAGTACCACTTAAGTCTCTGAGATGCAAAGCGAAAAAAAAAATGCACTAGAAATATAAATCATAACATCGTCGGCAAACAAATGAATTTGGCTGTTAGAAATGACTTCTGGAAGGTCATTAATAAATAACGAGAATAACAATGGGCCTAACACCGAGCCTTGGGGAATTCCAATATTGGTAATGAAAGAATATGAGGTTCCAGTTTCTGTTTTGATTGTTTTTAACTCCATCTTTCATATAACTACACAAGAGCTTGAGAGATGATTTGGAAAAATTAAACTGAGATTTAAGTTTGCAAATGAGAATGGAGTGGTCAATACTGTCGAAGGCTTTAGAAAAATGCAAATCCAAAAGCACCAAAACTTCAATCTTGTCTGAGTTTAGGGCAAATCTGATGTCATTGGTTACTTAAATTGCAGCAGTAATAGGCAATAATTTTGTAATAGGTAGGGGAGAGTGTGGTCGAAAGTAATACGTTGCAGTTGTAGCATTGAATTTTAAAAGAAAAATGAATTTATAACCGTTCATTTTTGAATGTAGAATTCTTCGCTATTCGGGGCTGAATGCACCCACAAAACTTCAACTGTTAAAGAACTGAACTGTGCCAAATATAGTTCAAAAGTTGGAATTTGTGTACGAAAGTAATTTTATTTGGGTGGTGAGTTTCTGAATACATTTTTTTAAATAAAACAATTTCGATTCTAAGGTAACATTACCATTTTACATCATTTTATTTCAAATTTAATGGTTTAAGTTGTTTTGTAATCGACGCAGTTGTACTTGAAAAAAATTCATATTTAATCAAGGGAACCAGATGTGGACACTTGTAACACTTTTTGAGTGAACCATTGTAACACGTTACAACCGGGGATGATGTGTTTTCTCCTTCCGATGTTACTGATAGAGCAAACCCATGTAATGTTCCAAACATTCTGAAACCATCTCAAATGTTAATTTAAGATCACTGCCTCCATCTTCATCACAAGCTACGCTAATTTCTGAAGCCATCTCATGTATTAATTTGTAATAATGAAAAGGACGGTTGTAACATTCGACTTTCACCTCTTTTGCCCAGCTTTCACCAGAAGAAAATATATAGTTGGAAAACTGAGTAGCTTAAAAAGATAGCCAAATATCCACTGGTCAACTTGCGTGTTATAATATTATTTTATGTTTTTTGGTTCAATATCAAACCAAATATGCAAAATGTTACTTTCGACCACACTCTCCCCTACAATACTCAGATAACCGCTTCCATCGGGCATACCACGCAATTTTGTTTCTAATTATCAGCATACTGATTCTTATTGGCCACCGTCTATCCTATCCTCAGTTTTTAAAACGCAGTCGACTTGCTTTTTAAGAGTTGTTATGTAGAGAGGGGATAATCCAGTTTCTAAGTGCAGAATGTGGTTGGGGGTAGACTGGGCCAAGTTTAAAAATTCTCTTCAGGAAATATCTTCTTCAATTTATTGTTCTACTTCATCATATTTGTTTTGGCCCTAGATTTGAGCACCGCAACACATAATGGACTTTGATTTTGTATCTAACACCCGATACTTTAATTGTGAATCTACCTCTTTTTTGGCCATGATACACCTCCAGGTAACATTTAACGCAGCTTTTGATTTTCCGATCATGACTCACATATGTTTTTTTTAAAATTGAGATTCCTCGTGATAAGCATGCCTGGGTAGGTGTATTCGTTTACAACTTCAATGTCCTGGTTGTTTCGACAATTAATATCTTCATTGATGCATTCAGTACTGAGGACTGAGGTTCCTCTGTATTTTGATGGATTTCTACATATTTATGAATTGGGTTTAGTTAGGCCTTATTAAAATATTCAGGAACCGTTTCGGATTTAAGCAATAGATTTGGAGCATCGGTTAGTCTATGAACAAACAGTGAAGTGTTGAATTTAAACAACTCAATCGGACCCTGTGCCACTGTTCTTTAACTTTCGCCTCGGCGATAAACGGTAGAAAGTGGAACAAAATTCTATGAATTTAGTAGGATTTCGTTCCATTTTCCACCGTTTATCGCCCGCTTTTATCGAGGCGATAGTTACAGAACAGGGGCACTGGTGCCTTATTGTTTTATGAGTCATTGACTGCCACTTGTACTTCCGCAACCGTGAATGGGCTATCCAATGTGTTGTCTTGCATATACCTACGGAACGGCAAACTGGAAGGTATTGATGTAGTTGTCCATTCTTATTTCTTTGAAATAATCTACAAGTCTTCGAATTTCTATTGGAAATGGGTTGTTTCTTTTTTCACCATTGTTGATCTTCCGCATTGCTTTCTAAAAATCGGATACATTTCTACAATCGGTTATTGCTCTCGCTGTATCCATGGCATGATTTCTGCCCTTTATTTTATACATTTTCGTGAAATCACAATCACTGTTGACCTCTGAAAAAGTGGTGCACTCTCAGCCTCGCAAAGGGTTTTTTACGAAGCTCCGACCATTCTCTATCAAACCATTTTTCACGGTGAACAAATCCAGGTTTCTTTTTATAAAGACATGCTTTGGGAGTTGAATTAAGAACAATGTTGTTAAGTTCTTCAATTGGCAGAAATTCAGTACTATTAGCTGTACGATGCGCAAGATTATCAGTCAAAGACGTTTTGTACTCGGTAGCGAATTCAGCTTTCCTTTTGTATTTGTTTTGATGAGTTGTTTCGATTTCATGTTGCGGTTGACCCCCAACCGCAACATGAGCGTTCGAGTGGCTATTTCGATTGGAAGATGGTCGGAGAAAATCTGAGTTTTAACCAGCATAATCGCTTCCCTGGTGGCTTACAAACGTCAAATCTCCTTCTCTTCACACTGACCAGAATATTACTTATCCCCAAACCAAAAGAGTCGATCAGTTTTCTTCCCTCCCGGCTGATTACAATATCTTGCGATCAGCGATTTCTCCTTAATTGAACTGAACCAACTTATTTTTGTACTTTAACAATTTCTGAAAAAATGACCTCAAAGTCAAAACTTTGCTGGAGGAAGAAAATTTGAACACCATCTAAAATTGAAAATCTGGCAAACCTAAGCCTATAAGAGCCCAAGTCAAAAATTGGGTCTCTACCATCAGTATTGACAGAGAAATCGAATTTAACACAGGTCAGGGTACACCAAAGTTTGCCTTTTTTTAAATCGTCAAAAAATTATGTCAAAGTTGAGAAGCGCACCTTACTGTAACAATTTTTTTTCTTAGAATATGACCAAAAATTATTTCAGAAAGTATATATGTAACACGAATTACGGGATACCCTGTATAGGAGCTATATCTGACTCTACATAATATTGCATAATTCGGTGTGGAGTTTGGAAGCCGAAACAGGCGCTTGAAAAAATGCCTTTGAAATCATTTAAAAGCTTCAAGGTATTGCCCAAAAACTTGGACACCATAACACGTGCATGTATTATCCGTTGCATAAAACACTTGATATTAAGAAGTTATATCGACGTTTTGGTTGGAGAAAAACTTAGTCCACATGAAATTTAAAGCCAATTTGTCTTGGTTGCTTTTCTCGATGGAGTGTTTAACAAAACTAAATACTTAAACTCCTGCACAACTTCAATCCGTGAAGAGTTTAATGACCGCAACTTTCTTTTGGAAGTCTTGTAGAACTTTTTGCTTCAAAGATCATGATTTTGGTTTTTTCAGTATTGATGCACAGGCCCCAAGACTCACAAAAATAAATTAACCTGTTTATTAGCAACTGAAGGGAAAGTAGATTGTCTGCAAACATAACCAATTCGTCTACGTATAACAAGACTTTAGTCCTGATGTTACCAAAAACAATGCCACCCGGTAGGATATCACTAATCTCGTCTATGAAAAGAGCAAAGAGTAACGGACATAAAATACATCCTTGTGGAACACCTGCCGTAGTTTCAAATGTAGTGGAGAACTCACATCCGTCCCAAACTTTTGCATTAGATTAAAAAATTAGTTTTGAATATATATAAAAAGAAATTTCCGTGGAAGACCTAAGCAGAATAGTTTGTAAATTTAGGCTTGTTTGTTGACTTTGTCAAAAGCTGCTTCAAAGCTAACAAAGCACCCGTAAAGCTTTTACTTCTTTTCAATAAATTTTCTTCCAATGCTGAATATGGCAAAGATGTGGTCCGTGGTTGAGAAAACCTAAGCGGATAGTAATTTCACTGTCATGAAAAAAGCCCTTTTTAGTTAGCCTCTCAAAATCGGCAAAAAAATTTTAGGTTTCTCCATTCAGAAGTGTGATGCTTCTTTTGCGAGGCTGGGGTATGACTCAGGGTGTCCAAGGTCTACCCAAGGAAGCTTCGTAAGACTTGGGTTTCGGCGGTCCAACTTCTCAAAAATGTATACGAGGAAACGGTCAATTTTAAGCTAATTAACTCTAAATTTATTTTAATATCTTCTCCCTGTAATAAGTTTACAATTTAACGAATTTTATAGTCAAAATTATTAACAAAATCAAATTTTATGTTTTTTTGAGTTGGGTTTGTTTCTGGTACTGCTCCACGGAATGGCTGGTTTTGATCCTCACTGGTCTACCGGCAATGGTTCCTTTGGGGCTGCGGTTGTATACTACAGTGGCCATTTCCTTGGCTCGGTGGCGTTAGGCAGGGCACTCTTTCGGCAGCAGCGGATTTCGTAATAAGGGTCTGCGTTGCTTGAAAGGCAGAGCAATTTATCGGCTGCGGCGGATTCGTGGGAAGTGCCTGCGTTGTATCAAACGGCAAAGCATGCGTTCACCTAGAGGCAAAACACTCTGTCGGCGGTGGCGAACTTCGTAGAAAAGGCCTGCGGTTGCGTACTGCGATGAAAACTCCCTTTGTGGAGACGCAGTGCCTAACTAAGAAAAGTTTAATAGCCCGGCTGTAACAAGCCACAACGAATAAACTTCCTACAAGGACTTTAAGTCGACGCAATGTCAAAAGAAAGCTTTCTAAGGAGAATCTAAACGCCCGGCTGAGACAAGCCACCGCGACTATACTTCCTTAACAGAGAAGTAAGGAGGATTCAAACGCCCGGCTGAACAAGCCACAACGATTGAATTTCCTATGCGGAGACTGTCAAAGTCAAAAAGCAAAAAAAATTTAAACGTCCGGCTCAATAAGCCACAACGATTAAATCTCTTTTGTGGGAGGAGGAGAAAAAGTATCAGGTAAAGGTAAATTTTATTCGGCCGCTGAAACAAGCCACAACAAATAGAAACCTTTGTGAAATTTTTTCCTGAATTATGGTGAATAAACTACCTCCATTCATAGACTTTGCCACTGAAAGCGACTGTGAGCTGTATCAGGTCAGTGACAAATCCGTATAGAAAAATTTGGATGCGGATTGTCAATGTATTTCCCCATAAGGAAATGCACAGGAAGTGATAAGGCACGAAAAAGTTAACACGGAAAAGTTAACGTAATATAGTTCAGTAAAGGATGAAAAAAATAAGGACACACACCATAGTATTCAAGCTTCTGCTTAATCTAAGTGCCTACCCACTTAAATTGCGAAAAAATTACAAATCAATTATGTAAACTAATTTCGCGCTGAAATCGCATTTTCAAACACAACCACAAATAAGTTTTACGATATCGCGTATAGTGGCAGCTATCTTCCTCCATTCGCTGACAAGAAGTTGTTGTGAGAGATGCGCTAGGCCCTGTGTGTGGCTCCTGTTGCGCCACCCTTTACATTTATTTAGTTTATCTTCAAAAATTTTTTTTTTTCTTCTTTTCTGAAGGAAAAAACGCTCAACAAGGGGATATAAACATAAAGTTCTTTAATTAGCCTAAGCAGGCATGTAAAACGCCCCCGTTCAGACCCTCCAGTGATGGTAAAGAGTCCAATAAAGTCCTCTTCCATCGTTTACTTTTATAACTTTCACCTTGCTCGCTCAACTAATATTTTACGATTAAAAATTTCAAGAGTAATTAATTTCATGGTGCTCCGTTCAAGTGCGTGCCAAACCGTGAGGTCTGCGCCATCAAATACCACTCCAGTTGTTGTCGGCCTTCAAGGTCACCCCTCACCTGCACCTCTGTTTCCTTCGTTTCATTACCAACCAGACCTCCAAACCTAATATCTTTTGTAATGGAAAATTTTCTCAAGTAGCAGCAAACTCCTTAATTATTGTGCAGCCATTATGACTTGAATTAACATTGTAGAAGTACGACTAAGCGGGAGAATACGAGCATAACTACGACAAATACTCGGACGGGTATCATCACGTGGAGGTACATTGAAACAATGTACAGTGTACACCCACGTTAATTATGTCGATGCCGCTAAAATAATTAGTTCTTGTGTATTTCGTTAAACAAGAACTCGGGGAACGAGCGAGGAATGTGCCCTCTAGTCCGGGGGCGGCTTCCGACCTGCATACGTCACACGAGTGCATACACACGTCCCACAAGTGCCTATACCTATACGTGCAAATTAATTTCCTTGTCGTCCTTGAAGTAGAGATTGGTAGTTTGAAACAAAACAGTTGAAGCCTAAAGACGAAAGGAAATTTTACGTTTTACCTACCCAATGTTGTCGACGATGATGTAGCGCCTTCGTTGCCGTGAGCAGCATGTGCTGCTTGCATTAAATTGAATATTACGTAGCATTTAGTCGAGTGACTTAATTACGGGCCTGCTTCAATCCAAGCATCCATCCATCCATCCATTTATCCAGGCCGGGCTCTGCTCTGACTGACGGAACATGCCAATTTCCTGTTGGCATGTCCAAATTGGCATATCACATGAAGACATCATGGATGACTGTGTGTGTGTATGTGCATCTTTAGCTGTGCTTTTGCATGGCCGTATTTATCAAAGTAAAAGGCCTGATGTAGAGGGAAAAGCTTGTTGGGCGGCCGTGAAATGATATGATTCAGCGTTTATGTAAGGTTTGTTTTGACAGCTTTAGCAGCTCGTTGACAATTATTTTTCAACTTAAGTTACTTTTCCCTTGCCTATCAGGGTTTCGTTTTGAGAGGAAATCCTTTGTTTTGGCCTAATGAGTAGTCATATCAGATGCGGCCTGCATTACGTTCGTGTTTGGCTGTCAGTGCATTGGTTCCGGTTTTTGGTGCAATAACAAGTTTGTCAGGAGTTTGTTTGTCATAGGGTTGGCAGATTGGAGCAGCACACAGTGTTGGCGTCTGGGGAGGGGTTATATTCGCAATGCAGCCGGCAGACCTTAGAAACTGCTCGGGGACTTGCATAGAAATTTAATTGAGACTGTCATTAAGTCGATGCATGTGGGCGTGGATTGCATGGCATACTGTCAAAGGAAATTGACCTACGTTGATATGCTGTCATCAAAATGCTGATTAGGTGCATCCCAATGGAGTTGTACCTTATAAGCGAGGGCATCAGCAGAGTAAGAAAATATTGCCAAGGGGATACATGACGGAAAGGTTTATATTTTTTTTTTTTTTTTTTTGTGCAGAGCAGGGTTCAAGAAAGTGGGACGCCCATGCACTTTGAAGTTTGAACCAAAACAATTAAAATTATTTTGCAGCCAAGACGATGTTATAAATTCTATTTGTATTTATTTTTCCATTGCTGGAGATTGAAACACAGAATAATTGAAATTTCAATTTGTACTCTGCATCTGAGTATTGAGTTCTGAGTTCAGTTGGTTGAATTCTAAACAATTTTCTTTCATTAGAGTCAAGCCTGTTTTTGCGTCAAGTGCGTACCATTGAAAGGCCATGAAGAGGATAACATATTGTCATTGGGTTGGTTTAAGAACATTTTTCTATAATGGGCGGAAGCTTGAAAAGAACGATAACAGCCATGGTTCCTCTCTCCGGAACCCTTTAGTATTCTCAAGAGACATTGAAATCGACCAAGATCCTATTTATTTGACTGGAATGTGAAAGAACGGAAAAAGTGATGATAGTGTTACCTAGGCAAATCCCGGTTTTTACACCTACAGCTAACAAATCTATGATGCAATGTAAGCTTGTAGTGATAAAGGAAAATCCCGAAGTAAGAAATAAGTTTCGAGAAACCGACTACTTGAAGAAACCAAGTATATTTATCTGCAGTTGCAGCAGGGCTTTAAATAGGACTCTACTTATTTCTTTAGGATACTCATTTCAAAATGTAAGATTTCTTTGAGTATGGTGAAATTGAAATCATTTAATATCTTTCGACTCATATAGACTAATATCTAACCTTGCGTTTGCCTGCTATCATGTCCAACATCTTTATAAGCATCAAACTAGAGCTGTAGATGGTATGTGGAAAAACACCAACGATATGACCTTCAAAAAGCACTCCTGAGGCCGTCGTTTATGCTTTTTTAGGTTGTAGCCAGGCTACATCAAAGCACATGACAATTAGCGACTCTTGCTTCTTCTATGCAAAAGAAACTACAAGAAACGTTTTTTTTTGTTTGCAGCCTTACGGGAAACCTATTTATCGCCACCGTGCTACTATCACCGGAATAGATAGCTTTATTAAGATTCGTTTGAAGCAGTAACGTATAGCGAAGGGGGGCGTGGGGACCGAACCGCCGGGTGTCAACCATTTTGGGGGTGACACCCAAAAGCTAACAAGGAGTATATGTGCTATGGCGTTATAGATCGTAGGAGATGCAATTAACCTTGGTATAAAAACATCGGAGAAATACGACTTCAGCTGGGTATAAGTAGAAATATTGGAATGCTTAAACAAAAGATGAGTAAGAATTTGACATAGTTTCGAGTTATGATGACCGGGTTTGTTAGGTCATTCGTAGAATCTAACTTTCTTCATGTGGCACCCTGTAAAATACAGATTTTTTGTTTAAAATGGAAATTTAGTAGTACTGTGTTGAAGTATGCAGAAACACTGCCTTACCGTGGGTGGGGGGTAGCGCTAACAAGAAATCAACTGAGAAACAACCAAATAAATAGAAAAATCGTTGTTCACAGTCGTTGTCGATCACAATAAGTTTCATTTTTAATTGACCGACCGACCGTGAGACTGTTGACAGTTTGTTGTTTTCGATGACGCTGCGATCGGTTGCATTTTTGCAACTACATATGTACAAAATCGTACATTTTGCCGGGCCAAATAAGACTTATACCTTGAAGTCAGCAGCCGTGAAACTCTGTTTCGCTGGTTCTACTGTCGTACATTGAATTCTCCGCCATAAGAGACTGAGGATGATACCTAATGCTGATAAAAAGTTCGCCTATCAAAATGTAATTTATGGTCTGATGTGACGTGGAGATCGCGGGTAACTTTTCCTGATTTTTGATAGTGGATATCCACTTATTCAGAGTTCTGCCATCCTCATAACATCTACAAGGGTCTTGAGGTGTTGTGTGGTATTTCCTGAAGCAGCGTGGTTATATTTGCGGCAGGAATGAACGCTGTGTATAGTTCACTTGACAAGATATGTACAAGGAATGGCGGTAAGCTTCGTAATTTACAAAAGCTGGAAAGTTCTGTTTTGTGAGAAAGCAGATTTAACACGCATCTGCTGACATTTGACCACCGATTAAAAATGGGATGGCATACATATTTTTCATTAAACCGGCAGCACTTGCTGATTTCTTCCCTTGCCATTGTATTGTGCGATTCCCGAAGCAAGTTGACTGCCAATTAGTCTGCAGATGGCTCGATGAAAACCAATTTCTTTGGGGCGCTGCTAGAACTGGATTTAGTTTAAATTCTTCATAGTTTTCAATTGTTGTTAAGGGAATTTTCGTGTCAAAGATGATACTTCAGTTCGTTTTTCACCCCTTTGTGGTAAGCAATTGGTACAGTGGTAGGACACTGGTTCTATCTTCTGGTATTGTCAATTGAGTTGGTAAATGGTTTTTATGGAAAGTTCGCTAAAACTTCAAGCAAGGAATTCTGTGTTTGTTAGAAGCTGACCATATCTAAAGAAGCATGCGCTGCTAAGGTGAGGAAATTTTAAGCTGCCGTGTTTTCCTCGTTGGCGTTTTTTGCATGAGCTTTTTGTTTTTCTTTTTTCTGTTTTGAAATACTTTTAAAAGTTACGTTAGGTACTGCCTCCTCTACTTTTAGACTAATATTTGCAGTAGCCTTCGTACTTAATGTTTGTTTTTTAAAGAGTTTCAACAGGTGATTATCGTTTATACTGTAACGTGCGCTTAGTTCGCAAAAATAAAACTCTACCTTTCAATTTAATTCTACCACTTTATTCAGTATCTACTTTCGATATACACTTTATTCGAACTCAACTCAACTTTTGGACTATCACTTGTATTTACTCTTAACTTTATCACTCTATAAACAAAACTGCCCTCTGGTTGCCTCGGGCGGGCTATTTATATCGAATGACATGCCATCTAGAACTCTCCAGTAACTTCTACATTGTCTCCACTCTCCACTGTCAAACACACTTCCTTCTCGTATATTTCTACACTTACACTAGTGCTGCCAGTTTTGTTTTTCATTTGAACGTTTTCGATCGGGAAATTGTTATCAAATGTTGGGTTCGCGTTACAATACTAAGACTTTTGATATCTTCCCCGCACTGTTCTGCAAATTCCATATCTAAAATCTGGAAGAATTTGTTTACGACTGTCCTCACCATGTCAAATCCGTCTGGATGTCTTTCTTGATTAAACAGCGATCCTTTTTGTTCCGTATAATTTCCAACTGGTGATTGTATTGGTTGACTAAGTTTAGCAGTGGTGGTTTCGTTTCAATCTTATATCTAAAACCTTTTTTTTTCAAAAGTTATTCATACCATTTATAAGATATTCGAATCCTTCAGTTTCCGCCAACAGTTCACTAGGTCGTATAGTACCACGATTTTCCAGTTCCTGGGTATTAGTTTCACATCCAAGTAAATTGTTGGAAATTTGTTTTTTCTACCCCTTGGTTTGCTTTAGCGCTCTTTCAGGAGATTTGCGGACAACAAGTGTTTCATATAGATTTCTCAAAATTAGCGTAGAAAAATGAGATGACCTGTCGGCGGAATGGGTGCGTGCTAAGTGGGCGTTCGAGGTTCGAAATTTTGAAATATAAAACATGCCTTCCGTGTGGAATTGGCAAGTCTTCTGATAATAAACTCATTACCATGAAGAGGGCTTTCTCTATTCAACCGGAATTGTGAGTAAGGACCGCACCAAGCTTTATTGAGTGACAGTAGTGGACCACATCTGCAGACTGCTTTTAGTGGCGATGAAGACATCAATTGCGCTGTCTGGTAAAACCTTAGGTGCAAATATGACTTCGAAGGCTTCTCACGGCTTCTTACAGCTTCTTACGGTAGCTAAAGATTAGTTGTATAAGATCATGCACCAACTGATTCGCATGATCTGGTCGGAAGAAAGCATACCCATTGAATGGAAGCTCAATATCGTCTGCCCGATCCTAAAGTAGGGAGACAGTCACAATTGCAATTGTAGAGAAGTAAGTCTCCTCTATATCGCGTATTAGATCTTGTCTGCTGTGGTATGTGAACGTTTTAGACCAGAAAGATTTACAGCTGACCCAGTTTTCACACTGCAACAGAAAAAACTTGGAGAATCTACATCAGAATTTGATTTCAAGGCTGCGTATTACAGCGAAACGCCAACAAGTTAAGTTGTGGTCACGGATCTGCTTTGATCCTCCATGTCTTTTGACTTCCAATTCAGCTCAAAAAACTTTTAACAATAACAAACTCTTTGTTTTTTGTTTTTGTTTTTTCATATTAAAGTATTCACATAGACAAGTGCGTTCTGCAGAGCCAGTTCTATTTTCGGCATCCCTGCAAAACTTGTTGCTCACCGAGACCGAGACGAAGCGGTAAGAATCGATAATGGCTCATGAGGGCAAAATGAGGAAAAAAGGGCAGAAAACATCAACGAATTATAAAAAAAAAGTCTCAATAGACAGACATACTTTGAGGTATTTCAGGACTTCATCTATTTAGGATCCACTTTCGACACAGAAACTTACAAGAGTGTGAAGATCAAATGGAGAATTTCTCTTGCCCACCACTGCTTTTTTGTATTAAGATGGCAATTGAGAACCAAAATTCTGTATAGAAAAACCACAGCAACCCTTTATAAGGTTGATCATACCGGTCTTTCAACAAAGTGCGGAAGCATGTACCTTTTCTTAAGCGCATTAGGGAAACCCTTGAGCGTTCGAAAAAAAAATATATATATGTACTCCGATTGATCTTAAGTCCCGTATGTGTAGACAGTGTCTGGATAAGCAGATACAATGTAGGAGGGTAGGAGCTGTAATGCTACATGGGCATTGCAAGAAGAGATGGATTGGATTCTGTAGACCGGATGGGAATTAATGCTCCTGCTCGACGGGGTTCCTATAGCATACAGAGGAATACCTCCACTCATCTATAGCCCAAAACTATAAAGAAAGGTCGCTCTGAACTGAAAGGGTGTTGGTTGATGCCCAGTTTTACCCCGAACCCACCTAAGCTAGTAAGTAAGCAAGCAGAACAGAACTCTGAGCTTTTTTTCAAACTCATTAAAGATACTTTCAGGTTCTTTCACTTCTTCTTATGACTTCTGAGCCACAGACTGATTCACATTGGCGCCATTTTCACCTCAAGACATCACAAGCCTAGGAATCACTGAAAATATTTCAAACCATCGGACTGAGCCTTTATCAAGTAGCCAATAAATAATAAAGGAAAATCAAATGTTTGGCTTTAACTACATATCTTCATTCAACAACGGATTTCTGAATTACCTTCACCTCTTCCTATAACTCGCTCCTCATATTATGGGCAACAATATTGTTTCTCATTATAATAATGCTGATTCGATGCCATATTGGCACAGCTTAAAGAACCAATTAGGCAAATAAACAACACCATGTCATTAATGTTTGTTTATTCCATCTTCCATAAACCTCCTTACAACACGCCTAAGTCTCGGCTGATAGACATCGCCAGACAATTGATGATGTTATTGGGAGGCCGATGAAGCGAAAAACGTGTTGTAAACTATCAATATCGGGATTACCCCAAATGTCCCGCAAACTCTTCCGATACCACCCTTATGATACGTGTCTCCAATTACGTACATCGATTCGCCTGTTTTCGAAAATGCCGAAGGATTAAGTGCGTGCCACAATGTGCCAGCCTAAGCAAAACCTTTCAAAGACCTCTCGCCCCCCCAACCTCCGAGCTTGTATACCAATCATGCCTAATGCCACACCATGTGATTGAAATTATCTCTAACTAAATTGTAGAAGATCAACTGACAGCCATAGAATTGACAAGCAGGCAAGGAATGACATTGGAATGAGGATATGGGGACAAAGGGGCTGGTTATACGCAACCGAAAACGAAAATGTGACTGCGTTTGACTTATGGACGAGTCTGGGAGCTGACAAGGACAACCATGCATGATGACACCCACATCTGCTATAGAATTCAATTAACGTCAATTATACTCGAAAACAAGGAAATCTGCGATTTAATGGAACATTCTCACCCTTGCGCTTGCTCTTGGGACTTGTGAGTTTGGACTTTGGACAATTGCAAGTCATCTCATCGCACCCCCCTCTGTGTAAATATTCAAAATAATTGCAGTAAATGCTGATGCGGCAAAAAGAAGGCAAGAACATTCTGCTGTCCGACTCCAATGCTCTACAATAATTGTTTTCTGCAAGCAGCGAAAGGAGCAAAAAACAAAGGAAGAGTTGGCGTTGACTGCAAATGCATAAAGTTCCATTAGTGCGTAATGATATACAAATAGGGGTTGAAATTAAGAAAATTGCAATGGACAACATCGTCGGTAGCCCTTGCAGCTTGCACTTCCACCTCCACTTCCAAAACGGATACCTACCATTCATCTGCACTCAACTGCATTACCAAACTGACCGCAGAGAGGCTGGCTCTGGCTGATGGTTCTGGCTGGGGCTCCCATGCACAATGGCGATGCATTCTTTGGCGTTGGCCCCAAAAAGCTGAACCCAAAGGAAGCCAGCCAGCCAGCAGCGTTTCTCTGACCGCATGGAGTTTGAGGAATTTTTGAGTTTTTCCTTTCAATGATGGCGAGAGTGAGATTATTCAAAGTTCAAACGGGCTTTTGTGTAAATTCAATTCTCAATTAAAGTCTCCATGATAAGGTATGTGCATTTTAGAGTGCGGCAAATGAAGTGGGGAAGCCCATAAAGTCTGGCTGCCATGTTGTAGGACGTTTATTGTGTATACCTTCCTATACCTCCTCGGTTTCTGTTCGTCATTCTTCCCAGAAGAGGATGCTTTGGTGCTGGTGGGTCTCATAAAAATGGCATTATCCAAAAGGATTGCTTCGTTGCGAGTTTATTGTGAAACTTTTCCAATAAGTTTAATAAAAGTCGGCTTTGGGGAGCTTTGTCTGTGCTGGCAGAGTACGTGAACAAATAAAGTTTTCGCTTCGTTTGGGGTTTTTTTTTTGTTTGTTGTCCTAACCGTAGAATATGACTGTGTGTTTGTAAGAAAGCCTTTCAAAGGTAATTCTGTATGGATGGATGAGTGCATGAACCTTAAGCACTGGGCTCAACTTTATTAGTTTTTCCTGGAAATTAGTATGGCAAACGTGTAACGGTTAGCGAGAATTGTCATACAGACTCTTTGATTAGGTAATAGGTAGGTACAGCTTCGTAAAAGCTGATCTATTCGTGATTGACATTATCAAGCGAAATCGTTGGTTGAATTATGACAAATGCAATTGAAG
Organism: Melanostoma mellinum; assembly: GCA_914767635.1. Classification (NCBI taxonomy): domain Eukaryota; kingdom Metazoa; phylum Arthropoda; class Insecta; order Diptera; family Syrphidae; genus Melanostoma; species Melanostoma mellinum. Next base: position 4,752,409 of record OU612059.1, read on the forward strand.
ATCTAAGGGTTCTGGCTGAGTGTGTGAGGTAAGAAGTTCATTTAGCCTTTTGTCAATGTTAACAGTGAACTTGCTTCTCTGTCTTGATGTTCACAACCTGGCGGAGCATAATTGACATTTTGTGGAAGTATGTAGGCAAGTCTTTAATTGCCCGTCAAGGCCGATTTCACTAACATGTACCTGATATACGTTCACATTCTCATCATAGAAACAAGTGACTGGAATTTAAGTATTTTTTCTGCGGCGATCTCGAAAAGACATGACCGGAGATGACGAAAAATCATTCCTGGCGATGTAATAAAAAATATGGGAAAGAAGGCATATTAAAAAGCAGGTATCGTTATTATTATTTTTTGTTTTGGAGGTTTTGAAAATACCAGCGGAGCACTCAGACCTTAATACCGGTCGATTGTACTACCAGATAGCAGCCTTCCACTTGTTATAGCTTTCCAGATGTTCAGAGAAAAGTCAAAAGACGCTGCCATGATAAGGAGCCTGAGTTACCAGCTCTGTCATGCCATCTACGGTTGTGCTCTTCACAGACCAAATCGTTGATTGAAGCCCTCACTGAGGACGCTGGCGACATTTCATTTCATTTCATTTCATTTAAATCTTTATTCAAAAAATGTACATTAGTTTGAACTTATGTAGGTATAAAGCTAAAGTTACATTTAAGAATAAGTAGTGATAAACATTTCCATATTTATATGTGAAAGTGTAGAATATCACTTCAGTGAATTTATACAAAATTTAAATTATAACAAAATAATAATTCAATGTAATTCAAATATTTTTTTTTTTTTTTTGCAAAATTTATTAATGTGGGGTGAACATTATTATATATTATGTTAATATTTATTTTCTATTTTTTATTTTTTACTAAGTTAAGTTATCTCTATTGAGAAATACAAAAAAATGCAGAGGATAACAAGCAATCTATAAATCAAAACAAGATATGAACATTGTTTGAGAAAGTGTTACAGATTATGACACATATGTAAGTACATTTCTTATTGCGGTGTGATTAAAACTAAAAAGCCAAAGCTTAACTTGCTTCAAAAAAGAAGACAAACTTCTTATGTGTCTTAAATTAATAGGCAAACTATTGAATAACTTACAGGCAGAAATTGTAAAAAAGTTTCTGAAGTGAGTAGTACGAAAAGAAGGGATATTTACTTGTGCTAAAGAATTGCTTCGCAAACTACGTGCATGAGTCAAAGGACTTTGAAAGTAACCACTTTTTATGAAAAATATTTTTAAAACCTTAAAGTAATATAAATGTTTAACTGGAAGGACATTCAAACTTCTAAATAGCAATATTGAAGAGCTTCTACGATTTGCAGCTGATAGTAAACGAATAACTTTTTTTTGTAACACAACAAGGCATTGAAGGTTTGTAGCAAAGGTCCCCCCCCAACAAGAGATACCATATTGTAGTCTAGAATGAAAAAGTGCATAATAAACCGACTTTAAGGAACTACTACTCAAGAACTTCTTAAGATGGTAGATGTAACGAAGAGACATTCGAAAATGTTGTTTCAGATAAGAGATGTGATCTAACCAATTTAAATTTTGATCAATAAACACACCTAAATACTTAAACTTTTCCACAACCTCAATTTTGAAACAAGACGATCCGCAAATTGAATCATCTTTATAACTGATTCCATCATTAAATGGTATGCAAGAACAGTCTAGACAACGGAACTTACTGCATGTTAAGGAGTGAAAGCAAAAATCTAAATCAGGAGGATCCTTCGAAGATAGGCTAAAAAACATTAGTTTCGTTTTGCTACTTATCATTAACTTATGTGCCATGAACCATAAACCTAATAATCTAATATCATGGTTAATGTCAGCAACCAAATTAAGTGGACTGGACGAGGTATATGCAATCCCCAAGTCGTCAGCAAAAGCTGTTATTTTACCTAAAAAACCTTGCGAGAATAGGGAATCAATAAAGATTAAAAAAAATATTGGGCCGAGGACAGAGCCTTGGGGAACACCTTTGTTGATAAACAGGATGCTACTAAGATGATCATCAATTCTCACTAACTGTCTTCTATCTTTGAGGTAAGATGAAAACCAACTTAACATAAAGCTTCGAAAACCAGCAAGATATAACTTACTCAAAAGGATGTTATGGTCAACCATGTCAAATGCCTTCGTAATGTCGACGAAAAGACCTGCACATTGTTTTTTTCCGTCCAATCTCTTATATATAATACTACTAAAAGCTAAAAGGGCATCCTCAGTGGAGAGCCCTTCTCTAAAACCGTATTGAGCAGCATTAAAGTAGTTAATTTTCTTTAGGTAACTCAGCATTCTTTCCCTAACAGCTTTTTCAAAAACTTTTGAAATGGATGAAAGCAAGGAGATTGGCCTATAGTTATTTTTATCTTTTCTGTTACCTTTTTTAAAAAGAGGTAAAACATAGGCGCATTTCAATTTGTCAGGAAAAGTTCCTGAACAAATACTTAAGTTAAAAAGATAAACCAGTATGTCGACAAGATAAAGCGCAGTTCTTTTAATGGTTTGATTTGACACATTATCAAACCCAACAGAGTTTGAGTTATCTAAAGAATAAATCAATTTCAAGACTTCGGAGCCTGTAATTGGTTCGAAAAAAAAGCTTCTAGAAAAGTTTGTACTCTCAACTACGTCAGAGTGCATTAGACATGCATTATTACCGACCATAGTCGATGACTTATCACCAACAGAAACGAAAAAGTCATTAAAAATGTTAGCTACCACTGTTTGATCAGCTATATCTTGATCATCTATCGATAGAGTAATGGAATTAGATTTGTCTTTTATATTTCTGTTTGTTATACAATTTATTACCTCCCATTCTTTTCTAGAATTACCCATCGCATTTTGAAACTTGTTATGGAAATAATTTTCGCGACATGATTTCGATTCACATTTTACCTTTTTGCATAGTTTCTTAAACCTTTTCTTTAAACTTGAATTAGAAGGATTTTTGTAACACTTTTTTCTTAATTTGTTTTTCAGTTTAACAAGTTTGAGGACATGGTATGACATCCAAGGTTTCAATTTGTGGCTGGTTTTCTTTATGACAAATGTTTCGGTAGAGGTTTCCAAGTGACTTTGTAAAATATTAAAAAAATTATCATAAGCTTTGTTAGCATTGTCTTGAGCATACACGTCAATCCAGGTTTCAAATAAAAGCTCACCATTTAGTTTTTCAAAATTAATTTTTCTTGCTACATTGTTATCAGGTTTTACCTGATTGACATATTTTAAACTATTTAATACAATCCCTGTCATACAGTGATCAGTTACACCCAAATCAAAGTTCACACCTATACAAAGATCTGTTGCTAATTCAGAAAATCTACCAAAGACATGATCTAAGCAAGTACCGGATAGTGGTCGCGTTGGTTCATTAATAAAACTTAAAAAACCATACTCGGCTAACAGGGCATTATAAGAGTCAGATAAATTGATGCTTGTTAAAATATCAATGTTGAGATCGCCAATAATTACTAAGTTTGAGCCCTTTTCTACCATCAACAAGTTTGAAAGCTCTTCCAAGAAAACATCAGAATCGCGAAACTGTAGTCTATAAAAACACAGAAAATTAAAATATTCATTATTAACTTTGCACGTAATTTTTAAAACATCAGCACTTTGCAAGCAAAAACATTTGACTTCATGCTCGAACAAATCACGTACAAAAACCTCTACACCACCTGCAGGGTAGCTTTCATTAGTATTAGCATAGAAATTAAATCCAGGAATATTAAAATCATCCTTCTCACAATCGTATATCCATATTTCTGACAAAAAAATAAGATCTGGCAAGTAAACAAAGGCTTCTAGATTACATATTAACAAATCAAAATTTTTCCGCATGCTTCGTATGTTTTGATGAACAACAGAAAAGGAATTTACATTATTTTTGAAATTTAAATTAAAATCGGTTACATTTCGCATAATGTTATTAGAAGGGTCACTGATAAAAACTATTATTTAAATCAAACATTTTGAAAAATATACATTATAAGCTGACGATAGATTAATCGTCTTCTAACTTCTCCAAATCTTCAAGCGATCTTATAGCAGTAATCCTCCCCTTATCTATTTTGCGCATCAAAATCTGAGAGTTCTGAAACCATAAATATTTGAATTTCTTATCTTCCTTAACTTTTTTTTGCATGCGAATATAAGGAACTAGTAAATTTTGTGAAACAATCATTTATATATATATTGCCCTTACTACGTCCGTCCAGGCGCGGATCCAGGGGGGGGGGCACTAGGGGCAATTGCCCCCCCCCCCTTCTCTGTCAATAAAAATGTTAAGTCTGAAGCAAACTGTACGTATTCGCTACAAAAATTCGGTTGGTCCCTAAATTGCTTTAAATAATTCATTCATTACCAAGAAAAAGCAAAACTCAGTCAGAAGGCATAAAAAAGTCAATGTCATAAAAAAGAAAATCTGGCGACCTAAACTAATGATCAGGACAATAAAACCATACACACACTTGTTTTCGTTCCAAGGCGCTTGTAAAAGCCCATTGAGTAAAATCATCGTTTCGCGTATCTTACCATCGAAGTTAAATAGTGTTGTGCTGGGAAAACCTTTTGTGTGTTCTTCTTACATTTGCGATGTTTCGAGAGGGTTACTATTAATAGTTTTTACCTATTTTCACTAATTGCGCTTTTTTTTTTTTTTTTTGTTGTCTATTGTTAAATGAAGTACATAGTAGGTGTTGCATTTTTGTACAGAGTGTCCTTACTCATTATTAGATACACTGTGATCTAATTTCATTAGTTCGTCGCGTGTCGACAGTGTCAGTCATCAGATAATTAATAGCGTTTTAAATCCCATTTGTGCATCCTTTACATCCTTTCACTTAACAATCTTTTGCTTTTTTTTTTGTTTTTTCCATAATTGGCTTGTTCTTGTTAACCATCAAGTAAATTTCATTAGTTTCTCTCGTGCTAACAGTGTAAGTTGTGAAGTATTCAATAGCTGCTTTTAAATCGCAGAAAGCCATGGTACGTTTAATAAATACTTTTTTAAATTTATTTCAAATTCATGATTGATTTTAAAAGAAAGTTATTCAAATATGATTATATTCTATATATTTTATATATACATATATACACATATAAATATAAATATATAAATATAAATATTGATACATTTATAATACCTAAATATATTAAGTTTTAGTATTTATTTGCTAAATTGCAAAACTACTTTGTTAATAGAGTGATCAACGGCCCGGACCGTCAAGAAAGCGAGACTCAAGCAACAGAAGTATTGACTCTTTTTTCCAACCGATAAACAAGAAACCAGTTTTAGCTCCTACTGAAGAAGAGGATAAAACTGATAATGTAGACCCTGTTGCCCAAGCATCTCATAGCTCAGCCAGTAAGAGCGATGCACATGCTTCTCCCTCGGTTCCTGAGTCTACAGTGTGTCATCGATCAGATACCCCCTATGACATTGGAAATTTCTTAAACATCCAATTGGATGACTTTACGAAACATCAAATTCTTTCGAATCCATGGCAGCCAAAAGAAGACTACAAATTTCCATTTTCATCTCATTTGGTGAAAGGTAAGGCTGTCAAACGCTATTTTGGCCATAAATACCTCACCAGATATCCTTGGCTTGTGTTTTCACCTTCAAAACAGGGTTTGTTTTGTAAATACTGCCCTTTGTTTGTGACTGGCAGCGTTGGAGGTGTGACTTTACAAAGTCTTGTAAAAAAACCTCTGATAAACTTTAAGGATATTTCTGGAGAAAAGGGAGATCTAGAAAACCATGCTAAAAACATCTACCACAAACGAGCTGTTCAGGATGGGACTGCATTTCTTCACTCTTATGATAACCCAAAAACAGAGATAGTAAACCGCGTTAATCAACAGCGTCTCAAAAAAGTGGAAGAAAACAGAGAACGGCTTCGTCCTATAGTGGAAACTATAATCTTCCTTGGAAGACAAAATTTGGCATTTCGTGGTCATAGAGATGATGGTGCTATACTTCAAAGCAGAGATGTTGCAAGCCAATCTGATGTAACCGTGAACGAAGGAAATTTTAGAGAACTTCTCAGGTTTCGGGTATCTGCTGGAGATAATAAATTAAAGCAGCATTTACAGTCAGCCCCATCCAATGCTACATATATAAGCAAGACAACACAAAACACGCTTATTTCATGCTGTGGAAAAGAAGTTTTTGATCAAATTTTGAGCAACGTTCGGGATTCACAATATTATTCAATACTTTTTGATGAAACAACTGATGCATCTCACCTCTCCCAACTGAGTATTATATTACGCTACGTTCACAATGGTAGCATTCGTGAGGATTTTGTCTCTTTCGTGGATGCATTTGAGGAACTAGCTTACCAAGAACTGATGAAGAATACGAATCTGATGAGGAAAGCCTGAGGGAAACTAGAAAAAAAATAGCTGCCGAAGAGAAATTGGATGGAAATTCTAAACCTAAGGAGTTATCTCTAACTGGCAAAGCCATCGGCCAAATTGTATTGTTCCAACTGAAGAAAAAGCTCAAACTTCCTCTTGAATGCTGTGTGGGAATAGGGACAGACGGATGTGCTGTTATGCTTTCAGAAGTTCGAGGTGCTGTCATGGAAATTCAGAGAGAAGCGAAAAATGCTGTTAGGACTCCATGCTACAGTCATAAGCTAAATAACTCCATTTCTCAAAGTTCAAAAGTACCTGCCATCCGAGACGCTGTTGCAATAATGAAAGAGGTAATCTTCTTCTTCAAATCGCATCCAAAACGAAAAACTGTCCTCATGAACACCTTGGGGTGTGCCCTAACATCACTTTGCGAAACAAGGTGGGTAGAACGACATGAAGGTGTACTTCAATTTTCTTTGGACCTCAGCAAAATTGTGGAAGCGTTGGAAACGATATCGCAGTGGCGTGACCCAAGCACGGCTGGCAAGGCTTCCTTACTTATAACATCTGTATGCAATTCACAGTTTATTGTATCAGTTTTGTGTTTGAGTGATGTGTTGTCTTTAACACAGTCCTTGAGCAAGTTACTACAATATAAATCTCTTGAACTGAATAGCAGCGCAATGCTGGTGAAGAACACGATTTCCGTACTTCAAGGTCGCCGGGAGAACATAGATACCAATTTCCACAACATCTGGCAGCATGCAAAGAATTTATCTGATCAGTTGAATGTTGAGTTGAGAATTCCTCGTATTCCACGTCATGGTGGACGCCAAATTCACCGAGCTAATTTTGACACCAATTCAGCTGAGGTATACTACAGAATCTCGTTATATGCACCTCTACTTGACTTTGTCCTGACCGATTTGCATGAAAGATTTCGACCGGAAACCTTAGATGTGTTTAAACTTACAATTTTCATTCCGGAAAATACAATTCGATACAATGCTGATGAGTTGGATACCACCGCTAAGTTGCTAATAAATCGCTTTGGTCAACTCTTAGAGTTAAATACAGACACAGCCAGTTTTTTGCTCAAAGATGAGCTGGTGTTGTGGCGGGAAAAATGGTTAACGGAAAAGGAGCAGAACAACCATTTTCCCGTTACTGCTCTTGAGTTGTTGGATAAATGCAATAAGGATGTGTTTGGCATTATACACAGTTTTCTTTTAATCCTTGCAACGCTTCCGGTTACAAATTCTTCGGCAGAGCGGTCTTTTTCTTCATTGCGGCGCCTTAAAACCTATTTAAGGTCCACAATGAGTGAAAATCGGCTTTGCGGTCTGGCACTTATGCACATCCACAGACAAATCCCGATCGATGTTGAAAAAGTAATAACAAGGTTTTCAAGAACCGGCTCCAACAAAAAGTTAGATTTTAGCATTCAATAAACTGTTTTAAACTAATTGAACTTATTTTTTTTTTAAACAATTTTTCTAATTCTTTTAAATAAAAAATGTATTTTTATATTTGAAATCATTGAAAAGGAAGGCAAACTGCCCCCCCCTTATCAAAATCCTGGATCCGCGCCTGCGTCCGTCAAACAACGATGATATTAAATTCTTCTTGGCAGATCTCTTATTCTTCATTACAGAGAGTTTTAAATCCTTTGACGTAAATTGAAGACGAATAATATTTGCATCAGAATTGTAGTTGTTGCTGTTACTATTGAAAGATCCAGGAACATTTTTCTTCTTCCACGCACGTTTAATATAACATTTCTGGATATCATCAGAACCAACGGTGACATTTAGCACAGAATTAAAAATTGTTTGTACACGATCCATAACATTGTCGTCGTTGACGTCAGGTACACCACGAATCTCTACACAATTCTCCAATTGTTTTTGTTCTCTCCAGTTGAGATTAACTTCAAGAGACGTGATCTTCTCTCTTAAGATCTTGTTTTCGTTTTTTAATTGCTGCACGGTAGTGAAAAAGTCATGATTCATTTTTTTTAGGTTGATGATTTCTTCATAGCGCATTTGAAGGGTTATTAACCTGTTTGACTGAAGGTCGGCGGTTCATGTCTCATCGATAAGTGCATTCTCGTTCTGAGTAGATGGTGACGATTGCATAGCAGGTGATTGTGCATTTCTGTTTGCCACTCCTCCCTTTGTTGTCCTCTTAGGTGGCAGTTCTCTTGTTGTTTTTTTATTGATCAACGGATTAGACGATGCTGTTGCTGTAGTTGGTGCCGACGACGTTAATATCGGACCATCACGATGATGCAGAGATTTACGCCGAAGAGAAATGCATTTATCACAACGAAAATAAGTGTCTTTCGAGTTTTTAAAAAATTCGAGGTCAGTAGCTGATAAGTTAACACACGCACTATGGTAAAACGAATTACATTCAGAGCATTTAATTTTATCAACATCGATGCGATCGATTTTTTTATTGCAAACTGTGCAGACCATTGTAAATACAGAAATAAATAATGAAGCTAGACTTAAGCAAAAAATGAATGTGCGCACCCCACGACACGTCCGTTCTCGGCAAGTTCGGCTCGACCTCGACATATCGACGGTTCAGGTGCTGGGAAAGCTGTCGGAGAGCCATGTATTATTAGTATTATTAGAAAGTACTCGTATAGCCTGCACGATGAGATCCAGGATAACGGACTCAGTCTAATCGATTTTGGTAAGAGCCAAAGTCTAAGATTGGTTAGCAAACACGTCTTTCATTTCAAAGACTGTTAAAGAATGTGGCCATCCCCAAATCAATCAACCGTCAACCCGTTGTAATCAACGCAAGACATTCTTTGAGTTTTCTAGGCTTCCGATCTTTCCTGACAGATATTGATTTGGATCACTTCGTTGTTCTTATGAATGGAAGAATGAGAATTTTCTGTTTACGGGTCCGTTCATACGCTGCAATCGTCAGAGGTAACCAGTGCCTTTTCCTATCGAGAGTCTTTTATACTGTATTACTGTCCCTGAGTCATAGGCTGCCCGCACAAAGCAATGAAGGCCAGTGGCAACAATGTCAAAATGTCCATAGCCTCGCAGGTTCTGGGTTTCACTCGGACCCGAAAACGAAGCCAATGGTTCGATGATTAAAGCAGGCAGGCAGATGCAGCCAAGCAGAAAGCAAACCAGCTTAGTTAACAGAAATGAGAAATAGAGCTCATGAGCTCCGCAAGCAGGAATCAACGGAAGAGCATCGTATTTCGACTAAGAAAAAGAAAAAATACTGAGAGCACCAGAAATTGAAAAATAAATTAGTAAATTATGTGCGGTTTTTGTTCATTTTCCAAAGGAAGCTCGAAAACTTGGGCAGTGCGAGTGGCGCCACCTCTTTGGTTACTCGGATGGGGACTGAATCCCTAGTCGGACGGCGCGAAGCGTAGTACAAGTCGGCAATTCGGTGGTCCGATGTGGCTATTTAGCTAATACGGGCCTGGTGCTTCCGTCCTCGATGCGCTCCTATAAATAAATTAGGTCAGGACAATGATTACCATTCCTATCGATTCAAGGCTAATTTTTACAAAGGCAGTTATGACCTAAGTTGAAGATAATGTGGTGACAAGACTTAAAGCGTATTCCGACCAGCGCACATAGGTAGATTTCGCGAATTTAGGCGGCCAAAAACATTTTACTGTGATAACAGCTTTTAAATGGGGTTTTAGTAATTAAAAGAGGTTATTATAAACTGAAACACTGTATTGAGTAAAAGAAAAGTTAAACATTAAAAAAAAAATATATATATATTCCATATGTCATATTCTAAGAAAAAAATTGTTCCACAGTAAAGTCCGTTTCTCAAGTTTTACATCACTTTTTGACAATTTAAAAAAAGGCTAACTTTGATGTACCCTGACCTGTGTTAAATTCGATATCTCTGTCAATACTGATGATAGAGACCTAATCTTAGACTTAATTTTTTGTAGAAATAACAACCTTTGAGACTAAATTTAAGTTGAGCTTCCATAGGTTTAGGGTTGCCAGATTTTCAATTTTAAGTGGTTTTTTACAAAAAATCTTTGATAAAGGATTTTTCCGAGATTTGCGGTTTCTAGCGGCTAATTTTTTTTTTACTATAATAATAAGACCCTGTTTATAGCATAAAAGAAAAAAAAACAGGTGGGACGGACCCTGAAGTATAATTAAAACTCTTGAGAAATCGAAAATCAATGATAAATTTTTACCAAAAACCTCTTGTCTTACAATTGAAGAAAAAATATGACAATTTCTAATAAAACACCATTATTATATATAGTTTTAAAGATTGATACCTGAATTATTCGAATCCATCACTTTCATTAAGGTAATTACCTCCACAAAACAAATTTGGACTTTGTAACACAAGTTGCACAGAGAGCTTCGAGAACTGTAACGTACACCGAGAACGGAAGTCAAGTTTCAACTACCTGTAAATAATTTATGAAACATTGCCCAAAGGTGGGGATAGTTTTGATAGATTACTGGAAGTGTCTTCTAACGGTACCGGTCAAAGTTTTACGGCTAAATTGACTTTGAAAATATGACTTTTGGCCGCCTAAATCGTCGAAATCTACCTATGTGCAGCGTCTGAAAGTCCACTAGATCAGAAAAATCATCACCATTCAAATCAATTCAAAAGTTGTTCGGGAGTTGAGGGGATGGAGAAGAGAATTCTCAAATATCAGAGTGGTATTTCCACAGCTAATATGTTCCTGAGGTTTATTCTTTGGTTGTATCGAAAAATTTCACTTATACTCATAAATTCCTCGGCCTTGACTGACTGTGAGGTGTAAAGGGCGAGTGAAATGCTTACATCTGAACCACTGCCTACACACTTGCATTCTGTTATGTTTCAAGGCCATTATACATACATATCATACACGGTAAGCTCGGTGCAGAAGTAAATTCGACGGTCAATGGCAGCTTACATACCGCTGCTTGTCCGATTTTATTTTGGTATGGAGCCAGAATTACGATGCACAAAACCGAATAGCGTGACTGCGCATAGTGTTGGCTTTTGGCAGTCGCTGCTAGATGTGTGAAGTTCTATGTTGCTGCATTGGTTATTTCTCTGTGCCCATGTTACTTCGTGTGTCGAGTCGGGTAGTTGAGGTAAACCATTGGGTAAAATGTAGGTGGTTCGTTGGCGGTAAGAAAGAGTGTGACGTATCGTCACAATTAAGGAATGCTGTAATAAAAAATTGGACTAAAGATCTAAACAAAAAGTAAAACTAAAAATCATTACTGGTTGCAGCAATCCTCAAACTCAAGCCTTTTTAAAGCAGTAGTACCAGGACATAGCAGTAGAATCGCAGCTGGATCGACCACTTCTGGAGACAGTTTTATGGCGGTGAAGAGATAAGCTCCGCTTCAACGTGGACATTTATTGTCGTTCTCTGGACCTAGAAGAAGTTAAGCTCGCTTCGTGAAGTATTTAATCAAAGCAAACTGCAGATGCACATGACCATGACGTTCAGCTTCACAATGTGGTCATACTTTTTTCCGGGTGTTATTTTTTTGAAAGGTGTCGCTTGTTTTAGGCACAGATGGTTTGCCATTTCATGGTGAAAGTGACTACTTGGGGTACGTTTGGTAAATTGTCTCGAAGCGAAATCGCTGTTGACGCCGATTCTTTCTAAATTTTGAGTCTTAAGTCTGCGAGTTACCTCCAATCTTTGGGTGCTTTAACACCGTTGGACTATTTTTTGTGCGGTTATGTGAAGACGCTTGTCTACGCAGATATGCTCGAGATTATTAAAACACTGGAATAGAAATTTGGCTCGTCATTACTGAAATTTGGCTTCAAATGATGCCATGAGTGGTCGAAAATTGGGCCACTAGTTCGAAGTCATTTTTAAAACATAATGGCAAACCAAGTTTTCTTAGCCTTAAAATTAATCTATATGCGTTTTATTTCTTCTTGAAAACCACACGTGCAGAAGCAAAAAGGGTGTTTAGCTGGAGATTACTTGAAAGTTACTATATCGTTTGACAGTTCCGAAAAAGGGGTAGACCTTCACATTTGTGCCTACTATGGGCGAAAGGTCACATACAAACTCTTATCCGCCGTAAAATGTGAATGTCTGAAACTCTACACAAACATTTTGCTCAGTCTTTATCGATGTAGACTTGGACCGTAAAACCCCAGGAATGACCAAGTCTTCAAATTACTGCAGATCTCGGAAAGCATCAGATAATATGATCTTCTAATGATCGATTTTATGTCCTCGTAGGAGAAAATACACAGAGGCGAGCTACAAAATGTCACATCCACGCAATAAAAACGGTAAGCGTTATGCCATGGGTGCTCCTGCGAAGGTCGAAGCGGAAGCAGCTAGAATGAGTTGAAAATGTGAACAAGGGTTAAATGAACTATGGTATATTTATACAAAGGTAGACACATCAGCGAGTTGGACATAACATCTCATTAGTTGGGCAAACTACTTCAAAGAGGTATCCCATAGTTTTATTACCTCGAATATGATATAAACACAGGAAGTTAACATCAACGTGAAGATGAAAAAAAAAGAACTGCTACTTCCAATTGCTGTTACCATGCGTCAAGTAGTCAATTAATAAAGGAAGCTCTCACGAAAGCAAGGGTTATGCTAAAATTGCCCTGATCTCCCCAGTTCTGCTATACGTCGCAGAAGCATCGGAACTACCTAGAGTGGATGGCCTTTTTCGAAAGAAAACTGCTCCAAGTGAATTTTGACTCCATTTGTAAGAACTGTATGTTAAAGCGAAGCCCATGGTCATTCCAGTCTTGCCATACGGCAAGGGGCAGGAGTATGACCCTTATTTAAGGCGAACGAGGAAAACTGTAAGCCGTTTCAAAAAGGAAAAAGGTATTATGAGGGACCTTTAACCATATTCGTCAAAATAGTGCGTGGAAAAGAAAATTTCAAAACGAACTGTTTGAGCTGTATCTTTGTCAAGAAAGTACGGGCTGGAACATGAGGAGCGTGTGAAAAAGTTTACTATAGAAAGACACATTGTGACAAAATAGCCGATGAAGGAGACGTCGTCTTAAGAAGTGTTATCAAGATAAAAGCGACCTAGACCGATTTGAACAAAAATTGAGAAAGCCCGACAGAAAATGGAATGTTTTTGAGGCCACGTTTCTCCAAAAATGAATAAACTTAAGTTTTCGAAAATATTTAATAAAAATCAGTGGGTGTTGTTTGTTGTAAGGGTGTTTTTCAACTTAAAAGAGCTAAAAATTTTGCAATAAAATAAATCAGTCCAAGGCTTACATTGAAATGCATCAAAAGCCAATTTAATAAAACCGTTAAAAATACTAACGCGTGCAAAAAATAGAGTCGATGTATCTGTAAGTAAAAAATAAGAGCTCTCCTCGGTGCCTTGACATTGTGCCAAGCGACATTATGCCGAATGTAGAATTTTGGCACAATGACGCTTTTGCAAAGTGACATTGGGCTAAACATTAGGGTTTGGTATAATGACGCTTTGTAGAAGTGCCATAGTGCCATTATTTGGAAATTTGCATCATCATTGTCATCTGTGTTTACAGTCCTTTGCGGCATGACTAAAGGGATTATTGGCATAATGACATCAAAGAAACTCTCTTATTATTCATAGTGGTAGGGTCTGATGTATTCACATTCACATGTTTCGTTTTTGTTCGTAGGAAAGTGTCAGGGTACCAAATTGGCCTAATGACGCTTTACAAAAGCGACACTGTAACGCTAATGTTCGGCCCAATTTCGCTTTACCAAAGCGTCATTGTGCCAAATTTCAGCATTTGGCATAATTTCGCTTGGCACAATGTCACGGCACCCCTCTCCTCAGGTAGGGTGAAGTAGGGAATTTCAAATAAAACAAACAATATCTAGAATCATTTTGCTGCAGCTTCATCATTTGAGTTCCACATTAAAGGATTCTGTTTTCCTAGAATGAGATTGTGTGGTCTTTGTCTCGTTTTTAAAAGGGAACGTTTTCGAATAACCGTATCTGAAGACAGGGAGATGAGGTGACAATTATCTTTAAGTGTTGTGAGTTACACATAAGGGATATGTATTCTGATGAATGGTATAGTTGTAGTTTTTGTGGAGTTGATGTTCAGTCCCACAGATGTATACCATTTTTTCGTGATTACCAAGCCCCTGTACATTATATCGCCTAGGGTTTCTTCATATGAAATGTGATGTCATCAGCGTAGCCAATGCATCTTATGCCTTGCATGGTTAGTTTTTCTAATAGTTCATATACTACTAGGCTCTCAAGTAAAGGTGATAAGACCCCTCCTTGTAGGCAACCTATTGTATAAAAATGATTCTCTGAATCGTTTGGCTAGAGTGTGTCTCTGCCGTCCTTGTAATAAGCATTGCACCATCCCACTTTATTATATTGTAATCGGAGTGTCCTTCCTCTGAAGTGCTTTGTTAATTGCCCCATGCGAGGTATTATCAAAGGCACCCTCAATATCCAAGAAAAAGCCGAAGCCGATCGTTGTGCTTTTTCTTTCTTCACACACGAATCCTCTACTATCAAAATCATTCGATCCATTATCTTTAACATTGAGCCAATATCTGAAAATGAGAAAACAGGAACCCCGAACTAAAGTGATGTTCTAAAAAAGTAAAAAGATTCCCCGTCACGAAAAAGTAGTGAGTTATCTTTTCGAATGTCACTTATGTAAATGTACATAGTTCTCGAGTTTCCAATCGCAACGAAAACTTTCGAGACAAGTCACCAAAGGAAAACTTTTTCTTCTTCCTGACCTCAATACTGGGGTATGGTTACCAGCTCGAAGATTTTTTGTTTTTCAATTCTGTTGAGACAACCCTTTCACCCGTCGTTTTCGATGCTGATAGTTCGTCTGCCGTCGCGGCGTTGCCATCACCATCCCCCACCATATTTCTGTAATAAATCGCTGATGATGCGTAAAGCTTCTATTTGTATGTCCATTGGTTCCACTTCAGCGACGTCTGGCATTTTATGTTGTGTGCATCACAAAAAGTTCCGTCAGATCTGTTCAATACACAGTCTCGAGATTCTTGCTGAATGGCGTTGTTTTCATGCTTCCAATTTTGTTTCTTTCATTTAGATTGTCTGGTATTTTATTTTTTTTTTTTTTTTGTTTTTCACTTGTTTCAGTCGATATAGAGTCCTTGTGGATGACTTATGTTTTCTGAATCTCCAAAGGATATTCTATTTGGTTTCCCGCATTCCACCCCTTATGTCATTGTTGTCTGTTGCATCAATGCTTCAGGCAGTAGCCATCCACAGCTCTGGGAAAAGAAATGAGTGTTTTGTTTTAATGCGGATTGCGGAAGCCAATTTGGTTCTGGTCTACTGGAAGTCGGATCCTTATTGAATCGAAGAAGGAAAGAAAAACGCCAAATTAAACTTTTATTTCATCCTGGATGTCTGTGTGTAAGTGATTTACGCTCATACATACGACTGTCGCTCTGTCTATTGGAACAGCTACCAATTGACAGAATTGAAATTGAATCCATCAGATGACCAGTCAATCAGGCCAGGGACTCAGTTCCTAAGATTTGATTGACGTGCAGTCTGTGATAATATCACCATCAGCCATCCTCCCCATTCCCCAATCACATTCACAATCCGATTTAATAAAATTCAAATGAATTTTCTTTCGTGTGAATACCTCTCCCGATTTTAATAATGTGTGTGTTGGGCGGGAGTGTATTTGAAGCGAGCCCCATGACATAACACCAAAAATCGCTGAAAACGAAACCCATCGCTCATTCAATAGACGACAGACACCCTGTCAATCGGCTATGTCACCCACAATCGGTGTCAGGTACCACCCCGGTTTTTTATTGACATTCCTCAATCTTTTGATTCAATCATAAGTCCTTAATAAAGGACGAAAATAAAATTCGACTAAAAAGCAACCGAAGGAAAATCAAAATGTCGATCCATTTGTTGGAGTTGGAATTCGCATTAAAAATTCATTGCTTTCCATTTA
This sequence comes from Melanostoma mellinum, assembly GCA_914767635.1. NCBI lineage: Eukaryota > Metazoa > Arthropoda > Insecta > Diptera > Syrphidae > Melanostoma > Melanostoma mellinum. The sequence goes on from OU612059.1 coordinate 4,768,777, forward strand.
TTTATTTCTTCTTCTTCTTTTTTTTTTCATCGTTCGTTATGGGGTTGACAAAATAAAAAAAGAGAAAAGCGAGGGCTGGTAATACAGCGTGGGTGAGGAGCAAATTTGAATAGGATTTTTGCCTCCTTAGGTGAGCGCCGAGCCGCGGCCGGGTTGCTTTACTCGCTGTAGCCGAGTTATGGACTTAAGATGAAATTTTGTGCGATGGTGTGCGGTTTTTTATGTGAATCTGCAAAGCTAAGTAAATACCTTGCGATGGAATTTGCATTTGGTGTTTTGATGGAATCCGCCGCGTGGTCTTTAAGAAGGATGCTGATTGTGTATCTGATGATGGTCTGAGGCAGGAGGTGGTTATTGTCGAAGACTATTGGTGGTTTTACTTAAAATTCAATTTATTTCTTCTTTTTCTTCTTTTCTTCGACGTATAGAGTCCTTTCAATGGTATTGCACAAACAGGATAAAAAATAAAAATGGAAAAGAGAAATTTGCCCACTCTATACTAAAGCTGCTCAATCCGTCGTCGTCGTTGCCGCTGTTATGCTTGGGAATTTGTTCTTATTTCTTTTTTGGGGAGAAGTCGCCTTTATTCGTTTCCCTCATCAACATCATAAATACGATTGAGTCGGGGGATAAAAGGGAGCTATTTTGCTTAATTTTTATTGAGCTATGGTAAAAGGGGTTTTTATGTGGGATGTTAATTTAAAATTCATGAATATTTTGTGGACTTAGGCTACACGCGGAATGCGGTGCATTTTAATGAAGTTTTCTTAAAACATCTTCGAAGGAATTATACTCTTTCCTGTTGATGAGATAATGGATGTGCTTTTTTAATTCTCTCTGGTCTCTGTTGGTATGCTTGTCCCCTCCTTCATACATTTTGTAGCGAGCATTTGTAGCAAGGCGAGTATTTTCAAGGTTAAGGCAACGAAACTCTTACTCCAGACAATGTACTTAATTCTATAGTATATACCAGGGGGTCAATTCCCGATCTGTGAAGCTGTGAAGTGAAAACATTTATCACAGCTTCACCGAAAATTCGATTCTCCATTAGTGAAAATCCAACCTCAAATGTCAATTTTTTTTCATATGATAAATTTCTTTTCATTGCCGTATGAGTCGGTGAAAAATTCAATTATTAAAAATGGCCGCAAAACTCAAACGATGAAAAATCCAATTGAAATGAGAGAGAAAATGAGAGAATACTGTCAGAATTTATCATTTAGAACATTTTAGTACTTTTTAGATCCGGAATCGCTTAGAGTGGGTTCGTGAAGTGATAAAATGAAAAAACTGTATGAAAACTGAAATGATATATTTTTTTTCACTTCACAGCTTCACAGATCGGGAATTGACCCCCAGGTCATGTAGGAATCATAGGCAACGAACAGGCAGACGAACTGGCAAAGATAGGAGCCGGATCACCTCACATAAAACTGGAACCTTTCTGTAGAGTAACAGAAAGCCACATTAAAAGAGAAATCAAAAAGTGAGAGGAAGACAACAGAGTAGAACACTGATATGACCTCCCAAAATGAATCAAGTCTAGCCTTTACTTGACACTTTCAACGCAAAACGTCACAAGGACGCAATAAAACTAAATAGAAACAACGTAAGAATGCTAGCCGGGTTCCTAACCGGACACTGCAGACTAAGAAAACACCTCAAAGTACTAGGCATAGAGAGCAATAACCAATGCAGATACTTTAACGAAAGGGAAGAGTCTCCTGACCACCTGTTAGGTAACTGCGAAGCCCTATTACACCAAAGGAAGAAGTACCTAGGACCCTACTACGTAGAGGAGAGGGGACTAAAACTCCTAAGCGTAACCCAGATACTAAGTTTCATCAGAGGAACTTATCTGGATGAAGTACTTTAAGTTAAGGAATACCACTTAAGAAGTAGGGGGTACAATAGATCTATAAGGCCGATGTGCAATACAAACCCCAATCAATCATTTATTCAATAAAAAGAAGTGGTGGTTCTCAATGCGAAATCGTAAGTTTGAAAGAAATTGTAGATTTGCAAATCACATTAGTGCAGAACTTTTCACAATTCTTCTGTAAAAGATGCCTTTTTTAGAAGTTTGGATTGTAACTTGACAACATTGTCTCTATTGATTGCAAATTTTGAAACTGGCGGTATATTTGGGGTCGTACTGACCGTTTCAAATCGAATGAAATTACTTCAGAAAAACCCTTGCGAATTGTGCAAATTTATTTTGAAAATCATTGCTCAGTTCCGCAATCTTCCCGACTACGCTTTAGTCAGGTGCTATTAACACACATGAAAATTATGTTGTGCATCTCTAGTCTACAATACCTCTCTATCAATATATTGTTCACGCAGTAACATTAAGTTCAGGGCAAGTAAAAGGGTTTCACTAGTTTTGCAAATGGCTACCTTTTTTTAAATTCTCACTGAGCTGCATTGAACTAAGAGAATCTATAGTGCCTGACTCAAGTTGGATGTCGACTCTTGAATGTTCTTCGGAACCATTTCAATCAAAAGACAAAGGTCAATTAGTGATTCACAGAACTTTCCCTCAAGTTTACTGCTTCTTGTTTGCATTCATCGTTTGTTTTTGAACACATCCTCAAAGTCGATTTTGAAAACTTGTACTGTTTTCTGCGAAATTCATACAAAAGAATGGCAAGAGCAATATGTAATTTGTGTATGTAAGTATGTACTCCTTTGTTTCGCATATATGTAGAATGTCTTAATTCTTTCAAAACTTTATTTAACTTTAAAGCTCAACCAACAAAATTTCACAAGAAAAAAGAACTACAACAACATAAACAACAAAAACAGAAGAAAGAAAACAGTAGTACATATACAAACTTCTCCAATCAAAGTAAAAGCAAAGTGTAACAATATTAGAACTCCAAGAACGTTACACAAAACTTTTTCCTTGCACAAACTGTATGTAATGAATCTTTCATTGAGCTCCGTTCATGCATTTCTTTGCACCCATATATGCCGAAGCTGGGGCTGCCTTCCCATTGCCTTCTCCATCAACAAAATGCCTCCGAGCATTGATCTATTGATCCATTTCTTCTTTTTTACTTTTTTTTTATCAGCGTGTTCCCAAAAATCAGGCTGGGCTCCCCAATCCATCTAGGAATTACGAAAACATGAACTAGATTCGCAAAACCTACTTTCACCCTCCCATCCCATCAATGTTCACTTACGAATGAATTCACTCTCGTCCCTGGCAACAAAGTACAACAAAAAGGGTTCAACTGATGACAACGGAGCATTTTTAGAAGGCTGAGGAAACAAAAACAGAAGAAGAAAGAGAGACTGAGAGAAAAGAATGAACTAGAGTTCCCTTTCTGGTTTGTTTTCAATTTCATTTCAATTCCCCTTTACTTCCCGTTCGTTCAGAAACGGAATAGGTACTGACGACGACTTCTAAGAAAACTATTTCGTTGATGCTGATGCTCCTTCTGCCGGAAAAACAAAGGCCAAAGTTATAACTTACCATCAGACAAGGACTTCTTAGGAGAAATTTGCTTTCTCCATCCACCTCAATCAATTATTTTTGGAGCAGTGTTGTTACAATGAGGATTTAATTGGGAGCATACCTATATGACACTGTTTTGTGATCAATTGTAAGGTTTGTGGATCTTCGAATGTAGCCATTGGATTGAAATCGTATATTTGATGTTGCGTTTTCTTCTGGAAGACATAGGTTTTTTGTTCCTCTACATCTCAATATTGGTGGCGTATCAGTAGTCTCTATTCCTTTCCATTGATACACAGTGACTGTCAATGCTATTTTTTGAAGGTTATAGTTGAAGAGCCAGTAACCTTACCAGCTTCTTTGGTACTAAAGCCATCAAAGTCTGAAATGAAGGACAAATAATGACGTTTTCGTATAAATATGTCTGTGACAATCTTAGTAATACAAATACAAATACAGATACAAATATAAATATAAATATCTAAATATACAATCGAATCGCATAGAGACAGTGACTTTTTGCATGCTATTGAGTAAGGAATTTAAGGAATACCTTCTGTTGTCAGCCTGGTCAAAAGAGTTAGGTGGAAAAATACTTTAATAAGGCTGCATTTGATACTATAAACAGGAAACTATTGCTTTTCAAATTATCGAGTATTGGATTATCGACAAAATTTCTAAGGATTTATGAGCAACTTCTTTCAAACACAACTGCTGTGGTGTCAAATGGCAAGGTCTCTTCAAGACAATTCAAGACAGAAATGGGTGTCCCACAAGGTTGCATTCTGAGTCCTTTGATTTTTTCGCTCTTTATCAACGACGTTGAAGATAGTGTGCCAGGGGGTGTCTATTATGGTGATCTACTCATTAAGATTCTTTTATATGCGGATGACATTGTTGTCCTCACTGATAATCCGGTAACATTACAACTTCAAATCAATAAACTGTACAATTATTGCAATCTATGGGATCTCCAAATAAATAGTTCAAAATCGAAGATTATGGTTTTTAGAACCCATAACCGCGGTGCCCGAAATGACCGTTCTTGGAACCTTAATGGAGCAACCTTAGAAGTTGTAAAAGAATTTAAGTACCTGGGTTTTACAATAACCAGTAATTTAAACCTAGCAGCACATATAAAAGACAAATCATCCACTGCGAAATCAGCTGTTAACTGTATGTGGTCAAGGTTTTTCAAAAACAAAAATGTAGATCCGACGGTCAAGTTCAAAGTTTTTGATGCTACCGTTAAAAACTCACTTTGTTATGCTAATGAAGTGTTCGGTTATACAATATGCGAAGATTTTGAAGTTATCCAACGGTACTTCTTTAAACGTGTCTTTAGACTCCCTTCAAACACCCCTAACTACGCGTTATATGCTGAATCTGGATTACCTCCGATTTTCCTAAAAAACCTAAAGGCAAATGCAGACTATGTTGTTAAAGTCTTAAGTAGGGCTAGTAGCAATCTGCAAAAAAAGATACTCATAACTGCATTTCACCGTAATTACACGCCGTTCAAAGATTGGCGGGATCTAGCGGCTAAATATAATTGCACGTTGAACTTATATCTGAACAACATTGGATCTTGGAAGGATAGTTTGTACGATTGTATCTCTGTCATAGATGATAAAATGTTTCAAGATTCCCATAATCGTGCGAAAGCATCTATGTCTAGAACGGTATACAGCAAATTGAATCTCTGTTTGGGGGAGTCTAATTATTTTCGCAATACTTTCTCAGTCAATGAGATGAGCTTGATATTTAAGGTCCGTACAGAGATGCTCGAACTAAATTATAGACCTCACAGAGGTGATATCAATCATAATTGTACTCTGTGTAACCTTAACCTGATCGAAAACGTTTATCATTTCCTAGCCTGCTGTCCAATGCTTCAAGAAATTCGGCGTTTATGCTTTAACAAGAGCTTTCTTTCGACAGAGGAGTGTTATTCAATTTTAAATGGAGAGAGTGGATGGAAACTTCTTATCCAGTTTGTCTCTGAAGCTACCATTTACAGAAATTTGTACGTGAATATGTAGATTCAATCTATTATTGTTTTGTTTTAGCTAAACTAAAAGCCCACTTTTCAACAGATATTGAAACTCTAAAATTACCATTAATTTTATTCTATTTTTTTTTTTTTATTTTCTTTTTATCATTTCATAATCTTATTTTTTTGTTCACTTAACGTTTTTGAATTTCGTTGATATTTTATTGATTCTCTTTTTAGATTTTTTGAATTGTAAAATTTATCTTTCATCAGAACATCTTATGTACTTTTCAATGGTTTTAATTTTTATTTGTTAGCACTCACAATGTAATTAATTTTTGATTAAATCGGCAGACGGCTTTTAAGCCATGCTTGTAATTCTTTGAATATTAAATATTTGTAATCTTATATATGAAAAAATAAAAGGAATAATAATAATAATAATAATAATAATAAAAATACTTTAAGTGGATAATTTTTATCCAAGGACTACCAAGGCTGGTCAACCAAGACAGACGATATCCACGCACAAAGCGTTTACAGGCCTTCAGCAAAGTAAACGTAATTGCAAACGGTAATCATTTTAAATCTCATTTCATCACTTCGGGAAGCTTTAGTTTTTAACAATTCGAGACAATTAGTGATTGTAACTACTATTTCGATTCTTGTGGCCTTTTACTACATGAGACTTATAATATTTATTGACAAAGAAATTATCTTCCTTCCTTTTCCAGTATGTAAACTGAACTGCTGAGGAGCTTTTTTCTGTTGGAGGATTTTAAAATACCAGCTGAAGCACTCAGACTTAAATACCTGTCCATTGTACTACCAGTTAGAAACCTTCTATTTATAAAAGCATTCCAGATGTTCGAAGAAAAGCCTAAAGACACTGCCATGATAAGGAGCCTAAGTTACCAGCTCTCTTCATGTCTGCACGAGTATCTGTAACCTCATGCGAGAAAAAACAGGACATTCACAGAGGCAGTGCTCTGAGGTGTCCCCATATTATCCACAAGATTCACAGAGTGTGGTATCACTTAAGCCTAACACGTTTAAATGCTTGTCAAAAGAGAATTACCCACTGGCAACGCCAATAAGCTTTCTACAGCCTTTTATGCTACGAGCTAGCAAAAATGTTACAATGTTCTTATTTAGGTTTGTCTGTCCGCATCCAATGGAGGCATGCCATCTACGGTTGTGCTCTTGGCAGATCCAATCGTTGATTGAAGCCCTCACTGAGGACGTTGGCAGACCTAGCGACGGTTCAGGTCCTGAGAAAGCTGTCGGTTTAAGATTCATCTAAGAAGATTCGATGACAATTCCTTACAGGCTCAGATTCTGGGGCGAACCAGTCCTGAACCAAAGGAAAGTTTACTGAGTAATTTTGACGCAGTTCAAACTGAGCCTTGGGATCATCGTGTCGGACGGCATTTCCATTAGACGTGAGTCAAAAGATATGCTGCTTGCGAGTTCCTCAAAGAACATCTCTTTACACGAGAAAAGGTCTTGAGAGTACACCCCATGATGTAGGTATCAAGGGTAGGAAGATTCAGCAGTACGTCGAGAGCAGCTCCCGGTGTGCTGAGGAAGGCCCCAAGACAAATTGTTCTTTGAGGTTTGGCAATTACGCGAGAGCTTATTCCACCAAACAACTGACGCAAAGGACATGATGGTCTAATCATAGCCGTATATATCCAAAGGACCCTTTTCGGTGAAAGACCCCATGTCTTGCCAAAGGCTCCTTTACATTGCCAGAAGACTGACAGTGCTTTAATATTTTTAGACTCCAGGATCACTCCAAGATGTTTGACTTTATTCAAGGGATGTTGACGTCTTTAAGCGTAAGTAACCAGTCAATTTTCTACGTCTCGTGAAGAGGACAACCTCGATCAACATGCACCACAGAAGAGGAGATAAAACGCAACCTTGTGGACAGCCCTTATTCACTTCTGTTGCAACATATTGTCCACACTCCGCCTCAGAGATTACGGTTCTATTCACAATCTACAACACTAATGACTCGTCCTCACCGTGTTCTCTGGCAGCATTGCACAATGCACATACCATCGAAGCTAGCATAGTCAAAAGCACCTTGAATGTCGATGAAAATGCCAACTAATATTTCTCAAAGTAGGTAGCAAAAGGCTTACACTTTCCTGCAACATGGCTGTGTAAACAACCTCAGTGCCAGGTGACTTGAAACTGTCAAAAGATGCTACGGCATATCTGCTGGCTTCGGTAGAAATAACTAACGATGACGTGTACCAGCCACGTCGGGTGGATTTATCGGGTACACCTAATCTACAGGAAATAGATTGTTGTGGTCCGATTGATATCTGGTTTCCTCGAAAATGAGTTTCCAGCATAAGACAGAATCTGTGCTTTAAACTCGGCATAGGAACCGTCTGATTTCCTGAGTGTTTCCAGCTTAAATCAGACAGAGGATCAAGAAATCCAGTGACCTTACTCCATTAAAAATTGTGCGTTTCGCCCAGGTACGACAGTGGGCTCATCAGTTAGATGCTGGGCGAAACGCACAATTTTTAATGGAGTAAGGTCACTGGATCTCTTGATCCTCTGTCTGATTTCAGTTTTCAACTGCAATAAATAAAAAACAATAACAAAATTCTTTGTTGTTATTATAATTTTCTATGTTTCCAGCTTGCTTACCTTGCTCCTTTTTTTTTTTTTTAAGTCCTTCTTTTTAGATCGGTACAGGTTCCAGTTGCCCTCTGATTTGGTCTTTAGGAACCTTTTTTGGAGACTCCGGTTTTTCTGGGAACTTTCTGTAGCTCATTGTTCCACCACGGAACCATAGATCTACTAGGTGTTGGTCTAGCTGGTTATGCCAGCTCAACGGTTCTTATAATTGCAAATTTAAGTTCAAGAACTGCAGCTTCCACTTTCTGTGTTGCTGAGGAGCTTGCCATATATTGAAAATAATTGTGGTTCTCAGGACAGTGAGGCTAGTGGAAAACACGATTGGCTCTAATAACGCAGCACGCTGCAATTAAACAGAGACCACGAATTGACCGGATACGCATCATCGCGATACCAACTGAATTATTATCTTGATTTGTTCATCTTTCTAACAAAAATATTTACTCTCGAATATTTATGCCGATGTAACAACGCTGCCATATGGTTTCACTCATCTCAATGAGTAACTTTATTATGAAAAAAAAAAAAAAGAATTGCAACTCTGTGCTAAATTGTCAACTGAACGACACTTCAGATCCACCTTTCTCGCTGTTGTATATGCGCGCAGAGCAACCCGCGGGGCTTGATTGTTTGAATAATTGTGTGGGTGTTGGTGGGCGCCTTATAACCATAACAAACTTCGGACACAAAGCATTCACTTGCAAGGAAAGGGGTCTCGTAAGTACAGATATATGCTCCAAGCGAAGATAGGAAGGTACGTAAGTTTACTCTGTCCTTAAGTAGAGTTGAGCAGTGCAAGTAATAAAACTTTAAAATTACTTTTTCCCCAGGCCAACAGTGTATGTAGAATCATTTTTATATCCTTCATCCTTTTTCTCAAGAACGACACCGACACAGGCCTAGCAACAATGAAATGACTTTAAGAACAAACTTGACATCCAGCGAAGTACTTCGAAGAAGATGCATCGCGAAACTTCATTTATTCTTTGTTTTGAATTATGGCTAAGCAATCCCATCGCTGCAGACCCCATTTTACTTTATTTTCTGTGATAATATTTCCTTCTGGACGAAACGGTACAAGGCGACAAGTAACAGACAAAGCAGAGCTTTCAGTCAAAAGTCAACTTAGAAGGAATACAAATCAAATGGGATTTTAAAAGACTGCTCACTGCTCAGTGCACTGAGCCTTCCAATGAGAAGTTCATTTCTTTGGACAACCGAGGGAAAGGATGAAAGTATTGCACGGAAAAAACGAATAAATACAAAAAATGTTTGAATGCTCTTCACACAGTTAAATTACTTCGACTTATTAGCCACACAAGTGTGCCGTCAATTAGTGCACCGCATGAGCGTATTTCATTTCGCGGATTAGTTTTGCCTTTTGCTTTCCCTTTTTTTGGACGGGTGGCTTTAATTCGCCGGTTTGTTCTCTTGTGTTTGTTCTTCGTTGTTGGTTCAAGTGGTTTGCCAAATTTCCCATGTTTTTACCACGAATAATTGTAATGCCGCACTGAAGTTCTTCCAAGGGTTTGTGGGAATGGAATGGGATGCAATATGAGGTTTTCATTAACCGACAACTTGAGATTACAAGTTTTGGTGAAATACTTAGGCATGTTTAAGAACATTGAAAAAAGTATTTGCTAACTCGAATTTATTTCGCAAGAGGCAAATGGCAAAGTTTTGCAGGCAGAAGACTGGTATCGGTATGTGAACGCTCAAGTAGTGTTTTTGATGTTTTTACTTGCGATTATGGGGAAGTTTTTCAACCGTGCAGAAATATTTTTTTTTTTTTTTTTTATTTACTTTTGGAGAAATGCTTTACGCACCTTAAGGAAGTATCCATACTTCACCGTGTGTCGGACTCTCCAAGGTGTAAGCTTGGCATACCGACTAAAACTCCAAAAGTTTCTCGCTGATCTTCCCCTCGGGACCACTTGCGCATTTCTTCAAGGGGGTATCCGTGTCTAGGTGGCAGGTTCTTGTTCCTCAGCTACCTCTTCTTGTTTCTTTGTTTTCAGGATCTGAGTCAGATACAGGCTGATTCGCCTCCAACTCTCCTCGTCTCTAAGCATCTCCTGGATGATATTATTCGGGCTGAGCTCTCCGATAACTCTATTTATTTCTTGACGGGGAGATTCCCATCTACTACACTCGAACACTGTATGATAAGCGTCGTCTGTCAGCGAATCTCCGTACTGGCACGAAGGACTTCTTTTTTTTCCAATTTTGTGAAGGAAAGCGTTGAAATACCCGTGTCCGGTGAGGAACTGTGTGACGTAGTAGTTCACTTCACCGTGTTTCCGGTTACTCCATTCGCTTATGTCTCCGATCAGCCTAGCAGTCCAGCGTCCTCTGCTTTCGGACTCCCAGCGTGCTTGCCACTTCTGCTGTGTGATTGCTTTCGCTTCCACGCTCGCCGCTTCCACGCCCATTTCTGCTTTCTTTTCATGTATGTATTGTCTTTGTGTTGCGAGGAGGTCAATTGGTACGACACCTGCAACTACAAGAATTGCTGGCTCAGACACTGTGCGGTACGCGCTCGCTATATTCGCAAGGCACCGCGCCTCTGGACCGATGCTAGTTGTTTCCGGTACTTTTCATGTTTAAGTGCTTCAGCCCAAATCTCGCTTCCGTACATTAGAATTGAATGTGTTGTTGCCAGAAGAAGTTTCCGTTTGCTTGCGGATGGTCCACCTACATTTGCCATCAGCCTAGATAGGTGGTTTGTAACCTTTGATGCGCGTTCAGCTGCCGTTCTTATCTGGTCACAAAAGCTCAGTTTCGTGTCGAGCTTTATTCCCAAATATTTTATCGCGTTTTTGCTTTTTATAAGCTCGGTTTCGATGTGGAAATCGATGACCGTGGGAATTCGTTTTTTCGTTAGAACAAATACTTCGGTCTTTTCAGTAGCCAGCGACAGCCCATGTTCGTCCATCCAGGAATTTGTCCTTCGCATCACTTGGTTCAACTTTCTCTGTGCACTTTCGCTGTCCCTTGCAGTTATCACCGCAGCAACGTCGTCAGCATATCCAACCAAAAAGCAGTCTTCGGGCATTTCCATACAGAGAATGCCATCGTAGGAGATGTTCCAGAGGTCTGGTCCAATGATAGATCCCTGTGCTGCTCCAGCTGTGATATCTTTTCGTATCATTCCTTCAGTGGTTTGGTAGATAAGTTCTCGTTCTTTGAGATAATCTTTTATCATCCGTAAGAGATACTCTGGAGTTTGGAATCTTCCTTCAAGTGCATCAATCATGTTTGACCATCGGGCTGAATTGAAAGCGTTTCGTACATCAAGTGTTACGCAGCACAATTTTCTTGGTGTTTTGGCTGCCTTGTTGAGCATTTTCGACAGCCCTTACTACTTCTTCTATTGCCCCTATTGTTGAGCGTCCTTTCTTAAAGCCATATTGTCTTTCAGACAAGTCTCCCATTCTTTGAATAGCGGCTATGAGTCGTGGTTGCAATAGCATTTCTAGGAGCTTGCCTGCTGTGTCCAGCATGCACAGAGGTCTGTATGAGGATGGAGACTCCGGGTTTCCCTTATTTTTGCTGATAAGTACAAGCCGTTGCTTTTTCCAACGCTTAGGGAAAATTCCTTCAGCTAGACAGCTGTTGTACATTTTAAAAAGTAGTTGGGGACAGCTTTGTGCGATTTGCTTCAATGCTTCCACCGGAATGCCATCTGGCCCGGGAGCTTTTTTGTTTTTCAACGCGTTAGATGCAATTCTGAGTTCTTCTTCGCTGAACGGTGGTATTTCTTCTTGTTGCAGCCTAGGAGTGTCGGGTTGCCTGATAGGATGTGTTGGGAACAGTGTGTCCACAATTTGATTCATCTTTTCTGGGCTAAAATCTTCAACGGGTTTTTGAGCTACAAACTTTTTCATGACGATCTTGTAGCCTAGCCCCCAGGGATTGCTGTTGATATCTTGTCGCAGCTCTTCCCATTTTCGTTTCTTGCTCAGCTTAATGGCTCTCTTCAATTCGTGGCGCGCTGTCCTGAATTCTTCAACATCACTCTCACTATTTTCATTTTGGCTTCTTCTGCCTCTGGTCACTTTTCGTCTAAGGCGTAGACATTTCCAACGAAGTTCGGCTATCTCTTCCGACCACCAGTAGACAGGATTCTTTCTTCTATTTGAGTATATCTTTCTGGGCATTGAAGCGTCGCATGCCAGACGAGTGAGTTGCATAGTTGATTCAACTATTTCTTCAGCTGTTCCAAGCGATTGTAGCACAATGTCCTTTCCATCATCAATTCTGTTCCTCAAGACGTCGACGTTGAGTCTGTTGACGTTCCATCCACCAGGTTGGTTTGCCTCTCGGTTAGCGCTTTGACGATTTTCCTCTATGTCGAAAACGATGTATTGGTGATCGCTACCTGTGTAGTCTTCGATGACCCTCCAGTTCCTTATTTTGGACATCAAACCCTCTGTTGCGAAGGTTATGTCAGGTATGCTACCTGTTTGCCCTGCTCTTCTAAAAGTTGGAGTGTTCCCTATATTAACTACGCTAAGGCCACGTCTCGCCGCCATCTCAAGTATTTGCCTTCCTCGAGAGTCCGTAGTTGGCATTCCCCATTCATGTCCTCGTGCGTTAAAGTCTCCGGCGACTATGATTTCTCCATCGATCTCACATATAAAATCATCTAAGTCCCCTAGTTTTTGTTGGAAAACATCCATCCGATCATTAGGGCTAAGGTATACGCTGATTATTGTTATTCCTGCGCTTTTTATCCATGTGAAGCCTCTTTCTGATCCTTTGTTTTCAATGGTCATGCCTTGGCTTGGAATCCATAAGGCGGCAGTTCCGAGAGTGTCAGAGACCCAGGTTTGTTTGTTTTTGTTGGCATATTGCTCACTTATGATTATGACGTCAGCTTTTAGCTCACTTATAAGCTTAAACAGGAGGTTGTCCGCCATTTGGCTCCTGTGGACGTTTGCTTGGAGTATTCTGGTCATTTTGAGGAGGCCGTTTTCATCTTTTCAAGTGCCTGACGAAATACTTTGCACTTTCCCGATCGATTTTCGTCGGTTGCGCATAGATAGCACTTTGGAAGCTCATTGCAGTCCTTCCTTTTGTGATCAGAACTCCCACATTTAAAGCACATTTCTTGCTTTCTTCTATCAGGTCCGGTGCAGTTTGCTTGCACATGCCCGTACCCGAGACACTTGAAGCATTTCGTGACCTCTATTCTGCGTCTTATTCTGCATTGGCACCATCCTATTTTTAATATCGGGTGTTTCAAGAGTTCACTCGCAGCCCGCTCGTTGATATGGATTATTGCCATCTTCAAGGCGCTTCTGTTTTTTAAATTTTAAGATAACAACTAAACATGGCATTACGATGAAAGAGACTTTAGGAAAAAAGTGGGGCCTGCAATTCTGTCTGTATGTCTGTCCGTTTATGGGTAACCTGAAAAGTTTGACAAATTTTTTTCAAAAATTGCAATTAGGGTTTGTGGGATAGCCTACAGAGGGGTTTTGGAACCAGGTCTCTAGGTCTTCAAATAACAACTCGACTAAATTTTGTGTGGGGTGTTGTTTCTTGATTGTTTTTCTTATGGTTTCAAAAAAGTGGAAAAAGTCATAATACCATTTTTTTCAAAACCGAATTTTTTGTCAATGGCTAACACTATTTTGACGAAATTTAATATTTCAGAAGTCCTACGTTGCTTACGATAGGTTTTGAAACAACATTTCGAAAATCTATTTTTTAAAGTTTCATTAATTTTTGTAAATCTTTTTTTTTTAAATTTTTTGTCAAAACATCTTGCTTAGATTTTAAAAAATGACTTTCAAAGAAGTTGTTTGAATTTTAAGGAGCCGATTCTGAAAAAACTAGTCTTACAATTTTGCATATGAAACTGCAAAAAATGGGGGTTTAAATATTTTCGCTTAAAACCGTTGAAATATTTAATTTAATTTTTTTTATATTTTATGTGACTTAATTCAATTTCCATAAATAATGCGTAGTTTTCAACCCTGCACCGCCAAATATCTTAGGAACAGAAAATGTCAAAAACCTTATTCTCTGCCTTAAGATTTTGATACTGTTCTTTGCATACATTTTCAAGCTCGTGCAACCCAGTCGTGTCCACTTTTTATAAAGCAATAGCCAAGTTCACACTGTACAATTAGTTGGACAGACTTTGGCATGAACGACCAATGCTTGATAGTGTGAACTCTCAGACGACCGCTTGATGGTATTCAAATATCTTTGAAAATCTAGAAGTTGGACGGAGTAGTGACATAAAGTTGGACGACAAGCTTGATAAGTGCGAACACAAACAACATCAACCCATCCAACTTCCATCAAACGAAGTGTGTCCAACTAATTGTACAGTGTGAACTCGGCTAATGGAGAACTTTTTATTTAAATTAAAACTTTCTTCGTTTCAAGCAGCTGAAACCGTCTGAATAGTCACAGGTACTCTGAAACAAGTTGAACTCCTAGTTAGTGGTTTAACATTAGGGGCTTGACAGCTTTGAACTTAATGTTTGAGCGCACCATTTCACTTATCCTTAAAAACCTGTGTGGCAGTACCAGAAAGCCAATTGAGACGGTCTAAATAATTTCTTTCGAAATTTTAATTGGTCATTGCACTTACGTCCCTTCCTTCTCGACGGAAACGCTAATATGATATCTAACGTAATTCTGAACGGCATGAAAAATTTTGTTCCTCACAGAGCAAAAATGATCATTCCCAAAGAGAATTCGTGGTTTGTTTCAAGCTGTAAAGAGAAAGTAGTTTTCAAAAATTTAAAGATAACCCTTCAGTAGAAAATCGAAATTTGTTCGAACGGGCCAGAAATATCTGTAATGCTCAAATACAAAAAGCTAAGTTTTCACATGACCAAAAAGTAAGGCAAAAATACTGTTGTGTCCAAAAGGAAGCAAAAATGTTTGGTCTTTTGTTAAGAACGTTAAGAACTCGACCACGTCATCGGTCCCAACGCTCGTTTTCAATGACTCCGTATGTCAGTTCCATCGATAAAGCCAATTTGCTAGCAGCTCAATTTGCTACCACCTCGACACTTCCTCATAGCATATTGGCTCCAACTGAGCTTGAGTCTGTAGATTCTGTGATGAAGCAGACTTTTTTTTCGAATTCGCTCGGTTGCGAGAGTCCTCAAAGATCTCAATATACATAAATCCGCTGGTCCAGATGGCATCCCCGCCGTTGCTCTGAAGAGGTGTTCTTCTACGCTTGCAAAACGACAGCGTAAACTTTTCCATCTTTCCTATTTTGCTGGGATTTTTCCCAAGCAGATGGAAAACAGCAATTGTCCAGCCGGTCCCTAAAAAAGGGAAATCTTCCTTCCCCTCCAATTACCGTCCATTTGCACTTACGCCCCTTTTTTCCAAGGTCATGGAAACGTTGATAAACCGTCAACTTATGAAATATTTTGAAAAACGAAAGCTTCTTAATGACCGTCAGTACGGCTTTCGCTGCAAACGGTCCACTGGTGATTTGATAGATTATCTCACTGAAAAGTGGAACCAATTTTTACACTTTTTTGGAGAAAGTAAGATTATTGCGCTTGATATTTCTAAAGCATTTGATAGAGTTTGGCATCAGGCTCTTTTATTGAAAATGCGTGCATTTGGTATCGATGAGTCTCTTCTTCGTTGGATTAGAAACTACCTTTCCGACCATTCAATACAAGTTGTATTGGATGGCTTCAAGTCTGATACCCATTTTATAAATGCTGGTGTGCCCCAGGGCTCAATTTTGTCTCCGACTCTCTTCCTCATTTTCATTAATGATCTCTTTTCTGAAACTTCTAATCCGCTTAACTGCTTTGCTGACGACTCGACCCACAGCTTTTCATATTCGTTTCCAAATTCACGTCCCTGCTCTTCGAATGTGGAACTGGAACGATTGCGTATGATAAGCTCATTGAATTCTAACCTTGACAGCATTGTTACATGGGGTCATAAGAACCAAGTAGAATTCAATGTTTCGAAAACTCAATGCTGCCTCTTGTTGTGAAGCTTAACATTCCCCCATTGCCATTATCCATGAATGGTACCTTCATCCAAGAAACCGAAAAGCTTTCAGTTCCTACTCGGTATGTGTGTAAACGATGATCTTCGTTGGAACGACCACATATTTGAAGTCGCCATATACGCTGATAAATGCTTAAGCTTCTTGATACGATGCAGGAAGTTCTTCTGTCTGTCGTTAATTTATTCAGTAAGCTCAACATTTTCATGATGGAAAGGTACACGAACGGATAACATCTTCAAATTGTAAAAATGTTTCACCGCAATTCAGAGTATATGACCGCAATTTAAAGAGTGTTCACTCCAATTTTGGGTCGTAGTTCTCGCCTTAGTAGACAATAACAATAGGTAAAGTGTAAAAATTTGAGTCTACACATTCGTGGTGTGATGTTGCGGTGTCAGTGAGAATGAATGAATTACTCATTGTAATTATTCTTCCGGTAGGTCGAAAATTGGAAAAGATTGCTGCCGTTCAGGCGTCCATAGTGAACGATCCAATCAGTCAATATCACTGCGTTCTCAAAAATGAATCATCGCTCGGACCAAACTTTGGTGTATTTTTCTAAGGATCTTAGTTTACACCCTTACAAGATCCAGCTGACTCAACAATTGAGGGCGTCAGACTATTTCAAGCCACCTACGTAAGTCCGATTGGGCTCTGGAGAACCTGCTCGAATAGGATGAATTTATAGCAACACAAGATCATCTGCAGTGATTTCAATAAGCATAATGTATGTACGTTCTTTGTGGGTGAAAATCCAATTTGAAATCTTAAATCACCAAAAATACCTAGATATTTGGTGCGGCGTGCTTTGCGGCGGTGGCAGCGTGGCGTTATTGAGTCATATTTTTCCGTGCTATCTCTAGAAATGGGTCAGTCAATTGGCTAACTCCTTCGTGTGATCTTACGTCTCTAGCCGGCCTTCATTGTCCTAGCATTTGTTTGCAAGCATGGAACCTACAACGGCGAACCTTTTGCTTGGATGTCTACAATTTGCAGCTATGATTATTTTAATTTAAAGAGACATGCATCACAAAAGTAGGTAATTTCTGAGTACTGCTATGTTCATTGAACTTATACTTATTATGATAAAAAGAGACTGCCATCAGCTTCGCCTTTAAAATCGGTTGCTGGCGCAGTAAAAATTATCAGAATTAAACTTCAATTTCTTTCAGCTCATGCATATCAAATTTGTTAAAGCTGGATTCAAGTTTAAAAAAGACAAAAAAGCGAAAAAAACAAAAGCTCACTCGTCCGTGTTCAAACTCATTACGATAATTGCACTTTCAGTAAAAACTGATATTTCCAAAAAAAAGAAAAAAAAAAAAACAAAAGCAACCAACAGCAGCAAAAGTTTTATGAACAAAAACAAAAAAAACTCGAAAGCCAAACAAAGAGAACGACATTCATTTCATGCATTGTTGACAAGAAGGATACGTGCTGCAGGTGCAGCAGAGCTTTGCAGTAAAAGGAAAAATAAAGAGGCCGATTTCACTCCCGTCACACTCATTGTAATTATTCTGGCTCTGTAGGTGTTTGTCGGCGGATGCCTTTGCATATTACGTATCCAGCCAGCTTCGAAGCATCAGATGAAAGTGCAGTTACTGTTCAGATATTCACTTCGGTTGGTCTAGTAATGTGAATTGCTTGAAATTGTATAGGAATATGTATCCTTTGACTACAGAAATACCAGGAAGCTCTCTATATATTCAAAAAGGGTTCGTTTCGTTTTGAGTTCGGCCGCTGATATGGTCGAGGGTGGCTCTTGAAAAGGAGAAATCTTGTGAAAGGCACCCACTTTTAGCCATTTTAGTCAATGTTTCTCCGTTCGTATTTCCAAGGACTTTCCAAACGATTCCTGCCTCGTGTTTTCCTATTTGTAGACTTGATACACAATGGTTTGGTGGTTGGTAGGCATAAGGCACATTTCAAGAGGGCGTCGAACAATGTGTGGCATATTTAATTTTTGGAAAAGCATTTTGAAAAGGACAAAAGTACAAGATGTTAGGTGAGCAACGTGTAGAGTCCTGTCGTTGGTTTCATCTGACAGAACACAAGCAGTGACATAAAAAAAGATTTGGTTTTCTAAATGTGGAGTAGAAGAGTTCAACTTTTAAGGTATGATGAACGGGTGCAGTGGGTTATGAAGCATTTTCATATGACTTTCAGACCTTATGTAATAAGCATGTGTAGAATGTAGGTATACCTCGCGTGGCTTATATCCAAAGATTGCTCTCAAACCAGATATCAAAAGACAAGCTTGTCATGTGTCTTTGATTTTTTTGTTCGGTTGGGAAATGATTTGTTGGGGTATAAGCCCATTGCCATTATCCATGAATGGTACCTGCATCGAAGAAACCGAAAAACTGTCAGTACTTGGTATGTGTGTAAACGATGATCTTCGTTGGAACGACCACATATTTGAAGTCGCCAAAAACGCTGCTAAATGCTTAGGTTTCTTGAGAAGATGCAGGAAGTTCTTCACCCCCTCTGATCTGGCTACAATTTATAAGGCCTTCATCCGCCCAAAACTGGAGTATAACTCTCATATCTGGTCAGGTGCTTCTCAAACATCTTTGCGCCTACTCGATAGGGTACAAAACAGAGCGTTAATTGATAGGTGATAGTTCAATCGTAGAATCGATTGATTCTCTTGAACATCGTCGAAACGTCACCTGTCTCTCTCTCTTTTATCGCTTTTTCCACAAACAGTGCTCTAGTGAAGTAGCCAGTTGCATTCCTCCCCTGAAACAATTTAGCCGCAACACTCGCCTCGCTAGGAATGCTCATCAGTTTTACCTTGAGCCCAACTTCGGGCGTATAGTCAAGTATAGAGATTCGTATCTCAGTCGCACCACCCGAATGTGGAATGCTCTACCTGGCCATGTTTTTCCCCTACATTACCTACGATTTACAAAGATTTAAAAGCAACGTGCATCGGTGTCTCCTTTCTAATCCTCTCCTATTTTCCTAAATGCTCGCACTGTGTTCTATAACATTATAAGGGTATTCATAACCCCTTGATGTGTGTGCAAATTATATAAAAAAAAAAAAAAAACAAATCAACCTCTGATTTTCGAGCTGCTCTTGACAAAGATCGGTTAAGAGTAATCGTTCTTCTAAATTTTTCGAAAGGCTTTGACAGCGCAGCGTGGACCATTAAATGCTGGATACTAAATTTAGCAACAGATTCCATCTTTTGAAAACTGCATCAAGGTTTTTATGTAACTGCTTCTGCATTGACTTCAAATAGAAACAACTGATCTAGGTTTTTATATAGCCCATCTTTGCTGCTTTATTTGTTTTGCTGCTTTATCTGAATCCATATGACGAGTTTATAATAATTTCTTCTCTTGATTATGAGTGTAAACATAAGCTTCATGTCGCGTTTAATGATTGTCTATGTTTCATACTCAGTATTTTGAATGAAATTCGGAACAAAAATGGTCTGAGAAGCTGAGAAATGACATAGGCTATATTTCCCTTCCATATTAACTCGGGAACGGTAACGGGAACATCGCCGGACTCTTGGTAAGTACAGGACCGATTCGGAAAGCTCTTTTACCATTAGAGTGCTGTGATGTGTTTTTTTCTCTAGAGCTGGGGCTTGTTCGTCGGGTCCAGGATCGACCAAAAAAAAAATACGTAAGACTTCGGTTGCGAAGTATAATATTTATTGATTCTTATTTCTAAATTCTGTAAAACGGCCATCAAGTACGAAATTTTAATATCTCAATCGCTGGCAAATCAACAGTCAAATACTGGCATCAACATCTTAACATCCGGCAAGAGAAAACCCAAAAGCTTTAAGAGGCTGATAGAGGATTTATGCTGGATACTCCAATGAGACCGGGCTGAAATTGGGAATCTCTGGGCACACTACGTACCCCTGGTTTTCCTCTAATGAAAGTAGCCTGTAAGCTAGATTTGTACTTTTCCAACACGGACTGACTTTCCTCTTCTCATTTTTTTAGCATTAGCATTACTTTTACTGAACAGTTAGTGTATAATAAATGTACAATTTGCTTAGTTCTACTTAAAGTTGACAATGTGAGTACAATACTCGTATATTTTGTTGGCATAGAAGGGGCCTAACTTTCTTACATTGACCTAGATAAAAAAAAAATAAGTAAAATTAATTGTTGCTGTGGTTGGTTAATTTCATCGTCTGTCGTTTACTTCTGTCGGATTGTTTAAGTCCGGTTGTCACTGTGTTTTTATGGGGAGGGGTTGGGATGGTGGTGTTGGTGGCTCCTAGCCACGGTAGTGGGCTGACCCGGGGCAGCATAGAAGTTGTTGTTCACTCCATCATTTGTAGGGATAAGATCCTCACCCAGAAGTTCCATTTCTAGAAGGTACAGCTGACTGGGATGTCTTGGTTGGTTTATGATGCTCCTTATTAAGGGATTCGGGTAGTCGGTTATATTTCGCAGGCATCTACGGCTAGATTGCATGATGTACCAAGTTTTATTATTTTAGCTTTTCCGTACAGTCTCCTGTTGCTGGCGTGCTTCCTTCGTATCCTGTCATAGTGTAGTTCTGTGCAGATCCCCAAGATCTTCCGCTTGAGAACTGCCAGCTTGTTCATGTGGGTCTTTGTTGCAGTGTACAAAGTAGGAAAACAGTACGTGAAACGTGATCACAGGCCGAATGAGCTTCTTGTAGAGAAGTAATTTCATCTTCTCTCTTAATCCGTTGTTCTTTAGCACATTAGTGGATGGATTCGGTGAATTCCCTCTTCTCGTATTTTTCAGGTTTCCTTTTAAGTTATCTACACCAAGGGCGTGTGAGTTCTATGGCATGAGTGAAAAATATCATGTGACAACTTTGGTGTGTGTATTGGCTGGCGGTATGGTGTGTATTTGTAACTTCGTTGCAGTGCTTCAATCTTGCCAGTTCCTTTAAACTTCCAAATCATATCAGTTTCTTCCAATTCTAGGTACTGGCAGTTACAAACGGTAGAAATCAGGTATTCATGATACCACTATTACATGCTGATCACACTTTTTTCATTGATAGCCAAGCAACAAAAAAAAGCAATTTCTGCCATTGTTATTAAAACTTGTTTATCACTGTCGAGAAGAGCAAAATGTTCTTGGCACGCAGCATAACTGGGTTCCCGGCCACAGTGGCATCCAGGGAAAAAAAACGGATGAGCTTTCAAGAAAATGCTCAACATTTGCCCCTCTCATAAACCAATCAATCATGGTTAAACCCTGTGCAATTCACCTGGTCTTTGGTACCAAAGTAATAGGAATCGCTAGATTCCTTTGTCATCTCCAGGAAACTATGGCCAAAGTACGATAGTAACACATCTGAAAGGCTACTGCGATCAATACGATCGCTTATCAGTATTCTAACAAGACATAATCAACTGGGCTACCACAAAAAGAAAAAGGGTCTTTGTCCTTGCAGCGATGACTTATGAAGTGGATGAAAAGACGAAGACAAACATGAGGATACTACTCACTTGCATTGTCGGAGCCCAGCAATCTGCCACACAGTCAGTGAAAATTTCTGGGCAGCTACTTTTTCAACGAACTAGAAGACCTATCAGACACTCCAGGCAACACCCGGTTAAACTTCATTAAGGCCTTAAATGGTTAAAATTTTACCAACCATACACTCAAAGGTTTTAAGGAGGTTTTTTTTTTTTTTTTGTTTTTTTTTTTTTTTTTTTTTTTTTTTAATTTATAGGGTGAAGGTTAAAAATTACCTTTACAAGCACGTCGACCTGAAAGATCTTTTGTGCTGTTCCCTTAGGTTTAATTACACGTAGTGTATAGGTTTGTTCATTCGAAGCTGAGGTCATGTAAGAACCTAAGAATCTTCGAGGAAGAGGTGTTTCTGATATCAAGGGGACAGGGGAACCCTTTATTGAATATTTTAAGCCTGGATCTAGCTAAGGCAGGGCATTCACATAAAATGTGTTCAGCTGTTTCTATGTCTTCAAGACAGAGACGACAGGTGTCATCTTGGCTGATGCCCATGTTTTTAAGATGATACTTGAGAGAGCAGTGTCCCGTGAAGAAGTCCGTAAGTAACTTTGCATCACGTTTGCTCATGTCAAGAATTTCTTTCATACGTTTGTGGGATAAGTCAATGAATAGTTTTGACTGACGATGGCCATTTGAGTTGTTCCAGGTGCTGATCATGTTCTGTCGTTCCCAGGTAGCTAATTCGTTTTTTAGGCTACTTATTGGGAGACCACAGTAGGGTTCAGGGCCTTTGAATTGAGACTGAGACCCAAGTCTAGCAAGTCGGTCAGCCTCTTCGTTACCCGGTACGCCTTTATGACCAGGCACCCATGAAAGAGTTATTTTATTGTGAGTAGCTAATTGAAGTAAACAAGTCAGGCAGTTCCACACTAGTTTGGATTCGATTTTTGTCGAGGACAGAGCCTTTAGTGCTGCCTGACTGTCAGAGCAGATTAGGAAGCTTGATCTTCGGAGGTTTCTTCTAATGCATTCCCTAATACAGAATTCTATAGCCATTACCTCTGCCTGAAAGATAGTAGTTGTGTTACCAAGGGATGTTAAGGACGTTACAGTATACATATACAGTACTCCAGGGTATCACAATAGGTGTACATGTACATTGATCTAATTGTGGCGGAAATAAGATCAGTCCTCAGCTCAATCTACCTAACCCAACCTGGAGTGCTTCATTCAACCTGAGTAACATAGAAAATGTTTCGTTCCCATTTTACCACCGATATGGAGACCTGATGGAAACTTCTTTACTTAATTTACTCAATTTGGTCAACGTAGTTTGTTACAATTTCAATACCACTTGCTTACACAAAAAATACAAACTATTGTGAACACCATGTCCAAAGCTCAAAGCACCAAGAACAAGTAATGCAACTGCTCTCATAGTAATCCTCTCGTAACTGTAAGGTCAGGGAAGAGAGTTGAACTACTGTGAAAAGAAGTTCGTATGAATATTAAACAAGATGCTTCGTCGAGAACAGTCAAAATATCATCCAGAAAAACAAAATCAACTTTTTTTTAATTATAAGAATAAGAACAAAAGAATACCACGCTCGCAACTCTTCAATGACTCCTCTTAAGAGGGTAATCCTGATCACAATATGCGCCCCTAAGCACTACCAATCCAAATAACAATGGCTTCATCTTTTCCTCTCACCGAAAGTATTCTTCCCACTTTTCACTCTAAAGGTTTCCCCTCAAAGCCTCCAATGTATCACATTTGGAGTAAAAAAAGTTTTCTTCCCAAACACACATCTATTAAACACAAATTCGGAAGAGATTACACTCTACAGACACCATCCCATTCCAAAGCAACGCAACGGCCAAACTCTGGTCCCGATATGGCTTGTAAGAATTTTCATTATGTTTTACATTCCCCAATAGTCCTTTTCGGTCATAATCATTGGCCTTTCATTCCACAAACGTATTTCCTTGGCAATTCTCTGTCCTCAAAGTGCCCCAACGAAATGAATTTTGAGTTTACAAGCCGACGGAAATGAGTGGGTAATATTCATTGTTCCAAATTTGAGGCAATATCCTGTGTAGAGTATACAAAATTTCTTCAATAAAAACCCAGATTGGGATCTTGGCTGAAATGTGATCTGAAAGGAAAACGAAAATATGTAAAGTGCTGGAAAAATTTGATTCCCACTAATGACTCTGGACTCAGGCTTTAGAAAAGAAAGTAGCTTCCCTTGAGAGATGTAATGATGGTTTCTTTATCCAGCGCTAGTCCGCATGAAAGTGGGGACAATTGTGGCAACGTTGAGTAAGTAGCTACTTCCCGCATTGCTGGTATAATTTTCCTGTTGGCGATAAATGCCCAGTTCCGATAGATTCGCTTAAGGTTCTGTGTAAAAATTTTTCACTCGTGTGCTTACCACATCTTGACCTGTGCTGTACTTTTCGCTCATTGGTCACATTAACGGACTGGAAATACCAAAACCACTCAACTGAGGTGTAAACGTTTTATAATCAAAGTTCTAAAATGATACTGTCACTTTGATGAACTTATTCTCGCGAAAACCATGAGACTTGAGGATGATGAAGCTGCCGTTACGACAATGTAATAAATTGCGCCTCTATTCAGCATCTAATGGATGTTTTGATTCCAGTTAGAGGTGTGAACTGTGAATGCAGCATTTACCTTGACGACGCGACGTGGTGGTCGATGGAAGTGTAGGCAATTAATTACGGTATTTGTTCGCAGGCGGGGTGGTGCTAAAAGCATAGCCGGAGGTGTTAATCGGCCAGTTGTGTTCAACACGATTAACATGAGTTTCAGGTATTTCGGGCTGTAGAGTGAACTGTTCAAAGGTTTCCTGGAACAAAACAACGTGCTGGTATTTGTTCAACGTTTTATATGAAAGGCTTTGTAGCAAAATCAGATTGGCCGTTTAGAGAGGTGTTTCCAGTCAAACAGGATGCTGAAATTTACAAAAAGCATCGGGAACAATGAACTTAGTAGCTGTGCCATCTTTTATTGTATCCAGGAAGTCTCAGAATGGAGTAACAGCGATGAAATTCATATTCTGTTATACCTTATAAGTAAGAGAAACGTGAAAGACCTCGAATCTTTCTGTGGATGAAAAACTTAACTGCGAGTGTTGCGAGGGTTAACGAAGAAGTACCTAGATCAACACTGTAATGGTCTGGAAGTAATGACTGGCTTGGCTGCACGAACATCAGAAAAAAAAATTTTAACAGAAAACCTGAAACACCTGAATCAGTTATTTCGACAAATTAGGTTTAAAGGCCTTTCAGGGTCTTTACTAGGTCAGAGTATTGAAGTAGAGATAGTGGCAGATGAGCTCCTGATGAGCCAGCAGCAGCTCTCACACCCTTGCAGCAGGGTACTATTTCCGGATTGTCTGGCTTTTTATATCATTAGTGAATACAAATGACATAGGATTGCAGGATTAGCGGAAGCCCTTGCACTTCAAGGCAATCCCAATAAAACTTCGTGGGTGAAATCTAAATTCATCCAATGAAGGGGACCGTCTCTGCACAGGAATCTGTAAACTCTCGGTCGAAAGTTGGCAATTTTATTTTAAGAAGTAGATGGGCAGCTTTAGTCGATATACTTTACCTTCCACTGTTCCGTTTTTCAGTATGTATAAGAGAGTATTAGAAAAATGAAACACTGGGTAGCAAAACCAAAGTAACCCTATATAAGACCTTGATCACTTCGCAGAAGCATGAATCTTATGTAAAGTGGACGAGGAAACCCATTGTCGTTTGGATTGAACTTTGATCCCGTATGTGAAGAGAGTGTGTATGCAATTTTTTTTTTTTATAATAAGCGCGCACATCAAGGGGTTATGAATACCCTTATAATGTTATAGAAAACAGTGCGAACATTTAGGAAAATAGGAGAGGATTTGAAAGGAGGAAAGGCACGCTGCTTTTGAACTTTTGTGAATCATAATGCAGGGGAAAAACAAGGCCAGGTAGAGCATTCCACATTCGGGTGGTGCGACTTAAATATGAATCTCTATACTTGACTGTACGCCCGAAGTTGGGCTCAAGGGAAAACTGATGAGCATTCCTAGCGAGGCAGATGTTGCGGCTAAATTGTTTCAGGGGAGGAATGCAACTGGCTATTTCACTAGAGCACTGTTTGTGAAAAAAGCGATAAGAAAGAGAGAGAGACAAGTAACGTTTCGACGATGTTAAAGAGATCAATCGATTCTACGATTACCTAACAATTTAAACGCTCTATTTTGTACCCTATCAAGTAGGCGTAAAGATGTTTGAGAAGCAGCTGACCAGATATGGGAGTTATACTCCGGTTTTGGGCGACTACAAATATGTGGTCATTCCAACGAAGATCATCGTTTACACACATACCAAGTACTGACAGCTTTTCGGTTTCTTGGATGCAGGTACCATTCATGGATAATGGCAATGGGGGAATGTTAAGCTTCAACGACACGAGACAGCATTGAGCTTTCGAAGCATTGAATTCTACTCGGTTTTTAAGACCCTATGTAACAATGGTGTCAAGGTCAGAATTCAATGAGCTTGTCACGCGCAGTCGTTCCAGTTCCTCATCCGAAGAGCAGGACGGGAATTTGGAAACGAATATGAAAAGCTGAGGGTCGAGTCGTCAGCAAAACAGTTGAGCGGATTAGAAGTTTCAGAGAAGAGATCAATAATAAAAATGAGGAAGAGAGTCGGAGACAAAACGGAGCCCTGGGGCACACCAGCCCTTATGAAATAGGTATCAAACTTGAAGCCATCCAATACAACTTGTATTGAACGGTCGGAAAGGTAGTTTCTAATATAACGAAGAAGAGACTCATCGATACCAAAAGCACGCATTTTCGATGAAAGAGCCTGGTGTCAAACTCTATTAAATGCCTTAGAAATATGAAGCGCAATAATCTTACTTTCTCCATAACAATGTAAAGATTGGTTCCACTTTTCGGTGAGATATGCCATCAAATTACCAGTGGACCGTTTGCTACGAAAGCGTACTGACGGTCATTAAGAAGCTTTCGTTCTTCAAGATATTTCATAAGTTGACGGTTTATCAACGTTTCCATGACCTTGTGGAAAGAAAAAACGTAAGTGCAAATGGACGGTAATTGGATGAGGTGGAAGATTTCCCTTTTTTAGAGATCGGCTCGGGAGAATCCCAGCAGAATAGAAAAGATGAAATGATCACATATTAGTCATCGTCGCCTTCACGTTTTGACTATTCTTGAGAAATTGATCAAAGGATCAAATGAAAATATTCCTTGTATTTTCTGGTACAACATGAAGTTCTAGATAACGAGTACGATTGAAACTCTCAATCGCATCACTAGCTCACTACTTTCTACATAGAAAGACAACTAGTAATTATTCAAGAACCAATAATGGGGCGGGAAGTTTTATTTGACTTTATATCATCTTAAATTTCGTGATTCATAAATATGTCCATATTTTTCACGTTAGGTTTGTGCAAGGTTGATTAACATGAACTTAATCGAGTCCTTTGAGGTGAGAAACAAATCGTGTGGCTCGTATACGTTCGTTGAAAACCAAAAAATCACTCAGTCACTTTTCACGAAAAAGGTTTCCTATTGGTTGTTAGTTATAAAATAGACTTCTTTCACTCGAGGGAGAGTTTAAAAAAGAAATTATTTTTTTTAATCATTTGAACTCTACATTTAAATTGAAATCACAACTGAGAATTCTAAAGAATTCTAACGAATTTTGCCACAGGAGCATGAGATTTTCAACTCAAACAACTTAACGAATGAACTCATTTCAGAATGACCAATAGCAAACGTAGTCACCCATTAGAAATGACTGAGTGACTTCGACACTGTGAGCTTTTTTCACCACAATTACTCAAAAAGATCGTACTAAACGAACTAACACGAACTTCACCATCCTCTTTTACCCATTATACGACCCGTTTTAACTAGTGTTGAGCTCGTTTATACAAACGTCCGAAGAAAGTGAATAGTTCTATACCCTTTTCTGTAGTTCACCTCCCCAAAACAAAATTCTTTTTCTTTTTCTTCTTCTTGTTGGCTACAGGAGTCTTTTTCAAACCGCAAGTCTGAAAATTCGAAAGCAATTTCAGTTTTCTTTGGTGATTTGGAGAGCTTCACTTGCCTGTCCATAAATTCAACTCGAAACACTTGTAAGTGAACAGAGCTTCCAATTTCCATGACAACACGATGTGCACTTAAAACCATCAACCTCAACACTTTTAACGTCTAAGTAATTAAAAGAAAATTTCTTATTTATTAGTCTCTCATGTGGAAGAATCCTTATCCTGCCGCGCGCAAAGAGCACTCTAACTTCCTTCTTAATAAATTAAACATCCTTATTTGCAATTTCTATCAACCGTTCATGTTTAGAACCTATAAGGAGCTGTTGCAACTCGTATACAAAGAAAACCTCACAAGAGCACCTACTCCAGATCTGCGGCGTTCTGTGGGGACTCTTGTTGTGTATTCAGAGAAAATATTTAATTAGCTGACGCTGCGCTGGTGCTCTTCGGGAATAAATCTTCGCTAACTGAAACAAACAGTCAACTTGCAGCACCAGCAAAAGCAACCAGCAACAGCAGGACAAACAGTAATATAGCAACATGCCAAGACGGAATGTTTAGCCCTTCGCCACTGCACCAGAAACAGAAACAGAAACTGAATCAGAATCAGAATCAGAATCACTTGAGACTTGTGCACAAATAAATTAATTCACTTGTAGGACGCTTTGGTGTTCTCTAAAGCAAAAATCTTATTCCTCTCGACCCAGACATGTTCATAGTTAGGAACTGATTCACCATTCGCAAGGCCAGGAACATCCAAAGAGAGAAAAACTTATACTCTAAAGTCTAAACAGAACGAACGCAAAACATCTGTTGTTTCTACTGAATCATCGAATTTTTGATTGCATTATGGTTGGATGGGCCTCTTTTTCTTTCACATCCCTGCTCGCTCCAACTCCAACTCCAAACGCCGCCATGCCATTCAAATAAAAATGGATCTTTCCCGGCATGTCTGTGTTGAAATTACGCCGATTACCTGATGCTCTGGGTGCCTTTATCTCACTCGTGTCGGTCCCCCTCTCATTACGCTGACATAATTTATGCACTTCAGGCTAATATTTGCCTTTGGATTTTATTCAGCAGCGGCGGCGGCGGTGGCAGTGGCGGTGGCGGCGGCGTTCGGCCTACGGATGCGAAAAAGAAGAAAGGCAGCCAAGTGCAATTGCAGTGTATGCATTGCTACGTTGACTATACCTACAAGAAGAGGACTGCGCGACATGGTCCAGAGAGATGGAATAAATCTGCAAATCCAGATCGTTGTAGTGTAAACAACGCACAACGAATGCGCTTTCTGCTCTGATTTTCTACAGATGGAAGGAGAATATATTTTCATTACATACAGTGGTGGGGAAAAGTATTCGGGCATGGTAGTAAATTTTTTTTTTAGATTTTGTGAAGGAAAAAGTCCAAATGATTTCAGTTTCAATAACTGCCTCAAGATTAAACTATTGTAATAGGAATTTATTGCAATGCGAATATTGACTTCATTTGCACAATTTATAGGAGTTTTAAACATTTATGTTTTGAAATAAGAAATAACTTCGGGGTGTTCATACCAATCGAACGAAGATTATGACTTTTTTTAATGCACAATGCAGTTAGCATTAAGCCACCGAGAGTGGCCATACTATCAATGACCATGGCTGTATAACATACACAATACGCGTTGGACCAGCAACTTAGATACAGTCAATCGAACCAACTTTCACTTGCTCCAGTCCCATGTCACAAGTTCTTGGTTCCCAAAGTCTTAAAAATCGTTCTTGATTCTTGCTGCCTCAAGAATTTCAGTACAAAAGAAAAAAATGAGCTAAGCACTGCAGACTCGGAGAAATTTTGAGCTGGAAAATCAGCATGATACCGCAACAAACGCTAAGCATCTAACTGACTTGGAGCAATTTTACCATGGGCTTTTTTAAAAGATAATCTTGACAACCAAGCAATAATTGAGTACTTTTGTTCACTACCTTCCAGAAAAAGCTTAGCTTCTATAAGTGTGCCATAATGGTGATGAGAAAGGCCGATTTAAACTCCCTACCGATTAATAAAGGAGAGAAATGACGTTCACCAGGAGGTAAAGTTGCTATATCAGTAATTAACTTTCAAGGCCCATAACTAACTATTTCTTACTGTGTTAATAAAAAAACACTAAAACATCAAGACACTCTTCCAAGTAGTGATTTATGGTCAAGTAAGATTCGTCCAGTCTTTAACCGATAGCATTCGATCTATGATGTCCTAGAACAGGTCCTTGAAGCCAAAAAAAAGTGGATCTTCCTCTCCTTCCATTTCCGGGAGGCGTTACGAGTGATCTTGAAGTGATCACAGCTCACAATTCACACTAGTGATCCGCTTGTGGATAACGCCACGTTGACCTCAGTTCGAGTAAGCAAACCTACCAATTTTGGATTGTTTCTGATATTTCGTTTCTGACGGTGCTCTCTGGGTCTTACCTTCAAACTACCAGCTGAGCCGGCCATGTTTTTTTTTTTTCAAAACGTTATTTTCGACGTGAAGGCTTCCACGGACCATTTGGAGAGCTATCCTAAAGCTAAGAATTGATAAAAAAAATAAAAACAGTACTTTCCACAGACTGAGAGCCAAATAATACTCCAGGCCTTTGTAATAACGAACTTGATGTTTAAAATGGTTAATCTAACCTAGTCTGTGTCGGGTTCGAACTCTGATTTTGAGCACCAACAAGCACTTTGAATATTCCAAATCAGATAAGAGCCGTCAAGTTTGGAATCTTTATCGTCAGGTCTACCATTCTATCGCAGCCATCAATCATACATCAGCCACCCACATTACTAGATCCACCAACTTCGATCCACTTTTGGTAAAACAATGGACCGGTATTTAGTGATCCGGTATGAGAGATTCAGTAAGTATTTTAAGAACCATCTTCGATTCGAGAACCAATACCGTTTGCATAGTTATCATAAACAAAGCTAAACAATCGCGAAGAAAGTTGAGAAACTTCTTCCTCGGATAGCCAATTAAACTACGAAGCATCCTTTCCATGTTCAAAAGCACAAGAGCATCGCGAAGAAAAGTAAGATAAGTAAATAAGTCCACATAAGTGTAGTGTGGCCAAGAAACGACACTTTATATTTCTAGTTCTGATTAAAGTAACTTTGCTGAATAAAGTAATTCTCAATTCTACAGGTCACATGAAAAATCTCTGATGATTTAGAAAACTATCTGAGATTCGAAAAATCTAGGGATAACCGAGAATGGTTGACCCTTCGGGCTCACCAACCAAAGGGCAATAAATTCAAATTCACCCTTGGTACAAATCTAGGGGAAACCTGAAATAGTTGGTCCTAGGGACTTGCCATTCAAAGGAACAAGGGCAATAACTTCAAATTCACTCTAGGTTCAAATATAATGGTAACTGAGAATAATTGATCCTCAACGGCAATTACTCACTCTTTTTAATGAATACTTGATTTTGTTTTTACATTCACACCTCGTAACTGCTGTGTCTCTCTGTGCCTTTTGTCTTGACTCTCCCATCCCCGGTTTCGATTTTTAAAACCCAAAACTTTTAAACCAGAGTGTATGTCAATTTTCTTTCATTGTAGTTTATCTGCCAGACTTCAGTCATGCACGGAATATACAGCTACAGCTTATGCGACTGCTTTATACGGTGGAGTTGTATACGTCCATTAAATAGAACTCCAGGAACTTGAAAATATGTGTGTTTTTTTCCAGACCAGTTGTGCGTCTCAGTTTTGCACGGATTAATTTCTATGCTTCCTCGAAAGGGTTTCGTGGGACACCTGTCCCTCAGCGATGATAGTGCCTCACTATGTCGTCGTCTATATCTCACGTGACTCAATTTCACTGAGAAGATTTGTGTTCAAATTAAATTGCGCGCGTCCTACACTCGCGCATTGACCATTCTACTAAATTTCATTAGTCCAACCAACTACAACGCATCAAAGTCTATTCTAGTTGCTCGATGAACGATCTGTTGATTTATTATTTGCTGATAGTGCATGAGTTTGCATAGTTTCATGCGCTAGTGACAACGGGCTCGTAGTTACGTGACATGCTGCCACAACGAACGCATTAATGGTCACACTTAATTGGCGTTCAATTGCGGGAAGAAAACTCAGGATGGCTTGCTCTGGTAGGTACCTAACTACTTACCTACTATTTACTTGTCTATACATTTAGCTGATAGGTTTTTGGATGCTAAAGTCTTTCGTATAACCAGCTTTTAGTATAAAAAGTAATACATGTCACGTGACTTAGATTAATGGGTGCGGTCAGTTCACAAATCGATTCTATTTGTGCAGACAAGCGCACTTGTGGCTGACAAGCGATCGTCGTTGTCCATTGACGATGGACAGTAGCCACGGTAGCGTGAGGCAACATTGCGTGCACTTTTATTGCCAATCTCGAGGAATTTGCTTCTGAATTCAAGATCAATGTTGCAAGGCGTGAAATCTAATAGCCGGTTTTTATGTAATAATTGGCTATTTGGTATCCAAGAACGCCGAAGGCAAGTGCTGTTTGAGATAGAGAAGTCATAGAGCAGCGAACAAAGTGAGTCATTTTGGTTTAATGTAAACTTAATGGAAACTTAAATGCAGAGGGCAGAAAGAATTAATCACGAATATGTTGCAACTGTTGGCGAGAAATGTGCCATCAAATCTTTCATATGCCGAATCGGTTGTAGAAAGTAGATTAAAGAAAGATACAAGTCAGCAAGGGCTTTAAAAGTGTAGGTATGTGAAAATTAAGGACAATTTCAAAATACAGGGACCGAATTACCGCACACGTGATCGAGTAATACGTTACTGAATAATCTGTTTTTGGCATTAGGTTAGGTTAGGTAAGGTTAAAATGGCTGTCAGGAAAACAACTGACACACTTAGACCAGTATCAGATGTATTGTGCTACAATAAGAATTAAGCGATTTAGTACCTCACTTAACAAAAGATTTGGAGCTTTTGATAAAGCGAAAGAGATGCAGGATATCTGTGTTCGCCAGATCGTTCAGAATTTAGATCATCAAAGAAATATTTACTTGGATGCCGTTTTCCTTTAAAGGAGAGTGCTGGACATGAACAGAGAAGGTGTGGAATAGTCTCTTCCTTCTGCAGAAGTCATTAGAGGAACCGCCGAGTCTTATGGCGTGTTTTCTTATCAGACAATGTCCGGTGATGACATTGCCCACGGAGCTAAAGCTCAATCTAGTTATGGATAACAAAAGTCTTGTGCGTTTTAGATCTACCTCTGGCCATATCCGTTTTGTTGCTACACACGTAGTGATAATGATCCACCTATTATTTGTTTTATCCATTGACTCTGGCTTTTGTATAAGTTTACATGTAGCGATTGGTATACCAATATTCAACCTTCTGGTTGAGGTCGGTAGAACGGTTCCTTTTCTGGCGAGTTCATCGGCTTCGCAGTTACCCACGATATCTCTATGCCCCGGCACCCAAATAAGGTGAATATTGAACTGTTCAGCCATCTCCTAAAGAGATAAACGACAATTAAGGGCGTAGGGCGGTTACTGAGTTCGTAGAAACAGCGCCGAGTGATTTGAGGGCTACTTGACTGTCTGAGAAAATTTGGAAATTCGCTGAGGATATCACGTTTGCTTTTAGCCATGATAGGACCTCTTTGATCGCCAGAATTTCCGCTTCGAACACGCTACAATGGTTTGGAAGGCGGAACGAGAGACTTACGTTAAGTCGGTTTGAGTACACCCCACAGCCCACCCCTTCTTCGGTTTTTGAACTATCTGTATAGAAATGAATTGAATCATCTCTCAAAATTTTTTTCGTCTTCCCAGGTCGTTCTCGGTGGGATTGAGACTTGGAACTTATTATGAAAAACCAATTGGGGGATGGTGTAGTCGGAGTGGCAAGGGATTGATCTGAAAAAATCAGGATTGTACCGTGATCGAAGTTGTTATCGGTCTATTGGAATATAGCTCTCATACGAATGGCTGCACTGGAGGCCATTTGTTTGCTGAAGATATCTAGTGGTGTAAGGTTAAGGAGTGCATTTAGGGCAGCTGAAGGTGTTGATCTCAGTGCTCCGCTTAGACAGACAGGCTGTTCGTTGGTCCTTGCTTGCGGATCATCATAGAAGGACCTTTTATCAAGAGCGGTCCACCATACCACTGCTCCGTATGTGAGTATTGGTCTGATGACTGCAGTATAGAACCAGTGGGCGATTTGAGGGGAGAAACCCCATTTAGTGCCAATGGCTTTTTTACAGGACAGTAGGGCTACAGTGGATTTTCTGATCTTTCCTGTATATTGGCTTTCCAGGTTCAGCTTGGGTTGACCCATAGATCACTTTTCCCACCCATTTTACTATCTTGTTTAGAACGGTTTGCATCAGATCCGTAAGGTGGTGAGCATGTTTACCGGATACCGCAATTGAGACGTCATCTGCATATGCAATCACTTTGAATGCCTCAGCTTAGTTCATTGACAACCAGATTCCATAGAAGAGGGGATAGGACTCATTCTTGCGGTGTTCCTCTACTGACAGATCTCTTTGCAGAGAAACTTCCTTTTTAGCATAAGATTTATTAATTCCACTATGGAACTATCTACTTTGAGCTTCGTCACTGCTTTTGTAATTGCAGAGTTACTGAGGCTATTGAAGGCCAGGAAAGCGGCTAGAGTGTATTCTTTGTGATGGAGGGAATATTTTATAGAACGAACTAGCTGTAAGGCCGCTTCTTTGCTGTTTTGGCATTACTTCGACCACTTTAGAATTAGAACCTTAGTTTGTCATTCTTTCATCAGTATTTGTTTGAAGTCGATAAATGAGCAGCAGACTGATGTGTAAAATAGAGCGAATGTTGAAAGAAAAATAGCATTCACCTATACGATCACTGGTGTGATAATTCGACCCCAGCATTGTATTCTTCAATGGCCAATAGACGACATCTTAAGTCGGAAACAACTTCGAAAATTACGGCTTTCGATTTGATGATAAGCTCTCTTTTGTATGATATATCGGTTTATGGTGTTTTAAAACCTTACCGCAGTCTCCGAAAATTCACATGTTTTTATTTATATTTTGCCATGTCCTTTTTAGCTTCCCCGCCATACCTTGTTCGCCACACACTTCGGTTAAGCTGGTATACAAGAGTGTCCTTGGATGTCATTATGGAGGCCATTGGTAGGGAGTTGGTGAAACAAATGTGGGTAGTGAAACTCCCGGCGGCTTGTCATGCAGGCCTTCGTTGCGGTTAAGAGAGATAAGAGATCCTGATGGATGAGTTCTGTTCTGTAGGTACCAAATATTCCTTATCTTGAAGTCACCATCCATAGCCAGGTTCTCAAAGCAGCTCATGTTTTGTCTTTAAGGTCACCTTGCAAGCCTTCATTTGTAGAAAAACGAACAGATTTGTATCATTCACCATCTTAGCAAAAATGTTTCGCTTTGCTTTCATTCAGTTACATGCCTGTAGTAATTGCTGTTATATAAAAAGCGCTGTATTTGCATTTTTCAATTTCAACAGAAAAGCATGATAGAATTTTGTTTTGAATTGAGGTTGTTTTAAATTTTTTTTTTTGGTTTTCTATTTTTTAATAAAATTGCAAATCATCCTTGGCTGGTATGACTATGTCATCAGTGTCAGAACCTAACTTAATAACGATGCGATGGTGCGGTGCATCACCACAGCCAGAGAGACAAACACAAAAATGTAAATAAAAAATTAAAAAAAAAAAAAAGAGAAAACGACTGCCATGGCCATGGAAAGATAAAAATCCATCAACGATAATTATTTTTTTCGCCTGGAATAACATCAAAGCTCTGGGAATTTATGCAAACACAAAAATGTGAGATAAAAAACAAACTCACCATCGTCATCGCTTGTAATTTCGATGTGGTTTGGTTACTCGTTGAAGAGTTAGCGGCATAGGGATGGGCACACACAAGGTCGGTGGCTCTTTAGTCAGCTTTTTATAAACAAGAGTCCTTTGGTTATTGCAATGTTTTCTTTTTTTTCGTGTGTGTGTCGTTGATGTTGTGTTTCACATGACGACACGTTTGTAAACATATCCATAGAATATTTTGATGAGGACCAAGTGATTTTATTACTTTTTGGTGTTAACTAGGTTCGGTTCTGGTTGTTGAACTGGATGTACGAAAGCAACTACTGAGTGTTGTGTGTGCTTAAATATGGCAGCTATACACACATATTGAGAACACTAAACTTCAACAACAAAAAAATATGTTCTATTGAAATTTTGATACATTTTTTTGTACAGATACAACTTTGTAAAGCAAACTTATTAATTTTGTTTAGAGGAGTCGCTTCACGGTATGTTTGTGGATTGATGGAACAACAAACTTTTAGCTTCCTTTTGGAATGAAGGGTTGCAACAATGAAACAAGAGCAGAGCCACAAATTGTTGACCTGTGAGTGAAGCTGGTCTTGTCAATTAATTACCGGGTGTTTTTTTTTAGCGATAAACATTTTATGAGCCCTGAAAAACGATTGAAAGGCTGAACTGTGCCCTTGTCAGCTTTAGCACCACTCGGATATCACATTTGGCTCCATCCAAACTCCACCACATAGCTTCTAAATCTTTTGATTTGCAAAGGTCATCTTTTCGTGCCCATAGAGTTATGGTAAGCATGTGTCGCGGGAGGTTGCTGGTTCGAGTTTTAACAGAAACAAAAAAATCTTTTTCATCCGGCATCGCCTTTTGCGAGGAGCTGGCAAGTCTTCCGATATTGAATTTATTGCCTTGAAAAGCAATTAGCCGTTCGGAACCGGCTGAAAATTGTATGTCCCCTTCATTCCCTCACAAGGCATGGGTGTGAGAAATGCACTAGGTCCCGGGGGCTCCTTGCTCTGTTCCACCGTCCTATGTATGTATAAGCTGGTCTTCTTCCACTTGAATGCGTAAGATGACGTCTTTACTTTCCGCGCTTTCCCAGCAATATGCTTTGGGAACCCCGTCGAGCATTGATGACCATCATCCGCTCTTCATTTCCTGACCGTATAGTCTCGTGGTGCGTACTCTTCTATTGGTACAGCTCATACAACTCGTTGTTTTATCTTCTTCTCTATATCCTTAAAATCTTATCATTTTCACTTTTTTTCGTAGCTTGCAGATACCACGATCAAATTTTGTTCGAAATAAAACCGCAGTCCTTGGCAATGGAATCAAAGTTTGATACGGAAGAATGAATTGGCAGTCTTAGGACACGGCCCTAGAGTTTTGGATCTCGACTATGAGTTGGTTGGGATAGGCATTAAATCTGATTAAAATGTTATCTACCTTCATCCTATATATAGTCATAATGTCAGAGTAGGCGGATGAAAAGCCATCTTCGGCTTCTGCAAAATAGCTTTCTTAAAAGCGGCTCAATTTTAACTACAAGAAAGTTTAAGAACTTCAATTTTATCACTATCACGGCTGTTAAGTTTAGCTCTTCATTTCTCACCTTGTGATCTCATTGCTTTGTGCAATCAATCACCGATTGCTTTCTTTCAAGCAAGATTAGCATTTTGTGTTCTCCTCTTGCAACCAACGTAGTGCCGTAATGGGATATACCTGATTAGCAATGTTGTTTACCCATGGTTGACAATACAAGTGTCCTTGCGAGAGCACTAAATATTCACATCAAAGCTTTTTTTGGTGTCTTTCAAAAAAGTTTTAGACTAGGTTTGTAGGTGCAAACTTAGGATTCCGTTATGCAAGCCTTCTGAGAACTGATTAACGAAATAGTTTTTCTAAATCGTGCTGCTTGTTTCAAAAATACACAAAAATATCTTCTACCCCAGTTGAACACGGAGTCAATCAAAGATGTCTTCCTTTTTAAATTATCTTTCTTAGCAATACCTTTCAATTCCCAACTGCAAGCCTTGGCCTGTTCAATGCAATCTTCAATCACATCGCATTCGCTTAAAAGTCTTTAGCTACGAAAAGAGTGCCGGGCTTGCTATTAGAAGAGACGGTTAATTGAAAATAACAAAAGTCACTGCCCACAACCAATGCTCTCTTGTGTCTTTGTAAATAAAATCGAATGGGACAATTATACAACTCTAACGAAGCCTATAAACTTTCTAAAATTTCTTCGAAGTCATTCAACCAATAGACAAAGCCCCAAACACTGCACACTCAAATTAACCGACTAATTAACAAAAGCATTACATTTTTCTCGCCTCGGTGCGCAATCTGCGACATTGTCTTGTGTCTGTTTTAAGATCTTACCCCCGGGGAGCAGGCTTTCCTTGCAGCAGTTAGTATCTATATATCTATGCCTACACAGCGTGGCAACCAATAAAATTCAAATAGGAAATTTTCTGTCTTTACGATTCCAGCAACAGCTACACCACACCGCCACCTGGTCATCGGTTCTTATCTGCAGCTTAGCTAAAGCTTCGTACCGCTTGATCGCGCGCCTAACAAAACGTAAAGATGTTGACGAGAAAACGTGACCAAACGGTAGCAAGGAAACAGTGGCAGTACATCGGTCCCGCTGTATAGTTGTCCTCCTACTACAGAGAACAATGTTTTGCCTGATTGCAACAGTGCCTAGGCAATAACAACAACAACACAGTCAAACATGATAGTGGTGCTGTGAGCTGCTCCCTTCGTTCCGTATCTTCAAAACAATACAACAACCTAGCCGTGAATAATTTCCTATTTTGATAAGCAATCTGATTGGCAGAGGGAACGGTGCGCTGGTGTTCCCCAGGAGAGCCGTCTCGTACCACATTGGAGAGCACTGAGCGCCCATAACCATTTCCCAAATTATCGTAAATAAAAAATTATTACAATTAAAGTTACACTCTCCGTGCGCCAGTGGGTATGTTACACATCGCCTCCCATGAAGGCGTCAATGGCCGCAGTTGCCAGGGCGACTACCAAGGCTCACCAGGAAGTTGAACGCGAAATTGACTGAAAGTGGTGGCTATGGCAAACAAAGTAATTAAAAGTCTTCGAATTGAGAAATTAAAAACTAAGAACCTTGACTGAAGTGTCACAAGTTGTAGTGAAGTTGACTCAAATGCCACTTTGACTTACCCGAAAGCAGTCGGAGACTCCGTCGTCATTCCCTCCTTTTGAATACAAATAAGCTTTCTTCAATTGGCACTAACAACGTGTCACAGTATAAATCCAGCCCTGTGTACAGATATAGCTTCTCCGGATAGCAATCAACAATGAGCTGACTTCGCTAGCCAGCCTTATGAATTTAAATAAGTTAAAATTTCTTAAACAAAGCAGGAGCTCCTGAGCAACAGCCACCCGTAATCTAGGAACACAGGTAATTGAAAACCAAATTCAAAGTGGGGCAGGAGATGGCCCCTTGGAGTAGTAGGTATATGCTAACCAAAGGAACGACTACCAGCTATGCTCCTGAAAAGCCACCCAACAGAGTCGTAAAGAATATAATTTGAAAAGTTGACTTTGTTTCTCTCATTTCCTGCTGTTCTTTTGCCAGCATGGTGACTTTTGTCACTGCAACTGCAGCAACACACGGCAACTAACCTCCTGGTTTTGCTATATAGCTCTTGGTCTGGTCTGAGGTCTGAGCAATAAACGAATTTCAAACGTGAGCTGATCTAGATGTACGATTGCCACTGGCACAAGGTGGTGCCTCAGTTTGGCCTCGATGAGTAGCTAGTGGTGAAGATGATGGTGATGGTGGTGGTATAGTAATACAGCACCAAAGGGCCACCCCAGGATGGGTGCTGTTCCGCTGGTATACTGTCACCGTGTCACAGCGTACCGTATCCGAGTGCATATGCATTACAATGAGCAGCAGCAGCAGGATAAATTATTTGCAGAATTTTATTGGAAACGTGCAGTACGGGAATTGTTCACCCTGGTTAACCCCTACCCCGCCACTCAACAACAGAAGTTACGAGAAGGAATGTAAGAGGTCGCTATGTTCGGTTCCGACACTGCGGTTCTTTAGACTAGAGTCTGTAATAGTAACAAGAGTGGGAGGCCGAGGAGGACGATGGTTAAGGGTGTGTGCTGTGTAGTAAGAAAGTCACCGCAGGACGGTGCAAAAGTTATGACAGAGGAGAGTCGGAATTTAAGCTATCCAAACGAAGAAAAGGGTTGATAGTCGTCCGATTGCCTGATAGACTTGAAATGTTTATGGCCCGGCTTAAATGGCAAGGAATTCGAGGAATTTCACTCGTTTAGAATAGCGTGGCAACAGCAATGGAACTGAAATGTGAAACGGAAACTGGTGGCTTGGGCTTTTATGCTTCAGGGAAAGGGAATGGCGTCCTTTCAGATTTTTGAAAGGAATAACTAACACTGACTTGCCGTCGGATGTGTTCCTTTACTATGCGGATGTGAAGGTTTCTCAATTGCATGTAGGAATAGGATAAATTTCTGAGTCTGTTTCTGTTGCTGTTGCTGTTGCTGTTGCTGTTGCTGTTGCTGTTGCTGTTGCTGTTGCTGTTGCTGTTGCTGTTGCTGTTGCTGTTGCTGTTGCTGTTTCTGTTGCTGTTGCTGTTGCTGTTGCTGTTGCTGATGCTGTTTCCAAAATAAGAAAAATAAATAAGGTGGCGCAAAATAGCGAGGAGCTGCAGGGCCTAGCGCTATACTTTCAACCATGCCTTGTGTTGGAATGTAGGGGACTTACAATTTCCTGCCAGTTTCGAATGGCTTATCGAGAAAGCGTTTTTCATTGCAATGAATTCACAAACGGAGGACTAACTAATTCCTCGCGAATATAAGTGCAATGAAGAACTCTGGCCTTAACTTAAATGAGTTTATTTTCTTCATCCCGTTAACTTTTTTTTTATCTCAGCAGCAACTCGAATACAAACTCACTTTACCCATCATCGCTTTGCCATCTAAGACGCCCTCGATTAGTCAATCTATTTTCACTTCATGTCCAACACAAGGCCAAAAGACCGACTAACTTTGTTTTTTTGGTCTATTTAGGTGCACCACTTTAGCCATGGGGGTGTAATCAGCCGAAATAAATGGTGCAAGTTTCCCCCAATGCCAAAACAGCACAGTCCTCGAGGGAGATCAAGTCAATTTACGCACACTGACTTCCTTGTAAGCTTTGCTCCAGGTAAGGTACCTTTACCCAACACTATAGGACCAAGTCCAGGTTCTTGTTCCACCAAAAAGAACGAGTGAAAACTTTTCAAAATTATTTCCGCCTTTAGAAAAAAGAATTTCTAACGAAGCGCTGGGATTATTACTGTTGGTCCAGGTCAGTACAAGGATCAGGGAGGAGAATTGCAAAAGGGCAAACTCAGTATTAAAAGCTGGGTGAGTGGAACCGCTCGCTTTTGGTTAAAATTAAAAGGATAACCCATGCG
The DNA here is from genome assembly GCA_914767635.1 of Melanostoma mellinum. Classification (NCBI taxonomy): domain Eukaryota; kingdom Metazoa; phylum Arthropoda; class Insecta; order Diptera; family Syrphidae; genus Melanostoma; species Melanostoma mellinum. Next base: position 4,809,755 of record OU612059.1, read on the forward strand.
GCGAGCATTTCCTTGTGGAAAACTTTTCCTGTAATCGACAAGGAAGATGGAAAAGCAGCAAGTTTAGGGCGGACATTTCGTTTGGTGCTGCATGAATAAAGTATGATTTTTGCTTCATCTTTTTAAAGAAAAAAAAAAAGTTGGATAAAACTTTATGCAACTGACGATATTAAATTCCAAGACTTGACTGCTAAGCACAAGAAGAAAAAAAAAAGTTATTTTAAAGTTCGCCGCAGCGGTGGTGTTGCAGTGAGGTGGTGTGGGGTTTTTGTTCACACAGCAGCATAAGGGCGGCAGAATTATAAATTCCTTTTAAGTGGAAATATTTCGCTTTAACGTATTTATGATAGACTTTCGGGGTTAGAAGTTTGTTCAGAGAAATTGTTTAGTTTTATAGGGGGCAAATTATTAAGAAGTTCCCAGTCAAGGAAGTATTTGTATCCTCTTATGGGTCGATTCAGTGGAAGTGATTTTAAATTCGGTGGTTAACTTGAAAGTTGACTTGAGTTTGTTGCATGTTAGGGCGAATGTTTTGAAAGATTAATCTCAGGACATTTTTTAGAGAGTCAAACAACGACTAAACCTGAAGCGTTGCAAATAAAAGAAATCAGAAGGCACTAATGGCATTTCAGTTAGGAATATCAATTCTAAGGCACAGCACTCACCTTGGCTATTCATTTAAAAGGGCTCCAGGGTGGTAAAAGCAAAACAAAGTGATTCGGAATATGTTCTATCTAGAAAATTAAAAATGAGACTCTTAACAAGGTGTCTTATTGGTGAAAATGCAGCTCTAAATGTAAAAATGTTGGTTTCAGCTTAGCATAAGCAAAAGCATAGTACATATATGGAATCTATAGTACTATCGAAAACAAAAATGGTCCCTGAAAGCCAGCTATGTATCCACCGGCGCGCGTACCCTGTAATTTTTAAAGCGCCGGCGGGCGGATACATAGATGGCTTTGAACGACCGTTTATGTTTTCGATAGTTCATTTCATTTCATTTATTTATTAATATTCAATAAGCCTTGAGACTGAGTCTCATTTACGGCAAATACAAATTTAAAGATTATATACAATATGAAAGTAAAGATTTGTTATAACAATAACAGTTTAGTAGGGATCATTGTAAAATTTATTAAAGGAATACAGATTTAATCAAAAGAAAAAAAAAATACTATAATTGTAAATGACAAATAAAGAGTGAAAATGCAAGGCCGTGCCTGGGTTCGAGAAATTATCAATTAAAGAACGGATGAAATTATGTAATGAACTTACAGCCATATTATTGAGAATTCGTAAAACTAGAAATGAAACTAGTTTCAGGTAAAACTAGTTTCGTTTCAAGTTTTGCAAAAAATAATCAAAACTAGTTCTAGAATAAAATTGGGATTATTCATTTCTGAAGAAAAAGTAGTTCGAGTTTTGAAAATCATATCTCGTTTTGAGTAAAAAAAACTAGTTCTATCAAAGAAGCTGCTGTGATTTTGAAAATGAAATAGAAAATTAAAAAAAAAAAACTGTAATTTTCAAACGTTTGAATGTATGCACGAATATTATTCGCATCTTGAACGAGAAATACATACACATGTATATAAAAATAAAATAAATGTACGTAATCTTTTTTAGTTTTCTATTTCGAAGCCCCAATTCGTGGAATATCATTCTACGCGCCATCTTTAAAATTATTTCCTTACTCGAATTATTTGATGACGTTTCGCAATTTATTTAATCTCTGTTGACTTTGATGAATAATACAAAAAGCCTTCAAAACTAGTTTTGAAATCCTTAAAACTAGATATTTCCAGTTTCATGAATTTCTAGTTTTATCAAAAACTAGTTTTACGATTTCGGGTTTTATACGTCATTATTTTTTTGAATAATACCGATTTGTTCAAAACTTGAAACTAGGAAACTTTTGAAAACTAGTTCTATGTAAAAACTAGTTTTGAAGTGAGTCAATAATATGGCTGTTTGTTTTAGACGATGAGATAAACTGTTCTATATTCTGGCACCGATCACGAAGAATGATCGTCGAGCTTGCAAATTTGTGCTTCTTGGAATATTTAAATTGTAAGTACGTGAAGAGACTGAAATTTAGAACTTGTCATACAAATATCCGGGCGTTTTAAAACGTATTAATTTAAAAATATTTACGCATATTTCAACTACGAAATATGACATTAATGACATACCAAAAACGCTATGTGACAGGTATGAAACATGATCAAATCGTCTTAATGAATGAACGAATCAATGAATCGGCGGATGCTAGAATTAAATGCTACATTCAGTTTCTGTTCGCTTATTGAGTCCATCATCATCATCATCATTTTCATTTCCGGCATTACGAGTATTCATCTTGAAGCGATCACAACTCTCCCACTTTTCTGCTTCGCACTAGTGATCCGCCTGTGGGGTACGCCGCGTTGACCTCAGAAAGCGTCGGCAAGCCTCCCGGTTTTGGATTGTTCCATGTCTGAGGCCAACCAAATGCTGCTGTTTTTGCATTTGCTTGTACCAGGAGTGTTTTGGCCTGCCTTTTCTTTTTCGTCGCGAATTTGTTGAAACGTTGTACGATATTGCCTTTTGGACGGGGTTCTGCGGATCTCTCCTTTGAACATGACAATACCAACTGAGCCGGTCGTGCTGAATTTTGTCCAAGATGGTACTTTTGACATGAAGGCTTCCACGGATCTTAGTACTTCTAATTCGATCTATAGCTTTGCTACTCTGCTGTCATCCGAAGCATCTTCATTTCGACTGCCGTCAATTTGCTCTCATACTTTTTGTACATTGTCCAACATTGTGAACCGTATGTCAGAGCTGGACGGACAACTGCTGTGTAGAGTCTTCCCTTCAGCTTAGGGGACATTTTTCGATCACAGAAGATAACGGAGTTTTCTCGCCACTTCATCCACCCTACGCTTACTCGATGGTTGATGTCGTCATCACAAGTTGCTTTACTATTGATCATAGATTCCAGATATTTAAACTTTTCACACTTGGGAAGCACATTTCCATTCAAATAAATGTCTGGAATAGGCTTGCCTGGATCAGAAAAAGGGCAGCACAGGTATTCAGTTTTTTGGCGCTAATACGGTACCCATTTCCTTCCAGAACAACAATCCAAACGACAAGTGCTCGTTGCAGGGATGTAGGATCCTCGCTTATGATGGCTCCATCGTCAGCAAAGAACAATTGTTGTACTTTATTGTCCGTTACTTTTCCTTCGAGCTTATTGAGTCCATACCACTATACAAAGGGAATCCATAAGATATTAATGGAGCTAAAAGCGTTTTTATTAGTATTAGTCGAGTTGTTTGTGGATAATAAGATGAAAATCTCCATAACCGCCTGAGGCCTCCATAAATACCACAAATAACTTTATTTACATGGTCTCTCCAAGTAAGCGTTTTGTTAAAAATGAACCCTAAGTTCTTAACCGTAGAGCTGTAAGGGATTACATGGCCATATAAGCAAGGGAAAAGCGACTCTTCTAAGCTACGTTTAAAAATAATTATACTTTGTGATTTGGTAGGATTTTAACCCTAATTTACAAACTGGGGTCCATTTGGACCCCAGAGCATGTTTGAACACTCATAATTTTTTTGTTTTTCATTTTTTTTAAATGGGGATTTTTACTCAGTGAACAAAATTCAATTTTTTATTCATTTCTTAAGTTGAAACGATTATCAGATGTTTACAGATTTTTCTGCGATTTTTTTGTGAAAAGAACCCGTCCACCCGAACTGGGGTCCATTTGGACCCCAGTACTGAAATTCTATGAAAAATCATATTTTTTCTAATAAATAATTATTTTATTTTAACAGCAGCCTAGTTTATGTTTAGAAGAATTTAACTTGAAGTTGTGGGCAGTTTCGGGAGACATTTAACACATTAGGTTCTAGTGTGGCAAGGGCAACAACATCTGCCACATCCATCGCAGGTGGTTCTGGTTTTCTTGTCATCTGCGCTCTTGGGCAAAGGTGACATCTGCTTCTTTTACAAGAAAGCCTTTCGGGGACTGTTGGTAATTTTTCCTGAACTCTCCCCAAAATACAGAGAGCATCCATTGCAGATTTTCCAATGCCAGATTGTGTTGCATGTTGAGAACGGTTATTCAATTCGGACTCAACCAGTTCCTCCGCTAGTTCGATGAGTTTATCACTTCTGTACAATTTTTTGTTTCTTCTAGGTGGATTGAAGTGTTGAAAAATGATAACAGTTGCTAGGGCTGCTACGTACAGTAGTTGTAGAATACAACCATCGGCCTGCGATTTGTTTTGCGTGTACATGAATAAACTGAGACCATTTGGTCGAATACATCGACTCCACCTTTGGTGCTGTTATAATCCAGTATCATTGCAGGCTTACTTTGATGACCGGAAGTGGCTTTCTCACAGTTATGTTGTGTTGATAGCAATACCACTTGTTTGTTTGGCCTCGGAACATAACTCACCAACGCCATTTTTCCAGAAAATCCAAAAATGGATGAGTGGACTGGACGATACTGCTTTTTGTTATTGACCTTTACAGGCTCATTCTGCTCATCAAGAACCTCCTTCGCTACAAAAGGTTTAGGCAAATCTCTTTTGTTTTTCCGAATCGTGCCAAGAATAGTGATCTTCTTATCCAGCAACTTCAATGCCAAATCCACCGACGTAAAGAAATTATCAATAGTGAGGTTGCGTCCAGAATTGAAATATGATGGCATCAACGACATCACCACATCATATCCACGACCAAGTCCTGTACTTTGGTCAGAGCTACCAGTGTAGACAGAAAACTTCAGTGGATAGCCCGTTGAGCTTTCATACATCCACCTAAAGTTCAAGCCATTTTTGGCAGGCTTGCTTGGCATGTATTGGGGAAATTCAATCATTTTTACCTGAACAAAGTGAAATAATGACTAATATTTCTTTTGATATGCATCAATATTACAATCAGTAATTACGTAAAACAGACATATCGAAAGGGATAAGCGGGAATCCCAGATTTGCAAAATTAGGCAATTTCCATCGTTTTTGAAATTGAAAAATTTTATTGCTGACCTCCTACATACCTGCATAATGACATCTCTGCTTAAATTTCTTTATCCCTGCTATATATAATACTTAGAAACAATTCATACAATAGCCAGAAGAACTATAACTGAACAATATAAGTCAGAAATCAAAAAAATTCCGAAGAAAAAATCGGGGGTCCATTTGGACCCCAGTTCGGGTGGACACGACTTTTGCCGGTTTGTAAACGAGGGTTAAACTAAGTCATTTCTAACTGCACAATCGTGAATATTTTTTAAATCGTCGTTCATATTAAAAATGGTGTTTTCGACGCGACCGATTGAGAAGGGAAAGTAAATTTGTAAGTCGTCGGCGTAAAGATGATACGAGCAATGATCAATAACTTCAACAACATCATTAATGAACAAACTAAAAAGCATGGGGCTCACTAACGAAACCTGACGGACACTTGCTTTAAGATTTAAGAAGTCGGAAGTTATTGACCCGAAACAAACGACCTGTTTTCAGTCTGCTAAATAACTTTGCATAAGCTTTAAGGCGGATGAAGAAAAACTAAATTTATGCTTTAATTTATGAATGAGAATTGATCCAAAAGCATTAGAAAAATCAAGCAAACATAAAACAGAAACTTTATCTTCCATCATTGCAATCCGTAAATCATCTTGAACTTTCAAAATGGCAGAAACGCAGCTATGCATTCTTCGGAAACGCGATTGCAATGTCGACAAAAAATTTTCTGATTCAACATCAACATATTCAGAGATTTGATTGAACATAATTTTCTCTAAGCCTTTTGCCAGAAAAGGAAGAATGCTAATAGATCGAAAATTTAAAAAGTCATTAGAGCTTCCTTTCTTGCGCAAGAGAAGGACCTTTGTTACCTTCCAAGAACTTGGGAAAAACGATTTGGTCAAACAATCATTGTAAAGATTAACAATGCTGGGGAGGAATGCAGGAAGTAAAATTCGAATGAATTTGGGACAAATATTGTCAAGACCTATCGCGTTAGAACTAATTAAGGAGAGAGATTTCAAGCATTCGTCGGGTGAAACACAATTGAAAGAAAAGGAACCACCATCATTGTCTTATGATGATGAAGAAATTGATTGACGGTTATGGTTATTCCCTGACGAAAAAAAAGAAAAAAAAGTGGTTCAAATTGTTCTCGAAAATGAGGTCGACGAAATGCTAGATTTTCCAATCGCACACATATTTTTCAAATTGTTCCAAAATTTGTGCTACAGATTTCATATACAATGGCATAAGTAGCTTTCAAGCCAGTTAATTTCTGGGATCTGTTCCAAACTAAGTTGGTTCAAATTCTTAGAATTAGCTTGACATCTTAAAAATTTGTCTCCGTCGCGGAGTATGAATACTTTTAGCTACCACATTGCAATACTACTCCCAAATCTCAAAATATCCCAAGTAATTTTTTTACTCGCTTAAAAAAAAAGTACATCAGACATAAAAAGTCATGTTTTTTAGTAATAACATCTCACAAGTGGTGGGGGATGGCAGTTATCATTTTTAACAACGTATCTTCAAAATTATACTAAACCAAAGCCCTTAGTCAGCTTAACATTTTTACCAAAATTTTCCCGTTCAAGCGTCAACAGAAGAAAACAATTGAAAAAAATTAAAAATCTTCTCTTAGATAATTTTAATACATTAAAACAACAAACACCACAATAAATCTAAGACTTGCTCTGCATTTCACTAGCCATTTCCGAGAGATATGGCCTATTGATTTTGCCACAAGTCGTCCATGGCATTTCTGGAATCACTCGAATGTGCCGAACGACGTTGCTTTGTTCTTTTGGCAATTTTTGTTTTATCATTTCTGCTAGTTCATCTATTTTCAACAAATCCGCGCCAGGTTTTAGCACAACAAAAGCAGTTCCTATGTCATCAGCTGGGTGTTTGGGATCTGGATGTCCTACTAGAGCACATGTCATCACACTCGGATGTTCCATAAGAGTGTTTTCTACGTATGTTGGAATAACCTGTTCAAAAATGTCGTCAATAAAGCTGCGATAGACAAAAAAAGGAGAATTTACTTACAATTGTGGCGCCAGATCGCACTAAGAACTTATAACGTGTGACAATATTTAGCAAATTGTCATAGTCTATGTATACATAGTCGCCGGTATTCAGCCAGCCTCCTTCTAAGAAGCTTTCCTCGTTCGCCTTGTCGTTCTTGAGGTACTGGAGAAACGGCACCTTATGTTTGATACACAGCTGGCCCATATGGTTGGGGCCCAATGCCTTCTGATGGTCATCGATTATTTTTGCCATAAATCCTATGACCAGACCTCCTCCATTCACACCGTGTTTGTTGATGTTTTCACATGAGGCTACACAACCAGCCAGCTCAGTCATTCCGTATACTGGAACTGCTTTACAATTTGGAGCGATTCTTGCAAAGTTAGCGATCAAAGAGTCTGGAACAACTTCCCCTCCTGTTAGGGCTATCTTTAACGAACTCAGGCTGGAGCCACAATTTTCCGCTTCTTTCAGAATATCCGAGTACACCCAAGGAACAGTGAAACATTGTGTGATTTCGTAAGTGTCGATAAGGAGCCTGCCAAGTGGACCAGAAGAATACTGTGATGTGTATATGCGTTTAACTCCAAAAAACACTGGAAGCATCATAATCGAAACTTGGCTAATCCATCTCAGGAGACTAAAGCAAAGGACAACGTCTCCTGGTTCTTGATGCCACCATGTCACAATCCCTTGCATCATCATCGCATGCGAGTGTACTATAACTTTGGGTACTCCTGTCGACCCAGAGGTCAGCATCAAGGTTGCTGGTTTGGTAAAAGGGTCTCCAATATCTGGAACCTCGAAACTATCAACATCTACTGTTGCATTGAATAAATCCGCAATGGCAGAAGGTTCTTCTGTCCCAAGACCAAGAACGTGTTTGAGTTTCTGGAGGTTTACGTTCTTCAATGCCCCGAACAGCGTGGACCTGAAGTGTTCTTCAAAGATTATAACTGTTGGGTCGATCCGGTTAAGAATTTCTTCGACGTCACCTAAGTGGAAAGGGATTAAATTAAAAACAAAATTCTCGCTATGCACGTTTCTTACCGCCCACTAAACGTGTTTCGAAAAAATTGATAGGTGCTCCGATTGTGTAGCAAGCAAACGAAATCGGTGTTGTCCACTGGTTGGACGCTGAGTACAATACAATTGAGTCGCCTTGTTCCACTCCAAGACGCATCAAGTTTGAAGCCACTGTAATTGTTTGACGATAGATGTCCTCCACAGTGAGTTGAGTTCCACTTTCATGATGCACTTCAAGTATTCTTTTTGGATCGTCTTTTTTAAGTTTGGTGAGAATAGTCTGGCCAAGGCCGCAATATTCCATATCATTGTCTGGCGCTCTCCACACCTTCTCTTCACTATCGTATGTAGTACACATTTTCTAATAACAAATGCTAAGCTTTACGATCAGTCTATCTGCGTAAGCTGCTACTGAATGAAATGAATAGCAGTGACTGAATTTGACTTGCACGTCATGTTTGTAGTTTTCAATTCGTTTCAATTCGTTTGATAAGATAAGAAATCATATCAACATACTCGAACATTTAAATAATGTTTGGTGGGGCAATTGTATGGAAGTACTTGAAACTTGAGTAGATAAGTGTGATTAGCTCTTGAGAGCTCTTTCAATTTTTCATCTACCATATTATTCTGTTTCATGATTTTACACATCAGTGGGACGTGAATGCAAATTTTCCGACTTGTTGAATGAAAGCTTCGTTCTCTGCCAATAGCAAATCATCTTTGTGGGAGTAAAAACATGTGCTTTCAATTAACGGAAGCATTTCGTAATTTCGTATAAAAGTTGCTAAATTTAAAATACTGACCATACCCTAGAACTTAGACAACACTTCAATGAATAATTATGCTGCTGTTTATTTGACTGCAGGGTGTCTTGATTCTTTTCAATTGAAAGCTGATGTTTGTTCCAGAAGCACAGTTTAGTGGAATCAGATTCCACCCTGAAAACAATTATTCCTCGTGTAACTAGTGGTACAACCAGGGGTGTAGCGAGAGGGGTGGGGTGTGGGGGGTGCAGCACCCCCATGATTTTTCCGAGTCGGCAAATAGAGGAAGAAAAACAAAGTAGATTTGCCGAGTTAAGTCAACTCAACCAATTTGCAATACAGTCCTTACAAAGATGCTGCATTTTGCTTTGCTTGCATTTCATTCTCTGGAAGATTCAAAGACAATTTGCTAATCCGGAATGGGTATCGGTTTGTGTTCGTCAGTGGCATAAAATGTAGAGTCGGGGTACACAAAAAGAAGGAAAATTGGTTCAACATTTCACTTCTGAATCACATATGGCGGTTTTACTTGATTATTGCAATTTTGTTAATGGAAGAGCTCACGTCAACGTTTTGCTGGACAAAGCTGAAAGACAACAAAGCATTCAAGAAGAAGAAAAAAATGCTTATCATTTAAAAGTGCTGCAAATTTTAGTCGATGTTGCGATATCCTTTGGAAGGTAGGGATTACCTTTTCGTGGTCATAAGGAGTCCGATGAGGACGATGGAAATTTTCGACAAATCACTTTACTGATTTCACGACATTGCCCATTAATGAAAAAATGGTTGGACGGGTCTTCAAAAAGGCCGCGAGGTGTGACGTATCTTAGTCCGACTGCCCAAAATTAATTTATCGATCTATTGGGTACTAAAACTCAAAAAATCATGGTGAATGAGATCAATAAATCAGGTATTTTTCTGTTATGGTTGACACAACTCTTGACTTATCGCATCAAGATCGACTTGCTGTCAACAATTCAACATTCGATACTTAGTCCAAACCGACGAGAAACCTGCTCCTATGTCCTATTGAACGCCTTTTGGAATTGGTTGTTCATTGTTCTAACAAAAAAGACTGGAGAAGAGTTGCGAGTTGGCCCAAAAAATCATATCTACACTTCAATCAATTGGTATTTCTATGAAGAATATTGTATTCCGATCCTATAACTTTGGCAAAAATATGTCCGGTAAGTATAATGGTATCCAGAGCAAATTGTCAGAAAAATGTGGTTAGAAAATCTCTTACATTCTATGTCAAGCGCATCAAGCATGTAATTCAAGCGTTCTGAACAAAGAGTTTTTTAATACTTTGGAAGCCTTATTTGTTTTTTCTATTGTACTACAAAAGTTCAGTTTTAAATTCATTTTTTATTGTTCTTTCTTATAACTACTTACATTCTAACAAAAATGTTTAAACTAGCTTACATAATAACTTAATTAACTTACTGACCCTAGGCGGGTACTCTAAATTACACAATAACTTATTTCTAATGCCTTTCGGCCTAAAGATACCATATACATATAATTCAACTAGAGCTAATACTAAGAACTAAGAAAATTTAAAAAACTTAGTTTCGTCGATCATGTTTTTGTTTTTCTTAAAACTACTTAAAACTAGTTAAAACTACTTAAAACTAATTAAAACTACTTAAAACTAGAGCAGCCATAGTAGCTTTTTATATTTTTTTTTTTTTTTTTGTTTTTTGTGTTTTACAATTTTTTTTTGGGATTTTGTATTTTTTCTATTTTTTTTTGGATTTTGGGACGCACAGTCTTTTAAAATTTTTTTTTTATTTTAATTTTTTACAATTTTTTTTTTTTTTTATTTTCGACGCAGCATTAGTTTTTATAATTTTTTTTTTTTTTGGGTTTTCTAATTTTTTTGCTTGCCACTATGTCTACCCCCTATACCCTAAGTCTTACACACTAAGCCTGTGCAAGCCAGCCATTGGCGACTCGCTATCGGTATCATTTTCTGTCTGTTGCTCAGACAACCACCAGAACTGTTCTGACGTTTTAACAACGTCCCGTCGATCGCGATCTGAAACCGCCCTACTGAACCGGAGGAGCTCTTCAACGTCTCCGCCTACTGCGGCAACGTCCCGGCCATAAAGGAGCCGTCGTTCCACGGACTTACGGCAGACGTGGTAGATCAACGGAACCGCCGATCTGTCCTGTATCAAACCTATCATGTCAAAATAGATGAAAGCCTCCGGTGGGACAAATCCACTGAAACGTGTTCTCTCCATATATTCTAAGTTGGGGTAATAAGCCCCAAAAATCAGGCCATTGGTCGAGATCATCGCTCTTGCAGTGTGACCACGAGTCAGTTTTATAATGAAGTTGTCGATCCTGTTTATTTGAGCCCCGTTGTAAAGGACCTCATTAGGATAATATTTTCTGTACTCCGACTCTGGTGTTCTGTACAATCCAAGACAGGTACGCAGACACTGTCTCTCAAACACCCGAATCTTTTCCATTTGAGACGCTGTAACATTGAACCACACGGGGCACCCATAGACAATCATTGGCCTTATGAGGGCCATGTAGCAAATCACCTTCACTCTGCTATCAAGTTGACTGCTGTGAAACAGTCGCCTTGTCAGAGCGAAAGCTCCTCTAGCCCTGGCCAAAGCCGCATCCATATGTTTGTTAAAATATAGATATTGATCTAGCCAGATGCCGAGATACTTGACTACTACTTTGCTTGGCAGTGGGTGGCCATGTAGATCAACGATCACCAGCTTTCGCCAGTTCTTTCTCGTATCCCATGAGGCCCGAGCCAACGGGGTTCTAAACACAATTGTTTCCGATTTCTGAAAGTTGATTTTCAACTTCCAGTCATCGCAATATTGCTGAATCTTATCGAAGTCACGCTGCAAGAGTGTTCTGATGACCTCGATCTTTGGACCTGTTCTGTACGCGATTAGGTCGTCTGCGTACGCTATAGCATGGTGAAGGGAACCAATTAGATCGCCGGTGAAAATGCTAAACAAAATAGGTGAATTCACCGCCCCCTGTTGTAGACCGTTCTGTATTTTAAAAGTTCTGGTAGAAGTTATATTGCTACTTTTCACAACAAACGTTCTACCATGAAGCATGTCATTCAGAATATATAGTAGTGGTTTACTCATGCCATACCTGATCAACTTATAGAAAAGACCGTCTAACCAAACGGTGTCGAAAGCCTTCTCCAAGTCAACCAGACATGCACCCGTACACTGCTTTTTAGCTTTGTTCCATTGAATATCAGATACTAGTTTAGACGCGGCATGTATGGTATCATGGCCCGCCTTAAAACCGAACTGATTTTCTGGAATAATATGTTTGTCCTCAGCCCATGTGGACAGAGCTCTATTGAGAACTTTCTCGAATACCTTGCTGATACTCGGAAGAAGACTAATTGACCGGAGATTTGCTGGATTGGAACCATCCTTACCTTTTTTAAGGAGAGGATGGACCACTGCCGTCTTCCAACGCACTGGATAATATGCATTATTCAGCGCGTTGTTGAACAACGTGGTGTATATGTCCACCGCTTCCGAAGGGAGGTTTCGCAGCACAACATTGGGTATGCCGTCGACTCCTGCTGACTTCTTTTTCTTTATTTTGTGAAAGATGTCCAAAAGGCCATCTTAGAAACGAACAGGGTGTTATCCCCGTTTCGATGGGCGATGACTGCATTTGCAAGTCGGTCGTCATTGAACCTAGTGAAACCAGGATTCTCGGATCGCCAATGCGAGATCTCGTCTCTAAGATAGAAGTGTCCAACGAAGGCTCTGTTCTCAAGGTCGTAATTCGGGCGAATGCACTCATTCACCTTATATACTCGCTCGAAAACAGCACCCACAGTCTCTACCTTCTCTTGAGCATCTTCCACTATAAAGTGGTCATCATCCAAGATGGCCTCATCCGGATCTATCCCTATTGTCATAAGTAAGTTTTTGTTCTCTGTCGTCCTTTGGAGTTTAATACCCTGAAGGTCATTTTGATCTTTTCTCCTAAAGATTTTGTTTATTTCCGGAAACATACTCGGGTTGTTGGACTGCACAGCCCGAATTTTATTGTTCCAGAAACATGAAATGGAAATTCTATAGTTTTCTTTAATAAGTTGTTGGAGATTTTTGATCTGTGACCTCAGAGTTCTAATCTCCAAATCGTGTCGGTCAGTAAACCTCCTGTGAAAGAGCTTTAGTCTTGACAGGAGTCTACTTTTTTGTTTGCAAAGTGCGTCTATTGTCGCGTTTCTGTACATGTTCGTTGGATCGTTTTGCCTATACTTAGGAATTGTCCTGTCCATTGTACTACGGATTGCATCCTCCATACGTTGCAGGTATCCATCGATCTCAACGTTCGACAGATTCCTGTTGCATGGTGGCGCAATACCGTTCGAACGAAGTTCCCTTGAGACGGCACCGGAAAAGCGCGGCCAACGTGTCTTACCGTAGTTGTAAGAGTGCGTCGGCACGTACTCCTCCAGTTCCACAAGGTCGTTCGGAAGCAATATGACGGCGGCAAGTCCACAGTGGTCACTGTCGTACTCAACCGTCGTCAAACAATTTTTCGTCCGTCGAAGAATGTCGTCGGTCAGTTTAAGTCTTGAGTCTAAAAGCAATAGATCCAAATAAGACCCACTTCGAGGATATGAAGGCCTGTCAGTAGCCAGCAGATCGACTTTACACTCAATGCTGTGGAGCCCCAGCCAATTGAATAGCTGGGTCCCCCTTGGATTGGCTAATTGATTTCCCCAATCTTGGTGTTTAGCATTGTAATCACCGGCCAAAAGGAAATAGTTTTCTTCTGAGTTCAGTTTCAGAGTTCGAAAAAGTGATTCGAGATCTGTTATAAAACATGAGGGTTGAGAAGCCTCCGGCGCATAGATTGCGACCACATACAACCGCCTCCCCTGTTGAAGAGGGATGCATACGATACACGCTTCCAGCAACCGGAATCGGCGTACTTCACCACTATATATTACCTTATGAGCAATGCCCTTACGTAAGAAGATCGCAACCCCACCCGCGAAAGTCGAGTTGGGTCGATCCCTCCTTACGATAATGTAATTATTATTCGTCAAATTGTAATGCTGGTTTAGCCTAGTTTCGCTAATCATACACACATCAGGACGTTGGTCTTTTAACAACTCAAGGAAGTTGGTTCGTCGTTCTATCCTAACACACACATTCACGGCTAGGATGTTAAAAGGCCTCTCCGGCAGCGCGCCCGTTAACCTAAAAATTGCGCAAGCGACGGCACTGCACGGTAGATCAAATCCACCCTACGCGCCTGCTCACTTATTTGCCGTGATAGCTCACTCATTTGTGCCTGAATGACACGCAGAGCGACCATCACCTCTGACTCCCCAGTAGCTGCCTTTGACTTTGGCTGTGCGGCCGCTTTCTGAGGAGGTTGTACCGTTTTCCCAGCTCCACCCGCCATTTGGGCGTAGGAAACTTGGGGTACGACGGCCCTTGGAATTGGTCTGGCTGTAAGCCTTCCCTCGTCCTTGGTTACTGTTGGAGCAGCTTTTAATGATTTTTTGATAACCTGGTATCGAGGACATCCCCGATAGTTAGCAGGGTGTCCATCTCCACCACAGAGAACACATTTCAATTGGGTCTTATCTTCGACCCTTTCCTCACCGAGCTTGCACTCTTTTTCTTTGTGGTTCTCTCCACACTTCACGCACCTCGACTGCATTTGGCAGTTGAATGCGGCGTGCCCGAACCTTTGGCAACGAAGACATTGTAAAATGTCTTATTTTTTCCCATCTTACCATCTGGTAGTCTAGGACTGAGATTTTCCTCAGACTCTCCAGACGGCTACTGGGTGATAGGGTGACGAGGAACATCGGCAATAGCCGCCTCTCCCGTCTAGCCTTAGCCGTGGTGAACGACTTGACCCCGATAAACTCGAGATCGTCGCTCGCCAACCTGCGGAGTTCCGCTAAGAGCTCCTCTGGGTCAGAGGTAGGCTCTACCCCTTTCAAGAGCATGGTTTTCGGCTTCTCCTCTTTGGGAGTAAAAGTAAAATGTTCGGTGGCAGTTGTTTGCAACAGTGCCCGAACGATCTTATGGTCACCAATGTTTTCACATTGGATCGCATGTCGATCTTGTGCTAATCGTTTAATTACAAATTTATCGCCTATGGCGGACTTACACAGACTTTTTGTTGCTTGTAACTCCATCTTGTGGGTGTTGATGGGGGGCACCCTGCTTTTAGCTGCTGACTTCTTTGGCTGCTGCTTTTGTTGTGTTGGCTGTTGTTGTTGTTGTCTCTGCTGCTTTGGCACCGTCTCTCCTGGCTGCTTCGTTGGCGCGGCTTTTTTAGCCGCGGTCCCCCGTTGCTGCTCTTGGGTAGCAGTTTTCTTTCTTTGGTTTTGCTCCCCAGCTATTTTATTAGCTGTTGTGCCTTGTTGCTGCACGGGAGCTGTTTTTGCATTTGCCTTTGTTGTTGTTGGCAGTTGCTGTTTGGCATTGTCTGACTTTGCCATTAGTTGTTGTTTTGCCTCGCTTTCGGCTTTCCTGCGGGCCACCTGTTTTTCCTTGATCTCTTCGATCTCCTTGTACAATTTTTCCAATATTGTAGATATCGTACGAAGTCTCTTGTCTTCTACATTGTTATCTACATTGTTATCGTCCACACCGTCGCCTTCGTCTGCCAATGCTGCGAACGAGTTTCCACTACCAGTGTAACGGCCCTCGCCACCGTTGGACTCATATTCGTAAGTGGAATTTAGGCTTTCGATGCTGTCGCTGCTGGTCGACATCTCGTCATCGTCGACCTCCTTATCTTTTACTATTTTTTGTCTGCGGGACACCAAATTCGGTTTGGCTTTTAGGCGCCGCCTCTTCTTTGCAGTTGTTGTTGCTGCTGTTGCTGGCACCGCAATTTCCATTGGATTTGCATCCAACACTTTTTTTGTTGTTGATGGACCGCTATGGTCCATCACAGTTCACAGACGACTGTGTCGCTTTTTTTTCACCTTCTAATCGGATTTTCTCCTTTATTTGTATGCAAGAAAAATTCAAAAACATTGAAAACTCCTTGCAATTGAAAAATTTGTCAAAAACTCAATGGACTGCTTGAGCATTGTAAATGCTTTAGAAGGAATAAAAGCGATGCCAGTTCTTTAAATATAACAATAGTCGTTCTATTGTGCTCTGCTTTTGGACTTTTGAAAAAAATCTTAGGTATATTTTGATTTTATTAGTTCGTTATGTTTTTGGAGAAATGTCATAGAGGGAGGAAGAGTTAATCGTTTTTGATGCTTCATTGCTGATTCGAAGCACATTGAAATAATTTTAAGAAATGAACGATGATGACTTCATTTGCTGAAAAACTAAAGCTAAGTCCCGAAAACGATTTTTTGAAACATAATAGAACGCGTCGGTTACCATAGAGAATTGGTGAAAATTCTGAAACTGTTTTTGTATTTGAGCTAGAAACATTTTATAGAAAAGAGTT
Source organism: Melanostoma mellinum (assembly GCA_914767635.1). Taxonomy (NCBI): domain Eukaryota; kingdom Metazoa; phylum Arthropoda; class Insecta; order Diptera; family Syrphidae; genus Melanostoma; species Melanostoma mellinum. The sequence goes on from OU612059.1 coordinate 4,826,082, forward strand.
CAAAATGGTTCTTCAAACTTTTATTTCGCACGTTAAAGATAATTTAACAGATAATTTTGCCATTTTTGAACCTTTCTTAAAAATTTTTTAAAATATTCGCTTCCAGAGCAAATGCCACTTATAGAATTAGTCAAATCTATTATAGAATTAGATCGTTTTTTTAAAGAAGATGTGGACTGCCTACTTGTCGGAACTGCAAATTCTTCTTTTTATGCTCAATTTTCGACGATATTGTCAAAGAGGTATTCGAATCAAGAGTTGTGATTCCGTTAGCCTTCAAACTAGTTTGCTACATGTTAACTGCTCCTGTGTCGTCGGCTTCTTGTGAGCGGTCATTTAGTAAACTTAAAATAGTTCTTAATTATTTGCGTACGACGATGGGTAGTGATAGGCTAAATTCATTAATGCTTTTTTATTCCTCAAAGGATATTGTTGATAATATTCAACCTAGTGAGGTCGTCGACAAATGGGCAATGGGCAATGGGCATTATAAAAACACCGGAGAGTTGGACTTTAAATTCCAATTTATGAACTTTTTGTTAACTAATAATAAGATTTTTAAAGACTGAAATCAAAGAATGTGTGCTCTTTCTCATACCAAATAGATACTATTTCTTATAAATAATTTTAATTTGTTTGTTATGTTGTTATATCGTTATATTACTATTATAAATTGATTTTTTGTCAATAAATGAATTTCTGTGAAATGAACACTTTTACGTTTTTCATTACTTTTAGTTTTATTTATATAATAGCTGAGCGGCCCGGCGGGCGTTGCTCGGGTCTATAGTTTTAAGATTCATCTTCACCAAAATGAGATGGAGTTTTTCACCGAGCTACGAAGCTAGATGCTTGTTTCTAGGGATTTCCAGGCTGGATAGTCGACGTAAGACCCATGATACAATGTTTGTGAGAGACATTTTATGCTATCATATAAAATGTCCTAAGTTGTTGGCTATAGTTCCTATTTTTTTTTTTTATTTATGCACCCGAAAGACCACTTAGACAACGTGCATTCTTTTCCAACCTCGTCATAGAACGAATTACGGGTCCAATGAACCGCTAACAAGAACCTTATCAAATTTTAACTCTGTCTGCAACTTGGAAGATAGATATAAGCCAATCGAGATTATTGTTTAAAAATTCTCTGCGTAGCATTACTTTGTAATTTTAATTATATCAACTTAATCTTATTATTATTTGTACACATAGTTATATATATATACACAAATTTAAGCAAATTAATCTGTTAGCATTAAGCTGTAGATAATAAATAAAATGAAAGATTCACTTTCTCGCTCTTTTGCTTGCGTGGGAATATGGGTATGAAATATAATGGCAATAGAACTTTTGAAATCCTTCCAGTAGTTTCTAAGTTTCCGTTCCCTACCCCGTTCCTGTGGGAATATGGAGATCAAACCTTGACAAGAACCATCTCTGGACTAAACTCTGTTTAGGAGTCTATACCGGACATACAAACATATGCAGTCGGCAAGTTCTTAAGACTAGTTGGCATTTCATAAAAATTCAAGCTCAGCATCACCACAAAGTAATTCTTTGGGTCGCTGCTATGACTGCGGAAGAGCACGCATGAAAGCACTCGCCGATCATGTACCGCATGCCGGAAATTCGTTTGTCCCGACCATTTTTATTTTTTTTTTTTTTTTATTCTTTGTTATTTTCCAGATACATATGTTAATCATTACTGGAAATGAACAATTAGCTTGGCGATTTGTAGTTTATTTAAAAAGTGTGATGAATTTTAAACTTAAATTCCTTTTTTTTCTCCAAAAAAGCTGAAATTTTCTACTTTTTTTTTTGTTTTGTTGTGTTTTTTCTTACTATTTACTTTTTTTAATTTTAAATAAAACGTTGTTGTGTTCTTAAGCAAAATAAACTTGAAAAAATTATAGTACCCTGTTTTTATTTGAATTTTTAAATGGATAACATATACGAATCCGCCCGAAGACTGGCGTAACTTTTTGGTGCGCGACGACTGCAGGGTTACCTCAATCAAAATCACCACACAATATAATTTCAAATCAGAGCAGAAGATATAAGAAATCATCCTAATGCAAAATTACTAACTTAAAACTTACAGAAGCTACAACGCCGAAATTACTAAAGATTGCTGTTACAAGACCAATCTGTAAGAGTGGAATTAAAAATCATCGAATCTATTACCGGTTTTGCCGGTCTCTAAAAAGTTCCTTGAAGCAATTGTTGTTGATAGGCTACAACCTACAAAGTTTAAGTCAAAAGTACCCACCTACATATAAGTAAAAGCGGTATACGGATTCCAGAAGAACAAAAATACAGACTGCTTGATGAATTTGCTAACTGTGTGCACGAGAGTTGTTTATGGATTTCAGCAAGGCTTCTGATACACTCAATCACTTAAAACTGATAGAAACCCCAGAAAGAATCTGTATTCAAGGGTTGTTAGCTAATTGGATGACAGATTATCTTCGCAACCGAAGACTTTGTTTCAAGATAAACGATGTTTTCAGTGAATCAAAGAATGTTGAATATGGAGTCTCACAATTGTCTAATATGGGTCCACTTCTCTTCATAGTTTATGGTATGTTTATGTATGGGCTGTGGTTGCTGAATAGGTCACCCAGGAACGCAGTGATGTAAATAGAGATACTTTCATTTTTGTACTGTGCTAAGCTTTGGGAAGTTAAGTCACCGTTTAGTAAGACGTCGTGTGTTGTTATTGAATCCATCTTCTTGCGGAAGTGAAATGTAGGCTTCTGAAAAAGAAATTCATTTAACGCTCTGGTCTACGTACTCGGTAAACAGTGAGACAGTTCAAATAGTTTTAGAGAAATGAAACAAAGAATCTCATTAAAGGAACTATAAACAACTTTTGAGATTAAAGCCAGATTCCCCCGGTTCAGTTCATAAGACATACCATACCCACTTGACAAGAATGAGTTATCGTCGACCAATGGAAGCTATGAGCTCCTGTCCCAGTGCAGTGGCTTAAGGATTTGATAAATGCAATGGTGTGGGAAAATCAAAACCTCTTTAAGACTATCTAGATTCAATTCTTGAAACATTACTTTGATGGATTGCCTGAACAAACTGCGAATGCAACCATCCCCGTCCCTATACCTACAATCGCAGATAGAATTAATCAAATACGAATTATCACGTCCACACACAACGCAGAGATTGTGTCAGTTGCACTTACCGTGGCTGGTAATTGTCATCTCCCAAGCTACTACACACACTCCTTCTTACCCACAAAGCCAAAAGCTTGCGAGATTTATTATCGAGAAGCCTTGGATCATTTGCATGTGTGAAGACAACACGCATAAATCACACAGCCGCCTTCCTTCTAATCGTCATTTGACCACCCCTGCTACTTCTCAAGTTACAAGGAGGCAACAATCAACCATACCTTTGTATGAGTTTGGATATAAGATTGCATTTTACGCACATGCAAATCTTATGCTGCCGTATGTAGGTACATCGCGTCAGCCAAGCCAGACAGTCACTCAGTTGGATGGTTGTTTTCAAGGAGAAGAGCTATCACCTCGATGTTGACTCCTGACAGTTATATAAATTAATCAAACAATTCCGCAGGACACTTGATAGATGAACTCATGACATGCGGCTGTTATCTGTGGAGTGGTGCACTCCTCTTTCACTGACCATATGGTCAACAGAGGTGCAGTTGCCGCCCTCTTTTTATCTTTAGTAGTCATTCTTTCGTTAAAATCTTGTAAGTTTTGGTCCGTTGGCGTGCACAAAATTAATGTCTGGCCAAGCCAACAACGAGCCCCTTATCTCGTATGCAACCATCAGGAGCCGCTTCCAATCGAAGCCCCGTGTCCGCACAATCAATTTGCTTAAGAGTCAGAGTCTGACGAAGAGGATGCGATGCTATGTAGCCATTGCCAAGCCACGCCACACCGTCCAGCATAGCCTGTTGGATGTAATCTTGTACCCCTGTATCGTGTATCGATGGAGGAAAATGGAAAACTATATTCATTAAGATTGTACCAACAACAAGTGGGTACCGCATACAGATATTTGTGGGTACGTTGATGAGTCGACAGATAGATGAACCAAGCCTTTTTCATTTCAATGGCTTCCTGCAGGCTACTTCACCGATTTTGTATGCAGAAAATTGAAAGTAATTGATTTGACCTATTGTGTTTGATTGTGGTCCAGATGAGAGGTGAGTTCCATACTAAAGATCCAAAGACCAAGTTCTCTATCGTAGAAGGCGCCTGGTATTCAGATTCAACCCCGCATCTATTCAATGATGATAATGATGATGATGATGGGTTTTGGTATCGATTTCGCTGGTCGGTAATTGAACGTTTCAATTCAATTACGGAGTTGTTTAGAGTGGTGAGGTGTCTCATCAACCATGTGCACTTGATAATAAAAAATGGGAAACCGGAAACCTTCTGCTTGTTTGTATAGAAATATTTTTGAAGTACCTACCGATTACATTCTGTCATCATTGATTTGTCATTGAGAATTACTCCGCGTATATTTTGATTGGAAGGAGAAAGTGGAATGTGAAAGGAGCTGCTACCAAAAACATGATTCACCTGCCCAGTTTATAAAGTTAGATTTATAATCATTATCAATTCTGGCTGGTTTTGTTGACGTGAGAGTCTTTTGAAATTATTAAAATCACCTAAAGTGTTGTTACTAAACTTTTCATATTAACTGTTCCGCATCGGAAAATCCATTCAGGAGCTTGGACCACACAGTTTTTTCAATTTCGGAGATCCAACAAATCGCTGATACGTCCTAGATTCCCAAATTCCCTAGTGCATTAAACGCATTTCTTGATGCAAATGGGATCTTAAAAGTTGCAGTGCGCTTAGAGAACTCTCTCTTCGCTTATACGAAGCGCAACATCCCATATTGCTGCAGAGCAACCACCACTTTGCAAGTCTGATTGTTAGAGATGCCCATAAAAACACTCTGCATCCCGGCGGCATCCAGCAGAAGGCAAACTATATCCGTCAAAGATATTGGATTGGCCAGATAAGAAGAAGTGTAAAGTATCAAAAGTACTTCTTGCTACCGGCAAAAGGCGTCAGAAATGCAACTATTGATGGGAAACGTAGGTTAGGTTGCACGGGGGTGCAGCCACAAATCGCAGCAACTCACTCGGATCTCAAGGATTCATTGTGCTCCCCGGGAAAACAAAAGATGAGGAAGTTGTAGGATTGGAGGGGTAGAGGATTGGGCTGGGTTATTGGAGTATGGAATTCCCACTGAACCATTTGGAGCCCTGAGTAAATTTCAGGACGTTGTTCAATGGGAGATTAGAGATGTCGCCCAGTTCGTCGAAGAAGTATTTTTTTCCCAGTGTGGGCCAAGCTAGGACACTCACAGAGGAAGTGGAATGATCCTTCCTCTGCCTCCTCATTTTGGCATCTTCTACATTAGTCGGATGTGCTATTGCCCATTCTTATCACGTGGGTGGGTACCCGACGAGTTGTTGCCCGTGACAATGTCAATCAACAGAGAGAGCCGAGGTCTGCTTAGCTGGAGTAGAAATTCTGTTTTTTTCTTGGAAATATCTGGACAAAGGTTTGTCTAGACTCGGCATGTTTCTAAAGATGGAAAACTTACCTGCTGTTAGAGTTCAGATGTCTCCATCTTTCAGCCGCTCCGGTGTCGACTATGCTGGTCCCGTCGAAATAAAAAGATGGTTGGCACTCGGTGCTAAGATACTTAAAGGATACTTCGCAGTGTTCATCTATTTGGCCACAAAATCCATTCACATGGAAGTCATGTCAGATCTGACGGCTCAAGCGTTTTTGGTAGTATTTCATCGGTTCAGTGCTAGGAGAGGAAGCTTTCAGCAAAGCTACAGACTGTGGAAGGGATTTTGCCGAGGCTAACAACAAATTAGCAAACGTGTTGAAGAACGCCACGCATAATTAAAAGGAGATAGCCCAAAAGCTTGCAAATCGCGGTAGGCGGTACACATTGCCACTTTATTCCCCCAGCTTCTCCACACTTTGGTGTTTTATTGGAAGCAGGTGTGAAATCTGTGAAGTGCCATTTAAAGAGAGTTGCTGGAACTAAAATGCTCATACTTTGATTAACTCACAACGCTTCTAACACATATAGAAGCGTGTTTGATCTAGACCCTTAAGTCAATTATCCGACATCTTTGACGGTTTGAATGCAGAATGCGCAAACCCCTGCATATGAAATATTCAAATCCAATCCAATATTCTGGGCGGGAATGACGATGGAAAGTGAGGTAATGGCACCAGCACGAGCTGGGACACGAATTTTGCTTTCCAACAATAAGTCGCGGATTTTACTTTCCTTGATGAAGACGAAACCAACACTTTTCTTAATGGAAGGCAACCGCTTCTTTAATTGGTTTTTGATCTAGAAATGACCGTGGATGGCTTTGCACGCCATGGTTTTGTTCCCATCAGAACAACGTGCTTTATTCCAAGGGTGGTACGGATGTTCTGCATTTAACGAGTACTTATAATGTTTGCGCCGACGAAGAAGCATTTTGAACAACTTTAATAAATGAGTATTCTTTCCAAGTAGCTTTGCTCTTCCCATCTTGGATAACCGTAATTAGGGACTCAGGAAGAATCACATCAAAATTGGCGCCCGAGCAGGGACTTCATTAAGAAGTCAATTCCAGTTACCAGATACCAGACTACCAGATTGAACAACATTCACCAGTACGATTAACCGATTACCGAAAACAAAATTTGTAATGACCAAACCGGAAAAAAAGAGTTCCAGTGAAGATGGTACTCCTAAGGACCAAACGGACGTTCCAAACGCGTCTGAAACGTCCAGAATCTTGCGGTGGATATACCTCTTGAGTAAGGCAGAACTGATCGAGAAATGCCAAGAAAGAGGATTATATTCTACCAGGACTGTAGCAATCTTAAGGCAAAAATTAAGCCGTGATGCTAAAGAAGAAATAGCACGACCTTCCACGCAAAACCTAATTCTTGAGATGGAAAGGTTGATCAATGAACCTGTGTTTGCAGAAAACTTAAAAAGCAAGGAAAAGGAACAATAAGAAACAAATACCGTAGATGATAAGCACTGTACCGGCCCGACATGCGACACCGGCACTAGTAACGGAGGAGCAGAGGAGTACCGGCGGAAACGTAGTTCCGTAGTTCCAGAAGTGAGAACACTTGTAGAGCCAAGTTTCAGTCATCAACCTTTTTGACAACCTCTCAACTTTACCTTAACTCAACCTTAGCTACGAGGCAAAGGTTATGAACGTAGTCCGAAAATGGGGACTTAAGTTCGATGGATCCGGCAACCCATTAGAGTTTATGGAACGCATAGAAGAGCTCGCAGATTGTAACGGTATACCGCGGAACCATATGACGAAAACCTTACCTGAAATTTTCTGAGGAACAGCGTTAGAATGGTTACGGATCAGAAGAATGTATACTATGATGTCAATGATAGAAAAAAATGTGCTTTTGTTCTTAAATTCTTCCTGAGTCCCTATCATAGAAAAAAGTGGTGAACACGCTGAATCATAGACGCATATAGAACCACTGCGCTGTTGAGTTCACACGAATACAATAATCTGAGCCGTTGACTTTGATTTTACCTTTGCTGCTGCGGCTTTTCTTCATTGTGCTTATTCAGATATTATTCTACCGCATTGAAGTTTGTCTCCTAAGCCTGTTGAAAGATTCCTGTTTAACGACAGCCAAAGGAGCCAAATATGCCAGAAACCAGCTAAACTTTGACAAAAAGTCTATCGAAATAGAAGTACATTATATTAAAGAGAAAAGATTGTGATTACTGCTTGACAAGTAAAAAAATAAAACACTTTCCACTGTTTTCAGAAAGACCTAAGAATCAATTGATAAAATCTAAAAGTGTCCTTTTCGAATAAAATATGACTGTGTGTGTTAACCAGGGCCCATTATTCATCTCAGATTTCTTTTCATGTCCATCTTGAATTACATTCACCATAGCCAGCCTGGCAGTTCGTTCTTGTGACCAGTTTAATGGGGTAATTGCATGTTGTGGCAGTAGGATTGAAACTTTCACCCATCAATTTGATGGTAATGATCTGTCAATAAAGTGTCATTGAGTTGTCACACAATGTCAATCATCAATTGATTCTTAAGTGAGCGCTTTGTTAAGGGACGACCGCTAGGCCATCGTGAGCGGCGTCGACGGCAATGTCTTAATGAATTTTTTATTAAATTCAATCAAATGTTCCTTTTATCGATTGGGTTGTTCGTTTAATCAATTCAATCAAGTGGATTGTTTGGTAGTTTTTTTTCTTTTAGTTGTTTTGAAATGTTGCTGTCCAATTCAAGTGTGCAAATTAAAATCGTTTGCAGGCTCATCTCAGAAAGTGGTTACAGATTTGGATTTAGATTAAATCGCATTTTTCGTCGTTTTTTGCTGAGAAAAAGCAAAAATAATTGATGATGTCATACAAGTCATGATGGTTCTCGTTTCTTTAGCCACAACTTAGTAACTTCGTCTGTGGAGCTAATGGTGGGTACATGCGGTCACTTCAGCAACTAAGGGGCTATTTCATTTCAGCATCATTAGCTGAATAAACGTTTACTTTAAGTAGGGTAGACCGCCGGGGATAGCAGAATCAAAATTTACTTTTTCTTTTTTAAAACAAGAAATCTAAGAAAAATATCATCATATTATAATATCGTCAAAGGTCATTTTATGTAATTTTTTTTTTTTTTAAAAGTTTTCTGAAATTAGTCAATATAACTACCTTTTTTCCTAATTTTACAAAATGACCTCAAATTGGTCAAATAAACCTAGAACGAGGGTAAGTTTGCTATGGCTATGTATTACAAGCAAAATATAAAACCATTTCGTTTGGTTCGTTTTTATATAAAAAGTAAAATAAAAAATAAAACATAAAATAAATAAAAGAAAAATTCACGATTGTTCTTCTTCGGTTGCCTCAAGTTTTTGTATCCAAAATCTTTTAGAGACACTCCGGCAATAGGGAAAGAAGGATGCTCAAACTACCGCTTAAAGTTTAGGACACATCTTTGTCTTATATGAAATCAGCAAAATGCACGCTTTTTTCTTTTCGAAAAATTATCTTGCTCGAACGCTCCAAATACTGTTTTTTCAGTCATCTCTTTTGTTGTTTTTCTAACATATATGTCCTCATTTTTGTATAAATTTAAAAAAAAAGTTAGTTAACTTACCCCGATCTTACCCAATGATTTTAATTAGGTGAAAGTAGATCATTTTCACTTGCACGTCTACCTGAAAGATCCTCTGTGCTGTTCCCTTAAATTTAATCACTTACAGAAATCTTTAGAAATCCCCTAAGGACAATGTGCTCAATATCGAAGTTTAAATGAAAAAATCACAAATCCTATTATAGACTTAAACAGAAACAGTGAGCAGAAATCTTTAGAAATCCCCTAAGGACAATGTGCTCAATATCGAAGTTTAAATGAAAAAATCACAAATCCTATTATAGACTTAAACAGAAACAGTGAGCAGCTTGTATACAATCAGGGTTGCAAAGTCTTAAACCACTTTTATCTTAACTCTTGACTTTAATTCATAAGTCAGCAAGTGACTTGTGAATTAAAAAAAAATTAATTCATAGGTGACTTGATGGAGATGTAAATCCAGAGATCCAGACACAACCTACACATATCATATGGAGACAGGCTACAACATCTAATTCATAAGTCACTTGGTAGCTTGTGAGTTATGAAAAATTTAATTCACAAGTCACTTGGTAACTTATGACTTATGATTTATTTAATTCACAAGTCACTTACTGACTTATGAATTAATTTTTTTTAAATTCACAAGTCACTTGCTGACTTATGACTTAAGGATTTCTTAATTCACAAACTCGCAACCTTGTATACAATATAGCTCAGAATGCATTCAAGTTTAGAGCAGTTAAATCGAGATGTATCGGTTTTGAAAAAATTCATCCTGATTTTATAAAGATTGTTTTAACGAAAATACTCCCATTGGCGACGTTTGTTTTCAATACAATTATCAGCACTAATCAGTACCCATGGAGTGGAAGTTTGTCAAAATAATATATGTAATAAAAAAACTTCCAACAAAATTACCGACTATAGGTCAATTGCAATTTTTGCGTTTCTATCCAAAGTTTTTGAAGTAATTAGTAGTTCAAGTAATTAAATGAAAAACTATCTTAAAAATTTGAATGCACTTAATCAACTTCAATCCGGCTTTAGAAAAAAGAACAGCTGAACAACTGCGCTCTTAAAAGTTACCGAAGATGTTCGTCTTGCTTCAGAAGAATGCAAAATGACGCTTTTGATCCTTCTCTAGAACTTTTCAAAAGCATTCGATTCTGTTGAATCCACAATTTTATGTATCATACTTAGCACAGAGTTCAACTTTTCTTCAAACGTGGTGAAGCTTATTTTTTCATATCTTAGTAGCAGATCAGAGACTGTTTTTCTTAAAGACAAATTTTCGAGTTTTTTAAATTTGAAAACGCTTGTACAAAACGTTTCGATACTTGGGCCTTTGCTTTACTCTTTGTTTATAAATGATCTTCCTAGCACAGGAAAATATTGCAAATATTATATATGCAGATGACGTTCAACTGTTTTACAGATTTTCTCTTGAATTTTTTGAAGATGCAATTATGAAAATAACCCAAGACCTAGCTTTTGATTTTCATTGGTCAGTTCGGAATCAACTTCTATTGAATCCATCGAAAATTAAATGTGTACCAATCAATGTACAAGCAACTAGTATCCCATCGAAAATTCCCCAATATATTTTTAAACTAGCTGTGCCCGCGACTTCGTCCGCGTGGAATAGTGACTTTCAGCAGCATTTTTAACTTTTTAGGAAACAAAACTTCTAGCCTTAAAAATGGCGGTACATATTTCCAAAAAAAAACATTCAACCCCTATTTCAACACCTTGTAGCCCTGTTAAAAATACTTTTGAGACCGTAGTTTTTGAATTCCCATTTCCGTTCCCGTGGGAATATAAGGATAGATATATAGCCTTTATCCTTCCGCATGTTCTAGACCATCTCTGTAGCTAATTTAATAAAATCTGTTTAGCAGTTTGAACGGGAGACATACGAAAAACATACCAACATAGCTACATTCGCATTTTCAATATTAGTTAAGACTCCCGTTCCCGTGGAAACATGGTTCCCGTTTTCGTGGGAATATGTGGATAAGTTAAAGTTAATGTTACTCCGGGATTATGGAGCAATCCAACGGTGGATGAATTTTTGAAATCGGTGCTGTAGTGTCAAAGTTCCCGTATACGTTCCTGCTCCCGTGGGAATATAGGGAAGAAATATATAGTCTATGTCTTTCCTCAGGTTCTGTGAACGGGAGACATACGAAAAACATACCGACATAGCTACATTCGCATTTTCAATATCAGTAAAGACTCTCGTTCCCGTGGGAATATGGTGACCGTTCCCGTAGGAATATGGGGATGAGTTAAAGTTTTTGTTACTCGGGGATAGTGTAGCATTCTAACGGTGGATGAATTTTTGAAATCGGTACTGTAGTGTCAAAGTTCCCGTATACGTTCCTGCTCCCGTGGGAATATAGGGAAGAAATATATAGTCTATGTCTTTCCTCAGGTTCTGTGAACGGGAGACATACGAAAAACATACCGACATAGCTACATTCGCATTTTCAATATCAGTAAAGACTCCCGTTCCCTTTGGAATATGGTGACCGTTCCCGTAGGAATATGGGGATGAGTTAAAGTTTTTGTTACTCGGGGATAGTGTAGCATTCTAACGGTGAAAGAATTTTAGAAATCGGTGCTGTAGTGTCAAAGTTCCCGTATACGTTCCTGCTCCCGTGGCAATATAGGGAACCGTAGGAATATGGGGATGAATTAGTTTTTATGTTAGTCGGGGATAGTGTAGCATTCTAACGGTGAAAGAATTTTTGAAATCGGTGCTGTAGTGTCAAAGTTCCCGTATACGTTCCTGCTCCCGTGGGAGTATAGGGAACCGTAGGAATATGGGACTGAATTAGTTTTTATGTTTCTCGGGGATAGTGTAGCATTCTAACGGTGAAAGAATTTTTGAAATCGGTGCTGTAGTGTCAAAGTTCCCGTATATGTTCCTGCTCCCGTGGGAGTATAGGGAACCGTAGGAATATGGGGATGAATTAGTTTTTATGTTTCTCGGGGATAGTGTAGCATTCTAACGGTGAAAGAATTTTTGAAAACGGTGCTGTAGTGTCAAAGTTCCCGTATACGTTCCTGCTCCCGTGGGAATATAGGGAACCGTAGGAATATGGGGCTGAATTAGTTTTTATGTTTCTTGGGGATAGTGTAGCATTCTAACGGTGAAAGAATTTTTGAAATCGGTGCTGTAGTGTCAAAGTTCCCGTATACGTTCCTGCTCCCGTGGGAATATAGTGAACCGTAGGAATATGGGGCTGAATTAGTTTTTATGTTTCTTGGGGATAGTGTAGCATTCTAACGGTGAAAGAATTTTTGAAATTGGTGCTGTAGTGTCAAAGTTCCCGTATACGTTCCTACTCCCGTGGGAATTTTGGGAACCGTAGGAATATGGGGATGAATTAGTTTTTATGTTTCTCGGGGATAGTGTAGCATTCTAACGGTGAAAGAATTTTTGAAAACGGTGCTGTAGTGTCAAAGTTCCCGTATACGTTCCTGCTCCCGTGGGAATATAGGGAACCGTAGGAATATGGGGCTGAATTAGTTTTTATGTTTCTTGGGGATAGTGTAGCATTCTAACGGTGAAAGAATTTTTGAAATCGGTGCTGTAGTGTCAAAGTTCCCGTATACGTTCCTACTCCCGTGGGAATTTTGGGAACCGTAGGAATATGGGGATGAATTAGTTTTTATGTTTCTCGGGGATAGTGTAGCATTCTAACGGTGAAAGAATTTTTGAAATCGGTGCTGTAGTGTCAAAGTTCCCGTATACGTTCCTGCTCCCGTGGGAATATAGGGAACCGTAGGAATATGGGGCTGAATTAGTTTTTATGTTTCTTGGGGATAGTGTAGCATTCTAACGGTGAAAGAATTTTTGAAATTGGTGCTGTAGTGTCAAAGTTCCCGTATACGTTCCTACTCCCGTGGGAATTTTGGGAACCGTAGGAATATGGGGATGAATTAGTTTTTATGTTTCTCGGGGATAGTGTAGCATTCTAACGGTGAAAGAATTTTTGAAATCGGTGCTGTAGTGTCAAAGTTCCCGTATACGTTCCTGCTCCCGTGGGAATATAGGGAACCGTAGGAATATGGGGATGAATTAGTTTTTATGTTACTCGGGGATAATGAAGCATTCTAACAGTGGAAAAATTTTTGAAATCGGTGTTGTAGTTTCTAAATTCCCGTATACGTTCCCGTTCCCGTGGGAATTTAGGGATAAAATATAGCCTATGTGTTATTCTGATGTATAAGCTATATTATTGGAAAGTTTAATTGAAATCCATTCAGTAGTTTTTGCGTGAAAGAGGAACAAACATACATCCAAACATACAAACTTTCACGTTTATAATATTAGTAGGATGGTCAAGTAGTAGAAATGTTAGATATAGTTCTTAACCTTGGTGTTATATTCAATAACACAAGGACTTGGAAAGACCACATACAGCCAAAATAATAAGAGTGAAACCAATTTTTTCCATTACCTCTACCATCAGCTCTTCATTGGGCCTCTTTCTAACATAAGTTCTGCCATCAAAATCAAATAAATTTATCTTGGTTTCATCACTAAAAAAAACATTTTGACAGTTTCTGTGAGCCGATTGTGAAGGATTTACTTTTGCAAATCGCATACGCTGCTTTATATTTTTAGAACTAAGTAACGGAACCTTCATCGCAATTCGACCAAGTAAATTTTTATCCTGCAAGCGTCTGCGGATCGTGCATGAGCTAATATCCAATGATAGATTTGCTTTTTTACCGCTGCGCTAGATGTTGCAAAAGGATTTTTAAGCACCTCTCTTACAATCCTTTTGTCCAGCAAAGTTGTTGTTTTTTGGGCGTACTCTTTTTTCGGTGAAATTTGTTGGTTGACCTCGCTGCTTTAGCACTATAGCAACAACACATTGAGATCGGTGAAGAACATCTTGAATAAAACTGAATGTTTTGCTTCGATCTCCTAGTTGGAGGATCAAACGGCGTTCTTCCTCACAGCAATGCTTTCCGCGTATTATTATTTAAAAAATTAATGAGTTTTAAACACTAAAGCGCAAGTCTAACGGTAAATTTAATAATTAAATTGCGATCGGAAGTGAAAAAGACCAGAAATAATGCAATTCAACACAGCACTCTTATATTTTTGACCATTGCAAATCTGACATTTCTAAGTAAAACTAACGGTACACTGCAATTGACCATCATTAATGTTTGGTAGCACTGGAATGTTTAACAGTCAGGTCAAAGAAAATTCGTATGTATATATTGCTCCAATTAAAAAGGTTTAATGCATAGATTATATTCTGAAGAAAACATAATAGTGCACTCTTATTATTTTGGCCACCACTGTAGTTCACATAGTAGCTAAAATATATGCAGCACTACGTAGTCTAGCTGGATCAAAATACTTTCTTCCTTGTGAAGTCAAATTAAAATTGGTTAAATCTTTGACTTCTATTGTGACATTTGGCTGTGAAATTTTTGCTGATTTGGATTGCGAATCTCTTCGCAGGCCTTGAACTCAGTTACCAAATTTGTATTGAACCTGAAAATATGATCAGGTTTCAAGTTTTTTTAAAGTAATTTTGGGATGTGACGTTCGAAGCTTTCTTAAATTTAAATAACCGTTTTTTCTCATCAACCAAGTAAGAATAGCTGTGTTCGCTGTGTTCGCGTCGTCGGTTTTTGATTATTGCCGTAGCATGATGGAATGGTCTTCCTTTGTCACTGAAAAACAAGATGCAACAGGAACAATTTTTGTCTTTAGTTTTCTCTCATTTATTACTCTCAATAGTAAATTTAATCTTTTTTTTTTTTGGAGTATAATGTAAATTTTTTAACTTTTATTTTTGATTATAAAAAGCTTTAAAAGCTTGTATAAATTATATAGTAAGAATCTTGTACCTGTACTATTTAAAAGAATTTTATTCTTACTGTACAGCGCCAGCGATGCTTTCATGAATAAATAATAATAATAATAAAAAGTTGTAAAGTTGTGCATTCGAAGTTGAGGTCGTGTAAGAACCCATAAGAACATTCGAATAAGAGATGTTTCTAATGCCAAGGAGACTAGTATCCATGTCCAGTTCGTGTTTAATGCTACTAATTGGGAAGCTGCCCGTAGGGTTCCATAGGCCTTTGAATTGGGATTGAGAGCCAAGTCTAGCTAGGCAGTCAGCCTCTTCGTTGCTCTGTACACCTTCATGTCCAGGCACCAAGGATAGAGTGATTTTACTGTGGGTATGGATAATGGAGATAGACAAGGGAGGTGTCAGGTATTTCTAAACTAGTTTGGATTCGATTTTAGTTGAGGACAGGGCTTTTATGGCTGCCTTAATGTCAGAGCAAATTAGAATGCGTTTCTTCTAATACATTTTCTAACGACACACCACACTAATCATTAGAACCACATTTTTGTTAGCATGTAAGTAGTTGTAAGTGAAAATGAATAAAAAATGGATGAAAAATGAAAAATGAATACATTTTCTAACACAGAATTCAATGGCTATTACCTCTGGTTGAAAGATAGTTGTTGTGCTACCAAGGGATATAGATGATTTTAAGTTGGGACCGTAAATCCCTGCACCTAAACCGTTGTTAGAGAAACAACCTTACGAAAGGAGAAACAAAGCACAAAACTAAAGAAAACTACTCACTAGACCAAAAACTTGTTTTTTGGCGATAACTTTTGAACGACGCGATGTCCGACTCTGGCGAAAGACAATATGAATTTAAGCAAGCGGCTGTGCTTTGTGTAGTAACAAGAATAAACTAGAAAAACAATGTTTTGTTTAGAAGCTATTGCCCGTCTACTAGCCCCTGGATCCAATTATCCCCGATTACCCTTCCTTTTCTTAAGTAAATACAATTGCAATGCTATGAGCTATTTTATTATTTATTCTTTTCTTTCTAAAGAGGAATTTGAACGATTTGTCTCATTACATATAAAGATGTTTATGAATAAGAAACTATTGCGAGTGTTGCTTTACCACCAAACCTCCGGTGGGGGGAGAAACCAAAATTAGGCTCAGTATTGCTGTACGTGAGTTGATCTAAGGAAAACATTTTGTTATCTAAATGAAGCAATTTTTTATTAAGTTTGACACAACAGCTGAAAAGCTTGAATAGGCAAACAAACAAATAATTTTCTTAATTGCTGTATCTGCAGCTATGCCCAATGTAATCATTATTTCCTTGTCTCGCTTCCCTCATCCTGTTCCTTTTAAATAAAGAGTAGCCGTGTCATACGATTCCTGGCTTCTCCTCAGTAGGCACAACTGTAGGTACTCATCATTTAAATTAAAACCAAATTTTTAATCAAAACTCATTACCCCTCAGGCAAGATGTTCTGCTGAGCACAAAGCCTCCCTATAGTCCCTATTCACAAGACGTCAATTTGTATAATTAATTTCAACCAAAAATTTCAATAATATATGCATAGCTGTCGGCGAATTAAACAACGTTTATACATTATACACGAACTTCTCTACAATTTATTTTCGTTTGACAAATTATACCATGGGGTACCCTTCTCCTTTTCAACTCCAACTCCCAACTCCAACGCTAACTCCAACTCCGCATAGATCCTCGCTACCCCACCGAATCCTTGAGGAGAATTAAAATTCGCTTTGGAAAGCAGATGTCACAGCGATAATCAAATGCTAATATCATCTCGCCCAGCGTACACCAAGTGTGAAAGAGCCACCACTCTTTCACGAAAAACCACGCAACATCAGCATTCAAGTTTCGGGAGCGTTCGTTGCTAACACGCTGCCACAGCTCCTCATAAATTCACAAAATTCAAATTTACCATAATAAATCATTTTCCGCTGGATGGCGGCGTACTGAATTTATTTCGAATTCCTGTTTCCACAGCAAATACAATTTAAATTTCATTAACATTTAAATGTACGACAACGATTAAAATACAAGACAAAAAAGAGAGAGAAGAAATAATGCAAACTCGCACCAGCAGAGGGCGTGGTCCGTCGCAGTTTTGTTGGTTTTTTCAATGACAGAGTGATGCAGTGATGGGGCTACTATGGATAAGTATAGCCAAGACGAACAGCGCCCACATTGAGGCGGAATAATTACCGCGAAATTATCATCGCGGTGTCACGATGAATAGAAAGTCATCATCTCAAGGATGCAAGGCATCCAGCTTGCCGCGTGCTATGTTCATCTACAACGTACCTATACATAACCCCGTTCCCGTTGTTGGCGCCCCAGAGCAAACACGGACCTAGCTAAATGACGCATAATTTCATACTCTGTGAAGGCGAAATATAAATTTCTCAGACGGTGGTAATTTTCTATAATAAAGATGACTGCTGCCGCTTCTTCGTGATGCCATAGATGCAGGCCCGCACCTGTCAATGAGGCATCTATTGAACCAGGACAGAGCGAGGCTAGAGGACACATTGTGTGGTCTAGGAGCGAACTCAGCCCGAAAATCTTCACCAGAAACCTCAATCAATAGTAATCTGCATCTGCAAGCATGTTCCGTGCGCCACAAATAGATGTCGCATTGGTGATGTTCGCATACACTCACTCTACATGTGGCCTTAAACCGTAAAACAAGAGGAAATCTCTTGTTATAGTCTTCGAAAAAGATAGTAAATAATATATTCATGAAGCATCGGGTCGGTTTCTGCATTTTCATACATCCGACGACACAATAGCCATGGGACCGAATGTGGACCATCTTGATGCTAGGGATTTCCGCCACAATGTTCTACTAAACCGTGCTGCCCTCGTTCGATGGATTGCGGTGCCTGATTCCTGATATTTTTTGCAATCGTGAAGGAGGTAGTCAGTCTTCTTATAGTGGCTTTTTTCTTTTCTCTAAAAGAAGCGTCTTCGAGTTTGAAGATTGTGTCGATAGCTGATATGCAATTGGGATATTGAATTATTAAATTATTCGGAGGTGAAGGCAAACCTGTCATATAGGCTGTTGGCAAAAAGGCGGAAGGAGTATAGGCTTCCCGTCGGTATCGTGGCCCAAGCACAGGTGGATGTCGGTATTTTGCCTCCCGACTTTTAATTTGTCATTGTTTTTCTGTGGCAAATATTATTTTCTCTTTTTTTTTTTGTTGAGTCGTGTGTAGCCCAGGAGCAGTTGCATTAATGAAGCCGTATACCTAATTAAATTGTGTATGCCTTGAAGTGTTGTGGGAATTATAACGTTTATTTTTTAAATTGAGTCCTGAGTGAGGCAGAATATATTTACATGAAATAAGTTTGCTGCTTCTAAAAGCATGTGGCACTCAGCGGCAGCGGTTGGGCGCGAAGGAGTATGTTTCAGTTTGTTACTTTGAGTAACTTATGCAGCGTTTTAGACGTTTGTATATTCATTCAAATGAAGCAAATTATCGGAAAAGAGGTTTGATTTGTGAATACCAATTGAAAAAGTGTTGTTGGTTACCAGTATCGTCACTCCTTCAGCGTTGGTAACTGTGTAATAGCAATCAGTTTCTCAGCTGTCTTCAAAGCAAATCTCTTTGTTATTTTGAAGGCAAAGAACTGAGGAAGAAGAAGCAACGAGTTTTTATGAATATGAGAAAGAGAAGCGGTCCTACGATGGAGCCCTGAGTAACACCAACATATGCCATTGTATATATTTGTGTATTGCAATCATTTGATACTGTGGTGTGGTGGCAAACATGTCTGTCTGTCATATTGGAGTTTGAAGTTCGAGTTCAAGAAACATCAAATTGCTTTTTTAAGTGCATCGCTTTTCTTCAAGAATTGGCAAGTCCTGCGGTAATTTCATTGCCATCAAAAGAGTATTTCGCCAACTAGAAACTAGAAAGACATAAATTCCTTGCTTTTATCGACTCTTAATGATTTCCCTTTGCATTTTGTTTGCTTTTTTGTGCATACTTTGTGCATGTGATGAGGCATTTATCATATACAAATTAAGTCCTTTTAAATCACAAGTGCTTTGCTTTCATAGACTTTGGGTATTTTAATCCCACATTTTCGGGTTTTCTATCCTTTAACTAAAGTGGGTCGATTCCTTCCATCGATATAGTTATCGTTTCAAATAATTTCAAAGCCTCTCAACCGATCAACTCCATTTTCTTTTTTTTCTGTTGGAGGTTTTTAAAATAACAGCACTCAGACCGAAATACCGGTCCATTGTACTACCAGATAGCAACCTTCTATTTGTTATAGCTTTCCAGATGTTCGGAGAAAAGACAAAAGACACTGCCATGACAAGGAGCCTAAGTTACCAGCTCTCACCATTTCACAGAGGAAATGCTCTGCGGTGTCCTCATCTTCTCCAAAAAATTCACAGAGCGTGCTATCACTTAAGCCTAACACGTCTAAATGCTTGGGAAAAGAGAAGTACACACTGGCAACGCCAATAAGCTTTCTTCAATCTCTTCTGCTACGGGATAGCAGATATTTTGTAGTCTTCTTATTTTCGTTGGGGAGCATAAGTTTGGTCTGTCTGCATCCAATGAAGGCATGCCATCTACGGTTGTGCTCTTAGCAGATCCAATCGTTGAATTGTCACTTAGGACGCTGGCATACCTATCGACGGTTCAGGTCTTGAGAAAGCTGTCTGAGATCCTTACCTAGCAAGTTCATCGACGATCTCATTTCCAGTTATGCCGTCAACTCCACTACCTTTACCTTATCAGATCAAAGCCCCCATAAATATTTTCGAATGCAGAAATCCACAGTCTGTTGATCACACGCAAAGACGAATAATGGTCAAGCGTTCTGCTAAGAGTGCTCTTACTGCCTTCCAAGAGTTTCGAAATCAAATGACGTAAACAAGTGGCTTTCCTCGTTCAGTTAAATAAGCTGAATTTGAAAAGAACCGTAACTTAAAACGAAGGTTAAACACAACTGCATGTTACTTCGGAGTTCGCAGAACAAATCCCATCAACATTGAAATGTTTTTACATCGACATCGTCTTTCAGAAAAATAGGTCCTCTCAAAAAAATTTTACTACTATGAAAAGATATTTACCCGTGGCGTAATGGAAAGCATGATTGACTATTACGCTAGAGGTTCGTGTTTCGAATCCCAATAGAAGACAAATATATTTTTACACGGGTATCGCCTGTCGCGAGGAATTGGCAAGTCTTTCTCTAGAAAATTTATTGAAATGAAAAGCGCCTTCTCTATAGCCGTTCGGAACCGGTAGAAGATTGTAGGTCGCATCCATTCTCTTTCAAGGCATGGTTGTGAGAAATGCGCCTTGCCTTTTGGAACCCCTCTCTGTTGCACCACCTTACTTATTTATTTATTTTTTGACATACTCTTTCTCACTCAACTCCTCCTTACCATTTCTCACCAGGTGTGGCTAAGAAAAAATCGCTAGTGTTCCGAGCTCCACGCACTGTTGTCCAATACAATTATTTTTATTTCATTTCAAGCTGATGGCCCAGCGTTGCTTCTGTCTAATTTTTACAAAATTTCCAAAAACCCTATAAAAGTTTGCTGCTGATTCGATCACTACCAAACTTTCAGGGACTACCAGCTGGACCAATCTAAAGATGGCGTAACATTTTTGTCTTAATCGGATCAGCTTTTTCAATTTAAGATTGAACCTTGTATGTTCTCACAACGACCTTACCTTGAAAGGAAAGTAGAAACCTTGTTCCTCAATAGTAGTCGCTCTAAAGGATGTCCTATGGAAAGAATTATTATGTCCTTGCATATTTTGCAAATCGAGTTCCTTGGTCAGAATACAATGATGCTATTGCTCTGGTGGTCTCTTGTTCGCACAAAATTCTGTTAGCTTATGTCGGAACTTCGGTGTTGACGAACAGCGTTCTTAATTCTAAATTCGAATTATATGTTAGCAGCATAGTCGATTGTTAGATCGTATCTGTACGTCAAACGTTCGAATCGACTTATTCCTCGGATGTCTGTTTTGTCGACGATTGAGCTGAGCAAGAAAACTTAAGTACCTATTTCATTTGTTTTTTTCATGAGTTTCCTTATCAGTTTTCCACTTAAAATTGTCTATGACTTTCCTTAGTTTGACTTACTTTATAAAGTTTATAGGTGTAGTGTCGACTAGAAGTTTTCTTCAATGTCTATATTGAGATCGGACACACTTCCTACTCCCGACGTTGACGTTGATTTAGTAATTTTGTGGCATCAGTTCGATTTCTGCATATGCCTCCTCTAAGGTCGAGTAATTGCTGGCTAGCATTTTCTGATCATCTGACACAACTGGTCTCAACAAAAAGTTTGTCACATTCACAATGAATGAACTTCTAAAGCAGTTGCTCTCTGTATTGCTACAGTTATACGTATGTCTCAATTTGGAAAATTTCGTTAGCGGTTAGATATCGAGGCCATGCAACCCTTTTTTTTAATGTTAGCACAGAATTTGAAGAGGACACTAAGAATTAGGCATCGGTGGACCAAATTTGTGCAGTTCGCAGAATGGACCATAATGGGAAGGATACTACGGTGATCCAGAAGAATCTCAACAGTTTTTCGACTTAGAGCATTGGTGCCACCCTGAGGATGTGGCTTTTCATGAGGACAGTGAGAAGTCACGAAGTAATAGGTGCTTTTTCATGTTTTGATGGTCAGATCTATGACAGTTGACACTGTTCAGAGTTATAAAGGATTTCAATATTCATTACAGGAAGTTGAAAACTGCATCGTTGCACTGCCTTATGTAGAACGAAATTGCGCATATTTAAAACAATGTCCAAAGAATATGGTGGTCCTCCTACAGTTGAGGTGGGTGTAAACAGTCAACAAACGAATTGACAAGCAACGGCCTTTTTTCCCACTATAAGTCGGAGCTATACCTAAGTCTAGAAAGTTGCAGCACGAGTGCTTTTTGTTGCAAGTGTATACTTAAAAAAGCAAATGGAAGTTTTAGTTCGAGACAGAATCAGGGATTGAATTTCGTATAAAATGCAAGCACTGAGTACTACCTCTGTTATTGTAGAATATTTTTTAAGAAAACTCAATAAAAGAAAAAGGAAAAACCTTCACCTTCATGAATTCAAAGAAAACCTATCGAACAAGAATATTTTGTCGTATTTACATTAAAGTCTTTTGAGGGCAATAAGAATGTCAGTGTATACTCCTCATCATAGCGTAGTGGCTCCCGATTCCCAAAGTAATCGATTTTAGTGAATAATTTAACTTTGCCAACTTCGCACTACCGAGGCACGCCTAACTGAATTCCAATTAGTGTACAACCTGCTGTCCTTCTCTTAAATAAACACAACCACTGATTCACAATGGCCTCATTGTTCACTCCGTCTTCCGCTCATTGCCTCCAATGAACCATGAAAAGCTCACTTAGCAGCTATTTCAGCTCCAGATACCTATTAAATAATGTTATTGTCATCGTGCCAACTACCAATAAGGACATCAAGAACATGGATACCCTTGAGCGGTAAGTACTTTGGGGATATTTGTTAAAAATAAAAAGCAAATAAAAAACAAAAGCGACAATTGCACGAAATTGGATTCCACGCGAATAACAGTCACGAATTGGCCGGGCGTATATTAAAAGGAAGAGAAAAAAAAAGGAATAACCATCAGCGATAGAAAGCGAATTCTTGAAAGGACACTGCTCGGAGGCTTTTAATTAAAAAGGGCGGCCAACCTCCCTCAACAGAGACATTCACACGAATGACGACATTTTGTATTAACCCCTGCAGGGCGTGCAAATAACCCAATTCAAAGTAACGCCAAAGGATCTCCGCAGCCAGCTCCAATTTCTGTAATTGCTGCGTGTTTGATTGGAAATCTCCCTCCCCTAACGCGACGGTGCGGTGAAAGTAAACCGCGATAAGGACTTTCACCCATACGACGCAAAAACAGGCACAATGCGTACGTTGTACTGCAAAAACACACTCGACGAAGTTGCAAAGAGAGATTTAATTTGTTGCTGCTAGCTAATGACACTTTGAGATATGATATGATAGTCCTAATCAAAAGGGGGAACGAGTGCGTGACATAAGGACCAGGCATTCGAGGTTTTCAAAGGAGCACTTAAGTGCCATTGTCGCACGCATATAACCGCACCACAGCCACTACCAGCTGACTGTTTGCAATTTGCAAGTTGAAGAGCTCTTCACAAGGAGGCTGCGTTATAATAATCCACGCGTTTCCTGCTTCCCCCAATGCTTTCCTGTTCAAACCCAAACCCATTCATAAATATTCTTCTAAGAGAAGCGCATTGTTTCACAGTGTGTGGGTAGTCCTCTCGGAATATTGTGTATTTAATTCGTTTCTCTTCGTTCTACACCTCTTGGTGCTTATATTCTGTACGCACTCAAGATTGCTCAAATTGTCGCTAATTTTCCTACCGCCAGCTACAATCAGCGCTTGGCTATGGACCCGGTAGAGAATCGCTTAGGTAAATAGGGGTAGCAAAGGCAATAAGAAGAGTAAATTAAATGCGACTGGGTCTTGAACTCATTATTTGCTGTAATTAAATATTTTATATTTGCATATTCAACATGAGTACTAGTCGGGCTTGTCTTTACAGTGACAGTGACAAAAATGTCTACACTGTCTAATCGTGAAAGCTTTTTGATTTAAAATGGGAGATAGCGGGAGAGCATGAACATGTCGTACTTTAAAGTTGACTCAATGATGAGCTAATCGTATTCGAGTATTTTTAGTCGAATATGCGTTGAACGGTGATGTCTGTGCATCAATGGTCAGCATGGTCTGCTTGCTTTCAGTTTGACGTTTTAATTCCAGTAGCACAAGATGTTTTTTCACAGGTATCGATTCCGCCAGGAACTGGAATGTCCTCCGATAAAAAAATGCATGAAAAAAGCTTGCTCACTTAGCCGTTACAAATCAAGGCTTTTTGGAACCCTCGAGGGTCTGCTCATCGTTGAAAGAAATGCACTAGACCCAAATGCTCCCCAGTTCCATGGTGGAGCCACTATATTTCTTTGTTTTATTTTTCTGCCTTCTGTTGAATAATCAGCACATAAAATCATACAATTTCAATAACTTCCTACACCTACTTTTACTTACTCTGGGGTGAACCTGGGTTTTACCAACTTTCTTCGGTAACGACTTCGATTTCGGGGTCTCTCCAGTTTTGCACTCTAAGTCGGTTGAGGTCTTCTTCCACTTGAACGTGCCACCTAAGACGAAGTCTTTTCCTTCTGCGATTTCCCTGTAATGTGCTTTCGAAAATCCGTCGAGCCAGAGCGTTGATGTTCATCCGCTCTACATTGCCCAGTCTTCATAGCCTCGCAATTCGTACTCTTTCTCTTAGCAGTACAGCAGTACAGCTCAAACAATTAGTTTTATATCTTCTTCTCCACTCATGGTCTTTGCATACGAGACGTAAGATCATTCGGAATATTTTTTTTTCGAAAGGACCAAGGGTTTCCTCATCCGCTTTCGATGAGGCCCTACCGACAGCAGGACTGGGATGATTAAGGTCTTATACAAGGTTACCTTGGTTTTTCTGGAGAGGGTTTGGTTTCTCAATTGCCTTTTCAACCCAAAGATGCAACGGTAGGCAAGAGTTTTGCTCCGTTTGATCTCCGCACTGATGTTGTTGTCCTACAGCGGATCCTAGGTAGACGAAGTCCTGTACTACCTCGAAGTTATGTCTGTCTATTGTGGCGTTTTGTCCAACTCATTGATGTCCTTGTTTGATAACACCATATACATCGTTTTATCTTCATTATCCATCAAACCCATTTTTGCTGCTTCTGTTTCAATACTCGCAAAAGCACCTATGACATCACGCTCATTTCTTCCAATTACGTCAATATCGTTTGCATAGGTGAGTAATTGTACAGACTTTTGAAAGATTGTTCCTCTGGTGTTGACGTTTGAGTTTCTTACAATCTGTTCAAGTATGATGTTGAAGAAATCGCATGACAGCTTGTCGCCTTGTCTAAAGTCTTTTTCGACATCAAAGGTCTTGACGGAGCAGCTTGAATTCTCCAAAGTCATCCTGCATAGTCGTACGAGTTTTGCAGGGATGCCGAAACCAGACATGGCTCTGTACAGTTCGTCTCTGTAGATACTGTCATACGCGGCCTTGAAATCGATAAAGAGATGGTGAATATCGATATTATGTTCTCGGGTTTTCTCCAAGATCTGCCGTAATGTGAAAATTTGGTCTATTGTGGACTTCTCTGGCCTAAAACCACATTGATAAGGACCTATCAAGTTGTTGACGTGGGGTTTCGCAGCGAGCGAGGGAGCGCAGAGAGAATTGAAGCCACTGCATTGTAGAAAAGATTTTCATTATTTTAAAATGTCAAAAAAAATTTCCTTTTTTCAAAAGAAGATTCATATCGAATTACATTCAAATGTGAACGTCGAATAAGAAGTAGGTTTAGAAATTAGTCACATTCAAGACGGTGCAGCACAAACAAACAAAAATCAAACCTAAAACTATTAAGACAGCTATTGACGACGACCAGATATAAATGATGAGTTAGTTAGTTGTTGTTTGTAATGACTCCTTTATTTCATTGCATTTTAACATTTTTGAAAAAATAATTCTTAAGCCTAATTAGTATGGCCTCTGTGGCCGTCTACGTCTATGGGATATTCATCCCATTTTACTAAAATTAAAAAAATATATCCGAATTGATACCTCCATTCGCTACTGTAAACGTAGAAAGAGGTACATTTTCACATGACTGCTTCAATATCTTTGTAGTTTAGATAAAGGGGAGAATTGCTCAGGAATTTATGGAAAAATATTCGCGAATATTTTCGCTATACAAACGCAGAGAGTGAACTCAAAGAAACCCAATCCTTACAAGGTGGAAGATACCTTTACACCTCCTTTGTTTTTTCTTTTATTTTATTCCTGAATTGTGAAGGCCTTAGCTGAAGGTTATGTACAAGTTACTCCGTTCGTCTCTTAAGGGACAAGTTCTAAGGAATAAAGATATTTGAATTTGAATTGTATTTGTTGGCAGAGAAGCTCTGCCGGCTTTATAGATATGTATGGCACCGGCATGGCATGGCATGGCATGGCTACTCCTTCCCACTCTGGCGGGAAGACAAAAGAACTCGCATTAAATTGCATGTTTATTTCGAGTCTCTCATTTTTCGGGGGCTTCACCGGGTAGCTTATCGCTTGTTCTTTCACTTTTTTTTTGTATATTTTTGTTCTATCGCACTGATACGATGGTTCTTTTCACGCGCGCGTAAATGAAAGTACGATCCTGGGAGCAATAAAAATAAATTCATTTTGGGTTGTAAAAGGGGTGAAGGCAGGGGCCAGGGGGGCTGTTGGAGGGATGCCCCCTTGCCAATGAAGAAATGGAATATATTTTTACTCTTGACTCTTTCATAGGCGGGCTCCATGAATCCTTTATGTTTCTCTCTCAAGTGTAATTGCGTTTTATAGTGCGCAATCGAAGTTATTTATGAGATTCATTCTTCTGTATCGCATGGTATAGGTACGACTCCGAGTATATGTTATCATACTATCGGGGGCTCATTGTCCTTAAGGTGTAAATCGTCTTTGAAATGTTTGGAGAAAGGCGTTTGCAGTTTGAATTCTGACTTTTGATTGAGATGAAAGTCAAGTGTATTCACATGTGTGTGTGTGTGGAATAAATTCACTGCCAGTCGGGCCCTTGGGCCATTCTGAAATCAAAATTGAATTTTTTGTTTTGTTCTTTTGTTTTGGGCTTTTCAACTGTGCTTTGTAACTGTGTGATGGTGCTGTTGGTTGATTTGGTTGATCCTTATCAGTTGTTGGAAATGCTCTGATTTAAAAAAGCAATTTGGGACATGATTCTGATGTGTCATCGGAGAATCGTTTTATTTAGATTGCTTTGTTTCTTTGTTGAAGTTATGAGATTTTTGATAGCTGCAGGATATACACATCCGACCAAAGTATGTGAGGATTGTAACCCGAAAGTGATAACCAAAGAAAAGGACATTTAGGAACAATTTCTAAGAAATCTTCAAAAGGTTCTCGATAAATTGGAAGAAGTAAGGGGAGATGAAGGTTTAAACAAATCTCAAAGCCTTGCCAACTTTGAGTGCAGTGCCTGTAAAAAGTTCTCCTGGTTTGATATTTCATTGAAAATATATGATTTTTGAGAGTAGGCAGTAAAACCAAGCAAAGCGTTGGATATCTGAGTGCAGATAAAAGCATAGCCTCAATCCATTCAAGCTTTTCTTCAATATGAAGTGTTGTACATGCTTTTCACTTTCTTAAGGAAAACCCAATCACAATTTGATAGCTCCATTGTTTTTTTATTTAATGCCGATAAAATCCACTCATTTTTTTCCCCGAACGGAGCTCTGTAAAAATCATTAAGCTTTCATTTTGTCAATGAATTATTTGTTATTTGCTATACATTTTGTTCTCTGCGTATTATTTGTTTTGTCTATGTTTTTGCGCCAGTATAACAAGGTTGTCACCAGAGAAAAAGTTTGATGGTAATGGGTTGCTTCCTCCTTTGCCATATGGTGAAACATTTCCATCTCCAAGGAATCAAAACACCTTGTGATCATCCTTGCCATTTAACTTTTATGGAACCTATATCTAGAAGGCATCCCCAATAAAAAGACCAAGTCCCTATGGACCTGCAGCAATACATGCTCGAGAAAATGAAGCCTCAAGCCTTCAATGTTGTATATGATCTATATACGCCAATAGTCAGACCCACAACGACGTATACGGCTGTGGTGTGATTGCCAAAAACATAAGAAATAAGGGCATTCCACAAAATACAAAACTTGAAGGATAAGCAAAAACATACATTGCAGGCTCCATGCTCAACATACCTACCTGGCTGTAAATCTCATTCTAGGGCTTCCCTCATTTCCTCATTTTATAAAAATAGACTTTCAAGCCAAAGTCTCGTCCATTGTATAGTACGCGAGGCGTGATGGTTAGCATATCTGCATGTTAACCAGGATATTCGTTGTTCGTATCTCAATAGAAGCAAAAATGCTTTTTTTAATGGTATGACTCTTGGCGAGGAGTTGTCAAGTCTTCCCATAGTAAATTCATTGCCCTGAAAGGAGCTTTCTCGATTAGCCGTTTGACATCGGCAGAAAATTGTACATCTCCTCCGTTCCCTCACAAATCATGGTTGTGAGAAATGCACTAGGGCCTGGGCCTTCTCACTCTGTTGGCCCACCCTACTTTGTCATTTCTCTCTTCTATTAAGAGCCCAGAGTTATACCCGATTGGTCATCTTTCGACTATTGAAAACTTGAAAAAACTTGAAAGCTTTAGTATGTATGTTTGGATTTTACTACTCCCGTATACATCGTTTAACTCAATTTCTTCATAGTCATACCCTCCTGGTCCTCCAGAGAAGACGGGAAAAAGACAAAACTCCATCATTTATGGTAAGATATGGAAACCGGCACTGTGTTTCGGCATTTTCAGCTATCCAATTAGAACGAACTCTTAGTGCGTCTTGGTTGTAATTCGTCTGTATTCCAGCCTAAGGTCTTAGCATCAATAAGTGTGGGAGGATAATAAGTTCCAAAAACAAATCAAACAAGCTGCCCTAAAAGCACTGCACCAGTCATAAGAACCAAACTAGTCCAAGAGTAAAGTTAGTCTTTGAACTAACAATCAAAAACTCGGTTACTCTCCACTAGCTTCAAGCACAAAAAGGTTTGAGGTGGTAACGAGATTGCAGATATCCTTTGCAAAATACGGTGCCTCTGAATTTTGTCGGCCTTAAACCCTTTTTATTAACCAGCCACTTTTCTTTAAATAAATCGCATCTACAGCAAATGACTTTGGCAGGTGGTCCAAGCTGCAGACCTTTGCTCTGAAAATGATTAAGACGCTATTACTTAGGAACTAAGCAAGGCTTTTGACAGCTTCTCTCACACTACAATCCTCGTTTATCTTTCTTCCTTCGGCTTCAGTCCTATCCTGCTAAAGTGGATCTCTTCATATCCTGAAAAGCGCTTAAAAAAGAGTCCCACACGTTCCGCTTTTTCAGTTAATTTTCTTCCAGGGTACCATATGGCAGCCACCTCGGATCCCTCTTTTCCATAATTGCCATTAATGATGACAAGAAGATCATCCAACAATCTATGCTGATGACGCAAGATTTTTTAAAGTTGTTTCCTCTAATTGAGACTCTCTCTCTCTCCATCAAAAAGATCTCAGAGCTGCATTTGTCACTTGGTGCAATAAAAATTGTCTTGAATTTAAATATTTTCCAATTCGATGGGGACCGACGCGACTTGGACGTTGGGATGTCTGCCTGTTCATGATTCGAATCGCAGCAGAAACAAAAAAATGTTTTCTGCAGGTATCTATTTTCGAAGTAGTGGCAAGTTCTATCATAGTAAATTCATTACCATGTAAAGCTCGATGAGCCTCTGAAAAAAATTGTAAGTCCCCTCCATTCCTTCAAGAAATGCGTAAGGCCACAAGCGCTCACTACTCTGTTGCACCACATTGTGTCCTGTGTGTAATAACTTTATCTCGCAAAAGTACCTGAAAAATAACCTCCCCCAGAGTGTATCATCTTCAGAACCTTCCCATTATATCGCCAAGCTCGCCCACTGCTTGATATGGTACCCCCACTTGCGAAGCATACTCAAGCAGTGGGCTAACTTGGCGATATAATGGGAAGGTTCTGAAGATGATACACTCTGGGGGGAGGTTAACATCTCAAGGATCGAGAGCTTCCATTGTTGTTTTCCGATCTTTGCCTACGATCCTAGAAACTTTCTGACCCTGCCTTCTCACCGTGAAAGTCTGTCAATTATTATTAATCTCCAGTCCCTAAAAGTCTGAAGGGATCTGTTTGACGTCACTTAATTTCATCAGCTTCTTACAGGCAACACTGACAGCTCCCCTGTTTTTAGGTTTAGCATTAATGAGCTCCACCAAAATTAAAACTTAACAAAATCTCCATCAGTTGTCTGCTTTAGAAAACGGATACTTGTTTGCGCGATACTCCCCCTAGATAACCTTAACCACCCACAGAAGATCATTATTTTTTGGACCAATTCAGGAGCAAAAGAACTACTGTGAAACTTCCACTGAGTTGGTATGATAAAAAGGCTTTAATCAGAAACGCCGCAGTACCCAAAGCAGCATAAGCTCAACTCTTCAAACAATCTAATTTAGCCTAAATAAGTTGCTTTAAGCGTGTTGCCGCAGCATATCTCACTGCCCTTACACTTTATTTACGTAGCCTTACGAATCCACCCTATGACAAGATGCAGAGTACAATGCAATTTATGAAAATCACGTCTTGCTGCGCAATTCCGGTTCACTTTCTGGAGATCCCTTTTCTGTGACGAATAAAGCTCATGTTAAATTTTTTAATGGTTGTAAACGGTTTAGATCAGAAAGCAAATTTTATGGCACCATTACTCTGAAATGCGATTCCCACGATCAAGAGTATTTGTGTCTCGAACACCTATTCGATGCTTAAATTAGTAAAACACGTGTACCACATGCAGCAGTCATAAAACGGGTATACTAAAGTCACAACATAAAACACAACCTTAAAATTGAAAGCGTAGGCAGACAGGAAACAAATTGAAGTTGCAATCGAAATGCCCTAATCAAAATCAATCGTAGAAGACAACCTTCTTATAGGGAACCCATCCGTCAGAGCCTCTGATCATCCTTTTCGTTCTCAACCAACGAAGTGTAACTATCCAAATCGTTAAACTCTATTTTTTCTCAACACAAATGACTCGGTGAAAGAACTCTTTACAAGGCTCGATGGCTATCTGATCGCACCTGCTCTTGGCGAAACAATTTGTTAGACATTCACTCATAGACTTCTCTCAACCCATTTGCCAATCCATTTAGCGCAATGAATTATTACTAAGCTCAGTTATTCCCCTTGAAGTACAACTGTCATTTCAGCGAATTTCTTTCATTAATATCCACCGCCAGAGGGCCTACTCCAACTCCCAGACAAACCACTCACCGCTAATTGAATGGGCGAAAATAACCGAAAAGTCCATTATCTCTAAATGTCAACTGTAATAAACAATTTCAGACAATCCCTCTGCCCTCCTTCGAGACCCCATCCATGGCAAACAAATTACTTTAGTGGCCTTTGAGAAGGATTTGTTCAATTTAAACTGCGCGAGCGCGCACACACTCCTCCAAACAACGACAGTCAGCCAGCGGCCGGAGTGGTAAGGATTGACAAGACTGCATCTACAACCATTGCAGCTAGAACCCCCATGGACATGTGTGTCCGATTCAAACTCCATTGCACAGATCAAAAATCTGTCAGATTGGATCATTGGCTTAGAATAAATATTTCTTTTTTTTTGCATCTTATAACCTACACAAAAACTGTCCACGTATGAATGCGGCCCGAGCTGGGTTGGGTTTTGTTGTATGATTTATGGTGCTGCATTTGCAGAAACCACCTCACCTCCTCCTACCACCCAAAGTGTGTCTATTTAACGACTGACTGCGATGGCAAACAAATCTGCAAATCTGAATACCATTCAGCCATCAGACCTAGTTGCCCGTTCAAAGAGTCAGAGTCAGTCATAAAATAATGTTCGCGGAACAATAATCTCGGTAATTTCCAACTGAGCTCGCGCAGTATCTTTTGCGAGGAAACCAAAATGAAATGTTCGCAAACCGCTGTCTGCCATAAATGTCATCCTTTTGGATTGGGTTAGCGTAAATAGTGAAATATGTGTCTTGGAGTTGTGTGCAGCAAAATGGAGGGAAATAAGATTTAAGCTCGAGGCACGAATGGTAATTATTACGACCCCGCTGTGGGAAAATAATTTATATGCCGCCGATGCTGTTTAGTTGTTTTACTCGTGGTTCAGCTGGTTGCTGTAGCTTTTGCTGGCCGACTACGACGACGACTGCGACTGACGACAAATTCTTAGCGCGGCCTTAAAAAAAAAGCCAAATTTGAATATGGCCAAGTCATTTGTGGATATTGGCAGCATAACAAGAACATACAGGCAGGTCGGGCGAGGTGCTTGCAAAACTTATCGACATATTGATCTGGCAGCTGGTGATAACATTAGAATGAACATTGTTTGTTTGCCAAAACAATAGAAGAAATCACGTGATTTTTCTCACGTTCTAATTTGTTTGGTTTTAAAACGACCTCAGCATTTGTGCTAATGGTGGAAGATTTGAAGTTGATAGGAAACCAGGGGTTATTTTGATGAGCTAGGTACTTTAAGATTAAGAAACTGGAAGTCGTTGCCTTAACCAATTGTACCGAATTGAGCTTATGAAGATAACTTCGACAAGCCAGAATTCGATAAGACTCCAGACAACATTCTTTTCGAATATTTTGCGAATTGACTTTTGTGTAACCTAATGATTTTGCGTTGTCCAATTGACCTTTTCACTAACTCAAGTTTTGGCGGGAAGATAGTGAAAAATTGTGATGATATACGTTTCCTCCGAACAAGATTTTTTAGTTTCGTCTGAAGACTGTTTATTATCAAGCGGTGCTTTGTTTCTCTACAATAGCACTCCTTAAGATAATAACCATAGAGAAATATTTATTGGTTTCTGTTGGTATTCGAACCGCGAACCTCCCTGTAATAGGCAGTTATGCTAACCTTTATGCCGTTTCTACCACGGGAAATGATCTACAGCTGTCAGATTTGGGTCTATGAAATAACTCCCACGAAATTAGTCCCAAATTTAAAAACGAAATAAGTCACTCTGGTAGAGATGATCCAAGATTTCAGAATCTTCCCCTTAATTTATTATATTTCTTACATAAATTCCTGTTCTGAAAAATCTTACGCGTGGCCTTGGTTTGTGTAAGATTTCAGAACAGGAATTTACGATGCTTCCACAACGGAGCCATTCCCAGTGCAACCCAGGCTTGGATTTCTTCAAAGGTTGCCCCGTGCGTGGCCGTGGTATCCAAATATAGCTAGGAGTAAAGCTGTGTACTGTATGACAAGTCTACTACGATTTGCAGATGCGATTCTAGTCGCGCAGTCTGACAGTGCTGCATTTCGCCCAACATCCAACTAGGAGGCAAATGTTGAACTTTTAAGAAAGTGCCTTCCTAACCTTCTACTTAAAGCATAGTCTTTCAACTTAATAATGATGACTTCCCGTTCACTCAGTTTTCTGGAATCGCTTGGTATACCTCGTTTTCTACCAGTTTTCTGAAATTGTTCAGTCATTAAATGGGGAACAATGCTAAGTTGGCATTAAATCCCCTGATTTTACACGAGGTGCTAAGTGCTATCTACCCAAATGCATCACACGGAAGCCTTTATTATGGTGAGTGGTCCTACCTCCACATTTGACCGTGCACCAAAAGGAATTTTTCCATCGTGGGTTCCCATCCACGCTCATGGCCGTAGCCTACTCGTGTGTTTTTTTTAATGTGGTTCACCTCCACTGGAATCGGTTATCCTACCAAACAGATTCTCCCTTTCAACCAGTTTAGCAATGGTGACTTCACGTTAGTTCACCGCTAAGAAAAACAGTACAAATACTTTTTCTCTCGTAACGGCTACCAGCAGGCGCCCCGTGGAAGCCGCTAAGACGTATTGCTAAATGTCTCAAAGTGAAACGGCCCAATTGAGGGCCGTTTTACTTCATCTTCAAATAAGAAACTTAAGAAAACCCGCCATTGATCGAAACAGAAGGATTTTAAATAGTTAAAAAAAAAACTCTATTAAACCATCGAAACACTCAAAGAAAGCAGCCGACTTGCCGACGCCTTTAAAAAGCAAAGTTTACAAACTAGAAACACTTATAGGAAATCAAATCGCACAAATCTGTTTCCCTTAAAGATTAAGTGGACCCAATAAATATAATTGAGATAGCTGGTACACGTCACGCTAGTTGCTACTTCGAGGCCCTCAAATATGCCCTGGCATCTTTTGACAGCTTCAAGTCACCTGATATCATTCTCAGGACTTGGATCGTTGTCTGTTCTACAGTAGATTTCGTCCTCAACGCAACGTAAATAAGAAAACCGCAACATTTTCGCTATCTCGTACAGAAAGGACTGCGGAAGCTTGTTGGCGCGTTTTTACCGGGCACTCCTCTTTCACGAAGAAATTTATGGTATAAGGCCTAAGTGATACCACCCTCTGGGAATTCTGTGAATAGAATGACGACACCGCGGAGCACTTCCTATACGAATGTTCTGGGGCTGAATCACCGCACACGTTATCGAGTGCTAAGTGACTGAATTACCTGAGTATGGCACTATTCGCGTTATAGAGCAATCTTGTAACATAATTTGATACCAATTTGAACCCAATTTTAAGAGAAAAATATCACTCGATCACTGAGGCCGTAATTCGGCCAATGTACTTTCTCGTATTGAATTACAGAAACTCGTTAAAGAATTGGTGAGAGCTGGTAACTTATGCTACTTATCTCGGAAGCGTCTTTTGACTTCTCTTAATAGAAACCAAAAATGTTTTTCCATTTTTCTTTTCCCAACGGACTGTCTCGGTTGTCTTCGCCGTAGTGTAGCTCCAAATTTTCAACACCTTTTTGATTATTTCGGACAGTAGCTCATGGATTGTTTGGTAGTGCTTGAAGCATCTCCAAATTGTTGGCAAAAAATCTGTCCTCCAAAAAAAATTCAAAGGCGACAGATCCGAGGCGGGAAATTACAGTGGGTGCAATATTTCGCTCAAGACAAAAATGATGTGGACTAAAAGTTAAATCAAACAAAAAGTTATATCATTTCAAAATGACTATAATATTTATTATTTAAAACTTAATTGCCCTCTAAACCACTATACATAGAAATAAGAACTAGTGCAGGATTCTACGGACTTAAAAAACTAGAGGGATAACAAAAGCAGTTACTGCTGTGATTTCCGAATTAGGATGGGAAGGATTCCCATGAATCCCTGCTAACAAAAGACCTAAAAACAATTTCATCTCCAAAATAAGGACCACGCCAGTGTTTAGGCACAAGTAGATACTTGTACATAGCCTACGTGGGTTAGAAAACAAAAATTGTTTTCATATTAGACATGTGTCTAAATGTTCTTTTTTTTTAAAGAATTTTGAACCGATCAAAATGTAGAACTAATTGACGCAGTCCTTGAAAATGACAAGTGCTTTGAGGTGGGCCCTATTGGAACACGACCACAACACAATTTTTACCAAAAAAAAATTTATCTTGGTTCCAACGCAAATATAATAAGAAACAGGCTACTCAGCTAATGTAAATGTCACATTGTGCAATCCATCCACCTGTTCACCTTCACTAGGCGCAGCCATACCCTCTCCTCAATTCCACATCAACCAGACTCAGCCACTCCAGCACGCCAAACTTGCCAATCTGGCTGATAAAAGAAGAAAAAAAAGAAAATAAAAAGAAGAAAACAAATTTAATCACGTCCATTATTACCGCCATTACCACTACGACCCCTCGTCTACCATGACTCCCCGTCTAAATCCGATCACCCATTGGCCATTGTGAGTCGTTTCGTTGTGCATAGCCAAATCCAGCTTCGTCATCCCACAATCAATTAAAATCAACATCAGCTGCCCACACTTTAACGCGACTCCGTCGTGTGCTGAATGCCAAGCCAAAGGAGTGCGAACGCTTGTGTTGTTATTTTTGCATGGCTGCATGTACCGCAATTCCTTAGTCGTTGCGATGTGGGCCACGTAACTCATTCCAGGCTTATTATTGTTGTCATAATGTAGGCAAAGTGAGATCTTAATTTTTGAATACGAGGTCACTTTGAATTGTTCTCTCGTCGCACTGTGTCGAAATTGCCCTGTTTTTACGAAGAAGTTCACATAGGACCAGCAGCGGATGCGCCCATATGTACAGAAGCACCCAAAGTAGCCGAAACAGCATGTCCGTGTGCAATTACTTTGCATGTTGATTGCAGTTAAAGCCCTGCGGTAAAAGACTATACGACGGCATCGATGTATGGCTGACATGGCATAAAAAAATCAATTTGCAAATCGCTCTTGGAAATTGAGGTAAAAGAGAAAAAAGGAGAAAGACGAATATCCACGACAATCATGTTCGAGTGTCAACGCAACGTCAAAATGGTTTAGCATGGCCCTTCTCGACCTGCATAACATGATGCACCTTTTTTATTTCTTTGGAGAGGAGAACTATCGTTGGCTGTTTGCGTTGTATCACTGAGAAAAATTAAGGGCGACAGTTTCATTTAATTTTTTTTCCTTAATTAGTTGCCTTTCTTTCGCAATTTAAAAAAAAGTATCTAAAACACGCTTCTTAGTGACGTAAACTGCAACTTATTAAAAGTATCGGGAGAACCATATGTTGAAAAAAGGCCCAGTTTTGCTGGTGCTCTCATGCAGCTGTTTAAGATCCTTGCCTTGCAAGCCCATCGACGATCCGTTTTCCAATTGTGTCGTGATGGCCTGGAACCCAAACAAGACTCAAAGAACAGAGAGGTCTTACGTTCTAGGTTGACTTCCGAAGTAGTTATAGGGTTGAGCAGATTTTTAGGTATAGCTGGGCTGCCATTGCTGACGCAAATACTCCTTCCGTCATCTTCCGTAACTTACAGCTTATAGAGATTTAGAAGCGGACGTCTCTGCTTGTAAAACGGACTCGTAATGTGCTTAATGAGGGTGTCATCTGTCATCGCTCTCCACAAGGGCATCAGCGATAGATCCATTAATGAAAACATCTGTGAACATCCGATAACAATCCCTTTCTGAACCAGACTGTGGAGCGAACCAAGTGCTGAGCCGAAGGAAAGCTAACATTGTATTTTTGACGCTGTTGGAGGTTGGAACCATCATATCGGAATCGGACGGCATAGGTTAGGTTAGGTGGGAGTTGCTGTCAGCAAATGAATAATGCGTACGTACATTGCCTGACGCACTTAGGCCGCAAAGGCCCATACCACAGAGATCAGCAAGTTAATCACACTGATCTCAGAAGCCCGAAGATTAACGAGTTGATCACCCATTTGTCTTCCAATACGGAACTAGCCGGTTAATCACCTGCTAGTCGAACCAAGTGGAACTTTTAATGTATTTCGAAAGCCTTTTAGGGTCTATGTAAGCTACGTCGCTAGTATCGTCGAAGAAGAATTCACCGAGATGAGTTTTCCTCCTATGAAGTAGTGCAGGGCATGAGCAATGAAGGTGTTGAACGGTTTCTTCCTCTTCTTCGTCCATGCAGCTTCTGCAGAAATCATTGGAAAACACTCCAAGTCTTTTGGCGTGTCTCCCTATTAGACAGTGTCCCGTAAGATGGTAAGACCTAGATAAATTCGGTTCAGGGCTAACAAACTCTTCGAGCGTTTTGAGTCTACACACAGCCAAACTTTTTTGGTTGCAAGGCAGTTGCTACTTTCAGTCCATCTAGTGTTTGTCATCGTGGAACCGTCTTGTCTGAGTAGGAGTAGTGATAGGTACACCTTTTTCGTTCTATTCTAAGCGTAGGGAAGTGGTAGTGCCTTTTTTGGCTAGTTCGTCTGCCATACAGTTGCCGGGTGGTATGTCCCTGTGCCCCGGCACCCATGAAAGGTGAATGTTGAATTGATTTGGCATCTCCTTCAGAGACATTTCACAATTTTGGACCGTAATAGATTTTCTAGACATAGAGACAAGAGATTTAAGGCAGCTTGGCTGTGCCAGAAGATTCGAGTGTCCGTGGAGGATGTGAAGTTTTCTTTGAGCCAAGACAGCACCCCCTTAATTGCCTAAATCGGATCGACATACTCACTAGGCAATAGATACGATGCTTGAGAAATTCCTAAGGCTCCAGTGGTAATTTTGCCAGAGACTACTCTTCCTAACCGGTTATTAATCTTGAGAGTTAATACCATGATGCATTATCAAGAGGATTAAGATTCAGCAGTGAGTCGACACTAGAGAGCAGCACCAGGAATGCTGGGGAAGGCCCCAGTACAACCAAGGTATACTGAAATTTGAAAAACAATAATGTATTTACGTTTCAGCTTCTTAAACTAAACACCTGACGCTTAAAAGATGATCGGTTTTATCATGGCTTATCCAGAGGACCCCTTCCGGTGATCGACCCCAAGCCCTACCAAAGGCCTCCTTGCAGTACCAGAAGACTTACAGTAAGGTACTGGCAGTTTTCAGCTAGACACATTTGAATCCAAGAAACTTGTTTTCTAGAACATCTTCAAGATATTTAACTTCTTGCCATTTCTTCAGCATTTCTTTGGACAATTCTGACGTTTTTAAGTGCAGTTGTCATTTCACGGCTCTTTGTGAAGAGAACAACCTCGCAGTTAAGAAGATTAACTGAAAAACAGCTTCTAGCGCACCACGTATCAACACACTTTACTAAGGCTCTGTTCACTGGAGCAAACTGCTTGGAGAATGGATCCGCCGAAGATCACATCAATTTTGTCAGCTGGTGAGTGGACGTAAGATCCATTTAGCATTCCAGGCAGATGGTCAACTATCAAAGTTTCAGTTCTAGAAGTTTTATTCAATCCTTGAACGTTCATATGATCCTCTTACTAAGCAAGCATCCAAGTGGAAAGTAAGCAGAACTCACATTCAGAAGTCATCCTGTGTTGGCGCGGTAGCAGACGAGCGAAGTAAACACAGGCAAGCGTCCGGTGCAGTCGTTCAAATAACTCCACTCGAAATCGGCCTTTACTTTTTTTGTAGACTACCCAGCGTTAACGAAAAAATCAAACAAATTCGTCCTTTGATCGATAATGCTCGGGAAAATGGCGATTAGGGCGGTGAATGCGCTCTCTTTTGTTAGTAAAGATTTGGATCGATCGGTCTAGTTCTTCCGTGTTTCGAGCGAAGCTAATGGCCTTCTTGTCCTCTTTTCCTTTTCGACGTAACGGTCTACATGATCTAGAAGTGATCACAGTTCTCCCACTTAACTGCTTCACACTAGTAATCCGCTCATGGAGTATGCCGCTTTGACCTCGGAATAAGTCGACAAACGTCCCGTTTTTGGATCCATATTAAGGCTGTTGGCCAAAACTAAGACTAGAAAGCTGACAAGGTGGTCAATACTTACGCACAAAAGATCTGTTAAAGGCGAAATAATTTGTATAGTATCATTGAAACAGAAGTACTACGGCATCCAAGTTGTTGAAGCAATCCAAACCATAGCGACGAGACAGGAAGTAACTTTTCGTCGCTCGGCGTCTAATAACGTCTAAAGAAACTGAAACTTCGAGCTGCGGAAAAAGCCGATTATTTTTTAAGTAGCAAGTATTTTCTCTCAGTGCGGTCTCCTTCTTATAATGTTATTTACCTACAACAACCGGCTAGCTGCCTCATCACGACAAAACAAAGTCAGTCAGTCAGAGGGGCAACCTCTTGCCCACCAAACGAGGGCATCCAGATCAATGTAATATGATGGTATAAAGTATAAACAAACTAAATTAAGTGTCCGATGGTGAAACCGCAAAGAGGACACGAAGACGATGAGGACGACATAAGAACGACAACGACGATCGCGACGACGACGACGATGAGGATGAGGATGAGGATCCCACAGCAGATTGACATGATATCCACGAAAACAACGTCAACAACTTCAACCACGATGACGAGGAGGAAGAAAACCGATCCTTGTTCCCTTGGAATCGCGGTGAAGTTATGTGACATCTTCAATCATAATGGGAGACTGAGCTGAGCTGTGATGCCAGTGTAAAACGTATATACTGCAAATCCTTCCACAAGACGACAGTTTACCTCAAAACAAATCCCTAATTGACAGCACCAGGCAATGTCGCGATTCAAATGAATCTCAGAGTGAGATCTTTGCATACGTTAACCTGCTCGCCAGCATTCGTGGTCGAGATGCTGGGATGGTGGTCGGAAAAAGGGCACGACGACGGCCAAGACAAGAATCATGACAACGACGACGACGATGATGATGATGATGATGACGATGATGATGATGGCAATCCTTGTACATGTTTGCTGTGCATACATATAGTGAGGTAAGCCGCTCTTCAGCTTGATCCCTGTCATGGGTACTGGCCGGCTGTCGATCATCCCGATCTGATACTAGATGAACTAGACGCATAATTACAGTAATATTAATTGCAGGCTGTACTGAAGTAGCTATCATGCTTTATGCGGAACCCCAAGGAGGTGGGTAGGGAAATTATAGGGAGAGGCCACTTGAGTGCAACCGTGGGATTACAACGATGTCTGATCAGTGAATAGGTAAGGAACTGTCTGTTGGTGGAGTTGCCTTGATAGACAATCAGGGGACAATGGACTTGCAAGTTGCAACGTATCAAGTTCACGAGTCGGAAGATGGCCAGCGAGCAATGTTGTTTTTCTTCGAAGAATGTCAAATTTACGCTTGACTTGTTTGAGCTTACTGTTTTTTTGACAAGACAAATGGCGAAGTAAATATTTGGTGATTTGGTGTATTTCTTCAATTAG
Organism: Melanostoma mellinum; assembly: GCA_914767635.1. Classification (NCBI taxonomy): domain Eukaryota; kingdom Metazoa; phylum Arthropoda; class Insecta; order Diptera; family Syrphidae; genus Melanostoma; species Melanostoma mellinum. The sequence goes on from OU612059.1 coordinate 4,866,529, forward strand.
AAGGTAATCGATGATACTTGTTTTAATTGTTGGACGATAGACGATAGACCATAGATTATAGACCATAAACCATAGATCATAGACCATAGACCATAGAACAAAGACCATAGACGATAGACGAAAAGAGCTCTTAAAAATGTGTACTTGATGGAACTTCCTTTTGTTTCCTTATTTATTGCAAGAAGAAACATAACTCCTCAACACTTCGTCGGACACATTTTCAAGTCCACGTCGGCGTCAGTCGAACACATCTTTAAGCTCTCATATGGCCTAACGTTATTATTTATAGTCGTTCCTAATAACATCCCAGCCACTTACAACGTTTCTGCTTTTTGGCACCACCATTCTGTTGACAAATCTACCTCTTCAATCAAATTTGTTACCTTAATTACTCACAATAAAAGTAAAACGATAAAACACTGGCCATCACACCGAAAAATAACTCCGTCACAAAGAACAAATTACACCACAAGCACTAAATGTGTTAACAAAAATAAAACAGCCGAGCGCGCGCCTGTATAGTGTCCTGCTGCGAACATAAAAAACGTCCTTTTTGGCCACAATTCAAGCAGCCAAGCAGTGTATACTGGTGTAAATGGACCAACGCCAAGTGGACACACTTCAAACAACCTCTCCACATTAAGTTTGACGCTGCCAGACATCTGGGCTATAGCCTGGAAGGCTGAAGGCTGAATACTAATTTCGTATACAAAGAAGGTGCTGAAAAATTCATATGTTTGCCGCCCAAAAATATCACCAACCAAAAAAATTAAATAAAAGGAACCAAAAAAAGGAACGAACACATTTGCAACGCAACCAACTGTGACGAAGGTCCACACCGAGATCCAATATAGAGCCTCCGTCCGGTCCGTCCATATCCATTTTCTCTGCCACTGCTATAAACTCAAAGTGAATGTATGCAGGGTTGTAAAATTATTCCTTTGATTACTTTTTTATCACAGCGCACCCATTCAATGAAACCAGCAGAGGGCGCAAAAGCTCATAAAGCCTTTGATGAGTTTCGGCATAAAAGAACAAGGCAAAAGCAGTTGAAACACAGTTGGGTTTTCAAAGAGTTGACGCTGTCAAAGTAATCATCAAAACCCTATGTGAAGATTGTATTCGTATGTCCGTCATTGTCCATGGTTGGGACAAGGAAGTATCATACCCTTCGTCGATTCGCCTGACAGACCCTGTTTCTATACCAACAGTTGTTTATCAAAGAGTTGATTCATGAATCATCGGTAAGAAGGTAAACCTATAGAAAAAAGTTGGCTGCGATAGTTTTTTGCGATCCGCCTCTGAGCCACCCCGCTGTGTGTGGAGTTACCACAATCGACGTTGCACGGACTTATTCTTGGCATGCGATTAATGTTTAAGCAGAAAAAAACTGTCGTGCCATAGTGCACACATTTAACTGTCATAATGTGTAGACTGTGTGAGATTTTGTTGGAGCAAAAAGCTAAAAAGTTGAATAAGAATTCCTGTGTTGACTTACAATCCACATGCTATTTGGTTAGTAAATGGGCTTATTAGAGGGCGGCGGCAGCGGCGGCGGGTGGTTCAATTGGCTTGTTTTACATTTTTTACTGTCCAGCCTGTCAACGGGAATTCAAAAACGATGACTCAGTAGGGCAGGTTGTTATGGCAGGCTGGACATGTGAAAAGTCTTTTCTTCTTTTTTGTGTGTCACAAATGAGTGGATAATTGCTGACGTCCCAACTATGTAAATGAATTACGTTTGGTGTACTGCTCAAGGCTGAAACTCAAGAGGCTTGGCCTTTAGTGGTATGATGGGCTTTTTATCATTAATAAATGGAGTGCAGGTGACAATTTGCTATAAAACGTCTTCTTACAATGTTTGTTACTGAGCACATCCCATTCATGTCTTCGACTTTGAGAAGTGATCGACATATGAGAATATTCTTCTTTCTAAAAAAGGTTTGGCGTTTTTGTAGATGCGAATTTGCCCAAAATATTCAAGAAAATGTTTGACAAAAAAATTTATGCGATCTGAATTTCAGCGATATGGCTCTGGATTGTCCCGTTCCTCATAGTCAACTTATTTTATTTATATTGAAATTTGACCAACTCGGCATTGCTCAAGTCAAGCTTATTCGATTTCTTTCCACAAAATTGCCAAGAACTAAAAATTTTCTGGGTTTTAGCCTGGCGCGGTGTATTGGAAAATTGTATACTAAAATCGGTTCAGTAGATTGGGAGTATATTTGGCATAAGAGCGATGCAAAAAAGTGCTTTAGTTGTTAATGTCTTGATATACGGTACAGAAGCTTTGACCCTATCTAAACCAGATAAAGATGCCTTTGGTCGTTTCTTACGAAAAATACTGCGAATAATTTTTTGTGCCGTTCGTGACGACGATGATGTGTTCGACAATAAAACGTAGATATTGGCTGTACAGTGAGCATATTTAGACGGCTTGGAAGACTATACGACAGACGAACGGCTGGAATATGTAGAGGTGTAGAGTAAAATAAGAGTCAGGGGACAGCTCCTGTTTAAAACAAAGCTCCGTAGGCTTTTACTTCTAATATCCCTTTCATTTAATATTCAGGATTTTTACTCAGGACGGATAGGCTGGATCAAGTCAAGAAAAAATTTGAATGGGAAGGAGAGGGGGGGGGGGCTATCTATGTTCAAGTAGGATGGGCAGTAATCTATGATTATTATAGTGAAAAATTTAAAATTGATAAAATGCAACAATTTAAAAAAAGGTCCAAATTTCGCCAAATTTACAATTTTTATCTGATCGTAAAAGTTGTAATTGGCTGTATGTAAAATTTAAGATTTCAAGACGATTCGTTAACATTTGCGTGAGTTGCAGCTGCGGTAAATTTGAAAAATGCAGTTTTAAGAAAATCTCATTTAAAGTTTTCAGAACAGTTTTCGATTCAACTAACAGGAAGGGAGTACGATGGATCTAGATGTCCTTGAGCATTCAAAAATTTAAGCCGCAGGCAACAAAGGAATTGTAGAACATTAAGGACGAGGCAGCTGTCTGGCGCTCCTTCGCGTTAGGATGGGTGGAGTTCGAGCGCCCGAACTGTTCTATTCTCTGCCATTTTAAAAACATCCAAGATATCATTCCATTATTTGAGGACACCTTTTTTGAGATGTTTACCAATCAAAATATGAAAAAAAAAATCGATTTTTTTTTTTTTGAAATGAGAAACTAGCCGAGTTCCTTAAAAATGTTTACTGTGTTCTTTTACTGACATATTAGTTCAAGATGATTTACGGAATAGTTTTAGAGTTATCAAGTCTCAAAGTCAAAATATCGTAAAAGAAAAATAAACCTTTTCCTTTTTTTGGCTCACTTAAAGATCTAATTTTGCAAATGATCAGTTAATTTTTATTCAAACACAGAAAACCAAACCTGAAATTCTTTCTTAGTTTTTGAGAAAAAATAAAAATGAACGAAAGGCACTTTGTCTCCAGAAAACCAATTTTTGCTCAAAGAATAGAGTACAATCAGCGTGGCGTACAACCAGCAAAATTTGTTTTTCTGGCGAAATAAAGCTTTCATTTTATTTTACTTTCTCAAAAACTAGGAAAGATTTCTTAGTTCGGTTTTCTGGGTTTGACAAAGTCAAATTTTGACTTTGAGAATTGATTGCTCAAAAATCATTCGCTGAATTGATTTGGACAAAGCAGTTTATTTAAAAACCAAGTTTTATCTTCCAAAAAACAATATAGTATGCGGTAATAAGAAGCTGATTGACTTTAACAAATTTTTTTAGTAAACTAAGCCAATATTTTGTAAAATTGCCACCTATACGGTCGTAAAGGCAAAGGATTTATCTTGACCTAGCCTGTTCTTGCGAGCTTTCGTCACATCTTATGCAAAACAACCTGTATATATAAAATAGATCTACTTTTCCGTTAAAAGCCTTCTTCTTCTTCTTCTTCTTTTTCATTTCCGGCGTTACGAGTAGTGATCTTCAAGCGATCACAACTCTCCCACTTTTCCGCTTCACACTAGTGATCCGCCTGTGGGAAAGAAAGAAGAGAAGAGCGGCAACCCTCCCGGTTTTGGATTGTTCCATGTCTGAGGCCAATGCTGCTGTTTTTGCATTTGCTTGTACTAGGAGTGTTTTGGCCTGCCTTTTCTTTTTCGTCGCGAATTTGTTGAAACGTTGTACGATATTGCCTTTTGGACGGGGTCCTGCGGATCTCTCCTTTGAACATGACAATATCAACTGAGCCGGTCGTGCTGAATTTTGTACAAGATGGTACTTTTGACATGAAGGCTTCCACGGATCTTAGTACTTCTAATTTTTCAGAAGCCCTTAATAGCAATTTTAAGTCCCCTCCATTATCTCACAAAGGCATGGTTTGAGAAATTCGCAAGGCCCTCTGGGACTCCTCGCTATGTTGCGCCACCCTTTTTTTATTTATTTGCCTGCCGATTAAAGAAAAACAATTAACAGCCTGGTTCAAATTCTCATTTCAAGGCCAAAACGTTAAAAGGTGGTACTACAATGTGAACCTTCTAGAAGTTACCAACGACATAAAATATCTAGGTGTTAAACTGAATTCCATTTTGAGCTTCAAAAATCAAAAATAAATAAATAGGGTGGCGCAACAGAGCAAGGAGCCCTTGGGCACAGCGCATTCCTCATAACCATGTCTGTGAGAGAATGGAAGGGACCTCCTATTTTCTGCCGGTTCCGAACGGCTAATCGAGAAAGCGCTTTTCATGGCAATGAATATTAACGGAGGACTTGCCAATTCCTCGCTTCAACAATCATCTTAAGGAAAATGCAAATACATCACAAAGCTTGTTGAATTCGTCATGGCGAAACATGTTCTCGAATAGTAGGATAATAAAAAAAGAAACAAAAATATTATCAAATTGTACAATCCCAGAGAAATTTCTTGAAAAAACTCTTCAACTTCCCTCGAAATACACCAAATTATGCTATCTAGCTGGAAACAGGAATATGTAAACTATTTACATGTACACTTAAAGCACAGGCTGATTTTATTATCAAAACATTATCTTATATGAGGACTCACGAATAACAAAGAAAATGCCCTTATACGAGTTAAGGAACAAAGACTGGTTGACTGCTAAGTGGGAAAGTCTTGATATTGCTTGTGGTGAAACGCTAGTTTTTAACTCAACAAACGCTAATAACATAAAAGAGCAGCTGTACCGTATAATACAAAAAAAAAATGAAGACTGGATGCGTGAAGGCTTTATCCTAAGCGCACTTGAATCCAACAGTAGATTATTATACTCACAAGTCACAACTTAATTACAACATAGATAAGAGAAACTACTTCCACCATTCGCTAACCTACCGAGAAATTTCTATTATTTTTAAAGCAAGGTGTGAACTACTCAGCTTAAACGGGTGTCCTTATAACGGGAGCTTCAACCAGTTCTGTACAATTCAAGGAGTGCGACTGGAAAACACTAAGTAATTAATCTCCAAGTATAGATTGTTATTGGCAACCGAATACGTTTAACTGCAAGTGTATTTATTAATATTATTCAAAGAACATTTTAAAAAGAAAAAAAAAATTTTATTAAAAAATGTATGTTGAAGATCGTAAAGATCACCTCAACTCCATATTGCGTTTCGCCCAGGCACGGCAATTGGGCTCATCAGTTAGATGATTGCCGTACCCTTCTAAGACGCAATTTTAGTTCGGAATACACCGACACTTATAAAATTCACTGCGCTCACATGCAGTGAATTTTAATTTCTAAGCAAATGTACAAGACATTATTAAAAACTTAGAAAAGTAAACAAAAGTTTTCCTTGGTTAGGTATAAATTTATTTAAAAGAAAAATAACAAACAAGTGTTTGTTATTGTTTTGGTTTTGTCCTGGAGTTGTAATTGATATTATTTAAAGAACATTTTAAAAAGAAAAAAAAAAAAAAATTTTATTAAAAAATGTATGTTGAAGATCGTAAAGATCACCTCAACTCCATATTTTTTAATAAATTTTTTTTTTTCTTTTTAAAATGTTCTTTAAATAATATCAATTACAACTCCAGGACAAAACCAAAACAATAACAAACACTTGTTTGTTATTTTTCTTTTAAATGTATTTATTAAATACCTTATATTATTTACAATTATACAATCAATAGTAATTGTACCTTTATAAAGATTATGTTTGCTAACCTAGCTGACGGCTAAGCCATAGCTAAAAAATTCATGTCTTATGTTAACTTGGCCAAAATGCCGAATCTACACGAACTACTCAAAAGTGCTTTCTTTTGCGCTTATTTTTATCACAATCGAAAACCGCCTTTTTCTTAATAAAATTACAAGTCCTTATGGAAACTGACTTAGAAAATCACATAAACACAAAACAATAGGTAGATACACAACTTATCTAGCGAAAAATAACTAAATGCTGTTTATAAAACGTTCAGTTGAAAAGAACTCCTCAAAGTATTCAAAAATACTGCATTTATGTAACTGCCTTTAATGTGTCGTAACGAATTCTTTCATTTGAATTTATTCAACGTAATTAAGTCAACCCATCAAACAACGATCTGCACTGCATTTGCAGTGCAAAGAATTGATCTTTTAAATAAAATGTCAATTGCCATGTTCATTTTCATTGATTGCAACTCCTACACAATTATATCCCAGCAAAGTATCTTCATTCGCTCCAAATGCCATATCCATGCAAACGAAACAAGAAATCAGAAACAACAGCATCAAAAAAAGAAAAAAGACAAAAACAAAACAAATACCATCGCCTAATTAACACAAACAGACGTCAACTACGGGCTTACATGTCACAGTCCAAATGTGGCAACTGAAGGTGCCATAAATACCAGCAATAGGAATCAATTACAGTGATTTAGTGAAATCACTTAACCGGCCACGACCGAACTCTCCCCTATCAGCATCGCGCTTCAAAGCCACCCATCACTTGTGACACGACACATGAGGCCCCAACAAAAAAAAAGCCCCTATACTAACTTCTCAAATGGCGAATCACCATAAAAACCTAGCGGGATCGCTTTGTCTTTTGGCCATATACCAGCAAACAGAAAAACCAGCAACAGCCAAAGGAGACACATCCGTCACCTGAGCGCATAAAAAACGTCGATCGATCACAAAATGTTGGGGCTATTCGAGCCGAACACATTGATTGGCCTTAATGAACCGCAAACATGCAGGTTATTTCCATTTATAGGTGGCACCATCACAAAGCAGTGCCAAGGAGCACACATAGTGCCCCATCAGGTACCAGCCACTCAGCAGCGCACCCAACACACAAAAGACTTACTCCTAGAGTATTGTTTGTCAACTGATCCAAGTGATTGATTGATATTCGTATATTCATAGGGTGCTCCGCTTGCGTTCAATGAATGGTCTTGGTATATAGTGTCGTATATTTTCACATGAAGTTCGTTGATGACAGGTGACGCGGTAGCCACGAACGAGGTTTTCCCCAAAAAGTCATTCCATTTTTTCTTATGCCTCCCATGTGTAGCAGTGATAGTCTGCTGGCGCCACATTGTCAAATAATTGTCGATTCATAAATTCAATTACCCTTCGGATGAATGAGCGACGCGACGCGGCGCATAGCAGTTTATTTTGGCAAATTTTTGCTCCGTTAGTTTGGCATTGGCACACATTTATTAACTTCGCGAAGAATGCCGAAGAAAAAGGGTCCCCGCTGCTGCTGTCAGCGAAGCGCGGCGCGGCCCAATGACAATGAGGCGACCTCGAAAAGGGGTGGAAGTGGAATGCTCGTAACAAAACCACGGAATTGTGAGTAAAATTTCTTTTTCTCAAAATTTATTGCATCCATCCTTTTGACATTTGGGGGTGACTGCGATTGAATTGCAGGGTTCCCAATTCAGCGTTTCTGTGTTTCATTTAATTGACTAGATGCCAACTAAGGTACTTGGAAAAGTAGCAGCAGAGGAGCAACAGTGATTTTCAAAGTGTTTTATTTATTGGAATTAATTGGAAGCTTTGGATTGGTCCTACAAAAGGTGTACCTTCTGAAGGCAAATTGATATAGTGGATAGCACTTCTTTGTGGAGCTAAGAAAGATTTCAGAGAAGCAAGCTCTGATACCATGACATGTTCCTCAAGGGCTGTACGATTAGAAAGTGGGTAAGAGATCAGTAGGACTCAGCAGAAAAAGAAAACACATTAAGAACCTTTCTTACAATTCGTTTCAAAGTTTGGAGAAACCACAAGGGCTCTGAAATTGCCTAACTCACACCTGGGATAGTTCGAATCCACAGTCCAAAATTGCTGTATTCATATCTAATTTTTCCAGCAACTTACCAGTTTCGTATGAATTGCAAAATGTTACGAAGGTATTCCCTGACTATGTTGTTCATCTTAAATCATTTTTGAGTCAGCTCATAACCTGTTGTCAATGTAAGACGACCGACGGACCGGACGTCTTGAAATGCATGGGCAAAATTAACATTAAGCTTCTATGAAACGAGCAATAGTTGAATGCACAATAGGTACGTGAAAAAATATCGCACTGCGAGGCTTTATGGTCAAGGACATGGTACTCAGCTAGCATACTTCGGTAACAAAGACATTTTTAAGATTGGGGTAGTGACTAGTGAGTGTAAGAATTGTAACAACAGACGCATCAGTCCACCGGCACCGGCCCTAGTGTGCATTTCGCTCCAAAGTAGGTAAGAAGAACCATTCCGCCGTAAATGGTAAAAGGTAAAAGGGTAAAATATAATCTTCTTCTTTTTCATTTCCGGCGTTACGAGTAGTGATCTTGAAGCGATCACAACTCTCCCACTTTTCCGCTTCACACTAGTGATCCGCCTGTGGGAAAGAAAGAAGAGAAGAGCGGCAACCCTCCCGGTTTTGGATTGTTCCATGTCTGAGGCCAATGCTGCTGTTTTTGCATTTGCTTGTACTAGGAGTGTTTTGGCCTGCCTTTTCTTTTTCGTCGCGAATTTGTTGAAACGTTGTACGATATTGCCTTTTGGACGGGGTTCTGCGGATCTCTCCTTTGAACATGACAATACCAACTGAGCCGGTCGTGCTGAATTTTGTCCAAGATGGTACTTTTGACATGAAGGCTTCCACGGATCTTAGTACTTCTAATTCGTCAAACTTTGTTATATACTTAGGGTAAAAGATAATATCATAAAAATATATTGTTTATTAAGCATCATGCCAGACTAATACCCGTAGATCCGACCGGCCATAGCCATAGTTTCTAACCTACCAAGGCTTTCGGGCGCTTGTTGTTTCTAACCTACCAAGGCTTTCGGGGGCTTTTTGTCTCTAACCTACCAAGGCTTTCGGGCGCTTGTTGCTTATAACCTACCAAGGCTTTCGGGCACTTGTAGCTTCTAACCTACCAAGGCTTTCGGGCGCTTGTTGTTTCTAACCTACCAAGGCTTTCGGGCGCTTGTTGTTTCTATAACTTACCAAGGCCTTTAGGTGCTTGTTAACGCGGCTACCTATGGGGTGAATTGCCACGATCGCTGTGCCACTAAAATAACCAGACCTAACGCAAATATCTTTTTCTTTTCTTAGGTGACGAGACTGCTAGAGTACCGACGCACTGGGCGAAATACTCTTCTGCCTTGCCGGAAGTCCCGTACAGCACCTCTCATCACACGACGTTCTCCCGATGCATCTGAAGTACCAGTACATGAAATTAAGCTGTTATATCATTTTTGCATAAAACCATACGTTGTTAATTATAATAAAAAAATAAGAGAAGGGAGTTTCTGACCTTTGTGAGTTTTCGAGTGTTTATTTCACTTACTGGCCTGCCGCGAGTTTTACCCCGGCTGGAAACTGAAGCACATCACAATTTGGAAATTAGTTCAGCAATTCCTTGGCCAGCACAGCAATAATCACAGTGATTACACTTGTGTCTTCTTCTCAGCAAAGCTCTTGAAATAGCTTTGACTTAGAGGAATGCTTTTCTTTCACCTGCCAACGATATTGCGTGTAAGACTTTTAGGGTTCCGAAATAGGTCTTCAGGACAAAATATAAACACCGCATTGTCAACACTCGACCCTTATTACAGTACCATCACAAAACTACCTTCCCTCCAAAAGTTGGAACGCCGATGCTATGCCAGCCACCCTTTTTGTCAGGCAAAAACTATTAAGAAAAATCTCGGCATAAGGAAGGCATTTACTCTCATAAAGGAAGTCATAATTTTCCGGTTCTAAGAATAATGTTCATTAACCAGAAGAGAATAGTGAAAAATGTCTGTCTGTCTTGGCCTATTGTGTCTCGATATGACACCAAACGGATGCCCGAAAAAGAAAATATTTTCTTTCGTGTTTCTTGTTGTTTGTCTGTCTGACTGCGTGTTTTCGCAATCCCATGCCACCGCGTCACCGACCGTTGCAGTATAGAGTATAGTGTCTCTATACACAAAACAAGACTCTAATTCTTCGTCTCGGTACCCTTGTTAGATTTGTGTGTGTGTACTGCACCACCCTCACTCGTCTCGCCCCACTTAAAGAGGATGTTTGAAGTGATTTACGATTGACAAACAGACAGAGGGCGGACGGACACCATATCAGACATCACAATTCGAAGGGAGAAAAACAAATTTTCTGTTTTATTAGCTGAAAATACTTTCCGATCACGCACACGCATGCAAGGGTTGCCAATTGTTGCTGTTTGTTGTGTGCGTGCCATTGGAGATTTATTTATTCGTCGGAAACAACTATTTATTTGCATGACATTGGTTGGGTGCGACGGCGACGCCATAGCCCGCTATAGCTCGCCGACGGCAGTGGGATGGATGGAGGGCAATTCAAGTGGTCATTGAGGGTCGCTTTTCTAGAATTGTATTTTGCTAGGATATCCACATTACGTGGGAGTAAAGCAGTAAAGGGTTTTGATGTTTATTCAAATTTGTTTGGTGTTTAATAAAAACAGGATTGATTGGTTGTCTGAAGTGGACGAGTCTATAGAGTTTCGGATATTGTATTTGCATTAGTGATATGTTTCGTTCAGCACCACTCGAACGGTTGAAGTTGGTCTAGACGGGTGGTTATTTGATTGGGATACCTCTTTGGGGGTGCCAAAGTATACAGTTATCCCAACGATATAAATAAGTTCATAAATCTTTTTAACTTGAATAGGGTTTTTAAGCGATGTTAAATTTTATAAATTTTCGTAGCTATTCACCAAAATTTTGTAAAAGTATTTTGTTGATCATCATACAAATGGCAGCTTGCGTGAAGATTGTTTAGGCTTTTAAAGACTTAGTAAAAGTAGAAGTGTGAACACGATGCAGGGAAAAAAACTGAGAACAATGAGAAAATCCTAGGACGAGTCCTGTAAAGCAAATGAATAGTGAAAACAAATCTTTCACTTTGACATTAAATTAAAATTAAAAAATCTCTAAAAGAAAATGCTTAAGGAATTATAAGAAAAGTTAAAATAAATAAAATAAATAGAGTGTCGCAAACAGAACGAGGAGTCCTATTGCGCATTTCTCAAAAAATGCCTTTTGAGGGAATGGATGGACCTATACAATTTTTGCCGATTCCGAATGGATAATTGAGAGAGCGCTTTTTATGGCAATGAGTTGGCCTTTGGCCATCGGAGGACTTGCCAATTCTTTGCGAAAGGCAATACCCGTGGAAAAATATTTTTTCTTCTGTTGCCATGAATTCACGAGCCTCTGGGTTAACAGGCGAACATGCTAGCTATCACGCCACGGAAACCACCTAAAAACATAGATTTGATAAATGTTTGAACAAAAAAGGGATCACTAAGCGAAAAAAGAGAGAAAGAATTCTACAGTGCACGATTTCATTTGCAGCAATAATTGATGCTTTTGAGAAGGAAAATAGAAAATACAAAGAAGAAAAGTTTGTGATTTCAGCGACTAACCTGAGGAACTCTTGAGCGATTGAAAACCACTTTTCACCAAACAAGAGCCGACTTTCCCAATGAGGAGTGAAGGAAGACTCATGTCCGTTATAAGATTTGGACTGAATGGAATTTTATAAAAGTCATTCGTGTAAAACACCTCTATTGCAAAAAATTGCCTTTTACTGACTTTGTTTGAAGCTGTTCAGTCAAGTTTGTGGCTTTGACAGGTCTTTGCGCAGTGCGTGATTGTATCGCTTTCCCAAAAAAGGATTTTTAGTTCAACCACAGCTTGTCAAAAATTGGCTTTTGGTATAAGAAAATTTGTAATCTTAGCTGCAGTGCTGAATATTGGCTAAAATACCTCTAATCAGAAGGATAGTAATTGTAAAACAACTATTTAGCTTTGATTTGAAGTATTACGGTACCACCAAAACTTACAATTAATTGTTGTCAGGAAAGCATTGGAGCTGGATAAGTTGCAGGAATAAAGCAAAGAATGGTTTAAGTATCTGTGCTATAGTCGCTTTTCCTGGCAATATCTAAAAAGTTTTTTCGTAGCTTACAAGGAACAAGTACCAAGTTGTCCAGAACAGATAGAAGCCATTGCTCCCTAATTAAACTTTAAGCCTTATACTTAAAAGAATATCCTAGAACATAAATTTTTATTTTCAAATTGAACTTTTTTGAGTACTGAGAAATGAGGATTACCACCCGCACCCGGCAGTAGTGGCGACTAGAGGAGGCTATTTGCCATGTGATAGAAGTACACTTACTTTATTACTTAGGTTTGTTGTGAGCGTGAGCCTCAGCCAACAGCTTTCGATAAAGACTTCGATATCAGGCGAACTCTTTTCAGTTTTGCACTCTAAAACAGTTGAGATCTCCTTTCACTTTATTACTATAATTAGGACGAGGTCTTATGCCCATGTCACGGTACAGCTCACACAGTTCGTTGTTATATTCTTCTCTATACATTGCTTCGCATATGAGACCAAATATCATTGGCAGTTCTTTTCTTTCGAAACGAAAAAGCGTTTCTTCACCCGCTTTGGATAAGGCACATTCTTCTGCGCTGTAGAACTAACCTAAAATGAAGAGGATTTGTTTCTCAATTGCCTTCTTAACCCAAAGAATCAACGGTTGACAAGAGTTATTCTCTGTTTGATCGCCGCTGTGATACTGTTTTCCTTGTCTATATTTCCGTGTCTATAGATCCTATAGGTAGACGAGGTCCTGTACTACCTCGAAGTTATGCTTGTGTATTGTGACTTTTTGTCCAATTCGTCGATGTTCTCTGTCCTTGTATGACGACAACATATACTTCATTCTACGATCATCGACCATCAATTTTATGTCTAACGCTTCTGTTTTAAAGAGATCTATGTATAACATCACGCATGCTTCTTTTCATTTCGTAAAATTGTAAAATCTTTTCAAATATGATGCTAAAGAAATCTCATGACAGTTTATCGCCCTGCTTAAAGCCTAACAGAGCTACAAAAGATGGTGAAATAGGTTTTTGACTTTATAAACCTCAATGAATCTATCAATATTATGATGTTTTGGAGTTCCCAGATTCGTCAGACGGCATTTTTGAACTGTTTTGTGAGGCAGAGGCAAGTAATAGCAACGGGTCGTTTATGTCATCATATTTATTCCAATTCAGCATGAAAAGAGTATTCAGGCTGGTCCCTCGGGGCTTCTTCTCTGGTAAAACCATTTCGTTAGTCCGTACCTCTTCTATTAACGACGATCCGTGTATTTCAGTAAGGTTCCTTTGTAGTTTCAGCAAATGATTTTGGACCCTGTGGTCTATTTGTCCACTACGCGTTGGGTGACCTCGTTCTCTATATCTAGCTACATTTGATCTGGCTGTGCTCTAGAGATGTTGTTGTTTATTTCGAGTAAACAACTGAGGCTGACTTTGACTCTGACCTTGACATCAGGTCCTACAAATATCCTGTAACGCCGGACTTCATCATTCTGCACCAGGCAAAACCTGTGGCTGCGTCAAGAAGGCCTGACTGTTTAATAACGAAGTTATGAATACTCGTTTTCTCTTGGCAGAAAATTTTAGGATTGGTGTCTTAAACAATAAAAGCGCAAAAGAGCAACAGAGTTTCAGTCGGAATGTAACATCTGAATGAAATGATTGAAAGAATAAAAATTGTTGATGATAACTTCTTAAAGCTTCTTTCACCTCAGTTACATTTTTAAAGAAAGCATTGTAGCGTGTACTCCCTGGAACTAAGTATGAGTCGCTCATTCAGTCTGCTTTTCTTAGGCACTGTAGCTTGTCCCTAGCAAATCTATTGAAGAGGTCACATCACGACTCAAAGAAATATTGCATAGGACGTTAAATATCCGCATCTTATCGGACAGCCTTTGACAGAACAATTTGAAATTCACATTTCGTGGGTGTCAGGTCGTAGAAAGACTCCGGTCACCTCAACTTCCCGCAAACAAAACCACCATATACCAATTCCACCCAACAGGATAAACCTTCGTATTTGAAGCACTACATGTAAGCCTTAGCTCCGTGGCAAGATGGTACGGATGAAGCAAACGCTTGTGGTGGACCAGCCGTCTGGCTATCTACAAAATCTATCTGCATCTCCACTTTTTAGAAGCCTGTTTCATATTTAACTTTTTTCAAAACTTCCAAAAAACTCAGTTCAATGCAATTTATTACTATACCATCGAGTAATTTTAACGTCGGCTTTTTCTTTCTTTCTTAATTTTTAACACTTCTGGATCACAATTCTGCCAGGGTGGCAAAACCCCAAACTCAAGCCTGTAAAGATCAGCAGGGAAACATAGTTATAGAGTCACAGTCGCTACTGAGGATCTGGAAAGATCATTTCTGCAGACTGCTTAACGGCGATGAGGACACAAATTCCGCTGTCAGGCAGATTGCCCCATTCAGCCTGGACGATGATCAAGAATGCCGTCCTCCCGACCTAGAAGAAGTTGAGCTTGCTATATGCAAACTTAAATCAAATAAGACTGCAGTTGCAGATGGCCTTGATACCGAACTTTTCAAGGCAGCTGGAGATCAATTGAAAAGGAGCATGCACCAGCTGATCTGCATGATATGGTTGTAAGAAAGCATGCCCGATGAATGGAACCTCAGTATCGTATGCCCGATTCTGAAGAAGGGAGACCCTCACAATTGCGCCAATTATAGGGCCTCCTTAACGTCGCTTATAAGATCTTCTCTGCTGTAATATGTGAACGTCTGAAACCTCACGTCAACAACTTGATAGATCCTTATATCAATGTGGTTTTCGACCAGAAAAGTCCACAATAGACCAAATTTTTACATTACGGCAGATCTTGGAAAAAACTCGAGAACGTGATATCGATATTCACCATCTTTTTATCGATTTCAAGGCCGCGTATGACAGTATCTACAGAGACGAGCTGTACAGAAGCATGTGAAGTTTCGGCATCCCTGCAAAACTCGTACGACTATGCAGGATGACTTTGGAGAATTCACGCTGCTCCGTCAAGGTCGGAAGAACTCACCGAGACCTTTGATGTCGAAAAAGGCTTAAGGCAAGGCGACAAACTGTCATGGGATTTCTTCAATATCATGCTTGAACAGATTGTAAGAAACTCAAACGTCAATACCAGAGGAACAATCTTTCAAAAGTCTGTACAATTACTCGCCTATGCAGAAGATATTGACGTATTGGGAAGATAACAGCGTGATGTCATAGGTGCTTTTGCGAGTATTGAAACAGAAGCGGCAAAAATGGGTTTAATGGTTAATGAGGGCAAAACGAAGTATATGTTGTCATCAAACAGGGACACAGAACATAGACGAATTGGACAAAACGTCACAATAGACAGACATAACTTCGAGGTAGTACAGGACTTCGTCTACCTAGGATCCGCTGTAGACACGGACAACAACATCAGTGCGGAGATCAAACGGAGAATAACTCTTGCCAACCGTTGCTTCTTTGGGTTAAGAAGGCAATTGAGAAACAAAACCCTCTCCAGAAAAACCAAGGTAACCTTGTATAAGACCTTAATCATCCCAGTCCTGCTTTACGGCGCGGAAGCATGGACCTTATCGAAAGCGGACGAGGAAACCCTTGGTCGTTTCGAAAGAAAAATTCTCCGAATGATCTTTGGTCCCGTATGCGAAGGCAATGTGTGGAGAAGAAGATACAACAACGAGCTGTATGAGCTGTACCGCGATATGGGCATGGTCACAAGAGTACGCCAGTACCAGATTCAGACACAGAATGAAAGCAAGCTACAATCCGTTCTGATCCCAAAAATATCGATTCATTTGCGTTCCACGTCGTTTTATGATTGTCATTTTTAAAGTTGTCATGTTCTTACTTCAATTTCCAACTTCCAATTTCTAAGCCTTTTCTTTAATGTGGTTCGAAATTTCCAACCAATTGTCATTTATAACTTGAAAATCTGCGAACTCGCTTTCGAAAAAAGTTTTTCATGCAAATGCAATACAAAATTCATCCCAGTCGGACAATGCAGCAGATAACCACTCCAGTCAGTCCTCGTACAAGAATTCAAAAATTAATTGAAAACCATTGAAACTCATTGATTGTTAACTGCCGACAGCAATCTCAAAAGCACTATTGACTCCGTAAATGACTGAATTCATCAACTAACTCTATCATCAAAGTAATATCCACGGCACGATCTGCGATGATGGCTTTACATTGGTGGCTAGGCAAACAACTGCTGTTCGCTTCACCTCGTTACTTGCAAAATTAATCAGCAATAACCCTCTTAACACCTGCACTGGCTCATGCCCGAGGAATTATTTCACGCATTTACTTCTCACTTCGGCCCCGGGTCGATTCGGAGAACCAGGTTGCCAAATACTTTACCAGCCGTGTGGTGTGTCCTAGCCTAGCAGCAGCAACACTATTAAGACTAAACACTGTCGCGTTGTGACTCTCGTAAATCATTTAGTAAAACGGCACACAAAATGTCAAAACATTCACTTTTGTTTACCGAATAGAGTCGACTGCAACTAGCAATGGATGTCGACTTAACGCCCATACTCCATCCAGCTACGACATGCAGTTTTAAACCGAAATTCTATTGACTTTGTCACCATCATAGACACACTGGAAACTGGAAACATGTAACGAGACAATTAGGAAACATAATGCTCTGACATGAGTGGTAATGACGTCCATAGATGTCTGACTTTGTTGAGCTTGTGCAGCATCGTCACTGGGAATAAGAATGGGAAAGGGCGACGACAGTGTGCCCCAAAATAAAAAAAAAGTCTCCACTCATCAGAGTTATGTGCGATGTCATTGTACGTTACGTTCCACTGGGAACTGGGTGTGTAGAGTAGAGAGGTAGGTCGGTGACAAAGCGTCGCGCGCGGTGATCAACCCACGCGACCCGCTTGGGGTCCCACCGACCGCAGCCAGCGGATGAAACTGGACCCAGACTTCAGACTAACAATAGTCGTAAATGCGACGCGCGATAATTATTATTTTTATTGTGTCTTCTTAAATGTCGCCCTGTTGTCGTTGTCATCGTTAGTGTCGTTAGTGTTTCTGTTTCACTTTTAGCTACACACAACCAGCGTTGCCCCCCTACTACAATTGTAGCGTTTTTGCTACATTTTTTTCCAAAAAAAATCTGCTCCTTACATTCGTAAAATATTCGCAAAACGCTACAATTTCAGAAAATCAGAACACAAATCAATTTGCATTGATTTTTTGATTGATTGACCAAACATTGTGTCAGGAAAAATTAAAAAAAGTTTCCATTTGAATGCGGAAAAAGTGCAGTTATTTTAAACGATGAATATATTTTGTTAGTGGGGTCTTATAGATGTTGCTAATTTTGGATTTATTTAAGGAAAGCCAAAAATTTCTAGGGAAAGCCAACATTTAACAATTTACGCAGCTATATGCTAACGCTATGCAGTTTTCTTCATAGCAGTGCGACAGCAGAACGATGTTTTTCAAGTAAAGGCGATTCGAGAAACAATTTAAATATTTCGACTGTTGATGCGATATTGCCGTCACAGGAACTTTTAAAAGATATCGAAAAATTTTATGATCCACCTTCCACCCGCTTCATTAGTTAGCTACATACAAGTTTTTTTATATCATTACGCCACTCATTACAAAAATACAATTATATAAATTAAAAATATGAAGTTGAAGAAATGTTGAGGTAATTATTTTTGTTTAACCTATTGAACTAAATTTTTACGTTGTGTTAGCCTTTTTTATAATGTTTACTTTGGTGAAACAAAATTTTGAGTTTTCGTTGACATGTTTACTTTATTTAACAAGAGGAATGTCGTTTTTAACTAATGAATATAGATTCTACTACATTTTAAAGCCGCGACGCTACATTTTTGGCACGTTGGGGGGGCAACACTGCGACACAACACGGAATACACATAAAGAGTGTGGTTGGTGTTGGAGTGTTTATGGCATGGCGATTGTCATGTTAACCAGTCTTTATGATCGTTGAATTTGCAGGGCGGACACACAATCGGACAGAAAAACAACGGTCTTTTGGGCATAATTTTGCAAAAGTCCAATATTTTGCGGTCTAACAATGGCAAATATGTGAACACCAGAACACCACCTGGGGTTATGTACTTACAACATTTGTGTGCTTGTGACACAATATCTAGCGTGCAGTCATAATTGTAAAATTTCGTGTTTAATTGGATGTCATACATGGGAGTACGATCATATTTCTTTAAGGTAGGTCGCAACTTCTTGGCATTTTTCACTGTAATTGCTTTATAGCTAGGCCCTGCTGCTGGTCATGTTACTTTTACCAGGAAAACTATGTGAGTCTGATGTAGACATTAATTGTTAAATGACACTTTGCAATATGATAATTTAGCATGTCACCCAATTAGGTACAACGATAATTTAATCAAAAACTTAACAAAGTAATCAAAGCCCCGTCTAAAACATGTACTGCGTTATGCTTTGTTTGAGATAAGCTACGCGGGGATAGTGAAACTTAGGGCGAATTCCTAAACGCAAGTCTTGCACAAATTATGCAAAGCAATCAGATCCTAAATGCCGACAAAAAAATACCTTCAAAGCAGATCGTCCCAAAATGTAGTATATTGTTTTTTTCCGCAATTGTTAGTGAATTTGTGATGCATCAAAAAACACTTACATATTTTTAATTGCATTGCAATTTTATTTGAAATTATTTTTGCTAAGCACTAGACTTGCTTGGCAAAGCCTGCGTTTAGGAATTCGCCCATAGATTCCAATTCACACTTATTAGTGTTAAGGCAACATTTTGGACCCAAAATCAATAAATCAACTTTAAACGACTTTAGTAACGCCACTGAAATTCACATTCTAAAGCGCATGAGTAGTTGAGTAAATTTGAGCTTTTCATTTAAATATAATACAAACGTTTTATAGACAGTACAACCATCTCCAGTTTTGAGTAGGGTTTGAGGTTCGAACCATAAAGGCATTCAAAGAAAAAAATTTTTGCAGAACGTAAACTCTCATGATGTTGAGTGAAAAGGTGTTTTGAAAGTACGTATATTTGATATATGGGTCGAAGATCAGTTGACGGTGAGACATTTGGTATTCTCATGATTGCGCTTCCGATTTAAATTTCTTAAAGTTACCGTGATCTATTCTTTCATGAATTCGATTTATCTTAAGTCTGCAGCACTTATTCCGGATGCAATTCGTGAGTTTTTTTTTTAAGTTCGGTTCAAAGAGTGTGTTTCCCTCATCCATCAAAAAACGATTGATTTTTAATCTGGTAGTACTACTTCATCTTTTTCACAGCTTGAATTATGCTCAGTATGACTTTTTATTTCATCGTGGAAGAATTGAAGCCGCGCGACCACTGGGCACTGCCTACTTTCTTGGCCATATACAGGGTGATTCGCATAAGGTGTGACAAAAAGATAGGGTGTGTAGGTTGGACCTAGACAAGCAAAAAATCGTATGGGAGGGGGGGGGGTCCATTTTCCCCCATTTAGGCGGGAGGGGCAATTTAAGAAAAAAATCACTAAAATTAGGGAAAAAATTATTTTAAGAAAACGGTAATACCTACAGAGTCGTGCTATAGCATTTTGAAAAGCCAAAAACCTATACTTTTATTTTAATTTTAAAATAAGTTGTTCAAATGAATAGTTTTTGAAATATTAATTTTCAAAGTCAAAATTTTGAAAAAAAAACATAATTTTTTTTTTTAAACCATTTTTTTTTCAAAATTTTACATAATTAAGTAGTATTTTTCTGGCTTATTTTCAATGCTCTTATTTATTTTTGATCAAACACAAAAAACCGGATGTCAAAATAACCTGTAGTTTTTGAGAAAACCAAAAATTACAAAAACGACTTTTCTAAATTTTTTGTTTTTTTAAAGTTTTTTTTTTCGTTATTGGATTCTTAAGTGAACTAACGAAATAAAGGATGAATTTTTTCTTACCTTTTTTCTTGAGAATTCACTTAAAAATCCAATAACGAAAAAAAACTTTAAAAAAAACAAAAAATTTAAAAAAGTCGTTTTTGTAATTTTTGGTTTTCTCAAAAACTACAGGTTATTTTGACATCCGGTTTTTTGTGTTTGATCAAAAATAAATAAGAGCATTGAAAGTAAGCCAGGAAAATACTACTTAATTATGTAAAATTTAAAAAAAAAATGGTTTAAAAAAAAAAATTATGTTTTTTTTCAAAATTTTGACTTTGAAAATTAATATTTCAAAAACTATTCATTTGAACAACTTATTTT
The DNA here is from genome assembly GCA_914767635.1 of Melanostoma mellinum. Classification (NCBI taxonomy): domain Eukaryota; kingdom Metazoa; phylum Arthropoda; class Insecta; order Diptera; family Syrphidae; genus Melanostoma; species Melanostoma mellinum. The sequence goes on from OU612059.1 coordinate 4,887,132, forward strand.
AAAATTTAAATAAAAGTATAGGTTTTTGGCTTTTCAAAATGCTATAGCACGACTCTGTAGGTATTACCGTTTTCTTAAAATAATTTTTTCCCCATTTTTAGTGATTTTTTTCTTAAATTGCCCCTCCCGCCTAAACGGGGGAAAATGGACCCCCCCCCCTCCCATAAGATTTTTTGCTTGTCTAGGTCCAACCTACACACCCTATCTTTTTGTCACACCTTATGCGAATCACCCTGTATATATAAGTTTTATTTCTTCTTGAAAACCACAAGTCTAAAAAACACCCTTTACTTACTATGAACAGATCGATTCCTCAAAAAAGAAACAACACTTTTTGCACAGTGTTGCATTGGGAATGTTTTCTTCCTGTTGAGGTTTTGCAGTGACCTTCACTTCCAAGTATTTATACTACTGGAACATTCTTTTCATAATATCTTCATTTTTCGTCATGTGTGTGTCTATCTCCTTCTAGCATGAAGATCATCTCTTAAAATTTCACCAGATTGACGTTCCAAAGCTATCGAAACCGTTCACCGTTCGCTGCTTTCCTTCAATATTTCTGTAACTATAGCCTTGACAAGATCCGGAGATAAACGGTAGAAACTGTTCCTGCTTCCACTTTCTCTCTATTGATAGGGGAGACTGTGGCAAGAAGGACCACTTAAGCTTTGGACATTCCTAAACTTTTTTTTCCAGTTCTAAAAGGGAAGCAAATATTTTTGAAGCTTGAGCTCTGGCTTTTGAAGGCGGTCCTGGGTTGCGCAAAACGATTTCCGGGTTCCCTTTTTTCGAAATTGAAAAGTCAGTCTCTGCCAGCCATCTTTGTTTCGTGGTCAAAGAGATGGCATATTTTATTCGTTTCGGCAAGCTCATAAGCAAGAGCTCGAACATCGCGAGTTTCCAAGTCTAGCAAATGTCAAATTAATTCTTTTTATTGCTCAGAGATGCAGACTATTGTGAAACGTATAAGTTTTTTGTTTTTCATTGGTATCCAACTTTATTTTCCGAATGATTGTGGATTTCGCGATCTTAAATGCCTCGCTGACCTTGAGATAACCCATCTCTTTCTTTTTAATTGGGTCCATAGCTTTCTTCAAATCCTCTTTGGTGCAACTAGCACCCCTAGTATTTTTCGAACGTACATATTATCAAAGATACAAATGTTTAATTATAACTGAAGGAACAAAATAGGTAGGAAGTACATAAAATAAGTTGTGAAAAACATCTTTGTGAGGATCATTGGGCAAAACAGACATTTCTTCGGTTATTGCTTTCCTTTGATAGTGTAACAAAACGAAGTGGGGAAAAACGGACTACCAACCTTTACCTTTATCTCCAGCAGTTAAAATAAGTATACTAACATCACCAAACAACTGAAAACTATTAATATGCTCGAAATTATACAAACTGGTTCAATTGGATTGGTTTTGCAAATTGGAATTTTTTTTAAAAGATAGACAGTTTTGAAACTTTCACAGTTTTTCGGTGAAAGTAAAGGATGTGTTGTGTAGCTATTGAATATAAGATGGACTTAGGAACCATGGTGAAAATCATTTTGGTTCTTTTTGTCCCGAGGTCCTTCTTGTCCCACTCTCCCCTACTATCGATGCAGCGTTACAGCTTAAAAAACAGGAGTACTAGAGTTTTTCCTGTCTCAGGTTTATCGATTTCGTTCTTCTTCGTTCTCTACTTAACCGTAGTAGTAGACTACGTATAGCGTCGGAGAAAATGTTGGAACGTTAATTAGGCTTTGGAAATGTTCACGGAGTACAAGCAAATGTTGTTGAAATTATGCTGTTTCTTCCAGGGATAATTTTAGCTGCGTTCCAAATTTCATACTTTAAAATAAATCTGTACTGTGTTTCCTTAGCAGACACTTACCGCTGGTAAGGCTGATCATTTATTGGACACACATTGGTTAAAAGGCAACATGTTCTTGCATTCATTTTTAAATATGAGTTTGTGGATTAAAATAGCATGTCCGCGAAATATAAAAAGTACGAAACACCGATAGATAGCTACAAATTATGTTATTCATCTTTGATTTTGATCAGTTTAAGCCCCCCTATGTCGTTGTTGCCAGTGCAAACACGCACATTTTGATTATTGGCATATTAAGTCATCAGACAGGAGCCTTTGTGAACTTTCTGCAAATAAATTTTCTTAAAATCACAAGATTCATAAGTTCTTTTCTATCGTGCCAACTCGAGCTTTCCTCAGAAAACTTTGAAGCTATGTCGTTTGTGTTGTTTGGAGCAAATATTTTGGGATAATCGTAAATCGCAACTCATAAAAGTAGCATTTTTGTCGAAACTCGTCGATCATATAATAAACATATCGACGCACCTGAATACAAAAACAAGTCAATGCTGAGCTAAAAGTGATTAGTATTTACTAATCGTTTTTGCCGTCACTTGTGTAATCCATTGCTCAGGTGCGATAAAAACGCATTAATTATGCCAATACACAAAATTGGCGTTCAACCAGGTCTGCGAACAAACTCTTTTGACTTCTCTGTTATTTTGTTTTGGTATTAGCCCTGCACAATTAGTTGGACAGACTTGGGCTTGAACGACCAATGCTTGATAGTGTGAACCCTTTAGACGACTGTTTGTCCAACTTCACTGAACCAAAAAGGTACATAAAATCAATGTAAATGGACATTATTTTAATGTAGGAAATCATGGAAAATGGTCCAAACACTAAATTCATTAAAATTAAGTATTTTTGTTCATACGTTTATGTACGAATTCATAACAGTATGAATGTAACATAAAACATAAGTATTTGTGCTTAACTTTTATGACCTTAATTCTTGAACAATCAGTCACTAAATTATGTAAAACGTAAGAAATCGTTCATTAAATTTAATGCTTTTGCATAAAAGAAAGAATTTTTTCTTAAGATTTTATGAATTTTTTCATTGATTTCAATTAAAAGCGTAAGAAAAGTTTCATAAAATTTAAGAATTAAACATTATTTATAGGAACTTATTCATAAAATTCTATGATTTTTTCATAAATTCAAGCTAAAAGTATAAGAAAATGTTATTAAATTTTATGAAATAATCATTCGTTTTATGAATTATGTGATTAAATTATGTGTTTTTATTCATAAATTTCTCCTTGAAACTTAAGAAATGTTACATTAGCTTAAGAAAATAAACATTCTTTTAATGAATTGTTTCAGGAAATTTTATGATTTTTTTCATAAATTTTGGAAGAAAGTATAAGAAAACCTTCATAAGTTTTATGAAATTTATGTTCTTTTCATGAATTGTTTCATAAATCTTTATAGTCTTTTTCATAAATTTCAGTGGGAAACTTAAGAAAAGTTTCATAAATTCAAGAAAAAAAAAATTCTTTAAATGATCTATCAATGAATGATCTATTAAATAAAGACAATTTGTTTTTTCTCACAATTGCATGTTTTTATTATTTATAGTAGTAACAATTATTTTTAATTGTAACAGTAAATTTATCATCAAGTTTTAACAAAGCAAAGGATTAATTATTTGCATAAGTATATTAAATTTTTAAAGAAATAAAACTAAAACAATGAAAACAAAATAGTACTGTGTTACTTGGCTTAAAAATGTCAGTGTTCCTTTTGATTGTCTTTTGCGTTGGAATCGGAAACGCATGAAGGCACCACATCATCTTCACTGCAGCAATTTCTATTGAGAGTAAAAAAAAAGGATGTGCAATTAGTGAAGTGAGATCTTATGTTTTTTGTTATTTAAAAAAAGTATTGAAAGGTAATTTGTAAGAAAATAAAAAAGATCTACCACTCGTCACATTATTGTCTTCGATATTTTCCACCACTGCCCCTACGTGTTTGTCTTTCAAACGGTTTTCTTTAATAGAAAAAATTATTATTTTATAACTATGATATTTTTGTTAATTTACACAACTTACTAGACGATATCCGGTTGGTGTCTTATACTCTGGCCACTTTTGAAAAATTTCCGTCGAGGGAATTGCCTCCTTCATTTTTTTGCAGTCTAAACTGACTGTAGGTACGCCTGCCAGCAGCTGTTAAATTCAGGAATCGACAAATTACAATTTTAATCGTGCTTACCTATTCCTCAGCGTTTGGTTCGGGAGCTAAAATAATTAGTGGCAAAGTTAAAAGTAATTAAGTTTAAAGACAAATCTGCGAACTCAAAACGAAATATGTATTTATGTATGTAGATAGGTATACACTATACAGGTATACTGGTAAATGTATGTGAAAACTAAAAATAAAATGTAGAACCTACCAAATTCGATGTTTGCGAAGTTTCTTCATTTGATAGTAGTTTTACATTATCATCAGAGGTGCTTTATCATTTTCGAACAGCTCTCAAGGTGTTTTTTGAGTGGCAGAACTTGGTATACATTTTTCCCCTCTTGCCAACCCTAAAGAATACCGCTATCTTAGTGGGAAAGCAATTTAAAATTTCTCCTTCTGGTCTCCCTGTAAAACTGATTTTTGAATTTGATAAACATCGTTTCTTGCTATATTATTATCATTTGAATGAAGCAATAAAGTAAATTTGAGTGCATTTTCTAAAATATTTTTGATTGAACTTTCTACTGAAAATTTATTATTTATACAATACTTACTGCGAATTACAGTCAGCAACAATCCAAGACTCCACAAATTCTTCTGCTATATTCAGGACACTTCTAATTATGTTCAAAAACACAAATGGTATATTATTACCAATGCTTGAGTTTATAAAACGTTCAACTATTAATTGCACAGAACTTTTTACTTTTAACTCTTTTCACGTCTACAATTTCACATCCGATCACGATCTACAACAGACTTTAAATGGAATCTACAATATCAATTGATACAGCAAATTCGGATATTTTTGAGTTTCTTTTTATTTACAGAAAAATACTTAATTTTTAAGAACACATGCTTAGACGCCGAGAATTTTATGATTTTCTGCATACAAAATGTGAACAAATGCTGGCAATTTATTAATTAATTCTTAAAATTTGAAATATAATGAATTCTGTGCATAAGAAAAAGAAACAAATCTTATAGTTTAAGAAAAAATTCTTAGAACCTTAGGAAGAAGCAAACTAAAAACTACGAAGGAAATCCAAAGTATCGGTAAATTGCCTTGGTTACTTCTTCAATTCATAAAAAAATACTCAATTTAGGAAAAAATACTTAAATTTTATGATTTTCTGCCTATAAAATATGGACAAATGCGTACAATTTATGAATGGGTTCTTAAACTTTCCTTTCTGATGAATATGCGCGCATAAAATAAGAAACAAATCTTATATTTTATGAGTAAGTTCTTAAAATCAAAACCAGCTGCAAAAATTTTATTAAGGCGCATATTTAAGAGCTGCTAAAAAAACTAGGTACAGTAAGCAGCGTCTGAAAGTGTTTTATGCAAAAATACTTAATTTTTAAGAAAAAATTGTAAACCGCTCGGAAGTATATGATCTTGCGGCCAAAAAATGCATGAAATTTAAGAATAAGTTCTTAAACTTCGCTTTGAGATGAATTCGTCCATAAAAAATATGAAACTAGTCTTATATTTTATGCACAGTTTCTTAAAAATGATACTTCACCTGATTTACGAAAAAAGGCTTAAATTTCAGAAAAAAATACTTAGACGCTTAAAACTATGGTTTTTTCTTACAAAATATGAAACATTTCATAAAATTTAAGAAAAAATTCTTATACTTTTAAAAAATATGAATTTTGTTCATAAAAAGTATGAAAAAATTCTTATCTTTTACAAATAAATAACTGTTGAATTTTTTTCTTTGAGTGCTAAGAAACTATTCATTAAAAGGTAAGAATTAATTCATAATAAATATGCAATTTTCATTAACTTTCTAAAGGAAAGGCGAATGAATTGTACATACGGGTAAAAATTTGTTCTTAAAACCGAATCTTAAAATTTTTGTGAGAATTTTTCCATAGGAAAATATTTATGAATGCGAATTCATAAATGTTATGATTTATTCTTCAATAAATTTCTTTTTTTAATGAATTTGTGCTTACTTCTCATGTATTTTCATAAAAACTTAATGAATTTCAGGGTATGAATGAGATTCATAGTTTTTATGAACTATAATTTTTTCAGTGTTGTTGGGTGATTTTCAAAAAAAAGTTTAAAATCTAGAAATTGGACGGAGTGGAAGGGTATGTGACATTAAGTTGGACGACTAGCTTGATAAGTGTGAACACAAACTACATCAGACCATCCAACTTCTATCAAACGAAGTCTGTCCAACTAATTGTACACTGTACAGTGTGAACAGGGCTATTGAGAAAAATTTGGTACAAAGCTCAAGGAGATGATGATGCCCAGAGTCAACTCGTACCCCCTTTGCCTGAAACACCCTCAAATTATTTTCGTATTGAAATTAGAGCGCCTTATTTGAATTAACGGCTATATCCAGCTATTGAATTTTATTATTTTATGTAATGTTTATTGCGGTTTTTTGAATGAAGCTTTCAATATTCAAACCCAAAAATATCGAAAACACGTTCATATTTTTAATTTGATTTTAAAACAAACGTAAAAAAATGGCGACGAGGTTTCCCGGTCGAGGGTTCCCGTCCTTGTACGCAAAATGACACTGCCTTGCCTCAGTTGTCTCTCTGGTTCTCTTCTGTTCCTAGGTCATGAAAATTAAAAATGGATTACATTTTTGTTTAGGTTCAGCTCATCGCCGTAATTTCTGAGATCGTACCCGTGGTGTGATGGATAGCATGTCCGCCTGTTAATCCAGAGGTCCGAGTTCGAATCCCAACAGAGGCAAAAATGTTTTTTCCACGGGTATCGCCTTTCGGGAGGAATTGGCAAGTCCTCCGTTAGTATTGATTGTCATGAAAAGCGTTTCCTCGATTAGCCGTTCAGAACCGGCAGAAAATTGTAGATCTCCTCCATTCCTTCACAAGGAATGGTTGTGAGAAATGCGCTAGGGCCTGGGGCTCCTCGCTCGATTGCGCCACCCTATTTATTTTATTTTATAGCTATCAAAAAACACCAAGGAGGAACATCGCTAAAAGCGGGTGGCTCAGTCTCAAGTCCTAAATTCTTCTTCCCTCTACTTACTTATAGAGTAAGATCCCGGTGCCCCCAGACGTTACTTATTTTCTCATAAGAAATATAAATGGGATAAAGTAGTGTTAGTACGTACTTTGAGTGTGTGCATACCTGCTACCTTGGGTCGACGGCCAATTCATAGGTACCAGGTGCTAAAAGTAGATAAATACAGTACTGATTTTTCTTAAATTCTCAGTGCTGATTTTTACATATGTTTTAGATATTGTTGTTAAAAATTAATAATCATTATTGCCAGACACTTTCCATCGGCGCTTACTCTTACCAGACGCTTTAAAGCTTCAAAAAAAATAACATATTCTTACTTATAATCTCACTCTTGATTTTTATGTATGATACTTGGGGAACTATTTGAACACCCCTGGTCAGCAGCCAGACCAATTGGAGGGGTCAAACATCACCCCAGACACACATAAAGTGTCGCTAAAATTCTGCTCTGTTCGATATAATCAAGAGAGATTAAAGATTCGTTACATACAAAATGGAATCGATCCTGAAGATTACAAGGTATTTTAAAGTGATCTGGGTGGAGAAAATTTTATAAATAATAAATATAAGTTTCTTTAAGCTATGTTTTACATCTTATCATCGAGTTAAATTGAATACTACTATTTAAAAAATTCATGTTTATTAAATCTCAAAATTATACAAAGCTATATATGTCTTTCTTCTTTCGGATTATTCGTAGTTTAAACATTCAGCGTGATCTTTACTGTCATCATCGTCTAAGTTTGATAAGTCATTATCAACCCAATGTTGGCATTGACTATCTTCATTATCATCCATATTACTTTCATTTTCTGTAACAAAAATAACATAATTAAGAATTTAAGAGTTATACGGTTATATCAATTATTCAAATTTAAAGTATAATACCTGATTCTTCTTGAAGCGATTCACTGACAAAGCTCGGCAATTGGTCCCCATCGAACCAGTTAAAATGATATTTATTATCTTTCAACGTCCACCCATTATTGTCAGGACTAAAAATACTAATTTTCTTCATATGAGCATTCTTCCAGAGACTAGTGATATAATTAGCTCGTCGAAACTGCTGTGAAAGCTCGCTTTTGCATGGTGGTAAGTTACTAGCATCAAAGTTTTTCACATTTTTACGGTTGAACTCTTCATTTACGTCACAAACCATATAAGTGTTGATAAAGAGTTGGAGTCGGGCAGCATCTACGTCAATTATTCCGGGCACGTTGTACAGTTCACAAATAAATTTTTGTATAGTGTTGAACACATTTTGCTCCAGTTCTAAGTCAGTGAATAAGTTTTAATTTAAACCAAAGCTTTTGTCCTAGACAACAAAGTCTCAACTTCACTAAACCCAAATGCTATCGGAAACGCCATTTTGTGTGAATCTATTCGTTCACTTTGTTTGTTACAATGCGTCCCTTGAGAATTCCGAACTCCTTCTCACACACGTCCAAACAGTCGCAGTCAGTCGGCAGTAAAAATACGAAAAATAAAAAAAATTAAAAAAATTTAAAACACAAATCACCGCCAATGAATTATGGCTTCGCAACGTGCAATTGACATTGGGAATTACTAGACTTGCTACCTGTCACTCAATGCCACATTGAATCGCACCATTAGTAATGGGAAACCGACTTTGTCGCGTCCGTTGTTGCCGTTGCAGTGTTCGTTTTCGTCTTTTTGGACAACTACTTGACGATGAGGATGAGATGCCTTTCGGCATGTGAAGCTCCTTGCCCAGTTACGAGTATAAACCACACACAACTCCCATATACGACAAATCAATGCAACTAACTTGGCCAGACACCTCTTGTAGTTGTTGGCCATGGCCATGGTTAAAATGCGCGAAGCGGCGATTTGTTCGCAGTAACCTCCGTCTAGTATACCTACTGCTTGATGCCACTCTACGCCTTGGCGACCGACTACCGACGACGGACGTTCTTCAGATCCCCATCTTTATTTATTGGATTTGATAAATTATTGATTGTCTTGCTGATTTCATAAATACCTAATTAAGGTGGGCTGACAACACTCAGTTATGCTGTAGCTATGCGGCTATTACACCATCGACTTGTCACAGTCTCCGCCGAGGCTGAACTGAAGAGCAGCACGCATCTTATAGCCGCACAGTTTGTGTGTTTATTTTTTACACCGCAAAGCACTGGTCATAGTAGTGCTTCTGATTGGTATGCGGCTTTGATACTGCGATTAATTAAATTTAATAAATAATAATGGCCCCATCTGCGATAGCCCAACTTACTGAAGAGTCACTGTCGCCATTGATTTATGGTCTCGTCATTCGTTTATTGAGTTTCAGATTGCAGCCTCAGATGACTTGCAAAAAGAGCAACCTCTTACCAAGCGCTGTTTAGAGGTGATTCCTTGACTTTTGTCATGATCTGGAATTTATTTTGCCCGGTAATTGACTGGTGTATAAAACTAAAATAAAATTTTGCTGCTACATCGGAGCTGGGAGCTGTGATGCCCTGCCAATTGTTGGAAATATTTGTGTTATTAATTTGAGCGCATGTTTTCACACATTGGAATTGCTGATGTGCGTTTGGATTGCAGCCGGAGGCAGTCGTCGGTTCGCCATCGTCAGTCCCCCCGGGATTGATCGTGCGGATTGCTACTCAACTCGAATTCGCAGAGGCTTTTTTGAGAAGCTAAAACATGGAGCAGGAAGATGATAATTAATACTGCATTTGATGTTGCTGATTGTGAGATAAGCATACTTAGAAGGGAAGGTGGCTAATGTGGCACCTTCACTGTACACAGCCGTCTTGTCATATTTGGAGTCAATTGGACACTTGTTTAATGATACCAGGAGTTGAGTATGGAGTTGCGTTGCAATAATGGCATCCATGATTTCTATTTGCAGTACAGCATCATTTATAAAAGTAGTTTCAAGACTTTCTATTACAGATTAAGCACTGCTTGAAACTTACTATTTTACTATTTCATCTCAAAGCTATGGAATACCTCTGGGAGCATTAGTTTAATAACGAAGAATATCACCCAGATTTAATGATATCGCTGTTAAATAATCAAATATACTCGCACCACCATTGTTCCGTGTAGGCCACGACCTGGGGTCGAATTAGCACACACGTAATTGAGTAATGCGAGGCTGAATTATATTTTTTTCGCACTACTTCTCACGTTGCCGAGCACTTTAGTATCACAATTTGATATTTTTTCATCAGTATTTGAACGAATTGAAGTTGACAAACAAAGAATAGAGTGATGTTGTGTGTGTTACAAAGAGCGAGTTTTGAAAGTAAAATAGTAGGTACTCACTCACTCGATCATTGATTGATTCAGTAATTTGGCCCCTAGTATATTTTTCTTTTTCATTCTTTTAGGCTATCTACAGAGTTTTTCATTACACAAATAAATAATATGCTGTACAAAAAGAATGAGTTTTGGCAAAATTTTTTAAGCCTTCTCAGAAATATTGAGGATGATGTGTCTGTCTATTACGTGGATGGTTCGAGGTCTGAGATGTCTTTAAACGAGTATCGCGTTTCGTGACGAATTGGCATTTTCTCCGAGAACAATTTTGTGCCCTGAAAATAGCTTTCTCGATTTGTTGTAGGTCTCTTCCTTTTTTCACATGACATATAATGATTGAGAGAAGTGCGCTTGACCCCAGGGCTCTCCGCTCTTGGGTTCACCCTACTTATTAAGGCTGTAGGAACACTTAAGAATATCCCCAAAAGAGAGCTTTTGTTTTTGTGTGGAGCTTTGAATGGACATGTCGGGAAGACAAACGAAGACTATGAATCCCTCTGGGGAAATCATAAGTCTAAGTACCTATGTGCTAGACAAATGGTCTAAAAGCATTAATTCATTCATCAAAAAGAATCAACGCCTTTTATCCTACAGCAGTGTTTGTGATGAAAGCCAAGTTGATTACCATTTGGGAATTGGGAGTCAGTTAAATGCAATCTAGATTTAGATTGACGGGTAGAGCTTGCTCAGCTCCGGGCACTGCGGTGTCTGAATGAAACCTATTGTGCCAATAAATGCAATCTAACTGAGGTGAAAGATTGTATTGTTGGTAATGTTGTAAGAGTCTGTCTCCTAGTAACACTAAGGGCCAATTCATTGTTGAGGGTTTTAAAAAGTTGCTTAAAAGATCAATGAAAAACGGAAGTGGAATGGTGAAACTGAAGCAGTAATTAGACTGAATCGGCTTTCAAAACATGGGCAAATGAATGCTCCTCAAATAACAGAGATAAAAATGCTTGCCACGAACAGAAACGCTGGAGCCAGAAAAAGGCGTTAAAGAAGTATGCCCAGACCAAAGCTATGTGTATCGCTTTATTAAAAGCTTCAAAGTTTGGTGCGGTACCCCCTAACGCATTTCATATGGCATTACAATGGACCAAATAAAATGTAGCAACTTAAATAGGGTGGCAACTATCTTCAAAAACAATTGTTCAAAGGTTGAGAAGTACTCATGATATTCGTTTGCCAAAGTTCATTAACGTGGCTCACGGACAGCTTCTTGTGGATGATGATAATTCTTCTGAGGTGGTGACAGTAGTTTTATGGCCACAGTTTCCAAATTTAACAGAAATACCCGCTATCACAGTCGAAGAAGTAAATGACTCAGTTAAGAGCTAAAAGAAAAGCAAAAATGAAAGGACAATTTAGATACTAAATGTGTTCTGGAAAAGAAAGAAGTCATCGGGCTGAACGAGCGGGCATTAAGCAACCGAAAAATATAGTTAAGGAGCTAGCAACGTTTGGAAAACAAGGATTGCAGGCCAGGTGAATTTTGGTTATGTCGTCTCTGTTGCAGTTTCGATTAGAGCCTGAGCGATCTGGTTGGTGGCTCATTTGTAGTTCTATTGTTAAAGTTTGAATAAGCACGACAAAATCTGTCTGACGACTAACGGGTAATTTAGCAATAGTTGTTATCCAAAATATAACGATCCTAATGCAAAAGCATTGTGATTCCTCGAAGGACTTGCGTGTTACACAGGTTGACTTCGAGAAGGCATTCAACGGAAAGAACAAGATATGATGTGTGGAACTCAGAAACTGAAGAGTTCTGGAGTGTCGGTTCAAATAATTGAGGATTTATACGAAAACTAGAAGCTAGGGTAAAATGCCCAGCTTTGTTAGTCAAATTTACTGAACACCAAAGAAGCGTCTTGACTACCCTGCAATTTATTGATTACCTACCCGACAAGTAACTATCAGCTAAATAAAAGCATTTTTTGTTGAGGAAGAAAGGAGTTGTTTGTAAAGAGCAGACTTAATTTTTTCCTTTTTAAAAACTTTTCTCGGATCTGTCGCAGCATGAAAGAAAAAAATAATAAAACTTTTTGCTAATTCCGACTATTTGACAGCGGCGACGTGCCTTTATTTACCTTTTAAACGAAGATATTGGTCACTAAAGTAATATGATTTACTGAGAGAAGGCGAAGAAGTCGATGAAAGGGAATTCAGAAATGTGCTTCCAGAAATGATTGGTATGATGTTAAAACGACAAAATCTTTTAAAACTCGGTTCGTTAACCAAAATCTTTTCTGGGGTGAATAAGATAAGGACGGCGAAACTAACCTTTCCGAAGATTCATGCTGAAGATTTTCAGGAGCGAGTAGAGTATCCAACTTAATTATTGAAATGAATTTGATTTTTTGTTATCATCAAATTGGTCAAGAAGTCGTCAAAGTATTTTTGAAGGAATTTTGAGGGCAATTTGGGGACAAATCACTCGAAATCGGCAAAGCAGCTGATAGTTTCATTGAAGCTGTTGAAATGGATCATTCCGGCTGATCATCTGCTGTTTCCTTGAGTTGATTGATTTTCTATATGAAACAGAGGAAATTTTATTTGGAGATTTTCAAAGCCGTTGGTATAAATTATTAAATAAAATAAGTAACTAAAACTTCTTTTTCTGTTCCGAATGGCAAGAATATTCTTAATATGTTGACAGATGAGATGATACGGATCGAGATAGGATATGTTAGATTGGGTAAGATGTGGTTGGCAGTATACTGAGACCGACACACTCAGACTTCAGAGGGTCCATTGTGATATCACTGAGACCAGAAGGTTGATCACCCTCTTGTCCCTATCTAGGGGATCAGAGAGTTGAAACACCCTCTAATCGAACCTGGACTAACGAGTTGATCTTTAATTAGTCAAACCATTCAGAACTTCGAACGAAGAGGCAGAGACTTTCAGGGTGTTAGGTCGATAGGAATACCTACCTTGTTTCTTTCAAGTTGAAGATGAGAAGCAGTTCCTTTTTTTTGGAAAAATTGTCTGTCATGCAGTTACCTCGTATGTCCCTGTGACCCGGCAACCATGAAAGGTGAATGTTGTACTGTTCCGACACAGAGACTTGCAACAGTTTGGGACCGTAGTAGGTTTTGTAGAGACAGAGGCAAGAGAGTTTAAAGCAGCTTGACTGTCCAAGAAGATACGACTATCCGTGGAAGATACAATGTTTTCTTTGAGCCATGAGAGGACTTCTTTTATCGCCAGAATTTCCGGTAGGAACACACTAGAGAAGCCGTATAGGCGGAAGAAAACGCTTAAGTTCAGCCCTTTCGAGAAAACTGCAGGTTGAGATAAAATGAGATAATTAGCTGGGAACTAAAAGCTTTGAAAAGTCTGAGACCTATTGCATTTCTTTCAAATAAAACCTTCTCTAGAGCCGCTGCTAATTCCTCACGATAAACGACACAATAATAGTAACAGTCCAATTTCAAGAATCCTTCTGTAGCTTTGTCAAGAGAAATATGTGACTAACTTAAGAAACCCTTACTTACTTACTTACTTACTTACTTAGGCGGGCATTACAATTCAGGGTGAAACTGGACTTCAACCAACATTTTTGTTGTCTCAGTTGGAACTACTCCAACATATTTGGCTTAAAAGTCTTCCGGGGTCTTTCAACTTGAGAAACCCGCCGAGACCGTTTACACTTTGGACTTGCATACAAGCTGACTGACAGACTGACCGAACAGTAGACAGATGAAATTCCTTGGCCAACTTTAGATTTTCTTCGACCTCTTGTTTTGGCTTCGTTTTGTACACAAGTGCATAGCATTTTTGAACAAAAGGGAAAAGACATGCTTTGCTTATCTGTACAAAAATCGGAAAGTGTTTTTTCGACATATTCATTGACCACATCAACCGATGAATCTTCGCCTAGTTGGCATCATTGAAGTACATCAAGTTCAAAAGTCAATAGTTTGTTAGTCCTTTAATGGCAAACTCAAAGAATCCTAAAAACAACTCACATAAACATACACAGAAGACTTTATACTGAGACTCACTACACCACATAATCGCTCTCTCAAACTCGAGACATTCAATTGAAAGCTCACACCCTGAGCAACAGTTGCATGAGAATAGTGGTATCAATTTAATTTAGACAACAACTAATGGCATCATATTTTCATGAGTAAGACGATATACCAAAACAAGTGCTACTCATGCCCTCACTCAAAAACAATACCCAAAGAGGCCAAGGACTGAGGAGAGTGCTATGGCTTATTTGATGGGGTTGTGGCCTTCCACTTGAGTCTGATAAATTCAATTGAAACATTCCGGAATGCATATTATTGTTCAAACCCAACACACATATGGCATCCCACATTAGTTATTCAATCCACAGCAGGCCAATTAAACACACATTCAAATGCGATGCTGAATAAGTGTGCTCATTCAACATCCCACCCTGATATGTGCGATGTGCCGCTTAATCATTTCTGTTTGAGTGCAAAATTTTCTCATTTACCAGATGATTAAATGATATACGAGATGTACAGAGAACAGAGCAGCACTCTTGTGCTGAAATTTTAATTATTTCATTCACCAAAACGGATGCTGCATCCCATCTGGCTTAACCACCCGCCCGGCCCGGCCCGCCTGAACTCAAACTCGAATAAGCTCATTCCTCATCGGAATGAATGGAAAAGTGCTCACCATACTTACCACTGATCCAACCCACATGGCTTCTCCTTCTCATCAACGAGTCACTTAAATTATTAACTTCAGCACAGTTACTCCAGAAACTCATCCAAAGTCATATACAATTTGAGTCGAACGCAAGGATGGGCAACTTCCTGAATTTTTACCTCAAATGGCGAACAATGGAGTCTCCCTTTGCCTGCCTGCACCCACACAGTCGGATTTTTAATGGTTCAGTTCTTCGAACAAAAATATTCAATTCAATTAATTTTGCATGCAGGATACTTGTACTTGTGCAGCGGTAACACAGTGACAGCAGAACAAACACATCAGGCTTGACGACATTTGAAAAATTCAAATTTGTCAAATAGCAAGGAATCCATTATTAAAGTGTCCAGCCGTCGATCCTCGGAGTTTGGTTATAAATCCTTTATCATCTCACATCTCGATAAAAGTCGAGCGGCGTCGTCGTTGGGTGAAACAGAACATGGAAAAAGTCGACACATTGACAGACATTGCAATGCAAATAACCATAAGCGAGACATGGCCGGACCTGTGCGGGATATAGCATATATCTTCCCGAAATAGTCGAGTCCTGATGTGACGTTGTTGGGTCCTGCTTTCCACGCATCCCCTTTATTTTCGTAAACAATTTGCTGAGTTTCTTTTAGAATCTGCTGAGTTCTATTCCATGGTGCAAGACCCTTAAGATTCATGTTTGAGTAAAAGCCGATCCCTTAAATATGAGTACTTGGAAGTTCAAGTACGGCCATGGCAGCAACTCATACTTGGCTGCCATTCACGTGTCGACAGGATACGAAAAACGAAACAGATTCGTTAACTTGGCAAACGAAGTGATGAATTAAACTGGGTTGGTGGTGGTTGTATTGCAGAGACGATCTCATTGTCGAACTTTGAAGTTAAAGTCCATCCATACTGAGGCAGAGGGCAGAGACATTCACATGCCATGGCCCACATGGCATCTGGAATGAATGTTTAATATCCTTCGGCACCCGGTTTTTAATGTGTTTGGTAATATTTCATCCGAGTGTGTCTCTCCCTTTGCCAAAGAACCGGAAACAACTTTAACTTATCTTCTCATTCCATGACTACGAATATGACGATGATGATGCCGATGACGACGTCGACGACTCGTTCTCACATGGGGTGTAATCTTCCGAAGGATTAACTCTAATAGCTGGCAAATAGCTGATTCCATTAATAAAAAATCAAGTTTGGTTCTCATTCATTTGGCAAGGTTAGTGAAGGGGGTGGAAGGGGGAGATATTCTTCATCTTCTTCTTCTTCGCCATCTTCCATTCTGAGAGCCAACTCCGGCTCCCAGGAAGTGAGGTGGATATGATATCCTCGGATATACCCTCAGGATATAAGAATTTGCATACACGTTGTTGGATACGACGACCATCAGTAAAGAGATGGATCCGTTTGAAGGCTAATGGCCAGCTATTAAATCACATCTAGAATTCCATTTGAGGAAGCGCGCTCTAGCAGAAGGAGAATTCCTTAACATTTCATAGAGGGTGGCAAGTTAGGTGCTGGTGCTGCTGCTGCTGTTGCTGCTGCTCCCGATGGCTAATCAACTGGCTCTAAATAATTATGCCCCATCAATTATTCAAATTCAATTTACTGGAAGAGGGAACTCCTCTCGTATGCTGACGGAAATACGGGCACGGGCATACCCGCTCCTTCTTTGTCCTGAATGAGTTGCGGTGATTTTTGTGCAGCACTATGTTTTTGTATTCAGGTAAGGAGAGACGTTGAATGATGGTATTTTATGTTTTATGTAAAAGTACGATTCCAGGTATATGGTACCGTATTAGTTTGCGGAAATTAATTTGTGTGTAACTGACTTTCCAGCAACTTTGTTTTATTAGAACCCATTTTTGTGAGAATTACTTTGATGGCGGGGAGATTTCCCTGCGGAGTGAATTTATAACGAATTTGGTTGGAATGAAACAGCAGGTGTATAGCGAACCTCAACTTTCGAATTGTTTGTTCTTTTCAATTTGGAAAAGGTTTTGTACGCAAATAGGACTGGAGGCTTGAAGGACTCAAAAATTGGATTTTTCACAAAATAAATCTGAAGTGGGGGAGTTATACGATACAATAAAAGTTCCGAAAATCGTACCAAAGTCTTCTTTTCCTTTTTACGTCAACACGAGCTTCGTGATCTCAAATGGATCATATGCTCTTTCACATATAGGGCTCACTCTAATAATGCCACTTGAGAGGTACGCCGGAGGTTCTGAACAAAATGAAAAAAATTCGCTTATGTAAGGATTCGGCCATCTTGTGGTGCATGAATTGCTCCTTCATTTGGACTATCTTACAACTGCCTTTAGTTGGAATTAATGAAAGGCTGTTCTACCGATTTTTTCTGTTAGTCCATCGAGACAATGCTATGGAAGTTATTGCATTCTTATTCACATCGAAGCAATCAACCTCGTCAATCTTCTTCTTCTCCATCATTTTTGGCGTTACGATCTCGAAGGGATCACAGTTCTACCATTTACCTGCTACACACTAGTGATCCAATTGTCGAGTACTCCGTGTAGACCTCAGAATGCTTCGGCAAACCTCAGGATTTTGAATTGTTCCATGTATGAGGCCACAGGCCAGCCAAATGAAGATTTCTTTGCATTTTTCTTAACTATATGAGCGTTTAGTTCGGCTTTCTTTTTTGCATTTTAGAGAATCAGCACGAAGCTTAGTCAAGCTCATTTGTACGTACTTGCCTATACGCTCTTCATCATAAATGCAAGTGTTAGAGGTTAGTAAACACTAAACACCAACAACAGCACAAAGAGAACGAATAGCGATCGTGTTTGAACGTTGTATGACATTATCTTTTTTTTTTTACGGGGTCCTCTGTATCACTGAACTGACAGTACCAAATGAGCTGGTCGTGTACTATTTTACAAGATGGTATTTTAACCACGCATCTTGGTATTTCTAATACGATCAAGCTTTGATATTCCTGATGCCATACAGAGCATCTTCATCTCAGCTGCCGTCAACTTACTCTAATACTTTTTGTTCATTCTCCAACGTCGTGAAACGTTTTTGATTGCCTTACGCTCAACCACTGTGTAGAGTCTTCCATTCAGCTCAGGGGGCACTTGTCTGTCACAGAATAGACAGAATAGAAAATTTTCTCGCTACTTCATCCACCCTACGCATGCCTTGGAATAGGCATGCCTGGATCAGGAAGCAGGCAACAAAAGTATTCAGTCCTTTTTAGACTAATACGGCACCCACTATCTTCAAAGATTTTTGCCCATACGCCTAATATTTCCTCCAGGAATGTGGTATTCTCGCTTATGATGGCTTCAACGTGAGCAAAAAATGGATGATGTACTTTGTTGTTCTGCAGTCTGCACTTAATATGCACTCAATATGATTCTTTTGTGTACACCTTCTGTACTTTGAATGCTGCAGTGACACCAAGTGGAGATCTAATTCTCGCCACTACTCAATCATACATATCCTTGATCCAGCCCCGGATCTAGGGGGGGGGGCAGACCGGGGCACATGCCCCGGGCGGCAAGTTTAGGGGCGGCAAAAACAAGTTCGAAATTCGCTCCCGCTTGTCCACAGGAATCACAGAACGCTGCAGCACTCGTGTCTGCTACAACAAATCATTGCTCCCTATAACAAACATCACACAACAAGAGCTTCAAAACTATTTCACACTACATATTCATTACCAGACCCAGCATATTTTGTGCAGGTAACGAGGGTTGCAAGCGCAAAAAAAAAACTAGCTACTTTTCGGTTCCAAAACAGCAACGGTACAGTGTTGCCATCCGTATGATATAACTATGCTACATGTATGATAATTTTATGTCTTGTATGATGTATGTATGATAGCAAACCATTATCATACGCCAAATGTATGATATCAATATTTAACAAAAATTTTGCATCCAAAAGCAAACTATATTTTTTAAAGGTTTTTGGCTCGCTAAACTCAAATCTGGCCTCAGAATTGTTCTGTAACATCACGTTTTCGAGATATGAAGCCTTCAAAATCCAGAAAAATAGGTTTTTGCAATTTTTGAGCCTATGTTTTAACATAAAAAAATGTTAACCCAAAAACAAACCATTGCTTTTCCGATGATTTGCTATCCGCTGAATCCAAATCTGATCTCAAAATGGCTCTACTACATCAAATTAGAGATATCTAGCTTCAAAAGGCGTAATACACAAAGAGCTCGAGGAGTAAAATTGTAATTGCAAATGATAAATACAATAGTAAATTTGATTTTGTCTTTATTATAAACATTTTTATTTTAAGTCCTATCCTGTGCTGTATATATAAAATATATATTCTACATATCTGTAAATAAATAGAATTAAAACAGAAAAAACAGCGGTTTAAGCATTTTTTCTGAAAGGCTTGTGTCCAGCTATCAGTCAATTAGTGAAGATCTGATAGCTGCAATAATAAAGATTATAAAGGTAAAAGCAAATATAAATTGGTGGGGGCGGCATTTTTCAGTATTTGCCCCGCCTTTAAAAAATTGAAGATCCGGGGCTGACTTGATCATCTGTACATAGGTCTCTGGAGCTCTTCGTTGTCTGAGGTCACTCATATTAGATCTCGTAGTTGTGTGATGCTTCTTTTTCAAAGGCTGGGGTATGATTCCGGGTGTCCAGGGTCTACCCAAGGAAGCTTCATAAGACTTGGGTTTCGGCGGTCCAACTTCTCAAAAATGAGGACCAAGAACGGCAGGTTTAATTTTAATTAACTCTAATATTATTATAATATCTACTCTCAGGATCAGGTTTACAATTTTAACAAATTTTATTTTTAGGTTTACAAAAAGCAAGTTTTAACGATTTCTTGTATAAGGTTTGTTTCTGGTGCTGGTCCACGGAACGGCTGATATCGATCCTCACTGGTAGTAGTGGCGATGGTTGCTTTGGGGATACGGTTGTATACCACGGCTGCTATTTCCTCTGTTTGGCGGCGGTGAACTCCTATCTGACTCTGCGTTAGGCACTCTATCGGCAGCAGTGGATTTCGTAGCAAGGGTCTGCGTTGCAAGAAAGGCAGAACAATTTATTTCGGCAGACTGCGTAGGAAGTGCCTGCGTTGTATCAAACGGCAGAGCAAAATGCGTTTACTTAGAGGCAAAACACTCTGTTGGCTGCGGCGGACTTCGTAAAAAAGGTCTACGGTTGCATACGGTGACTCCCTGAGTGAAGACGCAATGCCTTACTAGGGAAAATTTTATCGCCCGGCTCAGCAAGCCACAACAAATAAACTCCCTACAAGGACTTTAGATTGACGAGGTGTCAAAGGAAAACTTCTTCAAAGAGAATTTATACGCCCGGCTCAACAGGCCACAACAATGGAATTTCCTTTACGGAAGCACAATGTCTACAAGTAAATAGAATCTGAACGCCCGGCTCAACAAGCCACAACGACTAGACCTGCTTCACGAAGACTGAACGGTAAAGAGAATTCACACGTCCGGCTCAACAAGCCACAACAAATGAATTCCCTATGAGGAGACTATCAAAGTCAAAAAAAGTAAAGAAGATACGAACGCCCGGCTCAAGAAGCCACAACGATCAAATTGCTTTAGCAGTGGAGGAGAAAAAGTATCAGGTAAATTCTTATTTGCCCGACTCAACAAGCCACAACAAGTAGAAACCTATACAAATCTTTTTCTCTCTCTTTGGTGATTAGTTCACCTCTATTCATTGACTTTGCCACGGAAAGCGAATGTGAGCTGTATCAGGTCAGTGACAATTTTGTAAAAAAAAAAAAATTGGATGGGGACTGCCAATTTCCCCATAAGTAAATGCACAAGAAATGATAAGGCACGGAAAAGTAAACAATGTTTGGCCTTAGCGTAGGCATTCACATTGTAATTTTAATTGCTTGCGGGGGATTTTAATAGAAATGAATATTGCACTGTTTTGGTGCGGCATTTTGGGATGAGGTAGGAGAAAGAATTTGTGACGCTTCGTCACAGTTGTCGACTGAATGCTTTTTCGAGGACAACCAACACAACATTCTAAATCCTCAAAGGAATCACACTTTTGATTGCTTTTGTTAATTTTACCGTGACGAACCCGCATTGTATAGAAGGAAGCTTTATTATTTTCCGCAGTCAGTTACTCAATACCCACTCAATGATCTTCAAAGTGTGGGACATCAGTTTCATCGAAAGGTAGTGCTCGCAATTTTGCGCATCTCTTTCCTTTTGTACTATGGTAGAAGGTAACTTTCCATTCATAGCTTAGCCACACTATCACCTCCTTTTAGCTTGGAGATGAGAATCTTGAGCCATCTTAACCTGTTGCCTCCCATCTTTTTTTCAAAATTCATATGGTATCTCCTACGACTTAGCTCCTTTGCCTTTTTTGGAGTTCTTGAACTCACATCTTCGACTGTGATGTCAGGTAACTCTGGATTCTGCTCCCGGAAAGTTATTTCGAGGAAAATGCTCGTTCAAAAGGTAATGGAAATACTGTAGTTACCTGTGCAGAACTATGTTGTTATCCACAAGAAGTTGTCCGTGAGTACCATTGCATCAGTAGCTGGGACAGACATTTCTTCCATGCATGTATAAGCTCTTTGTTTGAGTTGGGCGCACTTTTTCTTCGCCTCTTTCATGCAGCTTTTGTTTTCCAGCTGTTGGTAGTGTCCCTTGGAAACACCTAGCAACGATTTGGCGGTCTTTAAACGATTTTGTCGCAGACAATCCCTTATAGTTTATGCATTTTAGACTGTGTTGATTGTGCTGTACAGATATTTCTACATATTCAAAAGGAATTACTCTCCTTCTCCTTTGGTCAAATTATACCAAATAATTTTCCCCAAAGCCCTTCTCTGTTTGATTTCATTTAACCCCTTTATAAAAAAATCTCTCAGCAAAAGACGTAGCTGTCTATCGAAAGCTTCGCTCAGTTTATCTTTTTAGTCTTTCACCAGAGGTTTCATAAATTTGGCTACAAGGTGTCGGTTCTGTTTAACCTGATCAATGCTCCGTTGCAATTTGGTAGTGAAGAAAAATAATAAGGAAGTCAACATAAGGTAGTAAAAGTCGGCCCAGCCACCGGCCAGAAACAACCTCCTTACAACGAAGATCTATAAAATTTGGAACAACACTTTTTGGAGCGCTTAGGGTGAGTTTGAAGACGTTTATCTTAATTCAAAATGTTTGCTTTTTTAAAGTGTAGGTAAGTATCCGCTAAGCTTTCATCATGATTGAAATATCCACTTTCGCACTGCTTTCGGTCCCTACATTACGCTCACCACTGAAGCCTCGAAAATTCTCTACACCTGATTATGATCGCGTTTCAACTTGAAGAGCCGTTAAAAATCGCCCCTATAAATTGCAACTTATTAATCACCATTGTGGCAAAATTATCCCACCCCTTCCTTCGTCGTGTTGCTTTGTATACTAACCTCTGTCAAGTATATAATCTTGAACAAAGAGGCACGAAGGAAAAACACACAAGCGAATGACCACAATCCAAGCTCTTAATTTGTCATTATTATTTATTAGGCCCGTGCAGCAGCATCAAAGACGAATGTGGCATCTCCCAATCGTAACCATAACAAAATTCCAAAACAAACGCAGCGAGGAGAATCGCATCATCGATCCTCTTGCCTCTTAATCCGATCACGGCAATAACTTAGCGAGATGATAATGCCACAATAACAGCGCCCGAAAAAAGATCAATCTGTCGACTTAAGGTCCAGAACAAGCGCAAAGGTTTTTCTCTGATCATCGTTGGGTGATTGCGGCTTTTTAATCGCCCCGCAAAGACCATTCCAATTGACAACTACATATAACCCGCAAGGCCAACAACAACAACAGCAACCACCGATGAAAATGAAGACGCCCTTTATCCAAAGCTGTGCATCGAGAATTCCCGAGGCGAGTGCCGCAGCGCAGATGCAAATTAATTACGCCACGTCCCATCGATAAGGCAAATTAAAACAAATCTCCCAACGATGTCCACGATGTGGCTTAATCCCTTTCGCGTTATGATTCGAAATTTTTATTTATACTCCACCGATACAAGTTGGCACGTTGCGATTGAGAAGAATGTTTATTTCAAGATTCCCATCAATCCCGACACACCTCGTGTTTACTGATGCATTTTTGAATTTTTTCGTTTTTTGTTTTTTGTTGTTGTTCTTGAATTTCGTACAGTAACACGGGTAGTGGAATCTGGAATGCTGTGCTCGAGCTTACATCTCTAGCCGGACACTAATCAATTGTTAGTCCACAGCTATTTGGAGGGGTTTGTAGTTTTTTGACCTCATCTGCCATGAGTCATATGAGAGTGTATGTGTTTGTGTGCTGACAACCCACAGAGGAATTAGAACTTGAGTTGTGTCACCTCTTTGAAGTGCGACGACGACAACATGAGGCGACGACCGACACCGACGACTCATCGTCATCGTCATCGCCAGCCGTTGTCATGTGGTGCAGCGTCAAGATAATTGCACTGCTGCGGTGACCATAAAAATCTGTAATTGCACCGCTACTGGTTTCTGATTAGTTGTTCGACTGTTTAAGCCGCCACTGACCAAAGGCATGTTGTACTCATCCTTTCTCATCCCAAAAGCCCAATCCAATGGAGAATTCCTGCTTCTCCTTCGCATTGTCATCAGGAATTGGTGGAAATTTATTTGGATCTATCTTTTTATGGTCGCCAGCGACAAAGAGACAATGAATTGTCGTTGTTGATGAGTGAAGCCACAAAAGAACTTATGTCACTGTCATGTCGCCTTGACTTGAAACAAATGTAATGAACGGCCGATATTGCCACTTTTTTGCTGGCTGTGTTCGGTTTTTACCCAACCAACGATGCGCTCTCTTGGTTCTCCTTGTCCTAAGAGAATCTTTTACTGATGATGGTGATGGGTTGAACACTCGCCTTATGAAAATTAATCAAAAGAAGTCACTTCTTGTTGTTGGTTTGTCTTTTTGATTTTTTAATGTTCGCAGAAGCACACTCCCATCATGGACAGAATGTGCGGTACAAATGGACGAACAAAGCGTTGCTTTTGATTTAGTGATGGTGTTTGGACATTTTGTCTATTACACGATGTTGAAGGGATTGTACAAGAACATAATTACAACTAACGCGTCCAATGGCTTTTATTCCTATGGTTACTTAAAACAAAGTTGGCAGGTTCTAGATTTGGCTAAGGTTAAAGGCTTATACTATCTACAGAGCACAGGTGTTAAATTTTTTTTAAAGTGCCGAGTTTATATGTCTTATGTGTCTTCCTAGTTTGAGTGGACAATTTTTAGCCCATTTTTAGAGCAACTATATTATTTGACTGTCGAGAATGCATAACGTTTTCTTTCAGCTGCGTGTTTTTGAAAGTTCTGCCGTATTAAAATAAATCTCATTTCGAAAGAGAAAGAACATGTTGGAAGACCAAATTATACATAAAAAATTCAGTTCACAATTCAAAAACAGAGCATTTAAACAGCAAAGATTTATTATATTTGTTCTAAAAGGACTTCCTTGGATTGATCTACCAGCACCGTATTCAGATGCAACCCCTTTCGCATCGGGGAATAAAGAATGATTAAGCTTTTCTTCGCCAGCTTATAATAGAACAAATCGGTGCTCCTGACTTGTTGTCATGCATAGGTTTCAACTACCGGTAAGGCTCATACAAATTGCGAAATTTGGAGTTACTTCACTGTCCTCATCATAGAACTAATTTATGGCTCGACTGAGTCTCTTCCTCATATTATAAAATTCTTAAACTTAAATTCATACTTAATTGCTTTTCACGTAAGTAAAGCTAGCTTAAAGAACCTAAATAACGAAAGCGTTTTTGCAGTCGCGGCAGCGGCAATTGCTGTTGTCCAAATAAAGTCATCATACACCGGCATAAGAGAACACCCACACTGAAGCGATGCGACAAAAAAAAAGCATTTTCATTAAATTGTAGGTATTGTCGGGACGGCAGAAATGATTATAGAAGAGTTTTTACACCTAACGCAACTGCAAAAACGGTTTGGGTTGGCACAACCTTAAAGTCCTTGATTCAAACCGGAGCTCCACTCTCTTGACTGTATTTTTGGTGTTCTTTCTTTAAAATTTTTATAAAACAAATATTTTTCGTTTGTGTTCCAGTTCAACTTTCACAAAAAAAAAAAAAGAAGAACAAAAACAACAAACATCACTCCGCTGAAACTTAACCATCAGGTAGAACAAGCTTGTATCATTTTCGTTCCACATGTTTACTCTCTTAATCAAAAATACACTTCATCTGTCAACAACCCATTCCCTGAACCACTTTGCCATAATCACCTTTTGCCAGTGTGTGCTCTTTAAAACTCAACAGCCAAATCCACTTGAAGGTTGAAGATCTCGCACTCATACAAAACCACAAATGGATTTGTGGATTTGTCTTAAAAAGTGCAGTATCATTGCAATCCGCTTGGATTGCGAATCCACTTGAGTAGAAAGCGCCAACACGTTTTAAGCCATGCAGCAATCCTCAACTCTGAAGACGAATGATGAAGCGTTTTAATCGCAACGGTGTTATTCCGAATCGTTATCCATTTTATTGGTGTCCGTTTTAATTTTGCGAAATTAATTTGTTATTTCTGCTGAAACAATCATCTTATCTCGAGAAATGAAAATAATGCGCTTAGCTCCTTCGAGTGTGTGTATCAAGTGATGACACTTGTAGTCTGAGTGGAAGATCGGAGCATCTGAATAAAAGGATTTTGACATTTGAATGGACTTTAGAAGGTTTTATTTTTTTCCAATACTTTCACATTCCGTGGAGGTTGTCCAGGAAAAAAAGGAAACACCTTTGTAGGCAGAAGCCCATGGCATGACATCGACCATTGACAATCGATGTGCGCCCATCTCTGATGTTGCACCATCAGCTTCAGCACATCATGCCTATGGGCCAAGAGGTGACAATCAATTTGGGAAATTATGCCAGACTTTGCTGCCACCTCTCACGTAGGCGTATGGTGTACACTGTAGACATGAGGCAGCTTTACAGTTCGTTGATAGTTCACCAGAGGCTGCAGGGTGCAGGCTGGCTGGTGCCTATGTAGCATTGTGGATAGCATGACAGAGTCAGACAATCTCACTTTCACTTCGATGACATCGGCAACTCGCTAAGCGACACCTTTGAGTGTGGAATAATTGCTAGTCTGTGAAAGCGTAATGACTGTGTCGTGATTTTTGCAAAAGACACATGCGAGATGTTGCTGATGCGATTGGACGTTGGCAAAGATGAAGTCGATGGGGTATATGAGTAATGGCCAACACACTGATTGGTGGCAGTTTTTCTTGTTGGAATTTTGTTTTATTGACACTACGGTATTTGTATTTGATGAATTTTACTTTGTGAAACGTTCACTTGGCATGGAATCTCTGTCTTGACATATATACCGTGTTTCAATCGCATGAGGTCGGATGATTTACAGCTTTTAAGTATCACAACTTCTCTATGAGTGATTTTGAACATTGTTAATGGTTTTAGTTGGAGTCGTGTCCGCAGTGGGACTCTAGCTTGGTTTTCTTCAGTATTAAATCAGTGGGACTCTGTCTTCTTTTCTGTTGATTGAAAACGCGTTTGGTCTCAGAAGTCCATTCGTGCGGTTTCTCATTGGTTCCTTATCTGCTGGGTCAACAAAAGAAGCGAATCGGTATAGAAGTGTGATTCAATTAATTGGTATACCAAACACAGGAGAGGAAGACAGCTCTCTACAAAAGTCTCATAATATTTTAATGTCTTGTAAGCTGATCATTTTGTTGCAACAACATTGTTAAGGTGGTATTAAAACACAATGCGAGAAAAATTTGTTACTCCATTATAGCTTCCCACTATGAGTTGGCCTTATTTTGGTGGGGGTGCCTTAGGACATCTTCTCTAGCAATCCAGCTACACCAACCAACATAACTCAAACAAAACCTCAATGTTGGAAAACTTGAACCGAAATATGGTTCAAAAGTCGGCAGGTGTTGCGACTGCTGTCGATGGCTTGACCTCGAAAGAGGATAAGTCACCAGTGACAAATTTATTAGCGAAGACGGAAAAAGTTATTAGCGGGAAGCCAACTGCAAGGCCTCACAAGCCAACCAAGAAATGTGGAGAGCTCTCCGGTTCTAACGCCCCTCCTAAGGAGGATGTCCATATCAGTGGAAGAGTTGCAGTGACTCTCTGTAAAACTTCCAATCAGACGACTATATAAGAGCAAGTAGAGTGGCCGAGATTTTCGACCACCTTCGTGAAAAGCTCCATCTCCCCAATCTCCCACCAATGCCAAAGGACTCGAGGTTGACCAATCTAGACGGTACGGGTGCCGAGACCATCGGCTCCGTGGCTGATAGGGGAGGACTTCCTTCGAGCTCCTTAAACAACCCCTTCCTTCCCTCAAGTTGTAGGTGAAACTGTGCCTAACAGAGGAACGGACAACGAAGGGGATTCCAACCTCCCTACCCTCCCAACCACAAATTGAGGCGCAGAGAGAATTGCAATGGTATGAGGTAACGTAAACCTTAGCTTTACTCAACGCAATCTGCCAAACTTGAATTATCATAAATGAAAAAACAGCGTAGACCTAACGTCTAAGCGACAACGTTTGTTCAACAAGTCAACTCCGAACGCCAAATGGCCTAAAGTGCATAAATCAAGCACCCTCCTCAGCACGGAAAAATACATGTCCTATACAGTGACGCCCTAAAGGACATGACCACAGTCGCAGTCATCGACAGGATTAATGCAGATGGTGTGATCTCCTTTGATCAATAGACGATTATCTAGAACAAACTCTAAGCCTCCTACTGGACTTTTATGATGGAAAACCCAGGGGACTCTGCCATCTTTGAAGACGCAGGATTGTATCAAGGGCACATTAAGTTAGTTGCTTTTGACATAAAGTCATCGTGTGATCTGTATAAGCTCGCGTTCAGCGGGTAAGATGGACTCTGGGCTGATGTTAAACTTGAAGTCGTGTCAAAGGAAAGTATCCCTTGCAGACCTAGGGCTCGCGCAAGACTACCAGCAGTACTCTCCTGCAAATAAACCATCATGAAAATGATACCACCCTACCCACCGACAACTGAAATATCGCAAAGCTGGAAGAGCTGGAAGATCGGCTCTCTGGCTCCTCTGGCTGCGACAAAAGACATGATTTGATTGGGCTGCCTTTGCCTAGAAAATATATAAAAAAATTAAGAATATAACATCACTTCATCTCCAGACATCCCAAGTGCGTCTTCAGTAGAAGAACCTGCAGGATACGTCGATCCTGCATACACGGAAATAGACTCTCTCAGCACCTCCTCTACTGAAACACACGCAAGCAAACCTCCTACTTCCCACTTGGATGCCCCCTAGGTAATTTGGCATGTTGTTAGTTCTTGTCGATTCTCAAAATATTGAGTAACTAAACTATACGCATCACTTGAGTATTCACATGTATTCTTCGAGTTTTCGTTTTATTTCTAAGTAGGTATGTAATGTATTAATTTCTGAATACAGTCCAGCGTAAGCCCCTTGCCACATAATGGTTGCAAAGGGACACGCCGGAAGGTAAAAAATGGTAAGTTCAGTAGCATCTCTCTTTGGTTCAACTTCCAATTATATTCTGAATTCGCTTTTTGTCACTCCGTTCCGCCAGTTAGTAGGTATAAAAAAGCAGTAAGTAAAAAATAAAGCTATGAAAGCCCCGGAGAATTACGCATTTCCAACATCTCAAATTTTATGCCGATGCCAATCGCAAAGCTAGATAGAGTTTTTCATGACAGTTCATAGTTCTCTTTATGGTCGGAGGACTTGCCAATCCATCACGAGAGGCATATTTTTCGACCACTTTTCGGAGCAGTGGGGGCCGTACCTCAGCAATAACGCTCTCTCAAGACATCGATCGTCTCAGTCTTACCTGCGTAAACAAGCAATTTCACGAAACCCCTCAGAAAATAGTACAATGGTGTAAAACTCTACGATCTTGGAGACCACGCTACAGTATCTCAGCGTGAGATATCAAAAGTTTCGTTCAATAAATTGATTGCTTAGTTGGCTGTTTGGCATGTAGCACCGTCTTGTTGGAACCAAAGGTCAGCCACATCAACATCCTTCAATTCAGGCACGAAATAGTCATTCTTCATAGCTCTATAGCGTTCCCCATTGACTGTAGTGCCTGTAATGGCGAGCTTTGTTTTTAAAGAAGTATGGACCAATAATTCCCCCTGTCCAAAGAGATCACCATACAGACTTTTCGAGGATATGAAGAGTTTCAAAAATATCTCATGAATCGTGGTGACTCCAAATGCGACAATTTTGGTTATTTACGTAGCCTTTCAACCAAAAGTGAGCTTCATCGCTAGCTAAAACTTTTTTGTGCAAATCGGGATTCGGTATCCCACTCGTGGCCATCTCGTTTTGAAGCATTTACCCAAGCTTGGACAAACTTAATGTCCGTTCGGCTTCAATTCTTGCTCTGCCTAGATTTTGTAAGGTAGAAAAACAATATCCTACCGAAAATGGATTTGAACACCTCCAATTATTGAGCGCGATGATGGATGGACTCATTTGAAGGGTCTTCAATACTCTGCTTTAAAGTAACAATAGCGCCTTCATTGCTTACTGTACGGCGTTTTTGAAGTTATATATTTTTTACTAGAGTAAACGTGATGTGAACCCGATTCATGGTTGCTCGAATTACCAACTCTGCTGGGTGATCTGATTATGTTGAACGAATATTGGACGCAGCGTGTCGTTGCAAACGTTATTCCTATTCAACGAATAAAATCGGTAGTTCTTTCTCCCGTCTTTTTGTGCACTTCAAGCTGCAAAGTTAAAGAAGGTATGTAAGATGAAGAGCAAGTAATTGAGAATGGATTGATTTCGAAATTAGAAGTAGTAGGCCATGCTCTCAAACGTCCTACTACCGTTCCCCACCAGTGGTAAGGTGGCCAACACCCAACAGTCATTCGTAGCTAGTTTTTTTTTCCTGATAAGTTGAAGCAACTTTTATGTTACCATTTCAATACGACTTCAAACTTTACTACCGTGAAGATTTTTGCCGGCACACAATGCAGCTGCACAATCACATGAAGCTTTGACGCCTTTGGATCTATGTATTTTAAGATCTTTTAGGACTCTCGCAACCGAACGAGTTCAAAAAAAAATATCTGCTTCATTGCAGAATTTACTGTATCAAGTTTAGGTGGATCCAATGTGCTGTAAGGAAGTGTAGATGGTAGCAAAGAAGATTGGTTTTGTCGCTGGAGTTGACATATGAAGAGTCAAGGCGAGCGTTGGGACAAATGACGAGTTCTCTTAACAAAAGAGCAAACATTTTTGCTTCCTTTGGGATGCATCTAAAAAAGGATACCATATTTTTGAGAAGCATACTTAAGATGGTGTCGAACATGGTCCGTAAGCTAATAAGCCCATCTTCTTATAGAGCCCAACATAAAGTTTTCGAAGAAATTGACTTGGTGTGTAAAGATGAAAATAAGCATCAACGTAAACACCGAGGTCCTTAATTGTGGGTAAACCAGATATAAGTTTCTTTGAAAAGTTATACTTAAAGTTGGATTGTAAAGTGAGGCGATCGGCTGCGCCGTCTTTTAAGTTCAGCGAAGATCAAATTTCATTTGAGGAAGTATTTCAAACAATCCTTGTCTCCTGTTTTTCGGATTCAAGGTAAAGTCGGGTGATATAGCACGACGGGTGGGAAGGCACCCTTTCAATATCTTCCACTTAATGACTTATTTATAAAACAAAAAGGAAAAGAAATAGTTCAGTCGTTACCTTTCAGTTGATGCATTGGGATTGGGATCTGTAGTAACCATTGAGACTTTTAATTTATAAACAGAAAATAGAAAAAGTGAGTACATTTGAAGCTATTTTTTTTATATAAGTGATGTACGCACAACAATAATTGAGCAAATGTGTCTATTTGTGTTATTAAAGGAAGAACAGAAGTGATGTCAAAGGGAAATACGGCACCCAGTAACCTCGGTATATATGGCACCCTCGATACTTTGAGCTCAAATATCAAGAAGAAAGAGGATCCCATAATACCTGAACAATCTTTCTGTCTCTATTTTGTATTTATGAATTAGTCTTAAAATAAAGTTATCTCTGTTTTAAATCGAAATTTTGTATATTTAATAATAGCGAAAAACGAAATTGGTTTCAGTATCCCTCGACTTTACCCTATCTCTTCTGAAGTTTCAGTTCTGCTGTGTTTGAATTACTCACACTCAAATTATTAATCCAAATTCAGAACTAACTTAGCTGAAGGTTTGAAATTTTGTACGATTAAGAAGTTTTCCAGAAAATGCACATTTGCTTTAAATTTGTTCCCCATTAAGCATTGGGGTCTCTAACTCGTTGGTGAATTTTTCTATTGCACCTAACTGATATTCAGATCAGAGGCTCGCTTTTATTGAAGCCCGAACAATTTTTTATCAAATATCATTTTTTCCCAAGCATTGAAGCCTGACTTTATCTACTCAACGTAATCGCTGAAAGGTGTAGTCTTTATTGTGTACATAAAATCCAATTTTATTCGAAAATCAATATCCTCTTGCATCGGTAATCACTGCAGCATTTAAGCCTAACCACACGTTTGGCGTTATGTTTTTGCTTCTTTTTTCTGTCCTAACCAAAAGTTTTATTGCCTCCATCGGAATGCATGCGAGTAATGATATTATTATTTAATCTCTTGTTCCACTCTCTGCAGCCACACCACACAGAGCTCAAGCTCACTCTCCAAAGCAATTAAATCGTCGAGATGCACAATAATTATCCCATTCATCCAGTGGCCAGGAAAACATATTAAATATTAAATCCCTCATATTTATCATAGGCCTTGGGCAACGGCATTGGCAGCTCCCCTGGGGCTGTGACAATCGACGGCAAAACCGACCCACTCTCCATCAGACAGACGCAAGTGTAAAACACTCGAAATTGAGTCGAGTATCTTCTTCGTTTTCCGTCTATAATTACCCACATTAATGTTCATCCATAAAAACGACACGTTAGCTTGGCCAAATATCTGCAATTACAGATCACTTGCAATGGGTTATTACAAGCACTTGTCGGTGTGTATGTCCCCGTCGCCGTCGGTCGTCGTCGTCTGTGGTGTTTCGTGCCGTTTGAATCAAATCGAATCGAATGGAGGGAACGATACGAGGTCGTAAAAAATCATTTACGGGTGTTACGGTGTGCAATTCCATCTGAACTCCCGTGTGGAGTTGTGGCTCACCTTACTACCGCACCGTTTGTCTATCGGGCAATTATAACCGACATAAAGTCAATTATTAACTTAAACGAAGTGCAGTCGCAATGTCCGATTAGCTGGCCAATTAATCGTCGTCCCCACAGATGTCTCTAGTAGTAGGTACTTCTCGAAGATATAATTACCAACTTTAACTGACCATGCTGTGGAATCTGGGAACATTTATTAAAAAACAAAGAAAATACCAACTCCGTCTTTTTACGTTTGTAATTAAAATTCACCGCTATATTGCAACAGATTAGCGAGTACTAAAAGTGGTGTTACTTGCCACCAAATGACAGTCCGAAATGACATTTGTAAAACACTCTTGACGAAGTTGTGAGTTGTGTAACACTTATTACCGCAACTGACTGAGCTGATATGTCACCTCGAGAAATGAAAGTGAAAAACTTTGCTAAGATGCACCTGTGGTTGGCCTGGAGCTGTGTGAAGAAATATAAATGAAAAAAAACAACTCCGCGCTGGACGTGATTTTTATTCTGATTTTTTTTTCGAACGAGAATTGATCTGAAAAATATCGGTTTCGCACGATATGGTAAATGGCACGCAATGGAGAATGGGAACACGTGTTCGAATTGGATTTACAGAGAACACGTCAAGAATTCGTTTAGCGACAACGTTTGAATAGCTAAATGGTGGTCGATTATAAAGTGGCTAGTTTCGATATCAAATAACTGCTGTAGACTTACTAATCACCGGGATACATTCCAAGGATTTTGCACTTTCAGTGGGGAGCTGTATAACTTGTTGTTTGCTAGACACGATGTTCAAAGTATCAAAATGAACAACTTAAAACGTTGCTGCTTTAATAGAAACTAGCCAAACACTTGGTATACACTCTGTCATAGTTTTTCGTGGCAGGGAAATTTACTTTAAGCGGAGAAAACTGAGTGTATTTAAACAATTTTTCTTTGAAAGTTGGAAGCATTTGCTGAAATAAGGAAAAGTACATATTTTCACTTACATTACAAGCTATGACTACAATTTTTTTTGAAGAAAAAAAGCATAACGGCAGCACTGCAGCCTTCGAAGTTGACGCCTCGAGTTTGCACTATGCAACTGCAATGCCCAGGTCCAAAATATAATTTCTAATCAACGATGTGGTACCCGTGATGTGGTAGCTCGCATGCTTGCCAGTAACGCGGGAGGTTCGTGGTTCATATTCCCTGGGCCGTAGTAACCCTCAACGGGGCCCTAGGCAACCATCAATTTAGGGGCCGTTTTTTCACGTCCGTTCCCTTCATTTTTCGATTAAAAAAACTTAATTTATAGCTTTCATAGAAATATTATTTTCAGAACGTAATATGTAATATCAAACAAATTACCATCTACATTTTAAACATGTCGCTTTCTACATTAATTTATTGACGGCAAATTCATCAATATTATATCATCAATATCAATTTTCTTCGATAAATCCGGCTCAATGCAAAGTGTAATGAATCTTTCCCAAAAAATAGAGTATATTTCGTGAAAAAAATTGATTCAAATCATACACTACCTTTCATTGGGGAATAAATAAGGCAATCTCTCTTTTTTTCTCCATTTGGTTTAGCACCAAAAATTAATTTAGGCGAACAATATCTCAATATTAATTCGTTTTCATACCGACGCGACGTTTGGATGATTAGAATGGTCCAGTCGAGTTTTGACATGTGGATGGCCCATGTTCAATCCAAAATCTAACATCTTCACTAGTAAATTTTTCGCATTTTCCTGGACCTTTGGGACGGTTGGAATTTTTCTACAGCTTGATTTTTATGTACGCTTTCGTGCACAAAAGATTGGTGTAAAGATTCAGTTGTTGAGTTGACTGGATCATCGTTCAATACAGGACTACTTGCAAGTCCTTGACTTTCTGATGAATTTGGTGTTTTTACGTTCCTATGAAAATAATTGTCGTGTTTGGGAACTTTTTCTAACAATGCACTTGTTCTTGATAGTTTCTCTTGGGCAACCTTTTTTTTGCGCACCACTTAAATTTGAACGAGGCATTTTTTTACATAATAACAACTTAAGACGCTTACGACAGTTTGAGTATTTACTAGTGTATTGCACTTAAACTATCACTACCGAAAAATTATGGTCTCAGTACGATAAAGAAATAAACACGAACTTTTACGTGATAATAACAAGGATATTTTATTCACTTATTCACTTTTCACTATGTAAGTGTTTACGGTGAGTATTCTCAAACTTGAATACTCCGTCTTTTATACAAATACAAACACTCCAGAATATTATCGAAAATTCCAGTCATTTCTCGAATTTTCTCGACCTTTTCCTTTACTTTCTTTCTCGCTTATTCACGAAAAGGTATTTGTTAAGTGATACTAAATGATACATTCATTTATTATCAGGTATTCATCCATCACTAACCATTCACTCATTCATCATTCTAGTTGAAATTTCCGCTTGAAGGCTTCTACACCCTCTGTTACAAAAATAACTGAAATTTTGAGATAATTCAATATACTCTCCTTTCACTTCGATACACTTCTTTGTACGCTCATACAATTCGTCAAATGTGTCGGAAATGTCCTACAAGGTCCCTACTTGTGTAGTTCGTCGGTCGTTGCCTTTTGAATGCGGGAAATAGAATTTTATTTATTTGAGTCAAATTTATTTTCAGTCTGATTATATTTTTCTTTCACTCTCTAGAATTTCATGTTTTTAAGAAAATTTTAGAATTCTTTTTCATTTTTCGGTTTCCCTAAAATCAGGGGCCCCAGGCAACTGCCTGTTCCAACATAAGCCAAAAATATTTTCCACAAGCATCACCTCTCGCGAGGAATTGCCATAAAAAGCGCTTTCTTGATATGCAGTTCGGAATCGGTAGAAAACTATAGGGCCACTCCATTCCCTCACAAGATATCGTTGTGAGACATACGCTAGGCTCCGGGGAACCCCGGTCTGTTAGGCCACCCTTTTTATTTATTTATTTTTAATCAAAGGCAAAATTTTTTTTCATTATTTGTAAGGTAAAAAGCAAATGCATGGTCTCATCTACAATCAACACATCTGCTATCCCCCACCAGTGGTGAGGTATCGAAATTACATCCGCAACATAAGCAAAATGAAAGGTTCTTATCAAATGGTTTTGGTTTAGTCTAAGAGTCAAACCGAAATAAAATTCTTGCTAATCATTGACATGTTAGCTTTTCGTCGTTGGGAGTTAATATTCAAAACTACTCAGTTTTCATATCCGAAGAAATATGCTAACTACGATAAAATTGAGAATGAATCTGCTACGTATGTGGCCCTTTTTAGTCAGAAAAAGTAGAAAGAATTGGTCTTTCACTCGCAGCTTAGGTAACTTTCATTTCCAAAACTGAAGAGCGACATTGAATTTTAAAAAATGTTGTTTCAAGTTGGCTCTCCAAATTTTGTAAAAATTTTGTAAAGCATGAAGTCATTAAGAGAGGCTGTACAGTATTGGAGTATTTCCTAGTACTTTGACAGGTCGACGAGCAGGTCCAGCAAATGATTATATATATATATATATATATGTATATATGATATTTTCCTTATTCCAGCTAGATACTTACCAAGCTTGAGGAAACAGAAATGAACGAGTTCTGTGGTAATAACTAATTTCTTTCCAAGTTCGAACGTGTGATAAGTTGTGTGAGTTATGGTTGACAGCATTATATCTCTAGAAAAAAAATTAAATCGTGGTTCCTCCATGGTATTTCGACTGCAGACCCACAGCGCTGATCCCCTCATCCGCTATAAAAACTGGAGGACATCGGTGACAAGGGCAGCGTAGCTTTTTTCATCTCCATGAAGAGAAAGTTTGCTGTCGCAAAAAAGCTTTCTCACTATAGCCTTTCGGAGTCGGTGTAACTTTGTAGGCCCTTTTGAAATGCGTTAATTACCAAATTTTCCCTAGCGCCACGGAAACACAATTTACATACATAAATAAGGTGGCGCAACAGAGCGAGGCGCCCGAGACCTAGCACACTTCGCAACCGTGCCTTCTTAGGGAATGAAGGGGCCTTAAATTTTCTGCCGGTTCCGATTTCCGAACGACTAATCAAGAAATCACTTTTCATGGCAATGGATTTACTTTCGGAAGACTTGCCTATTCCTCTCCAAAGATGCGATACCCGAGAAAAACCATTTTTGTTTCTGTTGGGAACAGCAATTTATAAAGCTTAGCTTGTCTATTAGCAACATAACCTAGTTATTTTTCTCGGAGATTCAGACTGTCGCCAAATATCTGGGATTAACCAATCATATTCATTTAAGATGAAAGAGCGATTCTAAATTCAAACTCTATAGAAGTGGCTTTTTCAAAACCTGCATGCATAAGAGAGAGCAGAAGCTGATAACTCACTTTCCTTGCTCATGTCCTGCCTTGCCGCAAGTCCACGATTTATTTAGAATTTAAAAAGAAGCATCAAACATTTATTGGTCGGCAAGTTTCAAACTTCGTAAAGGCAAACACCTTATTTTTTAAACTTTCTTTGAGAAACTTGAAAAATAGAATTTCCCTGGCTTATACTAAAGGTCTCGAAGGTCCTAATGTCCGAAGGTCGCGTCAGCCTTAATTCTTTTGTGGGTCATAATAAATAGAAAAATGCCGTCCGAGTTGATTAAACAGCTAATTCATATCGGACGGTTAATCAGGATTTATGGAAACTCCTCGAAAAACAAAACCAAAAAAAAATAAAACAAAAGAACCCAACGAACAAAAGCTTTTTGTTTTCTGAGTAGCACCTAATAAATTTTCCATTAGCTAAATTTTCCTCGGATCCCTCCTCCACGCTGCTGCCCGGTTGGTGTTATAATCTGCTCCCAGCATAAACAACAATAGGCCATTCTTCGACCATTCCCCATGGACTTTGATGAAAATTACAAATTCATTATCCTTACGAACCAAGGGCATGGTTGGTGATAAAATATCCTCTATTGCATAGTGCAAATCCGTAAATGTATTCCGTTGTTGTTTCAGTGGGGCTTTAAATCCATCAGTACGTCCGCACGAGCTTCGCACCACTTTTTCTCGTTGTTTGGAAATAACATCCCATCGAACATAATTCTAATTTGATTATGGAGAGCTTTCCATAATTTCGCTGTTAAACGTAAACGACTTTCTGTCATCATCATTTCGAGGAACCACCCTCAATGCTCTTCCAAAAAAAGGAATTCCTATCCAGTGAGGGTGCATGAGGTAGTGGTCGCCATTTGCCAACTGCGGATTCTCTCTTCCAAAATGTTAATTTCAATTTGAGCCCAGTTGAGGCGAATAGCGTACGACACACATAGCCGAGCCGAAAAACAACATTGAAACAAGTGCCAACAAAAATCGAGAAAGCTAATGATCAGCAATGTACCTACCAGTCCCGTTCCCAATAGATGAAGTAGCGTGAGCATGAGCAAGCAACCCCCTTTCGCCGGATGATGTAGGTGGATCCATGTTAATTATTGTTGTAAGCTACACGAAGCGATAGTAATTAGACAAAAGTATTCGATACAAATGCTCTTTGCAATGTTTACTCTCAGGATGAGGCTCGGCCAGCATGCCAGAATACAAGCGCACTTGGAAAGTGCTGGAAACGCGCCATGCAAATTACATCGGCCATAATAGTCCTTATTGCGGCAGTTGCAGCAGGAACAGAATGGTGGCGGCTTTGGACCGTGCTTGGCATTCAAATTTAGGTTATTTGCAGAGCCGAAAAGTGGGACAGTTACACAAGCGGATTGGAAATCTAATTTGGACGAACTGGGATTATCTTAGGAAGCCAATAGGAGATGGAGGCTGCTTTGTTGGTGGAATTGCATGTTGAGCCTTGGAAATTTCATTGAATCCACTGTCGCAGTTTGGGACTATCAACAATGGCTATTATTTGTAACTAGATGATTGATGTTGCACAAAATACTTAATTTTTTGGCACAATTTTTTTAATTTTTACTTTGGATGAAATGTTCTTGTAGCCTTGCGGGAAGGCTGCGAGAAGAAAACCAATGTCTCCGATCAAGGTTTTTTAGAAAGGGAGTGAAAAAACTCATAAAAAGAAGTGAAAAGTTTTACAAAATTTTTTTAGCTTATTTTCCATCGCTGTGCAAAGAAAACAGTTCATGTTATGATACGCTTATGCCTAATGCACAAACATCGATTTCGAACGGCCGATTTTAGGCCGGTTGTTCAAATTCCAACAGTCAACCACATGTGGGAATGGGTCCTGGCACACACTCCGACCGCTGATTGGTAACGGTAACATGCCGGTGAGCAGCCGTCCACTGTGTTGCCCGCAGTACCTAATCGCTTGCACATACACCGATTGTTACCAACCGTTTCATTCGACTGCTCTTAATTCAATCAGTATGTAGGTACATGTATATACTAGCACATTTAAACTAGTTTTGGTTGTCCGTTTTCTAATTAAAGTGCAATGAATTACAATGATGTCCTTATTTCATTAGAGGAGGCAAGACCTGTTTTGTGGGATAAATCTTTAAAAGACAGGAATCTTACCAGGGGCGGAGAGAAGTTTGCTCCTAACAGAAGTAGTTATTAGTAGTTGATTGTTATACCGGTAAAAATCCGGTGAGTGTGCACCCTGCTACAGATAAAATGTCAACCGATGGCCGTCCGAAATCGAGATGTGTGCCTCAAGGCGACGCGACCTGACCCATAAAATCCATAGCATCCGTTCGCTGTCGTATTCAACTGAGTAGGTACTGTGAGTTTTGCCGGACACAACGGATAGGGGTGACTAATAGAATCTGTTGTGGTGTTTTGACAGACATAAATTAGTCAAAATGAATAAGAAAAATGAATTAGAAAAATTATTAGAAAAATTAGAAAAGCCTTCATTCATCATAGTATCACAATTATTAACAAATTCCCAATAGATTCAGTTTTCACTTTTTTTGTGCTATGAGTTTATTGGCAATTTGCTAATAAGTATTACAGACGGAGATGAATGAAGGCTTTCCGAGTTCAACATTATCTCCACAAAAATGTTACATTTCAAAATTTTTATTGAGACATTTATGTATTTCGAAAATTGTCTACATGGTTCAATCCAGTGGCGTAGATAGCTTTTCGCAAGGGGGGGTGGGTGAATTAAGTTCGCTCATTTTCTTAGAAGTTTTAATAATTAAAAAAAAATAAGTAACAAGGCTTCGTTGAATTCATTATTTATGCCATAAGAAATTTTATTTTTTAGAGATAATTTGAACTGAAATTAATATTGTTGTAATACCTAATTAAAATAAAATTAATTTAAAATAAAAATGACAAAATAAAATCCCGATTTTTGTTCCTTTTGTATAAAACACTTATAACCTCGTCTGCTGTTATATGTATTTCGCGATGAATAGCTAAATTCAAAGACCAAAGCTTATCACACTGTTTTCAAAATAGACATAATTTTAAGAATCTCACTTCGATGATGATTTTTTGTTTTTATTCTCTTTAAACTGGAAAAAGTTCTTTCGGGAGTTGAGGTTGAAACCGGCAGTGTAGCTAATATCTTCAATAAAATATATTTATAAGGAAAGCTTTCTTCGGGGCAGTTATCGAGCACTTTCAATGAATATTTAGAGGAAGTATTACTCCTTCGGATCAAATATCTCTTCCAAGTTGTTAATTCTACATGAACAAAAGATGTTCCGGCAGCCAATAATTTTTGGTAAGGTAAAACTCAACAGTTTCAATACATTTTTTGCTGCTTTGTCTATTTCTGACGTAGAGTCCTTGAAAAGTACCGAAAACCCTTCTAGTATGTTTTCATGGTTTGTAAATTTTTCTCCAAGGTCCGTTACATAGAAATCGAGAAAGGGATTGAAAACAGTAACACGAAAATATTCTTCTGTACTTCGAACAATCCTTTTGTTGGTTCCAATACTCTCTTATATTAACGTCAATGTCAAGAACTTCAGCTATTTTTTTTTTTGCAATTTCAAAATCTTTCGAAAACGAGTCGTCTTCTGGTCGTTTTTAGTTGATCCGTTAAATATTTGGCGAGATCCATTGCTTGGACCAAGTCTAAATTCACTCTTTGACTTACGGCAGCGAGAGTTGGTAAACCATACTTATAACCTTTCAGCTAATCAAGAAGAAATTCTAGTGTTCTTTCAGTTTCTTGCGTAACTTTCCAATGTTCTTATTTGGCCAAGAGTCTCGAACACAAACGGAAATAGCTCCACAAAATCTTCAACTGCTTGATATTTTGAGATCCATCGCGTCAGATTCAACCTTTTTAATATCTTTTTTGTGGAGTCTCTTCGCTTTCACTTTTTTTTGCAGCATATCTTTTCTTTTCGGTGTATTGAAATAATTGTAAACCGCTTCAATTGTGGTAAGACAGTCTCTCATGACTGGTATTTTGCTGGAAACAGATATGGAAGGTTCAAAGAATGTGCTGCACAATGCACGAAAGGAGCATACGGAACAAATTTTTGTCGAATAATCGCCTGAAGACCATTGTATCGACCAGACAAATTGCTTGCTCCATGGCCGATCAAAAAAGAAGTGTCCAGGTCACAATTTCGAAGAT
This sequence comes from Melanostoma mellinum, assembly GCA_914767635.1. Lineage (NCBI taxonomy): Eukaryota > Metazoa > Arthropoda > Insecta > Diptera > Syrphidae > Melanostoma > Melanostoma mellinum. The sequence continues at coordinate 4,927,955 of OU612059.1, forward strand.
TTTCCACTATAAGCCTTGCAAGAGCATCACCTGGATTGATAATACAATAATGTTTGGTAAACAGTTGAGATTTTAAGATAAAAGATTTCATTCATACTTGTCGTCGAAGCTGTTGGAACCATTTTCGTTGTTATAGACATATCGAACGCCATTTGAAACTTGTTCAACAGTGACTGAGTCCTGAGTTTCATCCGTTAGCACAGAGAAGAATTTTTCATCTTTGATTTTAGCTGGCACCTTTTTTTGTCAAAATTTCATAACAAGTTTCGATAATCTCGATTTGTACAGAAGAACTTGTATATTTATCGCGTTTCCCCGGACCATCTAAGATCTAAGTGCACACGAAGGAGCGGAACTCAAATTCCTCGGAATTTCAAAAGAGCTCTAAAATTTCGTTTGTTCGGTCCAGTGAAGTTGTTTTGCATAATTATTGGCCCCTTGTCGCCCTAGGGCTATTTTTGGAAATCTCTTAAATTCGCGATAAAATTAAAGACATTTGTTTTTATCTTTTTCATTGCGCCGAAAATTTTCGCTGAATCATAATGCCCCAAGATGGTATGGCTTTTTCTGTGATTGAAGCTCTTTTTCTTGCAGGTTTACCTATTATCAATTGGTGAGAGACGTAGAAAAAAAAACTTTGTAAAAATCGATATAAAAAAAGAAATCCAAAATATGATTTGCCGAAATAATAATTTTTTTCAGATGAAGTTGACTTTGAATGTTCAATCCTGTGAGTACTAATCAGACTCAATTCACGTAGGAAAAAGGTACTAAACTTCAGAGTGCGGTTCTTTAACTTATTTGGTTCATGACTGGTGGTTTTCTCAATGGGGGGATATATCCCCCTGATCTCCCCTATCTACGCCACTGGTTCAATCGCGGCTCTCAATTAGTTCACTGTATCAAGAAAAAACCGACAAATGCCTTGCTCGAATTTCCAACACAGCTTCCAGGAGAAAACTAAAGTTGGAATACTTTTCACCAAACAAATGCAAAATGCAAATACTTTGAAAGTACTCAATGAGCTTCTTTGAAAAGCCACGTGTCGCTTGGGTTGATTTATTGAAAATTCCTTGGTCTATTTTTTCGGTTGCGTCTGTTGCATTCGATGCTTATGGGTCAGCTCTCATAAGAACGTGTGTATTTATTTAATCGAGCTGTCTCTTCCAATGACAGCTTCAATTGGAGGGTCTTCTCGACTTGCTGAACTTTGCTTGATTTAAAAAGTGAAAAACTTTCAGAAAAAACAAACTCGAAACATAAGCATCAGCGAGGTAAGAGTTAAAATGTCTGCTTAAAAAATGGTTTGCATCCAACGGTACCTACTCATCGGGGACAAAAACGCTGAGCAAAACCTATCCACCCAGTACCAGTCTTAGTGGTTAATTTAATCCATGACATCTGCCATGTGATTCCTCTGCTTCTTCTCTGTTCTTTTTTTTTTCTTTTTGGTCAGTGTGGTGTTCGCTTTTATGTTTCACCTTTTTTTCTTTTTATTAGGTTTGGTAATTTAATTTCACGCCTTTTTGCGCTCGCTGAAAATCATGAGGCGACAAACCGAACATGAATCGCGCGCTTGTTTCTGTTTGCATTCTTTTTTCGTTTGTTGTTTCCTTGGAAGAGTTCTAGGACTCTTGGTCGATGGTCGTGTTTAAAGAATTAATTTAGAGAGTGAGACCACAGAGAGTGCGAACAAATATCCCACCAACAAGGCGGAGACGAAAAAAACAAACCAGAACAACTGGACACAAATCCGCAACGATGACGACGACCACGATGAAAAGGGTCAAACATACAGCATCACCACAACAGACAGAAACAGCACCCGAGACTTTTTTCAACTTATTTTCCTTCTTTTTTTTGGAACAAGAGTAGAAGCTGTCGGAGAAAAACATACAAAACAGCCAAAGATGCTGCACGGATGAATTAATAAAATTCTGTGGCGAAAATTAAAATTACAATTTAAATTAAAGTCGAAGTGAGGGAAAGACAAAGGCAAAAGAAACAACATCCGGAAAACGGTACAAAACAAGCCAAGCTCCTGGACAGATAATTTCCTGGAGTGTCTTGGAGACTGACCTCGAGTCGATCTATATGCCTCTCCGTCTCCTCTCGCAGCGCTTTGCCATGGAACGGTTAATTCGAGTCGAGAGGCAGACGTGCTCGTGTGATACTTAATTAATTTTGACCGAGTCCTGGAGTTTGCGAGGAGGTTAGCCAAACACGGTGGCTGCTCCAGCTCCAGCATGTGCAAATGAAGACTCACATACACATATGTGTGGAACAGAGGTTCAAACTCAGAGAGAGTGTCGCCAAACACTGCTACCGAGAATAGGCGCAGGCATGTATCTACAGATACCAGAGAACTCCTTGTTGCCGACCGGGACACATTTGGCAACTACTTGCCACCCTGGAATTGTTTCCTGTGTTCCAGTAGTTGTCACTGCGACACCGTTTCGGTCGTCTGACTGTGGTTTTTGCTTTGGCCTGTCCAATACATTAAAGTTGTTATTTAGTGCGATTTAAGCTGTCTTAGCAGGGAAAGAGGTGTTTTCCGATGGTAATTGTGGGAGCGAAGGGGGTGTTGCTGTGAGCTGTGTTATCTCCTCCCAGAGATCTTTCTCGGAGTGACTTCTCTCGTAATTTCTGGAAAAAGTTCTTAGCCACATTGTTGTTTGGTCGTATTTTTGTTTTGTTTTGTGTGGCAGTTAATGGTGCACAAGTGCAAATGCATCCAAAAGAAGGAGGAAGAGCTTCCGCAGCAATGAGGCTGTGAATTGCCAACCATAGTGTACGTTTTGGCCATTTATAGTGATCCTTATCTTTTCCACCGAACCACTGGTAGCAGCAGCTGAAGACAGTCCACTAAGGTCGTTCAAGGAGTCAGAGACGTGTGCTGTGAAAGAGTTTGTGTCTCTGTCTTCCACAAGCAACAGCCAACGTTTACGGTTTAAGGTGAATGGAATGGAGTGCAATCATCGCATTTAAACTTTGAAACTGTTAGGAGAATTAATGGCGACCAAGATGCAGATACACTTTGGAGGTGCAGTTAAATTAAATAACATCGATTTTTGCACGGCTCTTGGGTCTTCGACTGTGGGTGAAGAAAATTGTGTGGTGAATTGAAAAGTGACCTGAACTGTAATATGGAGAAGAGTTGCTTTGAAATTTACATTGGTTAACTCAAGCTAAGGAAACTAAAGGTGTCGTGCTTCTTATTTCGTTTGGCTCTTAGGATCAAATGCGGCCTGAAATTGCACTTGGTAAAACTTTACTTGGTTGATGAATTAATAATAAATAATAATAATAATAATAAATTGCCTTTTCAGGGAATGGAGGTGACCTTAAATTTTTTGCCGATTCCAAACGGCTAGTTGAGTTAGTGCTTTTCATGGCAGAGAATTTTCTTTCGGAATTCGGAGGACTTGCCAATTCCTCGCGAAAGGCGATACCAGTGAAAAAAACCATTTTTCGCGCCACGGGTAAAACGGGTGACCGGTGATGCCTTTGTCCAAAACTCATAGATCCTTTTATGAAACAGAAAACTCAAACAGCAACAGTTACACCTTGCTGTCCAAGGAACGATGGAAATCTGTTGAAACATAATTTTTTCAAAATCTTTCGAGATAAAAGGTAAAATTGAAACAAGCCGATATCCCATGGGTTTTGAAGTATGAGTTTTTGTTGATAGGGATATTTTTGGTAACTTAACAGATAGAAGGGTAAGAAGAAGTGGTTAAATTGGAATTACATAGATATATGTGTAAGGAAAAACAAAACTTGTGGTAAGATAAGCCTTAAAAAATTTGGGTGAATTGCGTCTATGCCAACTGCCTCGGATCTAACTGCAAAGACTGCCTTTAATACTTCGAAATCGTTAATGCCTCGAAAATTAAATCCTTTTTAATGTTCACTCACAAAATTCAAGTGCGAAAAGGTTCTGTTTTGATCAGTATAATTTTGGGAGGAAGAACTAGCAAACAATTTATTTAATTCATTGGAGTCCCATTCAATATTACTGTTGCTGGGCTTATATTACTTATTCCTAAGGTTAATTGTTTAGACTACATACGTATTATTAAACTTACACTTAAATTAATTACACTTTAACCTTTTGATTTCTTTATTACCAATATTTCGATGTGATTTGTAGTCTTCATAAAAAGAAGAGAATCTAAAACATTTCTTGAAAAGAGCGTTTCGTTTTGAGATCCTTTGTTCGATCCTGCAATTAAACCATTCACATCGACGTCTACGAATAGTGATAGTTTTAGTTGGAACACAAATATTAAACAGATTGTTAACTTTGTCTGTAAAAAACTGAATTTGCTCGTCAACAGATGGTTGAAAGTAAATGGTTTCCCAGTTAACATTAGAAGTCTCAGCAGATAGAAATGATAGATCGATTGATTTAAGGTCACGGTATATTGTACTGTTTCTGATTCAACAGATTGGCAAACATTTAGGTCATAAAAAGCAATAATTAAATCGTGCCTTGGAAAGCCAAATGCATTTAACAGATTATTAAAGTTAACCTTACTGAGTTAGTTTACGAGAATAGGTATAGTCTATCAGCGTAGAGCTAGTCTACGTAACATAGTCGTTAACTGGAAAAAGATTTAAAGAGTTAAACTCTTAAAAAAGTTTACAACGTTATTATATAATTTGTCAAGAAAATTTGTGTTGAGCTCACCGGCAGACAGAAGTGACAAAAGTGTTTGGAAAATTCATTTTTGGGTGGGTCGCTAACGCAAAACTTTTAATTTTTATGAACTAACAAATATTTGGAGCTTAAGTAATCGAAAAAATTATTTAACGATCGGTTCGCCTTGTAGAGCTGCTCAAATTTGACAAATATTTAAAGTGAGAAAAAACATTAAAAAAAAAAATTAGCTTTGAGAGTAAAACTAGGAAAAGAGAGTTAGTACCTTGTTTCTTTTTTTTTTTATATATATATGTGTTTATTGCTATGATCAGGAAAAAAAAAAATATTAGTTTTTTTAATTATTTTGGAAACACCACTTTTTGCGCACTTTTTCAACATTACATTGAGTAAAAAAAAGGTTTAAAAGATATCAATCCGAAATGGACGTTAAATGAATCCTTTTATATCTCTTCACTTACAACCAAAAACTCAGCTGCATAAAGTTGCATAACGCTAGAGAGATTTGATTTGAAAAAGTCAGTCATTTCTTCTAAGTTTTTTTTTTTTAAGCGGAAGAAAAAGTCATGGAAAATGTTATTTCTCTGTTTGGCTGGAATGGATCCTTAATAATATTTCAATAAAATATTTTACAAATACTTTTAAATAGGATTAAAAAAAAAATAAAAAAAATAAAAATACGACAACCAATTATGACAAAAAAATTTGTTCACTCTAAAATTATTTTTTTCGGTTTTCGTTTTTTCCCACTGTTTTACTTGAATCATACTCAAATTACTTCATAAACTGACTTTTAACCTTTTTAACATAATATACCAATTGTTTTAACCACCTTAACTAAAACTTTTTAATTCAACAGCAGATTCTGAAACACCCTGTATATATATTTTTCTTTTCAAATCTACAAACTTTATAGCCTTGGAAATTTCTAATAAGATAAAAAAAAAATTGAGTCGATATCTTTATTCGTTTGAGAGATATGATTTTTGCAACCAAAAAAGTCAATTCGGGCCACTGTGGGCTATTAAATGAAGTAATTTCCGCAAGAACATTCGTCAAACAACTAGAATCGTATACATGTGAAGGATTATACATGACGGCCGCCCATATCAGATGTTTTTCTGCATCAAATACGGATTCAATCAAAATAAACTCCAAACCATTTCTATCCGACTTTTTTTTACTACTCTTGCGTTGAATTTTTCTTAACAAAGATTGCAACACCCCCTCATCTGCCATTAAGATCAGACCAGAAAATATCATAGTTGGTCATTCCAAAAACACTGCTGCTCATTTCTGGCCTAAATCAAGTCCCTGATAAATAAAAATAACATAAAATAACATCCACAACATCTTGTTCAAAAAAAAAATTAAGCCTCAATTTATGCAAATATTTTCGTAAGCTTTGTGCGTTTATGTGACAATACCTTCATGCCTATAACGAAAAATTCTTAGCATTGCGTTAATAGAGCTAAATCGCGAATCACGTGAATTACTGTGGAACCCTACTGTTACCCATTGGCCTTGTGTTCATGGGTTATTGAAAAAAATTGATATAATGATATCGCCGCCAAAAGAGAGAGATAGTAAACAACAAGATGCCACTAGAAACAATTTCATTGAAAGTGCTAAGACCAATTAAAGCTTTTCAAAAATTAATAATATAAAAGAGCTGAAATTTTAATAAAATAGTAAGTTATACAAAAAAATAGAAATAAAATTAAGATTTAAATAAAGTTTTCGAAATGTATCACTTAGAATTGAAATAACAGTTAAGAATAAGCTAGAATGGTAACTCTTCCAGAGTATAGTTCTGTGGTGAAATGTCATTTTCATTTATGGAATGCTGCTTTTGCCGCTTATCTTGGTGAATATCGTCGGGCATGCGCTGATTACGGGTTTAATAAAGTGTCAAGATGACCAAGAGATTGAACGTTGACGGCTTTGGAAGTCTTGCTTACTTTTATGCACACCAGGCCAAAGCTCACAAGCGTAGGTTCGTGTTCATTTAGTGACCCTAGTGATCCTACTCACATCGACGCCTTGCGTCTCTACCGCTTCATTGTAAGCTCAAAATGGTTCTATTCGATTGAGGATATAGAATATAGATACATCCGATCCGTTCTAATATCTCAATGGACCCAACGAGCCTAAGTGTGCTAGAGTGGCTGACAGCCACTTTAACCCTTTAACCTAATTTAAGCTAACCTTTGCCACTATTTGTGTCTCAGTCCCCTACCGTCGATTGTATGACCACGATCTTACTAGAAACAAAGAAAATTTCCGCAATCCTCAAGTACCGAAATCGTTCCTTAAACTTTACTTGTTCAGGCCGACCAAGTTGACATAATTTTTCGTTGTTTTAGTTAGGAATTTGAAGTGCATAATAAATGAATTTTTATTTTTTGAATCATCAAAAAAAACGAAACGGGGATTCTGAAAAAGTAAAATGAATAACAGGTTTTCCTTTTATCTTACAGCATTTCCGTCTCTCTTCGTCCTTCTTATTTCAGGCTTGAGTTTTCCATGGACAAGTTTAGAAAGATCACAGACCGAAATTAGCTGCGCAGAACTGTGTCAACCGGAAAAAAGTCTGAAGTATTCCGAGTGAAAAACCTTGTCCAAATAGGGATATTGTTACTATATCAACCTTTATTGAGCTTGGAGCGCTTTTTGACGATTTTTAACCACTGTGGTAAACGCCAATTAGAGACCCAATTCACCACCAAACCACCTCTTTCGAATGTTGGCTAATTTGCTCCTTATGGAATACACTTTCCAGAATAACAATACTACATGCACCTATTAGACCCACCCTAACTTAACTTAATAAGTGTAGAATAAACTGCACTAAAGACTCTGTCACCAACTGTTTCGAAGTTAATAAGTAACAGGTAACCACTTTTGGTTTTGGAAATACATAATAAAGATATGGCCAGAGCTCGATCTAAAAGGCACAAGACATTTGCACTTTAGCTCCGTAAGCAATGTCATTACCGGACACTGTCTGATAGGTAGACACTTTGAGACTCAGCGTTTCCTTTAACGACTGCTGAAGAAGCTGCTGAGATGAGGAGGAGGAAGAGACAGTAACTCACCTCCTCTGCTCACGTCCTGATCTCTCCGTCAAAAGAAAACTCCATCTTGGAAAATATATGCTTGTTGATCTATTCATCTCTATCGCTTTAACAAAAGTTCCAAATGGTTTTGTTAAGTGAGGTACTTACTCCCTCAAATTCTTATGGTATCACAATTGACCTAATATTGGTCAAAGTGTGTCATTTGTTTTCCTGACAACCATATAAATCTAACCTAGCCTAACGTAACCTCTTTTTTATTCGCTTTGTGATGTTATTATAATTGGTGACTCGTATTTTTTTGAACGAATGCGTAACTATCTTCCTAGTAATTTCCAACCCATCAATAAATATTTGCTTGTAATGATGTTAAAATTGCACTCGGTCTAATTCTTGTCGATTCTGCACGCAGCTGTCCTATTGGATTCAACCATCAAATGTTAAACTCCAGTTCATATGTTGATAGATGCTAAAGTCTAACAATTCTATTTGCCGCTAAATCAATATTGATAAAAGCCTTTTCTGCAAACTTTTCACTTCAAAAATTCGCTTTTCCATTGAAGTTCCCTGAATTTCATTTGAAATTCCATTTCAGTGGCAACTGTCAATATTCAATATTCTGTTAAAATTCCAAATTCAAAACTAACTATTCTACAAAATTACTGTCCAATTTGATGCAATAAAATTATTAATGCCAGATGCACACACACACACAAATATTCATTCCACTTTTTCAATTAGAGGCGTAATAGCCATCAACTATGGATGCATCATGCAAATGGCAAAGTCAGCATGATGTACTGCCCTCCTGCTCGTTCTATTCATTTGCCCTCGATTGCAGATGAAAACTCAAGGTAACCACCACTCATACCTGAAGCAATTAGATTTTGTCCATTTTAGTAACAAAAAAAGGCAACAAAAAAATCGATGCAAAGTTAATATTTAATTACGATTCTCTGAGGCCTCCTTTGTTGGATACTGTGTACGGACCTAACCAGTAACGCGGTGGCGGCAGCGGCTGGCAATTCGCAATCCCTAACTCAATTGTATCCGGAATTGAATTCAGGTCAAATCCAATTGCAATGGCTTTTCCGTGTTCCGGTTGTTTCTCTACGTCTGTATGGAAAATGGTGCATGTGTTTGTGTTGGTTTTCCTTCTTTTTTGCTTTTTGTTTCGACTTCATATATCTAGATACGAACTGTCATCCTTTCAATAGGATTTTCCTCGATGACACAGATAGACAATGTGGTACAGCCGAACAGCGTACAGCCCTCTCATACGGCTTCAGCACTATTTGGTCCTGCGAATTGGTTATCTGCCAATTGTATTGCTTAGCGGTTTTCAGTTTTATTGTATCGCAGTATCGAAATTGTTTAATCGCGACGATTGCGATTGTTTGTCGTCTCAACGTCGGCGCCGCATCGGCATCGGTCGATGATGGTAGAGCAGTGGGAGGTCCTGTTCAGTGTCAAAGAGTGCGGTAATTTTGCTCATTTCGTCCTCGTACTCAACGTGACCCTGGCCGACGACATGGTTATGCTGGTCTCTCGATTTGCTATGGGATTATGTTACTTGACACTTATTCCACGAAATTTATTTCGAAATATTTTAGCGATCTAGCGGAAATGTATTGTAGTTGTACCTATAATAGAGGAACCTGGTCGAAAAGGATTTAAATTGTCGTTCTGTGTGCGTGTGTGACCATACAAACTGTCGTAATTCATGGATATTTGCATGTGAAGCTTGACAGGATGCAATTGTCCCATTAAGTTTATTGGAATTTTAGAACACTGCAACACAGAGGGATGTGTGGCAAACTGGCAAATGCGATTTATTTCCGCACTATGCAAGTATTTGCTCTTTTATCCTCCTCAAACTAAATGCGAAATGAAAGCTGTTGCATTTTATTTGCTTGGCGGAGATGCATCTGCTTTGAATGTACTTCTCAGTGTTTGACATTTACTCAGTATATTTCGTCAATTAGCACTGTGGGGGGGTGAGAACAAATATTTGGATGCCACCTCATCTAATGGCGATGGTTTTTAATGCACAGCGAATTGGTTGCGTTGCACTTTATAAAAAAAAATAAGAAATGAGACTGAGATGGCTGAATTTAATGAAGGTTGGAAAACTGGTTGTGTACACTGAACACTTTCTACTTGGTTAGGTGTGAAGGTGCTAATGGTATCGAGTTTTAAGGAATGAGCGAAGTAGGTATATGTTTTGAAGTAAGTAATTTCGAATTCCAAAAAGATGTATATGCTTATGGAAAGAATGTCCAACTGTATGCACATTAAACACAAACGCTCTCATGCATATAAAGTGTGAGCTTAACATACGTTTCTTTATCAAAACTCGATAAAATGAACAAAACCAAATTGGGCTTTTTGTCAGAACTCAGAACAAACAAACCTGTGCAAGTGGCTGCTTTGGCTGGCTTCGCTGTGGGGTAGTCTGTTATTCCGATTTTCAAAGTCCCTCTTCATAGTTTCGAATTCTAACTCGCACATAATATTAGCCTTGTGCTTTAAACCTTTTTGGACTGTTGGCTTTTGTTATGATACGGACATCCTATCATGATTTCGAGCAGGAAGCAGCAGTCAGTGTCTAAATAACCTATGATTTAAAAATTAACCTTTAGGTGGTCTATGAAACTCTGTTAGTTCTTCCTTCCACATCATCACAAAAGTAATGACTTGACAAACAAGGGACCTAAAAATTAAGCTTCTTCTTGTCTCAGAAGAAGTAAGCCCATTTTTTTAAATCTCCAAACGCATTATTTTTTATACAAATTTGAATAAGGCACTGAAGAAGATTGTGTAAATTCTGTCCAACTGAAAAAAAAATTCTTGATAAATTCTCAAAAAAATCAACTGAAAATCGACAATTTACCATAAAAACGCAGAATATATACTTTTAGCTTCGCAAACTATTGCATTTGAGGTTAAGATTTATCGTCAAGCTTTTCTTGACAAGCTATTCTTGAGACAGAAAGAAACTGTTCTTTATAGCAGTCAGTACTTCTATTACCAATGATTGCAAGAGGGTTACAGTCAATGGAGGCGCTTTACACAGAGCCATAGTAAATGACTTTTTATTCTTATATTGAATTGTATTGATGACGGGGAGCTCCAGTTTCCAAAAAGTGGCAAAACATGGCAAACGGGCCACAATTAATTTAGTGAGCAATTAATTAACTTCTCATTTTGAACCTTTGAGTTGCTTGACTAATTTCTGTGGTGGTATGTAAAAAAGCTAGTCTTTTCCCATAAGTAAGAGACGACTGACTGATATTCAAATAAATATGGGCGCTTTTTACAACGAAAGCCGTATTGACTCAATAATATTGACTATTATTCAATTAGAAGCCTTGTCGTTCTTCTAGAAATTTCATGAGTTAACGTTTTAACCATTGATCGGTGATTGTAAGGAGAGTAAGATTTGCCATCTTTAAAAACAGGATGGGCAAATGCTATTTTCAAACTATTTGAAAAGAACCCATAAGATAAAGATAGATAGAAAAAGTAGATAAATAGTTGTTTATATTTGACAACATTTATAATTTTTGATTACATAGTTTACAAAAAAAAAAACAAAAAGCATGGCTTTTCTGCCGTCTGCCTCGTTTACAAAACATATTAAATTTAACTTTGAAATAAGAGAATTCATCAAACAATTTAATAATAGTTACTATAACAGTAGATCAAAATAATTTTAAATTGAAAGCCATCATTAGCGTTCGTTTAAATTACTTAAAAACTTTCATTAATAGTTTGATTTCTATAAAGTAGAGCTAGCTTGCAGTATTGGTATAATTTTTTAAAATCCATAGTATTAAGCAGTGTTATCATTTCGTTTTCTGTTGGAATATTGCTTCCGAAAACTTGTCTTCTAATTTCTGTTAAAATCGGACATTTTCCCATGAAGTGCAAAATATCTTCTCGTTCGTTCAAGTTGCACAAAGAGCATATGATCGGTAGGTCCTCTCTATGTGGAACTAAGTTTAACTGAAGAAGTTCGCCCCGCAACTTAATCATCATCAATATTTCGTCGACGCTATTGGCATCTTTAAAATAGTTTTTCTCTCCCAGGTTGTGGTTCAACTGACAGTACAATTGTCTGTAAAGAGATCCTGCCGCGTCACTTAAACATTTTTCTCTATATTTTGTATCCACTGCTGATATAAGCTGGTAAAGGGACTTTTTCCAATCATCATAGTCCGGACTATTAAGATTAAGGACTATCTCACAGTCTCTAGCAAGGTCCATCCAATCTGCATACCAACTTGATCTGGTTCGTTGTTATCCATTATCCATTTTCATAACCTTCAGAACATCATCCACTTGCATTTTCAAAGTTCGAATGAAAAGGGGTGATAGGTCTGTTTCCAATGCTATCATATAATTTGGCATATTGGAAGGCAGTCTAAAAATTCGCTTGATGTATGTAGTAGCGTAATAGTTTCTCCACTGTTTCATACCTTTTTGTCCCCCAAGTTTGCGCTGCGTAGAGCAAAATACATTCCAATATAGCTTCGAATATCTTGAACTTACTGCTATGGGAAATATTTTTGTTGTAGAAGCATCTATTCCATGATGCGCTGATTGCGCCTTTTGCTTTTGTGAGCTTTTCCTTTAAATGCCTCTCCATACTTAAATTTCTCGTGAAGTAAACTCCCAAGTATTTAAAATCCTTGACATTTTCGACGCTCTCTCCATTATATTGCTATTTTTCGTTCATGGTTCATGCAATATCGTCTTGCTCCTTCCCTGAAGATCACAATTTTGGATTTATCCAAATTCACAATCAGACTCCAAAGCTTACAATATTGTGATAGCCGATTTATCATTAGCTGTAACGATTCAGGTGATGGTGCCAAAAGTAATGCCTGAACTCTATGGCCTGCGTATTCAATCCCACAGGGTAGAAAGTCTACTAGGTATTCAATAAATAAAGCAAACAGGCTTGGACTCATTGTACAACCTTGTCTGACTCATGATCCTGTTTTAAACCACCCTGACAACTCTTCACCATTCCATACTTTGGCCAGTGTGTTTTCATAAAGGTTTCGGATAACTCTTCCAAACTTCATTGACATTCTATGCTATAAAGTTTATACATAAAGGCTTGTCTATCAACTGTATGAAAAGCCGCCTTAAAGTCAACAAAAAACGTGTACAGTTTCTTTCTTTTAGTAAGAAATGAATTTGCAATACTTTTAAGCACGAAGATGTGGTCAATTGTTGGTCATTCAACCTGCCCTAAAACCTGCCTGAAATTCATTCAAAAGCTTGGCATCATCGATCCATTTTCTTAGCTGCAAAACTGTTATTTACATATTTGAGCATTGAAAATACTCCTGGTCCGTTTAGACATATTACGGATCTAAGTTGTAAGGTCGGTTTATACTTACGAAAACAGTCCTCTCAATTCCTAAATCCTTGCCAAGTGTGCTTTGAATTACGAATCAGCATCCAAATAAGCAGCTTAAAAGTTTTCTTTGGCAATCGTATTTTTTTTTTTTTTATTATTTTATTGTGAAATTTTAAAAAACAAATAGCATGACATAACTTTCATATCATAAAAAGCAAAACACATTTTGTTGGTCTACTCTGGCGTATGAGTGCTTATTCACTTTTGAGCGTAAAAACTTTTTCCAACAGTTAGTTCAAACTTGCAACCTCTAAGGTTATAGTTGTTTAATGTTTATAGTTAAATAAAAGTACATTTTGACTTAACTTTAACTACTTGTGAAACCACATTAAAAAGTCTTGCAAATAACTATGTTGTGTACTGAAAAAATTAATAAAATCTTAAAATTAGTGCGAATTCCGGCAATACCAGGCCAGCAGATTTTCAATTCTAACGACTCCAATGTGCTTATTTTAGACTAGCTGAGCAAACCGTGCTCGTGTCTTTAGTTTTAAGGTTAACGTTCTCAATCTCTTCCGTAGGAGTATGGAGATGAAATATACATGCCTATTATGGAATTCGCAGGATTTTACTCCCGGGGAGTTGACAGGATTTGCGGTAAATTCGTGTTCTCCTTATTTGGTATTAGTGAAATCGACAAATGAGCTGTATTATCAATACTAGAACTACCTTATTGCTTTTCACTGCTGCTGTTCTCTGTGGTACTACTGTGGTTCTACTCTGTCCTGACAAAATGAAAAAAATCATTTAACTTGATACGCAAACAAATTTGAAATTAAAATAAAGCAAGTTTCAGTTTTAAATTAAAAGTGATATTTATAGTGGATTCAATTGCATATTATTTTGATGTAAAAGAAAACTCATCGAGATATACTCAAATAGAATTACGCTACCAAAATAAGAGTATTTTGTATGTTTCGGGTGAGAGCCTACATTCGAATAAAAAATTCATTAGATTGCATACAAATCATAATTTTTTTTTATACTTTTTTCCATTTGGAAATCTCCATAAATGGTGGACCAATGCTATTAGGTGATGTTTGCAGCCTTTACCAAAATTGTTGTTACTCCGAATACTTTTTTGTTAAGTTTTTTGCAACATCGGGCTCAGTTTTCATCGGCTCAACGGAAATTGTTTCCCATTTGTGGTCCACTTACTTAAAAAGAAATAAAATAAATACTTGAACAGGGAATGTTCATTTAATTTTATTTTAACTAACATATTTGCACTTTCCACGTTTTGTTTGTTGTTTTCTAGTAAGTTTTTGTCTTTACGAATTTCGATTCGCTACAAAAATGTGAAAGGGAAAAAATTATATGGATTTGCGAATTCACTAATACCAAATAAGTTGAACAGAAAAGTCAGTAGTGCAGGTTATGTTACCGACATTCATTCAACTCCATTCGTCGAATAATAATAGCAAAATTTTCGCGAATGGTTGAAACTCACGCTAAATAGCATTCGCCGGATTCCAAAATAGGGGTGATCTGATAATCTTTCTTACTGTGGAAATATGTGACATCCCGAATTTCTGTTCCCAACCCATTCCTGTTGGAATCGTCCGTTCCCATGGAAATATGTGATTGAAATATAAATCTATGTCACTAAGGGATAATGTTACATCCAAGAATTAAAAGAATTTTTGAGGTCGGTAATTTTAATATTCCCGTTCACGTCCCTGTTTCTGATCCTGTTGGATTAAAGAGATGAAACTAAGAATAAGGGGGAATAATGTAGCACCCATCCAGTAGTTTCTAAGTTTCCGTTCTGAACCCCATTCCTGTAGAAATTTAGAGATCAAACCTTGACAGGAACCATCTCTGTACTAAACTATGTCTACCATAAAAATTTCATAAAAATCCGTTGGGTAGTTTAGGAGTGTATACCGGACATACATACATTCATCCTATTTTATATATATAGACTAGCTGACCCACCCGGCGTTGCTCGGGTCTAACTTAATTAAAGCGTTGTTCACACAAAACTCTCAAGAATGCCTGAAAATTTCTAGATTTATATTTATTAATTTCTATCATTTACATATATGTAGTTGATATGACATATAAACTGAGACTGAAAAATCTAATATATAAAATTCTCGTGTCACAGTGTAAATAAAGAAAAATTTTTAAGGGTAGATGGCTCTTATCACTTAGGGGTATGGAAAATAATTAGTAGCCGATTCTCAGACCTACTGAATACGCATATAAAAATTGGTAAAAATCGGTAAAGCCGTTTCGGAGGAGTACGGTAACTAACATTGTGACAGGGATAAAGATAACACAAATAAAAATGTATTACATGTCCCATCTTTCCCTGCATATGTGGGAGAGATGCCGCATAGCAAATTCATTGAATTCAAAACATTGAACACGCTTTTTCCGTTCCTGATTCCGCCCACCGGAAAAGAATAATGTAGTTTAAATAAAAAATAGCTGTTGGTTCTTGAATTTCTGGCCAGTGGCCAGTACTCAAACAATCTCTCTGCTTTTCGGAGAGAAATACTTTTGTTAATGTTTTCTCGGGCTCCATCCAGCGTCTCTTCAGTCCAACTCTGGCTTGTGTGCAGATGTATTTTAGGGGGATACTGAAGCATAATACTCTCTTTATTATTATAAGTAGAATTATTAAGCCTAAATTAGTTGAACTGAAATTCAGTCTTCACAGTTAAGCCTAACGATTTAAGCTTTATATTTAAACTGAAGTTAAGAGTCAGTTAAACTTAGGTTTAAGCCCTCACCGTGAATCTGCGCATAAATAAATCAGTTTTAGCTCTTTTAACAACATTCCTTAAGAATCAGTAATCGCTCATTTTATTTGGATTTCAGCTAAGCAATTAACTTCGAGGTCACCCTCCTCAGAACGCTCACAAACACCGAAGGTAATGGACCTTAAGCCTATATTTCCTTAGTTAGAAAAAACCAGAATTGTACCATATGAGTAGTCTTAGATTAGTGGCAGATAATAACAAAGGGTTCTTTTAGAATTTTTCTATCTCATTTCTTTTTGCCTCAGTCGACAGACACAAAAACTCCAACCGAATACTGCACCAATTTAACTTCTACAATCGTATGTCCACTTACTTACTGCACTGCACACGTGTTTTAGATTCGCGGATGATCCATCCGTTCTTAATTCGACTTAAAAGCTATTCGAACCGAACTATTTTCGAATAATATAAATGATTGACAAGGCCATGGAATGGAGCCAGATTTCCAGTAATGAAAACGTACCCCGTAATGCTTAACATAACAACAACAACAATCTATTAAAAAGCTATTCAAGATACATCTTGTAATACATCAACAACCGCAACAGGTTAGTTCTTTGGTTGTCTTGATGTGTCTCATGACTCGGTATCTGTTTAAGGTTTGCCAACCAACTACACTCTACTCCGACTCAATCTCCATCTCATCGATGGGTCATTGCAATAAACCGTGAGACTGCAGCTTTATGGGATCGTTTTATAATTTTAATTGATTGGAAATTAATGATCTCGAGATATCGATAGCCTTTGCGCTCCACCATTGTGTACAGAAAAAGATGATTTCTTCAGACGACATCGAACGACGACGACGACGACGACGACGACCGACGGCTAGATGTCTCCTCCACGTATCTTCTTTATTTTTCTCTTTTATTTCATTAATCTCAGGCACCAGTAGAGGTCCTTGCCGGTAAATCGGCAAGATTGACATATGGCCGTCGACATTTTATGTCTGTCGAACGTCGGAATGTTGTAAATTAATTGAAAATGAGCAATCGATGATGGGCTTCGTCGATTTACAAAGCGGTCTAATAGACCGGCAGTAGGGTGTCTCGTTTCGCATGCATTCTCCGACTGCAGCTGGATATTTAGCAATCGTTACTGGAGTCCAAATGGACAGGGGCGCATTTATTATTATTATTATATAGGATTCGCCTGATGCTATGTATTAGATGTCAAGAAATTGGAAGATTCTCTTAAAAACATCCTTTTAATGAAGTTTTGTTCTTAAAAAACAATCTACATAATATAACTTTTATTTTAAATTAAAGAAAGGCTTACAGACTGCCCCAAAATCTTCTCCGAATGTATTTTACAAAAGGCATAGCATTTCCAGAAATAGTTACGCAGCGAAAACTCAAGCCAAAAGATCAATTTCCACCGACAGAGCCTTGTTTTATGTCCCCTTGTCCAATCCGCCCATGCAAAGGAATCAAGTAAAGTCAACGACAAAGTTATTGATACTAATACGACCGATGACTACGACCACAACGTTGACTTCAACGATGATGGGAGAGATTGGTTGATGTCAAATCGTTGTTTTGTATGGTGTTTCGCTGGGTATCGGGTTTAGGATTGGGCTGCTCCATCTACGGTACCATGGCATGGATTGCATTGGATTTAAATTATGATTCATTAATTCGATTTATCTGCGATATTATTCTGGTTGACTTTGTGTCGTATTTCTATTCATGTGTGTACTGAACTGCATTGAGCAGGGAAATTGGTTTCGAAGTCAATCAGGCGTTCGAGGAGGTTGTCACTTCTGAGCGCTTCACCATCAATCACAGGTCTTTGTGAAATGTTCTGCCTGGAAGATAAAAGTGTGGACCAGGATTAAATAAAAATTCAGGGTTAAGAACGAGGTTAGGATTGCCATAGTACGTTTCTCATTTTTCATCAACAGGAATTTATGAGTGTATTTTTGAAGGCAATCTGAATGTGGAGTGAGTTGACATCTTGTCAAATTTGATTTGTGTTGCTAATTAAACTCAAATCAATTGTTCGTTTTTTGAAGAGGAGGTACGAAATAAGCAAGAAGTGATTTGGAATATGATGAGAACTGTGGAAGGTACGTTAAGTAAATGAAAAAAGGTTCCTTTTTTAATTGTGAGTGAGTCAATGCCAAGAACGAGTAATCTTGCCTTGAAATGTGTAGAGCAAGGAAGGATGGCTAAAGTTCCACATTATCTGCGGGTTTACAGACCGTATCATATCATTTTTCCCTTATTATGAGTTTAGGGGGAAAAGTTTACTATGTTCGCAAAAATTAATGCAACTGAAAGTGGTCTTTTTTTTAGGTGAACTTTCTGATTCTAAGTGGAATTTTGTTCAGAGGAAACTCATACTAGCTTTTAAAATTTCGGGCGAACAAAAATGTTCCGGGCAAAAAGTTGTTCACGTGAAATAATAAGGCTGGGGCTAGATTCCGCAAAAGTGAGTACAAAAAACTCACACTCACGGCCCTCTGAAAACTCACGCTCTGAAAGACCGTGAATAAATTTGAAGGATAGTGTACACGTCTTCTATCAAAAAAACTCACCTTCACCCTTGCGGAACTCAGATTGGAGAATGTGCACAATTTTTCGTGTACACAATAAAAATTCACTCTTGCGGAATCTAGCCCCTAGTCGCAGTATAACTCGAGTTATAAAACTTATGGCAACTTTATACAAAGTCTTACAAAAGATAGTTTTTTGTCGCATCTCAGCAGTTATGTGGTTAGCACACGTCACGTGAGTAAGGCGCTGCACTCATTTAACTCCTCATTTTTTCAAAAAAGCATTTTGGTTAATTCTTTTATTTGAATCGACCTATAAGTCAAAAACGCTATAAAAATTCATTCTTTCTAAACACAACATTCATGTGCAACGATCTTATAGCATATACTAGAAAATGAGTTGCTTAGTTGTTTCTGAAAAGTTTTTCCTACAAATGAGTTTCATTTGCGTCACATAAAAGTTTATGAGTGAGTGCCCGTGACGCAGTGGTAAGAATGTTTGTTCGTAACGTGGTAGAAATGCTCTAGGTACCAGGACTGCCTGAGCTCTATTACGCTGACCTATTTACTTTATTTACTTTCTTAAAGTCTGTGGGGTCAAAGCTTGCAAGGAATAAGCGATGAGATTGGAACTTAGTTACTTATTTGTACCACCCAAGCTTTATTATAACTTATCACGAGTAGACCACCAGCTCATGAAACTGGGCTTAAAAACTTGGCTTGTTCATTTGATACGGTTTCCATTCTGGATTTGGTCTGACTTTGCAGTAGTTGTGTGATAAAATGTAGATCACTATTTCTAACAAACAGGGTGCGTCAAAAGTATGGAAACCCCTGGAAATATGGCAGAATATGCGTTAAAAAGAATCAAAGACCTTATATCCGACGTATTTTTCGACGAGGAACCCGATGGTGACCTTGAATTTGACCTTGGATTTAACCTTGAAGCCCCAGTGGCCCAAAAATCGATTTTTCAAATGGAAACCCCCATTTTTTATTGCAGATTTAGAAAGAGCGCAAAATTTTACGAAAAAACATGTACTTTATTTTATTTATTGAATGGGTTCATCTTTTGTACTGTGGGGCTGTTCGATAACATATCTCTAATCGGGTTTCGGTGCTTGCTAATATAGGTGACAATAGTTTATTATGAATAGATAGGTCCGAGTTCTTTCCTTGCAACCTGTACAATTGTCTGTACTTCAAGTTTAGCTCTTCTCTTTTCTTTTTAATATGGTTTTTCAATTTAGACCTTGTATTTTTATCATTTCAAGATATTTGGCAGTATTGGACTAAAGTAAACATACTTCTGTCCGTCGGTCGGCCGTTGTCTAATTGTTAGCACAAATGGCTTATGTTTTTGATTGTATAGTTTATATAAGTCGATTTTGTTTCTTTTGATTTTACAAACCATTTTGCAAATGATTAACATTATCGACTGCATTTTATAACATTTGTGTGGGCCTTGCAACCGACTTATCATTATTTGAACCCAGTATTGGAGTGTCATCAAGAAAGGTGACCATGATAGTTTTTATGTCGCTTGGAATACCATTGTATTTATTTAACAGATATAGAGTTGGCCCGAGGGCACTTCCATGTGGCACGGCAAACCGATTTTAATTTTCTTAAGTTCCGAGCAATTCTGTTCGAACCGTTCTCCTAAGAGTGTGTTCGTAGAGTATAGATTCAGTATTTTGCACTACTGTCTCTATGCAGTTTGTACCAAATCACAAGTGCTTAACCTTATCAAACACATGAGCAACATCTCAGAATAAAGCTGAAAGTACTTGCTGGAATTCGATGAGCTCTGTTCGTCGTGGAATGGTTACTTCTGATACCAGACTGCTGACTTGAAATTAGCCGTAATTTTTCTAGCTTAGGCTGCGCGCACTGTATTGCGAGAAAGCGATGTGATGCGAGAAACGTTTGAATGCGAGAAAAATGTCTTCTTGTGTTGTTTGATGTGCGGAACTTGCGCACTTATCACAAAGTTTTCGCAAGCTTTTCGCACAAAAACTCCTCTGATCACTTTTTCAAGCGCTTCTATGCGGGAAGTGTTTGTTGGGACGTTAAAAGAAAAAATCAAACCAATGCTTACTATGTTTGGTGGTGCAATTTTGAAATCGTTTTGGTGTCAACAATTACAAATTAAATAGATTAATATTAGATGACGAAATAATATTTTTCTGACATAAATCAATTGACACAAAATAGCTTTTACTGTGCGTACTTTATCGCATCCAATATCGCATCTCGTATTGCTTGTCGCATCGGTTCTCGCATCGCATCACTTTTTCTAAACGACCAGCCTTATACATATGTACTTCTTAGTAGCAGTTTTTGGAAACTTTGATGATGATGTTAGTTCTGTTGATGGTTAACCCTGTTTAGGTTTAACCCTGTTTGGTACATGTCTTTAAGACGTGCGTTTATCATTTCATTTCATTTTGCGCAATGAGCAGAGTGTTATCTATGAATTTTGAACTCGATGGCTGGGGGCAAAATTAAATAAAAAAGTGCAAATAAAGGCGGTGCACGCTGAAGCAAATAAAAGAAAAAATACTTAGAAAATAATTGAATGCTGTAACGAAGCGTTCATGCTACCTGCTACTTTTGATTCCGTCTGACTATTGAGTCTGACCGTCTGACTATTGAGTACTAAAGGATTTCTGTAAGGCAAACATCAGTTCGCAGCTTCTTTACGTCCACCGTGCTTCCAAGGGCCTGCCGATACACCAGAGTCCTGCTGTTTCTCCGTGCCCCAAGGGGCCGTAAAAACCTGCCGATCCACCAGAGCTATTTCCTGCTATTTCTCTTTGCCGTTAATATAGCTACAGTAAGGCGTCAAACCGCAAGTTATTACGACCGAGGACCGACTAACCGTACGGACTGTACGTCACCTGGGGGTGTTAAAATCCATGCTTTGCACATTTCTATTCATTGATGCTGCCCTCCCCGATCGGGCTTAAGCGATCGAATACACAATAATTACTTAAACCTAATGTGCCTATTGTCTTCCTGCCATTCCTGTTTTTTCTTCATTTTTTGTTTGGTTTTAACACCCTATCGATATCTAAAACCTGTTTTGAAGATAGTTTTGGTACAGCAGGTCTATGTACTTATGTTTACTATAGATAAGAGATTTATCATTATGGTAACATAATTTTGGTCACTAGTGTTCCAATTGCATTTGCCATGGTGTTTAAGGCCTTAATGATACATAAATGTCCTAACTCACAGTAATCCTCAATACAAAAATTAATTGATTTTAGAACATAAAAGCCCCTTCCGTGCAGCTTCAAACAAGCAGGACGTGCCTAATTTATTTTTGCGGCTTGGTAATCCTTCTGATTAAAAGTGATCAAAGTACAAATATACTGTTTCAGCAGAATGAAAGGCAAATACCTACCTTATCTACCCTGTATTTGACTTGCCATTATTATGTCAAAAAAGTACATATACATATATATATATAAATATTCTTTGTGCACAGGTCTTAAACAAAACTTGGTATGAAAGTTGAGTTTTTCAATCGATTTCATTGCTAGATGTGCAGTTGAGTAAATGTATATGTCTTTTCAACGTTGTCCACAATTATTTATGAATTCGATAAAAAATTCTGAAGTAGGTACCATTGTCGAATTTGGAATCAAATTTAAATATCAAATCAGGGAATACCAAGTCAAGGAATGTCAAGTTCCTCTAAGATTCAAAGTAAGACTTCACATTCTTAAGTAAAATAAATTCTCTCAAGCAGGCTATAAGGCCATGAATATTCACATCAAGTATCAAGAGCAAAACTAATTTGAAAGTCAATACCTATACAAAGTCAAATTCAGAGCTCTGTGCTTTTCGTTTTCAGTCCTGACAATTAAATTTTATTCGGTCAAATTCATTTCATAGTTATTGCTTCACTCATAAAACATATAATACCTTACCTACCCCTTAGCCTTTACGTTTTCAGTGTTCACTCAGTTAATCAAAGAGACCCGTTTCTCCGAAAACTGAATATACGAGTTTATTCCATGGAACAAAAACTAAACGAAAATAACGACCATTACAATGGGCAGAACTATTTCATCACAAAAGCTGCACCAACACAAAACCCCCCTTTACCCTTTGCCAGACAAAAGAAATAAAATAAGTTTGGTTAGAGTATAGGGAAAAATGAAGTTGCCTCAACAATTTCTAGAGCAGGTGCACATAATTGCTGCACACATTGTAAACTAGAGCGTAAAGTTTGTTGTTTAAACAGGGTCACCATCTCTATAATACGGTTCAGAGAGCGATGCCCAAAAACTATAGAAGTACATCCTCTGTCCTTACAAACAATACCATTCTGTTCTACGAGCCACCAGCCAGTTCTTTCATATCAACATTTTTGCTGCAGTAACGAACCAAAATTCAATTCGTTTCATTTCGATTCAAGGGAAGTAATCAACGCAAAGCTGGTCGGTAGGGCAGCAGCAGCAGCAACAGAACAACTAAAAAAGGTCCTTTCTTTTGCTATGGTCCTGCTGGACTTTCTCCCGCACAGGAGAGCAGTAGGTAGGTACCAGAGTACACACAATCAAAATCTCATTACAGAAAGTTTTTATGGCATTTTAAAATAATCCTACAGCAATGCTTAGAAAAAGAAGACGAAGTGTATAGAAGAGTATGTTTCATCATCATTAACAAAGTACAGTTAAAGGACCCCGAACTTTATCCGTGCTACACCTCCTCACATTAAGTCCTCAGGACGCTGTAAATTATTCCCTAAATTTTTGGAGCGAGCAGCAATGGGCATTTGCTTTGGTGAAATTTAAACTTGAGAATTCCAAAGTCATTATCCTTGAACACAAACAAGTAGTTGGGTAGTTGTATAGAAATTACCAACTGGTTATTACGATCGTGCAACTGGTAGTATGACGATGTGACGATGATGGCGTTAGCAAGTGTTTGTGATGGCGATGCAAGAAACCACAGAGTGAGCTGGTGGTTTTTGATTGAACATGTCATGACTTTGACAAAGAAATAAATTAAAGGTTTTGTGTGAACAGAATCTCCATTAGCAGTTCTCGTTTTGACGAATAACGTAACATGAAGTGAAATTTGAACATTAAATCCTTTGGTCTGGAAAACTATTTCTTTGGGAACCTTTCATACAAAATTAAAACTCCTCTGGGCCGACCCTTATACGGAATTCGTTCATCGAAGGGCATGAACGTAAATGGTTTTATTATTGCACAAATCAGTATCTTCGGCATGGCCAGGAAACAACTGTAGTTAAGTATAGATACCAGCGCTTGTGTTTGCAGTTATATGTAATCAAGGGGTAAGATTAGTCTCTTATAATGTTTAAGAATACAGTGCGGAGAAGATTTAATAGGAGGCAGCGATGCACGTTGTTTTTGAACTTTTGTGAATCGTGGTGTAGGGGAAACGCAGAGTCGGGTAAGGCATTTCACATTGGGATAGTTGACTGTACTCTGTTACGTCCAAAGTTTGGTTCAAGGTAAGATTGTAAGCTTTTCGGTTTCTTGGATGCAGGTACCATTCATGGATAATGCCAATGTGGATGTTTTAAATGACAACATTGAGTTTTCGAAGCATTGAGTTCTCCACGGTCTTACAACCCCACTTAAAAATGTTGTCAGTCAATATAAATTCGAATTTCATTCTGTACAGAGCATTGGTATCATGAGCGAAAAATTGGTTCTAACTTCAAAAACTGAAATAGTGCAGTCAATGAAGCGATAAATAGGGCCTTACCTCCGAATTTTTTTACTGTGAACTGATTTGCATGAAATTTTGGAATTAGGCTCATCTTACCTTTAACTTCAAAAGTGAAAATGATTTGAACACCGCCACCACCTTGGGGGTGGTTGCCACGCCTTCTCGGGGGTTAATTTTTTTTCTTCAAAATAACCTCGGATATCGATAAAAGGCCTAATTTTAAGCAAAAATTTAAATACAAAGTTTTTCATTAAGTCCAATACTTTTCGAGTTATTGGCAATTGAAAATTCGCAATTTTTTCACGTTTTTCATCTATTTATTGCAAATATATCCAAAATTATACGTTTTATCCAAAATTTTATAAAGAACAAAATTGTAGCAGGTAAAACAATGAACAATTTGGTATTTTAAAAAGTATTCTAAGAACAATATTAAGCTAGATATAAAAGATTAAGGCCATTTTTTATTTTGTCTGAAATTTAATCGTTTTGGTCAATGCCATTTAGAGGCGAGTAGATGCATTTTATGCATTCTAATGCAAGAAAATGTTTTGTAGTTCTTGAAATAACCTTTAAAATGAGCACTATTAAAAGTCTTTTGCACGTAAAATAAGTGAGCTGTAGTGCAAATAAGGGGAGCATTCAATGTTTTTTCCTTTTAAATAAATGGGTTTCATAAGTGCCATTTCCACCAAAATTAAATTTAATCGTATTCCGCCTAAAATTAAGTTTGTTATGAAGAGTTTGATAGATAGTATCAGTTTGGCTGCTTCAAGACACATATTTTTCAAAAAAGTCACGATTAAAAAAAAAACACAAATTTTCAAATTTAAAAAAACCCACTTTTTTTCATAATATCTCAAAAATGACGAATTAGGTATTTTTCTGACAAACAATTTGGTTTCTTAGTTTTTTCTGTGAGACAAAAATTTACGGAGATATGATTGTTTAAAGAGCGCGTGGCAGCGCAATCGCAGCCTCTCTTAAGTCCTTTAACCCTTCACCGTTTTAGCAAAAGGTTGTCAACTATATATTGCAATTGAGGATATTGTAGCTCTTTTAATTACCTTTACAATGGCTTCTTATAAGTTGTGATAGCATGACAATTAAAGGAGTTATGGTCCAAAAACTCATTGATTTAAAAGAAAAAACATTAAATTCTCCCCTTATTTGCACTACAGCTCACTTATTTTACGTGCAAAAGACTTTTAATAGTGCTCATTTTAAAGGTTATTTCAAGCACTACAAAACATTTGCTCGTATTAGAATGCATAAAATGCATCTGCTCGCCGCTAAATGGCATTGACCACAACGATTAAATTTCAGACAAAATAAAAAATGGCTTTGATCTTTTATATCTAGCTTAATATTGTTTTTAGAATACTTTATAAAAAACCAAATTGTTTATTGTTTTACCTGCTACAATTTTGATCTTTATAAGATTTTCGATAAAACGTATAATTTTGGAGATATTTGCAATAAATAGATGAAAAACGAGAAAAAATTGTGAATTTTCAATTGCCAATAACTCGAAAAGTATTAGACTTAGTGAAAAACTTTGTATTTGATTTTTTGCTTAAAATTAGGCCTTCTATCGATATCCGAGGAAATTTTGAAGAAAAAAAAAATTCACCCCCGAGAAGGCGTGGCAAACACCCCCAGGGTGGTGGCGGTTTTCAAATCATTTTCACTTTTGAAGTTAAGGGTAAGATGAGCCTAATTCCAAAATTTCATGCAAATCGGTTCACAGTAAAAAAATTCGGACCTAAAATGCTTCATTGACTGCACTAAAAGGGTTTGAGCAATGGTGAAAGAAATTCATCTCGAAAAGAAAATAAGTAATTATAGTTTAACGTTTATACTAAAACAAAAAAAAATATATATATATACACCTGGCTACCGCGTTATCAGGAACAAAAGCTTGTTGAACTTTCAAAGCGAAATAGATGACCAATGATTTTTTTTAAGTGTGTTATCAGTCTTATGCAACAACATTGCATAATCGACTAGTTGAATGATAACCAAGGTGCTGTACTTGAAAATGCCACCTTTCCTACGTGAACACAATGATTCGCAGCCGCATACGGACTACGGAGCCTCAGCCGCAAAATATTTAGTATACGTGAATACAATGATGTATACACAACGACGCAAGTCGGAGTCACACATGTTAACTTTGTTTTAACTCTGGCAAGCGACTGCGGTTGCGTTTGCAGTTCATTGATTTCCACATTTATAAGAACAAACGTTGAGTTGCAGAGAAGGCCACTGTATAGGTAAAACCAGAAACTTTTTTGCATTTAAAAATCTTTGAGTAAGATTTCTAGTAAGATATTGTGTAATTTAAAGTGTTATTGAGTCTTTTGGGGCCCCGGGTTTGTCCTCAACTTGAACTAAAACCGCATGTACTTTTCTTCAATAGCAAATGTTCAAATGTGTGTTGATTTCATGGTTTAGCTGAAAAGGCAGGCTTTGTTTGACACCTCTTAGGGCTGTCGAAGAAAACCTTGGTCAACCCTGGAATAAAAAAAATCTTAATCACCCTATCACTGATATTGTTATTTGTCTCAAGGCATCTGAAATATTTCTTAAGGTTATCATTTTATTAAACGATATTAGTGAAGACAGCGGTGTAGATAGCACAGAGAGTTAAGGGCCCCGGCCCATAGAGCGCGTTGAAGAAGCGTCACGGGAACAGATGCGGTGGGTTGTGCCGGCACGTTGTTTTGACGACTGTGTGTTTGTTTAAATGTTTTGAAAAGGCAACACAAACGTCAAACGAACTAGAGATGAGTCACTTGAACTAGAGGTAAGTTGAACTACTCGGCGCGTTCGGCGCTTATGGCACTCTTCTCATTAATCGAGCTGTCACTGTCAGTGGGAAGCGGCACCGCACGCACGCAACGCGTTCTATGGGCCGAGGCCTTAACACAACTGCAAAAAAATGGCGACGCTAGTTTCCGGCCTAATTTTACATGTAGATGGATTTCCCAGGCACACAGTATTCTTATGAGGTTGTGCTGTACAGAGCTACCAATGGCAGCAAATTGAGTTTGAAGTGGTTCACTCAGAGTGCAGATAATTATTCTGTAGGTGAGAGGATCCTTTGAGAACTTGCTTGTTGTATAAGTTGACTTCGAAAAAGTGTTCTAACGACAACCGCTAGGTCTAAATTCCTACGCAGAGATGATCGAGGATATGTTTGAAGTAGCATTGACGAAGGTGGAATATTCAGTTGGAATCAGTAAGGCATTTTGAGCTCTCTGATCATTATTACAGTAGTGGACTACCAACTCGAAAACAGAATACCAAAATCTTTAAAAAAAAAATATTCTTTGCTGCCGATGGAAGATCGTACATCCCTGAAAAGTGGATCCACTATCAGATAAGAGTGTATAAAAAACCAATTTAAGCTAGATTGAAGACTCTATACCACAAACATTGTAGGTCCAGCTCGGACACCCGATTTTAACTGCTTGAAGATGTTCCGCAAGAAGCACTAAGATCCGTGCAAGCCTTCACGTGTAGAATGCATTTGGAACAATATAATTCCGGAAGGTGATAAACTACACTACAAGATGACATAGCAAATTGCTATGTTTTCGATATCATGATGCTCGTATCCCTCTTAAAGAAGCAGAATGAACATTGAAACTATATATAATTTTATAACGTATAACTTAGAAGTGATGTCCGTGGCTTATTTTTGATCATGTCTGCCTTTTACGTGGGACCGTGGGAGGTACGAAGTTCAAATCCCAGAAATATCAGAAAAAAATGTTTGTCGCCATAAAAACGCTTTCTCACTTAGCCGCTCGGAATAAGCAGAAAATTCTTCATCCTTGAAATGCGATAGACTCCTAGGTTTCCAAAATAAAAAAAAAATTGTGGAAACAGAACAGAACTAACATTGTGCGATTATCATGTATTTTCAATACCCGGTCTGGGGTTGTTTCTTAAAATGATTGTGTCTGGATACTAAAACTAAAGCGTCCGGATACTAAATTTTGTTGTCCGGGTACTAACGAATATGGAACTTTTCTGAATTGCTATTTTACTAATTTCAACAATGTTTTCTTTGCAATTCACTTGAACGCTACATTTTTTAGAAGTGTTTATACTCTTACAATCAAAAAAAGTTTCCGCGGTAGCATTTATGGTTAGAAAATGGTTTGAAGTCAAAGTTGAGAAAAAAGTTAAGTGTCCGGGTACTAGTGCGTTGATCCTATAGATTAAAGAGTCAATTCGTAGCAATTCGCCTCCAAAAAACGAAGTGCGCAAGTATCTGCTAATTGCCTCTTGTATAAAACAGTCAAATGGGTCTAGCCTCACCATCAATAAAACCTAGTAAATATTGAGTCTTGATTTTAGAATTTGTATGGTATGCCAGCTAGTTTGAAAGGAACAAACAGAATTCCTAGCTACGTAACTAGAAATTAATTGAAGAAAGAAAATCGTCATCCACCGGATATGAGTCTTCGCATTTCGTTTTTAGACACGTATACGCGCGTAGCTTTCAGCATATCTTTCAATTACCGTTCGCCTTTGAATTTGTAGAATTTCAATTATTGCACGTGATTATTCGTCATGCAATCATCCACGCCAAATGCCATCACACCGTAATCATTGGTGTGGCTTAACTCAATCCACCTGGCACTCATATTACATTGCGTGAAGTTATGGATTAGTACTATTATCAGGTTGTGGCTGCGGCGGCGCCTTGATTGCCCAGCATAACTCAGTGAGTACCTAATTACAGCGCCTCATTGCACCTCGGAACATCAACACTTCTTCTTTATATGCTACGGGAGCAGCACGATCATTTTACAGCCTCAAATCCCATTACCACAGCACGTTTGGAGAAATAAAGAGATGAAGAAGTAATCAAACTTACAAATGCTTACCATTAATGTAACGCATTTCCCCATTCCAATGCGGCCATGATACGATGAGTTCTCCTCCGTCCGCAGCCATAAGAGTCGCTACATGAAGGTATCATCCAAAATTACCTGGACAAGCAATTAATTCGCCATAAAAACGCATTAGCCGAGCACATAGCTTTCGCCTCCTCTCCTCGAATAGTTCAGTGGTTGGTATGGCGATCAGCGAAGCGACAAACCTCCAACGAATGCAACATACAACGACTTCGATCTACGATCGTGTTGACATATCCTCTCACACTGATAGTTTAGGTTGCGTCTTGTGTTGCCAAGCTGCATCGAATTGAAGGTCGATGTGTGTGTATAACGAGTTAGGCAATCTATTTCTGAATAGTGTAACAAAATAATTGAACTCCACTTTCCCGAAAAAGAGAGATCATTCTAAGTTCGATAGCGATAAGTCAGACTTTAAGGCTTCTGACGTATTGAGCAATTGCTGCCTGTTTGATTTCAAAATATTTGTTAAGAGCTTAAATCTGGAACAGTTTCCAGCTAAGCATCGAAACTGGCTCCATCTGTAGGTGAAGCAACTTCGCCGACTTTGTCTTGCTCTCCAAGCCGCAAAGGATTTAACTGAGCTAATCAAAAAAGGGAAAAAACCTTTGGAGGGTTTGACTTTCGTTCAGACTTAAGCTTAAGCAAATTGTTCCTTTTCTGCATTTGAAAGAAAATCTGAATCACTCAGTAATGCAACAAACAGTTCAATGGAAGAGGAAAAAGCAACAGAAGCTCTAACCAATGAGGCTCCTACTACGACGGGCAAGTCCACCATTTGTACTTTTCTCGGTACTGTGTCATTAGAATTTTTTAAGGTTTTGAAAGTGTTACTTTAAGAAATCCAAAGCCCAATGTATGAACGTTCCACAAGAGACAAAGCAAGTTACTGAAATAGAAACAAGAAATTTATCAAAAGCCATATCAACAGAACTGATAACTGTAAGTAGTTTTCTAAGTTGTGAGTCCTTCCCACCAGCAGTTTCACTAGATTTATAAATTGCAGCCTGGTAACAGTGATGATTTCTAGTGAGGATAGCGTAATGTCAGGCGTGTGCGAGCAGTCATCATCACTAAAGTAGTTGCGGAGGAGACAACAGCCAATGCTGCGTCTCCAGTTAGAACACTGACACCTTTTAATAA
Organism: Melanostoma mellinum; assembly: GCA_914767635.1. NCBI lineage: Eukaryota > Metazoa > Arthropoda > Insecta > Diptera > Syrphidae > Melanostoma > Melanostoma mellinum. The sequence continues at coordinate 4,958,195 of OU612059.1, forward strand.
ATTCCTTGAGCGGTGTACGCAATCGGTGATCATTCAGTTCGTTTTGGGCTCCAGAAGACCCAAGACGAAACAACACTCTCACACATATAATACAAATGATGGCAATTACTGATATCTGGCGTCAAGTACATGGTCGTCTCGTGGTGGGATGCCGATTGTACGGCTTGTCCAGCCGACCGAACGACCACGCTCGCGCAGCCATGTATGTTTTGTCCTGCAATGGGTTAATGGGAAACCGATGTGCAGCTCCAATGTACCACATTTAATGATGATCAGCCGCCAGATCTTTGTATCTCTAAGCTACGACAGAAAGACTACGATGGTCGCCGCATCCACTTCCACAATACTTAGGTTGGGATTTGTTGGAATTTTTGGCGTTGCCATAAGATTTACTTGCAATCGTACGTGAACTGTTGCAATGACCGTGATTGTGTCCAGACGAGCGAGTTTGTACGGAAGGTGATTGGAATTTTTGCAAAAAAAATGCGCAAAAATTGTTTATAGCCTTTCTAGGAAGTCTAGTTACAGTTATTGGCAACGGTGTCCCACGTACACGGTGTATATACAGAGAGAAACTTCGAAGCACGCAGCTCTTGTATTATGGTCGGACATAGATCCATACTTACAAACATATTTGCCAGCTATGACGTGTTTGTGGGATTCGATTGATTAGATGAAGCTATGACCAATCGCATTTCTAGAATGCGGAAGGACGAAGCCAAAGTTAAGCAATGTCTGTGAGATCGAATAAAATTTTTTAGATGGAAGCGTTAAGTGATAGAAAATATTTGGATCATTTGAAAGCAGTCTTGGGAACCATAATGCACTGAAATACGACAAATAATGAGAATGAAATCTTGGCATTGGGCTTTGCTTTGCTGTAGCCATTTATGAACCATTTATATATAGTTCCTCAAAATTTTGACTGGTGTGTATATGTACGCCAAACTGCAGATCAAACGGTTTGACGAAAGTCGTTAAAACTTCCCACTATTTTTAAGTCCCAAATAACTATGGAATATATGAGCCTCGGTTTTCTTTACGGGAATTGTGACGGAAGGAGCAAAATTATTTGTGCTATGGATATGCCATCCGCACAACTGAATGGTCGGGGGCTTGTAAAAGAAAACAAGTGAAATGGGACTGGTGTTATAAATTTCTATAGCTACCAGTGCTTGATCTGCAATCGACATAATCTTGTAAGTGGGTCTTGACTCGTAGACCTGGAGCTTTGTGTTACAGGCCCCTGGTGTTCGAGCCCTGCTGGTCGGAAGCCATTTTTTTTTTTTTGCGGAACCGTACTCATAGTTTAGTTTAAAAGAAGTCCTGTGCTTATGATAAATGCTTAACCTCGACGCTCAGCTCACTTTTACTTTCTTACATTCCTGGCTTATGTTGATTGCGCTTAAACATTATACATGATATGTCAATGACTAAAAATATATAAATGTTATTCATTTTGTCTGGTTCCTGTTGATGTTATACAAACCCTCGTACTGTGACAGAATAAGATAATGCCAACTTCGAAATGTGCCCCAGACTCGAATCGTAATAATGGAACATTTACAATTTAAATAAATTCCTTGAGCGGTGAATCAGAATTTTTGTCTATTTTGTTCGTAGTATGAACATGAATAGAAAGCAATTCCTCTACTTTAACATAAATTCGTTGAAAAGAAAGTCAAAGGCAGTTTGAGCGACCTTGCAGGTACTATTCAATTATAATTCAGTTAGTGAAACCCTACAAATGTTGGTTATTTCTATTAGCTTAAGATTACTCCTCGTAGTATGATCAGGAACAGAAGATAAATAAAATAAAAATAAAATCAATAGGTCAGCGCAATTGAGTAGGGAGCCCTGAGGCCTAGCGCATTTCTCACAACCATGACTTGTGCTGCAATGGAGAACGCTTTCAATTTTTTGTCGATTTTGATCCGAACGGCTCATCGATAAAACGCTTTCAGGGCAATGAATTTACTATCGGAGGAATCGCTTATTCTCCGCGAAAGGTGGTTCAATTGAAAAAACGTTTTTTAGTTTCTGTTGGAATTTGAACCACGAACCTCTCGCGCAATATCATTGTTTTATTTGACATTGCCTCATCGAAAGGATTTCACAAGCAATGTGACAATGTGTGCTACTAAGCGGATCATGCCGAGTCTCCAGAAACCTTTGGCTAGATATTTCCAAGAAAAAAAAAAACAGAACTTCTATTCCAGCTAAGCAGACCTCGGCTCTCTCTGTTGTTTGGTATTCTCACGGGCCACAACTCGTTGGATAACCACATGATGAGAATGGGCACTAGCACATCTAACTTATATAGAGGATTCCAAGACGAAGAGGCAGAGGAAGGATCATTCCACTTCCCCTGTGAGCTTAACCCACACTAGGAAAAACCCTCGGAGAATACTTCTTCGACGAACTAGGTGACATCTCTAATCTCCTATTGAGCAATTTTCTGAAATTTACTCAGGGCTCCAAATGGTTTAGTGAAGGTTCCCTACCCCAATAAACCTCCTCATCCTCTGTTTTTCCCGAGTGAGGCTGCACCCGCCATGCAACCTAACCTTTCCTACTACGCGGGTACAGTTCAGTAAATAATACAGCTGGTGAAACCCTATAAATGTTGATTTTTCTTCTCAGCTCAGTTTTTCAGGTCTTATTATTAAAAATAAGCATATGAAAATTTTTATGATACAAAGCAAAATTGACACAAATTACGATTGAAGAGTTCTTGGACCCTGAAGAAATTTATCAATAGTAAGGCTCTTACACTTCTAGGAAAATGCGTCGTTGTTAATGCTTCTTAAATAATACATAGTACATAAAATACTTTTGGTAAATGAAAAAATATGGACGCTGAATTTTCATTTTGGAGCCTGTAAGTAGCCTAGATTTAACATGTTTTTATAATTACGATTATAGGTTCTATAAGTTTTGCAAGTTTTACAATAACGGTACCGGCCATACAGCGTATATGATAATACTTATTACTCTCGAAAGAGTCTCCACAATTTAGGTTAATTTTTTTTAACTTTCTCCTTAATGGCCGACACGATTTTGACAAAATTTTATATTTTAGAAGCCCTAGGTTGATTTCGAAAAATTGCATATTAAAATTCTTATTTTTTTAACGATTGCTTTAATTTTTTTCAATTTTTTTGTCAAAATATCTTCTGACAAGGTCTTGCGTACATACTTGAATTTGAATAACTTTGTTGTCAAGAAAATGAAAAATAAAAGTACGATTTTTTAGAAAACTACTCCAACGACTTTAATAACATTTTCAGCGTTTACATGTCAAAAAGTGTTGTTTTTGATTCTTGATAGAAACCATTGGAATATTTAATTTAACTATTTTCTTTCAATATTTTTTGAAATTTTATTCAATTATCATAATTAATGTAAAGTCAAAAATCGTACCCATTGCAGAATACATTTGGATTCAAGGCAGAGGTTTCTCAGACTAGAGCCCAACGTTGTAGAAGTTATGTTACGTTTGGATTGTTGTCTCAGGCTCTATCAACAGGCGATTGGGATTGGCTATAGTCTCCCTTAATCGGGGATTGTAAAGACATCCAACTATGAATTTTTCTGGAGCGCCTTAGGTTATTTCTCCCGAAAAAACAATCATAATTCAATTTTCAAAAATGTACAGTTGAGAAATATTTTTAATCCTACGCATAAAACGACCAAATTCTTTTTAAATTTGTTTTATTTTAAAGGCAGAATCAGGTATCTACTTTATGATAAAAATGCTTTTCTGTTAATGGATGATTAAATTAAAAATGTTGTGAGTACTACACCAAAAGTTTTACATTTTTTATTCTTTTTCGAGCCTTATAGACAAAAGTGTCACAGAGAGGGAACAGCATTTTGATGCCAAATTGAATCACATTCAAAGGTATTTGTTTGACTAAACATTCTAGAGAATCGTAGGTACTGATATTTCAACAAAAAAATTTTTTGGATTGATTTCGTGGCTTTCTGGGTAAAATACTCCTTTCTGCGTCGTAGTGTAACTTATTCATTCTCTGATATCATTCTTAGATGTTCTTGCTGAAAGTTTTTAGCCTACTTAGCAAAATGAACAGAACTGAAGTTCGCCCCTCGTACAATGTTAATGGTAGAAGAGTGACATAATTTATTTAATGAGCACAACAAAGCTCCTTCAACTACTTCACACGCTGTAATGTTCAGAAATAGTAGCTAAATGCTGAAGTTTTTGCCTTTATTCATATAAGTTTTCTTTCAAAAGCGTTCGCATTAGAAATGCCGTCTTGCTGAAAATATATCCCAACCGTCTCAACAGGGTCCTGACTGAGGTTGATACAGAGTGCAAGCATGAAGCAAACAACAGACAAGTGATCACAATTTTCGAAACATTGCAAATTTGAAAATAAGAAAAAACAGCCATTTACATTTGCATTTACAGAAAGGTACTCCTCGTATAAGTTTCCGACTATTGTGGTTGCATCAAAGACACATACATACTTCTGTCTTCTCGTACTGAAACCGCTCTTGAATCTTAGCTTTGGTTGGATTTCAAAAAATAGACTGTCCCTTTCGACCAACGATAAAAATAATTTTGTATAATTAAAAAAAAAGATGGAGAAGATTATGTTGGTTGGTTAATTCTTTATGTGTATGTAGACCACCCACTTCCACAACTTGAATGCAGAAGATGTGGCAGGAATCCGTGAAGGATACAGACCATCAGGGAAGTCCGTTCTATTCTATAAAAAACGCAAGGGCTTTTTATTTTACTCAACTCTAATGTTGCGGTGGTTTTGATAAACTTAAATGTTCTAAAACTATTTCTAATAATGCGAAAAACACTAAGAATTCTACCAATCTAGCATTGAATTTGCAGCTCCAATAGTGGCCCTCTTCTACCGCAAAATATTCTACATACCTTCTCTCGCCTTTACGTTCAGAATTAAGTAAACAGTCTTAACATGTTCAACAGTACCTACCAACCAACCGCAAGTATGTATAAAAGAGTCCCTTTTAGAATGAACCGGAAGCGGACATCCGTGCTAAATAAAATAGGAAAACTTAATTAAAAGCCCAAACGATGTCACCCGTAGTAACTTTTTATATTCTTTCGTTCTTTCGGCCGCCACGCCGAGCCGGATTTCTATTCTCCGTTGCAGTTGGCTGAGATTGCACTGTAGGAAAACGGAACTGTGAGCGAACTTCCTCGAAACGGCTGATTTCAGTTGATTTACTTATTTTCTCTTTTTTTTTCATTTCTATTTCCAAAATCCGCCATTTCCCCCCACCACCACCCCATCTCCTGGATTCAAAGGCAACCGATTGTTTTTCCAATTATTGAGTGGGCGACTGAACACTATACGTTTCATGAATTTGTAAAAGGACCACATTTTTGTTGTTCGGTTTTTACGAGTAGGGTTGATCGTAGCAGAGTGAAACTTTTAATGGATTTCCCTTTTTTTTGTTTTGTTTTGTATTTTCATTACATATTTTGGTGGTATCCCTTGTCCGGCTCATTGCAATACCCCAGGTTTATGCTTCGAAATGGACTTTTTCAATTATTTTATTTTACTGTAAGTTTAGGACTTGGAGCTGGAGGTTGGATGGGGTGGATAAACGGCGAACAAATCAATTGGGAAGATATTTTCTTTGTAGGCCAATGTAATTGTTTTGCTTTTGCTTATTTTTGATGGGGAATTAGTAAAGGATGTTGATTTCATTGTTTTTGTTTATTTTGTTTTGCTCGGTCCCATTGCTTTTTATTGACTTGTTGAAGTTTCAATTAACCGTAAATGGGGGAAAAGGGGAAAAAAAACTTAGTTTGCCATTGAGACTTGCTTTGAAAGGGTTTCACGAAAAGTTGATTGTGAAAATAATATTTCGGGAGTATGAGTATGAAAAAGAAATACTGCTGGGAAATTATCGCTCAGCCGATTGTTTAGTTAAGGAGATGGGAAAATTGTAGGGCCATTTAAAGTCGAAGTTTAATTTTTTGAACTAAAGTGTTTGTTGGTCACATAAGGGTGAAGTCTGTTTCCACAGCAGCAGTGTCCAAAGTCTGAATTTAACTAGACACGTTCTTGCCACGAACAGCTTAAGAATGCACCGTAAAAGACTTTTTAAGAACCAAATCGTTTTCAAAGTTCACTTAAGGGTTTAAAAGATTTCCCAGAAAGATCTACAATGTAAAACAAGTCCCAGTTTACTTTCCAGAAGCTCTGATTGCATCAACATCCGAATCGATATTTTGATTATCTGAGAATCCTTATCCTTCGACTTCCATTTCTCTTCCAGAGAATGAAATAAACGTCTGCAGGATAAATCTCTACAAACCGCTTAGTCCAGAGTATCCAATGAATTTCCATTTCCAACCTATTGTCGAGCAACGATTATATAAAGAATCATAGGGATCAGCATAATTGCAATCTCCTTATGAAATGGCAGCCACTTAATCCCATGGATATTATTTTCACAGAAAAAGCAACTCCCACACACACAAAACAGAAAATAGTACATTGTCGTCGTCATTCACCTGAACTAAGAGAAGCTCCTGCAATCCATGACCCATATTTTTCCATCCTCATCCGCACACACTCAATGGCAAAAACTGAAAGTCCTTAATATGTTGGTTGCCAGCATCAATGTCATATATAATTCATAGGTAAACAGGAAACACATACCTGCTTATCGGCACTAATGTGAAAACTTCTTGTCCTCAAGCGAAGTTAAAACGTAAATTGAAATCGAATGCTCTACTGACGCTGTGAGCTGGAGCTGATATTGAAATAAATTTCCCTATGTGTGTTGGATCGGATGCTGGAAATGAAACTAATGTGAAATAACACACACGATGGTTGGTAAGTAAACCAGTCCGGGGACTAATTGAAATAATAAATAGGACACGTTGTAGTTTTGGCATTTGAGTGACAGTCGGAAAACTGTTTTTGGGTAGCAGAGAGTACAGTTTAAGTGGGTTGAAAGAGGCGAAGGTGTGGACAGGGTGATGGAGAGGCGGGAGAATTGGTTATAAAAACAAGAAGTTTACAGTGGGAGTGTTGTTTAGTTTGATTGATGTTATCAAACAAGATCTAATATTTTGGAACTTTTGGCAAATAAAACCCACTTTTGAATTATGTTGCTATTACATTTCTTTAGAGTAGCATACGCACATTATAAATAAAAGTCATAATGAAACAAAAACTAAGTTTCGGGAACCATTCTTTTACAAACCAACTGCGGAAAACACTGTAGATGAAAAACAAAAACGCAGTGTGTAAGCAACAAGGAAAAGTTAAAGAATACCCTGGGCCCAAACGAAAGATATCAAAATGGCTGGTGCTAAAAATGGCATATGAAATCACCTGTAAAGATAGATAATATAAAAGGACACTGAACTTCAAGGCGATGCTCTACGGACAAATGAATTGTCGTGAATATTATGGCACAAATAAACAGCTGACTCCCTTTTTGGTGGGAATGAGTACCTTTTGATATACAGAGTAGGTCATACTGAAAGTCAACTCGAGCCCGTTTTGCCTGCACCCTCTAATTTTTTTTAATAAAAAAAAAAAACAGCTTCTGATTTGAGATAATAACGGCTGCTTTTCCAATTTTTTTACTATCGTTTTCACTAAACTGCCAATAATATTTAATTGCTACTCAGTTTCCAATGAAGTTTCAATATTCTGTACTATGATAAGCCCAAAACTTTAAAAAAAAGTTCACTTTTTATTTGGTACATACGTATGCAATCGTGCAAAAAAATAATTTTGAGATAACAAAGAAACATGACATTACGATGAAAGAGAATATGGAAAAGTGGTTCCTGCATTTCTGTCTGTATGTGTGTCTGCATTTGGATCTACGCCTGAACCGCGCGACCAATTTTCTTCAAAGTTTTAAAATTGGGTCTTTGGAACAACCTGCGGAGGGATGTTTGAAATTGGGTCTCTGGTCTTGGAATAAGGGTACTTGCCATAAAGCCTTAATAATACTACATATATACCTACTTATTTTTCTCGAAATCGGCTCTAACGATTTTGATAAATTTTTGTGTGAAGAATAAGTTTTAATTGCCATTCTTAAGAAATATTTTTTGGAAAAAGCGTAAAAGTGGTAAGTGGTAGTAAGTGGTGGTGGTTGGTAATCTTGAATCTGAAAATAATCGGAAATACCATCCCTAAAAAAATGGTCAGGAAAGACGTTGAGAATATTGATGAAACCGTGGAAGTAATAATGAATCAATGGCCAACAGCGACTGAGGCAGTCGCTTCAACCGTAATAAATGAAGTGTTATTTTGGAGACAACGTTGGGTTGGGCCAGAAACTCAACATTTATAGAATCATTAAATCTTTGTAACGATGCACTTTTTCCAAACATTTTCAAGTAGTAGTTTTTCCACGTTGAGGCGTCTAAAATATTGGATAAGGAATTCTACAGGCGAAGATAGGCTGAATGGGCTTGCTCTTATGAGCATTAACAGGCACATTGACATTAAGGTGGAAGAAGTTATCGAATGATTCGCGCAAAACAGAGAAGAATTGATTTATAATTTCGTGTATTTTCATATATTCTTTTCTGCATTTAATTACTATATGGGTGATTCTTATACAACTGTGATTTTTTATGTCTAGTACTGTATTTACTGTTTGGCATGATTTGCTTTATTAAAAAATGATAATTATGATGAATTTGATAGTATTTTACTGTCGACAATGTATATTGAAGCATAAGTATTGATGGATCACGAATAATTTGCAAAATTATAGGTATCCAAAATGTCAGTATTTTGGCATGTCCGCATTACGTTTTTCGAACTAAATACACAAATTTCTATAAATAGTCGTATTATAATCTAAAGTTTTGCTTTTATAACTAAAACCTATTGTACATTTCATCAAATTATGCTACAATTGTATCCCAACATTGACTAGTAGAAAGGAATAATGGTCATTGCTTCATGTCCTGGATTTTCTTCAATTTTTAAATTTAAAATATTTCCCGCTTAAACGCCATCTTTTATTCAGTTTCTGTCACTCGCTCTAGTGGCATTCTGAAGAATGACTATTTGTGTACAATTCATAGCTGTGTGGTTGTTTTTAGACTCGAAGTTAAAATAGAAATAATTTGTTGTGTTTTTTAAAAGGTATGTCATAAAATTACCGGTCAGTACAATGGTATTGAAATTCACGCGTGTTAATAGAATGATTAGGTCAATTATACTGAGTAATTATATAAATTCACGTGTGAATTCAAAATTATTTGGCCAATCATTTAAATTACGTGTGAGAATTTTAGTTAGGTTAATTAAACATCTGACTTTTGTCAGTACCGTGGATGTCAGTACCATGGTAAACAAAGCAAATAATATTTAAATGAATATTTCCTTGATGTTTTAATTTATCATCATGCTTAATTGATCTAGTGTTGTGAAATTTAAATTTTAATTTGTTAAAAACTTCAATGAATTTCAATATTTAACTAATGTTAAACTTTGTTTTATTCTAAGACTTTTATAAAAAATTTTATTTAAATTCTACTGTTGATAAGATTTAAGGATTGTCAAAATCAAGAAAAAAAAAACCGTAAACGTCTCTATATAATTATCAAAATCCTATAATTTATCATTTGCTTTATTATTTTAAGAGATTTAGCCAAATATTCTGAATATTTCATTCTGATGTCAGTACCGTGGTACTGAAATTTCTAATTTTTGTTCTAGCTTCTTTTCTATTGCAGTTGTAGTAGAGCTACGTTACAGGCTTAATTTTGAGCACAATAAAAAACCAATAACACCCAGATCACAAGTTTTAAAACATTTTTGATTTAAAAAAAAATTTGAGTTGTAAAAATCACAGCTATATAAGAATCACCCATATATCAATAGATTGGAAAAAACCTAATCAATACAATTGAACAATAACTTTTACTTATGTACAAATATTTACATGTAACCCCCCCCCCCCCCCCCCCCGAAAAATTTTCTAACTACGCCACTGATCACTACGCACATATTTGTTCAGGCACAATCAGCACCACTCATACGTCATACCTCCCTTCTCACCCTTCATTTGAACGTAGTAAATGAAGGCCTAAGATTGGGGGTAATCTAAGAAACTAATCGAAAAACGATCAACAAAGTATGAAAAATCCAATACTCAAGCACATATACCGCGTGAAAAGCGAAAAGCAGTGACAGTGGGCAGATTTAATTTAAGCGTTTCTTTGGTCTCACATAGCCAAGTAAATGTCTACTCCACAAAAGTAGCGAGAGCAAAAAGCTTACGCCTGTTGGCGGAGATTAATAATAATCATAAAGTGACGTGACGACATTCCATTCAGGCGAATTCGCGTCCTAATCACCAAATAAGAGATTCATTTTTCTTTTTTTTCGCAACGTGGTCTAGCGTCTAGGTCTATCATTAATTTTTGTTTCTCTCCCGCTCAGGGTTCCATGTAGACTGTAGTGTAAATACGCGATGTGAAATCTTTCCGTCATACGAGTGCCATCAAACAAAAATCGAGTAAAACATACACCCACTTGAATGCAATCCCATCTCGTATTGCTGTAAAATATGCAGGCTTTTGCATACCATTGCAAATATTTAAAGCTTTCTATGCAAATGCGAAAAGCTCGTCACCAATTACCTAACTTCCACTTAGTTAGTCACTTAAAGTTGTCCTGTGTAATGCTATTTGTTTATATTCACTTTAAGTGCCTATCTGCCTATTGCATTACAGCACCAGAATTTCCAGTCATCAACTGACCTCCTCTCAAGAACTTAACTAACTCGATAAGAGCACTTCAAGTGTTTATTTTTAATACTCAAAGTGTCAACAAAAGATAACAAAAAAAAAGAAATCTTCTCTTAGATAATTTTAATAAGGAAATACATTAAAACAACAAACACCACAACAAATCTAAGATTTGCTGTGCATTTCACCAGCCATTTCCGAGAGATATGGCCTATTGATTTTGCCACAAGTCGTCCATGGCATTTCTGGAATCACTCGAATGTGTCGAACGACGTTGCTTTGTTCTTTTGACAGTTTTTGTTTTATCATTTCTGCTAGTTCATCTATTTTCAACAAATCCGCGCCAGGTTTTAGCACAACAAAAGCAGTTCCTATCTCATCCGCTGGGTGTTTGGGATCTGGATGTCCTACAAGAGCACATGTCATCACACTCGGATGTTCCAAAAGAGCGTTTTCTACGTAGGTTGGAATAACCTGCACAAGAATATTATCAGTTTACCTACGATAGAAAAAAAAAAGAGAATTTACTTACAACTGTGGGGCCAGATCGCACTAAGAACTTATAACGTGTGACAATGTTTAGCAAATTGTCATAGTCTATGTATACATAGTCGCCGGTATTCAGCCAGCCTCCATCTAAGAAGCTTTCCTCGTTCGCCTTGTCGTTCTTGAGGTACTGGAGAAACGGAACCTTATGATGTTTTATACACAGCTGGCCCATATGGTTCGGACTCAATGTCTTCTGCTGGTCATCGATTATTTTTGCCATAAACCCTGTGACCAGACCTCCTCCATTCACACCGTGTTTGTTGATGTTTTCACATGAGGCTACACAACCAGCCAGCTCAGTCATTCCGTATGCTGGGACTGCTTTACAATTTGGAACGATTCTTGCAAAGTTAGCGATCAAAGTGTCTGGAACAGCTTCCCCTCCTGTTAGGGCTATCTTTAACGAACTCAGGCTGGAGCCACAACTTTCCGCTTCTTTCAGAATATCCGAGTACACCCCAGGAACAGTGAAAAAATGTGTTATTTTGTAAGTGTCGATGAGGAGCCTGCCAAGTGGACCAGAAGGATCCTGTGATGTGCATATGCGTTGAACTCCAAAAAACACTGGAAGCATCATAATCGAAACTTGGCTTATCCATCGCAGAGGACTAAAGCAAAGGACAACGTCTCCTGGTTCTTGATGCCACCATGTCACAATCCCTTGCATCATCATCGCGTGCGAGTGCACTATAACTTTGGGTACTCCTGTCGACCCAGAGGTCAGCATCAAGGCTGCTGGTTTGGTAAAAGGATCTCCAATATCTGGAACTTCGAAGCTATCAACATCTACTGTTGCATTGAATAAATCCGCAATGGCAGAAGGTTCTTCTGTCCCAAGGCTAAGAACGTGTTTGAGTTTCTGGAGGTTTATGTTCTTCAATGCCTCGAACAGAGTAGACCTGAAGGGCTCTTCAAAGATTATAACTGTTGGGTCGATTCGGTCAAGAATTTCCTCGACGTCACCTAAGTGGAAAGGAATTAAAATAAAAACACTAAAATTCATGTTATCCACGTTTCTTACCGCCCACTAAATGTGTTTCGAAAAAATTGACAGGTGCTCCGATTGTGTAGCAAGCAAACGAAATCGGTGTTGTCCACTGGTTGGACGCTGAGTACAAAACAATTGAGTCGCCTTTTTCCACCCCAAGACGCATCAAGTTTGAAGCCACTGTAATTGTTTGACGATAGATATCCTCCACAGTGAGTTGAGCTCCGCTTTCATGATGAACTTCAAGTATTCTTTTTGGATCGTCTTTCTTCAGTTTGGTGAGAATAGCCTGTCCAAGGCCGCAATATTCTATCTCATTGTCTGGAGCGCTCCACACCTTCTCTTCACTATCGTAGCTGGTACACATTTTCTAATAACAAATGCAAAGCTTTTCGATCAGTCTATCTGTGTAAGCTGTTACTGAATGAATAGCAGTGAAGCTTTTTCATTGCTTTTATAAGGGCTGGAACTCATCCAGTAGCGATAAAGCTGTTTGACCCGATCTATGATCTCTTGGCCTCTATGATGATTGATGACACTTGCTCTACTCAGTGTCGCAAGAATATTTTTATTCTGCAATCCTTACGACTATTCTGGACGCAATGTGAAGTAATAGAATGAAATATAACTCCCTCTTATCACGACTTTATTCATAAAAAGCCAAGGCGTGATCAGCACCTTCTCGAATGATTTGAAGTAATCTTCTGTTAGAGCACGTCATTGCTGCGTTGCCTTTGATCTCTGGGTCATCTTGGTAGCCTTCAAGTATCGAAGCAGCAAAGAGTGACCGAATTCGACCTGCACGTCATGTTTGTATTTTTCAATTCGTTTCAATTCGTTTGATAAGATAAGAAATCATAACAACATACTCGTACATTCAAATAAGCAGTTTGATTTGAAGTAGGTAATTAGTTTGGTGGGGCAATGAAGGCGCTTGAGTAGATAATTGTAATTAGCTCTTGAAAGCTTCTGTATTGAATTTTTCTTATACTATATTGCTTTGTTTCATAATTACACTTAGACCGTTGGACGAGAATGCAAATTTTCCGACAAGCTGAACGAAGTCTGCGTTCTCTGCCAATAGCAAATCATCTTTGTGGAAATAACAACATGTGCTTTCAATTTACGGAAGCATTTCTTAATCTCGTATAAAAGTTGCTAAAGTAAAAATACTGACCATACACTCGCACTTAGACATGTTTTTCTGGTTTGAAAACAACGCTTCAATGATTAACTATGTGCTTTTGTTTATTTGACTACAGGGTGTGTTGATTCACTTGAAAGCTGATGAATGTTCTAGAAGCACAGTTTAATGGAATCAAAGCGGTTTTTTTAATGTTCTGACCGTAGGAATGTTTAGACGCGTTTTCCTCAAAACTACTTTTTCAAAGTCCGTGTTCACTGCCATTTCAAAAGTACTTGACACATTCATATCAAACTTTGTATATGTACACATTTTTGACACATAAAATAACACATAAAAATTTTTTTACATTAAGGGTGTTTTCTACCCCCAAAATGAAAGAGTTTTTAGTCGAAAATAACAGTTTACACTTTAAATGGCCGCCAAAAATTTTTAAATGAGAAAACAAATTATCAGAGAACGTTAGGGGGAAGACTGGATCATAGTTTGACTATTTTTTTTTTTTTTTTTGGTTTTTTGTTTTCAAATAATTTCTTTCTCAAGACGTTCTATTCGAAGCTCTGTTACCGGCTTATGCTTTAATATTTCTGCATGAAAAAATTACCCTTTAGTGTCGAAAGTATGCTTAATAATGTACAAAAGGTCCGAATAAAATGACTCAGTCTAGAAAAAAAGTAATTTTTTACCTTGAAACCCTAACCCCCCAAAAACCAAATCTATTTACCTCCGCAATAAATTGTTGCGACAATGGTAATGTCTGAAGAGTTTCAAGCGGCTGTACGATGGTGTCGCGACAACGGTTTGATAGAAAACGCTTCTAAAAAACAAATCTGAAGTTCACATTTCAAAACAAATTATCTTTATGCAAATTCTCACGACATAGCTTGGGAGAACGCAGCGGCGATTCACATAAAAAAAATTTAAAAAATCAAAATTCGGCTATTTAATTAATTCAAAAAATTTTAATAAATAACGATCGTTTGAGGAAATTGAGAAATGCCATGACTGGAATGAGAGTCGAAAGTTTTATCAAAAGGTGAAAAGATCCTGCCAGGATGGCCAAGGTCGGTAGAGAACTCACTAAGTCCTTTGATGTCGAAAAAGGTTTTAGCCAAGGCGACAAACTGTCATGCGATTTCTTTAACATCATACTTGAAAAGGTTGTTCAAAACTCAAGCGTCATTACCAGAGGAACAATCTTTTAAGGGTCTGTACAATTACTCGTCTATGCAGACGATATTGACGTAATAATAAGAAAAAAAAATTATATCATAGGTGCTTTGCGAGTATTGAAACAAAGCGGCAAAAATGGGTTTGATGGTTAATGAGAGCAAAACGAAGTATATGTTGTCATCAAAAAAGGACACAGAACATCGACGAATTGGACAAAACGTCACAATGGACAGACATAACTTCGAGGTAGTACAGGACTTCGTCTACCTAGGATCCGCTGTAGACACGGACAACAACATCAGTGCCGAGATCAAACGGAGAATAACTCTTGCCAACCGTTGCTTCTTTGGGTTAAGAAGGCAATTGAGAAACAAAACCCTCTCTAGAAAAACCAAGGTAACCTTGTATAAGACCCTAATCATCCAAGTCCTGCTTTACGGCGCGGAAGCATGGGCCTTATCGAAAGCGGATGAGGAAACCCTTGGCCGATTCGAAAGAAAAATTCTCCAAATGATCTTTGGTCGCGTAGTCAAAGACAATGTGTGGAGAAGAAGATTCAATAGCGAGCTGTAGGAGATGTACCGCGGCATGGGCATAGCCAGAAGAGTACGCATCGCGAGGCTACGATGGTTGGGCCATGTTGAGCGGATGGACCCAAACGCTCCAGCTCGTCGGGTGTTCGAAAGCACATTGAAGGGAAATCGCGGAAGGGGAAGACCTCGTCTTAGGTGGCGCAATCAAGTGGATGAAGACCTCACCCGACTTGGAGTGCGAAACTGGAGAGAGCTCGCCCGAAATAGAAGTCGTTATAGAAGGATGTTGGTTGAGGCCCAGGTTCACCCCGAACTGTAATGCCCACCTAAGTAAGTAACTAATTAATTCAAAGTAAAAACAGCAAACTGTAAATAGATTTCCAGCGGTCAAAGTCGACCAAATCTTCTTTTTTTGAAAACAGCAGTACGCTGTTCCAGTAATTATCAATTCATAACCTCATAAACTTAAACAAATACAAGATTATAGAACAAGAAACAAAACATTAATTCATTTCTTCTTAAATGTAATTAATCAATTTTAACTATGGATTTTAATGTGAAAATTAAGTGTGAAAATATAAACCTTTTTATAAAATAACCTCACTTTATTTATATTAAATCAAAATGTTATCATATGATTTAGCTTAAAAAATGCAAATGTCATCTTTCATCTAAGGATTGATATTAATTCTCTTCAAAAATGTTATGTTCTTCAAAGAAGGAATAACTGAAAGGATGATATCCTAATGCGCATTCCCATTTTGTTTTGAACTGGCAAGTTGGCAGCTATTAAAAGTTAATTCAAACCTAGTCGTTCAAAGCTAGCAGAAAAGAGAGAGATTTCTTCATTCGTTACAGGAATGGAAACGAAAAATGCCCTAAGTGAAAGATCATACCAAACTTTGCACTAGTTTTTATTTCGGGAAGATCTTAGACCTTTATTCTTTCCTGTTATGTAATAAAATAAAGCTTCTTTCCAATAGAAAATTAGGGAAAAGTTTGTCAATATCAACGTTACCGTTTGGAACAAAATTGTTTTTATACTTCACATGCATACACGCCGACATCAAATGGCGCCAACATCGGGTGGTGCAACAGAGCAGGGCGCTTAGCGCATTCCTCACAACCATGCCATGTGAGGGAATGGAGGGCACACATAACTTTCTGTTGGCTCCGATAAAACGGTTTTTGTGGCAATGATTTTTCTAAAGCAGAACTTTCACGGTGATACCCGTGGAAAACATTTTTTTGTTTCTGTTGTGATTCGCAACACTTCATGTAAAAGTCCGGATAACTTAAAAACTACTGTTGAAGCATAACTGGTCTTTGACATTTTTAACATTTTCAGCTACCTTTTTTCGATAAGTATTCATTGCTAAAATGTTTTCAAACCCTTACTTAATGAAAACAAAAATATCAAATTTTCTTAGGTTAATAAAAAAAAAACTAAAAAAGAGAAGCCATCGGGACTTAGAAAATAAATATGATTCGTGTTGCTTCTTTATTCCGATTAGTCATTAAACCTTTTAGCAAATATTCGCTCCTACGTACGTAGTCAATCAATATTATTAGAAAATCGAGAAAATCGTATAACTGAGTCACGTTCAAGCCACATCTGGCTCCTCTGGTGTCTTCCTTCACAATATGTGTGCACATTTCAGTTGATATACTACAAACGTGCCTTAGTAAAAAACACAAGTTTAAAATGTCTATCTTCGAACAAGCATTTATCACCGTCCTTATATTACAACAACCAAGGAGACCCAAAAAACTATTTGGTATTCCACACATCTTCTGTGAGAGTATTCCTCTTCACACACCAAAGTCAATCAAATACTCTTCGTACAACTTCTATAGGCTGTTTCATCCAAGTTGTCTCTAGGCGTCCATCAAATAAGCCTAATTGTTATGAATATTACCATTTGATTTTCTATCTCTCTAAGTTTTCCTTAATTCACTAGCCCTGAAGACACTATACGCAACCCTGATTTGTATGCATACACAATACCTATCTGGCCCAAGGCACACTGGGGAACTTTCAAATTTCGAAAAACAGCCCCAGTTGGTCCTCTTCATATACGATCCCTTCCGATTCTTAATCAAAATCTAACCAAACATAAAACTTGCCTGGTGCCTACCTACATAAAACTGATTGTCCATTGAATAGGAAGGATAACAAACCAACTCAAGAACTACTACCTACTTTTCCTCCCTAAAATAAAAAACAGATCCAAAAAACTCGTGGTGGTTTTAGGAGTTTTTCGTTTTGTTGGGAAACGTACACAAACGAAACAAATAATGTAACACAAAGTGTACAAAATACTATGGTCGTTCATACATATAAATGGAATTCCCTTTAGAATTCTTTGGTTATTTAAGTTTGGTTTTCTCTTGCGAGCAGGGAGTTGTTTCCTTTTTCTTTTTTTTAATTCGCTTTTATATTTAGGGTTGTGTAACATAGTGGCGAAAATTCTCGAAATTTTTTCCAAAATCCAGCAGAAGAATTATTATCGTTTCTATGGTATTAGAAGACTCTGTGGCACAACGGAGCCTTATCCTGATATTTGACAGTATATTATAGTTTTGAAAAGTACTGTATGTAGTAAAGGTTAGTTAATTTTGGTGTAAGGTTTTTGCCTCGTCGAATCAAATTCAAAATCCAAAAAATTGAATTTTGCTGAATTCAAATCCACAGAATCGCTCTATGACGTGAGGTTTTTGAGGAGAAAGACATTGATGTGCAGAGGGTGATCTGTGACTGGATTTGATGTGAGCACATCAAGAACCTTCAAGAATGTTCTGATTCAAACAAACCTTTGAGACACTACCAAAGCTTCATAATGGGTAAAAATTATGCATTACTACTTTTGAAGTTAAATATATAAGCAAATTGATGCAAAACAGCCATTTTGAGACAGATTTGGATTCAGAGCATAAAAAACCATAGGAGAAGCCATGGTTTGCTTTTTGATTAAGGTTTTATTCATGTTTAAACATGGATTAAAAGACAGCAAAAACTCAATTTTTTCCAATGGCTAATTTTTCAAAAAAGTGTAAGAACAGTTCCGAGGCCAAATTTGAATTCAGCGAGGCCTTTAGAAAAATATGGTATGCTTTCTGCATCAGGGAACAACCCTAATTTTGTCGACTTGTGTTATTTTTGTATTATCCTTGTCGTTATTTTTCACCTTAAAATGATTCACGTACATGGTTTGAATTATAATTTTAGTTTTAATTTTAATTTTAAATATCACTGTTACCATCTCTAGATTTTATTTTTTTTTAAGACTGACATACCTTTATAAGCGATTCAGTTCAAGAGGAATGTGTTTTTAAGGACTTAAAGGCAATTTTTAAGCAAAGAAGAAGAAT
Source organism: Melanostoma mellinum (assembly GCA_914767635.1). Classification (NCBI taxonomy): domain Eukaryota; kingdom Metazoa; phylum Arthropoda; class Insecta; order Diptera; family Syrphidae; genus Melanostoma; species Melanostoma mellinum. The sequence goes on from OU612059.1 coordinate 4,976,707, forward strand.
AATGGAAGGCCTTATGAAGGTCAGTTTCAACTTTGTCTAAAAGCCTTGTATAGAGTAAGAGGAGGGAGTAACTGTTTTGGTGACTGGGTTTTTGTTTGATTGGGTTTGATGAACCTCACTGAATCATTTGGAACCTTAAAAAGATCGTTGGGAAGGCTGGAGATGTCACCCAGCTGGCGAAGATGTATTCTCTGAGTTTTTTTTCCTTCAGTGGGCCAGGCTAGGGACCTCACAGAAGAAGTGATCCTTCCTCTGACAAAAAGTAGAATAGGACGTCGCGTCGTTTGGTGAGTGAAAGACGGTAGGCTTATTGGTTTGGAATCATTTGGTGCAAGTGTCAGGGTTACCGGCTTTGAGGATGAATATGACTTTAAGTTCTCTTCAAAAACTAGTAATAAAGGTGAAGCTTATACACTACCACTGAATATTTCCACTAGAATCGTGGTAAGCACAATTAAATCTTTCATTAGAATGATGCTATCAGGGTCTTCAGAATTGCATGCTGAAAATGAGTCGATGACCACATAGCCCTCCTATTATCTACGAATTGATTGTATGTTGAAGCAAACATTTATGTTAGAGTCACTGGGTTTTGGAGATTTCTTATGACATTCCACATAATGTGGAGCGTAGGTACTAGGTATTCATAAGGGACCTTAGGTTTCCAGAGTCACAAAGGTTTTTTTGTAAACTTTGGGGATTTTAGACTATAGATATGGCTTTTCTGGCGGCTTTGTTGGGGCGCTTAAATTCTAAACAGAATTCTCAATTCTTGTGAACAGTTGACTGAAGGATATACGAAGGGTTTGACATATTGGGTTTGCAAAAACACACAAACTATTTGCCTGAAAAAAAAACTTTTTTCCTTTCTTTGAAGCTAATTTGCAGGTATTGATATTGTTTTCATCTTACTTCATGAATGTCGAACAAAAATCAAATGAAACAAGACGGCGGCCGGCGGCGGCGGGTGCGGCGCTCATTGTGATAGACTCATTTAACAACGTAGTCACTTTTGTCGATTTGTTTCCATAACAAAATTCTCAAAACATCTAAAGGGACAGTAAAGGAATGGGGGCCTTCAATAAGCACAGCCTGGCAGAATTGTTTCTTATTGTTAACCCGCTAAGCATTTAGTAGACACACACAGATGGCCTTGATTCCGAACTTTTCAAGGCAGCTGGTGATTGGTTGGAAAGGAGCGTGCACCAGCTGATCTGCATGATATGGTCGGAAGAAAGCATGCCCAATTAACGGAACCTCAGTATCGTAAGCAAGATCCTATAGAAGCGAGACCCTCACAATTGCGCAAATTATATAGGGATAAGCCTTTTTAACGTCTCTTATAAGATCTTGTTTGCTGTAATATGTGAACGTCTGAAACCCCACGTCAACAACTTGATAGGTCCTTATCAATGTGGTTTTAGACCAGAGAAGTCCACAATAGATCAAATTTTCACATTACGGCAGATCTTGGAAAAGCCCGTGAACATAATATCGATATACACCATCTCTTTATCGATTTCAAGGCCGCGTATGACAGTATGTAAAGAGACGAGCTGAACAGAGCCATGTCGGCATGCCACAGTTCTGGATCCCTTTGAAGAATTCACACTACTCCGTCAAGGTCGGTAAAGAACTCACCGAGACCTTTGATGTCGAAAAAGGTTTTAATCAAGGCGAAAAACTGTCATACGATTTCTTCAACATCATACGTGAAAAGATTGCACAAAACTCAAACGTCAACAGCAGAGGATAAATCTTTCAAAAGTCTGTACAATTTTCGCCTACGCAGACGATATTGACGTAATGGGAAGGAGGAAGCATGATGTCATAGGTGCTTTTGCGAGTATTGAAACAGAAGCGGCAAAAATGGGTTTGATGGTTAATGAGGGCAAAACGAAGTATATGCTGTCATCAAACAGGGACACAGAACATCAACGAATTTAACAAAACGTCACAATAGACAGACATAACTTCGAGGTAGTAAAGGATCGTCTACCTAGGATCCGCTGTAGACACGGACAACAACATCAGTGCGGAGATCAAACGGAGAATAACTCTTGCCAACCGTTGCTTCTTTGGGTTAAGAAGGCAATTGAGAAACAAAACCTTCTCCAGAAAAAACATGGTAACCTTATATAAGACCTTAATCATCCCAGTCCTGCTTTACGGTGCGGAAGCATGGACCTTATCGAAAGCGGATAAGGAAACCCTTGGACGTTTCGAAAGAAAAATTTTCGAATGATCTTTGGTCCCGTATGCGAAGACAATGTGAGGAGAAGAAGATACAACAACGAGCTGTATGAGCTGTACCGCGACATGGGCATAGCCAGACGAGTACGCATCGCGAGGCTACGATGGTTGGGCCATGTAGAGCAGATGGACACAAACGCTCCGTCTCGTCGGGTGTTCGAAAGCACATTGCAGGGAATTAGCGGAAAGGGAAGACCTCGTTTTAGGTGGCGTAATCAAGTGGAAGAAGACCTCAACCGACTTAGAGTGCAGAACTGGAGAGAGCTCGCCCGAAATCGAAGTCGTTATAGAAGGATGTTGGTTGAGGCGCACAAATTCACCCCGAACTGCAATGCCCACCTAAGTAAGTGAGTACAATCCAATTTCTGTTAAAAAGTTATCTGAAGGCATCCAAGAACTTCTCGAAATGATTGAAAATTAACTTTTTCTTCTTTCAATGGTATTTTTTATACACACATATTTCTATCCAGAGTCTTTAAGTTCAACTGAAAATCTCAAAAAAAATTTTTTTGAATCGCTTTGTTACTATTTAAATATTTTTACTTCTGTTGAATTTTTATGTTTCACAGCAGCTGTAGTCGGTTGCAATCTGGAAAAGACATTATCTGCATCATTCAAAAAGATATCAAGATACCGCTATCCAACAAAGCCTATCCCATAGGTTCTTGAACAAGCCCATCATATGAATGCGGCGATACTAGGGCTTTATATCGGTGCAATGCCCTGCAAAACTTCTTGTCACAATAAAAGAATTAGTGTCTTTCGATGAAATTTTCGTATCTTAAACAACTTTTTTGCGACTCAACAGAAAAGCCATTGGCAGAAATGAGCAACTTCATTCGACCCATATCCGTGTATTGACTTTAAATAGAATTTGAGAGCGAACTACTCGTGGGATAGTTGGCTTTTTTCTTGGCTCCTTCGAGCTTCAATGACGACGAAGCTCTTTTCAATATTCTCCTCCATTGAAATAGGCAATTTAAAAATACAACGCCTTCTCTCTAAAATTGTTTCTGGGGAACCAACACACGCCTTGACTAGAGACTGCTGCTGGAGTCATTGAATTTGAATTTGAATTTGCTGCCTGTCAAACTACAAATAGAGATCAGGCTTTTAGAAGTTGGTTATTTTTTCGTTTCATTCACAATCACGAGTTCTATTCATTTCAATGTTTCTGCTTGTCCTAAGGGATGTTTACCCATTGTGTACCCACAACACCAACCATCGTGGTGATATTGAAATAGCGAACAAAATATACAAAGAGGCAAAATAGAAATCCCGCATTCCCGAAAATGAAATCTTGCTTCGGGCTATTCGCAGAGCAAGTTCCAATTTGAACTTTTTCCAATATCCTCTACCAACTTTTGCAGTTTCTGATGTGGTTAAGGTTGAACAGGTGAAAATGCAACATGGCGGTTTTACTTTTGTTAACGGATATGGGGTTTGGGGTAGCTCTGTTTGTAAGGACCCAGATGAAACGAGAACACAATTACTTTAAATTGGTAGGTCTCAGGCTTGGAAGGTAACGCATGTCCTTCCTGTTGCCATCTCTTCGTGTCGTTGGTTATAGCGTTGGCGTTTGTGTTGGCATTGGCGTTGGCGGCTAGCTTCAGGCACTCGAATTAAACTTTAGATTGGCATCCTGATTTTATTTGTCCATACACACATCCACCCACACACAGACACACGAGATTTTATAGAATATAGGGTTTCAATTTTCAAGTTGGTGACTTGTGCCAAATCGATTATGCCGGAGTATCCTTTAATTCATTAAGCTCATGTTCTACACTTTATCCACCCGCTTTGTTGGACGTTTTGTGAAGTTGCCAGGACTTGGTTGGGTTTTTTTAAATTGATTTTACGATGCTTCAAGTGATCCTTATTGCATTCGTCGTCGTTCGGATAGAAGAGACACATGTGTGTGCATTTGTGGCGAATGGCGACGGTATTCGAATTCAACTTACAAGTGACTTGCACACAATTGTATGGTGGAGTCCAATGTACAAATCGAATATCCCAGCAGTTTCCTGTTTCTAGAATATTGTCGTTATCTTCATCTCTTTGGTGTGACTCCTCTATAAATGTGTGTGGAATGTGGTGGAATTGGTTTCCTTATTTCATTGTCTCTCCCATTGTCTGCGGCTTTTTGTCGGCATGATGGTTGATGGGATTCTGTATGGGTTGGGTATTGAACATGTTGTAGAAGTTTGCTGATGGGTCTCATCATTGTCGTTAGTACTCATAAGTTTCTATTGCACACTCCATTGGACTTGGAAGTTGAATGATGGAAAAATTGCGCGTTGGTGGATGAGAGTTCTTTTCAATTGAATCACCACAATCGGAAAGTTGAAAAATACTTTTGTGCTGGAAATAACTTTTTGGATGGCTCATCAAGAATCACAATAAAATTAAACACCTTCCTTTCAATCGAAGCGAATGTAACAAAATTGCTTGATTGGTACTAGTGACTACTGACTACATGACTGAAACTTTTTTTGTTTTATTCGATATTCTATTTTGAAAGACAGCCGAGGTCTCTAAGCTCATAAAGCTCACGTCTGGGACAGATAGCAAAGTGATTTTAGTGAATTATGAATGTAGTTAGATCTGATTCATCTTCTAATTTTTGTGTATGTGAATATCCAGTCGACCTCATTAGTTCTGTAGATTATTGTTTTAGCTTGCATCAAAATATCAGTAGCTTGGGAATAAATCTTTCAACTTTCCTCACTCATCTGTAAATGTCTCAGGGGGGTCTTCTGGTGTAGAGGTATGAATTTCAGATAATTTTTTGAACTGTCGTAAAAAAAGTGACGAATATTTTTATACCATCCATTTTTCCATAAGTTGTTGGTTAATTTTTGAATAAATGCATGAAAAAACGTTAGAAAAATTCGCAACTGATGAAGTAATACACGGAGTGCGAGGGAACGGCCCACAGTGCGTCGACTAATAAACAAAAAAATTTAAAAATTAAAATTTATTTGTTTTAAGCTCTAAACCTGTTCTGGAACATCTTGAGGTACTTAAAATTTCTTTCACTTTGTTGTTTTCCTCTTCTTCGTGGATGAGAGAGTTTTCGGTAGAAGTTGTTATAATATAAGCAGCAGTGTTATTGAAAGCTGAAATTTTGCGTGAACAAGTTTAACTCGTGATGGAAAAGTATTCTATTTATTTATTTCAATTTGTTTCATTAAGAATATCTTTTACTATAAACCTAAAAATTTTTAGCAGTAAAAGTTTATGATATGACAGTAAACATTTCAAGTATTACAATATAATAATTAAGTTAGTTAACATTATTAAACAAAAGTATCAACTATTTAGATTAGTTATTAGAAAAAAAATAAAAATATGTATAGGAAATAATTAAGCATGGGCCAAGTATTTCAGAAGTTCGTCGCTGAAATTGTTTCTGGAGTGCAGCACTCGTAAAGGAAGAGGCAAGCGATTCAATAGTTGGATAGAATGAACGAAAAATTGCCGTTCAGATACTAAATAATTAAAACGAGGCTGAACTATTGAAAAAGATCTCACAGATCTGCAAAAACTTAATTTATCAAAGAGATACTTTGGCTCTTTCGTTAAAATAATTTTTCGTAAAGACATTATTATAATTATAATTATTATTTTATTAGAGAAAATTTCACAGCCGTATGTTATTAACGGAATAATCAATGATTTTACTAACAACATTCTCGTTCTTAAGGGTGTAAAATCCTGCGATGCTGATAGATTTCTAAGGCATCCATTAACTTTTCCAATAGCAGATTGAATGTGAACATCCCAGCTTAACGTACAGTCAAACCAGATTCCAAGATTTTTTCCTTTTTCGATAAACTCTATTTCGGATATTCCCAAGAAGATTTTCGGAAAACAACTCAGATTCAATTTCTTTCTATTGATTATTAGACACTTGGATTTGGTAGGGTTTAGTTTCAAGAAATTTGACTCTGCCCAATTGAGTATTCGGTTTAGATCGCTGTTCAATAGATGAGCTCCATGCTGAATAAGTCCTAGTTTACAAGATAGGTATACTTGCACGTCGCGTCGTCGGCATACAAATGATAGGTAGAATTTTTGACACAAACACCAATATCATTAATGAACATGGAGAAAAGTAAAGGATCCAAAATAGATCCTTGGGGGACTCCTGACACAATTTTCAAGAAATCAGACCTCCTTCCATTTATGTCAACTGCTTGAGTTCTTTCATAAAGATACGAAGAGATCAGGCTTAGTGCAGGCAAAGAAAACCCATAAAAGTGTTTAAGCTTATGATGTTTCTGTAAATTCTTTTACTTAAATGCTAAAAATTGATATATTGAAAACTAATATAAATCTTATTTTATTTTTTTCTTCTTTATGTGCATTTTGGTGATTTTTTGAAAAAAGTACTACAAGGTTTTAATTTTTATAAACTTGAAGTTTAAAAAATATGTTAGCAAATGGCAGCAGATTTTTTACGCCATTTTGTTGCGTTTTTGTTGTGTTCTAAGAAAATGTTTACTTTTCTTGCTTCTTTATCTTTTTGCTACCCTTCAAAATATTTGGCTTTTTATGGGACAAAATCTAACCATTAAAAGTGAACAATTTTTCGAGAAATGGATTTCTTTTGATAAAATCACTTAAATTGAAGGTGTAATTCAATTTATACTAAGTTATTATTATTATTATTATTATTATTATTATTATTATTATTATTATTATTATTATTATTCTTTATTTTTTCAATCAAATGTACAATATGACGTAAAGAATACGGACATGGCTAATTTGCCATCTGCCGGACGTCTAAGTTATTCTCATGGAAAAATCGCCATATAAAGTTGGGTATTTACTCCACAACCAAATCGTATAGCATTAACATAGCATCCTGAAGACGACTAGTACCTAGTCTCAAGTTCAGCTTTCAGCTTGATTCCAAGTATCAACTAAAACTCAGGATGTTTCTCGATCGACTCAATGATCACTATTGACACTTTATTTCTGATTACATCATTTGTTGCTATTTCTTTTCTTCTCATCCCTTTAATTTTGTACATATTATGACTTTTAATAAGACATTACTTTTAATACTAATTGTAACTTAAAACACTACCTGTATTATTATAAGAATTTATTCTTACTGTACAGCGTTTTCTATTGAAATAAATACTAAAATACTAAAAATACTAAATCAATCATAATTCGTTACATGTTTCCTCAGCATAAGCAAATTATCATACCCAAAAGCTATAGAGTGCCATTAGCACCGAGCATGCATTCAGAGCAATTCGATCCCATATTCATTCCATTGGACGACAGTGGCTTGCGTTCGAAATCATTTTGTTCCGAGCGCAATGCACTGCAGTAGTGCACAAGTAAGCTAGTTGCAATGCATTGCAAGGCAAATGAATAAAAATGCTAGAGTCAAGTATTGAAATATGGTTGAGGTTAAGAACCTTTTATTTATTGTAAGGCAATCAGTAAAGAGTTCGTTGGCTTTGACCGCTTGGTAGTAACAATGTTAGTGACGTTCTATTCAATAATGAGCGCAATTATGCTTTTATAAATTCCAGAGAACCTAAACTGTGCTCAATATTTGTATCAAAAGATCGGGGCTGCCATTAAAATTGACATGCTTTTGCAGCTTCCCGCCTTCATTGTACTCTGGTATAAGCTACAGTGGCCTATAAACATGCGTAGTTGCGCAAAACGAAAAAACATTTGTAGGTTTTTTTTCCTTGAGGTTTTGATAGAGCATGTTTAACCAGTCCAGCAAAGTTATGCTCCCGCTATACGCCCTTAAAACATTGACACATGTTGTACAAATAACATGTGGTGTCAAAAGTTGCATTGCGTGACAAAGATTTTTATTTCGTTGATTTCGTGATTTATTTAGTTCAAAATCCTTCGGTCGTGAGTGAATACCTAAGTGAATATTTAAGTACCGACTTTATTAAATGGTTCAACGATACCAGAGAAAGCAACTACGCGCAACCCGATAAAGTGTCAATCCATTCCCCCGTTTGATATATTCAGATGCTGAGTCTTTCAATGCAGGGAGCAGGTTACTTACTCGTCACAAATGCATCCATCAATACGTTTTGAAGTCGTGCGTTTGAGAATGAACGACAATAAGCTTATTAACTTGAAAGATTCAATTAAAGGCCGGGTTGCACTTTCCCTCCTCTTCTTGGTAGGACGACAGTTGCAATTGAACAGCGAGACAATAGGATCCATAACGTCAACTCACCTTTTGAATGAAGCCGAAAACTTGTAATTTTTCTCCGAGACCTTGAATGGTGTCAGCGGTATGATCGCTGATTCTATTGCACCGGTTCAACACAATGGACTAACAGTTGACCACTTTCTATTAGAGGAAGCATCAATTTGGAAAGTTGTCTTCAAAAGTAATATTGATAGAGTTTAATTGTATACTCAAGTACTTTTTCTTGAATGTTTGTTGCTGTGATTTTTCTTTTAAGAGCAGTTTTCTCAAACTGAAGAGAGAGATGAGTAACCCGTTGTGTCTATTTCCGTGCTGCTTCAAAGGGTGTTATGACCATCTAGGACATAACCGCGGACAATTTAAAATTCCGTTCTTACTATGCCAAACGGTACCAATCTGATCTATGAAAAATAAAAAAAAATTAAATAAATAGGGTGGCACAACAGAGCGAGGCGCCTAGCGGATTTCTCCCAACCATTGTTATTCTGAAGGAATGGAAGGTACCTACAATTTCCTGCCTTTTCGGCTAGTAGAGAAAGCCCTTTTCATGACAATCGGATGACTTGCCAGTTCCTCGCGAAAGACGATACCAGTGGAAAAACATCTGTTGGGATTAGAACCTCGAAGCTCGAACCTCCAGGTTAGCAGGCACCAGGCAAACCTTCATGCAATGGCTACCACGTAACGATCGGCAATACCGAAAAAAAGTGGTCGTCCCGATCGACCTTCTTCCTTACCGAAAGCCGACTTGAATTCTAACCGAATGAAAAGGATCCGATTGTCAGTCGGCATAGTGTGAACTCACCTTAACTTTTCAGGCATACTCAATGAAGTTGGTCACCTGCAATGTGGGCATAATGCTGTTCCACAGGAATGAACGCCGAGATACCACTCCATGTTCTAGTAGTCTGCGATCTTCTTTTGATGCCGTTAGGTCAATGCAAAGTAATTGAATTGTGTCAGTGGAATGAAGACTGCGTTGTTGAGAGGGTAATAAAACAGGACGAAGAGATGAAAAGAATTTCACCTGTAGGTGTTGTATGGGTATTGGCATTTGTATTCAACGGACTATTATATTTGTTTTTGTTACAAAAATCGCCCTCATTAGTGCAATGTATGACTTCAAATTGGCGGCACACACGCTCAATGCAAATATTAAACGCATACTATTTATTCAATTTAGGTACGTAATTGCTTTGCATTCGTGTAATCTTGTTAAAGTTCCACAAATGTGTACAAAATAATTTCTTAATTAAATGAAAAGAGACACAGCACTGCTCTATTATTCCATTCTTCCAACACACAACACACACACACCAAGAATTAAATGAAATATTTAAGCAAATTTACCAAACCATTAAACAAACATCATTTCTGGATTAAGTATGCCGCATCCTTTCAACTACACCACAAAGCGAAAATCCAAAATATGTAATTAATTCATTGAAAAATAACGAATTTCAAATGCGAGCTCAGTCGTCGTGTCGGTCGCTGTCCAAAGCTACACAACAACAGTTCATACCGATAATGGTCGATCTCCCATTCCCGAAACCCAAAACCGAAACGAACGAGATAATTACAATCACAGAATTAAATTCACATCCTTTGAACCGGGCACCGAACCTTAAGTGGGGTGCGTTGTGCGACGAGCGATTGTCCGTCCCAGGCCCGGTATGGAGTGCATTGAACACCCATACTCCATAGTAACAGTAATTATTCTCTTAATTCGTTTGTCTTTTGCTCCAGTATTTGTGTTCCATAATTGGATGGACGCATAAATTGAGTTACATTAAAAAGCATTGTGCAAAGCCCTAACCGTCATGCGGCCTGACAAAAACAGAAACGATAACTCTTCAAAAATGAATTTACAAAAACAAAAAATGAAGAAAAACAATAATAAAAATGAAAATACATAAAAAAAACCTTAAACATTCAGAATTAACTGCGAAACGCAAATTGCATTGAGAGTCAATGGGAAATCGCCAAATAATGTTGACGGTTTTATAATTACTTGAATGGATGGCTCGAGCCTCTTCTCCAGCAGTAATGAGAAATTAAGCCCAAATAACAGGACAAAGCACACTTAATTATGTTAATAATTTTTGTTATTTAAATTGATTAATTATTATTATTGCCCATTGTTGGTCTCTGAAATGAAATAACGTAAGCTGATTGTGGCCGATACGGCCGATGGTCGTGGGCCAATGCAAAAACCGATAAGGACACTTGTGCATGCCACCCGCCAATTGGGATTGAATGTGTAAACACGGGGCTTTAAGTGGCTATTTTGTTTGATGTCTGCAAAAAACATGTAAAATGAAATTAAGGGAATAAATATCACACTTATCACTTGATGATAAATTTCATCGTACTCGGATGAGGATATTCACGGACTTTTCATTTCACCCTACGGCTTAACTCTGATCTTTTACAGACTGGAATTGCATGTCAGTTATTTAGAGGACATTACAACAGTGTGCTGCTGTGAAAAAGATAACAGTGACTGTCATCGAAATAATTTGCATTTGTGGTGTTTAAAGTTTTTTTTACGTGGCCTGTGGTTGTGTGTTTAAATCCCAAGCAACAGGATGAGGAGGTAATGCTTTAAATTTTAAATATCACCACGAGATTTTCAATCTTGCGCTGTGTGCGTTTAAACAAATGATTAAAGTCTGTTGGGAGCGTTCCTTACTTGGGAATATCCTACTATCATTTGAGAGCTCAGTAGCGATGAAGTGCAATGAAACTCATGGCTCATGGGTCGAAAATCCAAAAAAGAAGCAATTATAAATACAAAAGAAAGGAAATAAGGCCCAACACTTTTATTGCCGTGGTGAAGTTTCTTAGCAACAAATCTGATGCACATAGCTTCGCAAAATGGTATTTTATTAAAGAAACTTTGATATAATGGGTGCGATTGATGCACAAATATTCCAATTCCTTTGTATGCCAAGGAAGATTTATGATTAGATATTGCCAAATAGCCAATTTCAAAATATTTAGGTCAATTCGAAACAAAACCTTAGGTTAGGTTAGGTGGAAGCGTGGAAGTGGCTGTCAGTCAATGAGTACATGCCTAACACACTTAGGCCGACAGAGATCAGCAAGTTAATCACCTACTGATCTCAGAAACCCGATGTAAGATTAACGAGCTGATCACTTATTAATCTTCCATTACGGGACTAGCCGGTTAATAACCTGCTAGTCGAACCACTTGGAACTTTTAATGTATTTTGAAAGACTTTTAGGGTCTATGTATGTGGAATAAGTTGCTTTATTATATAAAATGAAAAAGTAAAGCCGCCAAGTAAATATAAAAGATATATCATAAAAGAGTAACGAGTTAGAATAGTTGTATTAAAAAGCTTTTGTTTGAGTGAGTTAAAGAGAACCGAGATGTTTTGTCTTTCTAGAAGTCAGTCGAAAAGTATGTAAAGAAGCAAAGAGTCAAGTGCCTAAAAACTTAGAAAAGAAAAGAATCAAATATCAAATTATTATCCTATTAATTACTTTTATATTGAATTTTCTTAATATTAAAATATCAATTTCAATCTATTTAAAAGAAGTGTGTTTTTTTATTGAAACAAAAACAAGAAAAAAGGAGACTATATCTTGAGAAAAAAACTACATGGTGTCAGAAGTGGGATACCGGTTGAAACTGTAACTAACCAGAACCCGTGCGCGAAGAATAATGAATTGTTGAAAAGTGTAATATAAAGTAAAAAGAATAAGTGCAAAGCCTAATGTAGAGTGCTGATTAAAACAAAATTAAAGCGAACCGTATTTGTGCAAACGCAAAAAAAAATATATATAACAAGACCAGTGATATACTGTATATGAGTCGGAGAAGTACATAAGCGGTGAGATCTTTCCATTAATGCATGCCATAAATTGTATTTGAGTCTTTAGTGCAACTCTCATGACACCTAAGTTCAAATATTAGTACATATTAGACTTGAACCATAAGAAAAGCTTTTAATATTGATCATGTTTAATGAATGTTGAGCTTTCATGTTGCGAAGAAAAAGCTTTCATAAATAGAAACAAAAAAAAATATAGGTACATACAGATCATAAGAATCTACGTGTTGCGCACCATCGATCTGTCATCAGTTGCGTTAATGACTCTTCCCGAAAATTTATCGGAGCTTAAGGTCAGAGAACTACAAAAATTATTGCGTGATCAGGGCTTACCTTATAGATATAAAGTCAAGACGGATCTAATTAAAAGATTACATAAGTTTTCCGCATTGTTTGAAGGAACAGAGGTAGAAGAAAGAGAAATAGAAGAGGCAAACGAAAGAGAAGAACAGGAGGAAAGCAGCGAAGGAAGCCTAACAGATTGTGCGGAACAAAGTGAGGGTGAATTAAGTGAAGGGTTTGGGCTAGAGACAAGTGAAGAAGAGAAAAAACAAAGGGAAAGAAGCTTTAAAAATTCGTCGAAAATGCCTAATGAGCCGGAAAATAAACCTATCCAAAATAACATCCAATTAAAAGACGTTGAAGAATCTCTCGAGAAGTTTAGTGGTGAATCTGGTAAGAAAATCGAAGCATGGTTAGCTGATTTTGAAAATATTTCGGAGGTCTGCAGATGGAACAACGCCCAAAAGTTTTTGTACGGAAGAAAATTGTTGTGTGGGGCTGCGAAGCTTGCTGTTGAAGCGGAATCTGGTGTGGTCAGCTGGGAAAAACTACAAGAGGTTCTTCATACCGAATTTTCAACAAAGGAACTTGTTAATGTTCATGGGATATTAGAAAATACAAAAAAAATGGCAAATGAATCGTTGTTGGAATATTTATATCGTATGAAAAAAATATCACTACGCGGAGTGGTGGAAATACAACACCTCATCAGTTACATAATAGCAGGCATTCCTGATGATAGTATAAACAAAGCCACGCTTTATCAATCGAAAAATCTGAAGGAACTAAAAGAAAATTTCAAAGCGTATGAAAGATTTAAGGCAGACCAGGCTAAGGAAAAAAGGCGGTCTAATATAGATCATCCAGCGAGTAAATTTAAAGAACGTTCGAATGAAAGATATGTTTCAAAACGTTGTATGAATTGTGGCTCCTTATCACATGCCACAGGTCAATGTCCAAATAAATCGAAAGGCGCCCGTTGTTTTAAGTGCAATGAATTTGGACACATCGCTCCAAATTGCCCCTCTACGTCAAGGAACAATGGTGGGGCTAGTGGGTCAAGAGAAAACAGAACACAGATTAACCTGGTTAGGGCGTGTGACTTAACTATGATGGTAAAACTGAAAGGGAAAACGTTTGTGGCACATCTAGATACTGGAAGTGATATAACTATTTTAAAGGAATCTGTAAGCAAGGAAATCGGAATAGATTCATTTGACGGACCCGAAATGATCGTATCCAACTTTGGAAACGATGAAAAGAGGACGTTGGGATGTTCGAAATTGGAAGCGATTATTGAAGGAGAGTCATACGAGCTGACATTTCATACCGTGCCTGATTGTTTCATGAGGGAAGAAATACTTATAGGAAAGAATTTCTTAGAGGTCGCAAGTATTTTTATAGATAAAGGCAAAGTTATTACCTATAAACTAGAACCTGGTAACGAAAAGCTATTTCTTGCACGTGTAAATTTAGTGCACAGTGCGGAGAAAATTGAAAGTTTAACGGAAGTTACAAATGATAACGATAGAGATATGTTATCCAAAATTATAAGTTCATATAGTCCAGTAAAGCCGATTGAATCGCGAGTCAAAATGCATATTACTTTAGTGGATGATGTACCTGTGTATGAAAAACCAAGGCGGCTAGCGCCCAGGGAAAGGGAATTTGTGCACCAACAAATAGAAACTTGGTTAAAGGAAGGAATTATAAGAAAAAGTTCTTCAAGTTATGCAAGCCCTGTAGTCTTGGCACACAAAAAAGATGGAAGTTACCGACTGTGCATAGATTTTAGGAAACTTAATTCTAAAACTATAAGAGACAGATTCCCGCTGTCGAACATCGAAGATATTTTGGAAGGACTTTTTGATGCAAACGTTTTTATAACTCTGGATCTTAGCAATGGTTTTTTTCACGTCGATATTGACGAGTCATCGACTAAGTTCACGGCTTTTGTTACGCAGGATGGTCAATGGGAATTTCTAAAGGCACCGTTCGGATTTTGTAATTCACCTGCAGCCTTCCAGCGGCTTATTGATTCCATATTCAGAGAAGCCATTCGTGAGGGTCTATTACGAATCTATGTAGATGACATCATTATTGCAGGTAAAGACGTTAAGAATTGCATTGAGAAGTTTGACAAGGTTTTAACTATCTGTAAGGAAAACGGCCTTATAATAAATTGGAAAAAGTGTAAGTTTTTGCAAAGGAATGTGGTGTTCCTGGGACACATCGTGGAGAAAGGAACGATTAAACCGTCGGACGAGAAGGTAATTGCAGTGAGGAACTATCCAAGACCCAAAACTATCCAACACGTTATGAGCTTTCTGGGACTAACAGGATTTTTTCGAAAATTTGTGGAAGGTTACTCCATCCTTGCCAAGCCACTTTCAGATTTGACTAAAAAAGGGACGAAGTTCACTTGGAGTGAGAAACAGGAAGCGGCTTTTCAAAATTTAAAGAAGCAGCTGTGTGACGGTCCACTTTTGAAGTTATTTAATCCGTCTCTACCAACTCAGTTACACACGGATGCGAGCAAAGAGGGATTTGGGGCTGTTTTACTGCAGAAGCATGACGATGGTCATTTTCACCCAGTTTTTTTTCTAAGTTACAAAACAAATAGTACAGAAAGGAAGTACCACAGCTACGATCTGGAAGTGTTAGCTATTATTAAAGCGTTGAAGAGGTTGAGAGTGTATTTACTGGGACTCGACTTTGAGATCTACACGGATTGTAAGGCGTTTAAACTTACAATGGAAAAGAAGTCATTAAATAGTAAGGTAGCTAGCTGGGCAATGCAGATCGAAGAGTTTCAATGTCAGGTTCATCATCGATCAGGGAGTGCTATGCGACACGTTGACGCTCTTAGTAGGTTTCCAGTTGTTTTGAAGGTGGAGGATGAAGTTTTTCAGGGGATACGAAAAGCGCAAGCAGCAGATGATTTTTGCAGTGTTACACTGAAATTATTGGAGAGTCAGCCGTACAAGGACTTTGAAAATCGTAACGGTATACTATATAAGTTCGAAGATGGTCTTCGTTTACTGGTGGTTCCGAAAAGCATGAGGAAACAAATTATAACAACAGCTCATGAAAAGGGACATGTTGGAATTCAAAAGGTTAAAGCTATCGTTTGTCAAGACTACTTTATTCCAAATATAGAGAAGCACGTTGAAGCGGTTGTTCGAAATTGTATTCCGTGCATACTGGTTTCGAAAAAACAAGGAAAGTTGGAAGGCTTACTTAATCCAATTGCAAAGCCGGATGTGCCATTACACACCTATCATTTGGATCACGTTGGACCGCTACCATCAACCGCGAAGTCATACAAGTATTTACTGGTCATTGTTGACGCCTTTTCAAAATTTACCTGGATTTATCCAGTAAAAACATGTAATACGGAGGATGTCATCAATAGAATGGAATTACAAAGCGGAACATTTGGTTTTCCACGGCGTATCATCTCTGATAAAGGAGCAGCTTTCTCATCAAATAGCTTCAAAGACTTTTGTGCAAGAAGGAATATTGCCCATCATATGGTTACAACGGGAGTCCCTAGGGGAAATGGTCAAGCCGAGCGTCTTAACAAAATTATTATTGAAGTCCTGGCAAAGCTAAGCGTAGAAGATCCTATGAAGTGGTACAAATTTGTGGATCGTGTGCAAAGTGCTATCAACTCAACTATATCAAGGAGCACTCAGAGGACGCCCTTTGAGCTACTGATTGGTGTTACCATGTTTACTCCAGAGGACTTGGAACTAAAGAGCCTAATAGAAGAAGAGATTATGCAGCAGTTTGAAGATGAGAGGAAAGACTTGCGGGAACAGGCCAAAAAGCAACTAAAGAAAGTGCAACAGGAATCAAAAAAAAGCTACGACAAAAACAGGAAACAAGCACCAACATATAAGCTCGGAGACGTGGTGGCTATCTTGCGAACTCAGTTTGGGACCGGCTTAAAATTATATCCGAAGTATCTGGGTCCGTATGAAGTTATAAAGGTAAAAAGGGGTGATCGTTACGAGGTGAAGAAAATTGGAGATCACGAGGGTCCGAATCTAACGTCGACTGCGGTGGACTATATGAAGCCATGGAGATGCTATGACGAAGGTGACAGCGAAGACGAGTCGTCTGGGACAGACGAAATGCAGGATGACCGTGTGGAATAAGTTGCTTTATTATATAAAATGAAAAAGTAAAGCCGCCAAGTAAATATAAAAGATATATCATAAAAGAGTAACGAGTTAGAATAGTTGTATTAAAAAGCTTTTGTTTGAGTGAGTTAAAGAGAACCGAGATGTTTTGTCTTTCTAGAAGTCAGTCGAAAAGTATGTAAAGAAGCAAAGAGTCAAGTGCCTAAAAACTTAGCAACTAAGCTAGGTCGCTAGTATCATCGAAGAAGAATTCACCGAGATGAGTTTTCCTCCTATGAAGTAGTGCAGGGCATGAGCAAAGAAGGTGTTGAACGGTTTCTTCCTCCTCCTCGTCCATGCAGCTTCTGCAGAAATCATTGGAAAACACACCAAGTCTTTTGACGTGTCTTCCTATTATACAGTGTCCCGTAAGAACACCTATGGTAGAACCTAGACACAGACGGTTCAGGGCCAACAAACTCTTTGATCTTTTTGAGTCTACACACGGCCAAACTTTTTTGGTTGCAAGGCAGTTGTTACTCTCAGTCCATCTAGTGTTTGTTATCCTTGAAGCGTCTTGTCTAAGTAGGAGTTTACATGTAGCGATAGGTACACCTATGTTGTTCCATTCTGAGCGTAGGGAAGTGGTCGTGCCCTTTTTGGCTAGTTCGTCTGCCATACAGTTGCCTGGTATGTCCCTGTGCCTTGGCACCCATGAGGTGAATGTTAAACTGATTTGACATCTCCCTCAGAGACATCTGACAATTTTGGACCGTGATGGATTTTGTAGACAGAGGCAAGAGATTTAAGGGCTGCTTGGCTGTCTGAGAAGATCCGAATATCCGTGGAGGATATGACGTTTTCTTTGAGCCAAGACAGCACCTCCTTTATCGCCAGAATTTCCGCTTGGAACACACTACAATGATCGGATCGGGCAGGCGGAAGAAAAGACTGAGATTCAGTTTTTCTGAGTAGATTCCACTTCCCACACCTTCGCTGGTTTTTGAACCATCGGTGTAGAAGTGTATTGCTTCATTTTCCAAAAGAGCGCCATTTTCCCAAGCTTTTTTTTTTTTTTTTCTTTATTTCGTATCAAGAACTTAAATATAAATACAAATATATGGTTCAAATTCAAACAGATCATGATCGGATTAAGTTATTTGACAGAAATAGCTAAGTACAATCTATTGCCTTTAAAAGACAAGCTTCTCTTGAAGGTATGGTTACTTGGAAATTATTGTCAAACACCAACTTGGGGGTGGTGTAGTCGGATCGATTCGGTAAGAAACAAAACCTTACTATGAGGGCACTTATTTCAACCGTTCATGGATATAAGTCCATCATGCACCAGTATTCGATTTGGTTCGACGGTGACGTAGGCCCAATACTCGATTACAAGCTCAAGCCCCACTGAAGTGCATGCTGATAAGTCAATGGGACCAAAGTAAAAAGTGTACTTTGTTCAAACAGATAGAGGTAAGTCAATACACTTTCGTTATCTATCATTTGGCATCTGTCATCAGTCATCTGTCATCAGTCATCATCTTTTTGGAACTCGTTTTAACGAAGTGACAGATTTGGAGTGATTGCATTGGTGGTGGTTAACTTGCTAGATTTTTTCTTTCATGTTAAAGCAGAAAACAAGGCTAAAAATCGTTCACTTGAATTTTAAAAATTATTTAATGGTCTTCTGAAGAAAATTTATTAACTATCGCGAACTTTGAGAGCTGATAAAAAGTAAAAAAAGAAACTGCGGCTTGCTTTGAGAAACAGTCAGATGGCAGTTTGTTTATGTGTTGGTGTTCACTCCCTTGCACCTAAACAGAAACGGGAGTGAAAAAATCACTCCAAAAGCTGTCTCCAAACCGCATTTTGGAAAACGTTTGGGAGCGATTTGGAGACTTTAACTGTCAGATCTGACATAAAAACTCTCCAATTCAATCCGGATTTGGTTTTTGGAAAACGACAGTAGTCATTTATTACCATTAAGCAAAAATTAGTGGTCAAGAGCTTTTCGTCTGTGAAAATTTACGATACCAAAAATATTCAAAAAGTATGAGCAGGGAAAAAAACACTTCAAAAAAACTGTTCACACGCTGTGCAAGTAAATGACCAGTCTTTTATTGAAGAAAAAGGCAGACAGAAGACAATGAGGAAAATGTGATTTTGAAGCAAAAATAACATTGACGAAACGAAAAAACAGCTGTTTATACAATTCCATGAATAGGAATATTCCCCTTTATTTAGAGAAAAGGACTATAATGTGGTCTTATATTTTAGAGGTGCCGTGCAACAAAGTCGTCGTAATAAGGTCGATGAAGCTTTATAAATTTTTGGAGTTGGAAATAACAATGAATCGCAATATTTCCAATTCGACATTATTTCGCAAAAAAACTTTGGTAAGTGGAAATAATGTCGATCTCTGCAATGGGCATATTTGTATGGTAGACGTTATTTCTCAATGTAAGACACATGCTCAGCGAAATAACAAACAAAATTCGATTTTATTTCTATGAAAAAATAAACACAAATGTTTAAAGTATTATAAGTTTCTACCAACGAGTATTAAGTAAAACAAAAAAGACTTTTTTAGTTAACATGATTAAAGAAGTCAGTTAATGAAATTCGATGCTCATGCAAGTTTTGAAGTGTTTTTTCAATAACAAAAAACGGTATCAAGTTTTTTTCTTTATTGGTTCATACAAAAGAACGCAGCCGTCGCAGTAAAGAGTTAGTAATATGAAAACTTCTCGTCAATTTTTAATTTTTATTTCATAGTTTTTGCTTTCTTCCACTCCAAAGAAAGAGGTTCTTAAAACGGTGTTGAAAATGTGCGTTATAAAACGTAGTAAGTATGGGAGAAGGAGCTTAATAAATTTAGGGTTTATTAGATCGAGACCAATGGCATTCGATCTAATTGATAATATTGCCTCAACAACGTCCTCCTCCTGAAGCCTTACAAAACTGAAATTGTTTTGAACAGTACCTGTTACAGCTTTGTTCAAGAAACTGCTTGGAATTTCTTCGTTTGAGGAATGAATCTTGGAGGTGAATTTCTTATTGAGAGCATCGCTGTCTATGTCACTAGGAAGAGGCTTAGATTGTTTTCCAATACCAATTTCTCTCAGTCTTCTCCATACGTTTTTACTAGAAACTGACGTACCGAGTTTTTGTTCATAATAATGTATTTTTGCTGATCTTATCATTGCAACCACTTGATTTCGCAAACTGCGGTAAGCTCAGTGAAAATATTCCACCCTATATCGTTTCCACTGACTGTAGGCAGCATCTCTTCGTGACATCAAAGCGCAAATGTCACCATTCAACCAAGGGGGAGACGTATGTTTTACAAGGTAGGTTTTAATGGGTACATGCATTTCAAACAAAGAACTGAGGTTACGCCCAAAGAAACTTATCTGCTCATTAATGCTGTACAAAAGTTATAACATTTTAAGCAACCACAAAGCATGTGCATAGCAGATAATAAAAAATAAAAGCCTTCAAGAAGATGATAAATTTGTAAAATTTTCATTCACTTTGATGATTGGCCTTATACCACTTTGGTCTGCTTTCGAAAGTCTTGAATCCATTTTTCTTAGTTTAGAAATGAATGGTTATGTTAGGTTAGGTTCATTTGCATCGATCCGGGATAATTTTCTTGTATGAGAAAGGAGATTTCTACGGAACTCTTTGTAACTTGCCTCTAGTGCTTCTCCAGAAAGCATTCCAATTGGTATTTCAAAAGATGAAACTATATCTGGACTGTGTATCACAAGTTTATGTACACATATAGGCATATAATACCAACTGTACAGCTCAAGGTATCCAAATTTTTCCAAATTTCAAACTTTTATCGAAAAGTCTAACTTTTTCCGCCAAATCATTCTATCTGTACGAGGACACTTTTTTATTTGGAATTCATTTAAATGACGCCTCCAACTTAGGTGCTCTGCGACTTCATGTTACCGATACTACAGCTTAAAAAACATTCAATATTTAGACAGATCTTTAAATTGACACTACAGCTGCATCCACTTGCTCTTAAGACTGTGAGAATACGACGGCAAACCACAAAAAAATAAAATCTTAAGTCGACCATTAATAAATTGACAGAGCTTATATGCAAGTGATTTTTTTTCCCCTGTGATGATCATCCCACTTGAAACTCCTTCTTCGAAAACCCTATTAGCTGTTTGCAAAATAATGGGATTCGTATATGCTCTACAACTTTTCTTTGCCCAAAACCTTCAACATACCACAGGCCTACTCACGAGGGAAAAGATTTCGATTTTATTGCTTGCAAAAAGCTTAGTTCCTTTCTTCATTTATAGACAAGACCAGAAGCTATAAAATTGTCTCGCAAAGCCATTTGTGTGTTTATTTCAGCAGAAGAGACTCTCGTTGTATTTACCAAATAACAAAAAAAAAACAACATCTTGAATTTGAATTCTTTTCTGTGCCAATAAACAGATTAGCCGGTACATGCCAGCTAAAATAGTTGACTTTATATTTATTTTTCTTAAAGAGCAAGGAAGCTCTCGTGAGCTGGTGAAATGCCACAGCCCAATGAACGCCAGAACACCAGAATTGCCAATTAAAAATAACTCTGCTCCGTTTATCTAAATTCCAATAATCCCCCAATAAGGACGGATAAATCAGAAGGCGCACAAGTATAGGGACGACGAAACCAAGAGACACTGACGCAATAACAATAGCACTCATCCCCCGCCACCTAAAACCAGTACCACCCACAACATCAATAAAGCGATTTTGTTTATTTCTCTTACGTTTATCCTTTTTGTGTTTTTCTTGTGTTCACTTGTTCATTTTAGGTACAGAGAGGAAGGAAGAAATAAAATAAAAGAAAACGACATACAAAACAAAAAAAACATATGAGGAGCGAGTAAATCCTTCGTAAATCTCATCTTATTATCCCTGCGGCACTATAAGTGTATACATCAAGGATATTTTTTTTCTGCCGCCCGACATAACATCAGCAATCAGCCTTTAGACTGACTCCACCCTCACTCCATCGCTCTCACTCCAAATCCTCTTGCAAAACTTTTATCACTGTGTGTACTTACCGGAGCAAAAATCCAGTGATTAGCTGGGCCTGGAAATGATTTCAATTAGGGCTCCAAATCCTTTTGATTAATTAATATGTTGGCATAGAATTTACTTTGAATTACAAATGGAAGACAATTCTTGTTGAATTAAGGAGACTGAAGGACACATATGAAATAGAGCAGAGCTAATGGAAGCCAAAGTGCTGTCATTTGGGATTCTGCTTTATTGCGCTCGAACTCAAATTAGAGGAGGTATTTACCATAAGTTACCAGAAGTGACCATGGCTAATTAGAGCACCACCAGATGCATTCATTGCAGATTGCGACCTAATTACTATGCGCTCAACACTCTCTGGTATTGGGTGGTCGAAGACATCTCCACCATGTCCCACGTACTTATCAGTTTTTGGTGACAACCAATCATGCAACCAAAACTGCTGCTGCCTGAGTCTTATCTGAATCGCTAATCTCGGACGTTATTTCTCATTCCTTTCTGCTGTATCACTGCAACCAGCAAAATGATGCAACAAAATGCGGTGTGCGAGGTGTTCCCTACCTTGTTGTCCATAGCTCTAGCTCCACACAGAATTAGAATTCAATCGAAGCCAATTTTCACCACCGAAGTATTTAGATATCGCCTTGAATTCGAACGATACCTTCGGTGGCCGAGGAGGCACACCATCTATACTACGATGGGTTATTTGTGACACTGATTGCTTTGCATCGCGATCGAGTGGCACTTGTGGGGATCTTGAGTGTGGTGCTGTGTTCATTAGCACATAGCTGGATGGAGTTGCGGGTGCAGAAACGAGTGCGCTGTCGTAGTTTGCTGGCAGAAGGACAGTAAATAAATCTTAACTTTGTGCCGCTAAACAGAGCAAATTTATTTTATGAAAGGTACTTGGTTATGCTTTGCTTCACTTCATGTCTTTGTGTCCAAAGCCATGGCAGAGCATTGAAGCAGCACAATTTACAGACAACCATGCTGTGACATTATAATTGCATGTAAGTGGCTGCATAAAAGCCAAACACCGAGATGTTTGTTCCGATCGTGATTTTAATAAACAATGCACCTTGTACCCTTTACTGTCACAACAAATTAAAATGGAATATGCGCTATGCAGGTGCATTTAAGAGATTGTCAAATGATTTTGAGTTTTTTAGGGGAGGTCATAGATAAGAATCATTTCAGTTTTTGATCACTTACCCAAAATACCAATGGGTTTCTATTATGTTTATGGTGTAGGTCTAAATTCTATTTAAAGGAACCCGGATGATTAAGCTTTTGAAAGGGTAGTCTTAGAGGTGGAATAAACGCCGCCGCCTCGCAGGAAAATGTCTCCGCCCAATTTACACGGTCAGTAACAAGCGTCACCCTCACCAGTCATTTGTTATATGAAGTAACACAGACTTTTCTATAGGTTCCGCTTTATCAATATAAAAATAATTTTTCAACGAGTTAGTTTATATTCTAATAAAAATATCCACAAAAACTCTCCTTGGACGAGACAGGTTAGCCTCCATAAGAATATTTTTCAACACAGATAGAGGTATCCCCTCAATGAACTTCTTTTTAACCTTTGAAATGAAGAAAGAAACAACTAAGTCTGTGTAAATAGTGCCGCTTTACCTTCAAGTGAATTTTCTGGGATTCCTGACTTGTAAAGAAAATAATGCATTTTTAAAAAAAAGTGACTAAATGGTAGAAGGCTTTGAAATGCATGTTTGACATTAGTTTGGTTATGATTTCAGACACAAGTAAGTATTTCAATCAGAAGATATTACAAAAAATAATTGATTTGATACAAATATTGTGGAATTGTGTTGGCCAATGTGTACCTAGTGCTTTTTGTGTCGTGTATACTTTTATAGTGATTTAATAAAAACATCGACTTAAAAGAAGCATGTCCATATGCTCATGTGGAAGTGCTTTAGATATACAAATTCAAAGAAACAAGAACGCTCGCAGAAGATCAATAAGATGATTATGAGGCATCTGATGTAATCAATTTTATTCGAAATCCTGCTTAGGAGAAAGTTTCGGATTTGGAGTAAGAGGCATAGATTGAAAAAGATGTTCTTTTGTCCGACTCCAAAGGGAGATATGACAATACTATCTTGTCTCAAAAGACGCACCTTGTTGAAAGACAGAACCGCAGATCAACAATCGCAACATTGATCGAAAGCGTGGAGGAGCTGCAAATTATTCGCTGCTATTTACACCGAATTATGTTTTTAATGATATTTTATGTTACAACATTTGGTATGCACATTACTTTGCGATTCAAAATGTTTTTGTTCTTCACACTAGTCGATAACAATACCCAGAGCGCTTAATAACTGATAAAGCAGTTGCCTTTTGTGATTTGTTGACTCAATGCCAAAAAACACAGTATCTCACATAATGACATAATACTGTTCTCTGAAAGCCTATATTTTCTCGTTAATAGCTTACATGGTTTTGACGAAAAAGTTTGTTTACCAATACTTTGAAAATTTTTTGAATATGTATTTCCTAACCGACATCTTTAATTTTAAAAAAAATTTGTGAAAACATCTTCTTGCAAAACTTTAAGATTTGCTTATGTTCTTGATTTGCAAGAAACCCGTTTTTGAAAGAGTGAAAGATAAAAAGGCGGGTTTTAAAAAAACTGTCCCAACGATTTTGATTCAATTTTCAGCGTTTACATGTACTAGCAACTTAATAAAAATTTCATTTCTATATTTTCGCTAAAAACTTCTGGAATATTAGATTTAACTATATTTCAATATTTTATGTGTTTTTTTTTCAAATTTCAAAATTAATGTGTGATTGGCAACACTGTACCACCGAGTCTTGAGTTGGTGGGACCCGATTTTATTTCTCGCATTCAATTTGTCTGTGAGAGAAGTATTGCAATAAGAAGTCAAAGACATTGCGAGGATGAGTTTACCTACCCACTTACTTAGGTGGGCATTACAGTTCGGGGTGAATAGGGGCCTCAACCAACTTCTTTCGATAACGAATTCGACTTCGGGCGAGCTCTCTCCAGCTTTGCACTTTGAGTCGGTTGAGGTCTTCTTCCACTTAACTGCGCCACCTAAGACGAGATCTTTTCCTTCCACGATTTCCCTGCAATAATGTGCTTTCGAAAACCCGTCGTCGGTTGATGTCCATGCGATCTACATGGCCCAGCCATCGTAGCCTCGCTATGCGTTCTCTTCTAGCCATGGCCTTATCGCGGTATTATTATTTATTATTATTATTATATACTATTATTTCTTTATTGCCTTCTCAACCCAAAGAAGCAACGGTTGGCCAAATTTATCCCCCGTTTGATCCCTGCACTGATGTTGTTTTCCGTGTCTATAGCGGATCCTAGGTAGACGAAGTGCTGTACTAAAATAAATAAATAAATAAATAAATAGGGTGGCGCAGCAGAGCGAGGAGCTCTTGGGCTTAGCGCATTTCTCACAACCATGCATTGTGAGGGAATGGAGGGGACCTACAATTTTTCGCCGGTTCCGAACGGCTAATTGAGAATGCGCTTTTCATGGCAATGAATTTACTAACGGAGGACTTGCCGATTCCTCGCGAAAGGCGATACCCATGGGAAAACATTTTTGCATTTTGCCTCTGCTGGGATTCGAACCTCGAACCTCTGGGTTAGCAGGTGGACATGCTAACCATTGCGCCACGGGTACTACCTCGAAGTTATGTCTGTCTATTGTGAAGTTTTGTCCAATTTGTGGATGTTCTGTGTCCTTGTTAGATGACAACATATACTTCGTCATCCTGCATACTTGTACAAGTTTTGCAGGGATACCAAATATAGACATGACTCTGTATACCTCGCCCCGTCAATATATCATACGTGACCTTGATGCCGATGCAGAAAGGTTCTCCCTTTTTAAAGATCGGGCTTACGATACTAAGGTTCCATTCAGATCAACCTGTGCATGCTCTTCAGAGGCTGCGGTTCTCATAGCTTGTTGACATAGCTGCAACTGGTCTTCAATGCTTAATGCTGGTTGCATAGAATTCAAGGATATTTGGAGTGTCACTCGGTTGGAGAAGGCACTGGCAATCTCTTGCGATTGTAGCTTTCTGATGCCATATCTCTTCACGGCATTGGCTCTCACTCGTCCCTTAGTTAGAACAGGGTAGTGGTCCGAGTCAAAGTTGGCCTATGGAAAGTTCGGACATCTATCTGCCTTGTGTCGATCGCAACATGGTCAACTTGGTTAACGGTTGATTGATCTAGGGATCACAGTGTAGATTTGTGAACTTGAGATGAGAGAAACGAGAGCTGCTAACTGAAGGGTCCACCAAATTACTTCTTTTTTTTCAGTGGGCACAAAATATTGAGTGTAGCTTCGGCTGTGTGGCACGTAGCGCCGTCCTGTTAAAACCAAATTCGTTTAACATGGGCCGATAACGATCGCCATTGACTGTAACGGCCACTCCTTGCGCATTTTCGAAAAATGGCCCAATTATGCTTCTGGACCAAAATCCGCACCAAACAGTGACTCGTGTTGGGTGTATCGGCTTTTCAATGGATGCGTGCGGGTTTTCTGTGCCCCAAATGCGACAATCTTGCTTATTTACATACCCGCCAAGATCAAAATGATCTTCATCTGAAAAAAAGATTTTTTTTTTTGGCAATATCGTCATCTTCTCTGAGTTGACCGCAGGCCCTCTTAGCGAAGAAAAAATGCAACATATTCGTTCAGCGGAGTGATAAAACTTATTATCTGTCAAATCAGACATGAGCTAAGTGTTGCCATTCACGAAATAAGCACTAGTTGAAAAAAAAACGTTAGATGGCGGACCCTTTTATAAGATTAAGTCCCTCAGTAAAATCGATGAGTTCATCAGTAGTAATTTGTCTTTGACTTTTTGCTAAACTGGAGGCTCATTTGGTAAACTGTATAGCGGTTGTTGGAGTTATGTTCTTTGGTTTAAGATTGTCTTTGAAGTTCAAACTATTCAGATTCTATCCCCAAGAAATCGATCTTCTTCCTTTTCCAATTATATCCTCGCAAAAAAGTAGAATCACCATTTGACCTCTTTCTGAACCGCAAAATCCCAAATGGCCTATTTTGGAATTTTGGAATTTGGAACTCTGCCATGGGCTGTTCGGGATTGTGCATTCCAGCACTTCAACCCCAAAGTGAGTTGAATATCAAGCCATCAAAACTAGTTAGGTTAGGTTAGGTTAAATGGGGGGTGCAGCCACAAGTGGCAACACCTCACTCGGATCT
Source organism: Melanostoma mellinum (assembly GCA_914767635.1). Taxonomy (NCBI): domain Eukaryota; kingdom Metazoa; phylum Arthropoda; class Insecta; order Diptera; family Syrphidae; genus Melanostoma; species Melanostoma mellinum. The sequence goes on from OU612059.1 coordinate 5,003,753, forward strand.
CGAGGATCCATTGTGCTCCCCGGGAAATCATAGGATGAGGAAATGGGAGGATTGGAGAGGTGGATGGTTATTGTGGTATAGGGAACTCCCACTGAACCATTTGGAGCCCTGAGTAAATTTCAGGACGTTGCTCAGTGGGAGGTTAGAGATGTCGGCCAGTTCGTCGAAGAAGTATTCTCCGAGGGCTTTTTCCCAGTGTGGGCCAAGTTAGGACACTCACAGAGGGGGTGGAATGATCCTTCCTCTGCGTCTTCGTCTTGGCATCCTCTACTTAGGTCGGATGTGCTAATGCCCATTCTCATCACGTGGGTACCCAGCGATTTGTGGCCCGTGAGAATGCCAATCAACAGAGAGAGCCGAGGTCTGCTAAACTGCAGTAGAAATTTTGTTCTTTCTTGTAAATATCTGACCAAAGGTTTCTGGAGACTCGGCATGTTTCTAAAGATGACCATCTGTCATTGAAAATTGTGTTTGATTCTGTTTTCTTCTTGTTCTAGTGGCCTTAGAATTGAGGTGTTCGTTTCGCTGGATTCGAGTGCTGACCCGATTTTATCCAGCTTATCCGGCATTTCATTACCGATTATGTCACGATGTCCAGGAACCCAGGTTAAACTAACTGTGTTTGTCTCATTGAGCAGCCTAAGGTTACTGCGACAGCTGTCTACTAGCCTGGATTTTGTGATAATGGATGAGATAGCTTTAATGGCCGCCTGGCTGTCTATGAAGAAGTCAATATTTTTGTCGATCAAGTTTTGCGTAGCAAGGTGCTTCGCGGCTTCGCACACTGCGAGTACTTCTGCTATCAAAACTAGTCACTTGAAGAAAATGACGCTGCTAAGAACATGGCTATTCCAAGTATTGACCTCTGATCTCTGGTCTCTGATATCCCAGTTCTCTGCTTCATACTAGCCACTAGTACGAAAGTGGTGAGCGTTAACCTAAGAAACCATCGGTAAGCCTCTCGGTTTTTGATTGTTCCATGTCTGAGGCCAACCAAACCAACCAAATATCAGTTCCAGAAACGTTTCAGTCTGCCTCAGTGTTACCGCGGGGACACTATAGTGCCAAAAGGGACTCATTTTTTTTAACTTGGCTCGGGGACTCACAAAATTTAGATTTGGCTCATTTTTTTACGAATCCAAGTTACCTCTATACAAATCATTCATCTTTACTCTGAAGTCAACGTTAATTCATATTTTCAAAAGCTTTGTTAAATTTTGTAGACAAAACTAATTTTGAGAAGAATGCATAGTGTAAACGTAGCTTTTATTTCACTCCTGAACACCTGAACGCTGTGTCAGCATTCAAACATTTTCTTTGATTCACTCATAGGGGCGCTTTGTTTGAGTGAAAGCAAAAACACTATTTTCTTTGTCAATTGTCTTTGTCATCTTTTTTATATTTTTCTTATATTCTTGCTTACATCCGTGTGCTGTATTTAATTTTGATTTTTGACCCGCACACATTCAGTATATTAATTATTTGTATCTATTATTAAAATGAACTTAAAAACTAAAACAAAAGACTCAAATAAAAAAAAACAGTCGTATTTATAATCCCATTCCAAAGTATGTCTAACTTTGGACAGCTCTTAGAACAGTGTCCAACTCCAAATCGTATTTATAAACACTTTCATCGTTGTCTAAGGAACGTCTAACTTTAGACACCGAAATTGGTTGTCTAAACTATGGCTAAAGTGGCATTTGCTACAGCAAAAAACGATTTTGTCGAACATGTTATAAAACACTGTTGAGAGCTCTAAGATCGAAAAAAAATAAGTAGTTTGAGGTGCAAAAATACTACTTTCAACATTTTAATTTATAAATTGCACAAATTTCATCGTTTTATGAGACTTGGAAAAGCTGTAACTCAAAGTCAAATCAGCTGCTTTTTTGGTCTGGTTCAAGTGCTACGCCACACTCTTTCAGAGCCATTTTGTTGTTGCACTCGTATATCAAAACACAAAAAATGGTACTGCACGGATACATCATGAACGCCGCCATTTAGTTTTTCATTCGGAGTTGACAGTTTGAGAGGATGTTTAGACAACTGTTGGAATGCATTTATAAATACGAAATTGGCTAAGGGTTGTCCAACTCTTTAGACACCGTCTAGTTGGACAGTTCTCTAAGGGTGTTCTAAGCAAATTTTATAAATACGACTGAAAATGTTTAAGATGTTTATTGTGATATTTTTGTAAGCACAATGTGAATTGTATTTTTTGTTTTTTTTTATGAATTTAATTTATTTTATTTTTATTATTTATGTCTACTAACTATATATGTAAATATATAGGTTTTTTGTATTATTAAAATGAACTTAAAAAAAAAACAGAAGGGACTCATTTTTTTTCAAAAGGACTCATTTTTTCAGCCACTGGGACTCGTCAAAATTTGAGCCCGCGGTAACACTGGTCTGCCTATATTAAAATACCTAATATCTCTTATCAGAAATACACCCATACATGTCTATCTATGTATTGGAGTTTGTTTTTGAAGCTTCCCAATGCGCAGCGCTCTCTAGTTCAACAGTTTTCATTCCACAAACTTCATGATGTTGAATCAATTTTCGCTTCGAGTCCAACAAACACCCACAATCCCAAAAACTCCGCAAACACAAAACATTTTATTTAAATAAAATAAAAAAGCTCAAAGCTCGCCCGACGCATCCGCACCCCCAAAAAACCAATCGGCATGAATATTTAACAGTGTTTTGCGTTTCAAATAACACTTAAAAATTCTATTTACATTCTTCCATTCAGTGATGGCGTACGGGGCTTACCTCTTGTGCGGGTAACTCACTCTTCGATTGATTGAAACGGGATTCGGTTTGCCACCCCGTGCCTCTTTATTTGTTTTTGACTGTTCAATTTTCGGTTTCGATCACTGAAATATTTGCGGATTTTTGGCAACGATTTGGGCAGTGGCGGTGGTTTTCATTGAATTCATGCAAAAGTTGGTTAGTGTCTGTGTGGACTGTATGCATGCTCCTGATAACTGAGTGGTTTTTGTCTGAATAAAATAAAAACCCAAATGGAAATGCACTTCTCTATTCATCTTTTTTTTTTTGACTAGGGGGGACGAAAAATAATTATAAATCGAAAAAATGCATTTGCCTGTATGACGAGGACCAAAAGATTGCCTTGGTCCTGCAGCTTGTTTTGCTGAGGGATTATCGACAGCCTTCCACAGGAGTTATTTGTTGTTTGAAGTGCGTATTATTTTATCGCTGCCACCCATGCAGGCCATGCATCACTGGACAGCAAGGTATTGGCATGGCATTGTGGCCAAATAAGTTTTGGCATTTTTTCACTGTCCGATCCATGGATGAGTGAGAGGAGGTTCTCTGACGATTGATCGAACGCTTTTAAATGCAAATTTTTGACAAATTAAATTTCACGAAAAATGGCGAAGGCTGTTTGTTTTTTGCTCACCGATTCGTTTTTGTTGAAATTATTTGCATTTCAATGTTGAATTTGACAAGGGAATTCGAGTCCATTTGGAGTAGAGATACCTACGTATCTTTTTTTTTGGAAAGAAATGAAATAGTTCTTTTAAATTTGTTTGCTTAATGCGGAATATGTGGATATAAGCTCGAAAAGTGAGAAGTTTTTCATTTGTTTGACTTAGTCAAGGGCTCTTTTCTATGATGCTGGGTTTAGGCTTTTAGGGCAGCCAATCGTGACGATAGTTTTGTGATTTTTTATTTGAAAGTATTAGCTGAAGCTGTCAATATGCGCAAAGTGCAAATAAAGTATCAAGTTTTTTTCCCAGCGAATATATTTTTTTACCGAAAGTTGCTTTTTGCGCATTGAAGGTAAGTGGTTGATTCTGCAATCGAGCCCTTTTACCAAATATTTACTCATCCCAAAACCAGTAAATATGGGCTTCATTAGTGCATTGCAAAATTTATATTGTTACGGTGTAGCGTTAGGAAAACAGAAGGTATGTTTTTTTGGCAAGGCCAACCCTGGATTTACACTAGGTGCTCTCGGTGCTTTGGCACAGGGCGGCAAATTCTATAAGGGCGGCAAAATTTGAAACGAAAGTCAAAGATTCTTTCAGTCATAAAAGAATTTTTTCACTGTAAATTTCCGGAATTCCGATTATCTTATTATTATTCATCTGCATTTAATTATCTACATCTTCCCGATTAAAATTAAAATCACGCGCAGCATACGAAGAATAAAACTCCCTGATACACTCGTGGTCAACGATACTCGTCTTCAAGTATTCTTGCCGCACGGGCGGCAGCTGTTTCTTCGTGGTAGTAGCGACGAGTGTATGTATCTTTGTTTTTGCCTACTACCGCCAACAATGTTTTTATACCAAGTGATTTTGATGAAAAGCTCTATTGGGACTGGGAACATGAGTTTGCACATCACCTGCCGGTTGTTTTGGAACTAAAGTGGGGGCACAAAGTGAAATGCTGTTTTGTCAGCCCATACAAATTGTACTGAAAAAAGAAGAAATGGTGTCGGATTAAATAATTTAAATAAAATATAAAATCAAATAAAAGTGATTGAACTATGAGCGCATTAGCATCTTAAAATGTTAAAGCTTGAATAAAACAGTGCACACGAGTGATTTTTACCTTTCAAATGTATTTAATTTGCTTTTGAAAAATTTAAGAATATGCCATTTTTGTATGGAAAAAAATGTAAACAAAGCTCTACGGAGATTTTGTTGAGGGGATGATAAATTTTGTTTAACTTAAATTTTCATTGAATTATGAGTGGTCTTCGATATTTTATTGATTTAAACTAACGCACATTATTGATTATGAGCTTAATTTGTTCATTTGTGGAAATTTTAATTCATATTTTTCAACTTAAATTTTTGTTGAAAATCACAGCTCGTTTTTGCACTTGCATTTTGGACACTTCCAGTAAACTTTTTGGTTGTGCTTTAATTTCATATTTTTCTTTACACTTTTATTAATCCATTTCAATAAGAATTTCGAATATTCGACCGGCAAAACATTATATTTTTAAACAAATTTTTTGGAAAAGTGGCAATTTCTATACAAAATGTGACTTGTTGTGCCCCTGCTCATTTCTATTTTTGCCGCTACGCGTCGTGATGGCCAGTCCCAATACTCTATACACTCTGGCAATATTTCTGTTGCCCATCGTCTGTCAGGAAATTTTGTGCAAAACTCAAAAACTGGAAAGTTTTTTTATTAAAAAGAAAGGAGGCGAAAAGCGTATTAATGACGGCAATTGCCTCATCTCAGAGCAAATTGATATGTCACAACAATAATTCAAAAATCCTCACATTTCTCAAAATAAAATATCTATTTTGAATATGTGCGATGGTCATTTATTGCTGTTTATTGTAATTGTAAGTTTAAAATTGTGTATTTATTGGGTATAGGTTATGATGATGCGCGTTCTACTAAAACTTCGGACGAATCGTCAATCGAAACTCGTCAAAATTCCGCAGGTGATGCAGTTTTAAGTGAAATCAGTTTCAGTCAATATGGTAAGTTTTTGAATTTAAAAGAAATTTTAGAAAATGGAATCAATTAGGTTATTCAGGTCAATAAAGTTATGGCTCACCCAAGAACATATAAATGTCATAAATAACAAATTAATTGCGAATTTTCTGTTTTCAGAAGACAACGATGTTATCGACGATTCATCAAGTAATTCTTTTCTGCTCCAACCTGCAGAAAAAACTCATGTTTGACTACAGACCATGATGTTAATATAATTCCGCCTTCTTGTTTGCAACATAATTCAGGTCAAGAAGATAAATCGAAACCTCCAATTCCAGTTAAAGAAGCAACAAAGATCCAGCCTAAAGGGAGCGTTACAAGTGATGATACAGGAAAATGGATCATAAAAGACTCGACTAGAGATTACGTAGCAGTGCATGGATGTAAACAAAATAGGAATCTCGATTTCTTTGATACAGAACGAGTTTATTTCGTTTACTCAATGAGTTATAAGTCTGTTTTCTGCGTTTCATGTCTCTTATTTGATGCTGATTGCTCATTTAATGGAAAGACAGGTTTCAATGATTGGAGGCACGGAGGTGTTCGTGTAACTGAGCATGAAAACTCGAAAAATTACAAGAAAAGTATGTTAGTTCTGAAGGAAAGATCCAACATCGAAACAAGAATAGACAACGATTTGATTGAATGGAAGTTTTTCGATGCTGATAGAATTTCTTGCATTATTTGATCCGTTTTTAGAAGAACACATCCGCAGATTTGGCAACAAAGGATCTGGCGTTACGAGCTATTTATCAAAAACGATTTATGAAGAAATTATACAACTTTTGGCAGATAAATTATCATCGATCATCGTTCAGGAAGTCGAAGCAGCGAAGTATTACGCCATAATAGTGGATTCAACCCCTGATGTTTCGCACATCGATCAACTTTCATTCGTTCTGAGATACGTGCAAAAAGATGGTACACCTGTTGAAAGGTTTCTCATGTTCATTGAAAACACTGGACACAAAGCAGAAGATTTGTTGATGGCTGTAATATCTGTTCTTGAATGCTTCGACCTTGATATTCAAAATTGTCGAAGTCAGTCGTACGATAACGCGAACAATGTGTCAAGCATTTATTCAGGTTTACAGGCAAGAGTCAAAAAAATCAACGATCTTGCAGAGCATGCTCCTTGTGCTGTTCATTCAATGAATTTGGTCGGGATTCACGCAGTCGAGAGTACCCCCGAAGCAGCATCTTATTTCAACACAGTCCAAGCGTTGTACAACTTTTTTACTGCATCTACACATCGCTGAGAAATTCTACAAACTCATTAAGGAAAGAAGATTGCTTTAAAATCATTGTCAGCAACAAGATGGTCAGTTCGTCACGAAGCAGTTAAAGTGCTCAACAAGTTCTATGGTGAGATAATTGAAACTCTAATAACCATTGAAGAAGATATTACTGAGAACGCGATCACGAGGTAAGAAGCAAAAGGACTTCGCATTCAACTTGAACGACTGGAAACAACATTCATGCAGATTCTTTAAAATTTTTTACTTTCAAGGTTAGATGCTGACCGCCAAAGGTTGCAAAAGGTTGATATCAGCATAACTGATGTGGACTGATCTGGGCTATCGTGGACTGATCAAAGTAGTAGCTGATGCACGAATGGAATTCGAAGTTTATGAATAGAAAGCGTTAGAAATCTAAGAGAGTCAAGAGTACCAGAAAAGTGTTTCTAGAAGAAGAAGGAGAAAGTTGCAGGCTGACGAATCACGAGATGGAGATGTACGATTATAAACATCCGTAATTATCTTGTATGTAAACTTTGAGTTTTTTATTTTTTTTTTATTTTTACCATGTAACAATAAATGAATTCAAACCTTACGTTTTTGATTCATTTCATTCGTTATTTATATATAGTTAACGATCTCACAACTATTATTTCATTTTTTTATAAATCAATAATAAAGGCGGCATTTTTTAAGGTGCACAGGGTGGCATTTTAATGAAATCCGGCCCTGGGCAAGGCTGTCCTGTATACAACATCACTAAGCATGCAACAAAAACAACATCCAGGACAACTGATGTCGCAGAACGATGAGCAGAATCTAGTCCGGGATAGATTTTTGACGTTTATTTGAGTATCTAATGAGTATTTTGATGTTTCATTTTTAAATGTACTTATACATTCAGAGAACAAGAACAAGTCCTAGTCCAAGTCCAAGGACAGGCACAAGAACAAGTGCAAGAATAGGGGGAATCTACATCCCTCCGCGTAGGTGGGTGGGGCAATTTTATAAAAAAATTACAAATTTTTTTTTTTTTTTATTTAAAAAAAACAACTATGTCACTCACTACCACGTGCTATAATATCTCTGAAAGCTAATGCTTTGTTCTTTAATAGAAGGTTTAGTTTAAGTTCACTAAATGAATAGCGTTTCAAAAGTCAAAATTTAAAAAAAAAATTTGATTTAACTAAGCTTAGTTTCTTTGCAAAAAACCACAATTTTTCGGTTTCAGCAACTCGTTTGACCGGAATCAGCATTTGGGGCACAAGTCAATATAATTGGCCATTCCTTTGGGAAAAATTTCAAGTTTCTAATAGTTCTTGTATTTTAAACTTAATTTAAAACTAATATAATTAAATTAGTTATAGTTTTCATTAAAATTTAGATTGCACAGAATATTTTTTTTAATAACTTTTAGTATGCTATTTAAAACACATTTCACATTTCACTTCCGTGAACAAATTCCAATCAACGGAAAATTAACAACATTTTGTTTTCCGGAAAAAGTGGCTTTAATTTTTTTAAATTCTCAAAAACCAAGAAAGATTTTTTTTCGTGTTCTTTTTTGTCCCTGCTGACTGCACGGAAGGATATGGACCCCCCCCCCCCCTTCCGCACGTTTCTTTAATTGTCTTGACCTAACCTATCCGTCCTAAGCCTTTGGGAAACCGTATGTTAAACACCCTACACAAATAAAAGAAAATTCTAAATTATAAAAATATTTAAAGAGTAGAGAGCGGTGAAAATTTTTTTTTAACTTTTTTCTATAATAGTGTATACAAATTTCCGAAAATTTAATGAAAATCCATGGACTGGACGGATTCCGAAGTATAAAGCTTACGGCTTACGTCCACTAAGAAAAGAAAAACAAAATAAAGAAGCAAAATCTAACTCGGGTCAGTAATTTGTTGTAGCGAGTTTTCTAATGCTCACGTCCAAACCGAGCAAATTCTGTGAAGCGATGAAACTTTGGAAAATCGAAGCCATAATTGAAAGCAAATCTCCTTTCCTGTCAAGTTTTTGGTAAGTCGCTTCTGAAGAATCAAAAAATCTATGATCGCGTATCGAAGACCAGTAAGAAGAAGCCAAGTAGCCCGTTAAAATTGAAGTCGTGGGGTTTTACCTCGGTCAGCAGCATTAAAGCGAAATTCATTTGGTTCGGCTTTAGTAAATGCAGCGAAAAAAAATAACATCTCACGCCAGGGGTCGTTGATTTAAAAAGCTAGAGTTTCTCTCTAGAGCTTTAAAATGAGAAAAGATTTGTAGAGCATCTAACCAAATTTTATTGTGGCTCTGGTTTGAGAAATTTGGGAAAAAACATAAATAAGGCTCTTAGGTGGACTAATATGCAAAAAGATAGTTCTAAGGTGACAAACAACTAACTCAAGCCTGCACAAAACTCACTACACCACCCCCAAGTTGGTGTTTGATAATAATTTCCAAGTAACATACCTTCAAGTGAAGCTTGGGAAAATGGCACTCTCTCGGAAAATGAAGCAATATACTCTTGCACCGATAGTTCAAAAACCAGCGAAGGTGGAATGTACTCAGAAAAACTGAATTTCAGTCTTTTCTTCCGCCTACCCGAACATTGTAGTGTGTTCCAAGCGGAAATTCTGACGACTAAGGAGTTGCTGTCTTGGCTCAAAAAACGTCATATCCTCCACGGGTATTCAAATCTTCTCGGACAGCCAAGCTGCCCTTAAATCTTTTGCCTCTGTCTCTACAAAATCTATCACGGTCCAAAGTTGTAAAATGTCTCTAAGGGAGATGTCAAATCAGTTCAACCCTTCATGGATGCCGGGGCACAGGGACATACCAGAAAACTGTATGGCAGACGAACTAGCCAAAAAGGGCACTACCACTTCCCTACGGTCAGAATGGAACAACATAGGTGTACCTATCAATGCATGTAAAATCCTTCTTAGACAAGACGATTCGAGGATAAGAAACACTAGATGGACTGAGAGTAAATACTGCCTTGCAACAAAAAAAGTTTGGGCGTGTGTAGACTCAAAAAGCTCGAAACTCTTCGAACCGCCTGTATCTAGGTTCTATCATAGGTGTTCTTACGGGACACTGTCTAATAGGAAGACACGCCAAAAGACTTGGTGTGTTTTTCAATGATTTCTGCAGAAGCTGCATGGACAAAGAAGAGGAAGAAACCGTTCAATACCTTCTTTGTTCATGCACTGCACTACTTCCTTGGAGGAAAACTCATCTCGGTGAAGTCTATCCTAAAAGCCTTTCGAAATACATCAAAAGCTCCATGTGGTTCGACTTGCGGGTTATCCGGCAAGTCCCGTAATAGAAGATAAATGGGTGATCAACTCGTAAATCTTACAGCGGGTTTCTGAGGTTTCAGCAGGTGATTAACTTTCTGATCTCTGTGGTATCACAATGGGCCCTTGCGGCTTAAGTGTGTCAGGCAATGTATTCATTGGCTGACAGCCACTTCCACCTAACCTAACCTGAACAAACCAGAAAGGAAGCTTCATATTCAAAAATCCCGTTCTCTCAATAGAAAGTTACATCGAAAACCCAGCTTTTAAAGGCAACCAATCAATGAACATCGAAACATTGGATTAAATAGACTGTCATTGCTTTGATTTAGTTAAGTTTTCCTTCGCTACTCTAGTGTAACGCAAAAATTGATAAAAGAGTTCCTCTTGCATACCTGTTCCAATGAGTTCCTTTTCTAATAATGGAGAAGCGACATCAGCTCTATTTATGCGAATATTGAAATACTTGGTCGTTTCACGAAATTCTTTTTGTCTTTTAAAATATTATGTGTAGACGATGAACCTGAGAACCTAAATAGCAAAATTGTTGTAGGAAGTCTTCAAAAATGGTATAGATGGTCGCAGGAGCGGATACTTCTTTGTCTACGTCACATTCACGTGCGGAAATAGACCTCTGCCCATTCAAATTATGAAACTGAAGTTAACTAGACTTAAAGAGCAATGATTGATAAAATACTGTTGTACCCAAATTAATGGCCAGTCCTCCAATGTGTTAGCAAACTGTAGAATAAGTTGGGTTTATATAGTAAAAAAGTCGCTAATCTTTTTGCTACTCAAAATGTTTCTAACAAATTTGAACTGTTTCCAAATTTTAAATAGTACTCATACGCCATACACATTTTTTTATTTATTCTTTTTAATTTAGCAAAAAGCTATGCGCCTCTTAACTGTTTGCACATAGCCATTTTTACTACTTACGACATTCAAAATATTTAATTACTAAACGAGTATAAATGTTCGCCTATAAAACGGTCAATCGCTTTGAATTGGTAACGCAGCAAATCAGTGTAATTTGCAGCAGTCTGTAGTCTTCAATTCAAATTGGTAAATATTATGAATTATTTGAAAATGATGTTAAATATGCAGAACTCCCAATTTCACAGTAACTACTCCATAAAGCTCACTCAATAGCTTACGAGTTCAGATTTTGATGCATTAATGGGTTGCTGTTGCACATGAAAGCGATGCTGACATCCGCAATGCATGCCACAAGCGTGTGCCATCCTTTAGTACTCATTGTGGAACCCTACTCCACTCTCTTTTTGAACTAAAATCAAATATTTATCCAATTTTAATTAAAATTTCAAATCTCGCTCGCACCATTCGCTTAGAGCCTTCACTCGATTTCAAAGCAGTAAAGTTTGGAGCGGGACGTGGTGGTGATGGCGTTCCAAACTTTAACTCATACATCCATAATGATAATTGAAATTAAATGTAAGTATTGACAAAAATTTCCATCGTGTTGAAAGGGAAGAAAAGGAGAAAGGGTCTGGGAGTTCTGGGATCTGGGATGGAAGTAGAATCATGTCAGTCTATCGAAAGATGATGTGTGACGATGACAAACGCTGGATAAAGGATGAGCGATGATGTTTTGGATCCACCATCCTGTGCTTGCTTCCAAGTTTAATGACTGCCACAGCAACGATGTTGCCTATGATGATGACGATGATGATGATGTTGATGACGCTGGGTAAACAAGAGTAGCACATCGTTTAGTTGTGCCGCGGTGGAATTTCTTTGTACCCATGTCGATCCCTTGTTTGACATGATAACGCAGCTGGAAGCAGATGCCATAGAGAAAGCCCCGGCTGGTGTCGAGAAGCGTCATATTTTCCAAGGAGCAGGGTCTGGATTGTGTGCGTGAGGATTGCAATTTTGCTTGTAAGATTCCATCCTACCATACCCCTACCCTGTACATTTCGTCCCAGAGAAACGCAAATATTTTCTCTTGTCATGTTCGTGAACAGAGAATGACTTCACTCCACATCGAATGTAGAGATGGAATCTCATCGTCGGCGACGTCGTCGTTTGTTGGTTTTGATTTTTCGCTCGGAAACATACATATTCGAGGACAAAGTAGTGTTTACGTTCAGTAAACATATTTTGTGGGCCAGGCGGATTTTGTACAGAGAACTTTCCGGGGTAGGGAACATCCAAATATACGCACATTGATGAGTGAGTGGGTGGCAATGTCCTGACTTTGTCACAGAGAGTGTAGACCCTTTTTTGTTGAGGAGTGGGTCTACTCCAGCTACGTTTGTGTATATTTTAGTTTTAAAGAATTGGTTTACTTTGAGGACACATATGGCGCATGTGTTCGTGCATATGTGGCACGTTCGCACAAATTATGTTGTATTGTGCGTGTTGGGCCCTCTTTCCTTTGCTCTGTGTATTTATTTGATTTCCTTTTTCGGGTCACATTAAGGACAAATGGTACCTACTAAGCATTGTGTATCTGCCAACAGGGAGAAGATTTCACAGGAAAATAATTGGAAATTATTTGAAGAAAGAATCTTGTGGCTAATCGCTGAAGGGCAATTGCAGTAAATAAAGTACTCATTTTGGGGAAATTATTGTAAGAGACCTGCGTGAAGATGAACCGAACACTTCTAAATAGAAAAGAAAACTTTTGGGTTAGAGATAAGAGAGCACACTTTCTTAATTACGTGCTTATTAGTGTAAGTGCGGAGTAAGAGTTGGAGAAAAGTATCATAGGTGTCATAGAATAAAGCCGGTGACAAAAATAGTTATGCTCTTGAATAAATAAAATCATACAAAAACACTAACGGAAAACATCTCAGAAGTCAATACCATAGCTCCCACCACTGAAACTAAATATGCCAAACTATGGACATAAGATAATGTAACTGAATTACTACTTTAAGCGGTTTTCTATACTGCACAATTATTCTGGGTGTTTTTTACACTACTATCATTTAAGTAACCCCGAAATATGCTTTGATTTTTTGTATGAAATTTAATCGAACCTTACATTTTAGATCCAAACTGCTTTGAAGTTTTGACAAAGCTCAAATAGCTTGCAACTTTCAAGCTGTTCATTTAGTGGCTGAGGGGCTTCAAATATCTTGAACAAACTGACCCCAGCGCCGGATATTACCCCATTAAGATAGTTTCTGTCAACGATTCGATCTGTTAAAAGTACAACTGCAAATGAAGCGCCGCCATTGGATACAGATAGGCACTACGTTTGACGTTAAACTCCAACCGAAAACAAAATTCAGTAAAAATGCGTGCGAACTGAAATGTGGCGCGAATTTCCGAAGATTAGAAAAAAACAAAAAAGAAGAGGGAAATGAGCTTGGTTATCAGTTATAACTGAGGTATTACGCAACATTTGGTGGCCTTTATTTGCTGCAGTGGCTACACTGCATCATGGTGGTTGAACACCTTTCGAATATTTTACAAAGACTTTTCTCAATGCAATTGCATATCAAAAATAGATTTAAACTGAGAATTTGGTCAAATATGTATGTGCATCACAAATCCTTCAAGCAAGTTTATTCAGAGCTCCAAATGGTTCAGCAAGGGTTCTAAACCTGCAGCTACACGATCAAGATATGGTAAGCCATCAGCCTACATATGTATACACTATGTCAAATTCCTGTTCGTGTTTCGGCAAATGGCTTTCAATCGACATGTCATTATATATTTTCAAAATGGCACCCACGAGAAATTTGAAATTCAAAATTTTCTTCCAGGCACTCTTTTCTCTTTTTGAACGAAGCTGTCAATTTCATGGCTACTGAAACTGCTTTTCGGGTGGCGTTCAATATTCCATACCAGTTGGGTTTCAATTTCGAAAAGTTTGTTTGTGTATGTAAAAAAGTTTAAGTGTATCGCAAATGGCTTACCATATCTTGATCGTGTAGCCCCGGGGTAAGCCCTGAAAAGCTAATCCTACTCTATTCATCACCTCCTAACACGTCCCCCAACACGCGTTTCTTACCCTTTCTCTGTTATTTTAGGAAGCACAATGGATTCTTGTGATCCGAGTGAGGCTTTGCTGCTTGCGGCTGTACCGAGACCTATTTCCCTGCACCCTAGTGCATGTGATCTACGCTCTATTAAATCTCCAATCTTGTTTCCCTATACCGTATTCTGATTACACTATTTGTCAAACAAGGCACTATGACAATCAAGAAAACAGAGAGCTCTCAGTCATGGTTTTTATTGCCAAAGTGGCACAAAAGCACATTACCGATAGGACAACAGCAGTGGCGGAGCAAAGGAGGGCGTGGGGTCGGGCCACCCTGGGTTGGGGTGACACCCAAAAGCTACCAAGGAGTATATTATACTATGGCGTTATAGAACGTAGAAGATGCAATTAACTTTGGTTTAAAAACATCGGAGAAATACGACATTCCAACAAAAATAAGAATTCGTCATAGAAAGCAAATGGCTGGTGAGTTAGCAACTGGTGCAGGACTTTCTCTGAGCGCTGAACTACGGAAAGACATGTTCGAGTGCCTTGATCGATTCATCACTGAACTTCGAATAAGAACAGAGTCTATAAAGGAGTCGGCATCATTGTTTGAAGTTTTACAAGCGAATACTTTACTTTTAGCAAACATTAATGATTTGAAAATAGCTGTGCTTATGATGAGGTGTCAGAGTCAGAATTTCTCTGAGAGATACCAAGGTTAAGAAGTCATTTGAAAGCGGCTGAAGTGACGACATCTAATTGTTTATCTTTAGACTTTATGAAATTCATCCTTGAATGGGACTTTGCAGAATATTTTCCCAATCTCATTCTCGCATGTCTGACACACATTGCGTCATGTGAAAGGAGATTTGGTAAGCTACAACGAATATATTTGGAAGACGCCATCAGCTTTCCTGCTTTAAAAGCTAGGAAAAAGACGTTTTTTTTAATGTTTTCTGTTTTAATTTGCAGCAATTTTTTTTCTCCTTTTTTAAATTTTTTTTTTTTCGAATAAAATATTTCAACTCAAATCAAGTAGATAAAAACACGAGATACATTTAAGTGTCAGAATTCACAGACACTAAAAATGTGTTTGCTTGCTGTTTGCTACACCTAACACTTTAATGTAAAAAATAAACAAGGTATACAAAAAAGGCATTCATCATGACTCTATAACGTTCCCCACAGATTTCAAAACTATGGCCGGCGTCATTTTTGAAAAAATATCGACCAATGATCCCCTCTGCCCAAAAAACAGTGTTTTTTTGAGGATGTAACGGCAGCGGTGCCATCGTCTCAACAAGAACTTTTGGATTATAATGAATCCAAACGCTACAGTTTTATTTGCTAACGTATCCATTCAACCATAAGTGAGCTTCATCGCTAAACAAAATTATCTTGTGAAAATTGGGATCGGTGGCCATCCCCGAGCGTTCAACGTGCCTGGTGGTCGTTCTTGCACGAATTGGATTTTGTAAGGCTACAAACCAAGAGCCCTCCGAAAAATCTTCGATAAAGTGAATGAACACAGCTCCAATTGTTGCGCACTGTGGTGGATGGAGTCATTCGCGTTTTTTGAGCTGTTCTAAAGTATCACTGTACGCCGATACGCGTTTCTGAATAATGGCCCCACTAAAGTAAACGTGAGGCGAAACCGATCCATGATGGTTGCTCGAAGTGCCAACTCTACTGTGCGAGTATAAATAAAAATTAAAATGAAAAGTTCAAGTGACCTTCACTCCTTATGCGTTTCGCCCAGGTACAAACAATGGGCACATCAGCTAGATGTTGTTTGTACCTTTGAGTGAATGTCACTTGAACTTTTCATTTTGATTTTTAAAAATCAACAATCCATAAGGAAATAATAAGTTCTTTTATAATTTTTCTCTTTTTTTAAATAAAAAAAATTGAATAGGGTGGCTCAACAGAGCGAAGAGTTCCTTGGCCTGGGCAATTTTTCACAACCATTGCTTTATGGGGAATGGAGAGGACCTTCAATTTTCAGCCGATATGACGCAGAGCGCAAAATCATAATTTCGGTAATAATTTTGAACGGTTTGGCAAACGTTGCTGTTCCGAAGTAAGCCTAATCATTATAAAATGGCAAAAAGGCAGACTTCGAAAAGAGTATTGCCATATTGAACACCACACCATTTAGCTTCTACTTTATTTATTTCTTTCGATTCGCGTAAAAGCGGAGTTTTTTTAAACTCTTGAAAAACAGACACATCATGGATTTTAATTACTCCTCCTGCTCATACACCCCACGCATAATCCATTAGAAAATTGTCACTCAAAGTCTTAATCCGCAGACTAATTTTATTCCGTCAGCATTCGCATACCTAACTCAAGATTTCTTTTTGCACCAAAAGAAAAAAAGAGTCATGTCTGCACGAAATGAATTCCTTCTACAGTCATGTTAGAACACACTTTAAGTACGTTAAAATCCTTTCAAAGTACTCGCATCCCATTTGACGTAATTGAAATCATTGCGACGAGTACTTTTCGCGATTCTAAATCGCGTTGCATTTTGAAATCCTTTATATGCTAATGTAATTATCCAAAGTACATTCCATTGCCATCAGTGCAAAGATGGGGATTTGCCAGCCATTTCATCGGAAGGACAACTAAGGATAATAGTAATAATCTAAAGACACACAGATAACAACCAGCATTTACGATGCTTTTCTTCTTCTTTTTTTCTATGCGATGTGGTGGGGCGGCGCGGCGTTGGTGGTGTAAGAAAAAAATATTTTCTTGTTGAATACTTATTCAATTTCTTTAAAAGGACACACCGCACCATCACCATCATCATCACCATCGTATTCGTCGTTTTGGTGACGATGGCCTTGTCAAAGAAAAGTCCTTGTGCGTTGCGGCAATCATTATGCGGTTTGCATTATTTTGTATTTTGTTGTGGTTTTATCTTTCCATTCAACTAACCCCTCTGGTACCATCCATTCCAAGTCCTTATTGAATTCCCTGTCCTTTTTTGTTTCCACTATTTCTCTTTTTCTTGTTGTTGTAATGTTTCACACGACCGAGAGTCGTTTGAAATTATTTTTTAATGCACTAAAAGTCATTTGCATCCAATTTCGCATTAACTTTGACTCTAAAGGTACTTTTCACATAAAAGTTGGTCCTTTCATGGTCCAGTTTGCCTGCATGCGGTTAGAGTATTATCCTTTGATAGTGCGAGGTGTGGTGTTATGGCAGAAGCGCTTTTCCTTGTGATGATCGGAGCACTGCAAACATTAAAAGTGTCATCGCATTTGGAGATGTAATTGCACTTGTGTACAGAATGAGGCAGCATGGATACTAAAAGGAGAAAGTTTTCCAAGGACTGTGTTAGCCGCTCTGTTCCATTTTTGTTTTCGGTATTTTGAGTGCTCAGCCAAAAAGATGTTGTACATCATTTTGCATAATATTTCCATTAAAAATCTGTGTGATTTTATGCAAAGCTCGTGTCGCGTTCTGTCCGCACATCCGAAAGTTTTGACTCAAAAAAAAGCGAAAGTAAAAAACTATACAATAAAGTGGATTGAGCAAAGTTGATGATCTAACAAACTTTTTGGTGGCACAAGTTCCCGGGCATTGGCAGCAGACAGACGGAAATTGCGCAATAAGTGGTAACTAGAGTTTGAGGTAAGTCAGGTTAATTGAGTCTTAAGGTGTAAAATGTCAATGCATTGGGCCGGACAAACATCAAATCAATTTGGCTATCTTTGAATCTAAATCGGATTGCAGCCGGCTGCAGCTGGCAGACGGAGAACGAGTCAATTAGATTTGTATCTAAATCCCTAGAGACGTTGACACACCTCTCGTTTGATTGGAGCTTAATAAATATTTTACTTAAATGGGTAAGTTGTTTGGCGATCAATCGAACGCAAGGCTATTTCTTTCCGCGGTTGGGACTCAAAATAAGCTAACGAGTGACGGCAATTCACTTGAGTGGAATAGATTTGTTACGAAAAGTTTAATTGAATATAATCCGATGAAATTGAAACATTGCTATAGAGTTTGTTTGGCACTGCCCTACAAAGTAGAACGACATGTCCAGAAATGTGTGATGAAACCAGTGGTTGGAATCAAAGTGTGAAAATCAACATTGGAATCAATTCAAAGATTTGAAAGTGTGCCTAATTGAAATGTGACATGACGTAAACTTTAAAAAGCTGTCGAGTATTTGTTTCAAAGGACCAAGCACATTGAAGTGGTGGGTTCTAGTTTTGAGGCATTTATCCAGCAAGGTTAGGTTAGGTTGAATGGGGGTGCAGCCAGAAGTGGCAGCCCCTTGAAAAGAGAGATGAGGAGGTGCGAGGTTTGGAGAGTAAGAGAGATGGGTTCGATTATTAGGGTAGGGAACCCCCACTGAACCATTTGGAGCACTGAGTAAGTTTCAAGACGTTGGTCAATGGGTGGTTAGAGATGTCGTACAGTTCGTCGAAGAAGTATTCTCCGAGGGCTTTTTCCCAGTGTGGGCCAAGTTAGGACACTCACAGAGGGGGTGGAATGATCCTTCCTCTGCGTCTTCGTCTTGGCATCCTCTACTTAGGTCGGATGTGCTAATGCCCATTCTCATCACGTGGGTACCCAGCGATTTGTGGCCCGTGAGAATGCCAATCAACAGAGAGAGCCGAGGTCTGCTAAACTGCAGTAGAAATTTTGTTCTTTCTTGTAAATATCTGACCAAAGGTTTCTGGAGACTCGGCATGTTTCTAAAGATGACCATCTGTCATTGAAAATTGTGTTTGATTCTGTTTTCTTCTTGTTCTAGTGGCCTTAGAATTGAGGTGTTCGTTTCGCTGGATTCGAGTGCTGACCCGATTTTATCCAGCTTATCCGGCATTTCATTACCGATTATGTCACGATGTCCTGGAACCCATCAGGTTAACTAACTGTGTTTGTCTCGCTGAGCAGTCTTAGGTTACTGCGACAGCTGTCTACTAGTCTGAATTTTGTGATAATGGATAAGATAGCTTTAATGGCAGCTTGACTGTCTATAAAAAAAGTCAATATTTTTATTGATCAAGTTTTGCGTAGCTAGGTTTTCCTCCCAGCTTTCTCTTGTCGGAAATACTGTTAGGGCCACTGGATTGAAGTCAATATGCGGGGGGGTTTAGTCTGTTTGAGTGTTTATACCTGTATGGTTCATGATGGTTCTATGGCCTGATATGCCCGTTTTTTAATTATTGCATTGTTTGAGTAGCAGTGCGCATTTGGCCGCCATCTCCTTAGTAAAAAGATCTAGGGAAGCTTGTGACAGGAAGGTTTCCAGAGCTGCAGTTGGTGTCGTTCTCATGGCACTGGCTGAGCCAATGCAAGCTTTTGGATTTTGGTCATGGTCATAAGGCTTTGACGCCTTCTCTAATGATGGCCACCAGACCAGATAGGCATATGTGAGGATTGGTCTTAGTATGGATGTATACATCAAGTGAGTAAGTTCTGTGACCAGGTCCCCACTTTTTCCCAAAAAGTTTACTCCACGTGTAGAAAACGATTTGAGCTTTCCTTTCTTTTTCTTTTAAATTTTCTTTTCAGTTAAGTTTACGATCAAGGACTATTCCGATATATTTTGCCGTACCAGATAAGTTAATTGGTATACCATTAATGGTGGGTGGAAGTATATCTGGAATGTTACATTTTCTGGAAAACAGAACAAGTTCTGTTTTTGCAGGGTTGAAACTTAGCCCACAGTTTTTTGCCCAGCTGATGAGCTTGTTTAGAGCTGTCTGAAAGAGTTCGCAAAAGAGTTGTTGTGAGTTTTCCCCAAGTCGTGATCACGATGTCATCAGCATAGGTTACGGCTTTTATTCCGCTCATGTCAAGTTTAACCAGGATTTGGTTAACTACGAGGAGCCAGAGTAGCGGGGATAACACTCCTCCTTGAGGTGTACCTCTACAAGTTTTGACTTTTAGGGTGCTTGCACCCATTTCCGCTTTTGCTAGTCTCGTTTGGAGCATGGAGTCGATCCAGTTTGATAACGATGGTTCCATATATATGGAACTTAATGCCATGCGAATAGCACTGTATTCAACGTTGTTCCTCTTCTATATCGAGGAATGCAGCCAACGTGGACTCTTTGTATTGGATTGACTGTTCAATGGTTTCGACTACTTCATGAAGTGCAGTCTCAACTGATTTGCCCTTTATATATGCATGTTTGGCTGTAGAGATCACATTGTTATTCAGTTTTGCTCGGAAATGCGTTTCTATAAGTCTTTCTAGAGTCTTAAGTTGAAAGGAGGATAGGCTTATTGGTCTGAAATCTTTGGGTTCAGTGTGTGAGGGCTTACCGGTTTTGGGAATAAATGAATCGTTGATTGTTAAAACAACATAAGTGACATTTTTATTTTTTTATGCGAGAGACAAGAATCGAAAAAATCTACCCATAAGCAATGAAAACCATAACATTTTAAGCGAGTACCAAGCTGGATTTCGCAAGGGTTACTCAACGGTAGACAACATATTCGTTCTGACTGGTCTGGCTAGAATCAAAATCAGCAACAACAAAAAACTTTACGCCTTTTTCGTCGATTTTAGAGCAGCCTTTGACACAATTGACAGAAATGCGCTGTTCTTTAAATTGTATAATTTAGGAGTGTCAACTAATTTTATTAATGCATTGGAAAAGCTGTACCAACAATCATTTGCACAAGTATATGACGGGAAGGAAAAATCAAAGAAACTGGAAACAAACCGTGGTCTTAAGCAAGGCTGCAATCTTAGTCCGTTGCTTTTTGCGCTATATCTGGACGACCTGATACAGTGGTTATCCTGTGGTGTTAAAATTGGTGGGCCCCAATCAAAGTTATAATGTACGCAGATGATATTGTGATATTAGCAGAATCTATAACCTCACTACAGCTGATGATAAATAGGCTAGCAGATTATTGTAAGACATGGAGCTTAGAAGTGAACGTTGACAAGTCAAAGATTATGATCTTTCAAAATGGAAGTGGTATAGCGTCAAGAGCAGAACAATGGAAGTTCGATGGAAGAGATCTAGAAGTTGTTAAGCAGTACTGTTATTTAGGCATGGAGTTAACTTTTAATCTTAATATGGAAAAACACTTCAAATCGAAAGCAGACAAAGCTAAAACTGCAATATGTGCAAATTGGCAAAAGATTTTTTATAATAACAGTATTGCTCTAAGTTCCAAATATAGGGTCTTCAATGCAACAGCACAATCAATCTTATTTTATGTCTGGGGGGCCTACAAATTCGATGCTGTGGAAAACATACTATGTTTTTTTCTTAGGAAAATCTTCTCGCTGCCAATTACTACACCAAAATATATGTTCTACCTTGAAAGCGGTCTGTCTACGCTATTCATATCAACCCTCAAGCTAAATGCTGATTACCTGATTAGGATAACTAATATGAAAGACACAAGACTTCCAAAGTTGGTCTGGCAGTATTCGGTGCAGTTCCAGAAATGTTGGTACCAAGATTGGAAAAAGCTGGCAGCGGACTGTGGTATTACCTTCAACCAGGCAGGATTGAATAATTTAGCGCTGAAGAAATCACTTTATGAAATTATACAGCTAGCGGATGAAGACGAAAGGTATGCTTTCAAAGAAAGAGCACGAGCATCAACGGAAAGGTCGTTTTACTCGAAACTCACTTACAACCTGAATGAACGGAACTACTTCACCCCGAATTTCTCAGTGGATACCATCAGCACTATTTTCAAAGTAAGAGGGGAGATGCTGCGACTCAACTTTGTTCCTCATCGCAGTGATTTAGCAAAGATTTGCAGTCTCTGCAACCTGAACGTGAAAGAAGATGTTGGCCATTTTCTGGGAGTTTGCCCAGTACTGAGTGAGATAAGAAAAGCAGTTTTTGGTAAACATTTGTTGGAAGAGAATGAAGTACTGATGAGAATTCTTAATGGTGAAAACTGGATGCATCTAATGGCGTACTGTAAGAAGGCGATATCATACCGAACTAGAATAATTGATGATTGCTTCTAAAAATATGTTTTTTCTAAACTAAAAATTAAAAAAAAAAAAAAAAAATCAATAGTTAATTTAAGCTCCCGCACAATTTTTTTTCGTTTTAGCTAAACTCAAAGCCCTAAATTTTTTTCTTTTTTGTTTAAATTTGTTGATATCATAAAGAAACTCTTCATATTTAATTTATCTTCTGAAATTTATTTTTAATTTGTTTGATTGAATCTAAATAAAACTACTGAGCAATTTTCAAGCTTAATCAATGCCATTCAGGCAGACGACATCATTTTTGTCATGCCTTTAGCTTCATGATGTAAAAATTTAAAAAAGAAAAAATTGTTTATATATAATTTATAATGAATAAATCTAATCTAATCTAATCTAATGCGCAAAAATAACTAATTTCAATAATCTGTTGCTTATGTTGTTTTAACAATCGCCGATTCAAATATGACTTTAAGTTCCCTCCAAGTATAGTAGGAATAAAGGTGGGCTTTAGACAGCCTCTGAATATTTCCGCTAGAAACGGCACAATCAATCTTTAGGGCATTGGAGCATCATTGGAATAATGCCGCTAGGGCCTACAGATTTGTATGCTGAGAGAGAATGAGTCTGTGTTCTGGGGATGTCATTTGAAAACACCCTGGAAAGTGGGTGTTCATCAGTGACTCTAGGGTTTCAGAGCATGATTCAGTCATGTGTTCATATACGAAAAGGAGGGGTAGATATTTTGGACTTTGAACATGACTTTTCTTAGCCTAGCAGCGTCATTGGCGCACTCAATATCTGAGCAGAAGTTGCGCCAGGCTGCTCTTTTTACGTAAGTAGTTCTATTTTTGTATTCACTTGTACTGATTTTGTAAGGGTCCCAGTCAGTCAAAAGGTTGCTAAATTTTGCTTTATTGAAGAGCCTCCAAGAGTTCCTTCTAAGGGTCAATAGTTCGCTTGTTCACCATATGGGCTTGGATCTACCTTTCCCTTTGGATGGCTGGCATAAGCTTTCGTAAGCAATGATAATGTTTGATGTAAGCTTGTTTATCTGTGTCTCTATGGATGAGCAGCTAAACAAAAGCTGATTGTAGTTCTGGCTATGAGTTAGGGCCAGTTTTTGGTTATAGACACCTCAGTCAGTTTTCCTATAGGGTTTCTATAAGGGATACAGTTTTCAGATTTATGTTCTATTTCGAATGTTATCATTCTGTGGTCAGAGAAGGTTACGTTTTTGGAGACCTTCGAGTGTGATCTTTGGTTTTTAGCCCGCAGATCAGGCCATGATTTATCCACGGGTCTTGTATGAGGGCTAATTTTATCCCACAAAAGTACAACAAATTTTTTTAAATTGAATATGAAACCTCATCTTGATGGTTTCCCCAAAACTCAACAGCAGTAGTCTCAAGAACTATAGACGAGAACTTTAACTCTATGGTAGCATTTAATCTGCGAAACCTTCTCAGGAGTAAAAGTGAAAGAAAGGAGTAAGAAGCTTCATTGCCATAACAATATCAACAAATTAAAGTGTACAAATTTGTATATTCATTTGTAACATAATCGTCCATTGTTACACTTTAACTTCACAGTTCAAAATGAGACCATCATAATGGCATGTACTCATGTTTCAAAACATCGCTTTACTATTAGCCGGCTAATGATAGCCATAAACAAGCCAAATGAATTGTGTTAACGTGAATAGAACCTCACTCTCAACAAACTGTAACCCTCATTCTTTCAGTCGCAAGTCGCAACACAGCCATCATCAGCCCGCAATGAAATTGAGTCCTCTTCAATTGAAAAAAACAATGTTAAACATTTTCAACCTCCTGGCGTGATGTGAACGCGGGTTGAGGCTCACCAACGCTTTTAAATTAACGAACGACATCCATCAATATATTTTTTTTCCACACTAAATGCGTTAGTTCATGCGACTGTGTGTGTGTTTGTACCCGGTATAAAATGCCCGTTTTCGGTTTTTATTTTATAGAGGCCAGGTGAAATTATTTTCTACACACTCACATACATGTGAACAATCTAAAGTCCTCAGTTAACCGATGCCTCACTTAGATTTATTGGGACGCATAAAATCTTATGAGTTTCGAAGTTGAAATTATTGCTCACTTATATTTTATTAATGACACAAAATTGAAAACCGTGTTTGATGTGTTCCATTTTAGCAGAAGCTGTTTTATGCGTTGTGGTTGAAGTAATCTTTTTTGAGAACCTGGTGTAGGATATGTTTGGGATTGCCAAGACAGCGGAGCATACCAATGAATTCCTAATTCCTTTCTAATTAAAATCTCTAATCCTTTAATCCACGGACAAAATGGGCAATGTGCTGGGGTCTCTGCTTATACTTATGTGGTTCAAAGATGGGTGAATTGAGTTTTATCAAGTACATGGTGTTTATAAAATAATTATTAGCGAACTCAGACTCAGTCAATAAATGAATATGGTTTAACTTTTAGGAATTTCATAAGAATTGTTATTTGTGAAAAAATGTATTCCTCTCCTGTTTTAAAGAGCACCCTGTATTCTGTGCACAGTAGACTAAAATATTAATTTTTCTAGTAACATGGGACTGAAGGGTTGAATCCATTAACCATTTTCCAACAAGGTCGGTGGTTTCAATTACAAGAAAGCAGTTTAATCATTTGCTCAACTACTTGAATGGTCTTGAAAGGATATTCAACAAAAAAATCCTGCTACGTTTTAGAGTTATGAATGCAGTCCGTCCGCGATTGTCGTCGTTTTGTCATCATTGTTATCGTCGTAGCTAAAGACGACATAAAGGACGACCAGCTGCATAAATTAGCGTTCTGGAGAATTAATAATGGAATCGATCTCGTAAAACAAAGGGGCAGTCAGAACCAAGAGGTAAAGCCACATTGGACGGAACAGGAAAATAACCCGCCAAGTGCAGTTTTTATCTTCTGCATTTTTATGGTCTGCAAGAGTGGACATGGGATGTGTCCAGTAGAAAGAACGCCCCGATACAACCTCATTTTCTTTTTGCTACACAGAAAGACTACGTTCAATCATATCATATTTCTTGACTTTTATTGTTTGCTGGATTGAAACTTCCTTCTTTCTTAAGTCGCGGTGGTGGTAGGTGCACTCTGTTGAGGAGTATTAATATTCCTGCCTATACAATGGCCGAGGCAGATTGCTGGATCAATGTAGTGTAAGTGATACTCTTTTTTGTGAACGAACAAAAAATAAACAATGCAGACACCGTTAAGGTTATGACTTCATTTGCCATGGTCAAATGCATACACAACGAGACTTTAAATTGCTATAAGAAAATATTTTGGCTTGGAGGGTGTTTTGCAATAGCGTGAGATGGATTCAATTGAAAACTTGCACCTGCAGTGGAAGAATTAAAACGAATTTTATTAAGTAGGACCGCCTCTAGATAGTTTGTTCAGAGAAAAGATAGGAAACAACATAATTTTTACATGACTTTTGACATTGCCTGCCAGGAACAGCTTATAAATGTTCAATATGTTCCGGTTTATTAAAAAGAAATAAAATTCCTTAAGCACCACGATCGATAATGAGTAAAGGAACTGAAACTTCTTCCTTGTGCACTACTCTGAAAGCCGATTAATGGGTCCATATTATAAAGTAAAAACTTTGAAATTACTTAATTTTAATCGTTTTACATTTATTCTACACTCGAAATTTGTTGATCAGGAGTGAACGTGTATGCCCAGCCCTAGATAGCCTTGATGAGCTTCGGTGTTTCTTATAAGCTTTTAAAAGAGGTATGTATTTATGAATAAATAAATAAACAAATAAATAGAATGGCGCAACAGAACGAGGAGCCTCAGGGAACAGCGCAATTCTCGCAACCATGCATTGTGAGGGAATGAAGAGGACCTACAATTTTCTGCCGGTCCGAACGGATAATCGAGAAAGTTCTTTTCATGGCAATGCATTAATTATGAGAGGGCTTGCCAAACCCTCGCGAAAAGCGATACCCGTAGAATACATTTTCTCTGGGTTAACAGCAGACTTGCTAAACGCCATGGGTACCACGGTATTCATAAATTACATTATTAAATTAATTGAGAAAATGTTCGTCGAGACATGGGAATGGGAAGGATTATAGAAATTTGTGAATTCAAAAGTCAAATTCAAAAGTTAGAAAGTTAAAGTTTAGTGAATTAGAGCAAAATGAGTGAAATCATGCAATCGTGATTAAACACCCTTCTCAGTACTGAAACTGACCGATCCGACCAAGTGTTAGAAGACAGCATATATCAGGTTTTGAGTATTTGTCTCATCTAATAAGGATGTAATCAGATGTTGATATACATTTTGAGGAGCAACATCAGACCCCTTTATACAAATAACTCACGAAAATCCACTCGTTGTCTCTATGCTGAGGTTACGTTTCACTAAACTTGCTGTAATTTACGACTGCTTTTGTTATCGTCTTGATGTCGTTCTGACATTTTCATGCGTTTACATTTTACTATCATTGCTGTCATTTGCAACTGATTTTTGCAAAAGTTTCGTTATCGTTCGTACGATTTTATGGGTAAATTAACCACTCGTTATCGTTACGCTGCGATCGCGTTTTAGGCGTTTTAATGGTTTGGCGATCAGAAATTATCATCGATTGTCTTAATTCATAATCGTTCAATGTCGTGGGTTTCGTCGTTTTGGGTTACGAGCCCTAGACAGTGCTACTGGGGCTGGTGCGATTTGGGCGGCTTGGAACATTTTATTGATAAAGCTCTACACATGATAGTACTACGCGCGGAAGACTTGCCAATTTTATGTTAAAAGCGATACCTTTGAAAAATCATCTGGGATCTTCCTGGGGGTCTAATATTGACCATCCAGTGCGAAGCTTTAGTCACTACACCACGGGTACCGACCCACTAAAATAAAATCTCTCAATCTTAACCTTAACAGAACTGCTGAAAACCGAAGCCAGGGACTCATCCAAAATTTGTTGGTGAACTTTTGTTCAAATTCACGTTCCTTTTCTGTCGGCGGAAGTATTACTGACCATGTGGTAACCATCAACCACGCAAAATAGTTGGTCCATGAACATGTTACACGTAGAAACAGGCTTCAGAAACAATAAGCGTATTGAATGAGTAGTTTTGTTCGTTGAAGCCCTGGGGTTGTCCTTTGGTCGCCACAAAGCGTTTTTGAGAAGCCTGAAGTTGCAATGAATGTCAAACTTTTTGAGCCTGGGGGTGGCCTAGGTTTTCCCTAGGTTTTTGCTATGGCTAGTTGAGGGCTGTGAAATGTTATGTATTTTTTTTTTAATGACAGGGATGTGTGATGATTTGCAGTTTAGCGCATCTCATAAGGTTGTCAAGAAAACCTGGGTCAACCCCGGGGAAAGTTCATCGAGCGAACCTAATAAATGATGACAAATAAAATGAATTACAAAGTAACTTTAAAGGGCGTACTTCTAAAAAAACTGGGGCCGGATTCTGTAACGTTTTACACGACTATCGTCTGAATTTAAGGCATTAAAAAAGTGTTGAAGACCCTGAAAAAGATGCCAAAATTTGTAAGACGATAATAAAACAGCTTTCCACCAACCAATGAAAGTAAGTTTATATGAAACAATCTTTTGACAACGCAATCTACGATAGTCGATTGAACGATAATCGTCTGAAAAGTTACGGAATCTTGGCCCTGGTCTATTTCGTTCTGATGCAAAGGAGCTGATCTATACATTAATGATATGTTTATGTAATTGTATCGTTCCGTTAGAGAGGATTTTCCATGGGCTGCTAACCTGTGTCATAAATACGAGTTTATTTGTTGATTGGCCAAGGAGCTCAGAGTTCCTACATCTAAAGACCTTAGGGAATCAATTATTAAAGCTTTCGAAAAGCATTTGTCAAGCTACAGAGTTGCTGAAAGCTTAGATCGTCCTCATTTATTGTTCCTGAACATCGTTTCGCTCTTCAAAGAGACATGTAATATTAAAATTTAGGAACCAGGAAAAATTGCCCTCAATTATAACTACTGTCAGCGATCGAAATATATTTAAGAGGATAACACAGGTCTGCAATGGTTTTCCTCTCTGAAATCTGAGTAACGTGTTCTATAGATTTTGATGTGCTGATTACGAGAAAAATAATGAAAAAAATCCATCACGTCAGGATTTTTTGATATAGAATATTGAAATTGTCTGAGCGCCATCATTTTAAAATTTATAAAACGTCATTAAATTGCTTTAGCATAGTTTTTATTGCATTTAATTAGTGTAGAGGGACATAGACATCAATGCAAATCAGTAATTTGTTAACTACTACATAATGAGTATAAGTAATTCGTAATAAGCATGTCGAAAAAGGGGCATTTTGGCATAGTTAAGTAATGAGCTCATTCATATACAGGGTGATCCGTAATTCGTGTTACATGCTTTGGAATGAGATTCTTGGTCATATTCTAAGAAAAAAATTGTAATACACTAAAGTCCGTTTCTCAACTTTAACATCACTTTTTGGCAATTTAAGAAAAAGCTAACTTTGGTGTACCCAGACCTGTGTTAAATTCGATATCTTTGTCAATACTGATGATAGAGACCTAATCTTAGACTTATTTTTTTTTTTTGTTAAAATAATGATCTTTAAAACTGCATTTAAATAAATAAAATTCTTTCAATATATACTTTTTTATTGCGAAAACTTGTGACTTTTTTCCTAAAACGTACAGATAGAAACTGTACCTTTTTTTGAAAAATCTGGAGGTGATGGAGAAAAACTAAGGACATATTCGTAATCAGCGTACCAAAATTCCCTAGAATCAGCTATCAAATTCCAGAGAGGAAGTTATGACCCTCATTTTGCAGGCCTGTGTAATCAATAAGTACGCCCTCTGCTGATAGCGTCACCGTGGAGTGGAACAAAAAAGACATTTATGTTGACAAAACTGTTTGTAAATCTTACAAGGCCTGATTAAATATCTTATGTTAATTTTCCTTCGGGCGAAGATGTGTTTTGTTTATACTTCGATGACGACCATGTGAATTCTGTGAAATATCGTTACGTCTTCGGAGTGCATCCTCTTCCATTAATACATCACACATCAACTGCAGGCAACTGATGGAGGTAACATCATGAAGCCTGTGCATCTTCCCATACCCCGATGTAAATCTACTGTAGCCATTCTATTGACGAAATGACCATCCCTCTCAAGCTCTCCACTCATCTTATTTAAAGTATTGTCGATCCAATCATTCACATCTATTCTCCCTATTCACAAAAAAACCAATCCGGCAGGCGGCAGCTCTCATTATAAATGTTGCATAGTGAAAGCAATTTTCCACACTCTCACTAATTAAGTTTGTGTAATTATCAATTTTTAATTCGCCCTGAGTTTCATTATCTGACTGCAAGAATTGATTGCCAATGGAAGCAGAAGGCAATTAGAAATTGATTTTGCGAAATTAGCTTTGCGAGGTGAAGGTTTGTAGTATCGAACTCATTTTCATTCGGAATTAGGGCTCAAGTAGCCTATTGAAAAATGTTTATTGGAAAACATCGATTTCACAATGATTTGAAAATTGTAAACTATTCATTTTATTCAAAACTTCATTCACCGCAGATGTAAGAAAACAATGAAAAGTCCATTTTAGGTGCGAGTGTTCAGTTGCAAAATCAGGAAGTCAGTTTTAATTTTCCAAGTTTCTTTATGCACTACTACTGGCAAATTGATGTAAACTCAATTCTTGCGGAGGATCCCGAAGTCAAAATGAGAAAAATCCAATCCATTTCCCCGTGGGCTAAACTGAACACCCAGAAAACGAACGAAATGTCCCCTGCAGCTTGCGAAGCGTAAAGACTTTGTAACTACTTAAAATTCACATTCATGTGACAGTTGCTCCTCTTATTTTTTTGCCTTTTATTCTCAGGATGACGATGAAAATGAAAACCCTTCCTTGGAACTCTTTAAGGTTAGACGACATTTGCAACAAAGAAGTGTATAGTATGGATATAGTCATGGGAGCAAAAACAGAAAATGTGCACTACTGGGTCGCACGAACTGGCTGTCGTTACCAAAATAGAAAATACTGAAAAGCTTTCAGCCGTAGTGAATTTATTTTTTTTTTTGTGGAAACTATGCACTTTTAGAAAACAAAATAGATTTTGGCCTGGAACATTTGGAGGACCTCAATTTTATTCTGATTCCAAACGGAAAACGTTTTTCATGCACTCGAAGACTCGGTAAGTTCCTCGCGAAATTTAATAACCGCAGAAAACTTTTGTTTGATGTTTATGGGATTGGGGCCTATAGAAACTCCCATGCTTACAAGTTAATCATTGCTCTACGTGCAATTTTATCCACTTTTATTCAAAAACTGCGAGTAAACACGTAGTTTTTCTTCATAGTTTGAGTAGAACCTTTTAAAAATCCGTTAAGACAATAGTTCGGTGACTACCAAGACGCCCAGATGCACCAACGTGACGCAATTTAAGAGACACACCACTTCACAGACTTAGGGCCAGTTGCTCAATCGAATTATAAATTTAAGTTCTACATAAATTTTTCATTTTTGTATGAGACGTTCCGGAATTCTTAAGTTCTACATAAAATCCCCATACTAAAGTAAAACTTTATGTAGAACTTAAATTTATGATTCGATTGAGCAACTGGCCCTTACAGACCGCCGAACGGTATGACCAAGGCCTTTTTTAATTTAAATGATAGTTTTGATTCAATTCACAAATCCAATACTTGCCCCATAGAACAAGCCAGCACCTAGAAAAAAAACAATAAATAGAAAAATAGGAAAAATAGGAACTGCCTCCCCATGCCTCCGCGTTTTACCTAACTATCTTTGCCTGGCAGCAATTTTCGTGAATCCCAAGTAAATTGTATCCTCGTCTTCGTCCTTTCAGTCAGAGACTTAGTCACGATTGCAATGGCAGAACTGGCAAAAATCGACTTGGTATGCATATGCATGCATCTAGAGGTTCTGGGATAAGAATACCAAATGGCAGGTGATGGAAAGACAATAATTCACATCCTTAGGAAAATGGTAATTTCATTGGACAGGGAGAAGAACACAAAATAAAAATAAGAAAAAAAAATAAGAAAATTGTAACGGAACTCCGGATATCTACACTTTTTTCCTATGTGTTGGAGGTGTTCTGGGGGTGTGTTGGGTTGGAGAAAAACTTCGTTATGCTAAATGTCGATATTGTCAGGAATTAGAAAAGACTTAACATACAGAACTGTCTCTCTCACATGCACTGAGAGAGATTGCGCTGCCAGATCCCATTGGTGCGACCTCAAGGATATATCATTTTGGATTTCGATTCAGAAAGTCATTCTTTCACATTTTGGGGATTACATTTTTGTTTTCCGATGGCGGAAAATTAAATTTCGTTTGTTGACTTAAACTTTGTGGAGGGAAGGATGTAAAGTGGTGAGGATGAGTTCATTGCCATTTCTCTCTGACGTAGGTAATCCTTAGATCGCGGTGTGAGGAATGCTAATCGATTTTAAACACAAGAAAAACTGAAATCATTGCTCAAGGAACATAACAATTTGAAGGAGTCAATCCTATGCAGCTACTCGTATATTGGTGAAATTTCATAGCAGAGAGCGGTTGGTTAATACAATCAATCAATAGACAAAAGAGTTTATACTCTTTCCTACACAGTTGGACCTGAATTATTCCAATTACAACTACAGATAGGACTCTATTTCCTTACTATAATGACGAATATTGTTGAAAATTGCTATGACTTTCTTAAGCCTTTCTGCTTAGCCAACTGGATCCAGAGATTTTAAAAGTAAAAGAGATTTTTCAATTTAGTGTTAGGAATCAAAGTATATAGCTCGTGCTTCATGGACAGGGAAACCAGAGAAAACTTATAAAGTGCAATATATGCCAAATTCTTATTTTTGTAAAGGAAAAGAGATGCATAAATAAGCCAAAAATAATGAAAAATTAGGCTTCGCATTTTATGCCATCCCCTTTCGAATTTCATTTCAGATCAAGATTGGTTCAGAAATGGATTGCCACTAAATCTTCACCGATGGTTACAAAACCGATGATGTATTTGGCGCTGGTGTCCTTGAAGAGAGAGATGGCATACACTTGAACGCCTCGTCAGGGCCTATATATGGGTCCATCTGTCAAGAATGGACCCATGCTATCCAAAAAACTATAAGCTACTTTATAAGGCTTTACTCAACCCCTTAACTGCTTTGAAAATGACCAGAAATGCAAGACTTCTCTGAATTCGGTTGGAACATAAAATTCCTTTACTCCTGTTTGCATTGCAGGCATGTACGGCATAACTGGAAACGAGTCACCGAAGAACTTGCATTCCTAGGATATCAGACAGCTTTCTCAGATCCTAAGCCAGCGTTTGGTCTGCCTGGGCTCTCAGTAAGTGGACACAACTGTCTGCCTCCATTCGCCCTCCAATCGTTTCGTCTTGTGGCTTCCTACAAACATTTTGAAGGTTTTAACAAAAAAGATGCACTTTCTGGTATAGTAATACAATATACAGGCTTTAATGCTAGTATTCAAATAACCTCTGATAGGAAAAAATGTCGTCCGCTTTTAGACTGGAAGTTCTAAATGCTTTATAGTGTAAAAAAAAAATTGCAAAAGATAGCGCGTCTAAAAATAAAAAAATAATACAATTCCCTACCGTGGTTGGGGGAAAGGCAACAAAATGAAGCTAATACGTTTTACTTTTTCTAAGACAGCCAAGCTGCACTAAAGGCGCTAAGCTCACGTCATCCTCCAACGGATCCAGCACACAAACACTATGATGGTAACGAAAACACTGAAATCTTAGCTAAAGACGGTGCATCTAAACCATTCTTCGGTCCTGAACCCTTCTGCGGTGTATATAAAAGCATCACCTACAAAAAAACACCCGAGAACATCTAACTGGAAAAATATATAATATACTGAATAAACATAAAAATTCGTTCTGCAATAGAAAAACCCTCAAAGTTTGAACAGGAATATTAACCGGCCACTGTTCTTTAAAGAAAAACCTTCACCAAATGAGGCTGGTAGCGAACCCAATCTGCAGACTTTGCCTCGAAAATGAAGAAAGATCTCTGATCTCTCTGCACATTAATACAGAATGTGCAGCATTTCTCTGCCGCCGCCGGCCGTAGAAAGCAAATTCTTGACTTTGTTATCATCCCCCTAGATAAACTCTAAATCAAGGCCCCGACCCATAGAATCCGTTGCGTCCGTTTGCGGCCGGATTTAACTGACAGCTCGATTAAATACACACGATCTTATGAGAGGTGACCCATAAGCATCGGATGCAACGGACGCAACGGAAAAAGTAGCCCAACTTTTAACTTTTGCATCCGATAGAACTGATGGCAGTCAAACCAATTTGAAGTTTTCTCTTAACACCGCAACGGATTCTATGGGTCACCCCAATCCGTTGTTGCTGTCAGTTGAATCCGGCAGCGAACGGATGAAAAGGATTCTATGGCTTGGGGCCTTCATCCATCCACAGTAGATTGTTAACTACTGGTTCAACTCAGGAGCAAGAGAACTCCTCTGAAACTTGCCAAAATAGGTTTCATTATTATTGAAAATGATTTGTTTAGTTCCAGTTGAATCAGTGCTTACAATTAGTTAGCTTTCAGAAAAACACTGACAATATCCTTTTGAGTTATGAAAAGAGAATAAAGGTGAAGAGCAAATGCAAATACACCAGGAAAAAAGTGTTCTCAGAGAGGGAATGATCCAAAACCGACAGGCTATTCTGCGCGTTCTGACTTCTGTGCTCAAGGCATCTTAATCCACAGGTTGATCACTACTGCGAGACAGACAAATGGAAGAGTTACAATCACTTTGAAATCATAGCGCCGTGCTTATAAAGAAGGAAGAGCTGTAAAGAGCAAAAATAAAAAAAGTAAGTAAGTTAAATCATTTCATTTTCAAAATTTTTTTTTTGCAAGATTTAACTTAGTTTTTGCTTATTTTATAAACAGTACAGCTCCCAAGAGCTAATTAAACCTAGAAGTGGTACAAACGCTGTTCATACCGTCATGGCAATCAAGACAAACCGAAAAGGTGACCTGTTACGACTTTGTCGGCTTTGTAGTAGCAAAAGAAATCTCAATTAATTTCAATTTTACATCGATGTCTAACCGCGACGAGTTCGTATGCGCCCATTGGCGCTCTGGAAATTGTTCCAACTTCACGCAACAGCCGCAGAAATTGCGCCACGTTTATGCACACATCATTTGCATTTAAATTTTGCGCATCAACAACGCCGCAAACCAAAACTTGCACAAATCAACTCCAAGGACCGAGGAGCACTACAGGCACCACCAGATACTAAGTATAAAAACGCACGAGTTATTAGACACCGCATTGTCAACATAAATCCATCATCGCGATTGTCATGCGGCAGCAATACGCGTACGGTATATTATGTCGAGCTTGTGTCGCGTATCGCGTTTGCTTTTAGAAGTGGTGTCATGCAGCAGGAGCAGCAAAAACAAAAACAAAAACAAGAAGAAATAAACAAACTACATGATATGGTGGCATTGGTTGTTGCATCGGTATCGGTACTGTGGTTGGTAAAAATGGCTCGTTGCGCGGTTGAATTCCTTCCTTATTCAGCAAATGCGAAAATTTCAGCTGTCAATAGACATGCACCTCAACACACGCAAACACACACCATCTGACAGCATATAAAATTTTAATTAAAATTTTAATTAATTCTATTTAATGCGCAAATAACATCCATCATTAATTTAATTTCGCGCTCGTTTTTGTGCTGCTCCATTGAAATGGGATGCGCGATGATGCGCCTCCAATCCGTGCCTTCATGCTGCCTTTATTCACTCGGTGGGCTGGTGGAGTCCTTTATTTTATTTTTCCGTTTTTATTTTGCCCGCGCTGTTTTTTGTGATTCATTTAGTTGTTTTTTTTTTTTTATTCATGAAAAATATGTTTACATCCCAGAAACTTTTATTGGGGATGAATTTGTAAGGGAAATTGAGGAAATAAAAACGAGAAATTTAGGTTAATCAGATTTTTGCACGTTATCCTGGAAAATGCATGCAACGGTGATAAAAACAAATTACGCTGATGGGATTATGGCAGAGTGTTACAACTTGCAAAGTATGTTTTCAGGATTTGCTTGTAGGTATGTCAATGAACGTGTTTGGCAGGATGTAATGGGAAGTTTTCTTTAGTCGTGGTCGTTCAACTGTTTTGTAATTTTTCTTCGTGCTGAAGTTGGGTTTAGTATTGAGTCCCTTTGGAAGGGAGTCAGTGAAGTTTATAGAAAATTGCAATATAGAAATATTACTCGTGTTTTTGTAGGGGGTTTGAACTTTTTTCTTTAGGTTTCGCACACATACTTGCCAGCAAATGACAGAACTTTTTATGGTATAATTGCCATTAATGTCATATTCAGCTGATTTAATCAGGTAAGAGAGGCACACTGGCGCTGTTAGTCTCTGGTTTTTAATCAAACTACACTCAGAGTTCATACAGTAGTCAAAATTTTGACTGTTTGTATTTCCTCGGTCAAATATTAAACGTATCCAGAATCCAGATGTGCAACAGTTAATCTTTGCTGTATATTACCACGCGCTGAAATTCACCGAAAATCAGTGAAATCCTATTCCAGTACAGTCATTTTCACTAGAGAATCAAAAATGTCCCCTCTAGCCAGCGTTAAAACGTTGCTACGATTGGAGCAAAATTGCTCCACTTTTGAAGAAAAAACAAAACCAACTCCGATGCTCCGATTTTTTCCAGGTTTACTCCACTTTCTTCACTTAAATAAAACATATTTGGATACCAAAGCTCCAGACAGCCATGGATTTGAAATTTGTGTTGTAAATAATTCAATGAAAAGGGGACGGCAGTGGACGAACCAGAAGCAGAGAATAAGAAGTCATCAGGACGCAAGATTGGATAGATAAATAGTGTCCAACGCTAACTCGTTCTGAATTTAGTGTCCAACACAACCTTATTGTGAATTTAGTGTCCAACGCTACCTCGTTGTGAAATTAGTGGCTCCTGCCACCTCAGAGCAACCATAATCTCTCTCTCCGTACTGGTCATCATCCGAAATCCAAGTCGTTAATCACAGACTATTCAACATCCCAGCCGAACCTCCGAGTGAAACTTAGAAGACTATTCTCTGTAACCTGCCAATACTTTGAAATTATGGACCTGAATTATATTTGAGCTGAGCCTACCTCAGCCTTTGACAAAAAGCATCCTCACACAACAAAATTGGGAATCCCAGAACCTAGCGCATTCGAATGTTCTACAATTTCATGCAAATCTCGAACATTTAAGTGGGATGGTGCTTTTCATGGCAATTCAATTCAGTTCCTCGCAAAAGCTGATACGTAATTGAATGGTTTCGGAATCCTCGATATAGCATCGGTCTTTCACAGTCCACAAAAAACAGAAGAAAGAGCAAAAGAGGTCAAATTGGATCTCCGGGCAGCCAATCGAAAGTGGTCCATGTATCAAACCGGAGCGTAGAAAAGTGATCGTGGATTGAGTCTAACACTATCGGCTACAGCAGCTACATTCCAGTCCTTGGGAGTTGTCTAGTAAAATCACTTTCTGCAAAAACTTGCTTTCTAACATCAGTGCGCTGGGTGCTTCACTTCAACCAAAACTTTTTTTAAAAAACGCACTGTTTTGACACACAGCACAAACTTTGGAATTAGTTGCTCAACATTTCTTAACTTTGATTATCTATATAACGACTTATTTCGTTCCGCAGAGGTATGATACTGACTTTCTGTCATAAGTTCATAACGAGAAGCAGCTGTCAGTGACAAAATAATCTATATTGTTAAAAGAAGCTATAAGATGGCCCACCCTTTACTTAAATAAACTTTTTCTTAAAAAAAGTTGAAAATTTTCTTTTTATTTCAAATCTCCTACGGAAATTTGGCATTTACTCTATTTTTTTTTTTAAATTGCTCCCAAATTTCATGAGTGAGGTTCGAACTCTGGTCCCCACCCAACGAGTTTTTGTCACCAAAATTTCTGTGAACAGATATCGTGCACAGCTAAATCAAATACAGCAACTATTAAACACTCGTTTTTTTTTTCAAACGATGCTGTGAATGAGAATGTTTTTCATAAGTCGTTCCTTTACTTCGTGCGCCATCTGTCTCTTTCTGAGAAAATGTTACCCCCACTCCATTAAAGATGACAGATTGTGATTTTCTGTCCCCAAAGAAAAGAACGGCCCTACTATGAAGTTTCGGTTCTTTCGGGAGCAATAAAAATAAATGAAAAGCGTTTTTTATTTAGCCTTTTTGAATCGGCAAGTAATTGAAGACCTTTGAAATAAGGCCCAGAAGTTTCCATAGCTTCCTTGCACCAAACCAAACAACCTATTTATTTATTTATTGATTATTTTTGACTTAACAAGTATAAAAATGAGTACTTGAGCTTAATTGTTTTAGAGGAAAACGGTTACATCACATTACTCCAAAAATGACTTGTACTGTACGTTCTCTTATCCAGGCTTTTGAATCCACATTTATGAATAAGCTATTATAACCTCCGCCAGGATGATCGACGATCAAAGACTGTGTTCTTTCGCCATTCCAAAGCCGTAAAGTTCGTATAATTGCTAAGAAAAGCTGTCTCTTCTAAATGCACTCAAGAGTTTCTTCCAAGCTGAATAGTTTTCTCAATTTTCGGCACTCACACTCACATGGCGGCCGTTAAAAGTAGAATTATACGCCAAATCAAGGATAGAAAAGTGAAAAGCAGTGCTGTGTAGAGTAACAATAGACAACCTACATTCTCTTCGATCTGACAATTATTTCAAAAAAAGTTTCTTTCTAAGAAGTGTGCCCTTTTTCTGTTCCTCAATGCATCTTCAACAGCCACTTTGCCACACCCGATTGAAAAACCTTTTAAGACAATTTTGGGTCACTAAACATACACAAAGACACCAGACGAAGCCAATGATGCTGGAGACGTAAACGAATTTACATGTTTCATATAGGGAATTATTTGTTTTGCTGCAATATCGTCGGGGGTGGTCTGCACTTTGTTTTTTGGTCCTTTTTTTCTCGCCCTAGTTTAAGACTTTAGTACCTACATCCAGAAACGCCTTACAGTGTATCCTTTGTATAGAAAAGGATTCACCATTCACTGCCACATGAGTGTTTTGCTCGTGTCCCAGAATAGATGTTCCTATATTCCTTTGAGGGCGAATGCTGCCGAGCAAAAAGAGATTGAGTTTGAATCCATTATATTCCGTTTAATGTTTATTTCAATAGAGAAACCGTTGAAGCAGATATAGGCGAACTGGTCCCGGTCCCACTTAGTTTCGCCTGATTGCACTTCCCATGATACTTCGGTCCCGCACCAGTTTCTTCAATGTGTGACCTCTAAGAGCGCACTGTTAGTTTCGAGGAAATTATTCGCAAAAATATATCGTTCAAGTGAAACGAAATTCTCTATCGAAAAAGAATAAAATACGCCAGGGATTCCCATCATGCTAACTCTTGGGGATTACATCAAAGGATCCGAGGAAAAGTTAAAAATGCATTCCAATTGTGTTCTCTTTTGATCTCGTCATTGTGCGATGAATATCTTGGCATTAAATTTAAATGTCCCCAGGGAGACACAAGCAATTTGTATATTTTATTTCAACTTTAAGTGAAAGGATAGACATTAAAACTTCATCTTTCCCATTGGGGAAAAAGAAGTTCTTTGTGAAAAGGAGGTGATGTTTTGTTTGACAAATGATAGATGACGGAGTGCTGCATTTGCACTCCTAATGACTTTATTCGAACATTTATTTTAATTTTTTGGCAATGTGATGGATGACTTTATAATTTTGCACTTGAGAGAATACGTTTGTTTCTTCGGTTGTCTTGAATGGGGCAATTGCATTGGCAAATTTTGAATTTTTGAAGAAGTTGCAACTTGAAAAGAGAAAGACTGTTGCCTTTATATTGAAGTATGTTTCATTCAAACGAAATCGTTCATTTTGAGTGAGAGAGGGAGAGAGGGAGAGAGGGAGAGAGGGAGAGAGGGAGAGAAGGAGAGAGGGAGAGATGGAGAGAGGGATTGAGGGAGGGAGAGAGGGAGAGCTGAGAGGGAGAAAGGGGAGAGAGGGAGAGAGCAGAGAGGCAGAGAGGCAGAGAGGCAGAGAGGCAGAGAGGCAGAGAGGCAGAGTGGCAGAGAAGCAGAGATGAAGAGAGGGAGAGATGGAGAAAAAGGACTATAGAAGCAAGAGATAGATAGAGACAGAGAGAAAGACAGACAGGAAGTGACAGATCAAAAATATAGCACAGCACGTAGCAAGGCAAGATATTGGCAAAGATTAGAAATTCTGCACAAGAATGGAAACTAAAGAAAGAAACAAAAGCTTTCAAAGAAGCCAGTCATACAATGGTTCTTGAGAATAATAAAAATTCTACGATATCTCTTGGTAATAATTTTTCATTCATTCTTGGTAATAGGCTTTCATTAGACCATTACTCTAAGACAAAACTTCAAACCTTGGTTTGCTCCCAATATAAGGCTCTTAATACAACAACGAGACACTGCTCACAACATCTGGAAGCGTTTCCGGTTGCCAGAGTTGCGAAGAGCTTTTTGTTCACTGCGCAATAGAGTAGTAGCAGAAATACGTAAAGAAAAATCGAAACTTTTATCTCCTCAGCTTAGTACTTCCCTTAGTGGACCACAATTGTGGAAAAATTTACGTAGAGTTGGTATTGTCAAGTCAAGAAATAGGATAGCAACCAACGTTGATCCCAACAGCCTCAATAAAAATTTTGTTTCTCAGCAATCAGCACTTGCTCTGTCTTCGAATCCCTCGAATCCTTTTTCATTTCCAGATCATTTGGGCCGTATTGGATTTGGTTTTCGTGCAGCAGATTGTGCTGACGTAGTTGAAAGTTTGCTTTCAATTAAGTCAAATGCCGTCGGGTTAGATGATGTTCACCCTAAGTTTTTGTTATGATTCTGCCAATAGTACTGCCTTATATAACATTTGTATTTAATACTATCTTGATGTCTCAAGAGTCTATCCGAACCAGTGGATGATTGGCAAAGTCATTCCAATTCCCAAAAATGCCAAAGGTGTGGAATTTCGTCCTATCTCTGGCTACCATTTCTGTCGAAAGTCTTTGAACGAATCCTTCAGAAACAAATCAATAATCATCTTACAACTAACTCGATGCTAACGCCGAAGCAATCTGGTTTTCGGAAAAAAGCACAGTTGTATTACAGCGCTTCTTAACGTTACTGAAGACATTCGACATGCATTAGATAAAGATGAGATAACGTTCTTGGTTCTGCTCGATTTATCAAAGGCTTTCGACTCTGCTAACCATGATATCTTATGTAATAAGCTTATGCATAACTTAAATTTTTCTCCAAGTGCGGCAAAACTGATTTATTCATATTTGACTGATAGGAAACAAGCAGTGCAATTTGGTGATAGCTTGTTCTCCCAAACGTGAAAGGTGCTCCTCAAGGTTCTATACTTGGTCCTTTACTGTTTTCTATTTACGTTAACGAGCTTCCGTCTCTATTTGACCATTGTTCGACTCATTTATATGCTGACGATGGTCAATTGTACTTTAGCTGCCCTCTTGGGCTCATAGAGCATGGAGTCTTTTTTCTCAACAAAGACCTAGAAAAAATCTATAAAAGGTCCGAGTTAAACGGCCTTATATTAAACCCAATGAAATCAAAATGTATCGTTATATCGAGGAAAACTCTTAATCTTGATCTCTGGCATGGACGATACAAAAGAACCACAACTTTAACCATTCTCAATGAAGTATGTGATCCAACGCTTTAGCTAATGAGCCAATAAGTTCAAAGAACTGTCTGTGCAACTTCCCCATTCGAGGTGCACCCAAATTAACTTCTTTTCCACTAAAATTGCCAAAAAGAATAAGAAGAACTCAACAAAAGCACATCCATCTG
The DNA here is from genome assembly GCA_914767635.1 of Melanostoma mellinum. Lineage (NCBI taxonomy): Eukaryota > Metazoa > Arthropoda > Insecta > Diptera > Syrphidae > Melanostoma > Melanostoma mellinum. Next base: position 5,044,620 of record OU612059.1, read on the forward strand.
TTGACTCCCATTTCAAATAATTACAGCTCAATCCAGAAAAACACAGAATAGGTAGTGGAGTGAGTATAAAAAAATAAAAGGAGAGATGATGACCATATACCCGCTACTAATGATGATTATGGTCATCATCGGGAAGAGTCACAAAACAAGACGTTACCATTCTTCTGCCAAGATGACCACAGGGTAGAGAGAAAGAAAGAAAGAACCACAACCAACTTTTAATGTCATGATTACCTGTAAGCATTTCAATGCATCGCAGTGCCTCCATTTATGGGGCAAAACCAAACAAATTGCAAGCCATTAGAGGCAAGCTCTAGAAGCGAACTTAAATTCATTCTTTTTTTTCACTTCCCTGGTGTTGCATCTGTTGCAAGACCTCACAGTGTGAATGTTGCATGGCAAATTAGTGGCACAAGAAGGCGTAGGTCAACTGCTGGAGTTAAAGTCAACTGCTCCAGCTGGCACGCTTTCACATCGACCTCTGCTGACAAAACCGATACTAATTAATGAAAACACAATTAAAGTCGGTTGCGATCCAGAAAAAATCACATCACGGAATCACGCCCGTCTCACAAGATAACATCAGAAAGTTTTCTCTCGCCTGTTTCTTTTGTTGTTGTGGTAGTTGCTTTGTTTTTTCCTCGAAAGACTTGAGAACGAGAACTCGTATTCGGCGCCGCCCGCCGAAAGGAAATGCGCAAATAATTGGATCTCTTTTGGGATTACCTTTGGGTAAACCTGATGAATTGCTAATACAAACACGGCCCGATGCAATCAACGGCAACTGAACCAGCTGGCGCACTATTGAAATTCTCGCAGCATATGTGCTCATGTTCAGCATAAACAGGCATAAGAGAAAATCCCAGCTCATACATCATGGCAATCTCATTACAGATATTAATCGTCCTTTTCTCACACACTCTGCACAACAGCCTAAAAACAAATAACCCGCATGGTATCAAAAAAGCAAAAAAAAAAAATTAAATTCCCAATCGAACCAATCTCAACCTCATCCCGCACAGTAGGTATAATATCACCATCCACCACACACACATGTAAATATTTATAAACATAATCGATGAGCTAATATCCTTTCGCGAGGAGCAGCATATTTCGTTGCGATGCTTGGCGCGTCTGGACCTTGATAGTCTCATTAACTTTTGTTTATGCAGCGATTAATCATGGGGGCCTATCTCATGACACTCATGCACCCCAGGATTAGATTCCGCCACATGCGCATACGTGGTATGAGTTTAGTTTGTCGAGAGACAGTTGCGGTATTTGCCTGCGCGGCAGGATGCTTGGCCGTGGAAAAATTGAATCGTAGCAACTGCCGCGAAGGTGAATGAGGATTTGAATGTAAGTTCAGCCTTAATTGAAAACATGTTTTTTTTTTTTTGCATTTCAGAGACTAAGTAGTACTGAGCTTAGAACAAGCTCATATGTACATACTTATATACGCTCTTCATCATGAATGCAAGTGTTAGTATAACACCAACACCAGCACATAGAGAACGTAAGAAAAGTAAAAACAAAAAAAAGACATTATAACAAGAACTATCAAATAAATATTACAAAATTATCTTCAATAAAGTACACTATAAAATAAATAAGACATACAAAATGTGATATAATAAACAAAAACATACAAAATGTGATATATAAACTAAAATTAATTGAAACATGCAAACATGCAAACATGCAAACTAAACTTAAGAAAGTGGAGCACTGGTTTTTAACAAATTTTTTAAACTAGATTTACTTAAGTTGAAATCAATTAAACATGAGTTAAGATTAAAAAGTCTACCCATACGAGTCAATGGCTCATTCATGCCATAATTCGTTCTATGGTAAGGGCAGTATATTAAAACTAAGTTGCGCAGGTGGTAAGATCCGCCTCGAAAGTTGAATTGAACACAAGAAAGTAACTCAGGTGCATCGATATGTCCGGTAATAAGTTGATGAAAAAACACCAGATCGTTAATGGTACGCCTTTGAGATAGAAGTTGCATATGTAATAATTGGATTCTATGCTCATATGGTGGTAAATCGTAAGGGTTTTCCCACGGAAGCCCTTTAAGAGCGAATCTTATGAATTTATGTTGTACTGATTCAATTCTTGAGTTGTGTATTTCATAAAAAGGGGACCACACTTGAGAAGCATACTCTAGATGAGGTCGTACTAAACAATTGTATAGAGCAAGGGTAACATATGGGTCTTGAAACTCTTTTAACCATCTTTTCATAAAACCAAGCATACTATTGGCCTTACTAACGATGTAGCTGACATGTTGAGTAAAGTCCATATTGAAACTAAAATACACGCCAAGATCCTTAAAGCATTTCACTTGACTCAAAATATTATTGGAAATAGAATAACTTGGGTTGCTAGGTTCCTACTTTTTAGAGAAAGTCATGCTTTGGCATTTATTGGGGTTTAGGTTGAGCCCGTTTTTAAAACACCAAACTGCAAAATGATTAACATCGGATTGGAGATGAGAGCGATCAAGCGAACCAGTTATCTTTTTAAAAATTTTCATATCATCAGCAAAAATTAATATTTCACTGAAGGAAATGCAAGACGCAACATCATTGATAGCTAAAATAAATAGAAGAGGTCCTAAATGACTTCCCTGAGGTACACCTGAGCCAGCATTAAAAGGGTGGGAAAGGATATTACGGAACTTTACTTGGTATGATCTCATAGATAGATAAGAAAGTACCCAATCAGTGAACACAGGTGGGAAGCCCATTGCCTTAAGTTTGAACAGAATAATATTGTGTGAAAGTTGATCGAAAGCTTTAGAAAAATCCGTGTAGATGCAATCGAGCTCATTACCATTTTCTAGTGCTAAGGAACATTTTTGAAGAAAACATAGCAGGTTTGTGACAGTCGATCTATTTTTAACAAAACCGTGTTGCTGTGTGCAAATAACGTTTTTTACACTGAAAGCCAGCTGGTCACATACTAGTTTTTCAAATAGTTTAGGAATGCTAGAAAGTTTGGCAATGGGTCTATAGTTTTTTATATCACATTTGTCCCCTTTCTTAAAAACTGGAGTAATAAATGATCTTTTCCAAAGTAGAGGGAATTTACTTGATTTCAAAGAAAGTAAGAACAAATATTGTAACGGGTATGCTAAGCATGACCTACATTTTTTTAGTACAATGGGAGGAATGCCATCCGGCCCGGAAGAAAAATCGTCATTTAAGGTTTCAAGACTCCAAAAAAGTTTATCAATTTCAATAACAATGTTATTAAAGCATACTTGATTACAGTTGCGAAGATAACTGAAGAAATCAGCATCAATGTCAACAGTAGTATCACAAAATGAGCTGCGAAACTGGTCAGCAAATGCATTACAAATATCAGAGATGTTCTCATAAGAACAATTCTCATAAACAAAACTAGCTGGATAACCATCTGATTTTTTCTTTGAGTTAACAAACTGCCAGAACGTTTTTGGATTTTTTTTAAAAGAGTTTCCCATTCGGTCAATATAATTTGAATAAAGATTTTTAGAAAGTGTCTTAAATTCTTCAAAAAGAAAAACGTAAAACTCATAGTCGGAAACGGAATGAGTTTTAATATAAGTGTTCCAAGCTTTATTTCTTTTATTTCTTAAGATTTTCAACTCTTTAGTATACCATGGATGGTTGGAGTCAGAATTTTTAAAAAATTTTTTAGGAATTGATTTTTCTATACATCTATACAGAATCAAATAAAAGCTGCTAACAGCTTCGTCAATATTGGTAAAAACTGATATGTTTTCAATACCAGACATAATTAATTCACCACAGAGCAAATCGAAATCAGCTTTGCGGTAGTCAAACACATAGGAACAATCATGAGAGTTACTATTAGTGTGGATTTCACCACTCAAGTCAAGAAAAATATTCAGAGGTGGGTGGTAGTCATCTATGTTAGTTTCATCTAGGCTAGGATCAGTAATACCGAAACTAGATTCAATAACAACGGTACTAACAGAGTCTGAAGAGAAGACCAAATCGAGAATTCGATTTTTAGAGTTTTTGATACAGCTTACTTGCCGTAAGTCGGTTGATATTAAATTATCCAACAACATTAATTCCTGTTGAGGTGAAGTCAAAGATGGTTTAAAATAGGTTTCATCTGAAGATGGTAACCATTGAATATAAGGTAAATTAAAGTCACCTAAGAACAATACATAATTTTCAACGCACAGCAATTCATTAATATAATCTAAAACTAACGTTAATTCTTTATAAGATGAAGCAGAGCTCTTTGGTGGAATATATGTATTAATGATATAAACAATTTTTGATTTGATTGTGACTTTGACACATAATACATTTACAGTTAAATCAAATGGAAAGGTTATAAGAGAAGACATATATTTGCTACGAACAGCAATAAGTACGCCACCTCCAACTTCCGAGGGTTTATTGTAGGTACGATCTTTTCTATACACTAAGTACTCACGGTCAAACAATTCAGTATCTAAAATGGCAGAGTTAAGCCAAGTTTCAGTCAGAGCAAAAATGTCATGAGAGAATGCTTGAGAGTTGTTATAAAGATTGGCAGTTTTACTGCGAAGCCCTCTTACATTTTGGTAGAAGAGGGAGATACTTTCAAGTTTTTTGATCCCTTATTTACGTTACTTTTGGTATGACGAGCTGAAAATTCTTTAATAAGAGTATCAGGCGGCCAAATCTGAGGGTTACAAATAGCGTCAAAAAGCGTTGGAGAAACAATAATTTTAAAAGAAGCCACATAGTTGTTTGGCTTACTTATTTTATTACACCTAACAAACGAATCGTTTGTGATGCATTTATTAGTTTGAAGGTGGAAAATTATGTCTTCTGGAGTAGTATCCGATTTGAGACGAGATATAAATATAGTCTTTGGTTTAGGCACTGATTCCACAAACCGTGGGGGTCTATCATGATCAGATATTATAATAGCCTCATTGTTCGAAACCATAGGGGCGACAGATTCGATTGGATTAGGCACATATCGATCGGAGGATATTGCTCCAGTGTTCCCCGCTTCTTTCAAGACACCTTGTTGTATACTTGAATAAAAATCTAAGTAAAGCGGGAACTCGGACCATCCTTATAGGTAAAGACTTAAACTCATTAGGGGCTATACCCAAGATCGGATTCGAAAAATCTCTTGTGTTCTTGTGTGCACCCCCAGGAGAAATGAAATAAATCTAAGCCCACTTGACAAAGCCATTCGAATATGTACTATGCCCCTATGTGGAGATAGAACGGCCAATGATATGTGGGAATCATCGCGCAATCTGTCTGTCCAACGCCATATACAAATGCTGGAGGAAGTGCGCGCATGCTCTCTCTTCCAAGTGATTACTTGTTGCACCATGTGGCGTTCTTTTGCCCAGCAAATGACTCGATTCGATAGCGGAATATATCAATTAAATACCCTCGAGGTGGTTGTGCAGTGGTCTTTTTCTTCTTTTCTACGGAAAATCTCATTTGCACCATCCTCCGCATATGGACGAGTACACAGCAACTGAGGCAGATTTAATTGATAATTTCGTATGATTTTGTTGGGAGCATGGAGTGTGCTGGGCATTGGCGGCGATTAATCATCGTTAAGCGCTTCGATTGAGACACAATTTGACAAGCAGCGATTTTTGTTTCATGTTTAGCGAAATTTATTATCGATGGAATTAATGGATGAACCATTGATGGGCTTGAAACATGGTTGCTCGTCATTTTTTTTTCCTAGCTGCGCCTTAGGCTGTAGAATATTTGTCTCATGTTAAGGCTTGCTCGAACAAATCATTTGAGAAGCTGCAGCAAATTGATATAGCTTTTGGCATTTAGGGTCTGCAACGATGGCTGTTTTGTGAGACTTTTTAGGTTATTATTAGAAGGTTGGAAATATGTTTGAAGCAAGAAGCATTTTTTCGTATAGTGATATTTCCTCTGCCGAAAATTTCTAAAGCAACATTGATGAGTGTTATCGGTTACACGTCTCTTTTCACATTCTTTAGAATTGATGACGAGTTTTTATCAAATTAATTGATAAACCAGCTTTTTAGTATTAATGTGAATAAGAAATTGATCAATAGCTTCGATGAAGATCCTTCAATGCGATCCTTCGGATTACAAAATAGCTAGTTCGTCAAAAAAGTGCATAGATGGCACCCAACGTGGGGCTTTTGGAATTCTACTTTGAAAGGCGACAAGTGCCAAGTTCTGGTGATGATTTTATTATAAGCGCTGCCTGATATATGTTCAGTGTGTTACAGGTGGGTTGCCATATCTCTACCTTATTTATGTTGTCAGCTAACTGTTGGTGCTGTTAGTAGTGAAAGGGTCTCTAGAACAGCTCTGGTTCCTTATTATTGCTGCAGCTTGAGTCTCCAGCCTTACTACTGGCTTCATGAAAGGGTACCTGTTCAAGTTATTTTTCCAAGATGCATTGGAGTAGTAGTTGGACTAAAGCTGCTTTGTACTCTGCCAGCTGCAACAAAATGAGGTTTGAAGAGGAAAAGGAAGGAAGACAAAGAAAGATAACTTGCTGTAGTACAATTTGCCATTAGAATCTTTTCTGTCGCAAACATCGCCTCAGCCGCAACATTTTTCTTAAGTTTATCAGTCATTTTCTCTTCTGGCGTTTTCTGTAGACCATTAACCCTAGAAGCGCCTGGATTGAAGTAACAATAGATAGTTAGTGCTCTTTCGGCTTATACAGATAATCTGGGGCCGGTTCATTATTTCACCTCACTCCACGTATTACACGTGATCGAGTAATACGTGACTGAATGATGTGTTTTTGGCCTTGCTTCCTACGTTACCGAGCACTTTAGTACCACAATTTGACATTCTGTCATCAGTATTAGAACGAATTTAAGTCAATGAACAGCAGTCTGATGGAGCGAATTTTGAAATAAATGTAGTACTCACCCACTCCATCACAGATGCAGTGATTTGGCCCATGATTTTTAATACAAGTGCACATTTAGTGTACATTTAGATTTTGCAGGGCCATTTAAGAAAAGTATGTGGCTTATTGTGGTCGACTCCAACTCCAAGTTTCCGTTCGTAATAAAAATGCAATCAACATCCTCACAAGCAACTACGAAAAAAGATTGGGCAGCAAGATGAACCTTGTGAAGTCTGGGAATGGATGTTGCAGGCGACACCAAAAACAACTTCGATTCCAAAGGAAAATGAAAATGAAGAATTGATTTTGTGACATCAATTGCGTTTGTTGACAGGATATGCAGTGTATATGCCCTGAAAACTAATTGTTTAAGGTTCAATTCCCAGAATCATCAAATTGTACTTCGATGGGTATCGTCTTCGATGCGGATGTTGTCCTTCGAAAGAAAAGAAAAGTGCTCCATTCAAAATCGGCAACATTTTGGTGACCAACCTCACAAAGTATAGTCGAATGAGTACAATGAAACAAAGTTTTTCAATTTTTCTTAGTCTTATAATAATTTATACTTAGGCCGAAAGGCATTAGTATTAAGTTAATAAATAATTTGGAGTACCCGCCAAGGGTCAGTAAGTTAAGGTGAGCATCAAAAATAAAAATGAATTTAAAATGAAAATGATAGTGGAGAGAAATGCGCCAAGCCCTGAGGCTCCCCGAGCTCTTTTGTATCTCTTTTCATACTTTTTTATAATACGCTGCGCCCGCCGGTAGGGTCAGCTAGTATGTAGGATAAATTAAACTGCTTCACCACTTTGTTATTTCTTAAAAGTTTAAAGTTTAAATATTTTTTTTAGCACAAAATGTTTATGTAGTGCTTTCCTAGAATTGGCCACACATCATTTAAAAAATCTTAGAACTGAATTTGATGGACTATTTTTTTTTTTTTTTTCTACGGTCATAGAACCATAAAACGAAGTAACGCTATGTTTTATTGAAATGATAATTTATTTTATAAATTGCCATCAAAACGTTTAGTGATGACTATACTTCAAGTATCATTGTCTAATTTGCAATTTAATTTTCAGCAATTTCCAAATGTGTCTACGAGTACCAACTTATATTTAAACTTGCTCACAACTAGCAACGCATCTGAACTCTCGATTCACCTCAAATACATTCATTGCCCAATGTGGCATCGATTTGTCTCGCAAATTGATCACTAATTGCAGGTAAATCCATGTCTACGATGGCATTTTGTAATTGACCATATAATTGCGGATAAATTTCAGATGCAGGATCAGAGTTAGCAAATATTCGAAATTCCTCATAGATGGTATACCGACATTAAACCGATGAGAGCGATATGCATGGTAATGCAAGCACGACCGTTTAACCATGGAATGTTCCAATTCGTGTGAAATATGAATGCGATGTGACAATGGAAATTTCGAATAAGCTTGCAAATGTTATTTTAGTTTTAAATAATAAGTCATACTGCCACGCTTAAGTGGAGTTTTCGAAATATGTATACCATCCATGTGTTAAATTTTGTTAGTTAGAATGATTTCGTAACGAACTAAAAAGCAGTCCAGTCAGCAGTTTCTTTCATTTCACTTTATTTCACTAATTTGAACATAATATAAGAATAATAAGAGGAATAAAATTTAAGACCACTGTCTTTTTATGTGGCTTCTCAGCTCTTAGCGACTTTCAATATGAAGTCATCTTAGCGTGATTGAAACATGTTGGTAATGTATGTGATAAAACTTTATGGAAGTGGATTAAATCACAATAAAAGCCCGTAAACATATCCAAATTTAAGATTTTAGAATTGAGTCGCCTAATTGGAGTACTTAAAACTAAATACCAATGCATTGTCCAATCAATAAACCTTTAGTTCCTACAAGACGGCACTACATGCCATACAGAGATAACGAAGCAATCAATTTACTGAAGGAAACTTTCTGTGAGCTCATTATCTAGCGTCGTGGGCTTGTTCCGTGGCCTCCAAGATCGTGGGTTTTAACACCGCTAGACTATATTTCTTGTGGGATTGTCTGAAGCGCTTGTCTACGCGATTAAGCCTAAAACGATTAACGCCTTAGAATAGAATATTCGCTGTGTCATAGCTGATATACGTCCCCAAATTCTGGAAAAAGTGGTCCAAAATTGGAACTGTCGGATAGGATTTATTCGTGCCAGCCGTGGCCGGCTTTACTTGCCCGAATTTATTCCTAAAATATAATGGCACACCCTTAAATTGAGCTTAATTCTTAGCCTTATCATTGGATTACATGCGTTTGATATCTTCTTGAAAACCACTGGTCCCAAACGAGTGGTATTAAAAAATTATATGGGCCGGCATCTCGATCTCATTTTCACTTCTTACCCTATTAACTCATCTGTCTCAGAAAGCTCATCCCCATTATCTACACTTCTGACAACTTCAAAATTCTCTCCAGCTTCAAAATGGCCTTGATTCATTCGTCACTTACTGTTCTAAAAACTTCCTTGAATTAAACATTGCCAAATGCGAGGCAATAACTTTTTCTCGTAAAAGTATTAAACCTCCTCCAAGATCCTATCATCTTCAGAACCTTCCTATAAACCGTGTGCAGCTTATCCGAAATTTAGGTGTTCTCTGCCACAGCGAATTTCGTTTTCGTTCTCATATTGACGAAGTAATATCAAGAGCTAATTTCACCGTTGGTTTTATCAAGAGATGGTAAAAAGAGATCCACAACCCCTTGTAACAAAATCCCTCTATATTTGCTCATGTTCGCCCTGTCCTTGAGTTTGCATAGCAAGTGTGGGCTCCACATCAAGCGGTTCATATCTTAAGGATCGAAAGTGTTCAACGTCATTTACTGCTTTTTGACCTTTGGGATCTCTACGACGTTAGAAGCTTTCTGCCCTGCCTCCGTACCGCGAGCTTCTCGCAATCTTTAATCACCACTCTTTAGAAATCCGATGGAATGCCATTGACATCATATTCATTTTATATTATTTTATGAAACACTTTATCAAAAGGCTCGAATCAATTAGGCAATAACCGAAGCACATTTTTAAAAGTTTTTGAGAACCTTCGAACTTTTTCTTCGAACAAGTATCAAAATATTGTCTTCCTTGGCGTCTTCTTCTTTGAATTGGAAAAGCAGTGCACCTTGATGCAGCTGTGTAGCATGAACCAAATTTGGGTTTCCAATTATTTCCAACAATTTCGTGAAAATTTGAGTCCATAGAGCTCTGCAAGTTTACTGTAAAGCAGCTCACTGAAAAGTGCAGCTCACTTTTGTTCCGTTTGAGTTACGCTTACCTTCAATCAAATTAAAAGGCCTCCTCTCCACCCTTGTATTTCTAATCAATCAACACTCCTCTACCCTCTATAGAAATAAAACAAAAAAAAGCTCATATATCTCAAGTTAATCATCCCTGGTGTGCGTTAGCGCATCCCAATTTAGATCTAATTTAATTACTTTCCCCTGATTCTGCACGCTTTTGTTTATACCAACCGATAATTCTAATTTAAAATAAATTAAACTCTGATTACTTACAAAGTTGAATGTGTGTATGTAGGATTCGACCACCGCACATCAACCATCATGAAATAGCCACACATCCACATCGGACCGCCTTGGCGGCCCCAATAATGATTTTCTAATTAAATATCTAGTACCCGATAGTAGATAATTCAAAATGTAAATATTTCCAGCTTATCCTAACCCCGCACGCCTTCCTACTCTAGTTAATGACTAAATAACCAATATTTGCTTGCACAACCGAAGAACTGCATTTTGATTGTTTATCATGAACGAATCATTGAAATACGATCCAAATGCACGCGCAGCAGCGTACAAAGTACACACATGTTGCCAGTTATTACTACATTCCTGGCTGGAATCAGGACGCGCCATCATCTACCTCATTCTAGATTTGCTAATCTGTAAACAGAATGCCAATAGGGTGGTATCCGTTGTCCAGTAGTAGAGAAAGTACTGAAAATTAACCTACGAACGGTTTATCATGCACGGAATGGGCGGAATTCGTTCTGTTCCTGGTCCTCATTTTGAAAGAGTTTAATTCTCATTAATTAGCAATTGCAATGATTTAAATGAAAGCGGCTGTACTTTGTTTAGGTATAAGGTATGGGTAGTACTAGTTACTAATAAAATAAAAGTTATAGGCATTGTTAAACAGAAGAATGAGGTGCGTTTTTCTAAGCTCCCAAAAGAATACAAAACTTTGAAATATTTCAGATTTATTTCATGAAGCAATAAAACAGGAAACTGAACTGATTGAAAACCAAGTTCACAATTTGCATAGAGATTAAACTTTGAATACATCATGCATTTAAGCATTCGTTTTCACACTTTTCGTCTGCAGCTTCTTTTTTGGACTTCAAATACCTCTGGCACACTGCCCACGTCATTATTGATGTTTCGCTTACTAATTTCTCAAACCATGTTATCAATCGTTTTTTGTAAGTCAATTGGGCACCTCGGATCTGCGATTTGATCCTTTTAGACTTTTTATTTTTACTGTGGAGATCGATGTTATCTCAATAATTCGGAAACGATTCAAGCACTCGAGGCAAATATTATCAAAGAAAGTTATCTATCAACAAAGTCGTGGAAGCCATCTGAAGGACGTTGTGTATCCTTATTAATGAAAATGTTTGTTATTGCATATAAAGATATAATATTTGCATATCCCTCCTTACCACTGGGCCCACTGGGACTAGGCCCAGGGCCCTGCAATCACCAGGGGCCCCCAAATTGCTGTCTATTGTTAATGTAGGCGTTGCATTTGTGTAGAGAGTGTCCCTAATCATTATTAGATATACTCTGGAATGAACGGCACTCCAATCTTTAAGATTTCAAATATGAAGTGTGTTGACTGCACATTTAGGTTCAAAAAAAGTTGTAAAAAGTCTTTCTCAAACAAGATGGTCAGCTCATGCACAGAACGCCTTAATGATCATCAAGAAATTGAAGAACCTTTGATGCCTATCGCTAACGATTTAGGACAGACACGAAAGGCCAGACAGGAAGCTCATAGTCTTTGCAAAAAAAAATGTTAAACTTGCTGAGTACAATCCATGAATTTATAATTGGGCTCAAGGACAATTTTGATAACTCTGATTCTTCATCCATAAAAAAAAGAAACCAGATTCCAAAGAACCTTTCTGAACGGACAAGGTGTAGAACAGACTTCTATTGACGGCTCTGAACCCTCAGTAATTTTGACTGGGAAAGAAAGGTTCGAAATTGAAACCTTTCTTCCCATTATTGACACTCTAAGCGTTGAGTGGAACAGCGATTAGGTTCGTAAACGAATATTGGCCGTTTATAACGTTTTGACTTTTTTTTTCAATTAAAAACCTGAATTCAGAAGACTTAAAGGAAAACTCCAAATCTTTTGCTCAATTTTACACTGAAGATGTAAACGGAGATGAACTACATGCTGAATGCCTGAATTTAAAACAACACTGGAGAACTATTCGACACGAAAATGAAAAAACTGGCAATATTCTAGAACTTTATAATTTTTTAAAAACAAAAAAAGTTGAAGATGAATTTCCAAGTGTTGAAATTGCACTAAGAATTTTCTTAAGTATGATGGTGACCACCTACAGTGGTGAACGTTCCATCTCTAAGTTAAAAAGAATAAAAAATGAACTCAGAACTACAATGGTTCAAGAAAGATCGACAATTTTGTCGCTGATGTCAATCGAAAGTGACATCCTCAAAGGTATCGATTTTGTAGATATAATCAATGATATTGCTAATCTTAGATCAAGAAAAAGACTCCTTCAATAAACATTCCTCTTTCCATCTTTTTGCATATCAATATTTTGTTCCTTAAACTACATTAATTTTTTGCTATTTAAATTTTATCTATTTTTGAATTCTTTTATGAAGTACATATGCATTATTTTGTTTTTATTTTTACATTGCTTAAGATTATGTTAATGTTTATGTTAAAACATAAATATGCTACCTTTTTAATGAATTGAAAAAAATATTATTTATTTAAAAAATTTAAAGATTAAATATTAATTAAAAGTTATGTGATTTTTTCCGTATACTTTTTTTGCACAACATAACATTTTTATAAAAACATACAGGGCCGCATTTTCATAAAGTGCCCAGGGCACCCAAAAGGGGAAAGTCGTCCTTGAATATTCAAAATAAACCAGCTTTGTTCATTTTATTGCATTTTAAAAAACAAACTTTATATTGTTGTTTCGTATTTGTTGAAGAATGCTCGAATTTCTTTTTCAATACAATTCGCACCACTTCAGTACAGTTTTAGAACTGTTTTAAGTACAACTGGAAAATTTACTTGAAAAGGACGGTTCACACTGCACAACTTGTCAAGCGGAATTGTGCCGAAGTTCAGCTAATTTCGCTTTCAGGGAGTAGGCGAAATGACTCACTTTCACAACATGAAATTCAGTGAGTGAGGTAGTGAAATTACCTTTCACCTTTACCTTGGACTTAAGCCAGGGGTCATTCAGGGTTCCTTGACAACCCTATGGGAATTGTCGAAATACCTGGACTTTTCCAACTCAACAAACTCACATAGCTGTCTTCGTTACCTGGCCAACAAAAACTGGTTCCGCTTTAGGGCAATCTGAGGTCCCATGGCTAAAAGAGGTCCCACTATGAAATTAGGTTCGTTCGTGAAGCCCTGGGGTTGCCCTGTGGCCGCCATCACAAAGCGTTTTTCGAAAAATCTAAACTTGCCCTAGAATGTCAAACTGAATGCTTTTTTGAGCCGTGGGTTTGCCGTCGAATTGAATTGAAGTAGCACTAGATTTTTGCGGCGAGTTCAGGGTTGTCAAATGGCAGGTATTTTTGTTTAAATGACAAGGGATGTGTGGTGATTTTCTGGTTTAGCGTTTTTTGAGCACTGAAACCCCAGATATTTATGATAACTCATAGAATTGTTAAAGAAACCTGGGCCAACCCTGGGTAAAGCTCAACGAACAAACCTATTGGCAAGTTAAGGTTTTACAAGAAATACTTTGTGGCGACTAAGGAACGAACCCATTGCTTCAACAAACGAACCTATTGTATAGGTCACTCTACATCACCAAGTTTGTAAAAAAAACTATCTTCTACGATTTTTTCATCAAAAGTTTCTTTTTATTGTTCTTTTAAATTTATATTTTCATATATGTACACACATTGAGAAGCGAAAATACAATTTATTTTTTACATCAACCTACAAAATGGCACAACAAAAGGGATCAGATTTTAAAGATCTCAAAGCGGCTCAGGTTGGTTACTTTTCACAACTTTCATTGTCCAACTACAAAAAAAAAAAAACCAAACTTTTAATCTCAATTTCAGAGACCATCCCTTGGTGCAAGCCTCTTATATTGGACTGCAGTCTTAGGAGTAAATGTATACGACTTTCTAGGGCTGTGCCATTTAGTACCTGTGCACACCTTGCACATCACTCGCCCATACACCGTCTCTGGAGCTCAGTTTAGGAACAAGAAACTTTCTACAGCATGTACAAAATGATGAAAAAAAAAGAAATATATTTAATTAAAATAATTTAAGCCCACAGAAAAGGATTGAAGTTTTTTTTTTGTGCTGTGTCTGTCCTCATCTTCACTTTTAAGAGGATTATAGTAAATGTGCATGAATGGAGGAAAGGGAAAAGAGCCAGAGATTTGCCAGTTCGTATACTTGAAATGAAGGAACTTTGCACTTGAAGGACCTCCGCAATTCACCCTGGTGCCAGAGTTTGCTTGGTTCTCCACGGGCATTACGTTAAGGAAGCCAATTAAAGATGGCACCATCACGAACCGGGCGGTGGTGGTTTGCCAGGATCTCTAATGCTTAAATGACATTCATATGAGGTGGCAGTAGAGGTCACATTTTATGGCTGCTCTAGTAATTGACCCCATGTTGCTGCTGCTGCCGTCATAATGCTTTGGTTGAGGATGTAGAAACTTTCTTACTTAGGATCCACTTATTGAAATTTCATTTGGAGTTGGTTGAAAGAGGATTTTACATCCTGACACAAGTTTTACTTCTATGCCGTTAAAGTTTTGCTTCACGTAAGCGGATTGTGAGAGCTTGATAGAATACTGGTATATAAAACCAAGGATGCCACACAACTGTGAACAAGTTCATGATGAACTAAAGCCCTTCTACCCCCTTCAACAAACTTGGTGTAAAGAGAAATTGAAGAAATTATTTACGATACAGTCGAGTTCCTGCAATTATCCGTCTGAAGATTCAATTAAAGACCTCTATCGTCACTCTCTATGACTTAAGTTTAAAGAAAAAATAAAAGGTTGGATTTGTGAACTAACTTCTGTCTGTATGTGCGAGTGTGTGTCATGAAAGCGAGGGATTTATAGGCCAATTATTACGATTTATAACGTTTTTGAAACGAATGCGTGTGTAGGATAAAGCAAAATGGGGTTCGTATATGTACTTTTTTATTCTAGATGCAACTGGCCCCTTTATGTATGTGGATATTCGGTTGGTAGTCGCCCCAAGGAGACATCGAACGACGATGGGTTTCTCATATATGTATGTCATATGTATGCTCCGAATCTCCGAATCATTGTGTGGCTCTGTGCGGTTGACGGAAGGATGGAAATTATCCATCGTATTTTGGATTTATGTGATGGTTTCGATGATGCACGAGCATTGGCCTGCAGGACATTTGAAATTTCACTCATGTATCATATTGAGAGAATTTCGGGTGAACGTAATTATGTTATGGTTATGGTTTAGCCTTCGGGTTGTCATTGTCAGTCAGAAAAGGAGATGAATGAAATCTATACAAAGACTCTTTTTCGACAAATTTATGTAAGGGGAGCATTTAAGCGTCGCGTCGTCTTGTGGAATGAGGTTTTAATTAAAAATAATAATAATTTGTGTGCCCATTGCGGTTAGCCTGTTATTTGGGAGTGCAAAGTTCAAATCCAAGAACCATGAAACTAACTGTCTTTTTTTGGAGACAGGCTTGTCATAATGCAGTTGTACGTCTTCTCTGCTCAATAGAATCGATAGAAAAGCATCAATCAATCAGAACTTCAGAACAACCGTGAGTCCATCGAAACCATATGTCAAAATAAAATAAAAAAAAACAGGGTGGCGCACATAGAGCGGAGAGCCTGGGGTCTAGCGAATTTATCACAACCATACTTTGTGTTAAATTCCGTATTACTAAACGAATGGCCCATGTGTGCACGAATTTGACCTTGTGTGAGCTCAAAACTTTCAAAGAGCTTATTGAATCTAAGTCATCTGCAGATTAGTTCCACTATAGATTTCCTTACAGGACACTGCCTAATGGGTAGACACGCCAAAAGACTTGGTGTCTACTCAAATGACTTCTATAGAAGGTGTCTATGCACCTTCTATAGAAGTCATTTGAGAAGGAAGAGGAGACAATCCAACAATCCCATGTAATGCCTATTTAGGTGATTATTTCAACGCCACCAGCGATTTAGCTGATAAGGACCCTAAAAGTATCTCCTTTTCGGACCAAGTTCTGGATGGTTTGACTAACTGGTGATCGTTAATTCTGGTTTTATTAGAGGGTGTTTCGACTCTCTAATCCCCAAGATAGGAACCAGAGGGTTATCAACCTTCTGGTCTCAGTGGTATCACAATGGACTCTCTGTGGCCTTAGTGTGTCGGTCTCCACATACCGGCAGCCACATCTTACCTGACCTAATCTATCCAAGGGGACCTAAAATTTTTAGTCAACTTCGCACTGGATATCGAGAAAGCACTTTTCATAAAAATACAATCAGAGGACCCATGCAAAACCATTTTTGGTTTTCTGTTGGGATTCGACCCTCGAACCTCCTCGAGCATTCAGAACCATTACACCCACGGGTACCACCTGCGGCTCAATGTTGATATATTGAATCTTTGAAGACTCCGAAACGGAGCAATTATGAACAAAAGTCTTAAAAAGTTACAGTCTCAATTTTAAGTTGAGCCAATATGCATTTAGACTGAATGTGGCCTGAAATCTAGCGAAAAAAATATAATATGAAATGAGTTGTCACTCATTGACTTCCCTCGGAATTCAAATTCGATAAGTTCTTCAACGTTGACCTATTTTTTTTTTTTTAATAAAAAGAGGAGGCTTATATGCTAATCTGGAGAACTCAGACTTAATTACCGGTCCATTGTACTACCAGGGTAGCAGCCTTCCCTTTTTTCTGTGTTGCAGTAATGGAAATAAGGTGTTAGTTATTTCACATATAACCTCAAGGGCGGCGAAACTAGGAGGCTGAAAGAAAAGTAGATGCCCAGAGCGGGATTCGAACCCACGCATCCGGCCTACCTACTGAACACTCTACCACTGCACCACGGCCGCCCTCAAACGTTGACCTAAGTAACAAAAAGTCGTAGCAAAGTGAGGACGACACCTACTCAATTAAGAACCATGCAATAAAATGATATCCAGATGGCTCAAAAAAAACGAAAGGAACTGGAGCAGAAATGTTTGGGCAATTTTTTGGGCGGAATTAAACATTGACTGAAAATACATAAAAAAAACACATTGCAACATTGACGGACAGTCAAGCTGCAGTTAAGGCCATAAGATTCTACACAATCTCTTCACAACTTGTCTGTAACAACAAAGTTACAATCTACTGGGTACCAGGATATGAAGGTATCAAAGGCAACAAACAGGCAGATTATCTTTCAAAGACTGGAGTCGGATCACCTTTAATCGGACCGGAACCTTTTTATGGAGTAACAGAGACTTACATTAAGAGCAAAATCAAAAAGTCGGAGGAAGACAACAGAGTAAAACACTGGAATGACCTCCCCGAAATGCGTCAAGACAAGCTTTAACTGGGCACTTTCAACTTAAAACGTTACAAAGACGCAATAGAAATAAGTAGAAACAATGTATAAGAATGCTAGCCGAGTTCCTAACCGGACATTGCAGGCTAAGAAAACACCTATAGTACTAGGCGTAGAGAAAATGACCAATGCAGATGGTGCAACGAACAGCAAGGGTCTCTCTGTCTGACCACCTTCTAGGTGACTGCGAAGCTATTTTACTAGAAGAGAGTAGAAGAGAGGGTGCTAAAATTCCTAAACTTAACCCCAGATACTCAGTTTCATTAATAAGGAACTAATCTGGATGAAGTACTTCAAATTAAGGAATACATACCACTTAAGAAGAATACAAAATATATACAATACAAATCCCCAAAATATTCATTTTTTCATTTATTCATACCTTTAGGAAGGTCGAGTAGGTAAGCAGCAAATTGAGCTGCCAGTAAATTAGCGATAGTTGACATATACGAAGAGTCATTGAAGACGAGTATCAGGAACTTGGATAACTTGGTCGATTTCTTAATGTTCTATAAAAAATGACCAAAGCTTTTGCTTTCTTTTGGACACAACAGTATTCTTTGCCTTACTTTGTGGTCATGAAAAAACTTGACTTTATGTGAATGAGCATCAGTACTAATAAAGGGTTTTCCAATAGGTATGATATGATTTTGCAGTGGCGTTTCGGCCATTTGTAGTATGTCATGATCTCTCATTTGTTTTTATTGTATTCAGAAGTGCTTACATTTTACCATTGGACCACCGTAAACGTCGTGAACTTTCTGATTTTGCCTTGGAACAACATGAAATCCATAACGATTTTTTTATGAAAATCATCTTTCCCGAAGAGGCTTACTTCTATTGGACTAGTGCAAAACTGGCGATGAAAATCCACAAAATATTCATGAAAAACCATTACACTCACCTAAATTGACAATTTGGTGTGTTTTTTGGGCTGGTGGAATCATCGGTCCGTACCTCTTTTAAAATTAAGCTGGTAACACCATTACTGTCAATGGAGAGCCGTATAGATCGATGATAATCAACTTTTCATGAGCGAAATTGGAAAAAATTGACTTTGACAACATTTGGTTTCAAGAAGACGGGCTACGTGTCACACAGCAAATGCAACAATTGAATTATTGCGAGAAAACTTTAGAGATTTAGAGATTATTTCAAGAAATGGTGATATTGAATGGCCTCCGAGAAGTCACGATTTAACACCATTAGACTATTTCTTGTAGGGTTATTTGAAGTCATTGGTCTTTCAAAATAAACGACGTTCTCATCAAGCTTTACAAGTCAATATTGAACGTGCCATTCATGATATACGTCTTGATTTGGTGGAAAAAGTGCTCAAAAATTGGGTTCATCGAATATATTGCTGCAGAAGAAAACGTGTTGGCCATTTTAATGACGTTTTGTTTAAAACTTAATTGTATTGATTGAGCTGCACATTAAGTAAAAAATATTTGAATTTCCTTAACAAAAAGTGTGTTTTTTTTTTAAAAAAGAAATCATATCACTCTTATTGGCAAACCCTTTATTATAAACGTGAAAGTAGATTTGTTTGTTACGCTTTTGCCCCTAAACTACAGAACCGATTTAAATGAAACATGGTACAGAGATAATCTGAGAAAGGATGTAGACTTTATTTCACTCTCACATTCCTTCGGGAACGGGAATGTGTATGGGAACTCTAAAATTACTGAACCCATCTCGAAAATATGTAGCACTGTTAGAGTGCTACACTTCCCCGGGTAACGTAGGCCGTATTTCATTTCCATATTTCCATGGCAAAAGGAACGTTAACGGGAACGTAAACTGTAGCGTAAACAGGAACTTATAAACTAATGGACCGATTTTAAAAATGTTTTCAAAATAAGGATTCTACATTGTCCTAGAGCAACCTAGCCAATGTTTCGTTCCTATATTTCCAAATACGGGTGTTCCCGATAAATTTTGTTTTTTTTTTTTAGTTCTAGTTCCAGATATTTCTGACCCATTTGAACAAATTTCGGTTTCGGTTCATCTTTAAGTATTCGAAACCTTCTTTTTATCCTGCAGAATTTTATATGATATTATTGATTGCTCGTTGAACTTTACCGAGGGTTGGACCAGATATTCTTGATAACCCTATGAGTTTTGAAAAAAAAAATAGCCTGGGTTTTCCAGTTTTCAAAAAACGCTTAGCCACAAAATCACCACACACCCTAGGGCGACCCCGGAGCTTCAACGAACAAAGCTTATATCAGCTGAACTCACAAATGAAAGATGGAGTCAGCAAAAGCCGGAAATTAAAAGTTCGTTCTGGCAAAAAAAAAATAGCCGTAAAACCATTTGCTTAGTTAAGGAATAGTAATCAAAGCTGTTACTTTAGCCCAACGTCTGTGTTCTAGAAATTTATATGTCCGACCTTAGGACCACTTCGTAGGGAATTCAAATACACATTGGCCGTAAAATAATGGAATTAGAAAGCTTTTTATCGAAATTCAACGAAACGAATGCAATTTCAAATATCAACCAAAACCGTCAACATCAGATTTTGTGAAATTATTGGCAAATTTCAAAAATTAAAAGATTGGTTAATTTTTAATCTTATTTGGTCTTAATGCTAAATGTCAACTCGTTTTCTTATGTCATACAGAATTAGCTATACTTTCTCAGTAAACGATGGCAGCTACTGTGTTTGCAATTTGAATAGAAGATGATCCTTTCCCTTCTGTGAATAGCGTCCTATAATTTCTGATTCTCACTTAATTTTTGACAAACTTTCGGAAAACATTAATGAACACTCCACCCTTCACGTTGAACATTAAGATTTCATCATTTACATTCAAAACTACTCTTCAATTCTAAAGATAACTTTTTTCATTCTTTTATTACCACCATAGAGCCGAACACCAAACACCAAAAACAGAGACCTAATAGTTGAACCATCGCGCAATGAATTAATGAAAAATAATGAGAGTTTTTCAATTCTCTTGGCGCAATGTCCTATACCCATCAGGATATCATTTTGATTCATTGTATGTCATCGTAGTCGTCCTTGGGCAAACTTCAAGACAAACAGTCACGAATGGATCGTTAATTAATTCAGGATTCAAGGGAGAAGCTAACGGTTTCCGAAAACCAGAATCTACTCAACTATGCAAAAGGCTCTTTCTTATATTGGAGGAGGCTCAAGCACGAAAAGTCTATTCACTTTTTTTTCAACTTCAAAAAGGTCACCCAAACCAAATCGAAATGTGTCAATTAGTGAACTTCAAGGACATTGTTAGCACTTCATTACCCAATCCAATCTACTCCCCTACTCCATAGCGTTGTTTGCACAATGTGCGTTTGAATGCTTTAAACTTTCCTAAAGGAAACTCTTGCAAATTTTCACTCACTTCGAATGGATAAGTGAACATGAAACAAAGTAAAAAAAAAAAACATTTCCTCCGCTCCTGCCGCCAGAATTCGAATTCAAATTATTTTATCCCATGGGTTGGGTTTGCTACGCGAAGCTCCTAATTCCATTTGTATCTTCATTCTGTCTGTCACCCCTGCCATACCCAAACAATGTGAATTAGATTTCACAATAAGAAGATGTAACTTTTTGCTTAGAGGAAATTTGTATTAACAAAACCCGACTTTTTTAGTTAGAAATTTATCCTACGTCCTAAGTACCACCGGAAAATCTAAACAAAGAAAGTACCAACAAAGGAAAAGTAAAACCTGGCTAGCATATCTTGTTGGACGGTGTAAATACGAGATGAAGCCTCGGCCGCATTTATGTACTTGAGGGCCCTTTAGCTTTTATCATTGATAATTTCATTTCTGGTGTATACCTATAAGCGGCTGCAATATCGAAAGAGCGTATTTTGTGGGAACTTTGGGAATACACAAAGTAACTTAAATTCCTTTCGCCTTTTTCAATACATACAAGTTCCTCTTTCATGTATACAAATGTCCTCTTGACTCATGTTTTTAAGAAAACCAAATCAGACCCTGATCGTAGGGCCATACTCTGATGCTCCACGGTTCCGCAGTAATAAACTTTTATTATCACACATTTAGACGTCTGTCCCGATTTGCGAGACTATGAATGCAGGACCACAGAACTGTACTCACGACAGCTTAGGACTGGCTTCAACACATTCGCCCTTAAATGCGACACTTGCAGTTGGTAGATTTGATGCTATTCAAATTCAGGTGAAGGAAAATGCCAACAAAGTGCTCTGCCATTTTGGATGACAATGAACAGAGACACCCAGACAGTGGGCTTCAGGGGGTAGTGCTCCCATATGTGATGCATCTATCTGCGTCCTAGATGTCGGATTATTTTTTATTGCCGCCGTTTTTATGTGGTCATTTTTTATGCGAGCAAATAGATTATATACCAAATCCCTTTTGGCATGGCGCGTGGTAGCAGCATAGATGTGCAGCAGAGATTTTATGAGCTTTTCGGACGAGATCATCCCTCACCGAATTATGTGAAACGAGGATGATATAGGGACGTTAGGTGCGGCGCGGTGGGCGTTTCCTGGCAAGATTTGTTCCGGTCCGTTGGTAGTTTAATTAAGTTGAAAATAAAATATTCTTATACCGACTTATGGGACATTAAGCTGGATTAATCGGTTAGCATAAAAGTTTTGTTATAAAAATCGCACTATGGATGCTCATGCTTAATAACGGGTGCTTATATGTGAGTGAGTATTGAACAAAGTCCTTAAGCACAACAAGGAGCAAAGTTTAATATTAAAAGGGGCTAAGCTATACAATGAATGTTTGTGTTTCTTTTTATTACCGACTGATTTTTTTTGCTTTACACACAGAAAAATAATAACGTAAAATCAAGAAAAACAAACATATTTCAACATTTTTTAGCTATGGTTTTGCTTTCATACCGTTTCTCGTTGATTTAACATGTTTACGAGTTTGAAAGATGCGCTTAAACTTGTTGTAAAAATAACATGAACTAAGCTTAAATTGACATGAATACCTTATTGATTCAACTCATAATTTGTTTTGAAATAAATTTGTTCACATGTGAAAATGATTCTCATTTCATCTTGAATCAACTCGATTCCCTTAGTGAAACAAAGTGAACAATCCTGTTGAATCAAAACGAGAAACTTTTAAAATGTGGTTAATTTGTTGTTGAAGTAACATTAGCTTCGCTATGAATTAATGCGATGATTCCTTTAAAAACAATCGCTTTCGTTAATGAATGAACACGAAAACGTCCTTAAAACAAAATAGTTCCCACTTTGAAATTATATTAAGCTTCACGTTGAATAAACACTTCCCTCAAGTAAAATAACATTACATTTTTGACCCATGTAATTTATACTTACAGCTTTTACCTAAAGTCTTTCAATGAAAATTAGTATTATAAAATATGGTAATGATTATATGATTGAAAGAAAGTTCAAATTGGTTTAAGTTTTTATTTATTTTATTTATTTTTTGTTAGCATTTTATTTATCACTGTCATTAAAGTAATTATAAACATTTATTTCTAAAGTATAATTTTCCATTACTGTTTGGAAACAAGTTCATTGTTCTTTTAACATAAAATTTTCTTCTATTCAAAAATCTTGGGTTTTATTTTATAACATACCACAAATATATAAGTAGACATTATAGCAAAGTACAAAATCTTATATATTTCTACCGAATTTTTCTAAATACTAAGAAAACAGTTTTGTCTATACAAACTTCCACAAAACACAATTTTATTATAAAACACAACATTTTTTAGATCTACTTCTACGTTCATGTGATCAAATACATTTACATATAATAATATTATAATTCTTGACTTCTGGAAGGTTAAATTTTTCCAGAATCTCGTCTAGTTTGCTTCGGTTTGAATCGGCTACAGGTAGGTTTAGAATACTATTCCCCTGCTCGTTGATGTCGAAATCCACTGTGGTAGTTGTCTACAATGTGGGGGTGGTATCACTCTGGTCTTCATTAAATAAATTTATATTGTTGTTATGCGGTTTTAAGAATTCAATGTTTTTATTTAGTTCAGCTATACCTTGAAATTATATTTGTCAGTTTTTCTACTCGACTCCTTTTAATAGGAACAACACACAGCAACGCGTTAAATTCTGGGAAGGCGGCAGGACACACTCACAAAAAGAAAATTGAAAATAACGGAGAATTCCTGATCTTCACCAAATAAATGTATACATATTGTTATAATGAGGATGAGACAATAGAGATTAATGTTTCAATTTTATCAGTGAAAGCACTTTGAAATTATATTCTTCACTGTTTACTACCCGTACAATAAGAACAACACACTGCAACGCGATTGAAGACAAAATATGGGGAAAATGCATGTGCTTGAAATCAAATACCGCAGTTTGATGGGATTCAATGTAATTTGAACATGGCTCACTAACACTTCAACACGAATTGAATGTTGATTTGACACGAATGTTGTAATCATGGAATACATTCTAGGAAGGCAGACACACTCACAAAAAATTAAAAATAGCACAGAATTTTAAAATGGTTTAACTGTTGAATTAACACGAAAAGATCTTATTTCAAAATCGTTATACTTTGATTCAAGGTCATCTGATGTAGATTCAAGACTAAATGATAATTTTCACATGAACAATTATATTTTAACTTGGAAATCATGTTAAAATGTCGTTTTTTATTGTAAGACTAAGATTTAACATTTAAAAACGTTAAATCAAATGAAAATTGGATTGAAACAAAAGCTAAAAATGTTGTTTTAAAATGAAAAAATGACAAATCAACATTTGATGTGAAATGACAGAATGAGCTTAAAACAACATTTTTTCATGTTAATCTTACATTGGTGTTTTTTTCTGTGTGTATAGATGGTGCAATTGAAAAAAATTCATTATGGTCATCGTGTGACTACGGATATAATGCGCATCGTTGATTTAATCGAAAGTAGAATCTGCAACCCACTTCTCAAGTTGCCACATATGGCTGTAGGAAAGTAATGTTGTGTGATCATCTAAACTTCCATGCGATCACAGAGTATATTCTAGCGAGTGAGCTTAGTCAGGTGTTTTCTTTAGGATTAGGTTAAGTTAGTTTAGTGGGCTGACAGAAGATCTTACTTCTGTTCCACTTTTAGGTACAAATAAATAAATTTAATCAGCAAATCTTACACAACAAGTAGCCATCAAATTTACAACTGTTTGTTTGTATATTCAAAAAAATTTGGGATAAAATTATTGTTTAGTTTTACTCCTTTGCAATCATTTCTACAACAAAACTGTGAAAATGATCGCAATTGTAGAACTCCCAATGTGTTGTCAAATGTCAAAAAGAAAATTGCCTTCAATGAGTATTTTTTAAGAACCATATGTGTTTCACTCACTCAAGGACAATTTGTAAAAACTGAACAGAAATAAAGTTCGTTCGCTGAACTGAACCCAGGGTTGACCCAGGTTTCCTTGACAACCCTTTGAGTTGTCAAAAAAACCTAGGTGTTATAGTCCTCATAAAACGTCAAACCACAAAACCACAACACATCCCTGTCATTTGAATAAAAATACATGCCATTTGACAGCCCTCAACTTGCTCCAGCAAAAAACCTAGGAGTTGACGGCAAATCCAGGTCAACCCCAGGGCTCAAACACCCTCAGTTCAGATCAAATCAGATACTCAGGGCAAGTTTAGGTATATGCATTATAAAACGGTTTATGGTGACCACAGGGCAACCTCAGAATTGAAAGAACTTATAATCTTAGGTGTTCCATTGGTTTTTAAAGTGAGTTGTTCCCCGAGTCAAACCAATGGAGAGCGACATAACTTTAGGAATATTTTTTATGAGAAATAAAAGTTTCACTCACACAAACACAATTTGTCAAAATTTTATATATTCCATTTATTTGACAGCTTTTATACGGTGTAATTTGCTGCATGCAACTGGTCGAACACCATTAAATAATTAAAACATTGTCCCTTATCTTTGGACAAAAAGAACCATTTCTGCAAAAGATCGCTTCTCACGATTCTTAGAAATGACAGCCACTCGACTTGAGCGATTCCACTCAAGAAGCACTAATACCTTGAATTCAAACGTCAAAAAGAAAATTTTGCTGTAGTAATATTTTTTATGAGCCATAAATAATTTTAAGTGTTCAATTGGCTTTTAAATTAGTGCTTCCCTAAAGTCACTTTCCATTGGTTTTACTCATGAAAGCACTCACTTTGAAAACCAATGGAACACCACATAAAAAATATTCAATGAGGAAACTTTTCTATTAGCATTTGGGTAACATGTATTGGTGCTTCTTGAGTGGATTCTCACTTCAAATCGTGAGCTAGCTGTCACTTCTCAGAATCATGAGAAGCAATATTTTTGCACTAATGGAACGGTTTGAGAATGCTCTAGAACACCCCTGGACGGTTCTTTCCTGCCAATGGAAAGCGACGGGCAGAGATAAGAAATTAATTTCTTATCTCTGGCGACGGGAGTGAAACTCACAGAGCAGATAATACAGAGTATCCACTTCCACCCCTTCAACCCGAAACACCCGCAAAAAATTTTTCAATATGGCGTCCTATTTCAGAGTTTGAGGCTCTGTGCTCACTAGTATGAACTGTAAAAACTTAACTAAACGCCTGCATCGGTATGAAACTTTTTACTAGTTTTTGTCTTTTTCAGTTAAATACTGGTCAGAATGAAAAAAAAAGTTAATTTCTGCAACTTAAATTCATTTTTCTAAATTCTAGGCTGTATGAAAATTAAAAATTATCGATTTTTTTTGCAACCAAAAAAAATTTTTTTACTTTTCAAACTCAACTGACTTTGATCTGTGGGAAGTGAAGGCCAGTGCGGTTTTCCGGGTGCGGTTTTCCGGTTTGATTTAGCTTGTAGGCAAAACGCACTATCTTGCTGAAGTGGACTCTCTGGTTCTACTCTGTGGTGAAACTAATGGAAAGCGAAATAAGTGCATCCCCGAGTGAAACCTATGGAAAGCGAGAAGCGACATATGAGCCTGTGAAATTAACCCTATATCTCAAATTAACAACCTACTCTGTCAAAAGTACAAAAAAATGTGAAAACTACAACCGATTTGTTGAATCAACAACAAAGCAATCAAATCGATATCCAAAAATCTCAAATATACAAAAAGTTGGGCTTTCAACACTGAATTTTGTTGATTTTACAACAACGCTAGGTGAACACAATGAATCGGCACATTTATCGACTCATTCCCGTCGCAGCCCAAGCAATTCGGTTTTGTTTTATTGAGAAAATTTTTCATATTAAAAATGTATAGCCATAAAGCTCAAAACAATGAGAATATCCAAGATAAAGGTGAATCCGAAAATAATGAATCTATTGCTAAACCGTCCGCATCGTCTCTCCCTTTAAACTTGGAAGTTTTCGAAATTGTAAGCAATTTCAGTTTGTCAAAAAGTGTGGTGCCATTTTTAACAGGTATGCTTTCTGTGTATACCTATGTTACCCCAGCCTAGAGTAAGCAATTAATTAATTAAGCAAAACTTGGCTGCTGAGTATTAATGCCACGAAATAAAATGTCTTTGACTATATTAAGTACTGATTGCAAGTAGTATGCCTTAGCTAATATTTTAAAACGCTTTAAAACAGGGAGCGTAGATATAAAAGCAACCACATTTTGTAAAAAAAAAAAAAATGTTGGTCTTCCTTGCCGTTTACTATTTTACTTTTCTGTAAATTGCAAAAATAAAACTTTCGTAATTGTAAAGGTCGCGGGCTTTCGAAGCGAAGCTTACTCCTGCTCAAATCGGAACACCTAACACAAATTTTTCCGGATAATGAAATTGGCCTGCAGCTGGAGTTCGAAGACGAGTTACTCAAGTGGAAAGATATTGAGGTAAATAGAAGTTCGACAATTCTATTAGCGATAAAAATCACTATTCCAGATTTCTTTTAGCTTTCACAATGCAGCACAATCACTAGCGAGATGAACACGTCGGGCTGGGTTGGAAATAATAGTTTACCACTAAGCGAAGAAAACGTACTTCACAATAGTCTTGCTCATCTTCAGATTTAATTGGTTGTATGAAAATCAAGTTTTGAAGTATTTTAATATTTGTTATATGCCAAGGAGAAGAAGGAAAAAATTGGTATCTATCCTCAGAAATAAAAATGTATTTGATTTTTTGCTAAACATACATAAAAAAATTCATGCTTCGAAATATCATAATAAAAAGGATTAAAAAAAATTCTTTAAGTTAAACGTTTCATTGCATCATCATCACACCACTCTTTCCATTTTCATCAATTTAGGGCATTGACCAGAAAAAAAAATATCGTGGGCGCTTAACCTTTGTAAATATGAACACGATATATTTTGATTAAGCGGATGATTTGGTAGAAATTTCAAACGCACACGGTTTTTATTTTTTTTGAGTTTTCGTTCTATTTTCATAGAAAACTCTATTCTGGTAATCATGTTTTTTTATTTGGTAAATATATTGAAGAAATAATGAAAAAATATGTTATAAGCCATTTTGTACTGACGGCCATCTTGTATCGAATGTATGATTTACGGTCACCAGAACTCGTACTAAATTTCAGATCAATCAGTTAACAGAAAGGAAATAAAAATTCGATTACTAGATTTTAAAATAATAAACAAATAAAACAGTTTAAGAAAAATGGGGCCAAATCGCTCGAAATAAATCAGTGATCGAGTGAGTAAGTATTCTTTCAAAATTCGTTCTATATAGCACAGCATCAGTCTGCAGTTCATTTTCGACAACCATTAGTTCAATTCCTGATGAAAGTATGTCAAATTGTGAAACTAAAGTGATCGATAACGTGAGAAGTAGGTAATGGCAAAAACACATATATGTATCTCAGTCACGTATTACTCGATCACGTGTTCAGCTCGATGCCAAAACCCTTCGAAAATATAAAGTTTTGACCAGGATATGTATGAAATCAGCATATTTTAAGATGAGTGTTATGATAGAAAATGGTTGTAGTTTCGATAGCAAATACGTCAATGAATGCAGATGACGATGTCTTTGAGAATGAATAAATCTTTGAATAAATGAATAGAGTTGTCAAATGGCAAGTATCTTTGTTCAATTGACAGGACTGTGTGGTGATTTTATGGTTTAGCTTTTCTTGAAAATTCAAGTTTTTTCGACAATTCATAAGGTTCTCAACGAAACCTGGGCTAGCCCTGGGTAAAATTCGTTGAAGCTCTGAAGTCGCTTTGTGGTTACTCTGTGGTCGTCACAAAGTGTTTTTTGGAAAACCTTAACTTGCCTTGAATGTCAAATTAAGTATTTTTTGAGCACTCAACTATACTCACTCAGATATTTGAACGATTTTATAGATGTGCTCAATGGCTTTTTTTAGATCAGAACAGCACAGCACAGCACAGAAGCAGTGAAAAACGTCAGTAACAACAAAAACGAAAAGAAAACAACCACCAATTTTTCTTTTTCTGATATCAACTTAATTTAGCGTATTTTCGTCACGAATAAGTAATTTTATTTTCAGCACAAGGTTAGGTGTTATTTTCCTGATTTATAAAAAAAATTTTGAACTTTTCACAAAAAATTAAGATTACTACCCCTATTGCGATTGGCGAGTCGAACGAAAAAACGTGTGAGTGTGAGAAATCGGTATCACGGTTAACGAATTCACACCCTGTGATTCGACTAAAATGTCAAATGATTTTCGGAGTGTGATTTCAACCTATTGTGGTTAGCGAACGTTCGTAAAATTGAATGCCATTTGTGTTATTTTTTGTCGAACAATAAGCATAACGTGAAAAGAAGTCGAACGATAAGGAGTTAACTATTTTATGGACTAGCAGAACCCTGTGGTGCCACCTCATTTAATTTTACTTATTTAATGGAGAAAGGACTTCACTAATCAAAATAGTTTTTTGAGAAAAATCAGATAGGCATAAATGTATTCGGCCTTATGGAGTTTTCCGTCGCTCCGAACGGAAAGTTGTCTTTTTCATACAAATTGTATAATTTTTATTTTAAGAAATTCTTTTGAACAAAAGATCGGCTTATTCGCTCTTATTGCAATAAACCCTATTGCAATAAGAGCGAATAAGCCGGGCCAGATTCTATAAAAAGCGAAACGAAAGCGATCAAACGTTTATCAATAGGAAAGGCATTGCAAATCGTTCGCACACACGAAATCGTTTGTTCGCTTTTTACTTACAGAATGTCACCCCCTATCTTTTTGGAATGCCAGTAAAATGAGTTGGCTTTAGGTGGCACAATCGATATTTTAGTAAAATAACTTTCAAAATAAGAACAAAGTAAAGGCTGGATTTGAATTTGTATTTAACACAAATCGTCGCGTCTGGAGTTCAATCATTTTCCAGGCGTTAAGTGAAACGCCTTTTGCAATAATACACTGATCCAGGTAGAACATAGTTCATGATAACTCCCACTGGGAAAAAATCTCAAAGCACAAGCCAATTTAACTATAGCAGGAATTGAAGATGTGCTTGTATTTTGGAATTGTCTCTCTAATTTGCTTAGCACAAAAATAAAAGCTTCCTTATTCAGCCTAAAATATAATCTGAAACTTCAAAAATTCAAAAGTTGTAAAAGAATTTGCATTGAAGAGAAATAATTGTTGGCAATTCCAAGATGTTGGAGTTGTCTCGTATGTATACTCTTTCGGAGTCGAAGTATTCTTAATTTTTTTCTATCAGATTCACTTTCTTCAAAAAACAAATCTATATTATTTATCAGTTCTTATTATTTTATTGCCCATTAAATGAACTTTCGATTTTTGAAACTTTTCTGATTTGATAATAGACTGCAATGATTTGACGTTTGATTTTTTTTTTTTTTACTGTACTTCTGAATTTCGAAATCGAACCATGAAGTTCGCCAACCATAGTATGTCGAATGCTTTAGTTCGCCAATGAAAAAAACTCACATCGAACGTTTGATTCGCCAATCGTAATAGGGGTATACGTATACAATGCGCTTAAAAAACTATGCGCAAAAAGTCAACAGCTGTTTTTGACAGTTTTCACCAAACTTGCACTTGCTCAAGAGGGGGTGCAAAAGATGCTGTGCTAAACTGTTTTAGAACAACTCATTGAACACAAAAAAGATCAGAAAAGAACAGAAAATTTCTTATTGAACACCAAAAGCCTGATCTTTTATGTCGGAAACTGTTCTAGAACATGTCATTGAACAATCCTTATGTCGCTTTCTATTGGTTTTACTCGAGGAAGCATTCATTTTGAAAACCAATGGAACCTAAAATTGTTTCTGCTCAATTTAACGTGCCGGCTTTGTGTAAGTGAAACACCTAAATAAATAAATAAATACGGTGGCGCCTCAGAGCGAAGAGCCCCAGGACCTAGCGAATTTTTTAAACCATACCTTGTGAGGGAATGGAAGGACCTACAATTTTCTCCCGATTACGGCTAATCGAGAAAGCGCTTTTCATGGCAAAGTATACTAACGGCGATACCCGGGGAAAAACATTTTTACCTCTGTTGGGATTCGAACCATGAACCTCTGGGCTAACAGGCAGACATGCTAACCATCACGCCAGAGGTAACACAGTGTGAAGAATTTTACATTTTAGTTTATTGCTTTTTTATTTAGATTTTTCAAATTATTTAATTTGTTAATGGTAACCAAAGCTGAAATTGTGCTAATAAATATATCTATCTATTTTTACTATAGCATGTGTGCATAGCAATAGAAGGTCCATCAGTACGAGTATTTAGCGAATACTGCTGCATCGTTGGTACTTTTAAATTACTGAAAATTGGGTGTGCTTTCAGAAAAGTTGATATTCATGATATTTTGTTGAGTTGTTCTGACATTTGAATTCAATCTTTTGAGAAAGTCTAGAGGATGTTGTGATAAGGGATGTTTTTGGTCGGAGGACGTTTCAGAGTTGGAGCATCTGCTTTCGAATTAAAAATAGATTCAATATTCCAAAGCAGTTGCTCCATGAGCTAAGACTTCGAACGGACTTTAACAGAGTTTTCGTATTTCATCATAATACTAAAGATATAATTTAGTATTAAAACGTTCCGTTTTAAATAAAAAAAAAGAAAACAAAGAACTTACTTAATAAAAGACGGTACATGTTCACCATGTACTTTGTATTATTTTACTTCACTAATATCTGTAATATCTACAGCTTTACACTCACTCTCCATTGCTCAACTGGGATACTTTCAGATTTGGCACAAGTCCAAACTGTCTGTTTCCACCTCCAAGCTCCAATCCTAGTGATTATGCTGAGAAGTTTTATCTGTTCTCATACCGTAACTATGCGTAATTTCATGGACAAATCCCGTTCTTAAGTTGTCTGGTCCTTCTTCATTCTTCAGCTTATTTATATTTTGTTTTTGTTGTTGTTAAAGGTTTCCACTTCCTTTCTGGTCGGTCGTCTAAGTGATAACCCAAATGGAAAAATGTTTTATTTCCTCAACATTTGAAATCAAGTAAACACAAATTTTTATTATACTCCATTTCTTTTCTCTGAGCACCATCATCAGCTCCAGCTCTAGCTCCATCTCCAGCTCCACTCCAACTTCAACTCCGAATACCACCCATTCTTTTTCCATTATTGTTGTCTGTGCATTATTATAGTCTTTGTCGTTCACTGCTTCTGGTTATACGACCAATGCCAACAACAATCCTGTGGTCATGCTCGAAATGCTCTGGCTGAATGGTAAGAACCTCAAGGCATCAAAATGAAAAAATGGAAAAAAGAAAAGGATCGCATGGCTATGGGGACTTGAAATAAGAGCCCGCGGATTTCTTGATGGTTTGGCACACCGCAATTTCTTTTTGTAAGAATTTAAGGAACATTTGGTTTATTTTTGTGTTTTTTTTTTTTTTTTTTTTGCGCGGTGCAAAAAGGCGGATATGTATTTCATTTGTGTGCAGTGGTAGATTAAATCTTCCTTTTATTTTTTGAGTGGCCTTCTTCTTTTCTTCTTTAGGTACGTACTGTATGCAACGCTGTTTTGCTAAATTACATCATTACATTGGCGATTTGTTTAAATGAACGAAATTTCTTTTGAATAAGCAAATGGTGTCTCTTGAAGTAATATGGACAAGGGCAAGGTGCAGCAGGGTGGCTTCAACTTATAATTATATGCCCACGATTGCAATGTTATTCGGAAATTGCTTCATTAAGATGTGCATGTTGTTTATTCGTGGAAGCTACCTGTTGTAAGTTTGGTGGGTCTATTGAATATTTTTTATTGCTTTATTTTTACTCGAGGCTTAACAGACTTGAGTGGCTGCAAAATTATGTTTTCCTTTCTAAAAAGGAAAATCTGTAAGAAGAAGTGCCTTTTTGTCCAATAGAGGCAGACAGTCACAAGTTAGATGTTTTAACCGAAAACGATGTCCATTATACTCTAAGTTAAGTCATTTGCTCTTTATTGTAATTCTTGATGGTAGGTACCTCTTGAAAGGTACCGGACAACGCCAATTATTCTTTTCTAATCCTACATCCCTTCAACGAGCAGAAACTGTTATCGTATTTGTGCTTCCCAAGTGTCGAATTTGATAGCGAAGCAACTTGTGATAACAACATCAATCATCAGACAAACGTAGGGTTGGATAAAGTGACAGAAAAACTACACTAATTTCTGACACTGAAAAATGCTTCCCAAGCTGAAAAGAAGACTGCACACCGAAAGCGTCCAACTCCAACATATGGTTCATCACTTACTACAATATATGTACAAAGACGGCAACTATTGTTTCGTATGACCAGAAGAACTACTAACAATGCTTGATATAATTAGTGTGCTAAAGCTACGTGCAGACGGCATATAAAAGCCGCACACGTTTGCGGTTCTGACGTCATTTTTACGTCATAATTTGCGAAAATTCACGCATATCGTCTGAACACCCTTTTGGGACACTCCGCACATGCACGCAAATGGTTTGCGGATGATGTGCGACGGCGAGGCCGCACATAAATGTGCGGCTTTTTCGCAAATCGTCTGAACACCCTCGCACATTTTTTGTGACAGTTTGCGTGCATGTGCGTGCATGTGCGATCTTCAAAATCATGTGCGGTGACACGAAAATAGGACAACGCAAATGTGCATATTTTACGCAAATCAGTAGTGGTTGTACAGTATAGTTGTGATCGGTTTTAAAAAAAAATGAGCGAAGCGAAGTGTGTTGGTACTTGGTAGTATGCTGTTTTTCTGTTCATGAATACAATACGTACTGAAAAAATTATCGGGTCTCTTTATTATATTTATATATATTTTTTTTTTTGTTGTTGACTTGAGTATTTTAATTATTTATTTAGTTATTTTTTTTCTACTGATTAATTATGAAAACATTAAAATTGATTGCAGATAAATCATATCCAATGCCAAAACAGCCCTAGTACTCAACTTTCTTTTCGACATTTTCAAATAATTTCAGCATTTTAAATTTATGTACGGATAAGCTTCGTCAACAACCACAAATCATGAATAAAACACAAAATTCAAACAATTTATTGAATTAACGCAAACCTGCATAAGCATATGAACGCAAATGGGTGATGTGCGGATATTTTCGCATATCGTGTGAACACGTCGCACATCGACCACAAAATGTGCGTACTCATTTGCGTACACTTGATGTGCAAGCAAATCAACGCAAACTAATGTGCGGCTTTTGGGACAGATTCTGCACATCGTCTGAACACCCTTATATGCGAGTTTGCGTAAGCTGATTTACGTATAGCATTTGCGCTGAATTTACACCTTTTTATGTGACGTCAGAACCGCACATATGTGCGGATTTTTATATGCCGTCTGCACGTAGCTTAAGATCCTTGAAGGCCCTCACGTCAAAATACTGCTATCTAGAAAATAGAGCATGGTCAGCTCAGCACTCAGCTGGAATTGACACAAAGGCAATATCGTACAACATTCCGACACTATCGCGAGGGTAGAATAAAAGCAGTCCTAAAGGCTCTTGCCTTTTCCAATCGAGTGTCCTTTCAATTATTATCCTTGCATCCTATGCCAACAGCATTAAGCAATGAAGACCAGTGGCAGCAATACCAAGAAGCCATCTGAACCGCTGACTCTGAGGTTCTGGGTTTCACTCGGCCCCGAAAACGAAACCCATGGTTCGATGAAGAATGCAGGCAGGCAAATGCAGCCAAACAAAAAACACTACAAATGCTGATCCAAAAACAAAAGACGCCTGCTTACGATCAGTATAACGAGACTTATAAGGAGAAAAGACGCAAAGAAAAAGAAGCAGCATGAGAAGCGCTCGTTTGGGGAAATTCAAAGGTGCCATGACAGGAACGAGATTCGGAAGTTTTACCAAAAGGTAAAAAGATCTTGCCGAACTCAAGCCTGTAAAGACCTGCCGGGAAGCATAGTTGTAGAGTCACATTCGCTACTGAGGATCTGGAAAGATCACTTCTGCAGACTGCTTAGCGGCGGTGAGGACACAAATGCCGCTGTCAGGCAGATTGCCCCCTTTCAGCTTGGACGATGATCAAGAATGCGGTCCTCCCGACCTAGAACAAGTTAAGCTTGCCATATGCAAACTCAAATCAAATAAGACTGCTGGTGCAGATGGCCTTGATGCCGAACTTTTCAAGGCAGCTGGAGACCAGTTGGAAAGGGGTCGGAAGAAAGCATGCCCGATGAATGGAACCTCAGTATCGTATGCCCGATCCTAAAGGAGGGAGAAACTCACAATTGCGCCAATTATAGAGGGATAAGCCTCCTTAACGTCGCTTCTCGCTTGATCTTGTCTGGTGTAATATGTGAACGTCCGAAGCCCCACGTCAACAACTTGATATAGGACCTTATCAATGTGGTTTTAGACCAGAGAAGTCCACAATAGACCAAATTTTCACATTACGGCAGATCTTGGAAAAAACCCGAGAACATAAAATCGATGTACACCATCTCTTTACCGATTTCAAGGCCGCGTATGACAGTATCTACAGAGACGAGCTGTACAGAGCCATGTCTAGTTTCGGCATCCCTGCAAAACTCGTACGACTATGCAATATGACTTTGTAGAATTCACGCTGCTCCGTCAAGGTCGGTAAAGAACTCACCGAGACCTTTGATGTCGAAAAAGGTTTTAGACAAGGCGACAAACTGTCATGCGATTTCTTCAACATCATACTTGAACAGATTGTAAGAAACTCAAACGTCGACACCAGAGGAACAATCTTTCAAAAGTCTGTGCAATTACTCGCCTATGCAGACGATATTGACGTAATGGGAAGAAAAAAGCGTGATGTCATAGGTGCTTTTGCGAGTATTGAAACAGAAGCGGAAAAATGGATTTGATGGTTAATGACTGCAAGACGAAGTATATGCTGTCATCAAACAAGGACACAGAACATCGACGAATTAGACAAAACGTCACAATAGACAGACATAACTTCGAGGTAGTACAGGACTTCGTCTACCTAGGATCCGCTGTAGACACGGAAAACAACATCAGTGCGGAGATCAAACGGAGAATAACTCTTGCCAGCCGTTGCTTCTTTGGGTTAAGAAGGCATTTGAGAAACAAAACCCTCTCTAGAAAAATCAAGGTGACCTTGTATAAGACCTTAATCATCCCAGTCCTGCTTTACGGCGCGGAAGCATGGACCTTATCGAAAGCGGATGAGGAAAACCTTGGTCGTTTCGAAAGAAAAATACTCCGAATGATCTTTGGAAGACAATATGTGGAAAAGAAGATACAACTAACACTTTATAAGCTATACCACGACATGACATGGGCATTGCTAGAAGAGTACACATCGCGAGGCAACGGCGCACGGTTGGCCCATATGTAGAGCGGATGGACATAAACGCTCCGGCTCTACGAGTTTTCGAAAGCACCTTGCAGGGAAAACGTGAAAGGGGAACACCTCGTCTTAAGTGGTACAATCAATTGAAAGAAGACCTCAACTGACTTAAAGTGTAAAACTGGAGAGACCTCGCCCGAAATTGAAATTGTTGGCGTAAGATGTTGGTTGAGGCTCAGGTTCACCCAGAACTGTAATGCGCAGTAAGAAAGTCTCAAAACATTTTTTTAAATAAAGTTTTTCCACAACTTTAACTTATTAACAGTAACTTTTTTAAATAATCAGAAAACCAAACGTAAGACCTTTGTAAGTTTTTAAAGAGTTTAAAAAAATTAAAGTAACTTTTTCCAGAAAATCCGCTTTTGTTCAGAAGAAAAAACCCAATCAGGAAAAAACCTACAAAAATGGATTTTTTAAATTTCAGTTTCCATTTCCGTAGGAGTATGGAAAAAAAAATAAGGTCTAGATGATTCAATCTCATCTTTTTAGAAGCAAACGCATCTTCGACCGGCTTCTTGGTTCAAAAATTCAGTTTTTAAGATTTGATTGCACACTCTGAGTAGTCGTTAACTCAGAGTCTATTCTATACTTCTAGAATGATACTCACCACTTGCTTATTTATGCATTTCCTGAATACATTTTTTCTCAATTCAAAAAACGAGCCTTAAATTTGGAGGACAATTTGCTTATAACGGGTAAAATAAATATATTCAAAAATATAAAATTTACAATGACTTCTGTCCTTCTCTCAGAACCTGCCTCACATTTATGTTTATCCTAGAATCGTTCACATACACACGAAACGGACTCCAGAAATTCTCATCGGCACATTTTTCGTATAACTGGGAATCGATCTCCCATTCGCTTTGCTTGGGATTAACTTCGCATTTGATTTTCTTTGGACTAGGTGGTTCTAAAGGTGCGTCTGTAAAAGAAATGAAACGAACGAAATTGGATAAGAATTGCAAACCAAACCGAGAAAATTTGTTTACCTTTATTGGTTTGGAATTCATTCCAGGTTTCTGTATTGGCTTTCATTACTCTCGGCACAGCATGGTAACATAAACGACTTTGCTTAGACATTACAACGACATCTCCGCTTTTAAGGAATAAAGCCGATGGCTTTTCTTCTTTGGTCAAACCTCCTATTAAGAAAATCGCCGTTTGTCCGAAGCTAAATGAGAAGAATTTTGAAACTTCAAATCCAACAAGGTTTACAATGGCTATTTACCTAAAGGAAAACAATGGCGCTTCGAGATCAGCTTCTGAGTGGTCCGTGTGTCCAGCCAAAGTGGTTCCTATCGGATAATAGTTTACTATGGCAGCTTCTGCAGAATATTTTCCTAGTCCTAAAGCTTTTGCGAGTTGTTCGCTTAGCTCTGCGAGATCTGAAGGAAATTTGTTCTTAATTTTTTCGCTATAAACTTTACTATCCCAATCGTGATGGTATCCCAGAGTTGTCCATCTCATGGCAACTTTCATTCGGCGTTTCTCATTTTTATCATTGCACTTTTGATAAGAATTCCACCAGTCAGATAAAACAGACTCGGGGAATAAATTGGCGTTTAGGTTTACAACATTGGGACTCTTGGGATAGTCCTGCACACATCTTGCCATCCAGTATCGCTGGCCTTGTGGTGTGAATGGATTTCGTATAAAAATCAGTCCTGGTCTATCTGTGATTTCGTAGCATTTCCAAGTGTAGACTGGTTTGAGACCTGGCATGACTGCTCCATAAATACTGTCGACATCCAGGCCGAACTCCTTGACTCCCTGAGTAAGTAGTTTAATATTTATAAAAAAAAATGGTGTTCTGTTAAACGCACTTCTTACCTTCGTCGAAGGATTGTCAAAATCCAAGACATCAGTGAAATCAGGAATTGGCCACTTTGCTTTATAAAACTTAAAGGAATCTTTAAACATAACAAAATATAAATAAAAATGCGAAAAGAAGTATTTTTTAACTTGTTGACATATTTGACATAATGCGTGTAGTCCATCTATTCTATTACTTTTATACAGAGGTGTTAAGAGGCGTTGGATTGAAACTGTTATAAATAAAAATTTGTCGGTTTGAACTCTTCTGAGGGTAAGCTAGTTTCACTTTACTGAAAATTAGTGAAAAGACACCTCTGACATTTAGAATCAGAAATTTGACAGCTATCGTACCATTCTTTTAAAGAACAGTAATGGCAATGATATTAAACTTTAGGTTTCGTCACTAATCTTTTCAACTGCAATTCTGCCGATGCTGTTACCCTCAAAATTGCTTTGGTTTCGTATATTTCTCAATGATTTTCCTATTACGTCTTAACCTAAAAGCCCGATTCTGTTTAAAATCACTGACGCCACACAAGGCACAACTTTTCAGGAGAATCACAATATTCTACTCAACGCTCAAGTGGTTCGCAGCAGGTCATAACATTGTGACCTCAGACTTTTTGGCAGAATCGGACTGAATAGTCAAACCACACTGGAAGCTCTTTCCATTTATTACAGTTAGAAGAAAAAGAGTGCAGGCTCAGCTTAAAATATTTTCTACAATAGAACAGTTGACAAACTCATCTACTACTTTCTTCAATTACTTGTCAGTTTGACGTTTTGCCATCTTCCATGTTCTTTTTTGTGTTCCTCGTGCAAAAGTAAACAAAATTTTGCAATGTCGGGAATAGACTTTGGTGAATTAAAAAACGATACAAATTTCATCGCAACTTGTGATAATTTTGCAAAAAGCTTAGACGAAATCGATGCAACAATCACGGAGGCAGTTAACTATAAAGAATATGATGAACTAACTACAGAAGAAAAGGTTAAATTCGACAACTACCTCGCGTACGCCACAAACTCACTGTACTGGATGTATGTGAAACTCAATGGATTGGACCCAAACACTGTAAGTTTCTTTTATCTAAGCGTTGTTCTCTACATTTATTATGGTTTTACATTTTAGCATGGAATAAAAAATGAATTAGCCAGGGTTCGACAAGCAATGGTACGGGACAAGCAAATCTACGAACGAAACACAATTCGACCAGTTTTGGATAAGAGTGCTGCAGGAAGATTTATCAGGCATGGTTTGCACGATAGATCACACCGAGAAGAAGAAGAACAAACTGAAGAAAGTACGCCAGCAAAGCCATTAAATAAGAGAACTGTATTTAGCACTGATTCGGACTAATGGCATAAAAAAAAACTTGTGATACCAAAATACAAAACCGATTCCCCTTGAAATTCGTTAATTTAACAGACTCTCATTTTATAAATCTTCTATCACTGATCAGCTTTTTTATTTTGAATCAATTTTTCTCAAAAGGTCCCTGTAATGGAAAAAAATATTCTTAAATTTTGAGGTTTGTAAAAAAAAAAAAAACAACGTTCGGGTTAAAATTTTAACCAAAACCATTGAATACAATACTCTACGTCCTCGTTTCTTCATCTGCTGTTGTGATGCTTACATTATTCAAACAAAATACCGTTGTTCAGAGATATCGAGGAACCAAACCTACCACATTGTAAAAGTTGTCAGAAGTTGGTTAAAAGTTTTGAAGTAAAGGGCACTCACTTTTACTTCTGCAATGGCTTTGTAATGCATTTTATTTTCCAAGCCTGAATAATACCGTGGTACATCAAGGTATCATGGATCCTATACTATGTACCAGACAATTGCAATAAACTCCGTACACCCAAGTATTACGCAATACAAAACAGGGTTTTCGAGACTGCAAACTTGAACTTGAACAACAATCCAAAAAAATGAGCACTACCTGGGCCCTATTGTGTGACTCTATTCTACTGTCGAATCACTCGAAAGTAGTTTTTAATTCAACTTCTAAATGCCAAAAAGAATGGAAACAGAATCGTTTTTGAATTCTTTCAACTGCTTTCGACAAAAACTTCTGAGTTTGGATGATACAATAGCGGAGGAGCAATTTCGAGCATTCGAACGCTTTTACCTTAGAAAAGAGTTACATAATTGGGCTCCTGGCTTGAAGGAACATGCCCTCGTAATCTTATTACTAAATTCAAAGGGTATCCAAATTCTAAAGCCTTCACATCAGAAATATCGTTATGGAAAAAATAGGGCATGATCGGCTATGTCATGTTTATCCAGAGAACCCCATCAAAAAGACTTTGTCATACGCGATAGCGAAGAAACAAATAGAAAGAAAAGCCAAAACACCCCTGGTACAGAGAAATGCAAACAACATCTTCATTTGGTTGGCCTCAGATATGGTAGAATCCAAAAACGGAAAGTTTGCCGACGCCCCTGAAGTCAACACCACGGGCGGATCACTAGTGTGAAACAGTTGAGTGGGTGAGCTTTGGTTCCTTAAAGATCACGATGCTCGTTACGTCGAAAAGAAAAGTAAGAAGATGATGCATGTTCTGCAAACTGCAACATATTTCTTTTGAAATCAAACATTTAAAATTGAAAATATTAACCCTTAGTAGAGGAAGTTGGGGCATTGTGGTGTACATGTTAGTTTTTAACACTTAACAGAAAAAGTAATGAAGCAAATGACCGTAATCTTTGTACATTTCACCAAAGCCTTAAAGTAATTGCTTTCATTAAATATATTAACGTTTGGTGGTGTTAATCCTTTTGCTAGATGAAAAGATTTTCCTGAGGGTGAAGGGATGCTCAATTTATCTTTATATCCTTGCAAAAGCTTTAAGCCTTGCACAAACCAACGCGGTGAGTGCGTGCGATGCGATTGCGATAAGTCAAATCCCTATGTAATCTTATGGACGTTTGACTTAATGCATAGGGATTTGACTTATCGCAATCGCATCGCACGATCTCACCGCATTGGTTTGCGCAAGGCTTTAAGCCATTCATTTGCAGCACATTTAGCAATAGAAGAGAAATTGTTTGGAATTTCATCTTTATGTGCTATTTGGCAGGCTAGAGACCGAACTTCTTCCTTGAAAGACCCCACAAACGAGATTCTATTTCCAAAGTATAATTAACAATTTTTATTTTTATTTCTTCATTAGGATCATTCCATGTTAGCCCCTATGCTAAAATCTACAAATCTTACAATCAAAATAAAACAACTGAAAACGTAGAAAATAAAAAATTGAAATCGCTAAAATATCAGCATAAGGATTAATAGTTTTATTAGTCGCAAAAGGTGCGTTTCAGGTGTTACACCATGGAATGAAACAATAACAAATAATAATTTGCCCAATTTTATGAGGATAAGGTTTTCCACTGGCTTTGCACTTCTAGTATACCGTTGAAGAGTTGTGTGTGGGACGCCAAATCTTTTAGAAGACTTTTTTAGACATTTCAACGAATGGATCACGGGAAAAAATGCAAATAGCCAACTTTGAAAAGGAATTCACTTTTATAATGGGTAATGTGGTATAGTATACCAAACTGTAGGTATACTTTTACAAAAAAAAAATAATAAAAAATAGCATCAACACATTTTTAGCAAAACTTACATGTATTTTTCGAAGAAGATTCTTATATTTTTTCGAAAAATATATTTTCACTGTTTAATCACAACTTTTATAACCGCACAAATACTTTTTGTATCACCGTAAAAAAAAACTCAAACTCAATCACTCTTGTTGGCTATTTTTTTGAAAGATGTGAATATTTTTTACTCGCTGGAACACGCATAGTTAGATTTATTTTTTTCTGCGCCTATTAAAGTAGAAAACGTTGAAGTATGCTATACTTAATTAAAAAAAAACCTGCCTTTACCACATTACCCCAAAATACTCTACAATTGGCTTTTCACTTGAACGTTTTTAAAATTAAAGTGCTGCAAGTGCGAACAACTTGTGTTTTAAGTAAGTAAAAGTTCGGCTATAGAGTTAATGCTATTTTACTGACGTCTTACTCAAGAGCATATTGTAATAAAGGTGATTATTTGAACGGTGGTCGCCGTTTCCAAACTAACGAAAAAACCTACAAAAATGGAGTTAGTGTAAAAACTAGTTGGTAGAGGAGGAATAAAATACATAAATGAATAAATAAATTGGGTGGCGCAACAGAGCGAGGAGCCCGGGGCCTAGCGCATTTCTCACAGCGATTGCCTTTGTGAGGGAACGGAGGGGACCTACCTTGCCGGTTCCCAATGGCTAATCGAGAAAGCGCTTTTCATGGAAATGAGTTTACTAACGGAGAACTTGTCAATTCCTCCCGAAAGGCAACAGCCGGATAAAAATGTATTGCATCTGTTGGGATCTGAACCACAAACCTCTGTGTCAACAGGCAGACATTTTAACCATCACGGGTAGAGGAGGAACCGTTAAGAAAACATGAAGTCAAACAACTTATATTTGCCATGTGATAAAGCTTATATAAAACTAACTAACTAATTTGAACAGAATTACATATTATCTCACTTTCGCTTTATGACGATTTTAGTTAAAAGGAACCTCAAAATTTCTTTGTGTCCGAATTTGGCCAAAAACTGAGTTCTTCTGCATAGGTTTTATGCATATTTAATATTGAAACTTAATTAGTAAGAAACTTGAAGGTACCCGTTTTATTCTTAGTTTAACAAAATCTCTAATTTCTTGTCTAGGAATTCAAAATCTCAAATCAATTCGTTTGGGCTGTTGTTCAAGGTTGTTTTTTTTTTACATAAAGTCAATACTAGGCCTAAAAAAACAGTTACAAATTGAAAATACGTCTGACTATTGCGTTTATGAACCTGGTTTGAATTGTTTTCACAGCTTCTTTCATTCCACCCGTTCTAAAGCTTTCTACTACATTTGAAACTTAATAAAGCACTTAAAATTGCTAATGTCCTGTTTCATTTCTCTGCGCGTGGATGGAGTATTTACTGTTGGCTCATATAAAATAATCCTTTGACATTTATTAGTGCATCTTGAGTGGAATCTCGCAATCAAAATAATACCAGAATTTCCTTACAGGGATGCAGATGGATGCATTTTATCTAAAACTGAAATTTTATCTTAAAAGAAAAATGCTTAGATCGATTAACGGTTTTTCTGTTGTTTCGTTTTTATATGTATGTACAATGTACATATGTACATTCATACATATACATATTACATATAATAACTTTCATTTTTATTTCTAATAAACTTCAATGTGCTGAAAGGCGAATGAATGGAACTTTCGCCCCTCATCAGATATTACAAATTTTCAACTAAAAACTATCACTTGAATTTGTCTGGTGAGAAAAAAAAGGTACTCATACGCCACAGTATTCTTAAAAACAATGTGTGTGCCAGCGCATTTCAAACACGACAAAAGTGAAACACAAGGAAAGACGTTTTGTCTTTCCTTGTGACTACGAAAACGCGATCGAAATCGAAACGAAGATTATTTTATAAACATTTGTATTCTACCTTCCTCTCCCGCAGACTGCTTGTAATTTATAAGTATTTTAGATTTTCGGTGTGTTTTTTAAACAGTTCCAATTGTTTTAATTGAAATTTATGACTCAGTTGATGTTTATGAAGTGCCTACCTATCAACACGAAAGAATGAGAGGTTAACAGTTAGTTAATACCTTCCCATCAACTCAAAAACAGTGTCTAGCAATGTACATACACATTTTTTTGTGTTTTTTTTTTTTATAAAAAAAATAAAGAACAGCTTTAATGAACATCTGTGGCTACTCAACATACAATGCTGTTTGGTTTTTATTAACACAATAATAGAAGAACAATTAGTATGTACTTTGATAACCGAAAACATGTCTTTTGGTAAACGATTGAATTATTGGTTCTCTAATCTGTTTCGAAGGTTCGTTAGAGTTGCTAGTGCTGGCAGTTTCATTTTAAACATAAGAGAAGTTCAAATGCAAACGGAGTACATTGAAGCTGAAAAATTATGGTTTGCGCCAGCCTTTGAGGAAAGCATATCCTGCCTTGGAGAGGCTATTTTGACGAAACTCAAGTTCTACGATCAAGAAAGAGCCTTCGAAATCAATCATGATAATGGCAAACAACTCACTTTCCAGGATGTTCGCAACCAAACCATTATCGTTGCACACAACTTACTGCAGATTGGAATTGAAAAAGGTGACATCGTGATTTTGTACACAAAGTTCAACAGCCGAATTACACCAATTACATTTGCATGTTACGCAATCGGAGCACCAGTAAGCTTTTTCGAAACAGATCTTGATCATGGTGAGTAGTTAAGGCTGTTTGTTCCTGTCACGTGCGATCACTTTTCAACTTGAATTAATTTTAGATGCTATTAGCTTCAACATTGGTTTACTTGATCCAACTGTTATTATCTATGAAGAAGAGTTCTTCATTCAGCTTTTTAACGCCCTCAAGCATCTCAAGCTGGCAAATCTTAAAAAAATTCTGAGCCTAGACTCAGTTCGGAATGAATCAGTCGAAGAAGTTCTTTTCCAACCAGCAA
This sequence comes from Melanostoma mellinum, assembly GCA_914767635.1. Classification (NCBI taxonomy): domain Eukaryota; kingdom Metazoa; phylum Arthropoda; class Insecta; order Diptera; family Syrphidae; genus Melanostoma; species Melanostoma mellinum. The sequence goes on from OU612059.1 coordinate 5,089,528, forward strand.
ATGTTAGAAACTTTAAACTGCCTGACCTAGGGGATCCAGCTGCTCTCCCAGCGGCTTTGATGTTCACTTCAGTATCCACTGGAATGCCAAGAATCATCCAGATCTCACACGCATTAATGACTAAAGGTGTACACAATTTTTGGCAGATTGATTCGGACAGCCGAATCTGTTGTGTGAGTAGTTGCGGTTGGATATGTCAAGTTTTGTTAATGCTACAACCTGCATTTTTTGGAGCCACACGCATATACAGCTCGAAAACTGAACATCGGTGCCAAGGTAATAATGACTGGAGGAGTATAATCGACAGTAATAATATCACGCATTACGTTGACGTTCCCAATGGATTTCTTAGTGTGTTGAAGGCTGCCGACTTCAAGAAAGACCCTGCCAGCCTCAGTTCGTTAAAACTAGCACTGGTTGATTGCGAGAACGTGTTAGAGCCACAGGTGACGTCGACAGTTTCTCCAAATTGTTCTGTAATCAACAGCTGTCGAATCACAGAAATGGCTGGAATAGTTGCTTCCGAAGATCAAAAACCGATTGTCAGGGGAGGAATTTTAAAGAAAGGATTCATTGCGAAAATTATAGATGATGATGGTAACTCATTGGGACCGAATAAAATGGGACGTTTATGTCTGAAATCATCATTTCCTTTTCTTGGATACTTTAAAAATGAAAAGGCCAATGAGGAGACTTTTTTGGAAGATGGATGGTTCAATACTGGAGACTATTCTTACATGGACGCACAGAATGGGTTGCATATAGTTACGCGTTATGAATATTTAGTGCGGTCGTCTGATGTCATTGTAAGTCGTCTCGTTTAAATTTGAAGTACATTTTATTAAGCAAATTGCTTTATTTCAAGGTTATACCAAATGAAGTCGAAGATGTCGTGAATAGTCATCCTAACGTTCTAGCTTCTGCCCTGGTAGGACATCCAAATTTGAAAAATTCCAACGAAGAGTTGGGAACACTGTTTTTCGTTCTCAGGCAGCATTGTTTTAGAGATCAAATAGTCAAAGAACTACAAGATTTGATCAGGGATAAACTTACAAAAGAACAGCTTGGAATTATCAAATACTTCAAAGTGATTCCCGAAATGCCTCTGACCAGCTGTGGAAAGACCGATAGATGGGCTTTGAAGGTACTAGCCAATGAAGAGTCAAGAATGTCGTGGTAGATTTATTGGGTTTTAAGCGAAATAAATAAATTTGATAGCGTAAATTTAAATTGCTTTTTTGTCACTGTCACGTACATGGGTAATGCCAATGAATGAATGACCAAGTTTAAACATTTTAATGCTTAAGATCGACGAATATGGTGTGATATCTGGATTCTTAGACAAATTAGACTCGTTCGTTGAACTTTACCCTATGAGTTCTCAAAAAAAAAAACCAGCGTTTTCCAGCTCCCAAAAAAAAAAACGCTAACCACAAAATCACCACTCATCTCTAGGGCCAGACTAGGGCCTCTTCCAACATGCTTCTCCAGCCAGCTCGGTCCCTAGCTAGCTGCCTCCAGTTTTTCACGCCAAGTTGGTTGAGGTCCTCTCCTACCTGCGCGCACCACCTGAGCCGCGGTCTTCCTCTACTGCGCCGTCCCTCGGGATTGGATTCGTAGACTTTCCGGGCCGGAGCGTTGGTGTCCATTCGCTCTACATGACCCAGCCTTCTAAGACACTGGACCTTAACTCGTTTGACCAGGTCAGTGTCGCTGTACAGCCCGTACAATTCGTCGTTGAATTTTCTTCTCCATTCTCCATCTATTCAGACGGGACCAAATATCACCCGAAGAATTTTTCTCTCGAAGCATCCTAAAGCGTTCTCGTCTGCCTTTGACAAGGTCCATGCCTCTGCGCCATATATAAGAACCGGGATGATAAGTGTCTTATACAGGGACACTTTAGTTGCTCGAGAGAGGACTTTACTACTCAATTGCCTTCTTAGTCCGAAGAAACAGCGATTGGCAAGAGTTATTCTTCGTTTGATTTCAGCGCTGGTGTCGTTGTCTGAATTAATAGCGGCGCCTAGGTAGACAAAGTCCTTAACTACCTCAAAGTTATAGCTGTCAATCGTGACGTTCTGTCCAAGACGTCGGTGTTGGGTGTCCTTTCTTGATGACAGCATATACTTGGTCTTGCCCTCATTGACCACTAAACCCTTTACTTCTCTCTCAGTGCTCACAAACGCGCCATTGATATCACGCTGCGTTCTTCCAATTATGTTAATATCGTGAGCATATGCGAACAATTGGACGGATCTTTGAAATATTGTGCCTCTTGTTTTGACGTGGGAGTTTTGTACTATTCTTTCAAGACCGATGTTGAAGAAGTCGCATGACAGTGCATTGCCATGCCTGAAATCTTTTTTGACATCGAATGTATCGGTGAGATCTTTTCCGACCCTGATGGAGCAGCGTGCGTTCTCCATCGTCATCCTACACAATCGGACAAGTTTGGTAGGGATGCCAAAACTAGACATGGCTCTATATAACTCCTCTCTATAGATGCTGTCATATGCGGCCTTAAAATCGATAAAAAGGTGGTGGGTATCGTTTTAAAGCTCCTGGGTTTTTTCCAAGATCTGCCGTAGTGTGAAGATTTGGTCTATGGTGGACTTTCCTGGTCTAAGGCCGCACTGATAAGGACCTATCAGGTTGTTGACGAATGGCTTCAGACGCTCACACAATACGGCAGAGAGGATCTTGTATGCGATATTAAGAAGACTGATACCTCTGTAGTTGGCGCAGTTCAGAGGGTCTCCCTTCTTGAGGCCGGGGAGACAATGCTGAGGTTTCATTCGACGGGCATGCTTTCTTCTGACCATATTTTGCAAATGTGCTGGTGCATACCCCTGACCAGGTCATCGCCTGCCGCTTAAAACAATTCGGCAGTGGGGCCATCAGCTCCAGCAGCTTTGTTGGACCTTAGCTGGGATACTGCTGTCTCACTTCATTCAGGTCGGGTTGGCGGAATGGTTCTATCTCTCTAACAGGGAAATGGGTCATCGTCGTTATTGAGCTTGAAGAAGTGGTCTTTCCATATCCTCAGCATTGACTGCGGCTCCACCACGATGTTCCCTTGATCGCCTTTGCAGGCTTCGGCTCGGGGCTTATAGCCCCAGGCTGTTGTTTTTACATTTTGGTAAAATTTCCGAACCTCATTCCTGCTGTGGCACCCTTCTATCTCCTCCATTCATCCCTGCCATTTAAATAAAAAATAAAATGCCATTTGTCAGCCCTCAACTCACCACAGTAAAAATTTAGGGTGAGTTGAGGAAAAACCCAGGTCGACCCCAGGGATTTGCAAATTGGGCACTAATTAAGACACAACCAAAACACGCCTTATACAGAACACTGACTAAAGCAAAGCATAAAAGAGTAACAAACACTTTGCACACAGAATTCCACATTTATTTTCATTTGTAACATCAATTCAAATAGCTCATAGTTCTAGACTCTTTTCATTTCTAAGCACAAGTCCCTAGCTTTGTTTCGAATATATTTGCCATTAGCTGTTTTAGGTATACTTTCAACAATAAATACTCCTCCATGCAACCACTTAGACTCTGGCATCTCCGATTTAACGTGTTCGAGGATGCCCTCGATTGTCAGTTTGCTTCCTGGCTTCATAACCACAGCAGCCGATGGAAGATCACCATATTCTTCCGATAATATTCCAAATACACACACTTCTGCCACATCAGTTAGTGCCATGATGCAGTTCTCAATTTCTTGGGTAGAATATTGAAATCCTTTATATTTCATGACTTCTTTTTTTCTATCCACTAAATTTAGATCTCCATCCTCATCGAAATACCCCACATCCCCAGTATGGTACCAACCCTCTGAGTCAAACATCTTTTGAGATTCTTCGGGGTTGCCGTAGTACCCTCTCCATTTAGGTCCATTCTGCACCAGAATTTCACCAACTTCTCCAATACCCAAGCTGTTTCCATCGTCATCTACAATTTTTACATGAATACCGTGGGACAATTGTCCAACCGACTTTGGTTTGCCGATACCAAATTTTGCAGTCACCCCTCCAAACTCTGTACCGACATAGAAATTTGCGATGATTCCATTCTTCATTAGTCCTTGCATTTTGCTGTAAATGGTAAATGAAACATTTCCACCTAAGACAGCCATACACTCTACACGGGACAAGTCACATAGCTCAGCTTCACCGCTTTTGACAAATCGTGTTAGGTAGGAACCCGACAAGGCGACTATATTCACATTGTACTTTTCAATAATTTCGCGCAGCTTTTGAGGTGAAAAAGACTCTGTTGTGCACACTCTGGTTAAAGAGAAAAAGACGCTGCATAGCAAGAAGCTTAGCCCGGATAACCAATCCATGTTGCTAAAATTGAATGTGATTGAACATTCCGGGAATGGCCTAGTTTGAAACATAGTCATAAGAAATAGGAACTCCGAGAACTATTGGTATACATACTTTAAAAATTCGATTATACGTGAATGTGATAAGCAAACTCCTTTGGGTAGACCGGTAGTACCGGATGAGCATAAGATGGTAGCAGTATCGTCTTCATCGTCCTTACAATCTCGTGGTCTACATATTTAAAAAGGTGGATGAGCAAATCAATTTTATGTTCCCATATACTTACTGGAAAGTATCATCGGTGCCTGTACTCTTCATCAGGTCGTGTACACTACCTACTCCCTCAATCTTTCCGTCGATGGTGTAGATTTGGGGCTTTAGTTCAATGTCCTCACATGCAGCCACTAAAGTCGAGTAATTATTGGCATCACAGAAAACTATTGTTGGCCTCGTAATCCCAAAGAGATGTGCAATAGTTTCTGCAAGTAGTTTTTACTCAAACATCGCTGTAAAAAATTCAAACTGTAATACAAACTTTTGTCGGCGGAAGGGTTAATTGCATGGAAAACAGTTCCATTAAAATAAGCTGCAAACAAAGCTGGTGCCTGATATGTTGAGCACGCCGTCATGCTTCCAATGATTTGTCCACCTCCCGTGTTCAAATTTTGAGCGATCCGAATACTGATTGTTAGCATCTCACTGTATGTGAGGCTTACACCATCAACATCACAGATCTGCGAGAAGAGAAAGAAAGAATTATTTATTTCAAAAGCGCTTATGCCTTGCCTGACAAATAGTTTCTGGACAAGTCGTCTTCATCGTTTTAAATAAAACCTGCCCAACTGACCATCCCGAATGAGGAGATGGTTCTTCATTTGGGCCGCTCCAAATCTTTTTGGACCAATTATAAACGCTCTTCTTGAAGAACATTTTGCTTTTAACTGCTTTTTTGTTCGAGCTTCTAATATTATATATCTTTGACTATAAGCTGTTTTATTTGTTTTTGTATGCTCAAATGATTTAGGGTAATACAAACATAGTTCTGTTAGCAGAGATAAATTACAAAAATGTGACAAAAAAATGTAACAAACGTAGTCAAGCAATAACTTAAAAAAAAATGTTTAAAAAACAAAAGCTGTATCCAAATATGTACACTGTACACTTTACAATCTAAATGCGACATTGAGGCGGGTAAGGGTTTCGAAAAAACATCATAATCATGATTGGGTCACTGGAGCGGAAAAAAATTCGTTTACTTCAGTATCTCGTTCCTCTCGAAAGCCGATTATGAATAATCATAATTATTGTTCTCCACTATAAGTCAACAGTCATTAAAAATCTGTTTTAACACAACTCGATATTTAAGTAGGAATTCATCAATAATTTCCTTTTGAAAGGTCAAACTAGAAAGCTGAATTTACTATTTAAAGTAAAGGGTGTTTTTTTAGACGTTAGGTTTTCAATCTAGCGATACTCTTTCCGGAATCGATCTCTTTGACAGCTGTCACTTGATTTATGCTCAGTTTGGTTTGATATTTCATCGTAGAAGAATTGAAGCCGCACAATCACTGGATACTATGTACGTTTGGTAAATTGTCTCGAACGAACTAGCTCTTGACGCCGAGTTTTACATAATTTCGAAAAATTTCGAAAGCTTAAACCTGTGAGTTACCTCCAAAATGGGGTAATTTAACACTACTGCACCACTTTTTGTGGGGCTGTGTGAAGTCGCTTGTCCACCCAAATAAGCAGTTGACAAAGGAGAATATTCGGTGCCTGGCGAAATAGTTTTTAAAAAATTCCGTTTAGGAACTCTCCAAGCACAAGCAGTTGTATTTATAATCCCATTCCTAAGTATGCCTAACTTTAGAAAACTCTTAGAACAGTGTCCAACTCCAAATCGTACTTTTAAACGCTTCCGTTGCTGTGTAAGGAATTTCTAACTTTTCATACATACATAACTATACATTCACATAAGTTGGCGCAACAGAACGAGGAGTCCTAACCTAGAGCATTTCCCACAGTTGTGCCTTGTGAAGAAATGGAGGGGACCTACAATTTTCTACCGGTTCCAAACGGCTTAACGCTTTTCATGGCAATGAATTTAGTATCGTAGGACTTACAGATTCCTCGCGAAGGGTGATACCTGTGGAAGAAGATTTTTTGTTTCTGTTGGGATTCGAAGAACGTAATAGGCAGACATGCTAATCTTTACGCCGCGCCGTGCTACTGCTAAAGCAGTCATAGTATAGGTTTGTTCGTTGAAGCCCTAGGGTCGCCCTGGGGCGCCACAAAGCGTTTTTTGAGAAACCTAAAGTCGCCCTGAATGTCAAACTTAGCGTTTTTTGAGCCCTAGGGTTTACCTAGGTTTTGGCTCAACTCGCCATAGATTTTTGCTTTGGCATGTTGAGGGCTATCAAATTGCATGTATTTTAATGACCGGGATTTGTGGCGACTTGTGGTATAGCGTTTTTGAGAACTGGAAGACCCAGGTTTTTTGACAACTCGAGGGAACGAACCTAGTTACGCACCGCGCCGCTCGAGCTACAGGTGGCGACTGTCGATACTATCAATTGAACATACACAGTAGTGTAAGAGCTAGGGCGCCATTCGAACTTTAGAGGGACGACAAATTTCCCACGACGGTAGACTACTAAACTGCGAGTGGAAATGGCAATGGCAAGGAACGAGGAAATACAACAAAATTTTTGTGTCTCTTGGTAATAAGGCTTGTGAAATAGAAATTGAAATCTATTTCAATGGTCAATAGCTAATTTTTTTTTTTTTTTTTTTTTGAGTTGAAAAACCATGATTTTATTATTATAACTTTTTTTTCAGTTTGTTACATTTTCTTTCCATTTGTTACACTTTTTAAAAAAAAATTCTTACACTTTCAAAAAGACTTGCGGCAACATTGCTCCTATGTTATTCAAAATTGACAAAATCCAGGTTTGTCTGTGAGTCTTTGAATATTTAGGCAACTGTGGGAATGCTATTATAAATACGAAGTTGACTAAGGCTTGCCCGAATTCTTAAACACCGTCTTAATATACAAGTCTCTAAAAGTGTTATAAACAAATTTTATAAACAGTTTATTTCATAAAAGTCATTTACTTATTGAAAAGTCGGAAAAAAGATGATTACGAACAATGTTGGAACCATTGAAAACCCTGTAAACGACCGCTTGTCCACCTTCATTTATGATATCAAATATTTTTGTTCTAGAATTAGGTCTCATGACAAGTATGATAGGTCTGAACGCAGACTACAGTCTAGCATCCAATATTCATCAGACCAGGTCCAAGTCAAGTTGTACCGCGTGAACCTCACTTATGATGTTCAATTTCTTTTATATCGCATTTGTCTTACCTGGCATACTTGCTCCGGATTTTTCTTCATGCGCTGAAAAATACATTGGCCAACTGAACATCCCGAAGAAGAGTTTATTTTCTTTAGTCCAGACCAGATCTTTGTTGAGGAGTCAAACGAGGTTACATTTGTTGTAGATGTCATTATTGTAGATATGCGCTAACCAAACTACTGAAAGCCTATTCACGACGGTCTCTGAAAAAGACGATTAAATGTATCACAAAGAGTGGTCTTATCAAAAAATGTTCTTAACTAAGTGATTAAAAATTTATCCTATCCTAGTTGTTTAATGAATCCGTTGCCATTTATTTATTGATACAGGTAATATACTTTTGCTTCATTTCCAATAAATAGTCAGTCAATTCATTTTAATTAACTCTGAATTATTCAAAAATATACCGAAACACGTTCATACCACAACTATATTGCTCCTTAAATTGTCTTATAATTCCAATCGTTTTATAAAACAAACTTATGAAAGCACAGTATTATCTGCTTTGAGAGAGATAAGATATTATTGTATCTAAAAAAATTAAGCACGATCATTAAAAACAAACAAACAAAAAAAACGAAGAAAGTAAAATAAAGCAGAACGAATGTTCTAATAATACAGTCAATGAACGCCCTAAAAACAAAAAAACTAAATGAACGCCCGCCCAAGGGTAACACTTAAAAAGACACTATGAAATCTTTTCTGTATATCTGGACGTGGAGGGATTTCATCTTCCCGCAACTTGTCACTAATAAACACAATAACATTTTTTTGTACTACATATTATTATGGCACAAGAAAAGAAAGCACGTAACTTTAACACTTCCCATAAATTTTAAAGAATGGGTAGGTCATCTAGTGGTTTGGTGTTAAATTATACATCATTTTGGCATGGACACCTGTTTCTATAGCTAGAAATCTTGCCCAAAAGTCAGTATCATATATCGGCGGAACCAAATGAGTCGCTCTACACCTCAACAGTGCTGGGAAATATTGAGAAATTATTCCCAACGTGAGTGCTGTGTAACCCAAATAGTGGAAAAAGTTCATGAGACTGGTATGCCGAACAAAACTCGTGGTTGCCATCTCCGGTGTGCCTAGACTAGAATGGCTAAAGAGCCTTAGAGAGTGAAAATGTGACTGAGGACAACGTTTCCGTCATTATCAATGAATTTGGATGACCTCTGGGCTCTGGTTCATGCAGGATGGCGCACCATTTTCCTTATTCCCAGTTCATGTTATAAAACGTCTTTGTGATGACAATTGGCTTAAGTGCTGCGGTTTGACTCCTTTCGACTTTTTTTGTGGGTAAGCATGAAGGTGCGATGTAAATAATCCGGAAACGATTCAAGCACTTTAGACCAATATCATTCAAGCATACATTTCTGTGAGCTAAACCCTGAGTTATCGGCAGTCTTGGACAGTTTGAGTAACAGAATGTGCTACTGCTGAGCCGTACGGTGTTTCATAATCGGAATGTTTGCTTTACAATAAAGCCATAATAAATTTAAAAAAGAGACACTTGTATTTAACCCACCCTGTATTTTGAATAAAATTGAAACTGACTAATGAACTAGGCAAGCAACTGAAGTTTTCTAAGTCGAAAAATAAGAATCCCACAATGAGGGCCCCGAATTTAAAAATTTAGTGGCTCTTTTTCCCCACAATGGAGTCTCAACATTGTATGACATTGTCTTTTTTACACCGTTCTCTAGATCTTTCCTTTGAACTTCTTCATTCTTTCCAAACTGGTATCATATTTAGAACCAACCGGCAGAAGGGCATTATAGCCATGCCTCAAAGGTTTAGTTAATGTAAATGATTATGATGCTTCAAATAAATCAATATTAACTATGTCTACTCCTGCTGTCCTGCAAACATTTTCAAAAGTGTAGAAACATTGGAACTTTCACCGTAATTGTAAGCTTTAAGAAGTTCATTTTAAAGGGACTCTCCGTCAAAAACCGAATAAGAATATTAAAACCTTTTCTTTTGTACTCATGCGCTTGTTTTCTGTACAAAACTTCCAAAGCAAACATTAAAAGAGAAAAAAATCTAACAATAACAGTTAAAATCAACATAGCCAAACAAATTCCTCAAAAATGTAAAAAAAAAAATGGGCACGACTGGGTCACAGGAACTTGTGATTGTGAGCTAAGACAATGTGCTAACGATAGAGTAGTTTTTGAGAAAAATAAGAATTATCATATAGAAACCCAATCTCAAAAAACTTTCTGCTCATAGACCATAAAGACTCGAGTTTTGAAGAAGACCTGCAAGCGGCTCTGGTTGTAGACTAATATGCGGACCGACAGACATCGTATTCTCCATCAACATAATGTCATACTTTATAGTTATCTCAAAAGAAAATTCTGAACGATTGCAAAACTTGCCTCATAGTATCTTCATATAATCACAAGTAAAACATACATGACACTATGTGCGACTATTAACGTGATTCTAAATTCTAACCGTTCGTTAAGATTTAAAAAAAATTGATGTGAATGCGACCCCTCCTCAAATTAAGAAACGGAAACATGAAATAATTTAAATAAATTAGTCAAATGGTTTTCAAAAATAGCAGCAGTTTTTGTGTAAACAAAATGATGTAAGGGAGGAGAGACAGAATGAGTCAACGAAAATAGTTCAAAAACTTTTAACACGCTACATGCACTTATTTGTGAAACCCACTCAATAAAGCAACGGATATTGTGTATTTATGCGCAATTATGTTCTTGATTTAACTATTCACAAGAGAATAAAATGAAAAAACAAAGAAATTTGTGGCTATGAAACAAGCATCGAAAATACTCAATGTTTATAAAAATACAAAGATAAGAAACGAACCAAAACGACTGATACGAAATAATCTTTCACCCATACAAACTTAAATGTCGCTATACGTTGAATTTACTCACCTTGGCAATGGAATACTATTTTGTTAATGTTATTTTTTCAAACAATTATGGCCAACACTATTAATGAGCAAAGTATTTTCGCAAAACCCAAACAATTACGAGACTATGAAATTAAAAACAAAAGACACTTGTTATAAAACGAGGAGCGGTTAATCAATCGCCTGGCTCCAAAGAACAAGTGATGCCAAATGTTTAAGGGAAGTTTAAAATAAGATTGATCTCCGAACTATGGTTCTTCACGCACTGGGCAGCATAGATACATACATATGCTTTCAAAGTCGTCAATTTTTTCCTCAAAGCTTTTATCAGTGGGGAATTAGATAAACACAAAGTAGCACTGCGGGAAGCAAATAGTAGTCTTAAATTTAAAAAAAGTCTTGTAAAGCCTATTGGCAAAGCTAAGCAAGCTTAAATAGTGAGAATGAAATACCTACAGATTGCTGAAAATCTGAGAACGAAAGTTTTATCTGAAAGTGAAATTGAATGTTGAAAATACATGATATACTGATAAATATCAAATTTGTTACACCTCAATTTGAAGTACATATTTTTGATAGGAAAAGAAACTGATTAGTCATTTAATTAAAGGGCTATTGAAGTCAGTCGAAAAAGGGGTGGATTTTAAAAGGGATTGGTGAACGGCCGTTAACTTACTAAACCGGGTTAGTTGAAAATAATCATATAAAAAAGCGGAGTGTTTTTAAATTAGAGAGTGGAGATAGAAAATAGCGGCGAAATCCACTCTTATCGGAAAAAGCACAGTCAGAGGGTTAAAAATTGACAGTAAAGTTCAGTAATCAAGCCGGCCAAATTTCGGCCAGTTTTCGGATACAAGATTTTAAAGAAAAATGTAAATGCTTAGTTTTTTATGAAGCAAGTTCTATATGTGAATAAAAAAAGTGCTACTTAAAATATTAAAAAAAAAAAAGTTTAAAAATGTTTGCATTTTCTTAAGAGTCGAGAATATCAACGATTTCGATTCAAAAATTTCATTGTTATATTCGAATAATATTGAAAAAAATTGAAAGGGTGGTTTTTTATTGTTGCAATGAAAATCAACCGTTTTTTGAGTTCCTTCATAATCTCATAATTAGGACACAATCTGTAGTTGAATGGATTAAACGAAGAACTTGATTACAACAAACTAACAGGCTTAGGCAATAGAGCGGGGAGCCCCGGAGCAGGGCGCATTTCACACAGCCATATCTTGTGAGTAATGGAGGCTTTTCATGACAATGAATTTGCCAATTCCTCGCGAAAGACGATACCTGTGGAAAAAATATTTCTGGTTTTCTTTTGGAATTCGTTTTAAGTAGACATGCTAACATGCGTATAACAAGTACATATGCTAACCAGAACGTCACGGATACCTTCAAAACCAAGAGCGAGCATTATCGAAAGTAGGAAAAGGATTACGTGCTGTTTACTTAAGCCTTTGGAATTTTATAAATAATTTCAGAGTTACTTCCCGATGAGCTTCGAAAAAGAATAAGAAAAACTAAACTGAAGTGGCAAAAATGGGTTTCATGGTTTATAGCAAGACGAAGTATACGTTGTCGTCAAACAAGTACAGCGAGCATCGACGAATTGGACAAAACGTATAGACACGGAAAACAACATCAGTATGGGTAAAACAAAACCTATTCTAGAAAAACCAAGGCCTTAATCATCTCAGTATACGCTGAAGCTGGGGACTTATCGAAAGCGGATGAGGAAACCCTTGAGCGTTTCAAAAGAACAAAACTCTGAATGATCTTTGGTGCCGCATCCCTAATGTGAAGACAATGTGTGGAGAAGAAACTCAACAACGAGCTGTTTGAGCTGTATCACGACATTAGAAAAGCTATAAGAGTTCGCGCCGCGATACTACGATGGCTGGGTAGAGCGGATGGACATCAACGCTCCGACGGGTTTTCGAGGGCACATTGCAGGGAAATTGCAGGAGGGGAACACCTCGTCTTAGGTGGCGCAATTAAGTGGAAGACCTCAACCAACTTAGAGCTCTCCCGAAATCGAAGTGTCGTTAGAAGGATGTTGGTTGAGGATCAGATTCAACTCGAACTGTGATGCGCACCTTAGTAAATATATCAGATTCATAAAAAGAAATAAAATGTACACAATTTAATGTTTTAGCCAAGAATCTAGCTTTATTATAAAGATCATCATCAGGTCCTGTAACCCCGCTCGGGGCATAGGGCGTCAACAAAACGTCTCCATCCTTCTCGATCAGCAGCTAGATACCTTAACTGTGGCCACGTCTTTCTCTGGGAATTAGCTTCTGATGACACTGTAGATTTCCATGTTGTTCTTGGTCTTCCAACCCGCCGTGACCCTTGAGGATTCCATTCAAAGGACTGCTTCGCAATATCATCGTTTGGTTTCCTCAGTTTGTGACCAATCCATTGCCATTTGCGCTTTCTGATGTCGATGTCCAAGCGCCTCTGACCTGTCCTACGCCACAACTCCTGATTGGATATTGTTTGTGGCCAGCGAATTCTCAGGATGTGACGCAGACAGCGGTTCACGAAAGCTTGCGATTTTCTCGAGATGGTGGCCGAGACTTTCCATGTTTCACAAGCATATAATAGCACGGATTTCACATTGGATTCGAAGAATCTCAGTTTAGTGCGTAAGGAGACTTGACTGGATTTCCAAATTTGGGACAGAGCACCAAAGGCAACGCGAGCTTTATTTATTCTGCTTTTTACGTCCAGATCCGTACCACCGTTTGCTGATACAATACTTCCGAGGTAAATTGTTCGACCTCTTCAACGGGCGTGTCATGCAGAATAATACGATGTTGTGTTGGGGGGCCTGTTAGCATTATTTTTGTCTTTTTGCTATTTATTTTAAGACCGCACGCTTCTCCTTTCACCCGTAAAGTTTGACACATCTTGTTCAGCCCACTGATGTTATATATTATATATATTATAAAGATAAATGTTTGGTATTATGTTTCAAAATGTTTTTGGACAAGTCACCGCGACTGAGAGAGAGGTCCAATTTCCTTACAAAAAATAGTCCATCGGTAAAAATCGGCGTGAACAGTGAATTTGTTTCGAGAGTATTTACCAAAAGAGCTGCGTGGCCTTGCGGCTTATATGCTTCCACGACAAAACAGCATGCAGCATAAATAAATTGACAGCTGCCAATAAGTCCAAATCCGAAAAAAGTTTTGCCATATCTAAGACCCCAAGCTTTAAAAAAAACACTTTTTAGATGACAGTGCATAAAATGTGAAAAAAGAGAAAAATATGTGAAGAGAGGAGATATAATTTAAGATAACAAAAAAGACGACGATGAGGAAGAAGAAGATAAAACAACAGGGTTTTTTAACCGTTAATATTTTATATAATTTGAGCTGTTACCATAATTATAATATTTTTTGGTCTCCAAGATGCTCGGTTGATTTTGAAATGATTGTCAAAATAAAGAGTTTTTCTTAAATCTTTTACTGAAATAAATAAATAAATTACTAATTTTACTTAGCGCTGGCATCATTTTTTCAGAGGACTTTCAACTTGAAAGCACCAGACGATATTATAACTTGGTACCGAAACGCGTCGCATCCTCTAAAAAAAGCATAAGTTTCCAACGCTAAGTAAAATTAGTTATTTAATAATTTATTTAAATAACTACATATTTATTTTCATATTTATTTCATAAGCTGTAGTAGTAGTAGTAAAGTTTGATTTTTTTGAGATATAAATAAAAATCGTTTTATAGTTACATAGTTCTTTGTTAACTATTTTCACAAAAAGACATTGGCTTATGCCGTCAGCAGAAAAGAGTTATTTTATAAAGCAATAAAGTTCTTTGTTGATTTAGTTATCGCGAAATAAAAATACATAACTACATATATACATATACAAAAGTACAATATCAAAATGATTCGTTTAATTTGCTGTCGATATTTTAGAGCTGCTTTCAGGTATGTAGTTGTAGAGGATTTCCCAATTTTCCTATTTAATACGTTAATGATTTCATTTGACGAAAGATTATTTTTTCCCTAAGATAACCTTCGGATCGAGTTCAGGATGGGCCAGATACCAATGAAGTCACATATATCTTCTCTGCATCGCAGGTTGCACAGAGTAAATTCTGGAGTTCTGTCATCTCTAGATGGTAAGTTGTTAAGGTTGATGAGTTCTCCCCTGTTGATATAAAATTTAGACTGTTTCGGTCATCGAAATAATTTTTATCACCTAGGTTATGACTTAGTAGTCTATAGGTACTTCTTGTTTGGCTTGTAATGTATCAAATCGTAATTTTGTATAGAACTGCAAATACCGTGTTTTACTTCTGCACCGCTTTTTGTTATAAATTCAAATTGAAATATTTAAAATTTGAAAAGTGTAAAATATTTTCATTTTCCGCGATTTGACCTTTTCGGACTTTTTTTCGGAAACGATTAAAGTACTTTAGACTAGTATCATCACAGTTCGTGAGCTACAGCTACTGGAGTCCTCAACAAGGTCTATCTTTATTATAAGCGCGCACATCATAGCCCCTTGATATGCGCGCTCATTATAAAAATATCCTTATAATGTTATAAAACACATTGAGAGCTTTTAGGAAAACATAAGAGGATTAATAAGGTAAAAACAGAGTCGGGCAAAGCAGAAAACCAACACCTTTTGGTCCAGTCTCTACTATCCCATAGACACAAAAAGTAAAAATAATAATAACAAAATAAAAATAAACTTATTTATTTATGACTTCAAGTTTGCTAAAAAAAGCAAATTTAAGAAAATTGTGGGCTTAGCAAAATAGCGTGACGTTCTAGAAGCTTTTGAGTAGTTTTCAGAACACCTAAATACATAGAAATCAGTTAAAAGCATCCAGACAGCTTTTTCTTTGCAGACCTGTGTAATTTATTACACAGCAAATCCCTATCCACAAATGTTTGTGTTGCCAGCATCACAATTTATGATAACAAAACTTTCATTCTGGAGCATTGTGAGGGAGTTACATTTGAATCACATGGTTGTTGATAAATATTTTTTTGTGATTAAAATGCCTCCCATCCGAGCTCAGATTCGTATAAAAACCAAAACCTTAATAGAACGGCAAGTGAGAGTAAAAATGTTTAGATCTGGGACAACATACGACAGTGACCAAATGATATGGAATGGTCCTCAAAAAATTCCAAATCCAATGGCAAACCTTTCAATAGGCCAAGCTCTCTTTAAACAGATGAAATCATCACCAGAAACTATTTGTCAGGTAAGGTTTTAATGTTTTATGTAGATATAGTAAATAATAGCACAATATTATAAGGTATCGGCCAAGGATAATCAAAGCCTGACAAACTATGAAGTGCTCAAAATGAGTACGTGCATTGCTCAACACTTGAACTCAATCACCAGAAATTCTGCAGATGAGACCATCATTGGAGTCATGTCTGAAAGCTCCTCTTATCAGGCACCTGTATATTTCGGGGCTCTTTTCAATGCAATGGTTGTGCATCCAATCAGTTCCTTCTCCGACCTGAGTAAAAATATTTTTTTATTGAAGGATATAAATGTTGAATGTTCAAATTTTTAGAGGCTGTTGTACACTTGTTTGGCATAACAAAACCGAATATTGTATTTTGTGATGAAGGAAATTATGTGACTCTGATGGCTGCTTGTGAGGAGCTTGAACTCAACCCAATAGTGTACACAATCAATGGGCAAATCAAAGGGATTATCAGTGTCCTTGAGATTATACACTCAACTGATTTGGATACTAATTTTGGGTAAGAACTTGATATTGGCCAGTATACATAGTCTTAGGATTTTAAAGACCCTCATTGTGTTTTAAAGACCCAAATGTTGTCAAAGCACAGACGAAACAGCAATAATTATTGGTTCTTCTGGTACAAGCGGACATCCGAAGGGAGTTTGTGTTTCCCACTCTCACTTAATCGAACCTTTCAGGTGATTGCTATTGAGCTATCAGTCGGTCGTTTTAATTACTAATTCAATTTCTTTGACCAAAATAATTTTAGACCGTTTCCTAGCGGCTCGACCATCTGCACATCTAGTAGCACCGACTGGATAACGGGCTTTCGTCTTGTGATCTACAGTGTTCTTTCAAATTGCACCAGAATTATCATGAAAGATACCTGCTTCCAGTTGCATCTTCGGCATACAATAGAAAAATACAGGGTTAATATTCTTGTCATGTCTGCAATAAACATGACGCGTTTTATCAAAAGCGGAGAGGCTCAAAAGTGTGATCTTTCCAGTTTAAAAGATTTAGTGGTTGGCGGAGGAAATGTGTCCCAAGCTGTTTATACAGAAATGCGAGAGTTGATGAAAACCGGCAATATCATTAATGCTTATGGTGGAACTGAATTTGGATTAGTTTCTAGCAACTATGACGTTTTAAAGACTAAATGCGTGGGTCAGATCCTTGAAGGTGTAAAGGTAAAAATTGTTGATGACAACGGTCTGAATCTAGGAATTGGAAAAATCGGTGAAATTTGTGTATGGAATGGACGCAATTGGAAGGGTTATTTCAATAACCCAGTTGAAACTGAGGTCGCTTTTGATGTGAAAGAAAAGTGGCATCGCACTGGCGACTGTGGATTTTTTGACGAAAATGGTGATCTTTATCACGCAGATAGAAAGAAAGAAGTGGTGAAACGCAAAGGATATCAATACTCTCTCCAAGACATTGAAAATTGTTTGTCAATGCTTAGTGATGTAGAAGAGGTTTGTGTTTTTGCTACACAACACGATGAGGATGGTGATTTAGCCACAGCTGCTATAGTCAAACGGCCACACAGGAAACTAACTGAAAAAGATGTCAAGGACTACATACAAACGCAAATGCCCGAGCCTAAGTGGTTACATGGAGGTGTGTTCTTTGTTGAAGACATTCCAAAAGCAGGCAACGGGAAGATTCTTCGTTCGAAGATTAGGGACATCTGTTTGGGATTGAAAATGCAAAATAAATGAAAAAATGTTTCTTATACTAAAAAAGTTTTGTTTTCATTGCCTTTAGACCGCATTTGTTCAGTGGTTTAAGAAGTACAAATATCCAATTATAGGAATTGTGCATTGATAAAAAAAAAAAATTGTTATTAGAATCATAGGCTATAGGATTTAGAAAAAATTAAAACCAATCAGATCACTAGTGTATGGCAGGCAAGAGGGAGACTTGTGGTCCTTTCAAGATTATTATATTCGTTTATTTATTTATTTCAACTAGCAACGATTTAAAAACTATTGAATATTTAATTTAAAAAAAAAAAAGTCAATTTATACAAAAGTATAGGTTTTTTATTAATCGGAACACAAAAAGCCATTTTTGATACATTTTCTTAAGTGTATACCATAGACTCTGGCGTATACGTACTGTTTTTTTTTTTTGCTTTATTCTGATAATAAATTGTAGCTACTTTCAATACATTTTATATTTAAGAGTTCAATGAGAAAAATTTTAGTTGCTGATTGCTGCTGAATAAATTTCGTCTGTATCAATTCAAATTCATTGAACTTATGCCTGAGTGACATAAACTTATATTTCATTCAAATATTTGCACGTGTACGTAAGATTCCCTCAGGAAAGGAGTTGGAAATTGAAACTTAGAAACTACTGGACAGATTTCAAAAATTCTTTCGGCACTAAGTAGCCACATAGTCCCTCAGTAACTTACATATAGGGCCCCTAACCTACACAAACCGTTTGTGCAAATATATATATTTTGTTTTTCTGAAAATCTTTGTGCAAACTGTTTGAGTAGAGTGTAGCGATGTTGAGTGTTTGCGCAAACGGTTTGAAAAAAAAACTAAAAAAAAATGAATTTTCCGCGTTTCCAAACACATGTTTGAGTCGTGTGTGTTGAATTTTGCTCAAATAGTTATCAATTTTCAAGAAGTAAAAATGAATAAACAAGAACAAATTTTTGGGACGGAATTTATGGAATTATATAAAAGTTTACCGGTGTTGTGGTGTGTTAGAAGCAAAGTTTATTGCAATAATTAAAGCAGCACATGCGAAATCGCTCATTCCTCATAGGTCTTGATTGATATGAAAAACGTCAAGCAACTAATATCACTCAAACATGTTTGTGTAGTGTTTGGCGAAACTATGTTTGCACAAACACACGTTTGTACAAACGTGTTTGCGTAGGGGCCCTTTTAGCGTATATTTTATCCCTCTGGATTAAAACTACAGGCCCAAGCAACGCCGGGTGGCCTGGACCTATTCCAAAAACTCGGTCATTGTTAGAGTGCTCAATTGCCCCTGAGTAGCATAGACTTTATTTCATCCCCACTCTGCCACTAGAATGCAAGCTTGTACAAAATAAATAATTAAATAAATAAATAAAACCTGAACAAATCAGTTTTTTGGCCAATGGCCCGTTATTTGCAATGTTTGATGACGGCCCCATAAAATTTTAAACAATGGCTCTTCCACCAAAATGCCCTACGCACTTGTTGAAAAGTTAGCACAAGACTAGACAATGGTGTAGAGCATGAGCATGTAAAGTATGCACCCAAAATTTTATCGTGACCACAGGCAAAAAAAAGTCTTTGACTTTCCGGTACGCACCTTCTACATCACTTTTAATGAATGATGGAGCCATTGTGTTTTCATGAGAGAGGCAAGAGACATATTCGCAAACGCGGAAGGGAAGCTTAAATCCACAGCTTACGCGATTCCACTCAGACATTCCGTTAGAATTTAGTCGCATCTCTCAACTTTTGCACTGCGGCTGTGTTTAAATTATTTGCTCCAGCGTTTTCCAACGCCAGGCAATACTTTATGTTTTTACTCGATACAACCTTCCATAACGTATCATCTTTCGAAAACCCACAACAGCAAAGTTGATCCAAAAAAAAATTCACTGGAACATGCTTAAGTCTTGCAGAAAGACCATTGGATGTAATTATATATTTATGTATATTTATTCCCTTTGGTATGAGCTATCAAAGCAGGGAAATGTTTACTCAATGTTCACTTTTGCTTTAAGTTAGTACTCAGTTGGTTGGTCCAAGTCAACGACTAAGTTCAAAATTCAGCGAAAATACAAAGTTGCAAAAGAAAAATTCGCTTTGTTTTTGATGGTTCGATTGAAAATGTCACAACAAAACCCAAAGCAAATTGCCATTTCATTTTCATATAAGAAAAGTCACCTTAAATGTCATATGAAAGTGACTTTTGATTTGAAAATAAACACTTTCGCAAGTACGCATAGAACTTACGCAAATAGTTTCTATGCAATGAAGAAGATTAAGTGTACCTATTCCTATTTTGAAATTGATAAACCAAAAGCAAACTTTTTTTTTGGATTAGAATGTAATGTACCTTTCATGTCTCGTATAATGCCATGTAAAAAAACATAAATTAAACTTATTTATGAAAAAACAAGCAACAGACATTTCAGTACAAACAAAAGCACACTTGTAAAGACTCATGTTATCTATTAGCATTGGATTTTGTTTTAAAAAGTAAGACACCACCGGTACACTGTGTATTTGTCTGTCTACCTAAATACTCCATCATCTACAGAAAGCCAGTTTTCATTTAGCTATAACATGAACGTTTTAACTTTAATTCTGTGCTCACTAATAACTGTCCTAACAGTTTTTGTTTACTTATTAAAAGAAAACTATAATTACTGGAAAAAGCGAAATATTCCTTTCGATAAACCATCGCTGTTTTACGGCAGTTTGAAGGGACTTCGCAAATCAGTTGGGATCTTTGATATATTTGCAAATATTTATCAGAAATACAAGGGAACAGGTCCATTTGCTGGTTTCTTTATGCTTGCAACCCCATCGGTGGTTCTCTTCGACTTGGATTTGATAAAAAACGTTCTTGTAAAAGATTTCAACAACTTTGATGATCGCGGGCTGTTTTACAACGATCGTGATGATCCTCTCACCGCACATTTGTTTGCTCTGGATAATCCAAAATGGAAAGTTTTAAGAGCAAAACTAACTCCAACATTTACTTCGGCAAAAATCAAAAGCATGTTTCCGACAATTACCGATGTTTGTCAGATTTTAGTGGAAGAGCTGGAGGCTCAAATAGAAAACAATCCAGAAGTGGAAGTGCGAGAAGTTTTGTGCAGATACACCACCGACATTATAGGCAGATGTGCTTTTGGAATCGAATGTAACAGTCTGAGAAATCCTACTACAAATTTCAGAAAGTATGGAAAAAAGGTTTTTGAATTAGAACCTCACTGGATGTCGTTTTTCACCGAAGCTTTTCCGAAGCTCTCAAAATTTCTCCACATGACACGCCTGCCCAAGGACATTTCATCTTTTTTTATGTCAATTGTTGAAGAAACAGTGGCAAATCGGGAGAAGATGAACATAAGACGTGAAGACTTCCTTGACCTTCTTATTGACTTGAAGAACAATAAACAGAAAAACTTTGAACAGGATAAATTGACCTCATTGACAATGAATGAAATCGCTGCTCAGTCTTTCGTGTTCTTCTTAGCTGGTTTTGAAACATCATCAAATGTTATGACATATGCTTTGTACGAGTTGGCTCACAACCAGCACATTCAGTCCAAATTGCGACACGAAATCATTGAGGTAGTGTCAAAGTACAATGGAAACTGTACTCAAGAAGGCATACAAGAGATGACGTATTTACATAAAGTTGTTAGTGGTATGTTTTAATTATGCTTTTGTGGCCTTGGCTGTAATTTTTTCTATTTGCTTTTTTAGAAACTCTACGGAAGTATCCTCCTATAGCTGCATTAAGGCGAAAAGCGAAAGCTGAATATACAACGGGTTATCCAGAGTATGTGATTCCAAAGAACGCATACATTATCGTACCGATTTTGGAAATTCAACGAGATCCTGAAATATATCCAAATCCAGACGTTTTCGATCCGGATCGTTTTGCACCAGAAGAAGAACTCAAAAGACATCCAATGACTTGGTTATCCTTTGGAGATGGACCAAGAAATTGCATAGGCACACGGTTCGGAAAATTGGAAACGTATATGAGTCTTGCGGTTCTTGTTAAGAGCTTTAATTTTTTCCCAACAAATGATACTCCTTCGCCAATACAGTTTAACAAGAAATCTTTTACACTCACACCAGACAGAGAAATCGTTTTAAAAATAGTTAAAGTTGAAAATACTTTTTAGCTACACTTAGAAAGCCCTCAGAAAACTTATACTGATGCGTTTTTACTCTATATTCTGATGCGGCACACAGTGGCGGAAAATATCAAAAACGTCACCAAAACTATAAAAAAAAAAAACAAAAATCTGAACTGCTGTTTTTTTGCATGCCAATTTGTTTGAATGCATGATTTTCTTAACTTACTCTCCTTTTTTTATTTTTGCAACCATTTAGTAGTCATGTGATCCGATTGATATAAGAACTTGTTAATGTTGAAGAATTTATTTTTGCGTACACTGCCGCTTCGAAACGAAATTTTTCGTTGGTCTCCACATCCACACACTCAGCGGAAAATATCTATGTACAGTTTTATTAGCTGTTTAAAAAAAGTGATGAACAAAGCCAAGTAAAGCTCCCACCAGAAGTAGAAAAGAAATTATCTTACGAAAGCTTTTTTCCACAGCAATTTGTTTTTCTTGGTTTATTTTTCATTAACGTTTGTTTTGGGTCTACTATGATCTCTTTGAAGTAGACTCATTTCTCGTTTAAAGAGATGTAGTCTCTGGCAGAATTTGCACTGGAGTTTTGAGAAACTCTTAAGATCCGACACAGTCAACTTTCCTTCGGTTCAGAACTGATCCACTATAGAGTCTGAGCCCGAAAAGAAATGTTATCTAATCTTCGCAGATGGTTCCAAAACGGATGATGTATCTGGCACTGGTGACTTTGTGGAGAACGATGACATACTACTGCACGCCTTTTTAGGCTCATACGCATCCTTCTTCCAAGCGGATGCGTATGCTTTTCTAATTGCTTTAAGCCACGTTACGAACAAGACTGTACGGGGATAAGTATCTGTGTTGGCAGCGACAGCCAAGCTGTGCTTAAGGCCTTTCTCAACCCTCTAATTACTTCGAAAGTGGTCCAGGAATGTAAGAACCCTCTGAATGCTGTCGGAAGATTGAATTTTTTGAGTCTCATTTTGGCTCCAGGTAATGACGACATAACTGTAAATGAGATCACCAATGAACTTGCTAGGTAAGAATCTCAGACAGCTTTTTCAGGACCTGAACCGTCGATAGGTCTGCCAGAAGACATTTTTGCTATCCCGTGGCAGAAAGGAATGTGGAAAGCTAATTGGCGTTGCAGCGGGGTACTTCTCTTTTGACAAACACTTAAACGTTTTAGGTGAATCATCACCGCAGAGCACTTCCTCTGTAAATGTCCCGTTTTTTCGCATGAGGTTGCTGATACTCGGCGCAGACATGGTAACTTAGGCTCCTTAACATGGCATCGTCTTTTGGATTTTCTAAAAACATCTGGAAAGCTTTAACAAAAAGAAGGCTGCTATTTGATTGTACAATGGACCGGTGTTTACGTCTGAGTGCTCCAGCTGGTATTTTAAAACAGAAAAAAAATCTCTTTTTTCAAAAAAATATGCATAACTCCATTTGAGAAAGCAGTTATTGTTGTGGCACAAACTTAAAAAAAGTAATAAAACTTTTAAAATCTCAAAAGCATGGCTATTGCTGCTTCTTTTGGTTTCAGCAGCGATCTAGTTACGGTTACAAAATTGTACTTCAAGTGACTCAAACGAAACAATTGATTTTTTAACTTTGGTATTTCTGATGAAGTTAAGGAAATATTGATATCGATACACAGATTAAAGGTAAGCCTCATCAAAAAGTTATCGAGCATCCTTAAGTTTTATATCATATATCGGCATGAAAGTTTTCTATAATGCAAATATTTAATGCAGGATCTTTACCTGATTTCCGAGCGAGGTTGCAATAGATGCTCAGGCAAAAGCTAATGTCAGCGATTTTTCTTCAACCGAACGACTTAAGTAAGATGCTAAAACTATTTTTTAACACCTCTTATATATTCGCTCAGCCTATATTGAATGTGTAACGAAATTCTCACCTGCTTTTTCATTTTTTATATTTTACCCCTATATATCATATAAGAGCATAAATAAAAAAACTGTGAACTTATAAGCAGATCGTTAAGGGCGGTATTCAACTAATGGAACAATTCTTCGTCTGAACGAGTGATACTGCGTAGTGTTTTGAGGTTTATGTATACCCACTTTATTTATACATGTGGCTAAAATATGTCAAGGTATTCTTCCATTTGCCCCTCTAAGGAAAAAAAGCTCTGAAGTCTTTTGTACCCGGGTCGTATATTAAGTAGTTAAGGAGCAGTTTATTGACGGTTTCTGGTTGACAATTTACCCAAGAGGTAAGTCTTTAATATACCAAAGCTTCTGCAAACAAGGCTATAAAAATTTAAAAAAAAACGCAGTTCTATTTGGTTTAAGGCTTGTTGCTATATGTGATTCCTAAACACATGTCCCTCGTTTTTAATCGAAGGAATTTCCCAGTTGGCGTTTTCGGAATTTCATTCACAAAATACACCCCTCCATGCAGCCACTGTGTTTTAAGCAAATTTTGTGAGACGTGGTCAATTATTTCTTGGGCAGTTATTTTGCTACCAGGCTTCTTCATCACCGCCGCTGTTGCTGAATCTTCTTCTTCGTCAGATTTTGTAGAAAAAACACAAACTTCTCCCACACCGTCTATTCCTAAAATGCAATCCTCGATTTCCTGTGAGGAGTACGCAAATCCCTTGTACTTCATAATTTCCTTCTTTCTATCAACAATGTACAAATTATGATTTTTGTCGAAGTATCCAAGATCTCCAGTATGGTACCATCCATCCTTGTCCATCATGATCTCTGTCTGTGATGGATTTTCATAGTAACCACCCCAGTAACGACCGTTCCAAAGTAAGATCTCACCAGTTTCTTCAACACCTAAACTCTGACCATCGTCATCTACAATCCTGGCTTTAACTCCTTTCGCAAGGTTTCCCACCGACTTGCACTTGCAGATATCAAAATTAAACGAGATTCCTCCAAATTCTGTTGCTCCGTATGCGTTGACGACAACACCGTTTTTAAGGCAATCTAGCATTTTGATGTACATTGGCAGTGAGACATTTCCACCACCCACTGCAAACATGAGCACACTTGAACAATCACAAAGTTCAGCCTCACCACTTTTGACAAATCGTGACATATAAGATCCTGACGTAACCACCATCGTGACTTTGTATTTTTCGATTAGCTGTCGTAATTTTTGAGGAGAATAGAGCTCTAGAGTAAAGACTCTCGTCACGTTAAAAGTCACACTAGTGAGCATGAACATTAAACCGCTTAGCCAGTCCACGTTACTACTTGAATAGACGATGCTACCTTCCCCCATATCCCTGAAATTTTAAAGATGAGTTTTTCAGTTGCACAATAATCAAAATCTAAAACAACTTACATTTGCAAATCAAAAAGGAATTGGTGTGAAATGCAGACTCCTTTAGGTAGACCTGTTGTACCTGAGGAGCAGAGAATAACCGAAAGGTCGTCTCCATTTTTTCTCAACCCTCGAGGACTATAACAAACAAAATAAATAATTAATTCATATTTTTCTATTAAGAACTCTCACCAAAACGTGTTCTCCAGGCCTGTAGGTTCAATAAGATCAAGCACATTTCCAACACCCTCAACTCTCCCGTTAATCGTATAAATTACAGGTTCCAGGTTAAGTTTTCCGCAAGCAGCCACTACTGTATGATAATTCTCTGCATCGCAGAAAATTATTTTCGGTCTCGAAATACCAAAGAGATGTTGGACGACCTCTAAAGCAAAATGTTTGTTCCAAAAATCACATTTCAAAACGTAACCCAAATACCTACTTTCTTCAAATGAAAAATTGATTGGATGAAAAACAGTTCCAGTTAACCAAGCAGCTACCACCACAGGAGGATGATAGGTTGACATTAGAGACATGAGACCTATGATGTCTCCTTTTTTAATTTTCAATCGCTGAGCGATTCGAATACTCATCGTCAAGATTTCTTCATTTCTAAAGCTTACTCCATCCGTGTCATAGATCTAAAAGTACCAAAGCGAGAATGTACCTAGTTTATGATCTCAATTTTCTTTAGTGAATATTACCTGGGAAATATAGTCAGGATTGTTCTTCAAGTGTGTAAAAATTCTCTGTCCGACCGAAAGCCCCGTAGTAGTACTTTCTTTACTCGGTCCCGACCAGATCTTTTCGACGCAGTCAAATGAGGTATTAGTCGGAGCTAACATTGCGGCAGGTGTGGAGTAATCAAACTGCCGAGAACTTCTCTAACTTATAGTTCACTGAAAGTCCATCAAGACCAACGTTGATTGGTGTTATCTTAAAATATTCCTCGATGATTACAAAGCGCTTTCTTATCTCTTTCTTTTGGTAAGATATTGTTAAAATAAGAACATATTCGCATTGAAATGATAATCACTAGTACGTATTATTAGGGGTATTATAAAAACATAAAACTAGGAAATAAAAAATCCCAGCAAAGAGGCTCACGACGACAAACTACAAAAGAACAATTGTAATTTTGAAGACTAAAGATAATTGTATGTTGCTTGATAAACGCGTCGTAAGACTGAAGTGCAAAGTGTAAAGTGAAAAGAAATTACATTTCATGAAAACAAAATCTTAAGCTGACTTTACTTTTCATGATTCGCGATGCCTCGATGGAATGCTCATCTTGAGACCAACCAGCGAAAACAATGTGAACGACACAGAGCATGTCAATAATAAAGAGCATAGTGGCGGTGATGGTAAAACAACCGGCCCAAATTATTTTCAAGAGTACAAAATAGAGCGTTAAAATTGATAGGTGATAGTTCAATTGTAGAATCGATTGATTCTCTTGGACATCGTCGAAACGTCACCTGTCTCTCTCTTTTATCGCTTTTTTCACAAAAAGTGCTCTAGTGAAATATCCATTTGCATTCCTCCTCTGAAACAATTTAGCCACAATACCCGCCTCGCTAGGAATGCTCATCGGTTTTACCTTGAGCCCAACTTCGGGCGTACAGTCAAGTATAGAGATTCTTATTTTAGTCACACCAAATGTGGAATGCTCTACCTGACCCTGTTTTTACCCCACATTACGATTTACAAAGATTCAAAAGCAATGTGCATCGGTGTCTCCTTTCAAATCCTCTCCTATTTTTGTGCGCTAATTATAAAAAAAAAAAACAAAAAATTATAAGATCTTACCTGTTACAATTATTGTTTTCTTTTTGCGATGGGGGGCTCGCCTTTTCCAGCTTATGTGCTTGTGGACGTTCACTACATTCCTATACATACGAGCTAGACTAATCTTTAGTTAGGTTTATCGTTTCCTATTCCTGAATTTAGCTTTTTCGATTATAACTTCTTTCATTCTTCTAATTAAGTTAATTTCATTTGTAGTATAAATCACGACGTGATTTTAGCAACAATTTGTCTCGATCATGGTAAATATTTAAAGTACATGAAATGAGAGGCAACATACGGAGTTGACTGAAGTTGATAAATGAATAGCTGTTTTATCAAGATTCAAATCCATTTGCTTTAGCTTGGGTCACCACCACCCATCGTTGAAGAATGAAGAGCATTCGAAATGGTTCTGAATATATGCTTCATTTTTCTAGTTTGAAACAGGTTGCCCTGTACAAAGATCCTCATTTCCAATTTGGGCTTTGATTAAAGCTCGGTCACCGAAAATGAACACCTAAATAGCTACGAATTAATGACCAGAGACTGGATTCCGTAACTTTTTAGACGATTATTGTTCCACCGCCTATCCTTGATTGCACCTTTAAAAAACTGTCTCATACAACTTCACTTTCTACTATAATCTTACAGCTTTTGGTAATTTTTTCAGGTTTTCGATCACGTTTTTCTAGTTCCTACAATTAGGACGATTGTCGTCTTAAATGCCACTGAATTCAGGCCCAGCTTCTTTCAGATGAGGTCCTTACCTACAGCGTATTAAATTTGCTATAGTGAAATTGAATGAATTTATTCGAACAGAGATCACAGATTCTAGTTCACTGAACCCCAACAAATTTATTTTCAAGATCAAATGAATGAAAAGGCGCATATTTTAGTAGGTACGTATATATGTACGAATAGGAAAATCATATCTTATCGTTTGGAATTTGTTTTGAATTTCGAATGTAGAAAGATTAGATATCGTAAATAACACGTTGTATACCAAAACTAAAGCAGTGAATGAATGAACATCTTTCGCTTTATAAAAAAAAAGGAATAAACATATAAACAAATCTGACGCGCAAACATTTGCAGCTTTTAATGAAATAAAACCCAGTCTTAAGTCTCAATGCCTACATAAAAATAATTATGTTTTGTTGGTGTGAACACTTTCTGTTATTTTTTGCAATTAAAATTCATGTCCACACCTACATAGATACTACAATCAGGCAGATGATAGTACAAGAGGGTTTTTTAACTTTAAGTTAGTGAATAATGGTCTTCTCAATAAGTGATGATTAAAAAGACTGTTTATTAATCGGGATCTCGAGTTTTAAAACTCAAAAATATCCAATTGTTTTTCCTGGCATCGTCTTTCGCGAGGAATTGGCAAGTCCTGCAAGAGTTTTCTCATTAGCAGTTTCTTCCTCATATACATATTAGAAGTAAAAACTAAAACGAACTAACGAACTAAAAAAAATGGAGAACAAACGTGTGTATTTGTTTAGAACTTCGAGCAGTATGAAAGTATGTATGTAAGTACATATTTTTAAATAGATTGTAAGTACTTCTGAAAGTAACACCCCTGCTAATAGTGGTTATTGCGGAGCAAGCGGAATTGCTCTGATCAGAGTAACACGAATTTTAAAGCTTGGCGAAGTAATGGGACGGAGTGGATTGGATTAAATTATGACTAGTCGAAGTTTCGGCTTCGAAGTGATGAAAACATGATAATGAGTCGAATGTAAGCATGTGTGTTCAAGAAATTTACTACTAGTATGTCTTTTAGGTATGCCATTTCCCTGGCATTCGTTGTTCGAAATTAATCCGACAAAAATTCTGATAGAATAGAAAATTTTCAACGCCATTAAAATAATATTGCTGCCACATGTAAGTAAATATTTCCACTCTCACTTAATCGAACCTTTCAGGTTTCAGGTGATTGCTATCGAGCTATCAGTCGTTCTTTTTAATTACTAATTCAATTTCTTTAACCAAAATAATTTTAGACCGTTTCCTAGCGGCTCGACCATTTACACATCTAGTAGCGCTGACTGGATAACTGGCTTTCGTCTTATGATCTACAGTGCTCTTTCAAACTGCACCAGAATTATCATGAAAGATACCTGCTTCCAGTTGCATTTTCGACATACAATAGAAAAATACAGGGTTAATATTCTTGTCATGTTTGCAATATGGCAATATGGCAATAACATGGCGGGTTTTATCAAAAGCGGAGAGGCACAAAAGTGTTTGAAAGATTTAGTGGTTGGCGGAGTAAATGTGTCCCAAGCTGTTTATACAGAAATGCGAGAGTTGATGAAAACCGGCAATATCATTAATGCTTATGGTGGAACTGAATTTGGGATAGTTTCTGGCAACTATGACATTTTAAAGTCTAAGTGCGTGGGTCAGATCCTTGAAGGTGTAAAAGTAAAAATTGTTGATGACGACGGCCTGAATCTAGGAATTGGAAAAGTCGGAAAAATTTGTGTATCGAATGGACGCAATTGGAAAGGTTATTTCAATAACCCAGTTGAAACTGAAGTCGCTTTTGATTTGAAAGAAAAGTGGCATCGCACTGGCGACTGTGGATTTTTTGACGAAAAAGGTGATCTTTATCACGCAGATAGAAAGAAAGAAGTTGTGAAACGCAAAGGATATCAATACTCTCTCCAAGACATTGAAAATTGTTTGTTTGCTAAGTGGTGTAGAAGAGGTTTGTGTATTTGCTACACAACACGATGAGGATGGTGATTTAGCCACAGCTGCTATAGTCAAACGGCCACACAGGAAACTTACTGAAAAAGATGTCAAGGACTATATACAAACGCAAATGCATGGAGGGGTTTTCTTTGTTGAAGATATTCCAAAAGCTGGCAATGGAAAGATTCTTCGTTCTAAGATTAGGGACATCTGTTTGGGATTGAATATGCAAAGTAAATGAAAAAAAGTTTCTTACAAAAAAAGTGCATTGATGAAAAAAAATTATTGGAATCATAAGCTTACATAGAAAAAATTTAAACCAAACAGATCCATAGTAGCTCTGTTCGTTGAACTTTCCCCAGGGTTGACCCAGGTTTTCTTGACAACCCTATGAGTTGTCAAAAAAATCTGGGTTTTACACTCCTCAAAAAACGCTAAACCACAAATCACTACACATCCCTGTCATTAAAAAAAAAAATATATGCCATTTGACAGCCCTCAAATCGCCACAACAAAAAGCTAGGGCGAGTTTGGGGAAAACCTATGGCAAACCTGTGGCTCAAAAAACACTTAATTTGACATTCAGGGTGAATTTAGGTTTCTCAAAAAACGCTTTGTGGCGACCTTAGTGCAACCCCAGGGCTTCAACGAACAGACCTAGTGTATGCAAGGCAAATGGGAGACAAAGAATTCCATAGGCGAATGCTGTGAACAAAAAACATTCATGACGAGTTTAGATATCGAAAGCTTGGTATAATTAAATTATTTGTTCTTGTTGATGTACATACTTGAATTTTTTCATACAGGTACTCAGGTGTTCTTGTGTGAATTACCCTGTGCAGAAAAAGGCAATTACGAAACTTTATGTACTGGGACAGAGTGCAATTAAGGATATTGATACTAAAAGCAGATAAATGGTCATATCTTCGAATACCATATACATAACGAGTCATGTCATTGAAGGCAACACGTAGTTTGTTTTCAGATAAAGAATCAAGCTTTGGATACACAACCTCAGAGAAAGAAATTATAGGTATTAGTAGAGTTCTTATCAGATGGAGTCTAGTTTCTTGCGGAGTAAACCTGCTAGATATCCAGAGTTTTCTCAACGTTCCATTAATACGACTAATTATATAATTAACGTGGTCTTTACAAGAAAGATCTCTCGAGACTTTGAAGCCAAGACTTGTGACAGAGTTAACAAAACGAAGATTTCCACCATTGAGAACTATAGAAGGTAGATCTTCATAGTTATAAGTCTTCTTTGAGATTAAAAGAGCTTGACTTTTTCCAACATTAAGCATGAGTCCATTTTCTTTGACCCAATCGTAGATTCTTTGAAGGTCATCATTAACACGAGAAACTAAATCTTCAATCAATCCAATTCTACGGGAAAGATATATTTGTATATCATCCGCATAAAGATGGAAAGAAACATTCTTACAAACTGAAGGTAGATCGTTAATATATGTGCTGAACAAAATTGGACCCAAAATTGAGCCTTGGGGCACACCCATCTTTAAAGGTGATAGTGTGAAGTGATTTTCACCAACAGCTACACGCTGAGTTCTATTACATAAGTAACTTTGAATGAGGCTCACAGCGGAGACTGAAAAACCAAAATAATATTTTAATTTTTCACAAAGCACTTTGTGATCAACTTTGTCGAACGCTTTTGAAAAGTCTAAAAGACACAATACTGTAACATTGTCATTGTCGTATTCGACTGTTATGTCCTCTAAAATCTTAACCATGGCAGTTGAGCAAGAATGGTTAGCTCTAAATCCAGATTGGAAAGGTGATAACAATCTTTTGGATGTGAGATGCTCAATCATTTGCCTGGTAAGAATTTTTTCAAGGACTTTTGACATGCATGGTAAAATGCTTATTGGCCGATAGTCTGTGGGTTCCATTGGTGTTGGTTTTTTCGGAACAGGAGTTATTCTGGCTGTTTTCCAAGCGGTTGGAAAAGTTGAAGTGACAATACAGTGACTGAAGAGATGAGTTAGAGCATTGATTAAGTAGGGCAAAATAAGCTTAAGAAACTTTAGAGGAATACCGTCTTCTCCTAAGGCCTCAGATTTTAAAGCCCCAAAAGTCCGGATAACTTCATGTTCAGCTACTGTTTCGAAATAGAATGAGCCTGGTTGGTCAAAACGCAGCACATCCCTGGGCACAAAGCTAGCAGGAAGTTGGGTGGTCTGAGTAAACTGGTTGTTAAGATCATTGGGATCTAACTCACATTTGGTACTCAGTTTTTTTCCTACACCAATTTCGCGAAGATTATTCCAAAGCTGCTTTGAAGAGAGACCGGTGCTTAGCTTAGACGAGAAGAAACTTTTCTTCGCAGATCGAATGATTGAAGTTGCTTGATTACGGAAAAAACAATATTGTCGCCAAGTTGTAGGATTTTGTAGACTTCTCCACTTAAGGTAATATTTTCTACGATTTTTAATGGCATTCTTGACTTCAGTTGTGTACCAAAGACATTTCGTATTTTGAACTCTAACTGTTTTCAAGGGAACGTATGTTTCAAATAATCTTTTGATATGGTTATGCATAAAACCAAGCTTATTGTCTACATCGGGAATAATAAGACAATCTCCCCAAGCCACACTGTAAGCATCATTGAAGAGGCTTTCAGTGTTGAGTGCTTTAAAATCCCTAAATTTAAAAGTCGATGGCACTCGAGAAAGTGAGAAATCAATGTTATAAGTACAGAATATTAGGTCGTGATCGGATATACCATCCAAGGATAATTGATCATTGAGTAAAATATTTGTTGGTTCAGACACAATAATGAGATCAAGTAGACTAGGCTGACAATTAAGAGCATATCTTGTTGGGTAGGTATTAATAACATTGAGGCCTAAACCAGCAATAACATCGAGAAATTGAGCACTTGTTCGGTCCGTTTTGAGAAGATCAACATTAAAGTCGCCAAGAACAATGATATGTTCATATAATGTTATGAAAGGCTCTAGCGATGTAAAAAGAGGTGTGAGAGAACAGGTTCTGTTAGGGTTATAAACACAGGCCAACATACATTTAACATTGGAGTCTGAGATTTCTGTAATAATAAATTCGACTCCATTATTTTCCGATTTGGCAAGTATCTTGCACTTCAGTCCAGCTCTACAATAAATTGCAACTCCACCACCAATAGTAGGAGTAAATCTATCATTACGTATAAGGGTGTAGCTAATAATGTATGTAAGTCTCTAATATGATCAGGAATTTCTGAAGAAAGCCAAGTTTCACTCACACAAATAACATATAATTTGTTACCATTGAAAATGTTCCGTATGTAATCAAATTTTTCATCATTTAAGCTTCTGGCATTAAAATGACACACTTTGAAACCAGCTTGAGCCTTTGATAGAAGACCCATCACCAATTTTGCAGTTTTGAATTCAGCACTGCCATTTACTGTATTATTCAACTGAGTCATGAAAGACATAATTTAAAAATGAGCACCAAACGGTAGAAAAGATTCAGGAATAATCCAGAGTAAAATCATGAAGCAAGAAAAAAAAATAAAAAAAAAATTACAAGAAAATGTATATGAAACACTCAAATAGAAGAAAAAAGGAAGAAAGATCAATGTACAAAAATATGAAAATGAAAATGAAAATAATAATACAAATAGAAACAAAAGCGAAAGAAAAATTAAAAATGGAAATAAAAGTAAAAAAAGAAAAAAGCAATATAAAAATGAAAATGATAAAATGAAAAATAAAAATAAAAAGTTTGAGAGAAACTGGATTCAACTGATGGTTTCAGTGGCTCTGGGATTTCTGGAACCGTATACAACTTCATTGAGCTTTAGTAAGCTGTCAATTTTTATGTTATCTGTGGTCGGTGTCATCTTAATGTAAACAACTCCTCGTGGTTGAAAAGGCAGAGTTAATTCGTTTTTCGTGTTTAAACTTGCTTGGCGCATGATACCTCGGTTTAAAGGAGTGAGACTTTCGGGCAAGTAGATTTTTTTTATTAGATTCGACTCTAAACCACATCCCGTAGACAGAAGTGCCGTGAGTTATTTTTTCTAAATGCCGATATAGCCTTCAAAGTCATGAATTTATCATGAGTTGACGCAAACTCTATTATTATAACTGAGTCGGATCTTTGTTTCACTCGGAAAATGCGATTTACTGCGGGTGTTTGAAAGTTCATTGCTTGGCAGATGTTGCAAGAAATTCTTTCCAGATTTTCCTCAGGAAAATAGGGTATCCCTATCAAAACAGCGTCGGACGCAAGATTGTTTGTGTGAATTGATTCGATTTGTGCTTTCAATTCTAGCAGCTCAATGTTGTTAACATGTCCAGGTTGTTTTAGTTGCACTAGCTCTCGTTGATGTTGCTCTTTAAAACAAACAACTTCCGACTGCAAGTGGCTAAAATTTCTTGCACTTTCTTCACATGCTGTAACGCGATCTTTTAAGGCCTCCATTTCGGTCTCGATGAGTGATAACGCTCGCGTTCTTCGCAACTTCGAAATTTTCGAAACTACTACTGTCAGTCAAGAACGCTATTTAAGCTCTGTGTCAGATGTAAAATGGTACTGTGATTCACCTCTCGATTCTACATAGTTAGTAGTAAAATTAATTGTAAAACACAGATTTTTTCTGTTTGACAATTTGACTTCCAAGTGTTTCCAAACTGTTTGACAATTTGACTTCCAAGTGTTTCCAAACTAAGCAGTATTAAAATTACATTCATTGTGATAAAAATAATGAAAATCGTGTGCCTTCAAAAATGTATTTTCTTTGTTGATAAACTCACTATTAAAATTGATTTACAAAACACAATATCCAAACACCAATAATTATCAATTTCAAATCAACAAGTAAGCGAAAACTTGTAGAACAAAAAATTAACCCAAGAATACCGAGTAAAGTTCGATTGTCATGTATGTTGTTTTCCTTGTTTTGACAAGTAAAATCTTAAGTGCAGATTTTCAGCCAAGATTTTCCATCTGAAAATCTATCTTCGAAAATCTGAAAATCTAAATGTCATCTGAATTGTCATCTGAAAATCTGAATCTTTTACGAGGGAAAAGTGACAGAATCTTAAGTTAAGATTTTCGAAGATAGGTGCCAAAAACGCGAGCAACTTCTCGCATATGTTTTTGTTGATTATTTCAATTCGCGAGGACAATTTTTCTTCTAAGCTTAAAATTGATTTTCTTGTCAACTCACCTTGTTCAGTGATTTTAAGATGCAAACTGGAGAAACATTCTGACGTCATTGATTTAAGCGATGGTGACGATGTTTCAAGTGCTTGTGATGATGTCGTTTTTTTTAGTAGTGATGGTGATTTAGGCTTTAGTGATGAAGGAGAATCCGTCTGCTGTTTCTGTTGTTGCTTCTTTGTTGTTAGCCGTGTGGTTTTTACATCTGACATGGTGAATGTGTGTGTGTGTTTTACTTTTTTTATATTTAAAACGGCTCGAGCAATTTCTAACGTTAAGTGACAAATTGATTTCAACTAATTTTGCGATTTTATGCCGGACATGCAGGACTAATAAAACTTGATTCTGCTCTTTCGCAGTATGTTTAAAAACAAAAAGACAGCGGTTAGGAAATTTTAAATTCAACTAGATATGTTGTTAAGCTCAAATTCAGAGTTTAGTTAGGAACCCATAGGCTTACACGTATAACTTGTGCGAAAGCCGAACGATCAATCCAAACCGTACGCAAATAAGGATATTTAATGGATACGAGTATAGCATTTGTATAGACCAATTGTGGTCCCATTAACATAAAGATCCTTGTTACAAATGGGTAGTTAAGCTCTTCCGACAAACGTTTAATCATTCACAGTCTTTCCAGCAGCAGCACTCCTAGATCTATGAAGTTTTCGCGTCGTATGTGCATTCGAAGTAAAATTCACTTGCTGATGCGAGTTCAGGAATAGCTTTTATATTGCTGTCTAGTCAAAAATTGAAATCATTTTGCATATCAGTTGGTTCGTCAAGATTTGTCATCGTCTTGAGTTGAATATTTGAGTTATAAGGCTCATGAGGTAAATCATTTACACACTGT
The DNA here is from genome assembly GCA_914767635.1 of Melanostoma mellinum. Classification (NCBI taxonomy): domain Eukaryota; kingdom Metazoa; phylum Arthropoda; class Insecta; order Diptera; family Syrphidae; genus Melanostoma; species Melanostoma mellinum. The sequence continues at coordinate 5,125,081 of OU612059.1, forward strand.
AGAAGAAGAAAAGGTCCAAAATGGCTTCCTTGTGGCACACCCAAATACGAACAAATTGAACTGCTGCCGCATTGCAGACCCATTTTAGCTTGCGATTAAAGGTACTATAAGGCAAGTTTTGCAATCGTGAAGAAAAAGAATTGAGTAAATAATTAAACATGTCTTAACGATGATAGAGAATACGAAAAAAGTGGGTCCTGCAATTCTCTCTGTATGTCTGTCTGTCTTTCTGTCCGTTTCTACAGCCTGAACCGCTGAGCACTACAAATGTTTTTTTTTTTTAAATAAAACAAAGACGGTTTTGGATATGAGTGAAATTCTTTATTCTTGTGGAGGTACGTTTGAAGCCATCCATCATGTATGAAACTCGATTTCTTTTGCATGGCCACCCCGGGCACGCTTGCAGAAATACGCTGAACCCAATTTTCGACGGTTTTCAAGCATAAATCGGCCGATACTGCTGCAATTTCACTATCGATATTCGTACGAAGTTCGTCAATCGTCGCTGGCTTGTTGGCATAGACCACAGACTTGACGCAGCCCCACAGGAAATAGTCTAATGGCGTCAAATCGCACGACCGAGGCGGCCAAGCGACTGGACCATTTCATGAGATAACACGTTCTCTAAACTTGGTTTCCAATTAATTGATTGTGACATTCGCTGTGTGATTTGTGGCGCCCGCCATTCTGTTCGAACCACACATTTCCTCCAAATCCATATCATCAAACTGGGGCCAAAAATATTCGGTTATCATTGAACGGTAGCGATCCCCATTCACGGTAATGTGCCGGTCTTGATCATCACGGAAGAAGTACGGCCCAATGACGCCGCCGCGCCGCGCCGCCCATATACCACAGCAAACCGTAATTTTTTCGGGATGCAATGATGACTCATGGAGTACGTGTGGATTGCTGCCTTACCAATATCTTATATTTTGTTTATTGACGAAGCCATTCAGCCAGAAATGAGGCTCATCGCTTGACGACCATAAATTGGACGTACTGCTCTTAACGTTGAGGCCACTGATTCCGAATTTCGGTAGTAAATTTTAATAATTTCGACTCGTTGCTTGCTCGTATCATAAAATGCCAAACCTTATTGAAGACAAATGTCAAAAGAGCGGCAAGAAATATGGCGTCGTTTGCTGTCCCTCTCGCTATACTTTTGTAGCGTCCCTGTTAAAAAAACCATTTACCTTTGAAAAATTTTAATTTTTAAAGTTTTCATACACTTTTTCAAAATATTTTGATTTTTTGAAATAACTTCGAAACGGTATCTTTGAATTCTTAAAATTTTTTTGTCAAAACAATGTTTAAGCCTAAGCAGGGTCTTAAAGTTTGCATACTTGACTTTTAAAAAACCTGTTTTTAAAAATAGTGAAAAATGGAAACTGTTTTTTAAAAAAAACTGGCGTTATTAGAATACCGCCTGAAACCTTTGGATGATTTAATTAAATTTTAATTAATAAATGAGTTTGCAACCCTGTACCAACAAATATATTAAGAGCGAATACTAAAACCTTTGACTTAGCATAAAGATTTTGGTATTGTACTTAGCACACAATCGCAAGTTCGTGCGACCAGTCGTGCCCATTTTTTATCATTATACAACGGCTAAGTTGTCAAATGTCTCTGAAAAGTGAAAGTAACCTGAACAAATCAGTTGGTTGGACAATGGCCCGTTGTTTGTAATGTTTGATGTTTGCTCCATTAAATTTGAAACAATGGCTCTTCCACCAAAAAGTCCAACGGACTTGTTGAAAAGTTAGCACAAGACTAGACACGATGGTGTTGAGAATCTGTGAAGTATGCACCCAGGATTTCATTATGGCCATAGGTGAAAAATGTTTTTGACTTTCCGGTACGCACCTTCTACATCACTTTCAATGAATGATGGAGCCATTGCGTTTTCATGAGAAAGGCAAGGGACATATTCGCAAACGAAGAAGAGAAGCCAAAAGCTTCACCTTACGCGATTTCACTCAGACATTCCGTTAGAATTCGGTCGCATCTCCCAAATTTTGCCATGAGCTTAAACTATTTCCTCTAGCTTTCAAAAGTTTTTTAACACCAGGCAATACTTTAAGTTTTTACTCGATACCACCTTCCATAAAGTATCATCTTTCAAAAACACAACAGCAAAATTGATTCAAAAAATATCTTCACTAGAACAAGCGTAAGGGTTTATATACAGTTAGAATTTTCAAAAAATCGATTTTTTCTTATTTTATTTTCTTAACGTACATCTATTTAAGAATACACTCAGAAAATTTCACGTCGTTCCGGTGAATATTTTCGAAGCTACACCCAAATTAAAAAAAAAAAAAATTGAATCCAATGCAAAGTGCTTTTCAAACTTTAAACGCGTTTTTCTCAAAATGGTGTTTACAAAGTCGGTGATCAACATTACTCGAAAACGGCTGAATCGAATAGTCTCAAATTTTAACACGAGCTTCTTAAATATATTTTTTAGTAATAAATCAAAGAGTTTTTCTCACCGATAAATATTTTTTTTATAAACAATTTAAGGCCGAAATTTTGGTTTTTTTTGAGAAACCCCTATTTTGTCAAAAAAATTTATTTTGCTTATTCCTTCGATTAATTACTAGATTCAACATTAATTTAACGAAAACTGTTTGGTTTTTTAAATTCAGAGGATCCACTGCAGAGATATAGTGCTCACTGCAAAACGTCTTTTTTGAGAGGAGCTCCCGGAGATCAGCTGTAGCTCCTTTCCAAATACATATTTTTACTAATACTAAATCTTAAAACACAGCTAAAATATACCATTATAAGTGTACAATAAATTTAAAAGTTTTCTCGGAAAAAATTCTGGAAAGTTCGCTTTTTTCGGCCTTCCAACTGCATATAACCCTTTAAGTCTTGCAGAAAGACCTTTGGATGTAATTATATATTTATATACATACATATTCCCTTTGGTATGAGCTATCAAAGCAGGGACATGTTTGCCCGATGTTCCCTTTTATTTCAAGTTTGTATTCAGTTGGGTGGTCAAAGCCAACGGCCAATTTCAAAATTCAAAGAAAATGCCAAATTGCGAATGAAAAATTAGCTTTGTTTTTGATGTTTCGATTGAAAATGTCACAACAAAATCCAAAGCAAATTGCCTTTTCATTTTCATATAAGAATAGTCACCTTAAATGTCATATGAAAGTTACTTGTGATTTGCTGAAAATATACTATTTGCCAAGTACGCATTGAACTTACGCAAATATTTTCTTTGCAATGAAGGAGAACAAATTAATGTACCTAGTCCTATTTCGAAATTGATAAACCAAAAGCAAACTTGTTTTTTTTGGATCAGAATGTAATGTACCTTTCATGTCTCGTATAATGCCATGTAAAACATAAATTAAACTTATTTATGAAAAAACAAGCAACAGACAGTTTAGTACAAACAAAAGCACACTTGTAAACATTCCTGTTATCTATTAGCATTGGGTTTTGTTTCAAAAAGTAAGACACCATCGGTACACTGTGTATTTGTTTGTCTCCCTAAATATTCCATCATCTACAAAAAGCCAGTTTTCATTTAGCTACCATGAACGTTTTAGGTTTAATTTTGTGCTCACTAATAATTGTCCTAACAGTTTTTGTTTACTTATTAAAAGAAAACTATAATTACTGGAAAAAGCGAAATATTCCTTTCGATAAACCATCGCTGTTTTACGGCAGTTTGAAGGGACTTCGCAAATCAGTTGGGATCTTTGATATATTTGCAAATATTTATCAGAAATACAAGGGAACAGGTCCATTTGCTGGATTCTTTATGCTTGCAACCCCATCGGTGCTTCTCTTCGATTTGGATTTGATAAAAAACGTTCTTGTAAAAGATTTCAACAACTTTGACGATCGCGGGCTGTTTTACAACGATCGCGATGATCCACTCACCGCACACTTGTTTGCTCTGGATAATCCAAAATGGAGAGTTTTAAGAGCAAAACTAACTCCAACATTTACTTCGGCAAAAATCAAAAGCATGTTTCCGACAATTACCGATGTTTGTCAAATATTAGTGGGAGAGCTTGAGGCTCAAATAGAAAACAATTCAGAAGTGGAAGTGCGAGAGGTTTTGTGTAGATACACCACCGACATTATAGGCAGATGTGCTTTTGGAATCGAATGTAACAGTCTGAAAAATCCTACTACAAATTTCAGAAAGTATGGAAAAATGGTTTTTGAATTAGAACCTCACTGGATGTCGTTTTTCACCGAAGCTTTTCCGAAGCTCTCAAAATTTCTCCACATGACACGCCTGCCCAAGGACATTTCATCGTTTTTTATGTCAATTGTTGAACAAACTGTGGTAAATCGGGAGAAGATGAACATAAGACGTGACGATTTCCTTGACCTTCTTATTGACTTGAAGAACAATAAACAGAAAAACTCAGATCAGGATAAATTGACCTCGTTGACAATGAATGAAATTGCTGCTCAGTCCTTCGTGTTCTTCTTAGCTGGTTTTGAAACATCATCAAATGTAATGACATATGCTTTGTACGAGTTGGCTCACAATCAACACATTCAGTCCAAATTGCGAAACGAGATCATTGAGGTGATGTCAAAATACAATAGAAACTGTACTCAAGAAGGCATACAAGAGATGAAGTATTTACATAAAGTTGTTAGTGGTATGTTTTAATTATGGTTATGCTTATTTCGTGGTCTTGGCTGTAATTTTTTCTATTTGCTTTTTTAGAAACTCTACGGAAGTATCCGCCTATAGCTGCATTAAGGCGAAAAGCCAAAGCTCAATATACAACGGGTTATCCAAAGTATGTGATTCCAAAGAACGCATACGTTATCGTACCAATTTTGGAAATTCAACGAGATCCTGAAATATATCCAAATCCAGACGTTTTCGATCCGGATCGCTTTGCACCAGAAGAAGAACTCAAAAGACATCCAATGGCTTGGTTATCTTTTGGAGATGGGCCAAGAAATTGCATAGGCACACGGTTTGGAAAGTTGGAAACGTATATGAGTCTTGCGGTGCTTGTTAAGAACTTTAGTTTTTTTCTAACAAATGATACTCCTTCGCCAATGCAGTTTAACAAGAAATCCTTTACACTCACACCAGACAGGGAAATCGTATTAAAAATAGTTAAAGTTAGACAAGGCTCTTTAGCTACACGTAGGAAGCCTTCAGAAAACTTATACTGATGCATTTTTACTCTATAATCTGATGCAATAAAAGTATATTTATATTTTCTCATATAGGCTATGAGAAAATGCATTGTCAAATTAAAAAACAGATTTGTAACGATATTCTCACCAGCCTTTTTATTTTTTATATTTTACCCGTCAGGTCACTTAGCAGAAAAATAAACTGGTATGCATTAAAAATAAAATAATGCGTGTGATATAAAAGCATAAATAAAATACTGTGAACTTATGAACAGATCGTTAAGGGCGGTATTCAATTAATGGAACAATTTTTCGTCTGAACGAATGATACTGCGTATTGTTTTGATGTAGTATACCCACTTTTATTTGTACATATGTGGCTAAAATAATATCAAGGTATTCCTCCATTTGCCCATCTATGAAAAAAAATCTCAGAAGTTTTGTACCCGGGTCGTATATTAAGTAGTTAAGGAGCAGTTTATTGACGGTTTCTGGTTGAGAATTTAGTGAGTTAGGTGAGTGTTAGGTGAGTTGCTAAAATACAGAAGTTTTCGCAGACAAGGTTGTAAAAGTTTTAAAATTAACGCATTTCCGTTAGGTTTATGGCTTGATGCTATATGTGATTCCCAAACACATGTCTCTCGTTTTTAATCGCAGGAATTTTCCATTTGGATTTTTCGGAATTTCATTCACAAAATACACCCCTCCATACAGCCACTGTGTTTTAAGCAAATTTTGTGAGACATGATCAATTATTTCTTGGGCAGTTATTTTGCTACCAGGCTTCTTCATCACCGCCGCTGTTGCTGAATCTTCTTCTTCGTCAGATTTTGTAGAAAAAACACAAACTTCTTCCACACCGTCGATTCCTAAAATGCAATCCTCGATTTCCTGTGAAGAGTATGCAAATCCTTTGTACTTCATAATTTCCTTCTTTCTATCAACAATGTACAAATTATGATTTTTGTCGAAATATCCAAGATCTCCAGTATGGTACCATCCATCCGAGTCCATCATGATCTCCGTCTGTGATGGATTTTCATAGTAACCACCCCAATAACGACCAGTCCAAGCTAAGATCTCACCAGTTTCTTCAACACCTAAATTGTGACCGTCGTCATCTACAATCCTTGCTTTAACTCCTTTCGAAAGGTTTCCCACTGACTTGGCATTGCAGATATCAAAATTGAACGCGATTCCCCCAAATTCTGTTGCTCCGTATGCGTTGACGACAACTCCGTTTTTAAGGCAATCTTGCATTTTGATATACATTGGCAGTGAGACATTTCCACCACCCACTCCAAACATGACCACACTTGAACAATCACAAAGTTCAGACTCACCACTTTTGACAAATCGTGACATATAAGATCCTGACGTAACCACCATCGTGACTTTGTATTTTTCGATTACTTGTCGTAACTTTTGAGGAGAATAGAGCTCTAAAGTAAAGACTCTCGTCACGTTGAACATAAGAGTAGTGAGCATGAACAGTAAACCGCTTAGCCAATCCACGTTACTACTTGTATAGACGATGCTACCTTCCTCAATATCACTAAAATTTCAAAGATGAGTTTTTCAGTTGCACAATAATCAAAATCTAAAACAACTTACATTTGTATATCAAAAAGGTATTGGTGTGAAATGCAGGCTCCTTTAGGTAGACCTGTTGTGCCTGAGGAGCAGAGAATAACCGAAAGGTCGTCTTCATTTTTTCTCAAACCTCGAGGACTATAACGAACAAAATAAATGATTGTTTTATATTTTTGTAATAAGAACTCTCAAAATGAAAAGATTAGTAAAGTTTTTAACAGTTAAAAAAAAAACAAAAAAAAAAAGAAATTTACCTGTTAGAAACTTTACTAATCTTTTCATTTATTAGTTTAAAAACACGTGGAGTATCTCAACTAATAAACTCATCAAGAAGTCTCACCAAAAGGTGTTCTCCAGGCCTGTAGGTTTGATGAGATCAAGCACATTTCCAACACCCTCAACTCTCCCGTTAATTGTATAAATTACAGGTTCCAGGTTGAGTTTTCCGCAGGCAGCCACTACTGTATGATAATTCTCTGCATCGCAGAAAATTATTTTCGGTCTCGAAATACCAAAGAGATGTTGGACGACCTCTAAAGCAAAATGTTTGTTCCAAAAATCACATTTCAAAACGTAACACAAATACCTACTTTCTTCAAATGAAAAATTGATTGGATGAAAAACAGTTCCAGTTAACCAAGCGGCTACCACCACAGGAGGATGATAGGTTGACATTAGAGACATGAGGCCAATGATATCTCCTTCTTCAATTTTCAAACGCTGAGCGATTCGAATACTCATCGTCAAGAGTTCTTCATTTGCAAAGCTTACTCCATCCGTGTCGTAAATCTTAGTACCAAAGCGAGAATGGCCGATTTAAGATATTAATTTTCTTTAGTGAATATTGGACTTACCTGGCTTATGAAGTCAGGATTGTTCTTCAAGTGTGAAAAAATTTTCTGGCCGACCGAAAGCCCCGAAGAAGTACTTTCTTTACTTGGTCCCGACCAGATCTTTTCGACGCAGTCAAATGAGGTATTAGTCGGAGCAAACATTGTAGCAGTTCTGCAATAATAATCGAACTGCCAAAAGCTTCATTAACTTAGTTCAAAAAAAGTCCATCAAAAGTTTTTTGCGTTATCAAACTATATTCCCTATTGATAAAAAAACGATTACTGATCTTACCTTCCGTAAGAGATAATTTTAATTAGAACATTCTCACGCAGTCAAGGGGCTTTTTGATACTAAGGTATCGCACGGGGCAGCCGCAGATTCAAATCTTAACTAATATTTTTAACAAAAGATGGAAATTCTGACGTCAATTTCACAACAACACAACATTCAAAGGAAAGCGCTTAAAGGCTGGGTATTTGAAGGTTGCGTTTTGCCAAGCCTATAAATGATATCAAAATTGTGAAAAAAATGTTATCAGTGTAAATTAAAATCATCGCTTTGCACCTAGATATGGGAATTGCGGGCGAGATGCTGTTGTATAATTTGTTTATTAAAGTTAAATTAACTTTATTTGTATATTTTTTTTCGGCGGCTTCATGTTTTTCTTTTTTTGAATTGAAATTTGAATTTAACACCTCTGCTGATTGCCTACGATTAGAAAAAACCGACACTGGCAGCGGTGAAATTGATTGCAGTAGTTTTGATGGCATTAGTTTGTTGAAACATGATGAGGTTACTAAAAAATTTGGTTTATGAAACGTTCATCCGGCTAATCAATGGCAAGCTCTTTTCTTCATGTTTGATTATGTTTAAGTTGTTAAATAAAGAAGCTTATAAAACATCGCTGGAGCAGATGTTTAATGACATGGTGAAAAAAGTCACTCTTCAGCTCGAACAAAAAATTTATGACATCACCAAAGACAAAGATGAACTATAGCTTACATAATGTTGTTTGAGGGATAATATCAAAAAAAATTGGAAATCGGGCCGGAGGGTTTTCTTTTTTTGAAAGTGTAAAATACAAAACCAGGGGGAGCGTTTCGGATTTTCAAGGCTTGATGTTTTAGTTTCACTGTCTGAAAAATATAAACCGTTCATCAAAAACTGCAAACAAAATATTTTTCTTATTATATTTGAACGCAGGGTACCTTTTAACAGTGCCAATAAAATCTCATTTTAAAAGTATTTCTGAATCAAGTCATAATATTCCGATCAGCTGATTTCACAAGCAGCCAATTTGACAAGCAAGAAAAAAATTTTCGGGTAAATTCTTGCAGGAGAGGAGATCAAAAGCTCTGCTATATTTAAGGGGTTATATTATATAGTTAGAAGGGCGAAAAAAAACGAATTTCCAGAATTTTTTCTGAGAAAACTTTTAGGTTTATTGATCTTAAAGTTTGTACATATATTATGGTTTGTTTTAACTGTATTTTAAAACTAAGTATTAGTAAAAATATTTATTTTGAAAGGGGCTACAGCTGATCTTGACCGAGAGCTCCTCTCAAAGAAGACGTTTGCGGTGACCACTATGTCTCTGAACTGGATCCTCCGAAATTGAAAAACCAAACAGTTTACGTTAAAGTAATATTTAATCTAGTAATTAATCGAAGCAATAAGCAAAGTAATTTTTTTGACAAAACGGCGGTTTCTCAAAGAAAAAAATCAATTTTTGACCAAAATCTCAGCCTTAAATTGTTTATAAAAAAGAAAATATTTATCGGTGAGAAAAAATCTTCGATTAATTACTAAAAAATATATTTAAGAAGCTCGTTTTAAGATTTGAGACCAATCGGTTCAGCTGTTTTCGAGTAATGTTGGTAGCCGACTTTGTAAAAACCATTTTGAGAAAAACGCGTTTAAAGATAGAAAAGCACTTAACTTTACTCTGAAACGCCTTTTAAAATTTGCATGTAACTTCGAAAATATTCACCGGAACGGTATGAAATTTTCTGTGTGTATTCTCTTCCTCTTAAGTAAAAAAAAAAAAACAAAATAAGATACACGTTTTGTGATCCCGCGAGTGAGTAAAGTTTCATACCTCATCTTAGTTTTCTTGAATGTATAGTTCAGAATTTTCATATTGTAAGAAAACTAAAATTGTATTAAAAAGAAAATACTTCATTCATTTTTTAAATAAATTACGATAAAACATTTTTCTGTAAGTTACAAAAAGAGAGTCCTGCGGAAAATCGATCTTTGGAGTTGACCTCAACTATTTGTTAAAATATATGCAAAGTTGTAGCTGCATAAGCTTGCATGCTCCCAGTGCTCTCATTTTGGTCTGAGAACCAATTTTCTTTTAAGAAAATTCCAAGTATGTGTAATGTGCATTGTAAAAGAGCTGAGAGCGTCAAATTTGCTTCTTACATCAATTGAAAATAGTTTAGTTAATACTTTGATAGTTCGAAAATCCACCCACTCCCACAACCCTTTCTGTATACAGGGTGTTTTGCACAGGATGCGACAGAACCCTAAAACAGCGAGGCTGGGCCAAGACAAATAAATAATCCTATAGTAGTTGGGGGTCTTTATTTCTCACTTCTTTTAAGCACGTGTCAGTTTTATAAAAAAAAAAAACTGACTTACAATTCTAAAAAAATTATTAAAAACTAATTAAAACGCTAACAACCAAGTGCTATAATGTTATAGAAAGCGAATATGTACTTATTTCTTTCACTAACATTTTATTTCAAGTTCGTCTAATGAACCACATTACTCAGATGTGTCAAGTCTCGAAGTCAAAATTTTGAAGAAAATAAGTCAAACTTTTTTCTTAAATTAAAAAATTTACAGAATTTTGAGTCACTTTTCTCAAATAATCAATGCTGCTTATTATTCTCAAGTCAAAGACTAAAAACTGAACGTAAACATCTATCTTAGTTTTTCAGAAGTTAAAAAAATTAAAAGTACTTTTTCCAAAAAATCCATTTATTATTATTTATTTGAATTTATTTTTTATTATTTATTTTATTTAGAATTTTTGTTTTATTTTATTTTTTTGTCCTTTTGCTTTTTTCCTACACTGTTTCAAATAAAATTTATAACTCAAGCAGTGCATACATAGATTTAAGGGATATGTGCTACAAAATGAAAAAAATATAAGGTTTATTTTTTTACTACGAAAATCTTACTTCAGACAAAGACTGCGAAGCGAAAAAAATTAAGTAAATTTTTATATAAAATTGCTCCTCCCGCTTTAACGGAGGGAGATAGACCACCTTCCCGTACGATTTTTTCTTTTCTTGGCTCAACCTATCCGCCCTGAGTTTTTGTCGCACTGTTTGCGAAACACCCTGCATATCAAATATTCTAAAACAAATGTGCATTTCAATGAAAACTTAAGTTGCAAAATTGGGATTTTATCACTTCTTTAACACTCTTGTGTAATTATCTTTGAGTGATGAAGTGTGATTAGTACCTAGTCCCTTTTTAAGTGAAAATAAATATTGATAAACACATCCTTCTCCGTGTTCACCAATCAAGGGCAGTTTAGAGCGTGTTCTACGTATCAGTGACTAACAATTCTTACCTTTTTTGTATAAGCTGGCTATAAAAGTTTCAATAAACAAGACTCATAAAAAAACGCAGTTAAATTTGTATTAAAGCTTATTTTTATGTGTGATTCCCAAACAAATGTCCCTAGTTTTTAATCGAAGGAATTTTCCATTTGGATTTTTCGGAATTTCATTCACAAAATACACCCCTCCATGCAACCATTGCGATATTGGCAAATTTTGTGATACATGGTCAATTATTTCTTGGGCAGTTATTTCGCTATCAGACTTCTTCATCACCGCCGCCGTTGCTAAATCTCCTTCTTCGTCAGTTTTTGTAGAAAAAACACAAACCTCTCCCACACCATCTATTCCTAAAATGCAATCCTCGATCTCCTGTGAAGAGTATGATAATCCTTTGTACTTCATAATTTCCTTCTTTCTTTCAACAATGTATAGATAATGATTTTTGTCGAAATATCCAAGGTCTCCAGTATGGTACCATCCATCCGAGTCCATCATGATCTCTGTCTGCGATGGATTTCCATAGTAACCACCCCAGTAACGTCCGTTCCAAACTAAGATCTCACCAGTTTCTTCAACACCTAAACTGTGACCATCGTCATCTACAATCCTGGCTTTAACTCCTTTCGAAAGGTTTCCCACCGACTTGCACTTGTAGATATCAAAATTAAACGAGATTCCTCCAAATTCTGTTGCTCCGTATACGTTGACGACAACACCGTTCTTAAGGCAATCTAGCATTTTGATATACATTGGCAGTGAGACGTTTTCACCACCCACTGCAAACATGAGCACACTTGAACAATCACAAAGTTCAGCCTCACCACTTTTGACAAATCGTGACATATAAGATCCTGCAAGAAGGATCACACGGACTTTGTATTTTTCGATTAATTGTCGTAACTTTTGAGGAGAATATAGCTCTAGAGTAAAGACTCTCGTTGCGTTAAACGTCACACTAGTGAGCATGAACCTTAAACCGCTTAGCCAGTCCACGTTACTATTTGAATAGACGATGCTACCTTCCCCCATATTCCTGAAATTTCAAAGATGAGTTTTTCAGTTGCACAATAATCAAAATCTAAAACAACTTACATTTGAAAATCAAAAAGGTATTGGTGTGAAATGCAGACTCCTTTAGGTAGACCTGTTGTACCTGAGGAGCAGAGAATAACCGAAAGGTCGTCTTCATTTTTTCTCAACCCTCGAGGACTATAACGAACAAAATAAATAATTAATTCATATTTTTCTATTAAGAACTCTCACCAAAACGTGTTCTCCAGGCCTGTTGGTTCAATAAGATCAAGCACATTTCCAACACCCTCAACTGTCCCGTTGATTGTGTAAATTACAGCTTCCAGGTTAAGTTTTCCGCAAGCAGCCACTACTGTATGATAATTCTCTGCATCGCAGAAAATTATTTTCGGTCTCGAAATACCAAAGAGATGTTGGACGACCTCTAAAGCAAAATGTTTGTTCCAAAAATCACATTTCAAAACGTAACCCAAATACCTACTTTCTTCAAATGAAAAATTGATTGGATGAAAAACAGTTCCAGTTAACCAAGCAGCTACCACCACAGGAGGATGATAGGTTGACATTAGAGACGTAAGGCCAATGATATCTCCTTCTTCAATTTTCAATCGCTGAGCTATTCGAATGCTCATCGTCAAGATTTCTTCATTTGTAAAGCTTATTCCATCAGTGTCATAGATCTAAGTACCAAAGCAAGAATGTACCGATTCAAGATCTCAATTTTCTTTACTGAATATTAGACTTACCTGGCTTATGAAGTCAGGATTGTTCTTCAAGTGTGTAAATATTTTCTGGCCGACTGAAAGCCCCGAAGAAGTTCTTTCTTTACTTGGTCCCGACCAGATCTTTTCGACGCAGTCAAATGAGGTATTAGGCGGAGCTAACATTGCAGCAGGTGTGGAGTTATCAAACTGCCGAGAACTTCTCTAACTTATAGTTCACTGAAAGTCCATCAAGACCACTTTGATTGGTGTTATCTTAAAATACTCCTTGATGATTACAAAGCGCTTTCTTATCTTTTTCTTTTGGTAAGATATTGTTAAAATAAAAACATAATATTCAAATTCAAATGATAATCACCAGTAATAAACATATAAACAAATCTGACGCGCAAACATTTGCAGCTTTTAATTAAATAAAGCCCAGTCTAAAGTCTCAATGCCTACATAAAAATATGTTTTGTTGGTGTGAACACTTTCTAATATTTTTTACAATGATCTGAAGATATTAATATTCATGTCCACACCTACATAGATACTACAATCAGGCAGATGATAGTACACTCAGAGAAAAACCGCAGGCTAAAATCAAGTACGAGTAAGCTTAGTTCTATTTTTTTTTTTTTTTTTGCATTTTAGTTTTGTTATTTCAAAAACGACACGTTTTATTCTTAATTCAAGAATTTTATTCTGAAAACAAGATTTTATTACGAGAATAGGAACACAAAACTTGATTTGAGTATGGCATTCTTAATATAAGATTTGTTTAAAGTTATAGTAAGATATAAAAATAAATAAATAAATAAATAGGGTGGCGCAACAGAGCGAGGAGCCCCTGGGCCTAGCGCATTTCTCACAACCAAACCTTGTGAGGGAATGGAGGGGACCTACAATTTTGGGCCGGTTCCGAACGGCTAATTGAGAAAGCGCTTTACATGGCAGTGAATTTACTAACGGAGGACTTGCCAAATCCTCGCGAAAGGCGATACCCGATAGTAAGATATACGTTCTTAAATTAAGTTCTTCATTATCTTGACTTAGTTCGTTTTCTTATTAAGAACAAAACATTCTTAATTTAAGATTATCGAATGTTAAAACGGGCCGATACGGTCTTAAACGAGCCGATACAATCTTAGACAATCCGAAACGATCTTAAGCTAGGATTGATATTCTCAAATTAAGCCGAGGCGGTCTTAAACTTGCACGATTGATTACAAAGAAGCTTAGATCGTTGTTTCATTTTGAAGCGTGCTATATTACGGTTCGGACGTGATTTCTTATTGAGTGGTTAAGTAATATTTTTACGAAAATTACATTGAAAACAGTATCTAGTGATGTATGTATATGTGTTTCAAAACATTAACGGAAACTTTGTTCTAGTGAGTGACAAAGTGATAACGATATAAAAAATAGAGTAAAAATTGATTGCTCAGCTGAAGCCGACACCATTTCTACCACCATGGCACCAATAATCTTTACGTAAAGATGTTACTAATAATTTTGAACTCTATAAATTAAAAATTTTTATATTTCAGAATGAAACAATTTTTGTTCTATGCCAACGAATTGAAAACCTTTGACTTGACCATCATTTCCAATCATTTCAAATTGGTTGTTCATTAAGAACCATTGAAGTAAAAGTCCACCACTCCATTTGTATCCATTAAACAAAAGAATAACCTATTTTAGAATTAAGTATGTATATTTAAATAATTTTTTAAAAATTAAAAAAATATAAACACATTGAAATTATAAGTGCTTTTAATTTTATTTTGGAGGAGAGGGGGTGGAGATGAGGGATGGGGACAAGAGGTGAGGAAAAGGATTGATTCTAAAGGTAAGAGCTTACAAATCTTGAATCATGATTTAATAAGCTAAATGCTATCCGAAGGGTACTGAAATAAAAGAGTTTTTGTTCTTATTTCAAGTTCGGTAATGCTTAATTTCAGTCTAAATTCAAGATTAAAAGACCTAGAAGCGATCCGAAAGCAACTAAAACAAACCAGATTTTGTTCTTGCTTCAAGTTTGTTAATGCTTATGCTTAATTTAGGAATATAAGAAACTTGATTTAAGTATGTTTTATTCTTATCCCTGGTATATTTAAGAACGCGCGATCTTAATTTTAGGTTGTAATAGTCTGACATTAAGCTTTTGTAATCTTAGATTTAAGCTTAAATAACCTTATTTTTCGTCAACGAATAGGCTTGTTTTGACATCGATTTTCTTGAATTTAGCTCGTTTTTTTCTGAGTGTACAAGAGGGTTTTTTAACTTTAAGTTAATGAATAATGGTCTTCTGAATAAGTGATGATTAAAAAGACTGTTTATTACGCAGGATCTCAAATTTTGAATCTCAAAAATATCCAATTGTTTTTCCTGGCTTCGTCTTTCGCGAGGAATTGGCAAGTCCTACAAGAGTTTTCTCATTAGCAGTTTCTTCCTCATATACATATTAGAAGTAAAAGAGCGATCGAACTAAAAAAAATGGAGAAGAAACGTGTGTATTTGTTTAGAACTTCGAGCAGTATGAAAATATGTACGTATGTAAGTATTTTAAAAAGATTGTAAGTACTTCTGAAAGTAACACCCCTACTAATAGAGCGGAATTGCTCTGATCAGAGTAACACGAATTTTAAAGGTTGGCGAAGTAATGGGACGGATAGGATTGGATTAAATTATGACTAGTCGAAGTTTCGGCTTCGAAGAGATGAAAACATGATAATGAGTCGAATGTAGGCATGTGTGTTCAAGAAATTTACTACTAGTATGTCTTTAGGTATGCCTTTTCTCTGGCTTTCGTTTTTCGAAATCAATCCTACAAAAATTCTGATAGAATAGAATATTTTCAACGTTATTAAAATAATATTGCTGCCACATGTAAGAAAAACCTAACTAGTCCTAATCCTAACTTAATATTATAAATGTGAAAGTCACTCTGTCTGTCCGGCTTTCTATGTTACCATCTCCCGCCCAAACTACTAAACCGATTTAAATAAAATTTGATACAGAGATAGTCTAAAACTTGAGGAAGGACATAGGCTACATATGTTATCCCTAAATTCCCACGGGAACGGGAACGAATACGGGAATTTAGAAATTACAACACCGATTTCAAAAATTTTTCCACCGATAGAATGCTTCACTATCCCTGAGTAACATAAACTTTAATTCATCCACATATTCCTACGGGAATGGGAGTCCTTACTAATAAAATAAGTGTGAAAGAAGCTCTGTCTGTCAGTCGTTCTATGTTACCATCTTCCGCCCAAACTAATAAACCGGTTTAAATGAAATTTTGTACAAAGATTGTTCAGAACCTGAAGAAGAACATAGGCTATATATTTTTTGCTTATAGATAGATAGATAGATAGATAGATAGATACATTTACTGGTTTCATTTAAAATTGATTTACAATGTTTGTTATTACATTAAATTTAAGACATGACTTAAAGCCATCTGCCCGAGTTTGACGACGTTTATACAAAAGTTTTTTTAAAAAGATTCTTCGATTATTGCTTTCCTATTTGTGGATGCTTTTTGATAGTATTTATGCAGTTTGTTCCATTCGTTACCATTCAAAATGTTTCGCATTGCTGATTCTTCTAATGATTCTTTTCCAAAGAATTGAAGTCTGAATTCTTTCAGCGCTGGACATCTACCCAAAAAATGATATATGTTCTCCCTTTCACGAAGATTACACAGAGAACAAATGATTGGTAGATCTTCCCTGTGAGGAATAAAGTTTAATTCCATGATTTCACCTCTGGCTTTAAAGATAGTAGAAATCATATCAATAGAATACCGTTCGTTAAAATAATTATTTTCACATAAATTGTGATCTAGGTCAGCGTAAATTTCTCTGTATACTGAACTTTTAACATGTTCAATGTTGTCAGCGTGTATTTTTTCGTCAACTTCCTTATATTCCCACGGGAGCAGGAACGTATACGGGAACTTTGACACTACAGCACCGATTTCAAAAATTCTTCCACCGTTAGAATACTCCATAGTCCCGGAGTAACAATAACTTCAACTTATCCACATATTCCCAAGAAAACGGTCACCATATTCCCACGGGAACAGGAGTCTTTACTAATATTGAAAATGCAAATGTAGCTATGTCGGTATGTTTTTCGTATGTCTCCCGTTCAAACTGCTAAACAGATTTTATTAAACTAGCTACAGAGATGGTCTAGACTCCAGAACATGTGGAGGGATAAAGGCTATATATCTATCCTTATATTCCCACGGGAACGGAAATGGGAATTCAAAAACTGCGGTCTCAAAAGTATTTTTAACAGGGTTATACAAGGTGTTTAAATAGGGGATGAATGTTTTTTTTTGGAAATACCGCCATTTTTAAGGCTAGAAGTTTCAAAAAAATGTTTGATGCTCTTAACTAGATAAGTCCATACTAATATTATAAATGTGAAAGTAACTCTGTCTGTCCGACTTTCTATGTTACGGTCTCCCGCCCAAACTAATAAACTGATTGATATGAAATTTTGTACAGAGATAGTCGAGAACCTGAGGAAGGACATAAGTTATACAGGGTGTTCCGTACTTCGTGTATTATCCTTTGGGGTGTAATTTTTGGTCGTATTCTAAAAAAAAAAATGTTATACAGTAAAGCTCAATTCTCAACTTTGACACCACTTTTTGACAATTTAAGAAAAGGCTAACTTTGGTGTACTATGACCTATGTTAAATTCGATATCTCTGTCAATACTAATGATAGAGACCTAATCATTATCTTAATTTTTTGTAGAAATAACAACCTTTAAGACTGTATTTAAGTTTAGCTTTCACAGGTTAAGGGTTGCCAGATTTTCAATTTTAAGTGCTGTTCAAATTTTCTTCCCGAAACAAAGTTTTGACTTTGAGGTCATTTTTTTGCAGAAAATGCCTTATAAACATGGAGTTTCTTTATTTTTTACAGATGAACTAAGCAATAATAAAAAAAAAACTTATTGATAAGTGCACTCAAAGACCCAAAGATCTTATGATATTTGAAAAAATACGAAATGGGTAAAATAAAAAAAAAAAGAAGAATTTTAAATTTGAGGTTTGTTTGAATAAAACAATAATTTGGGTACTTTAAGGGCCGGTTTGTTCAGAGCGGGTTAAATAAGCAATTTGGTAATCAAGGATTCTTCTCAATCCATGATTAAGAATCTGTGATCACCAAAGAGTGGTTCACCTTTTTTATAGCTTGGTTAGCAAATCATGGGTTATTCAAAAATCGTTCCATTTTCCAGTCTATATGTCAAAACTTAATCAAGGAAATTATTGAAAATACATACAGTTTTTTTCGGTTGTCAAAACTATAGAAATTTGAATTTAATTTCATCCTGGCGACATCAATTGATTCAACAAGTGCTATGTTTTCTTCATGCACATCTGGTAGAATCTCTTCTTTATTAAATTTATAGAAGAATTCACTCCATTTTGAACAATTCAGTGAACACGCTTATTGATTTCCAAAAAAATGTTTTCAGTGATATGTCAGCCTGACAATTTTTTATTTTGAAGGAATAGCTGTGATTTGAACAAAAATTAAGCATGAACAAACTGAATTTCAGTTAATCGTTGATTAAATGGAGCTAACCCAGAAAAATTGACTGGTTAACAAAATCATTGATTAAAAGCTCTGATCAGAGATTCCTTGATCAAAAATTTCGTGAACAAACCGAATCCATGATTATCATCTGGAATAATCATTGATTAGAAATAACCAAGCTTGAACAAACCGGCCGTTAGTAGTTTTTTTTATTTATTTAATACAATCATAACAAGTGCTCAAAGTG
Source organism: Melanostoma mellinum (assembly GCA_914767635.1). Lineage (NCBI taxonomy): Eukaryota > Metazoa > Arthropoda > Insecta > Diptera > Syrphidae > Melanostoma > Melanostoma mellinum. Next base: position 5,143,796 of record OU612059.1, read on the forward strand.
CCCTCCTTCGTTTTGAATGCATGCCAGAGCCCGTTTTTCGATTTCATTGTGGATGTTTGCTCTCGATAACTCTTGTCTTACTTGTAGTGATCCTTCGGCAATACGTTGTTCTAATTCAGTTAAACTTGTTATTTCAGAAGAGTAAACAATTTCTTTCCTTCGTCCCCATACAAAAAAATCCAGTACAGTGAGATCGGGAACACGTGCAGGCCAGTGAATTGGTCCATTTCTGCCTATCTACCACCGTATTTTTCATCCAACCAATCCTTAACTTCACGACCATAGTGGGCGGGAGCACCATCTTGTTGGAAGTATGATGAATTTCGCTGACGCAGTGGAACATCCTCCAATAGGCCTGGCAGATCATTTTGTAAAAACTCCACATAATTAGTAGAACTAAGTCGAGTGGGTAACTTGAAAGGTCCGATTAACTTATTTCCAATAGCACCTGCCCACATATTGACACAAAATCTGCGCTGAAAATATCTTTGCCATCTCGAATGTGGATTGGTTGAAGCCCATGTATGGAGGTTCAGGTTATGGAAATTGGTGATACCGTCTCTTGTGAACTGGGATTTGTCTGTCCAAAGAATTCTGTATATAAAGTGGTTGTCATTCAAGCTTCTCTCTAGCAACCAGTAACAAAATTCAATTCTCATCACAAAATCATTCGGAAGTAGTCCCTGTATGGTGATATGGATGCATATTTTTGCCATGCAGTATTCTGAAGACTCTTTGTATAGGAACATTAAACTGTAGAGCCAAGCGCCTTATGCTAATGGACGGATCGATTTCAACAGCTGCCAGTATTCTTTCATCGGCGGCGGCAACGGTAACTCTTCTTCTGGTTCTAGCTCCTGCGTTAGGTCTTTCAGTTAAAACTGATCCAGTTTCTCGAAGCCTTCGAAAGGTTCTTCCAAAAACACTTTGAGTAGGAAGTCGTCTGTTGGGATAAAGTTCCTGGTATCTTCGTTGTGCTCTTCTTGAATTACCATTGCAAAACCCATATACGAATAAAATGTCTGCGTATTCTTCTTTCGTAAATGAAGGCATTTCAAAAAACTCTCTGATCAAACTGCAATCGTGACTTATTTTGATAAACTGATGAACAAATTTGTTAATCAATTATTCTTTTATACGACTTATTAACCTAATGAACATTCATACCCCAAACTTAAACCTCCCTGAAAAGAGGTAATTCAATTAGGATTTCGGTAGCAGGTCAAATACACTTGAAACCCATTTTATCAGTGCACAGTCATAAAAATTGTATTAAAACAATCAATTCTTGGAAAACTACTCCCCTTGCAAGCTGTTGCAATAAAAGTCCGTAAAAAAACCCAAAATTAAATTTTTTACCTGATTTAGTTTTTTCCAAGTATCATAAAATCTATGGTGTTTTCTGTTTTGAGTGCACTTATTGATAAGTTTTTTTTTTTTATTATTGTTTAGTTCATCTGTAAAAAATAAAGAAGCTCCATCTTTTAAGACTATGATTTGGTCTCTATCAATAGTATTGACAGAGATATCGAATTTAACATAGGTCAGGGGCCCTACTCTGTATTTCGTTTCGAATCGTAAGTCTATTCGAAAGTGATTTTCGATCCGATTATGAATTCGTACTCTGTATTTCGTTTTCGAATCGAAAAAAAAGTACTTGTTAATATTTTCATTAACGGAATAGATTTGCGAAGTGTTGAAACATTTCTCAAGATATCTGTCAAATCAAGCAAAAAAATAACATCAAAGCAAATTACAAACAAGTAAAAATACAAATAAATGAAATAAAAAAATCGTTTTCGGATTTTCCGTTCCGAAAGTGGCAGATTCGAATCCGCTTTAGATAGAAATAAAGAGTACAAAATATTCGTTTTCGGAAATTTTTGCTTTCGAAACGAATTACAGAGTAGGGCCCCAGGGTACACCAAAGTTAGCGTTTTCTTAAATTGTCAAAAAGTGATGTCAAAGTTGAGAACTGAGCTTTACTGTATAACATTTTTTTTTTAGAATATGACCAAAAATTACACCCCAAAGGATAATACACGAAGTACGGAACACCCTGTATATCTCATCCCTAAATTCCCACGGGAACGGGAACGTTTACGGGAACTTAGAAGCTACAGCACCGATTTCAAAAATTCTTCCACCGTTAGAATACTACACTACCCCTGAGTAACAAAAACTGTAAGTCGTCCCCATATTCCTACGGGATCGGTCACCATATTCCCACGGGAATGAGTCTTTACTACTATCATAAGTCAGAAATGAAATCTGTCTGTCTATTTTTATTTGTTATCAAAACCCGCCCAAACTATTAAACCTGTTTATATGACTTTTGGTACAGAGATATAGTCTTGAGCCCGAAGATGGACTTACATAGGCTATATATGTTGTCCCTGTATTCCCAGAAGAATGCAAACGTAAACGGGAACCTAGAAACTACTGAACTGATTCCAAGAATTATTTCCCCGTAAGAATGCTACACTATCTCAAAGTAACATTAACCCATATTCCCATAGGATCGGCAGTTTTTTTTTTTTTTTTGTTGGAGGTTTTTAAAATACCAGCTGGAGCACTCAGACCTAAATACCGGTCCATTGTACTACCAGATAGCAACCTTCTATTTGTTATAGCTTTACAGATGTTCGGAGAAAAGCCAAAAGACGCTGCCATAATAAGGAGCCTAAGTTACCAGCTCTCACCATGTCTGCGCCGAGTATCTGTAACCTCATGCGAGAAAAAGCAGGACATTCACAGAGGAAGTGCTCTGCGGTGTCCTCATCTTCTCCACAAGATTCATAGAGTGTGGTATCACTTAAGCCTAACACGTTTAAATGCTTGGCAAAAGAGAAGTGCCCGCTGGCAACGCCAATAAGCTTTCTGCAGTCTTTTCTGCTACGAGCTAGCAAAAATGTTGCAGTCTTCTTACTAACGTTGGGGAGCATACGATTGGTTTGTCTGCATCCAATGGAGGCATGCCATCTACGATTTTGCTCTTCACAGATCCAATCGTTGATTGAAGCTCTCACTGAGGACGCTGGCAAACCTAGCGACGGTTCAGGTCCTGAGAAAGCTGTCTGAGATCCCTGCCTAGCGAGTTCATCGGCGATCTCATTTCCAGTTATGCCGTGATGGCCCGGAACCCAAATGAGACTCAAGGAATTTAATCTTCCGATCACATTCAGAGAGCTCTTGCATTCCTGGATCACTTTCGAAGTGGTTAGAGGGTTGAGAAGAGCCTTAAGCACAGCTTGGCTGTCGCTGCAAACAAAGATACTTCTCCTCGTCCATCCATTGTTCGTTACGTGGCTCAAGGCCATTAGGATAGCATAAGCCTCCGCTTGGAAAACGGATGCGTATGATCCCAAAGATGAGTGCAGTCTTATGTCGTCATTATCAACAAAGGCACCAGCACCAGAACCCTCGTCGGTTTTGGAGCCATCTGTGAAGATACGATAACAGTTCTTTCCAGGCTCAGATTCTGGAGTGAACCAGTCCTGAACCGAAGGAAAGTTGACAGAGTAATTTTGACGCAGTTTTAGCCTTGGGATCATCGTGTCAGACGGCATATCCATTAGACGTGAGTCAAAAGATATGCTGCTTGCGAGTTCCTCAAAGCTCCAGTGCGAATTGTGCAAGAGACCACATCGCTTTAAACGAGAAATGGTCTTGAGAGTATATCCTATGATGTAGGTATCAAGGGTAGGAAGATTCAACAGTGCGTCGAGAGCAGCTCCCGGTATGCTGGGGAAGGCCCCCGTAACACCTAGACAAATTGTTCTTTGAAGTTTGGCAAACGAGGCAATAACGTATTTACGCGAGAGCTTATTCCACTAAACAATTGACGCATAGGAGATGATTGGTCTTATCATAGCCGTATAGATCCAAAGGACCATTTTCGGTGAAAGACCCCATGTCTTGCCAAAGGCTCCTTTACATTGCCAGAAAACTGGCAGTGCTTTAGCAGTTTTAGACTCGACATGTTTAGACCAAAGAAGTTTGTTACCCAGGATCACTCCAAGATGTTTGACTTCATTTGAAAAGGGGATGTTGACGCCTTTAAGCGTAAGTTCGGTCAAACCGGTCAATTTTCTACGTCCCGTGAAGAGGACAGCCTCAGTCTTAAGAGGACTGACGGAGAGACAGTTTCTAACACACCAGGTGTCAATCATATAAAACGCAGCCTGTGCTCGGGAACAGACAGCTTAGAGGCTAGAGCCAATCGAGAGCACGGCGACGTCGTCTGCATATGCTTGAGCATGAACGTTAGAACCATTGAGCATTACAAGTAGAGAGTCGATCAACATGCACCACAGAAGAGGAGATAAAACGCCACCTTGTGCGCAGCCCTTATTCACTACCGTTGCCACATACGATCCACACTCCGTCGCAGCTATTACGGTTCTATTCGTTAGCATTGCTTTAATCCACAACACTAATGACTCGTCCACACCGTGTTCTCTGGCAGCATTGCACATACCATCGAAGCTAGCATTGTCAAAAGCACCTTGAATGTCGATGAAAATGTCTACCGCAAATTCTTTCCTGTCAAGCGCGCATTCAATCCAGCTAACAAGATTTTGAAGTGCGGTCTCGCAAGATTTTCCTCTTTGGTAAGCATGTTGCATCTGAGACAGAGGGTGTAATTGGAGTGAGGTTTCACGAATGTAATCTCAACCATTCTTTCCAGCGTCTTAAGCAGGAAGGAGGTAAGACTAATGGGTCTAAAGCTCTTGGCGAGTGAGTAGTCTTGTTTACCAATTTTTGGTATGAAGGCGACTCTAACACTCTGCCATGGAGTTGGTATATACGCTAGGGCTAAACTACCAGTGAAAATATTTTTCAAAGTAGGAAGCAAAAGGTTTATACTTTCCTGCAACATAGCTGGGTAAACACCGTCAGTGTCAGGTGACTTGAAACTGTCAAAAGATGCCAAGCCATCAAATAGGCTTCGTCGGTAACAACTAACGATGACGTGTACCAGCTAAGTCTAGTGGATTTATCGGATTCACCTGATCTAAGGGAAATAGATTGCTGTGTTCCGATTGATATCTGGTTTCCTGGAAAATGAGCTTCCAGCATAAGACTGAGTGTCTCTGCCTTGGACTCGGTATAGGAACCGTCTGATTTCCTGAGCGTTTCTAGCTTGCTCCTTTTACGGGCTTTAGTAAGTCGACTAGTTTCACTGAGTGTTTCTATACTTTCACAGAATTCTTTGTAAGAGGCATTCTTTGATCTTCGAATTAACCTTTTAAAGTCCTTCTGTTTAGATCGATACAGGTTCCAGTCGACATCTGATTTTGTCTTGAGGGACCTATTCAAAATACTTCTGGTTTCCCTGCGAAGTTTCTGTAGTTCATTGTTCCACCACGGAACCATCGATCTACTAGGTAATTGTCTAGCTGGACATGCCAGCTCGAAGCTACTTGTAAGGGCACAATTCACTTCTATAACGGCATCTTCCACTTTTTGTGATGTTGAGAGCTTAGGTAGAGTTTTGACGAAATTACCGAGCTCATCGTTGAAAAGTGTCCAGTTAGTTTTTCTGGGATTTCTTGTAACTAAAGGAGTGGGAATCACATTTGCTACATGGAATTGAATGTATCTGTGGTCTGAGAGTGACACGTCCAGCAATACTTTCCAGTTGGTAATCTCCTTGGCATATCTTTTAGATAGTGTCAAGTCAATTACGTCCTGTCGTATAGCCGTAACAAAAGTTGGCGTATTACCAACATTGTTAATGTCTAAGTCAGAAGACAGAATGTAATTAAGAAGATGGTTGCCTCTCATGTTGCATTTGACGCTGCCCCAAACTATGTTTTGAGCGTTTGCATCACAACACATGATAAGCCCCAAATCCGGTTTTCACAAAACTCCACCAAATCCACAACCTGTCTTGAGGGAGGGGGAAGAATGGAGTTCCAGGGAAAATAAACTGACGCAACGACGAAAGTTTTCCACTCACCGTTCGTTTCGTAGTTTATCATAGCCGCAACCAGGTCTTGACCACAGAAGTGGTCAAGTTTAGTTGCTGCAAAAGAGCTCGGTATGATGAGACAGGTCCAGGGAAAGTCAGACCGTTCGTCATAGAGAATATTGAACCCTCGAAACCCTCCAAGACCAAGAACTCGGCCCTTCCAGGCCCATGGCTCTTGGTTTGCTACGAGGTGAGTTTTTGTATTCAACACGGAAAGCCTGCTACATATAGGAGTGCAGTAGCAGCCTTAGAATGTTGAAGGTTTATCTGAGTTATTATCATTGATAAATACTAGTAATCCATCCATCATTTTCACCGATTGGAATTAAGTCGGAAATAAATCCTTCCAAGATGAAAATGCAGACGGGAGTCGTACCTAGCCTTGATGATAGCCACAGAAGCTTGATCTACTCCCACAACAAGGTAAGAACCGTCTTCACCATCCCGATTTCTAGCCTTCTTGTGGTAGTGAACTTTCCACTTCGTAGTGTCGATACCATCATTCTGGGTAACGAGGCGTTGTAGCACATCTTCAGTTTTCCTGAGTTGCCCCGGGATAAAGCAGATGGCTTTTGTCAAAACTGGCACCCTGTAAATTTCAAAAGAGGAATTTAGGAGGGGTGGAATTTTGGGCACAGAGGCACGTAGCCAGTCAGCGGTCTGCTGATTAGAACACTCGACCAAAAAGGTTCCGTCCTCCAAACAACATCCCTCAGATTGGATCTGCGTACTCTCTGCCATAGCCAGCTTCCACAGATGATCTTCACAGTGCTTGCGCTCTATGATGGTCATGCTGTTGTCATTGCCAGCCTTACATATACGCACTTTGAAAAGCGAGACAGCCGCTCTTTCTCCAAAGGATGTCATCGTTGGAGTGGGATCCACTTGTTCAGCTTCACTTAGTCCGGTGATAGCACCGCTCTGGTCAACAGCTAAGCCCGGATGAAAGATTAGCTTTGGAGGTAATACCTCCGAGCTGCCTTCTTCATCTTTCCAGTTCAGACCACGAAGAGCTTCATGGAGAGAACTGCAGGAGTCATCGGTTACGGTACCTTCGACTCGCGTGTATCCACCAGTAAAGGTGTGCGTTTGTATGTCAGATGGGGCCTCCAGAATCCGTGCCCCTGCCGTAGTGAAGACTACGGGTGGATTTTCGCTTTTACGATTGCCACCTGGAGAATAAAAATCCTTTGGGTTATCTTCCATACTGTTTTTTGATCAATTCTTGGTTTTCATTCATTTTCCCCATCCTTCGACCACCTTTCGGCATCGAGCTCGGTTCAAATAAACTACTTAAGCCCCCCCACCGCGACAAGGTGACTGATCGTCGGGAAGGATCGGCAGTACTTACTAACATTATAGATCCGAAATCAACTCCGTCTGTCTGTTTTACTTTGTTACCATCTACCGCCCAAACTATTCAACCTATTTGTATGAATTTTGGTGCAGAGATAGTCTTGAGCCTGAAGAAGGGCTGTATTTGTTTTCCCAATATTCCTACGGGAATGGCAAAGTAAACGGAAACCCTGAAGCTACTGGACCGATTTCAAATGTTCTTTCACCGTGAGGTGATTTCTGTCAAATTTTCGATTACACAGTTGGCCTGAGAAGAAATGTCTATCTTGATCTTCAAATAAATATTGGCAATTGGCAATGACTGTGTGAAAGGTCGACTTCGTCTCCTACTAATGAGATAGTTAATCATATAAAGTAATAAATTATGTTTGACGTATTGGGGGATGTTGTCGAATGTCTATCAGTAGTCAATATGATGGATACCGAGCAAGTCACATCATACCCTATAGAGTTTCTCAATTCCTTAGAATTATCACCAGTAGCTGCAAGTTGGTTTGGCAGTGCCAATAATGAGTGATCTAGAATTGTACGCAGCTACAAATGACTGGAACAGCGTAATTAGAAAACTATTGATTTCCCGTATTTCTTTAATTCTCACTGATTAGTCATTATAGTTTAAAAGAGTGTATCAAACTCGCAAAATCTTTTTACTGACAAAAGATGTCAGTAATAACGTCACGTCGGCGTCGTGTGCAAAAATGTACTGAAGTAAAATAATATAGCAATATTTTAAAATCTTTAAGGTTTCGGATTAGCCGCGTTAATATTAAAATATAAAATGAGTGCACTACTGTACTCACCCCGAACGTTTCGCTTCAAGTTGCATTGAGCGTGGTCACCGGGAAACTGCTTTTTGAAATGTTAACTGTCTTCTTTGACTACGCAAGTTGTAGCGGTGCGTAGACGGTTCTATTTCACGCTGTTGTTGTTGCTGTGTAGAAGATTGGGAGCAAACAGTGCTCACTATATCGCTGGATGTTTTAATGGCTATCTGAATAGGCCGTGCGATGTTGATGACGGGGTCCCATGTACGCGACAATTTTATGCTGTCATCGCGATTGAAATTTTGATGGCGTTTTATTTCAATCGCTTCGCGTATAAGCCGAGGGATATAATGAGGCTCGTGAGCTAAAACTTTAGCTTGATCGAAGTGAACCCAGTGATGTTCGCCTGGATTGTCTAGGATGTGCTCGACTATTGCCGACTTTTCCCGCTGTTTTTTGCTGACAGCACTTATTCGTTCTTTTAAGCGGGTGGCAACACTTCGTTGGGTTTGTCCCACATAAGAAGACCCGCAGCTGCAAGGGACTACATAGACGCCCGGAATCTGTAAAGGAAAGTGGTCCTTTGGTGATAGGAGGTAGTCTTTCACCTTTTTCGGTGGTAAAAAGATGGATTTTACACCGTACCTCTTCAACACTTTCCCAACTTTATCTGTTACGCCTTTTACGTATGGAAGAAAAGCTTTCTTATCTTCTTCATCTCTTTCCCGTGGCAAACTTGGCTTCCACGTTCTTTGCCTTTTGGAATACCCATTCGTTTTAAGGACGTTGTCCACGAAAGTAAGTTCAGCGGCGAGGTGGTCATTATCACATATTCTATGTGCTCGCTGAACTTACGTAGACACAACAGACCTAAAGATGAAAACATTTTTATTCTTTCTGCTGACAAAGGCAATGTGACTGTTGTCGTCAATAAAAGTGATTATCTCGCCAAGATGAATGTTTTGGTTGAAGACACACGCACATATTTACCTGTGGATTACGATCCCACACCCCGTGTGTTAAGAAAAACAACAAAGCTTTTCTTCCATACGTAAAAGGCGTAACAGATAAAGTTGGGAAAGTGTTGAAGAGGTACGGTGTAAAATCCATCTTTTTACCACCGAAAAAGGTGAAAGACTACCTCCTATCACCAAAGGACCACTTTCCTTTACAGATTCCGGGCGTCTATGTAGTCCCTTGCAGCTGCGGGTCTTCTTATGTGGGACAAACCCAACGAAGTGTTGCCACCCGCTTAAAAGAACACATAAGTGCTGTCAGCAAAAAACAGCGGGAAAAGTCGGCAATAGTCGAGCACATCCTAGACAATCCAGGCGAACATCACTGGGTTCACTTCGATCAAGCTAAAGTTTTAGCTCACGAGCCTCATTATATCCCTCGGCTTATACGCGAAGCGATTGAAATAAAACGCCATCAAAATTTCAATCGCGATGACAGCATAAAATTGTCGCGTACATGGGACCCCGTCATCAACATCGCACGGCCTATTCAGATAGCCATCAAAACATCCAGCGATATAGTGAGCACTGTTTGCTCCCAATCTTCTACACAGCAACAACAACAGCGTGAAATAGAACCGTCTACGCACCGCTACAACTTGCGTAGTCAAAGAAGACAATAACATTTCAAAAAGCAGTTTCCCGGTGACCACGCTCAATGCAACTTGAAGCGAAACGTTCGGGGTGAGTACAGTAGTGCACTCATTTTATATTTTAATATTAACGCGGCTAATCCGAAACCTTAAAGATTTTGAAATGTCAATAAACAACCGCGAAAGCCTTAAAAGTTATAATATAGCAACAGTTTGCTAAAACGCATGTTATCTGCAAAATAAATAGCCTAAAAAATTAAAAATGCTGCCGAAAGTCACTATTCCAAGCGGACGAAGTCGCGGGCACAGCTAGTATTTTATAAACTTGTTTCATTAAGAAAAAAACTTTATTTTCTAATCGAGCTGCATTTCCGCCTGCTATGATACAATTGACAAAGTGAACTTAATTTATATAGGGATTAAATACTATTTTTATGCTGACACATCCCAGTACCCACAGGTTGCATTGCATCGTGTAAGTGACGGAATTTGCGATGTCGGCTTTATGTTGTTCTCATGGAAGGTGTTGTATTTCAGACTTCTTGTTGACTGTTGTGAAGTGCTAGTTTTCGTCATATTCGTATTTAGCATAATTGCCGTTAGCTTATATGTTGAATGTTCAAATTTTCAGAGGCTGTTGTACACTTGTTTGGCATAACAAGACCGAATACTGTGTTTTGTTATGAAGGAAATTATGTGACTGCTTGTAAGGAGCTTGAACTCAACCCAATAGTATACACAATCAATGGCCAATCGAGAGGATTGTCAGTGTCCTTGAGATTATGCACTCAACTGATTTTGATACTAATTTTGGAAGTCTTTGGATTTTGAAGACCCTTTTTGTGTTTTCAAGACCCAAATGTTGTCAGAACAGCACAGACGAAACAGCAATAATTATTATTGGTTCTTCTGGTACAAGCGGACATCCGAAGGGAGTCTGTGTTTCCCACTCTCACTTAATCGAACCTTTCAGGTGATTACTATCGAGCTATCAGTCGTTCTTTTTAATTACTAATTCAATTTCTTTAACCAAAATAATTTTAGACCGTTTCCTAGTGGCTCGACCATCTGCACATCTAGTAGCACTGATTGGATAACTGGTTTTCGACTTATGATCTATAGTGCTCTTTCAAACTGCACCAGAATTATCATGAAAGATACCTGCTTCCAGTTGTATCTTCGGCATACAATTGAAAAATACAGGGTTAATATTCTTGTCATGTCTGCAATAAACATGGCGCGTTTTATCAAAAGCGGAGAGGCGCAAAAGTGCGATCTTTCCAGCTTGAAAGATTTAGTGATTGGTGGAGGAAATGTGTCCCAAGCTGTTTATACAGAAATGCGAGACTTAATGAAAACCGGCAATATCATTAATGCTTATGGTGGAACTGAATTTGGATTAGTTTTTATTAGCAACTATGACATTTTAAAGACTAAGTGCGTGGGTCAGATCCTTGAAGGTGTAAAAGGTAAAAATTGTTGATGACGACGGCCTGAATCTAGGAATTGGAAAAGTCGGTGAAATTTGTGTATGGAATAGACGCAATTGGAAGGGTTATTTTAATAACCCAGTTGAAACTGAGGTCGTGTTTGATTTGAAAGAAAAATGGCATCGCACTGGCGACTGTGGATTTTTTGACGAAAAAGGTGATCTTTATCACGCAGATAGAAAGAAAGAAGTGGTGATACTCTCTCCAAGACATTGAAAATTGTTTGTCAATGCTTAGTGATGTAGAAGAGGTTTGTGTTTTTGCTACACAACATGATGAGGATGGTGATTTAGCCACAGCTGCTATAGTCAAACGGCCACACAGGAAACTAACTGAAAAAGATGTCAAGGACTACATACAAAAGCAAATGACCGAGCCAAGGTGGTTACATGGAGGTGTGTTCTTTGTTGAAGATATTCCAAAAGCTGGTAATGGAAAGATTCTTCGTTCGAAAATTAGGGACATTTGTTTGGGATTGAATATGCAAAATAAATGAAAAAAATTTTCTTACGAAAAAAGTGCATTGATGGAAAAAAATGTTATTGGAATCATAAGCTACACATAGAAAAAATTAAACCAAACAGATCACTAGTGTAAGCAAGGCAAGTGGGAGACTTGTGGTCCTTTCGAGATCATTATATTTATTTCTTTTAAAAAACTAATGAAAAAATAAATGAATTAAATTCAAATTGAAAAAAAGAAAAATAATAAAAGAATTTATTGTTTTCTTTTGGAGTGTTGATTTTTAAAAATCAAAATGAAAAGTTCAAGTGACCTTCACTCCTTATGCGAAGAAAACAATAAATTCTTTTATTATTTTTCTTTTTTTCAATAAACATCGGCCAGACCACGGGCAACCCCTCTCTAGGTGCAAGAATGCAATCCCATTCCCCTAGAATTATAAAGTTTACAGTGTGTTTGCACTGTAAACTTTATATATGTGTCGACAAACATCGACCAAACATAAGGAGTGAAGGTCACTTGAACTTTTCATTTTGATTTTTAAATTCAAATGGTGTCGATATGTATACAATTATACATTGATTATTGTTGTCGTTGTAAAGGAATTACAGTCCTTCTTTTCGCCCTCGAGTATGTCCACGAAACGCAAAACAGCATGAACGGTTTTGGGACAGATTCTATTTAATGGATACGAGTATAGCATTTGTATAGACCAGTTGTGGTCCCATTAACATAAAGAGACTTTGTTACAATACAAATGGGTAGTCAAGCTCTTCCGACAAACGTTCACAGTCTTTCCTGCAGCAGCACTCCTAGATCCATGAAGTTTTCGCGTCGTTTTTCGTCGTGCGTTCACAGTTAAATTCACTTGGTGATTCGAGTTCAGGGATAGTTTTTATATTGCTGTCTATTTGAGCTCTTCTTAAAAACCGAAATCGTTTTGCATATAAGTTGGTTCGTCAAGATTTGGCATCGTCGTGAGTTGAATATTTTAGTTATAAGGCTCATGATGTAAATCATTTACACACTGTAGAAGAAGAAAAGGTCCAATATGGCTTCATTGTGGTACACCCAAATACGAAAAACAAATTAAACTGCTATCGCATTGTAGACCCATTTTTATTTGCGATTATAGGTACTACATATAAGGAAAGTTTTGCAATCGTGCAGAAAAAAAATTGAGATAACAATTAAACATGACTTAACGATGATAGAGAATACGAAAAAAGTGGGTCCTGCAATTCTCTCTGTCTGTCTGTCTGTCTTTCTGTCCGTTTCTACAGCCTAAACCGCTGGACTGATTTTCTCCATAATTTTCAGCTAGGCTCTGTGGGGTAGCTTACAGAAGGTTTTTTGGAATTAAGTCTCTGGGTTTTGAAATAATATGATAATACTTATTTTCCTCGAAAACGGCTCTAACGATTCCGATAACATTTTGTGTGCAGGAATAGTTTTACATTGTCTTTCTTAAGATGTTAAAAGTATTTTCAGGAAAGTCTAAGAACGGTACCTCCCATAGTACCGCTTTTTTCAAAACCCAATCTCTCGTTAATGGCTTACACGATGTTGACGAAATTGTGTATTTTAAAAGTCTTAAAATGTTTGAGGAAGATTGCAAATATTTTGGGTTCCTTAATAAGAGCGCTACAAAAGTTCTTTTTTTTTTAAATAAAAAATAAACGGTTTTGGATATCAATGAAATTCTTTATTCTTGTGAAAGTACGTTTGATGCCATTATGTTTCTTTTGCATTGCCACCACGGGCACGCTTGCAGAAAGACGTTGGACCTAATTTTCGACGGTTTTCAAGCATAAATCGGCCAATACTATTGCAATTTCTCTATCGATATTCATACGAAGTTCATCAATCGTCGCTGACTTTTTGGCATAGACTTGACGTAGCCCCACAGGAAATAGTCTAACGGCGTCAAATCACACGACCGAGGCGGCCAAGCGACTGGACCATTTCATGAGATAACACGTTCTCCAAACTTGTTTTAAATTGATTTTGACATTCGCTGTGTGGGTTGTGGCGCCGGCGCCGTCCTGTTGGAACCACATGTCCTCCAAATCCATGTCATCTAATAGGGGCTAAAAAATATTCGGTTATCATAGAACGGTAGCGATCCTCATCCACAGTATCGTGCCGGCCTTGATCATCACGGAAGAAGTACGACCCAATAACGCCGCTGCACCGCCCATAAACCACACCAAACCGTAATTTTTTCGGGATGCAATGATGACTCATGGAATACGTGTGGATTACTGCCTGACCAATACCGCATATTTTGTTTATTGACGAAGCCATTCAGCCAGAAATGAGGCTTTTCGCATAACGACCTTAAATTGGACTTAGCGCTCTTGACGTTGTGGCCACTGATTGTAGTAAATTTTAATAATTTCGACTCGTTGTTGGTTCGTATATCTTTCTATCATAAAATGGCAAACTTTATTGAAGAGAAATGTCAAAAGAGCGGAAAGAAATATGCCGTCGTTTGCTGTCCCTGTCGCTCTACTTTTGTGGCGCCCCTGTTAAAAACCCTTTACATTTGGAAAATTTTAATTTTTAAAGTTTTCATAAACTTTTTTAAAATATTTTGATATTTTGAAATAACTTCAAAACGATATCCTTGAATTCTTTCAATTTTTTTGTCAAAACTCTGTTTAAGTCTAAACAGGGTCGTTTTTAAAAAAAGAATGGCGTTTTTAGAGCACCGCCTGAAACCTTTGGAATATTTTATTTAATTTTTTTTCCAACATTTTGCGTGATTAGTTCAACTTCCATAATTAATAAGTTGGCATCCCAGTACCAGGAAATATATTAAGAGCTAATACTAAAACCTTTTACTCAGCATAAAGATTTCGGTGTTGTACTTAGCACATAATCGCAAGTTCGTGCGACCAGTCGTGCCAATTTTTTATCATTATACAACGGCTTAGTTGTCAAATGCCTCTGAAAAGTGAAAGTACCCTGAAAAAATCAGTTTGTTGATCAATGGCTCGTTATTTGCAATGTTTGATGTCACCCCCATTAAATGTGATATTTGAAACAATGACTCTTCCACCAAAATGCCGCTCGGACTTGTTGAAAAGTTAGCACAAGACAAGACACAATGGTGTAAACTGTAGAGCATCTGTGAAGTATGCACCCAGGATTTCATTAGGTTTGTTTGTCGAAGCCCTAGGGTCGCCCTGGGGTCGCCATAAAGCGTTTTTTTAGAAACCCAAAGTCGCCCTGAATGTCAAATTGAGTGTTTTTTGAGCCCTAGTGTTTACCTAGGTTTTTCATAAACTCGCCCTAGCTTTTTGCTGTGCCGAGTTGAGAGCTTTCAAATGGCATGTATTTTTTTTTAATGACAGGGATGTGCGGTGATTTGTGGTTCAGCGTTATTTGAGGACTGGTTTTTTTGACAACTCATAGGGTTGTCAAGAAAACCTGGGTCAACCGTGGGGAAAGTTCAACGAACAGAAACCTGTTACGACAAAGGTGAAAAATGCTTTGACTTTCCGGTATGCACCTTCTATATCACTTTCCATGAATGATGGAGCCATTGCGTTTCATGAGAGAGACAAGGGATATATTCGCAAACAAAAAAGCGAAGTCAAAAGCCTCACTTTACGCGATTCCACTCAGGCATTCCGTTAGAAATCAGTCTTATCTCCCAAATTTTGCACTGTGGTTAAACTATTTGCTCTAGCTTTCAAAAGTTTTTCAACGCCGGGCAACACTTTCGCTTCAAGTTTGTATTCAGTTGGGTGTTCCAAGTCAACGACCAAGTTCAAAATTCAAGGAAAATGCAAAGTTGCAAAAGAAAAATTCGCTTTGTTTTTGATGGTTCGATTGAAAATGTCACAACAAAACCGAAAGCAAATTCCCTATTCATTTTCATATAAGAATAGTCACCTTAAATGTCATATGAAAGTGAACATAAACACTTTCGCAAGTACGCATTGAACTTACGCAAATATTTTCTTTGCAATGAAGGAGAACAAATTAATGTACCTAGTCCTATTTCGAAATTGATAAACCAAAAGCAAACTTGTTTTTTTTGGATCAGAATGTAATGTACCTTTCATGTCTCGTATAATGCCATGTAAAACATAAATTAAACTTATTTATGAAAAAACAAGCAACAGACAGTTCAGTACAAACAAAAGCACACTTGTAAACATTCCTGTTATCTATTAGCATTGGGTTTTGTTTCAAAAAGTAAGACACCATCGGTACACTGTGAGTAGGTATTGGGGGACCACGGCGTGGGAAAATTTTAAGCGGTTTGAAGCTGTTTGGGGCTGTTTGAAAAGCGGTTTGGAGCTGTTACGAGCTGTTCGGAGCGGTTTGAAAAGCGGTTTGAAGCTGTTTGGGGCTGTTTGAAAAGCGGTTTGGAGCTGTTACGAGCTGTTCGGAGCGGTTTGAAAAGCGGTTTGAAGCTGTTTGGGGCTGTTTGAAAAGCGGTTTGGAGCTGTTACGAGCGGTTTGAAAGCGGATTGAAGCTGTTTGGGGCTGTTTGAAAAGCGGTTTGGAGCTGTTACGAGCTGTTCGGAGCGGTTTGAAAAGCGGTTTGAAGCTGTTTGGGGCTGTTTGAAAAGCGGTTTGGAGCTGTTACGAGCTGTTCGGAGCGGTTTGAAAAGCGGTTTGAAGCTGTTTGCGGCTGTTTGAAAAGCGGTTTGGAGCTGTTACGAGCTGTTTAAAAAGCGGTTTGAAGCTGTTCGGAGCCTTTTCTAAAGTTCTGTTTAAAGCGGTCTTACCCCTTCCCTATAAAACAAAACACATTATCATTTTGTGTCATATGTGCAGAAATGTTCTATGAGAACACTTCGTTACAGTTTAATGAACACAATACTACAGTTAAAAATCGATTCACACAGTTCAATGATCAAAGTTCATCAATTAAGACAAGTACCTGTAATATCTTTCTTAACTTAAATCCATTAATTCGATTATTTCGATGTATACGAACCTTATTTACGGATTGTTTTTATAAAAAAGCAAACAAATAAAAATGATGCATATAGATGTGAAACTTAAACAAGAACTTATTAAAACCACAGAAGCACTACGAAAAAAATACAAAGCTCTTAAACGGGGTAAAGAAGCTTACGAAACTCAATTAGAGGATGCTTTAAGACCAATTACTACTCCACTTAATAAATTAGTGGAGTAGTGAAATGAATGAAAGCGAAGAGAGTGAAAAGAGAGCCGTTATCAACAAGATTACTCAACCCTGATGCAATTGTGGAGAAGATGTTTGTCAACGAAAGCTTATCGTATGAAACTAGGAAACTATTTAAAACTGCAACAACAATGAAAATAAACAAGAAATACAAATACGTTTGGACGAGGAATGGGACTGTATACATGCGGAAAGATGAGGGTGACAATCATGTAAGAATAAATTGTACTGCAGATTTTTCTAAATTATGAGTATAGCTAGAACTAATTCACCTTCTAATGTTTCTGTATGTAATTACCCAGTTGATCTTATTCCTTATGTAGATTATTGTTTTTGTTTACACCAGAATATACGTAGCATGAGAAAAAATTTTTCGATTTTTTTAGCGCATCTTAATGAACTCACCAATCTACCCGTTGTAATTGTTTTAAGTGAAATTTGGATCTTCAATAATGAGATAGAATTATATAATATACAGGGTTACACTCTTTTTGCAAATTGTAATGAGTCGTATCCAGCTGGAGGTGTAGCTGTCTATGTAAAAAGTGGTTATTTGTGTGATTACTCGTGTCTTAAATTATCTAGCGCTGATGTACTTAAATTATCTTTTGTTTTTGAGAACATCGACTATACTTTGCTGTGCATTTATAGACTTCATGAGTTTCCTAAAAATGTTTTCATTGGTGAATTAAGCAATATCCTAAATACGAATCTAGCAAAAAATTTAATTGTTTTAGGAGACATCAATATTGATATTCTCAACAAAATTGATAAAGATTCCGAAAGCTATTTATTCACTATGGCTTCATATGGTCTTAAAAGCTTAGTAAACGAACCTACCCGCGTGACGTGTTCTACTATGAGTTGTATAGATCACATTTTTTTAAGATCTCATAGAAACAATAGCAAAGTTTTTAATGGAAGAGTTTATGATTTGAAAATTACTGATCATAAAATGACTGCATTAAATTTCGTTTCTGATAACAGTTTTACAAATAATAAAATCGTTGATTCAGCTAATAAATATTGTATCAACTATAAATTATTAAAAGAGTTTTTGACTTTCGAATGCTGGGACCAAGTTTATTCTGAAAACAATCCCTCTTTTGCATTTGACTTATTTTTGAGCATTTTTAAAAAGCACATCGCTTCAAGTACTTTCATAAAAAAGCAATCTGGTAAAATGAAACATCTTAAACCTTGGATGAACAACTATCTCCTTAACAAAATAAGAAAAAAGAAAAAAATTAGTTTAAAATGTAAAATTCATCCAAATAATAATAACCTCAAAAAGTACTATGAAAGTCTATGCAAAACGATTAATAAAGAAGTTGATGACACACGTAATAATTATTATGCTACCAGGTTCTCTAAAGTTAAAGGGAATATTCGTGAAGAATGGAAAGTGGTTGATAGCATACTAGGTAAAAATAAAGATTCAGTCAAAATCGATTCTATCGAAATTGAGGGAGTATCTGAATCAGATCCCCAAAAAATTTCCAGTCATTTTAATAAATATTTTACTGAAATTTCAGACCATTTGAAACCTACTATACCATGTTTAAGTTGCGATTGTTCCGTTTCTGCAGAAATTGAATTGGATGATATACTACCAAATAGTTTTGTTTTTGATGTAATAACACCAAGAGAAGTCTTCAAGGTTATTATGTCCTTAAAAAATAAGAACTCATGTACTAGCGATGGTGTGTCTGGCCACTTATTAAAAAATGTTGCTTGGTATGTTATCGATGTACTATCGTTCATTTTCAACAAATGTGTTGAATCAGGTTGCTTCCCAGATCATCTCAAATGTGCTGAAGTAATACCGCTTTTTAAAAAAGGAAATAGAAAACTTATGTCTAATTTTAGGCCCATATCACTGCTTTCAACTTTTTCCAAAATCTTTGAGAAACTACTCAAGGTTCGTATTTTGTCCTTCTTGGAAAAGTATAATTTCTTCTGTAACAATCAATTTGGTTTTAGAGCAGGTTTGTCTACAGAAGATGCTATTTTAAAGGTGTGTAGTCAACTTTATGGAAGTTTAAATGGCAACAAAACAACTATGGGTTTGTTTTTAGATATGACCAAAGCCTTTGATCTAGTCAATCACAATCTTCTGCTTACAAAATTGTATAATGCAGGTTTTCGCGGTAGTTTTTTCGTTTTGCTCACTTCTTATTTAAAAAATAGAAAACAAAGAGTCAACAATAATGGAATTTTTAGTGAATCAAGGCTGCTTAAAAACGGTGTTCCTCAGGGATCTGTGCTTGGCCCTTTGCTTTTCTTGATTTACATTAACTCCATTTTCAAAATTAAGTTAAATGGTATTTCGACTGCTTTTGCTGACGACATAGTGTTGACATACTCATCAGGTACTGTTTTTGAAAGTATTTCAAGTATTGAAAAAGATATTGAAATCTTAAGGAGTTGGTTTATTTATCACAAATTAATTATAAGTGAAAAAACAAAACTGATGTGCTTTGAATTATCAGGAAGTAGTGTCTATGACTTCAATTTGCGGTTCCATTCCCATGACTGTAAACAGTTTCCTTTACCTATTCACAAGTGTGGCATAAGTAATTTTGAACCAAATTTTCAATGTTCAGATAATTGCTTTAAAATTGAAACAGTTCAACAGTTTAAGTACTTGGGAGTAGTAATTGACCACAACCTAAACTGGAAAGATCACATTCAAATGATCAAAACCTACATGTTATCGGTCACACGAAAAATGTATTTACTGAAACCTTTTTGCTCCCAAAAACTTCTAAAAATGATTTATTATGGTCTTGCGAATTCGAAGCTGCAATACGGTATAACTAGTTGGGGTGGTTCGTATGCTAATAGTTTTCTGCCTCTATTAATAGCACAGAAGCATTTGATAAGAATTATTTTAAATAAAACAAGGTTGGCTGAAAGTTGGATTTTATTTAAGGAACTGCAAATTCTACCAATGAGACATTTATATGTTTTCAAAGTCTTAAGAGAATTTTTCAAACAAAGTGGAAATATTCCTAGCAGAAGCTATCAAATGTATAATCTACGTATAAACAATATGAGCTTAGTTAATGTACCTTTTGCTTATAAAACACATTTCACTCATTTTTACACATATACAGCTCCTAATATTTTCAATAAGTTGCCCTTATTAATAAGAGAGACCCTTCAATTTTCCACTTATAACAAAATGATAAAAGATTGGTTATTTACTTTGAGTTTTAATGAAATTGAATCATTTATATAGTATAAATAAAATAAACAACAAACACTGAAATCTATGCTAATATATTGTTATAAAAAATATACTAAAGAATTGTTTAGTTTTCTACAATTGATGTTGCATGCTTTTCTTTTTCTATTTTTATTAATTATTATTATTCGATTTTTGCTTTTTTTTTAAAGTTAAACTGATTGTCACCCCACATCAGTTATCAATGAATTTTCAATTAGATGTGTCATTCACCACTAACTTCCTAGTTAAAGAATGTACACTATTATTCATATCTTATTCTCAAATTGTATCATTATATATTTTTAAGTTGATGGATGAATAAAATAAAATACAATACAATACAAATTAGTTAAGCAAGAGGAAGATCATGAGAAAAATATTTTTCAAAGTTCTACAAAGAAAATTGAACCCACTAAAAAGGAAGAAGAATTTATTACACCGTCACCTTCCATTAGTTACGCCATTACAGATAACAATAATAGTACTCCAAGAACCCATTTAGAACTTTCGAAGACTAGAAAAAGTCAACGCATTAAGCATCGGAATTTTGCAGAGCAGTTATCTCATGAAGAATTTTCCGACATTCCTAAAAAATATCTGGATCTATTTATTAACAATTCCAATTTAATTGATAATATATATGGTATATACTTGAAAAATGGAAAGTTATATATTGGAGATGGTGAGTTCAAAGTTCAAGGAAATGATATACATGTAAAAACTAAGAACTTTAAAGGGACACATGGATTATACGAGCTCCTATTCATGAAAAGACCAAACGAAAAAATATATAATAGTGAAGACTTAAACAACTATAAAACTATATTAACGGATACCAATTCGCATAGAGATTCCCATGATTCAGAGAAACAAGTACGAGGTAATCGTGGTGCTAAATACAACATAATAAAACATTTATTTGCGAATACCACACCATCATTAGGAAGTGGATTAATGACATTATCAAGCATGAAGAAAGACTTTATATATTGGGATGATCCGAATGAACTTGTAGATCGATTGAAGCTTTTAATCGGGTCACAACAAGCAGGGAATAATAATCACTCTAATGAAATTGTCTCTATTGTTGAAGAATTAAAAGAGAATAACATAATTGTATAAAGACATATTATGAGTAAAGACAAATTTGGTCGTTTTTCCAATAGAGCTAGAGTAAAGATTGGGCCGCGAGGATTGCAGGGAGAGCGGGGTCCACAAGGTATACCAGGACCACCTGGCGAAGGATTCTTCAAAACAGAAGCTGGAGATTACGATTTAAAATTGAAAAGATTACAAAATATTCAGGAACCCTATGATAAGAGAGACGCTACTTCCAAAACCTATGTCGATGAAAAAATTGAGCACATGCAGCGAAGCTTTCAAAACGAAATCCATCATTTACGACAAGTTTTTAAAAAATGCATATATTGTGGTGAAAGATTCAGCAACTGGAAAGTAAAATCAGTTTAATTATAGACATCATAGTGTCAAGTCACAATTCATTCGTTATGTCTAACATTAAATATACTTTGATTATTGAAGATATTTTAAACTTGCTTAAGTATAATCAGAATATCTTATTAGAGGAACATTATGAGGAATTTCTGAACACTATGAGTTTTTTGAACCAGTTTGAAGGTGTATCATCGTCAGAGTCTGTCAATGGATGTCATTTTATAAATTGCCCATGGTCCTCGAATCAATGTAAGGAAGGCCCAGACACATGTGCTTGCTATATACTTGAGAATAAATTATTAAGAATGAAAAAATTGATACTATTATATAAAAGATTACAAAATAAACAAATATAAGAATGAAATGTTTTTTTCTTTTCAATCAGTTTAAAGAAAGATGAGTAAAAGAGATGTTGTCAATGAATTACATAAACCTGCTCGGAGGAATTTTAAAAAAAGGCGAGTTATTATTAAGGGATTAGATGATTTATGGCAAGCTGATCTAGTTGAAATGGGTGTCTATTCAAATGATAATGAAAATTTCCGATATCTTCTCACGGTTATTGATACATTTTCCAAGTTTGCTTGGACAGTTCCCATCAAAAACAAAACAGGGCACAATGTCACTATTGCTATGCAACATATTTTCAGTAAAGACACACGTACCCCAAAAAACTTACAAACTGATGATGGGAAAGAATTTTTCAACGCCTCTTTTCAAAGTCTCATGAAAAAATATAAAATCAATCATTATTCATCATTTACTTCACTTAAGGCATCTATTGTTGAAAGATTTAATCGTACCTTAAAAACACTTATGTGGAAGGAATTCAGTGCAAGTGGTTCATATCGGTGGATTGGTTTAATAGATATGCTTACTAAAAAATATAATAATTCTATTCATCGAACAATCAAAATAAAACCATCCGAGGTAAATGCTGCAAATGAAAGGCATTTACTCTCAAAAGTATATAATCATATAAAAATTCATATTCCCCCGAAATTTAGAATTGGAGATTTCGTAAGAATAAGTAAATACAAACATGTATTTGATAAAGGATACACACCGAATTGGACAACGGAAATCTTCAAAATAATCAAAGTGCAACATACAAATCCTGTCACATATCTACTAGAAGACTATGAAGGTACCCCAATTAAGGGTGGATTCTACGAACTTGAACTACAAAAAACAAGATTTCCCGACACATTCCTAATTGAAAAAGTTCTTCAAACGAAAAAAAATCAGATATTTGTTAAATGGCTTGGGTTTTCATCCAAACACAACTCATGGATTCCTAAGAAATTTAAGAAAAACTAAACTATGTAATCTCAATACCTACATAAGGAAATAAATTATTACTTTTACTGATAACAAACAAATTGAGTTTTAGATTCATTGTGGTAATATTTTTTTCATGGTGCAGCGAACTTAAAATTCAATAAACGCAGTCATCCCCATAAGATTCTACAAAAACCCAGCTCACAGCTCTGAAGATGTATGAAGATGTATGAGATGTTTTAGATAAACACGGTAGCCGCCCAATACTGTAATAAAAGTCGAAGGAAAAAGCACACCGTAAGTACCTAAGCCTAAACACTTTTCAAAGAATTCTCTCTCTGATAAGAAGAAAAAAACATGATTTTTTTTATAGCTTTTAAAAAAAGTTTTATTTCTTATATTTTTTAAAATTTTTGCAAAAACATATATATTTCTATAGGGATGATAGGTACATCATCCCCAAAACCCAGCTCACAGCTCCTAATGTTTAAAATCTTTATGAGGTGTGCTACACTCTGTAGCCTCTCCAAGGTTGGCACCTCTCTAACCAAACGTATTTCTTCCTCTAAGGCATCTTGTATATGCTGCAATTCCCTACAGCCTTGGGAGAACTCCCTCAGATATTTTTCAAAAATCTGGAAGATGTCAAGAATTCCTTCCTTATCTGTGGAACTGTGACGGCTCTTCATTTTATTGTTCTTTTTTATGACTGATACTGAAAACTTTAAAACATTTGTTTTTATACTTTTTTCGATAATTCGATTCCACTTGTGCATGCTAAGACACATAAATACTTCCTTATATTTATCCATCAGCTCCATTGAAATGCCAGATCCACATTCAACGATCAAATGCATCAACATGACCAGATCCTCTTTCATAAAATCTACTATTCAAAATTTAAAAGAGTAAGCAGCCACCACTAACCGACTTTTGTGATTATTCAAACATAGTCAACCATTCAAAATTCAATCCATTACCATTCAACATTGTGCATGAGCATGTCATTTAACATCTTAGCAGCATGTTTTTGTCACAATCCCCTTCAACAAGATCTAAAAATAGAACAACTAACAGCAGACAGATTATTTTTCAAATTCAAATTTTAAAAGAGTAAGCAGCCACCACTAACCGACTTTTGTGATTATTCAAACATAGTCAACCATTCAAAATTCAATCCATTACCATCCGTCACACACACTTTTTATAACATTCAACATTGTGCATGAGCATGTCATTTAACATCTTAGCAGCATGTTCTTGTCACAATCCCCTTCAACAAGATCTAAAAATAGAACAACTAACAGAAGACAGATTATTTTTCAAATTCAAATTTTCAGTTCTGAAATCTAAATCTAAAAATAGAACAACTAACAGTGTCTTTGCCTGAAAGAAAGAAACCTCATGATAAGCTGTAAAATGACATGCTGTTCATCCACAATCAATGCACAACCAAAAATCGATCGTGACAAATTCTCTATCTTAAAGCTAAACAAAAAAAAAAAAAAATTCAAACCACCACCAACCGTCACACTTTTTATAAGCCTCAACATACCAAAAGATTCTATAAATAACTTTTTTGTACGCATAAGTAGACTTTTTACACATCAACCTACAACTACCCCGATAGCCTAGTGCATCTGTCACTCGCGCGACACGCCAGAGGCCCCGGTTCAAATCTCAGCCTCGGCAGTCTGCATTTTTATTTCAATTTAAATTAAATTCCAAAATCACCCATAGCGCAGCGGCGGCCACCTCAAACAAAACATAAACCCATTAAACACCCATTAAACACCCCATTAACATCCCATTAAATAAACACCGCGGTGACCTCAAACGAATTCAAGGGCACCATACCATCCAAAATTTTCCCACGCCGTGGTCGCCCAATACCTACTACTGTGTATTTGTTTGTCTAGCTAAATATTCCATCATCTACAAAAAGCCAGTTCTCATAGAGCTACCATGAACGTTTTAACTTTAATTTTGTGCTCACTAATAATTGTCCTAACAGTTTTTGCTTACTTATTAAAACAAAACTATAATTACTGGAAAAAGCGAAATATTCCTTTCGATAAACCATCGCTGTTTTACGGGAGTTTGAAGGGACTTCGCAGATCAGTTGGGATCTTTGATATATTTGCAAATATTTATCACAAATACAAGGGAACAGGTCCATTTGCTGGATTCTTTATGCTTGCAACCCCGAACCCCATCGGTGCTTCTCTTCGACTTGGATTTGATAAAAAACGTTCTGGTAAAAGATTTCAACAACTTTGATGATCGCGGGCTGTTTTACAACGATCGCGATGATCCACTCACCGCACATTTGTTTGCTCTGGATAATCCAAAATGGAGAGTTTTAAGAGCAAAACTAACTCCAACATTTACTTCGGCAAAAATCAAAAGCATGTTTCCGACAATAACCGATGTTTGTCAGATTTTAGTGGAAGAGCTTGAGGCTCAAATAGAAAACAATTCAGAAGTGGAAGTGCGAGAGGTTTTGTGTAGATACACCACCGACATTATAGGCAGATGTGCTTTTGGAATCGAATGTAACAGTCTGAGAAATCCTGCTACAAATTTCAGAAAGTATGGAAAAAGGTTTTTGAATTAGAACCTCACTGGATGTCGTTTTTCACCGAAGCTTTTCCGAAGCTCTCAAAATTTCTCCACATGACACGCCTGCCCAAGGACATTTCATCGTTTTTTATGTCAATTGTTGAACAAACTGTGGCAAATCGGGAGAAGATGAACATTAGACGTGACGATTTCCTTGGCCTTCTTATTGACTTGAAGAACAATTATCAGAAAAACAGAAACAGAATGAAATTGCTGCTCAGTCTTTCGTGTTCTTCTTAACTGGTTTTGAAACATCATCAAATGTAATGACTTATGCTTTGTACGAGTTGGCTCACAACCAACAAATTCAGTCCAAATTGCGAAACGAGATCATTGAACTTTGAACTTTTGTTTATTGTAGCAAAATTACATTTTTTCTTAATTCAATTACACAATTTACAGAGATTGGTTATTAACTACGAGATCATTGAGGTAATGTCAAAGTACAATGGAAACTTTACTCAAGAAGGCATACAAGAGATGACGTATTTACATAAAGTTGTTAGTGGTATGCTTTAATCATGCTTATACTTATTTCGTGGTCTTGGCTGCAATTTTTTCTATTTGCTTTTTCAGAAACTCTACGGAAGTATCCGCCTATAGCTGCATTAAGGCGAAAAGCCAAAGCTCAATATACAACGGGTTATCCAAAGTATGTGATTCCAAAGAACGCATACGTTATCGTGCCAATTTTGGAAATTCAACGAGATCCTGAAATACGAGGGAGCTTTTTTATATTCGTGAAATGAGGGGGTTAGAGGGGGGTGACTATGCTCATTACAGTCGTAACGAGTTCAGCTACTCATAAAAAAAATAAATACGAGGTTTCATTGTTCTTAGACAATTTGTCTTCGAGCTATCGTCAACCAAGCAACATAATCGGGAGTACAAAGTGAAATATGGAGAAAAACAACAGCGCGTACAGTGTTCACGTGCAATGAAGACAAGGATCGTGTATTGAGTCGAATTGTTACTGGAGACGAAACTTGGGTTCATCATTTATGAGCCTGAGTCTAAACAAGACTCCATGCAGTGGCACAAAAAAGGCACAGCACCTCCCAAAAAGTTTAAGGTGTCACAGTCAGCGGGAAAACTCATGCCAACGGTCTTTTGGGACTCGGAAGGAATATTACTAATCGATTATAAAGATAAAGGTGTTTCTATAATCGGAGAATACTACGCTTCAATATTAGAGCGATTAAAAGAAGCCTTTAAAAAGAAAAGACGGGGGAAATTGACGAAAGGTGTGCTGCTTTTGCACGACAACGCGCCCATGCACAAGAGCCGCGTAGCGTTGGCTGCCCTCGCATAAAGTGGCCTTCGATATTTTGGATCACCCACCCTACAGTCCAGACCTGGCCCCGAGTGATAATAATTATCTGTTCCCAAAAATGAAAAAAGAGCTTCGGAGTAAGAAATTTACCAATGATGATGAAGTCAAAGAGGCAGTTTCGGCGTATTTTGAAGGTAAGGACAAAACATTTTTTTAAGAGGGTATAAATAGGGGAATTGTGCTCAAGATGACATACTTTTTGTTTAAAGTAAGAAATAAAATTTTCTACAAACCCTAGCGTTAAAATCTTTACATAATTAAATAATTAATGATTGCATGGAAAAAATAAAGTCGGAATGAATAGTTTAAAGTAAAAAGAGTTTATTTAAAAAAATTAGTTAAAAACAGTCCGAGGCTAAGGCTAAGATGACATAGTCGGGTATAAGATGACATACTTCATGAGGGTAAGATGACATATTGTAAAAATGCCTGCTTTATTTGGCTCTTCAGCTTCAGTCAGTATATAACTCACATTTTCAACTTAGATTTTCGGCCATTTAACTTTCATGCTTTTGGTCTTATGCTTGGTGAAATATAATTATGTACTTTAAATTTGCATTTAAATATTTATATTAAAAAATAAGGTTTGTGTTTTTTAGTAGGTATGTCATAGTATTTATTGTATGTCATCGTGGACTGATAAGCTATATGTCATCTTACCCAATATGAAATAAAACTTTTGCAACCATTCAGGAATCAAAACATTATAATTAAGGAGCAAAATCACACAAAAAATATGGTCTATACACATAAATGCAAACATAAAACACAAAGGATATAGAAAAACACTTAATTTGTAAGCAATTTTGAAATAAACAATGACTCGCAAAAAAATTTATTCTCTAGCTTTTTCGTTTGAACCAATCACGATGACAGCAGGTAGTATACTGGCAGCTGTAAGTCTATTCTGGCAAAACAGTTAGAAAAAATGCATGTCTGGATATGTTCGAGAGAACTGTGGCGGCTTTATAAACAGAGAAAATACGAGCATGTCATCTTACCGGAGTATGTCATCTTGAGCAGAACTCCCCTAACTAAATTCAAAAATCTGAAAAATGTATCCGTCTTGCAGGTGAATACATTGAAAAGGAAAAATAATTTGGTTTTTTTATTTCCATCCTATATCCCCCATTCCCGGAATATAAAAACGCTCCCTCGTATGTTGTTTGAGGGATAATATCGTATTGTTAAATCGAAAAAATTTAGCCGGTGGGTTTTCTTTTTTTGAAAGTGTAAAATAAAAAACCAAGGGGAGCGTTCTGAATTTTCAAGGCTCGATGTTTTAGTTTT
The DNA here is from genome assembly GCA_914767635.1 of Melanostoma mellinum. Taxonomy (NCBI): domain Eukaryota; kingdom Metazoa; phylum Arthropoda; class Insecta; order Diptera; family Syrphidae; genus Melanostoma; species Melanostoma mellinum. Next base: position 5,171,840 of record OU612059.1, read on the forward strand.
ACTGTCTTGTAAAAATAAATATACACAGTTCTTCAAAAACTACAAACCCCCCAATAATTGGCACATACCTCATAAAAGACTTAAATATATCAGATTTCAATTTATTTTAAATATTTTCTTTTTTAATACTATCCTTAATTATTTCTGCATAGTTTGGCATCATTTTTTTCCCCCCTTAGGCTAAGGCCACGCAGTCAGCGATAAGCGAGCGAGCGATTGAACGATCAGCGATTAAGCGACAAAGTCGAACGACGAGTGGCCTTTTTGTGAGCGACATTTCATTAGCGATTAGTTGTTAGTTGTTGTTGCACAGCAGAGATCAAAATTTCCATATTTAATTTAACCATCTGTTGCTCTTGACGCTAAGCGATAAACTAAAAATTAGAACAAGTTTGGTGACAGAGCGACGTCGTTCAGTCGCTTAAAAAAATCGCTCATCGCTCGCTCAATGCATGGCCAGTTCAATGCAATTTCATTCGTTTTAATTATTTCATGTCGTTCAGTCGCTCGCTCGCTCGCTTATCGCTGACTGCGTGGCCTCGGCCTTAAGGTTGATAGCCGTGGAAATACAGCTGTCAAAAACATTGCCTTAATTTGGCGCCAAATTTAAATTAAACCTTGTGATGATATGCACAAGCAAAGTGGAGCACTTATTGCGAAGGAAAATAATGGAAAAAGGTCAATACCGTTGTGAAGTTTTGTTTTTTTTTAATAATTAAACTGCAAAGGAAAGGTAAGTTAGTTCTTTTTTAAATATTTCAAGTAAAATATAGTGTTTATCAGGGGTGCTAACTATCGGATTCAGGCCTAGGCCAGTGATTGGCGCATGCCGATCACTGGAAAGGGTGCCAATCATTGGGTTGATTGGCACTGTGCCAATCATTGGAATCCATGCAAATCATTAGCAAAAATGCCAATCACTGGGTTGATTGGCACTGTGCCAATCATTGGAAACATAATAAATTACAAATTTGGTAACTCTTACCAATTTTCCTTACAAATCCAATGTGCCAATCATTGGATTGGCTAGTGCCAATGATTGGAAAATTGTGCCAATCATTGGGTATGTAGACATTGGTGAACTTTTTATTCATTAATTAATCTTTTATTGCATGAATTAAGCTTCCGTTCACTTTAATAAAGAAAAAAATATATCAAAAAATTAAAAATCAAAAAAATGTGGACTATTTTCTGTTATTCGAAATTATTATGGCTTAAAAAAGTTGAGATTTCGCTTAAGGTGCCAATGATTGGGTGGTTCACCCTACCTTTGAACAGTGTCAATAAAATCTCATTCTAAAGGTATTTCTGAGCCAAGCCATAATGTTCCGATCAGCTGATTTCACAAGCAGCCGACTTGACAAGCAAGAAAGTGCACAAGAAAAATGTTCGGGCAAATTCTTGCAGGCGAGGAGATCAAAAGCTCTGCCATATTTAAGTAAAAAAAAAAGTAAAGATACACGTTTTGGGAATTGGGATCCCCCGGGTGAGTAAAGTTTCATACCCGATCTTTGTATTCTTGAATGTAGTTCAGAATTTTCATATTGTAAGAAAACTAAAATTGTAAAAAGAAAATACTTCATTCATTTTTAAAATAAAATATGAAAAACATTTTTCTGGAAGTTACAAAAAAAAAGTCTAGTAGAGTCCTGCGGAAAATCGATCTTTGGAGTTGACCTCAACTATTTGTTAAAATATATGCAAGTTGAAGCTGCATAAACTTACATGCTTCGTGTTCCCAGTGCTCTCATTTTGGTCTAAGAACCAATTTTCTTTTATGAGTATTCCAATTATGTGTATGGTAAAAGAGCTGAGAGCGTCAAATTTGCTTCTTATATTAATTTAAAATAGTTTGGCTAGTACTTTGATAGTTCGAAAATCCACCCACTTCCACAACCCTTTCTGTATACAGGGTATTTTACACAGGATGCGACAGAACCCTAAAACAACAAGGCTGGGCCAAGACAAAAAAATGGGCACGACTGGGTCGCACGAACTTGCGATTGTGCTCTAAATACGATATCAAAATTTAAAGGCTGAGTTTTGGTATTAGGTATTTTTTGGTACAGGCTTGTCAACTACACATTAATTATGAAAATTGAATTAAATCCCGTAAAATAATGAAAAAAAAAAAAAATTTAATATTCCAAAGATTTCAAGCAAAAATCTAAAAAGGCCATTCTTTTGAAATTGCTAGTACATATGCATGATGAAAATTGAATCCAAATCGTTGGACCGGTCTTTTCAAAAAACGGTTTTTATTTTTCACTTTTTTTGAAAAACTGTTTTTTAAAAGAAAAGTATGAAAAGTTGTAGATTTTGTTAAAAGTTATTTTGAAGAAATATTTGAAAAAAATCAAAGTTAAATTTTTGAAGTTATATTTTCAAAAATCAAAATTTTTTAAAAAAATTTATAAAATTTTCCAAAACTAAATTTTTTTAAATATTGATATGAAGTCTTTCTAAAACAGTTAACGGCTTCTTAAATCCCAAATTTCGCCAAGATCGTGTCAGCCATTAACGAGAAAATCGGCTTTGAAAAAAACGGTACTATGGGGAGTACCGTTCTTAGCCTTTTTCGAAAAAAATTTTTTACATCATAAGAAAGGCAATCTAAAATTAATTCATCACACAAAATTTTATCGAAATCGTTGGAGCCGTTTTGGAGAAAAGTAAGTATTATCATATCGATTGTATGGCAGGTACCGTTATTTCAAGACCTAGAGACTCAATTCCAAAAACCCCTCTGTAAACTGCTCCACAGACCCTAACTATAATTACAATTTTGAAGAAAATTGGTCTATAACTTCAGGCTGTAGATCCATATACAGACACACAGACAAATAGAATTGCAGGACCCACTTTTTTCGTATTTTCTATCATCGTAATGTGATATTTAATTTTTATCTCAAAATTATTTTTCTGCACGATTCTAGTACCTATAATAGCAAGTAAAAATAATCCTATAGTAGGTGGGGGGTCCATTCCATTCCCTCACAAGGCATGGTTGTGAGAAATGCGCTAGGCCCAGGGGTTCTAATGAACTTCATCTGAGAAATCAAGTCTCGATATCAAAATTTTGAAGAAAATAAGTCAAACTTTTTTCTTAAATTAAAAAATTTACAGAAGTTTGAGTCACTTTACTAAAATAATCAATGCTGCTTATTATTCTCAAGTCAAAGACTGAAAACTGAACGTAAACATCTAATGTGCATTTCAATGAAAACTTAAGTTGCAAAATTGGGATTTTATCACTTCTTTAACACTCTTGTGTAATTATCTTTGAGTGATGAAGTGTGATTAGTACCTAGTCCCTTTTTAAGTGAAAATAAATATTGATAAACACATCCTTCTCCGTGTTCACCAATCAAGGGCAGTTTAGAGCGTGTTCTACGTATCAGTGACTAACAATTTTTACCTTTTTTGTATACAAGACTCATAAAAAAACGCAGTTAAATTTGTATTAAAGCTTATTTTTATGTGTGATTCCCAAACAAATGTCCCTAGTTCTTAATCGAAGGAATTTTCCATTTGGATTTTTCGGAATTTCATTCACAAAATACACTCCTCCATGTAACCATTGCACTGTTGGCAAATTTTGTGATACATGGTCAATTATTTCTTGGGCAGTTATTTTGCTACCAGGCTTCTTCACCACCGCCGCTGTTGCCGAATCTTCTTCTTCGTCAGATTTTGTAGAAAAAACACAAACTTCTTCCACACCGTCGATTCCTAAAATGCAATCCTCGATTTCCTGTGAAGAGTATGCAAATCCTTTGTACTTCATAATTTCCTTCTTTCTATCAACAATGTACAAATTATGATCTTTGTCGAAATATCCAAGATCTCCAGTATGAAACCATCCATCCTTGTCCATCATGATCTCCGTCTGTGATGGATTTTCATAGTAACCACCCCAGTAACGTCCGTTCCAAAGTAAGATCTCACCAGTTTCTTCAACACCTAAATTGTGACCATCGTCATCTACAATCCTGGCTTTATTTCCGGTTGAAAGGCTTCCCACTGACTTGGCATTGTAGATATCATAATTGAACGAGATTCCTCCAAATTCTGTTGCTCCGTATACGTTGACGACAACACCATTTTTAAGGCAATCTTGCATTTTGATGTACATTGGCAGTGAGACATTTCCACCACCCACTCCAAACATGACCACACTTGAACAATCACAAAGTTCAGCCTCACCACTTTTGACAAATCTTGACATATAAGATCCTGACGTAACCACCAACGTGACTTTGTATTTTTCGATTAACTGTCGTAACTTTTGAGGAGAATAGAGCTCTAAAGTAAAGACTCTCGTCACGTTAAACATAAGAGTAGTGAGCATGAACAATAAACCGCTTAGCCAGTCCACGTTACTAGTTGAATAGACGATGCTACCTTCCGGCATTTCACTGAAATTTTAAGGATGAGTTTTTCAGTTGCACATAATAATCAAAATCTAAAACAACTTACACTTGCATATCAAAAAGATATTGGTGTGAAATGCAGACTCCTTTAGGGAGACCTGTGGTACCTGAGGAGCAGAGAATAACCGAAAGGTCGTCTCCATTTTTTCTCAACCCTTGAGGACTAAAACGATCAAAATAAGTAATTATTTCATATTTTTCTTATTATAACTCTCACCAAAATGTGTTCTCCAGGCCTGTAGGTTCAATAAGATCAAGCACATTTCCAACACCCTCAACTCTCCCGTTAATCGTATAAATTACAGGTTCCAGGTTGAGTTTTCCGCAAGCAGCCACTACTGTATGATAATTCTCTGCATCGCAGAAAATTATTTTCGGTCTCGAAATACCAAAGAGATGTTGGACGACCTCTAAAGCAAAATGTTTGTTTCAAAAATCACCTTTCAAAATTTAACACAAATACCTACTTTCTTCAAATGAAAAATTGATTGGATGGAAAACAGTTCCAGTTAACCAAGCGGCTACCACCACAGGAGGATGATAGGTTGACATTAGAGACATGAGGCCAATGATATCTCCTTCTTCAATTTTCAATCGCTGAGCGATTCGAATACTCATCGTCAAGAGTTCTTCATTTGTAAAGCTTACTCCATCCGTGTCATAGATCTAAGTGCCCCAAGGAGAATGTACCAAGTTTGTGATCTCAATTTTCTTTAATGAATATTAGACTTACCTGGCTTATGAAGTCAGGATTGTTCTTCAAGTGTGTAAAAATTCTCTGTCCGACCGAAAGCCGCGTAGTAGTACTTTCTTTACTCGGTCCCGACCAGATCTTTTCGACGCAGTCAAATGAGGTATTAGTCGGAGCTAACATTGCGGCAGGTGTGGAGTAATCAAACTGCCGAGAACTTCTCTAACTTATAGTTCACTGAAAGTCCATCAAGACCAACGTTGATTGGTGTTATCTTAAAATATTCCTCGATGATTACAAAGCGCTTTCTTATCTCTTTCTTTTGGTAAGATATTATTAAAATAAGAACATATTCACATTCAAATGATAATCACTAGTAGGTATTATTGGGGGTTGAAAATTCAACAAGTATTTCATCATTATAAAAACATAAAACTGTAGTAAATAAAAAAACCCAGCAGAAGAGGCTCACGAAGACAAACTACAAAAGAACAATTATTGTAATTTTGAAGACAAGAAGATAGTTGTATGCGTGTTGCTTGATAAACGCGTCGTAAGACTGAAGTGCAAAGTGTAAAGTGAAAAGAAATTACATTTCATGAAGAGAAAATCTGACTTTAGTTTTCATGATTCGCGAGGCCTCGATGGAATGCTCATCTTCAGACCAACCAGCGAAAACAATGCGAACAACACAGAGCGTAGATATCAATAATAAACAGCATATTGGCGGTGATGGTAAAACCGGTCCAAATTATTTTCAAGGAACAATTTATATGATCTTACCTGTTATTGTTTTCTTTTTACGATTGGGGGCTCGCCTTGTCCAGCTTAAGTGCTTGTGGACGGACGTTCACTATATTCCTAGACATAAGAGCTAGAGTAATCTTCGCAGTAAGGTTTATCGTTTCCTATTCCTGAAGTTAGCTTTTTAGCTTATAACTTCTTTCATTCTTCTAATTAAGTTAATTTCATTTGTGGTATAAATCACGACGTGATTTTAGCTTAGGGACTAATGAACTTCCTGTTTATCGCAGATAGCAACAATTTGTCTCGATCATGGGAAATATTTAAAGTACATGATAAGATTAAACGAAGTACGCAACTGATCAAAAAATTTGAAAAAAGGTATTTCAACGAAATGAGACGCAACATACGGAATGGACTGAAGTTGATAAATGAATAGCTATTTTATCAAGATTCAAATCCATTTGTTTTAGCTTACGTCACCACCACCACACTTCGTTGAAGAATGAAGAGCATTCGAAATGGTTCTGAATACATATATGCTTCATTTTTCTAGTTTGACACAGGCTGCCCTGTTGTACAAAGATCCTCATTTCCAATTTGGGTTTTGATTAAAGCTGGGTCACTGAAAATGAACCCCCAAATATCTACGAACTAATGACTAGAGCCTGGATTCCGTAACTTTTCAGACGATTATTGTCCAATCGCCTATCGTTGATTGCACCATCAAAAAATTGTTTCATATAACTTGGAATTGCACAGTCTTACAGCTTTCGGTAATTTGTCAAGGTTTTTAATAATGTTTTTCTAGTTCCTACAATTAGGACGATAGTCGTCTTAAATGCCACTGAATCCAGGCGCAGCTTCATTCAGATGAGGTCCTTACTCCATACATACGGCATATTCAATTTGCTATAGAGAAAGTGAATGAATTTATTCGAAAAGAGATCAAAGATTCTAGTTCACTGAACCCCCAACAAAATTATTTTCAAGATCAAATTCAATGAAAAGGCGCATATTTTAGTCGGTACATATGTATGCACGAATAGGAAAATCATATCTTATCGTTGTTTGGAATTTGTTTTGAATTTCGAATGTAGAGAGATTAGATATCGTAAATAACGTGTAGTATACCAAAACTAAAGCATTGAATGAATGAACATCTTTCTCTTTATAAAAGAAGAAATAAACAAATCTGACGCGCAAACATTTGCAGCTTTTAATAAACAACCTGCCTAGTCTACAGTCCCAATACCTACATAAAAAATATGTTTTGTGACGCTGTTATTTTTTACAATGAGCTTACGACTTTAGAATTCATGTCCACACTTACATATGAAGATAATACAATCAGGCAGATAATAATAGTACACGAGGCTTTTTAACTTTGAGTTAATGAATAATGGTCTTCTTATGAATGTGATGATTAAAATGACTATTTATTACGCAAGATCATTGTATATAGATTCTATATACAATGGCAGGATCTTGAATTTTGAATCCCAAAAGTATCCAATTACTTTTCCTGGCATCGTCTTTCGCGAGGAATCGGCTAGTCCTACAAGAGTTTTCTCATTAGCAGTTTCTTCTTCGTATAGTACAAGTAAAAGAGCGATCGAATTTAAAATAAATGGAAATCACACGTGTGAATTTGCTTAGAACTTCGAGCAGTATGAAAAAATCTAAGTATTTTTAAGTAGATTGTAAGTACTTTTGAAAGTACCACCGCAACTAATGATAGTTATTCCGGAACGACAGCATTGCTCTGATCAGAGTTGAATTTTGAAGGTTGGCGAAGTAAATGGAAAAATTAATTACAACTGGTCCAAGGCTCGGCTTCCAAGAGATGAAGAGATGATAATAAGAAGAAAGTAAGCACACATTTTGTGTGTTCAAGAAATTTACGACTATTAAATTAATAAATTAATCCGACACGAATTCTGATAGAATAGAAAATTTTCAAAGCCATTTAAATAATATTGCTTCCACATTTATACAAAAATACTTCAACTTCCATAATGTTCAAATCAATGAATGAAATTTTCTTTTTATGGTGACATAGCTTCAGAAGACTTCCGAGTACTTCTCTTCCGCTGATGGTAGAGGTTTAAAAGAAAACTACTAAAATCAACTGTATTAGTATATTTTTAGTCTTTTTTTATTTTGCCCCACAGAGTGATGATAAAAAAATGTATTCATAAATGCTTGGAATGCTAGTTTAAGAAGTAAAATCACCACTAACACTTTCGACTTGAAGCTACTTTGGAGTTGCTAAATAATTCAGCCCTATTATCGTAACAGATCGGAACGAAATTCATTCCGATTTGTACGAAATGTAAGATATTTGTATTATGGTAACGTTTCCGATTGCTTAATCGGACATATTTCCGAAAAGAAAGAAACAATGCGATGAAAATGTCAAACTCACCGCAAAGCGTCTAGAATTCATGCGATGCATGGCGATTAAATGTGAAAATGGTGGAAACGCATTCGGAATTCATGCGATGCATGCCGATTTATTAGTTTTCTGTTCTATCCGATGTCTCCGACAGCAAAGTAGTGGCGGAAGGGTTGTTTTATGTCACCTACATGCGTCAGTGTTTCATTAACGAAATGGATACCATAAACAAAATAAATGTTACGATCGGAACTTCTCTACGATCGTATGTTTCTCCGATCTGTTACGATGATAGGGCTGATTGTTAACAAACACACACTACACACAGCGCTCCCATTATGCATATCGTAAAAAGTGTTTAGGGGTAGTATATCTTATAATTTTTATAAAAAAATATTTTCTGAATATTGACGACGCTCAAAAAATAAGTTGGTATCTTATTGTTATATTGTATCACCTCTTAGACAACCTACGCGCTTGCACTTACTTCTCCGCACTGCGTCTATTCCGTCTCTTCTTTGGTTTAATTTTATAAAGTTTAGTATTGAAAGTGCGCAACGTAATCAGTGTTTTAAGATAAAATGCAGTACTTCCAGTTTCGATTCTAAGTTTAAATACTAGGTTTCGATTCGATACACCTTCGTATTTACATATTCTGAAAGACGTTTTACTTAGACCAACGTAAAACTACTGTAAAATAGTTCGACTCACAATTCGACGGAAAAGCGGATACTTTTTCAATGTTTAAGACCAACTACATAAGTCTAAGACAACTTTAAGTGGCTCAGACATGTATCATTTAAGGATATCTTAGGTGACTCACCATAATTTCATTGCAGAGGATGTAAAAAGAAGAGAAAGACTACCCCTTACTTTTTTAACAGCACAACTTCTGCGTCACGACCCTATTGGCCGACGAAACACACCCGTTCACCATTTGTACTTGCTTTGATAGAAAACTCAACTTTATTTAATTTAAAAAATGCATTATATATTTTCCTCTCCTCAACATCTACTTGCGGTTTGCATGTCGTTATACAATACAATGTATATATTATATAATATATATTTTTATAAATAAATAATAATAGTAAATATTATATTATATTAAAAAAAAAAAAAAACATTACATAATAATGGGCTAGTAGTAAATTATCAAAAATTGTTTAATTTTCATTTTCTTTTCTTGTTTTCATTTATATAAAACTATTAAATTTATGTCATATTTTTGTTGTGTATATTAGTGTTGTCAGTTTGTCTGGTTTGATTAATGTTGTTTGTTTTGTTTTTGCTTATTTGTTTTTTGTCTACTTTTTTCTTTGCATTTCTCTATTAAATAAAATATTTGCTTTTTTTAATAGTTATTTGCTTTGCTAATAAAATTTGAATTTGTTCTATAATAATTGATATTAGTAAATTATATTTTATTTTGTTTAATGTAAAATTTATGTACTTTTGAGCTTAAAACTAAGCAGCAGTATCGGTGCAAACTTTAAAATTCTAAACGAAATGCGAGTTATTTCTATTTCTTTATTTCATTTTCTTTTGCTTATGTTTGGCTACTCAAATGTACTACTCTTCTGTCGCTCGCATATTGTGTGTAAGGGATGTAAAGATAAAAATTGTATGATATACCCTCTTGGATGAGAGTACTGTACAAATCATTGCGTATGCTACTATCCCAGAAGCAAAAAAGAATATAACAATAATTTCAAGTCAGTGATTAAAAAAAATATCGATTTTACCAGAGGTGCACTAAGTTTTTAGTACTAATCCTTCATAAACGGTAGATTATCCTGCCAAAAAGAAGCATCAATTTACTCATATCAAAGTATCAGCGAACTATTTGCTTCTTAAAATTTACTAAATTCTTAGTACTCCTAAAGCTAAGAATGTTAAATTTACATTTTTTAGTATATATGTATAAATGAATGACAAAAAGCCAAAAAGTTTTCATTTAGTTGCTTACACTTTGTTTTTAGAACATATCTCCTCTGGCAAGACTAATTGGTCTGTACTAAGATTATTATTAGTACACCTCATTATATGTTTGTTCTTTTGTCTACTTATGTATGCAAACTATCAGCATGTGGGATATTAAATATTATTTACACTTCAAGAGCATGAGAATTAAGTGATGATGTGCAAGGGGTCGCGCTTTGAAAGGGAGAAGGTTTTCTAAATACATGTAATTCATTCACCATCGAAAATCTCATCACAGTCGAACACAGTGCTTTCATTTGGGTTTTCGTGTACAGATTTTATGGTTTGTTGTTTAGGTTCGGCCTTTGCTGTAATGCTGTTCGCTCGGATTTATTCGGACTAAAATTAGTGGTAGGTCAAAGCTCTTTGAGAAGCGCACTCTTGGCATTCTTTAATTTATCCAGTCGCTTTAAAAGATGATTGTTAGATGTTTCAAGTTCTTCCAATCGTTCCATTGCTTCGCGGTTCTGAAAATAATAAAAGCAAAAGAAGTAAAATTAGTGTCAAGCGAAAAAATAAGACAAGAACAAAGTCGGGAATATAATGCAGGGGGTTGTTTCAAAATTTCAATTTGAATTCAAGAGCAAACATAGAGAATTGGTAACTTTTTCAAAAGATCCAAAGTAAAAAAGGCGGAACAGCGATTAAGATTTTTGACATGTAACATGAATTAGTTGATTTTGTTTTTTTTTTTTTTTTGTTATTTTGTGTATATATATCTATATTTGATAACCGTAATTACATCAGCTACGCTTTTGCTACACTTTTTGCGTACCCCAAGGCGGATCACTACTGTGAAGCAGATAAGTCGGTGATTCCTTCGAGATAACCCGCAATAAATCGCAGCTATTACAGCAGCCTTCGTGTGGAGACCATTAGAACATTTTTTTCTTTATAGCCTTCGATAGATAGCATCATTTTATCGCAGGGTGTATATCGCAGCTATTAAAGCTAAGGGAAATGTTATCTGCATTTATGTTATTCCACCATTTTGCTACTTCGTTGTTGTGTTTGGTATAGAAAAGTATGCTACAAAATGTTCACAACACAAAATTTGTCAGTTGCTCTGCTTTATTCGGCCCTTTCGAGGTAACCGTTGGAGCGGATTTTTCTCCGCAACGCATCTTCTTTCGAAGATTCAATTTTGCTTCGAAGTAGTTGCCGTCGTAAGAAATTTTTTACAAATGCGCCAATGCATTGTATTCTCTTAACTAAAATCTCCGCAACAAAAACTTATCGGAGAACGTCGGATCCTCCCATCGAAGAACTACCACGAAGCAAAATGTCTCCGATCGGAGAGAATTCTACCTCGATAGGGCCGATTGTGTCTGTCATATTCCTGCTTTCTGCTATGAATTTAAAGCAAGTGGAGACACAGCGGAACGATGCTGGTGGGGCCGTAACAAGCAGAACAACAACAGCAAAAAGATTACATCAGCTACCTGAACTGTAATTCAGGTCTAAAAGTTTGAGTCCAACGTAATCAACTGATATCATTTATACCTGTAGGTTGATACCTGTACGTGGTTAAAATTTGATTTTCAATTAATTTTTTTTTAACGAGCGTTTTGTTTAAAAATGTGGAAAAACTTCATGTATGGATTATTAAGAAGTGTTTGGGTTTTGGAATATTGCAATTGTAAAGAGTTGTTGTTTGAGAAGGAAAGTGAAAATATTTGTTTGCTTTAGTTTTACAAACTCTAACTTGTATTATAAATGTCAAAGTAAACCCAAACTACTGAACCGACTTAAGTGAAATTCAGTACAGAGTGAAAAGTGAAATTCAGTACCTGAAAAAGGGCACGGGCATTTCATCCCCGCATTCACACGGGAACGGGAATGGGAACTCAAAAACTACTTGTATTCATCATCAATGACTAACATAGACTACAATAAATTTCCATATTTCCAATTAATGGGAACGGGAATGAATAAGTTGAACCCGAGGAACGAACATCGGGGAAGCTGGTGTTCCTTATAAATTTTACTTACTTATTTTTTATGTACTAAAAAGTTTTTCAGCCTTTAAATTTGGTTTTCTTTCGAAAAAATGAACGAACTGAAAAATGTGAGTGAACTCAAAATTTTTTGAAATACATAGAGGTATTTTTATTTCACAAAACTGTTTTAAATGCTGTTCTACTAGGTAAATGCATATATTCAGATGAGTTGGGTGGAGCATTGGAAAAATTTTCCATTCGGTTTCTCCAGATTTCAAACAACATTGTTGGAGTACATTAAAGTAGCTATTAGGGGTAGTTTTATTCACGATCCGGTGTAACTAGTCTTGAATCTTTTCCTACCGTTTTACACTTCTACAATACTCTGAATTTATTGTAAGAAAAAGTGCCGTTGAAATTTTGTCAGCTGCCGTATCCAATACCAAATACAAGGTATTGGAAGGAGTGTTAAATATTTAAATTAAAAAATAGTTTTTACAATTGTACACTTTGCTTTTACACCGGATTGTGGACACACCTATTATTTTGCTTTAGAAAGTGTGTTCGGCTGATTAAAAACCCCCGGAAAAAGAAAATACGCAAAACATAAATTTTTTATGTTTGCTTTTCGTTTAGAATGGTAACAGGAACGTGTTCAATTTTGTCGGTATTTCTTTTGGAATATTTCTTACAGGGAGCAACCTGAGGTCTATTTCAAAGAATATTGCAAGAATAATTTTGTCGAAACACAATACTCGTCTCTCCAGAAAAACGATCTGCACCAAAATCAACCTTTAAAAGATACGCAGACATCTTTCAGTAAAATTAGTTGGGTTTTTACAACAACATAGTTTTAAATGTTTTAACTTGCATAAAAGAATTCTAGTAGGAACATAAAACAAACAAAACAGTTCGATTCTCCCCAAACATCACATCTTACACTCACTACATGTGCTGTTATGTTAAGAAGGCAACAATTTGAATATTGAATTTAAAATTAAATTCAACTTGGCTTTGGATTTGATAGACTTGTGACGTTTGGGAAAAACTGTGGAATTAAATATGTAGTTATTTAATAAAAACAAAAAACTCAAGGTTAGAAAAACTGCGTAGATAAAAAAACATAAAATTGTTATGGTCTTTAATATTATTGATGCGGCGGAAAAACTTAAAGCAGGACATAAATCATTCTCTAAAAACCAACAATTAATAAACTGAAAAACTAAGAAGCGATTTCGAATACCAACACCAGTGGGAGGCGCTCATTGGCAATGGCACTCATCCCAGAAATGGATCACCAATTCCTGGAAATTAAGTAATTAATAAAAAAAAAAGAGAGAGAAGCGTTTGCATAAATAAGTTAAATAAAAAAGCAAATTGTTGTTATAAAACCAACCTCTCGCTGCAGTTTTCTCCTCTCAATTTTCAATTCTGCTTCGGCTTTTTCAGCAGCTTCTGCAGTACTTTTGTATCGTATAACTTGTGTTTCCGATCTAGCTAAGCTGGCTTGTAGACTAGCGATTTCTTGTTCGGCCTTTTGCAATTTGTATTTGTAATCGGAGATGATCTTATTGGCTTCTCCTGTACAATCAGGTAACAAACGTGATTCTTCGAACTCAAAGATTTTATTTCTATTAGTTTACTTACTTTGAGCTTCGTAGTCTTCGTCGGAGCCTAAAGTGCCATTCATTGAGTTGCCCCGACCCCTTCCTTGTGTCTTGACATTTTCTAATTGTTCCTGTAAATTTTGCACTTCGGCCTGAAGTTGTAGTTTCTCTTCGCTAAATTTCTTGAGTCGGACATCTAATCAAAAGAAAATTGATATTTAGAGCATTTAATATTTATGTAAACAAATTTCAACTCACCTAGAGAACCTTGAACAGATCCTAATAATTGTGCATTTTCTAAAGTGACTAGAGCACGTTTGGCATCTGAGCCATCCTCGTTCTCGACAGCTACAATCACCAAACCCTGTTCGGCTATTAGCGCATCTCGTTCCGTCAACTGACCATGAACCAGCTTCAATTCTTCAGTCAATTTGTCAAGGTTTCGCTTGAAAGCGTTGCACTCGCGTGTTTTTTCTTTGAATTCACGCTGTAGCTGGGCAAAAGATTCTTCCATTTCCTCAAGTTTGTCCTTGAGCAATTGAATTTGATAAGATTGCGAGGCTCGTTCGTTGTCAAGTTGTGCATTGGCTATCATTGCTTTACGGAAGCGTTCCTCGACATCCTTTAAAAATAAAACAAAAATGCGATTTTAGTATGAACTTAGAACTAATAATAACTATTTATTACTAACCTTGAGTTCATGTCTAATATCACGTAAACTGCGTCCTTCCTCCTCCAGAGAATCTTCACTACTACGGCGGGAGGACATCGAACTGGCACGCACAGAATTTACTACCCCGGTGACACTGGCTGCTGTAAGACGTGATCTGGCCAGGGGATCAATACCTGCTGCTGTTTGCATATCAAATACTCGATCAGCATTTTGCTCCAGTTCTTTCTGTTGGCGTTCCAGTTCGCGCATGCGAATTTCTCGTGCTTCCGCACGTGCCTGTCGCCTGGCTGCCAGTCTTGCTTCAGCCTGAAAACAAAAATAAAAAATTTGAATTAGAATTTGGGAATAAAATTAATTAATTAACTTAATGGAAATTGAGAATTCTATGTTAATGTCTGGAATATATAATTCGCCTCTAGCTTTTGTTTACTTTTGGAATAAGACTTGCAGGTCTAGTTTAGGAGGTTCGTCTATGAACTTATAAAACGAAAACAAGAGCTTTGTGTGCTAAATATTAAATAGACTAGAGTCTCAACTGAAAGACCCTAGTTCATACATAGGTTGAAAGTGTGTTGGCTCCGATCTTTGTGTAAGGCTAAGAATGTATTTTTGTTGTTGTCTCGGTTATATTGCCAAATATGTTCTTTAAACCACGATTCAAATAAAGAGCGAACTTGCAGAACTTCAACTTCCCTGGATCCACAACACATTTTTATCGGACCAGATACCTGATACGCATTTTAGTTTCTTTCTCTTGGAAACAAACTAATAAATTGAAAGAATAAGATAGATTTCAAGTAAATGTGTTAATTAAACACCCACAGCTCTTTTGCCGAAGGTAGCAAAACACAATGGTAGCTCAACAAAGCGTAAAATGGGTAGGTGAGGTCCTATGCCATCAATTTAATGGCTTATGATTACAACCCGAAAACCAACTCACAACATCAAAAGCTATGCGTATTGAATTACCTACATAAAACAACATACCTCACGCTAAAGCTGACCTAGCGAAGCTTGCCGCCTTGACTTAAAAGTATGACTCGGCTATGTTTTCGTTTTACCTCTACAACCAGTAGCATGTCTTTTTGTTTATTTTTGTTTAAAAAAGAAAATAATATAGGCACATGTGTGAGTGCGTTTTCCATAAAAAACTTAACTACTTTGCTGTAATTACTTGAGTCGTTTTCAATTAACATTCGACTTGTCAAGTTCAAGTTGAGCAACTTTTCGTTTAAGAACGAACAAAACGTACACACAAACACCATAAGGGGAAGAAAAAAAAAATTGTCAATTAAAATCAGCATGACGTTGCTGTAGCCCCATAATTGTTCCATCATCATCAACAACAGCAACATCGATTTACAGATCTTAAATGAATGTTATATTTTGTGGCATTACTATGTTTGCAATGCTCAAGGAATAATAATAATCGATCGGAGCCATAAATTCGATAAGTTGAACGTATTTGGACAGAACTAGTTTCATGTAAAGTAGTTTTGCAGGTGAAAGATGCTCTTTCTCAGAATGAATAAAACGAACGAGAAAATGTCAACAAACTAAGCAACTTTGTCTTCAGTTGCGAAAGTACTTTTATACGAAAAAAATGTCTACAATGTTTCGCACAAATGGAAAAGGTATAAATAAATAAATTATTAATTTTAATGCTATTTAGTAGATAACCACTGTAGCAGTAAAGCTGTATTTAGTTTCTCCACGACAGAAGGAGCAACTTACCAAGTGTAGGTTCAAAAAAATAATAATAAACCGCTATTGACCAGTCTCATAAGAGACCAGCTGAACGAAAAATAGCAACTATAAAATTCACACAATATTTCTTGGAGCATTGAATAATTTAAGGTTCCTTATTCAAAGTTCCAAAGTTGTCGTGTCCGAGGTTCCAGACCTCCCAAACCGTCTGTGAATGAAGACAGAGACAATAGTTACTTTTACAAAATCTTTGTCCCTTTTGTTAGGACCACTGGTTTGAACTCAATGCAGAGTGGAATATAATATAATTTGAATGTAGGCATCGTCGTTTTTCTCTTTACGAATCATATATAATTTTTACTAATAATAATAATAATAATAATTTAATGATTATTTTAAACTTGTTGTGCCAGCGTTAGGTTGAAAAAATTGCTATAAATTATGAAGAAACGAGTAAGAAAGTTAGAATTCAATATTTTGAAGGATAAAATAAATTACAAATCCTGAAAATATGAATTGCTATATGTGAACATCAGTTTAACCTCCAATACCAGGAAAAAACTTAAAAGCATGTTTCATTGAAAGGAGTAGTTCTCGATTTGAGAGTAAATCTTTCGAATTTCAATGAAAAGGTTTATAGCGTAAACCTTGTGGCGTTGGTAGATTTTTACCAAATGTGGGCATACTAATGACATTGGGAATAGTGTTTGGGATTCGTTTTATGACACCGAATGTAACTCTTTTCCGTGAAAAACATTTATAAGATTTTGTCTTCTTTTCGTATTGAGCTTGAAACACAGACTTAAAAAAGTCATTAGAAAGCTAAATTTGAATTCAATGTTTGTTGTGAACAGAGTTAACATCTGCCAGGTTCTACTCACTGTTTTACAATTCAAAATTGTTTTTTTTACCAAAAATTTTATAAATAAAAGTTTAAATTACATATAAACCAAGGAAAAAGCGTACTAGATAACACAAAGTACTTCGTCAGGATTGAGGAATACGCGTGGTATTTCAATTAACCCTCAAATAGCGATCTTTTGTTAGCTATCGGCGTTCTAAGTTGATTTATGAGATTAAAATGATTGCGACCTTCCGCGTTACAAAAACATTCTTTTGGAGTTAAGAGATTCTTTGTAGAATGGAACGTGTCTCATAAGAAAGCGAGAAATTTAACTGGTTTTATTGCAATAGGTTTTCTATAGAAAGTATTTTTCGTAAAAAGATGTTCACTTAGAGTGCAACTTGTATCGTTAAAAGATATTTTTTGTAAAAGCCCTAACATATTATAAACATCCAAAGAACTTTTAAGTGCCTATCAAACGAGAGATTCGTTGTTCCAATCCCAAAATATGCCAAAAATGTTTTTCCACGGGTATCGACTTTCGCGAGGAATTGGCAAGTCATCCGATAGTAAATTCATTGTCATGAAAAGCGCTTTCTCGATTAGCCGTTCGCAATCAGCAAAGATTTGTAGGTCCCTCCATTCACAAGGCATGGCTGTGAGAGATGCCTTAGGCCCCGGGGCGACCCGCTCTGTTGCGCCATTTTATTTATTTATTTATTTATTTATTTATTTATTTATTTATTTTTTAAATTTAAATAAAGGAAAAATACCACACGAATAAAAACCGAACTTTGAGATTTTTCGGTTTAACCACGGATTTTTCTCCTAAGGCTGAGTCAAAGCCTTCGAGGAAAAGCTCATTAGACAATAGACACAGAAGTACAATGAACAAATGACGCGAGTCTATTAAAACAATCGGATAGTATAGTGTGCCTCTCGTGTCATGAACTTTTGTAGATGATCGTCTGTATGCTCCCACAGGGTTGATGAAACTATTTTGCTGATTGGATTACATTAAAGTTGACTTTCATCATTGAAGCACATTGTGATATGCGATTTGATAGCAGGCGTAAGAGCAAATAAAGTGAATGGTTTGGCACCAAAACAAAACATGCCACGTACAATAATTGACCATGTGAAAAAGAAAAACATGTGTTTTTTAAATTCAAACCACAAACATTTAAGGATTGAATGCCTTGTGTTTTGTTAATTGTCACAGCGAATGCAAAAAGATTCGAAAATTGATTTTGTAGAAATTCAAATGCCTAATCGGTGGGGATCATCAAAATTCGCGGAATGAGAATTTCATCACCATAAGATGCTCTTTTAAATACCGTCGAGTGAATCACATTCATCACCAGTATTCTTATCTGTTGCATTGCATAGTTTTAGCTGGTTTAGATATTGTAGCATAATGACTACCGAGCTAACCTTTAGTTGTAAATTGTGCGAGTGTAAGTCAGGCACAGTTTGAAAATTCAGTTCGATAGTTGGTACCCGTGGCGTGATGGTTAGCATGTCCACCTGTTAACCCAGAGATTCGAGGTTCGAATCCAAGCAGAGGCAAAAATGTTTTTCCACGGGTATCGCCTTTCGCGAGGAATTGGGAAGTCCTCCGTTAGTAAATTCATTGCCATGAAAAGCGCTTTCTCAATAAGCCGTTCGGAACCGGCAGAAAATTGTAGGTCCTTTCCATTCCCTCACAAGACATGGCTCTGAGAAATGCGGTAGGCCCAAGGGCTCTTAGCTCTGTTGTGCCACCCTATTTATTTTTTATTTTTAGTTGGCAACTTAAAGACTTTCTTTTGTTACACAATTTGAATGAGTGAAGAGTATCAAGTTAAGCAATTCACATCTCTATTTGTATCCTCATAAGTTGTTTCTTTACATAGCGCTACAGAAACAGATTGGATTACTTGAGGCAAGCGTTTATTACATGGTGGTACCCGTGGCGTGATGGTTAGCATTTCTGCCGGTTAACCGAGAGGTTCGTGATTCGAATACCAAACAGAAGCAAAAATGTATTCGTCCTAGATGATGATTTTAGACGCTATTCGAATTTTAACTCATGTGGAATGTTTCGTAACGTTAAACGTTGGTTGTTCAACAGTTAGAAGGCTTACTGTCAACTTTAGCGCTAAATGAGCCGTTAGGCATTCTTCTTCCGATATTTCAGAAGCACCGCAGTTTTTAGATCTTGCACAAAAAGCGACCAAAATGACATCAGGGATGTCTTCCGCGTTCCATCAGTGAAATCGGGTATCTACAATAAATACGCCAGCATTTCTATCATCGATTGCTTTTATCAATTTTTAATAGACTTAATTTTTAACAGAGTTACATTCGTTGAACTAATGAAATAATATCACTTATTTGTTCCACAGGCCACGTGAATTTGAAGGGAGGCATATGGAAAAGATGATAGTAAGTAGAGTATTTGATTTGGAGATGCGAGTAAAAAAATTCTTATCTAAAAAGTTCTTTTGAAAATGTTGCTTTAAAACTTAAAGAACCCAATATAAATGTTGTACCCTAGAATTTGTAAACGCACGCAACGGAAAAAGTAGCCCAACTTTTAACTTTTGCGTCCGGCAGAACTGATGACATGCGCAGTCAAAACGAATTTGAAGTTTTCTCTTCACACCGCAACGGATTCTATGGGTCACCCCAATCCGTTGTGTCCGGTGAAACTCACTGCTGTCAGTTGAATCCGGCAGCGAACGGACGCAACGGATTCTATGGGTCGGGGCTTTTATGCATATACATGCAAAACCGAACTCAAATAAAAAAGCAGATCGCCTCTAGTTACAAATCTGCTTTTCCTTTTCCACTTGATGACATGTCTTTACTGCTTTTTAAAGCACACCATACCATATTCGTATAAACATTGCATTTTACAACACAGCTCGACTAGCATTACTATAGGTGCTAGTTACAACAGCAACCTCTGATGATAGAGGCCATAACATGAACTTGTCAAATCCAATGATAAATTGCACCTAACAACATCTGCAAATAATTGCTCCCTTACGCCTCGTCTTAATGATACAAAGCTATTTATTTTTATGAAAAATGTCTTTCGGCTCTGACACCAAAGCCATACCAGTTCACTGTCGTCAGCGGAAATACCACCATAATTAGCAATCTGGTGTGAGAAGTAAAATATAAAATGCCAATCGCCAAAGAACTGCACAGAAAAAAAAAACCAAAGTTACCATTCATCTACTGCACCGTTCAGTTTTCAAGAATTGCCTGCACCTTTCATTAGATCAGGCAAAATTTTCATTTCAATTAGATTCTCGTCTCCATACTATACAAGATAATACAACGCGTGATTATCATTATGACATAAGACATGTAAACATCAACAATTAAATAAAAATCTCAAGGCATTCGCTTACACGCTAAAGTTTGTTATTCAAATTACTACGTACAATTTGATTGGCTTGTCCTAAAAACTGCACAATCAACTCATCGTCTTCTTCTGCCACATCGTCGTCGTCCATTCCGTCACTGCTATATCCATTTGATGTGTTGTCTCTTGCACCGTCACCTGTGAATTTATCTTTTTGCTCTTCACAATCGACTATTTTTCGCGGCGTAATTGGACAGAACGCATCCATTTGAATATTTTTAGTCTGATCAAGGTTTAGATTTGATACTTTTGACACCACACCGGTTGCTTTACCATTATTCACATTGTCACAAGCGTCACTTGGTTTCATTTTATCCGAATTGACAGCACTGTCACCAACACTGTCTCCATTTAAAACACTCAATTCACTATCACTGAAATCGAATTCTTCACCGATTTCGTCATAATCAGGGGAGTTTTTTAAATTATTCTGATCGTCTCGCTGTTGATCATAGATCAATCCATTGGATTGTTTTAAAACTTCCGACATTGCTACACGTTTAGTTTTGGAGTTTATTTCGCTCTTTCCTTTTCAACCCCATTCGGCCACGACAATAACAATCTATCAACGTGTAGGCCTAAAAAGTTTATCTTTAAAATTAAACTGGATTTGTATCTTACACGTTGTCATTCATTATTTTTGCGCGATCTCTTTCGCCGTCGACGACTGACTAACGACAAAGACGTTGACAACTAGCTCAAGCTGCGTCTTGCTAAGAATACAAAACGAAAACCCCAGTTGCTGCGTCGCGTCGTGTATACCCCCCTTCCAGAAAGAAAAAAAAGTAAACAGACACAAATAAGTGCGGGAGATAATTTCAGCGGAGGGTGTTCCGCAGTAAATAATCTTATCTGACAAAACACCTTTTTTTGTCTTATTGCTTTGATAAGATATCATTGACTGACAATTATTTTTGGTTGTGAGTTAACTGTTTCTCAAATCTTGAAGTAAATAAAGCGCAGCTACACTTCCCAATTTTAATTTGAGAACTTTAAGTTGGCTCTACTTTGAAGTTTGAAATTCATATTCGTATTCGATTGTCTTGAGATGCACAGATACGTGTCCCGACTTTTTTACTGTAGAAGCATATTTGATAGTTCAAATCCGTAAGATCGTACTTTTTTGATTTTGTTTTTCTTTGGCTTCAATCAGAATGTACATATGAGGGTTTTAATATGAAGATAACGATTGGCTATTTTTGCGGTGTTGTTAAAGAAGAAGTCTTTTCTTGGTGGAAAGTAAAGTTTTATGTTTCAACTGACCCAGACACATTGGATAGGGTGTTGTTACCTAATACTTTTGTTGCAGAGGTATCCAACTGAAGGTGATTTCTTTTATTTTCTTGAGTAAGCGAAGGTGGTAAACTACAAAGAGAGATCTTTCAATGCATGCCGCCTTGTGATAAAGTACTCAAAGATGGTATGGAGCAGTTTACGATGTATTGTTTGCATCGAAATATGTGTAGAAATAGTAAAAATGAAGTGTGAGATAAAGTGAGTCAAAGTAAACAGATATAGTAGTGGGTGGAGAAAAGGTTTCACAAGATTATTTTTATGCGGATAAGGTTGTTGCACTACTGGGACACGACACACGACGCGACGTCTTGATATTTTTCTATGATACTCTTCGAGAGTACAAAGAAGTTGTAATGCAAGATGGAAAATAAAAGATTACTGCGTTCTATTTATTACGGCCGTGATGTTTGGCAGTCGGTTTGAAGGTTTAAGACCGCCTTCTTACTATCGAAACCAGTTGGTTAAGTTTTGTTCAGGAGTTTGATTTTAAGATCAAATCGTAATTTTTTATGTAATCAGGCATCAAAGTGATCGTGGAGGATGGTAAAAAGAAGACGCTGTAAGTTAAATCCTTCGGTTAGAAACTGCAACGACAGGCTAAACTTCCGCAATTTTGGTTCCCACGAATACACGTACAAGTGCGTGAGTTTTAATTTTTCATGAGTGGAGTTTCTGATGAAGTGCAGGGTTAGTTTTGAAGTAACTCAGCGTCAATTCTTAGAAACCTTTACCTCCATTGTTTAGAGGCAAGAGTATAAACGTCGCTGCTAGCTGTGCTCTCAGTTCAACCAACCCCTAAATTTGAGTGACACCTGATGTGTGTGTGGTACCCTTGGCGTGATGGTTAGCATGTCTACCTGTTAACCCAGAGGTTCGAATCCAAACAGAGGCAAACATGTTTTTCCACGGGTATCGCCTTTCGCGAGGAATTAGCAAGTCTTCTGTTAGGAAATTCATTGCCAGGAAAAGCGCTTTCTTGATAAGCCGTTCGGAACCAGCAGAAAAGTGTAGGTCCCCGACAAGGGCAATGGTTGTGAGAAATGTGCTAGGCCATAGGGCTCCTCGCGTTTCCGGGGGCTCAGCGAAAATTCTTGGTGGTCCAACCGAAAAGCTGGTTGGTGAATGGAATTGGATCTAAATACAAGTGAAAATTCTTGCTTGTACACTGACCAGAAGAGAAGGGATAAAACCATCACAGCCATAGCTCCTGGAGGTTGGACCGGCACGTCGGTATATCCAGTCCAGTCTACATACACTGACCGGAAGGGATAGGGCCCAGATCGGTAGAGAGGAAGAGGAGACAGTAGACTGCCCTTTACAGAGCGGCCATCTCTTCTCTGTATAATGGCTGAAATACATGTAAGTAGAAATCATATCGCAGAGGAATTACAGGACACCAGCTTTTATGAAGCAAAACATTTATGAAGATTCTGCTTCATTCCTCTACACAGCATCAGCACTGTGCGAGGAGGAAGCACTTCCACTCAGTCAGATGAATGTTGATTTGGAAGTCGCAACCTTATTGGTGAAGTGCTCTACTCAGCAGACTGCTGTCTGGTAGAGTGCTCCTTTGCTTAAAAGTCAACTCTTCCAAAATACTCTTTTAAAATCTTCAATTCATGGCACCGGTATTGACGCGAGTTAGGAACACTGCAGATGTTCTACAGCGTCTCGGTACTTAGAATGCTGGTATGGAAATTATGAAGTGGAACACGAAGTTCATTCCCTTAGGGAGAGCAAGAACAAGGATATTGGAGACTTGTTCCGTTATGGGAGTGGAACTTATCAAAGATTTTAGGTATACAACTTTCGTTCACATTTTCATCTTGGAAGGATTTATTTCTAATTGGTTGTTGGATGGATGAAGGAGTATTTATCATTGATATTCAATCAGATTAACCTTACAAAATCCAAAGGTTACATGTAACAAGTTTCCCATGTTGAATACAAAAACACACCTAGTAGCAATCCAAGAAACAAGGGCCTGGAAAGGTCGAGTTCTTGGTCTTAGAGGTTTGCGATGTTGACATACTCTATAAAGAGCGATCTGACTTACTCCGACCGTGTCTTGTCATATCGAGTTGCATTCCAGCAACTAAATCAATTTTTCGATCAAGACTTGGCTACGGTGACGTAAACTACGAAAAAAACGGTGAGTTGGAAACTTTCGATGTTGCGTCAACTTCTTTTCCATGGCATTTCATTTTGCCCACTCCTACATTCAGAGGCTCTGGAGCTGATGGAGTTCTGGGAAAACCGGAAGTTGGGGCTTATCATGAGCTGCGATGCTTACGCTCTAAGCCAGGTTTATGGCAGCACCAAATGAAACAGGCGAGGCAACCATCTTATTTTTATTCTGTCCTCCGACTAAGACAAGAGCAACGTTGGAAATCGGCTAACTTTTGTATTTTGTTACGACAAGATGACAGGAAGCAACTGACTTTACAATATCAAACAGACCTAATAAAAATGTTAGTAACTGGGAAGTTCTGCCGGACGTGTCACTATGGGATCATTAAATCCCCATGTAGCAAAAGTGGTTTCTACCCATTTAGTTACAAGGAATCACAAAAAAACCCAACTTAATAAAACCAAAGCGATGCGTATGAAGTTACATTTGAAAATAATTTGCATGGCAACAGAAATACAAAAAAAAAACTCCAAGTCTGACTCATTACACTTAATTGGATAAAAATGAAACAACTACGCAAACCACCAACCACCATTTCAAATGTCTTGTTTTGTCTGATTTTCAACACACAAACGTGAAGTTGAACTTAAGGTCGTCTCGTTGCTATGAAAGTCGTTAATCAAAAGCTTGAGCAACCGGCAGAAGCACACCTTGCTAATGGCTTGCGTAAGCCATATTTCAATTAGTCTGGCCTTAGATTGAGTATAATGCCGCTAACAATTCAACGCAAATTATAATAAATATAAAGCACTCCTTCGTATATAGAGAAAAAGCGTCAATGATCTTTATTTAAGTCACAGCGAAGTTGAATCTTTAATCAAAGAGCGTATATCTGAGCGATAGCAGTTGTGTGTTGATATATATGTATGGCGATGGCCTATAATGAAATAAATAAAACACTTGGTGTTTGCTTTGCCATTTAATCTTTTTAAGCTACTAATTAAAGGCAGAGCATGTGGAGAACCAACGAATAAACACCGTTTGAAGCAAGTGCTCGCGGGTATTATTGGAAAATTTATAAAAACTGACAGATAATCTAATCGCAATATTGCATAGCAGATATACTGCACCTTAAAAAACTGAAGAGGTAGAAGATACACGTTCATAGTCACATTTGAAGGGTGAATTGTAGTTTAAACAAAAAAAGAGCATTCATACGCAAACAGATGGTGAACATGAACATATCATTAAAACGAGTGAGCGAATGACGCATGTTTTTCACAGCTAAGTTGAGCTTCAGTTTTTGAAATGGACTTATGATACAAAACATTTAAACATGAGCGGCAAAATGTTTATTTGAAAACATTCAGTGTGCTCTATAAAAGCTTGATCGACTTACACACAAAACAACAAACGTTTTCATTTGATTTTCGAAAATCGAATAAATTTTCTTCTTTGACAGGACAAGGTTTCGTTTTAGTTAAGACGCAAAAATTTTAATTTAAAACAAAACAAAGAAAAAAGTACATTCGTTTGTCATTCCCCCCCAATAAAACATCAGCAGTTATATGGTCTTGTAGACATATAAGCGAATACTTCCTCCAACTCATGCGATATAAAAGATAACAGCCGCTTTCATTATTATTTCATAAAATTGCACGCTGACTTTATTATTTGTCGCCACAAACCCAACTATGACTCACGAGTTCTCTATGAGTTTGAGTGTTTGCCATGTTTTCCGTGTGCTTAATGCATTTGGGAAGTTAAGTTGCAATGTGGGAAACTGGAATGTCTTACGAAATTTTTAACAGAGAAAAAACTTATCATCAACTCAAACCTATAAATTTCACATGGCACGTAGGGGGAGACGATTCAGAATAGGTCCGTTCGTTGAACTTTCCGCAAGGTTGACCCAGGTTCTCTTGACAACCCTATGAGTTGTCAAAAAAACCTGGGTTTTCCAATCCTCAAAAAACGCTAAACCACAAATCACCACACATCACTGTCATTTAAAAAAAAAAAAAAAGTACATGCCATTTGACAGCTCTCAAATCGCTACAGCAAAAAAGCTAGGGCTAGTTAGGGGAAAATCTATGGCAAATCTATGGCTCAAAAAACACTCAATTTGACATTCAGGGCGAATTTAGGGTTCTCAAAAAACGCTTTGTGGCGACCCTAGGGCAACCCCACAGTTTCAACGAACAAACCTAATATTTGTTTAATAGAAGTTCTCATGCTGTCTCTTTGAAGAGATCTTAAGCAACGTAATGTTCCTTGCTAGAATACGTACATGTTAAACCTGAGCCAAAAAACAACAACAAAAAATAATTGGGGTTTCAAGTCACTTGTGGAACTTTAAATTTTCCTACCGATTTAGTAAAAAATTTACCTTATCTTTTAAAAAATTATTATTAAAAACCAACCAAGCCGCAAGGAGGGAAATAGAACACCCTTTTTGTCTCGTCTTATCCAAAACACCCTGTATTACAAAAAAAAAAGGATGGATTTTATCTGTCAGTCATTTGGCAATGTAAAGGGGTCTTTGGCAAGACATCACCGAAAAGGGTCCTTTGGTTCTATAATACGGCTATGATATAAGATCAATCATCGTCTATGCGCATGGGCGTAGCCAGGTAGGGGCAGGTAGGGGCAAATGCCCCAACCTAAGCCAAATGTCCTCGAAAAATTCTGCGTTTTTTAAGAAAAAATTAATCTTTGTCCTCGAGGACATTTGGAGAAAATGCTGAAACAACGAGGACTTTTCAAAGAGTATCGTAAAAAACGAGGACAATTTGGGAAAAAAAAAACGGAAAAAAGGAGTATCAATGAAAATTTTTATAAAAAATGAGAACAATTCGCAAAATTGCCGTAAAACGAAGACTTTTCAATGAGATTTCTCGTAAAAAACGAGGACAATTTGGGAAAAAAAGGGGAAAAAAGGAGAATCAATGAAAATTTAAAAAAAAAAAAAAAAAAAATTAGCACAATTCGCAAAATAGCCGGAAAACGAGGACTTTTAAATGAGATTTCTCGTAAAAAACGAGGACAATTTGGGAAAAAAAAGGAGTATCAATGAAAATTAAAAAAAAAAAACTGAGGACAATTCGCAAAATTGCCGAAAAACGAGGACTTTTAAATGAGATTTCTCTTAAAAAACGAGGACAATTTGGGGAAAAAAAACGGAAAAAAAGGAGAATCAATGAAAATTTTTATAAAAAATGAGGACAATTCACAAAATTACCGAAAAACGAGGACTTTTCAATGTGATTTCTCGTAAAAAACAAAGACAATTTGGGAAAAAAGGGGGAAAAAAAGGAATATCAATGAAAAATAAAAAATGAGGATAATTCGCAAAATTGCCGGAAAACGAGGACTTTTAAATGAGATTTCTCTTAAAAAACGAGGACAATTTGAGGAAAAAACGGAAAAAAGGAGAATTAATGAAAATTTTTATAAAAAATGAGGACAATTCGCAAAATTGCTGAAAAACGAAGACTTTTCAATGAGATTTCTCGTAAAAAACGAGGACAATTTCGGGAAAAAAGGGGGAAAAAAGGAGAATCAATGAAAAAAAAAAAAAAAAAAAAAAAAAAAAAAAAAATGAGGACAATTCGCAAAATTGCCGGAAAACGAGGACTTTTAAAAGAGATTTCTCTAACATCTAGAAATATTACACGAGTATATTTGGACATTTATATTTATAATTCTTCGAATCAAAATATTCTCCAGAAATTCTGAATCATCTGAATGCGGCATTTTGAATGCTATTACAGAACATGCTAAAGGCAAATATCCTACTCTATTTTTAGAAACCAAAAAATGATACTTTAAAAGTATCTCTCAATATTCTTGTCAATAAATATGTCCTACTTTTTTTTTTCAAAAAAATGTCCTCGTTTTTTCATTGATTTTTGAGAAATTGTCCTCGAAAAAAGACCTAAAAAAATTCCTGGCTACGCCCATGTCTATGCGTCAGTTGTTTGGTGGAATAAGCTCTAGCGTAAATACGTTATTGCCTCGTTTTCAAAGAACAATTTGTCTTGGTGTTACTTGAGCCTTCCTTAGCACACCGGGAGCTGGCTCTTGACTCACTGCTGAATCTTCCTCCCTTGATACCATCATGGGGTGTACTCTCAAGACCAGTTCTCGTTTAAAGAGATGTGGTCTCTGGCACTATTCGCAATGGAGCTTTGAGGAACTCGCAAGCAGCAGATCTTTTGACTCACGTCTAATGGATATGCCGCCTGAAACGATGATCCCAGGACTCAAACTGTCAACCAACTTTCCTTCGGTCCAGGACTGGCACGCTCCAGAATCTGAGCCTGCAAAGAACTGTTATCGAATCTTCACAGATTGTTCCAATCAAAATCTTGGTCCCATTTCTAAGGACGGTGAATGGAGAAAAAAACAAAACTAAAAGGAGGGCATAAAGAACATAAGACATAAATTCATCTTAATAGATGAACCCCTATTCACGCTCGAGAACCCAAAGCTAGAATGGATTCCTAATTAAATTCAGTTATCGAATAAATTAACGTTTTGCTTAAGAATGAATTGCAAATGTAATGCATAAAATAAACAACTGTATACAATATATTGAGCTTATGGAATAATAGTCGGAATGAAGTCATCGAACATTCCGCTAGTATAGCAATACAAAACTTGAGCCGTGAATTTTGAATTGAAAGCATTTGCCTACGAGGTGGTGTGCACACTTTTGCTTATACGAAAAACCCAACATTCAATACAATTTGTTTATAAAAGTCAAAAGTTTAAATGATGCTCATTACTGACTATCATACATACACGCATAGGGTGGGGTAACAGAGCGGGAAGCTCCAGGGGGTATCGCATTTATCACAATCTTGCGCTTTGAGGAAATGGAGGGGGACCTGCAATTTTCTTTCGATTCCGAACGGCTAACCAAGAAAGCGTTTTTCATGGCTATGAATTTACTATCGGAGTTCTGAACTAGATTTTTCTGTAAATTTTTTTTTAGTGAATAGCCGAGACGCATGAGTTCGTATCCCACGAATATTTTACCAGCCCAGTGTTATCTGATGGAATAACAACCGCCTTATTGTCATATACAGTGGTGGACACAAGTTTAGCACACTGAGATGGGTACTACTATATTTTCGATTTTTTCTCTTGTTTTGTTCCAAGCAACGGTACATTTTGGGTTAATACATATGACAACAAGTCAGAGAAAACAGAACTGTGCATTTTCTTATGTAATCCAATCTCATAGTGAAAAATCATTGATAGTTTGTCATTTGCATTGTTTTTGGTTGGACATCAGTTTAGCACGTGTACAAATTTTGGTTATTTTACTTTTAATTTGTGGGTTTTTAAGAGAACAATATTATTTTCGAGGTAATTTTATATCTTCTTAATGTTGTAAATTTAAAATAAAACTTAAAAAACATTAAATAGTCATGGCAAAAGAGCAATGGTGTTCTGAGGACAAAAGAAGTCTTATCATTAAGATGAAGTCAAAGGGTCGCACAGTAACGGAGATTTCTGAGCTGCTAGAATGTTCCAGGAAGATGGTATACAATGCTCTTAGACATTTTGAAAAGTATGGAGTGACAAAAAATGTAAAACAAGCCCCTCGCAGAAGAAAGACAACAAAGAGGGAAGATAAAGTCATTTACATGATATCCAGCAAGGATCCATTTAAAACCTCTAGTGCCATTCGAAATGAATTAATGGAGAATTACAATGTCAATGTTTCCTCAAGAAGCGTGAGAAGACGCCTAAATGAAAAAAAATTGAGGGGGTGCATTGCACAAAGAAAACCATTGGTTTCGAAAAAAAATTTGAAGGCTAGATTAGAGTTTGCCAAATTACATCTAAGCAAAGAACTAAATTTCTGGAAAAATGTACTTTGGAGCGATGAATCAAAGTTCTGTCGATTTGGATCAGATGGAAAAAAATATGTTTGGCGCCCACAAAACAAGGAACATGACCCAAAATACACCATTAAGGCGGTGAAGCACGGCGGTGGAAACGTGATGGTCTGGGCTGCCTTCTCTTGGCACGGTGTTGGTCCAATAGTGAAGATAGACTCCAAAATGGACCAGCACCTGTATAAAGATATTATACTGAACCATATGATACCATATGCTGAAGATAATTTGCCAGTTTTATAGCTCTTCATGCACAATGATCCTAAACACACTTCAAAACTAGTGAAAAGTGCCTTAGAGGTCAATAGAGTGAATGTTTTAAAGTGGCCGGCTCAATCACCCGATCTGAACCCGATCGAAAATTTGTGGAATGATGTTGAGCGACACATTGAAAAACAAAAACCGAAAAATTTAACAGATTTGTGGCAAGAGATATACAGAATGCTTGGTATTCAATACCTAAGCAACGCTGTGAGGCCTTAGTCGAGAGTTTGCCAAGAAGACTCAATTCAGTCTTAAAGAATAAAGGATTTCCAACAAAATATTAAACAAAATGTAGTTTTAGTTACGGTAAGTAACATTATCAAGCAGTTTTATTGAAATGTGCTAAATTCATGTCCAGACAAAAATGTATGTTTTCTGTTATTTTTATTTATTTTTCTCTTTCAGATACAAAAAGTATAAGAATGTATTTTGGAATAATATACTTGTATGTGTAAATAATGTAAACAACATAAAAATGAATATACTGATATAGAAACAAATTTTGTAAATATAGTTTATCCTTTTCTTTTATTAACGTGCTAAATTCGTGTCCACCACTGTATTTCACCACAAAAAAAGGGAAGATTACTATCCTTGTAGTTCAATGTACCGGGAATCGGTAAGAGAGTTTATTGTCAAAACATCTTTTTTATAATAATTAATAAAAAAATTTACGCAACCAATTCATCAAAAGACGATATTCAAAGACTGTACTCAAATAGCATACATCAGAAGACGACAGAAAAAAATTTTGTACATTTCTTGCCCGATAGTTGGGGCAGGGCGCCTTCTTTGAACGCCAATTTATTATGATAAATGATCCGCATACACCATTATTTAAATTTTAAAGCGAACAGAACCAATTTGTTGGAGGTTGGATAGACTCAAAGCGAAGAACTAACACTTTCGCTTCCTATTTCCGGTCATTCATTTACTTATAAAATTTATTCAAAGACAATTATTTAAGTTTCATAGCCCGTGATGTGACTTTGTTGACCTTTCCTCGAAATTAAATAAACGTCTTCTCGTTCTAATGGGTTGTGTCAATAACCATGACGTCACCTCACACAAATCGTTTTTTTTTTTTTTAAGACGTTTGTTGATTCTCTCTGTTTTCTACTTAATGGATTGCGTCACTTCTTAAAAATAGTTGCAAACCAGGTTTAAAGACACAACGAGAACGAAGTTATTCCAAGAATCAACGCACGTTCTAAACTCTTTTGGACGAAAATGACCATGTCAAACTACCTGAGAAGGTCTTACTCGTACATTACAAAAATCAACCTCTATTGAAACAAAACCGGCATCGACACCGAACTTTTTTCTGGTTCATCAGTCTAAGATATCGTCGGCAGCAGCGAGAGAAAAATGTAACATAAATTACACTTAGGTGTTGATTTCAGATTACAATCGCCAATTAATGAATGACATTTATCTCCAACGTTTTAATTACAATTTAGATCTTTTTTCACACTTTGTTATTCGATACCGACGAAAAGTATTTACCCGAAAGAAGCAAAGACGTTCGTTTATTAACAAAAATGTTTAAACTAAACAAAACCCGGCTCTCTTCTATGAATCACAAACGGAAACTAAACGCGGTTTTTTGGTAGTTCACCGTTGCCGTTGCTCGAATGTATTGGCTGCCGGCAGGCATATCTTGACTTGAACGCGACGTGGTTTAAGGTGTTGTTTGTGGTGGATGATTGTCAGAGTATAGCAACCTTACCACACATCTATAAAAGTAACAACTTCTCCAGATGATTGTCGGTAGTTTAGTTTTGTTGTTTTTTATACTTTTTTTGTTATTTGACAGTTCGTTTTTGATATATGTACTAGTTTCTGTGGTTTCTTTTTAAATTATATTTGATAAACTTTAACGCGAACAGGGGGCGCTCATGTGAAAGGAAACATTTATACCCAATTCTATTACACAAAAGTTTTATCAGTTGTTTTTTGTTCGAGTTACCTACCACTGACCTTGATTATGTTTACTTTAAATGTATTCTGATAAAAAAAAAAACTGCATTATAAAGTAGAATGGAATGTTTGATAAAAGTTCGTACTTCACTACCCAGGAGCACGTACAATTACGTAAGCTCAACAACGTTTATTTTATAAATATCTGGAAGGCATTGATTGTAGGACACTTTCAAAATAATATTTACTAACTGACGGCTTTTTTGGATTGGTTGTAGGTCACAAAATCAGCATAATTTGAGATTATCTGAAAAATGTGGTTAATAAACCCCTGGATATTAAATAAAAATTTTAAAGTTTTGGGCTTAACAGTCAAGTCGATAATTTCATCTCAAATTTAATTTAATAGAATTTAATGGAAAAACAGAAAACAGTGACAATAAATTGACTTAAGTTGATGAAGCTGTATGCAACGATTTTTGTTGCACACAGAAAAAAAACATCGAATCTCATGTAGCAACGAATCGGTACAACCTACTACGGTACTAGCTGACTCGCTCGTCGGTGTAGCTCGGATCTTACGGTGACCGAATTAAATAAATGAATAAAAGTAGTTTCTAAGTTCTCGGTTACGTTCCCGATCTAATCTATTTTGCTCGGGGACGACACCACATTGCAATGGTGAAAAAGACTTGACATCGTTTCAATGGTTTTTGAATTCCCGTGGGAATGTGGAGTTGTAATAGGTACAGTATTTTCTAGTCGGAGAAAATGAAGCACTCTAACAGTAAAATAGTTTTTGAAATCAGTCCAGAAAAAATATGTCAGTTGCCAGGCTCTCAACCCTTCGCAGCCACACACCAGCAACTAGTTTTTCTTATGCGATGCACACGAAAAAAAAACGCTGTGAGTCTGTCAGTGGAACACAAGAAAATAGAATCCAAATAATTGGAACGATTTTTTTTATATATAATTAACGCGCACATCAAGGGGTTATGACTACCTTTAAAATATTATAGCGAGCATTTAGGAAAATAGGAGAGGATTTGAAAGGAGACATCGATGCACGTTGCTTTTGAACTTTTGTGAGCATTCCACATTCGGGTGGTGCGACTAAAATATGAATCTTTATACTTGACTGTGCGACCGAAGTTGGGCTCAAGGTAAAACTGATGAGCATTCCTTCCGAGGCCGGTGTTGCAGTTAAAATGTTTCAGGGGAGGAATGCAGCTGGCTATTTCACTGTTTGTAGAAAAAGCGATAAACGAGGCAGGTGACCTTTCGACGATGTTAAAGAGAATCAATCGATTCTGCGATTGAACGAACTATCACCTATCAATCTTAACGCTGCGCTCTTTATACTCCATTATACTCCAGTTTTGGGCAGATAAAAGCCTTATAAATTGTAGCCAGAACAGAAGTTGTGTAGAACTTCCTGCTCAAGAAGCCTAAGCATTTAGCAGCGTTTTGGCGACTTCAAATATGTGGTCATTCCAAAGAAGATCATCGTTTACACACATACCAAGTACTGACATTTTGGCTAAAATTTCCATCAGCTGACACGAAAAATGAAATTGCATTAGGGATGCAATTCCTTTAGTGATTTGCAATCGAATGATCTAACATTTGTATTTCAATTCGAAAGAAAAACTAGTTTTTATTCCATTTGAAAAAAATTTTCTGATTCGTTTTCCTTATCGCTATGACTGGCCCCTTACCCTGGGACAATGTAGCATTCTAGCTGTGAAAGAAGTTTTGAAATCGGAACAGTATTTTCAAAGTTCTCGGTAATGCTCCAGTTTCTGTTTCCATTCACACGGGAATATGGGGTAATGTCATGTAATTTTTCAGGCTCTAAACTATCTCTGTTCCAACTTTCATTCAAATCGGCTTAGTTGTTTAGGAGCCTATTCAACCCTTATACTATTTAGATCATCTTTATTTTTAATTTTCAAATTGGCTCAGAAGTTTTGGAGCCTATTCAATACAAACACTAAGATCTCGTTAACGTTTTCATTTCTGTTCCCAAGAAAATATTGGGATGAAGCTTAGTATTACTAATTACTATTTCCTAGGCTCTCGATTATCTCTGTTCCAACTTTCATTAAAATCGGGTTAGTTGTTTTGGAGCCTATTCAATACAAACAAACAAACAAATGAACTGCTGGACCGATTTCAAAAATTTTTTAACTTTAAGAATGCCTGAGTAGCTTATATAGATGGGCATACAGGGTAATATCTTGAGTCCTTTTTTTCTGTTATGCCAAGGAATTTTATAATTTCGAGCAGTGATCAAGATCGCAAGAACGCATTATGTCCAGTATATTTTATTTGGAAAACAATTGCCTCTAAGTCACATATTACCTGCGTCTACTAATTTGCGCTGGGTGTTCTTGACATACATTTGAGTACGTGGAGACCCGCCACCGCGCCATACGCCGCCTAGAGAATTTCTCACAATCTACAATTTTTCGCCGATTCCGAACGACGAATCGAAAAAGTACTTTTCATGTCAGTGGAATTACTCTCAGAGCACTTGCCTATTTCTTGCAAAAGGCGATACCGGTGAGATTTTCCTGGTATTTGAACCTTGAAATTCCAGGTAAAAGGCAGACATGCTAATGGCACCACGAACAGAAGTGTTTTATTCACACAAAAACAAAACGTTAAAATAAAAACAGAAGCAATTTAGGATTGTTCCCATGGTTTTCAAAATGAGTACTTTCCGAAGTAAAACCAAAAAAATTCGTAATAAAACTCTTGACAATATCAGATGCATGTATTCAGGTTCAGATTTAAACAAAGCTGAAGTTCGAATTTCAGATTCCTCAATGAGGTTTTCAATGAATTTGCCGACTTAACGAAACTTTCACTCAGGACTTATCTAAAAAAAAAATCATACATCACATACCCACAAACAATTTCAAAAACTTTGTTGTTGTATCGAAAATTATTTCCCTAAAGTTTTATCACACTAAAACAAAAAGACCCTTTCATCACGATGCCTAATGTCTACAGAAGAACAATATAATCTTCTAGAGCCTCCATTCAGACCAGACTACTATCTAATTGGAGTTAATCCAGAAAAGATTTCAAAAACATCTATCTACCTTAATAGAGGGGGATTACTTGTTCAGCTCACACAACAAAGGTGCTCTATTTCCCCCCCATTGAATGAAAACCGTCTGTCTACCCATTTATCATCAAGACTAAAAGCGCACTCATAAAAACATCCCAGGCCAATGAACTACATCAACTTCGCGCCGGCCAAATACCAAACTGCAAATAAATGGAAATTGTGGGGGGAAATCTATTGATTTTTCCAACAGCAACCAAAAAAAAACAACACCCTCACCCTTCCCCAAAAGGCGCTTGCTTGTTTCGTTGCATTGGAAAAATCAATAGAGCCAGACTGATATTATATTAAAAGGATTTTCGGGTACTTACAGACTTCCAGGTTCCCTTGTTGGCTACACCCGTTTTTATAGAGGCGTGTATTTCCAGACAATCACTTAAGGATGGGCCCCATTGCTTAGCAAACTTTCCAATAAGTCGACTGTCCAGCTTTAACTGCACCATTTTTAAAAAAGTTTCTTCTTCTATTCACTTGTTCACTAAAAAAGATCAGGCTCTCAACTGTTTCGAATGGGATGAAGTAAAACACTTTAAAACTGCTTTTTATCACTATGCCTCGCGTCCCACCACAGGGATGGATTAGCACTTTGTGGTTGTTTTTAGCACATTGGTATTGCTACAATGATTCTTCTCTCACTCTAATTTGAACTACTCGTAGATTAAGCGACACTTTGGGAAATTATGATGCAGGATTTACAAAAACGAACTGAACACCTCGATGGACACTTTTCGACTGTGCATTTTTTGGGACGATGCTCCTCTTTGGATCGCATCATCATCATCATCACCATGCGCTCCTCCAAAAAAACAAACGGATGATAAAAATAAACAAAAATGCAGGGTAAACGTGTGGCAGAGAAATGTTGTCTGTCTGTGATATATTCAAATGGGGGAGCAGACGTTTCCCCTATTCAATGCGGTGAAACACAGTGAAGAAAGTATAATGAATCGGCACTGCAGTTGCTAGATGTTGTTTGCAACATGTCAGACAAAAATTGCAATTGCGTGTTTGACTTCTCTAATCACTGACTACAACCCTGGGTATTTGGGGATGCAAAGGGAAATTGGTTTTCTGTTGTGTCATACCCCACGCGAGGATAGTGAACTCTAATACATATAACAGCGTCTGGCTACTTTTCAAGCGGATGGTAAAGCGCCTGTGTCTTGTGTGTCTGTGATGTGGTTACGTGTTTCCGATGTTCCTTTGTTCTCGCAACATTGTTTACAAGTTCAATGGAATAATGCGGGAATTAAGGAGGAAGCAGTGTTGATGCATTCAAGCTTCCTATACAGCGGATACTACTTCCGTTATGCAGATGGGCTATTTTGTGCCTTTGTTCTTCTACGCAGACGATTATTATTAATGACGGACACGTAAGTAAGTACATCAGTTTTCATCACTTCAAAGTAATGCGTTTCTGGAGAGAAGTGTGTTTGCATTTATGAACAAACTAGAATGTTTGCTATAACTTTTGCTTTTAGAGAATAAATTTTTAGCTCTTATATGTACAATTGTAGTAAATTCCATAGTTTAGTCTCTACTTTTAATTTTTTAATGTGTTTAGGGAGAAGAACTCGTTCAATTATTTCAAATTAACAAATACTCTTGAAGTCGCACATGTCATTGTTTTTAAAGGCATGGCAATCATCTCTCATCACAAACTACCCTACAATTTCAACTTTCTATTTTTGCAACTATGCTATGCTATGCTTCTAATTTTATTTGGTAGCCTACAAGCTGGGTTTTCAAAAAACTCTTAATTTTCCAAATTTATTAAGTTTTCTTCAAGTTTTGCAGTCTACGTCGATTGAGGTCTACCTAGGATCCGCTATAGATACGTAAACAATATCAGTGCGGAGATCAAAAAAGGAATAACTCTTGCCTACCGTTGTTTCTATAGGTCAAGAAGGCAATTGAGAAACAAAACCCAATCTAGAAAAACCAAGGTAACCCTTTGTAAGACCTTAATCATCCCAGTGCTGCTTTACGGCGCGGAAGCGTGGACATCGAAAGCGGATTAGAAAACCCTTGGTCGTTTCGAAAGAAAAATTCTCCGAATGATCGAGAAGAAGATACAACAACGAGCGGTATGAGCTGAACCGCAACATGGGTATAGCCAGAAGAGTACGCATCGTGAGGCTAGATGGTTGGGCCATGTAGAGCGGATGCACCCATACCCCGGCTCGACGGGTTTTCGAAAGCACATTGCAGGAAAATTGTGGAAGGGGAAGATCTCGTCTTAGGTAGCGCAATCAAATGGAAAAAGACCTCAACCGACTTAGGCCGCGTTTCCATTTGCAAGTAAACTCGCGGAAGTCTTGCAGAAGTTTCTTACAATAGCGTTTACATTGCTATATGAATTCTTGTAATTTCTTCTGCAATAAATACCTTGCAAGAAGCTCATACTGTCGCAATTTATTGCAGAGGTATCTATACAGGAGAGTCATTGATGTCGCAAGAAATTCGGTTATTTATGACGAGAATACGTCAACGTTTATCAGCTGAAATTACAATTTTATTGATAAAAAAGAAAAAGAGATCAACTTGGGTGAGCGATTGGATTTTAAAAGGACGGGAATCTGGTGCCCTTTATAATTCAAACGAACTAAACAAAGAAGACGCTTAACAATATTTCAATTTCACTTGGATGACCACAGTTGATTTGGAAGTTTTTGTGATTAAAAATGGCCCTATTTTAAAAAAGCAGGGCACTCGTTTCCCTGATTCAATATCAACGAAGGAAAGACTCTTCTTGACGCTGGGACTCTTAACATCCCTAAACATTCCATAAATTCGGATTACACTTGTAACGTTCATTTGACCGCATTATTTATCCGCAAGACCATTCATGTACTCTCTTTTGACACATTTTTTATTAAAAACAAAGATATATACGAAACTATTTCGGTAAGCTGCAAGAACTGTCGCGAGTCAATGCAAACCTGTTTCAACCAGCAATTTATTGCACTCGCAAATACTCGCAAGAAGTTATGCAAGGACTGTCGCAATCGAATTTGCTTCGCAATTTCCACTTGCAAGTCACTATCGGACAAACTGTTAGACATTTCTTACAGAAGTTTTCTTGCAAATGGAAACGCGACCTTAGAGTGCAAAACAGGAGAGATCTCGTCCAAAATCGAAATTGTTGGCGTAAGATGTTTGTTGAGGCTCAGGTTCACCCCGAACTCTAATGCCCACCTAAGTAAGTAGGTAAGTCGGTTGAGGTCACCTTCCATATAAATGCGTCACACAGCTCCTCCCACAAATAAACAATAGTATGCTCTCGAAAACCCGGCGAGCCATCGTTTAGTCTGGATTGTAGCTATGCTCATATCGCGGTACAGCTCACACAGTTAGTTGCTGAATCTTGCATCTTCACGAACGGGACCAAAGATCATTTACAATTTTTTTTGCTTTTAAAAGGAATAAGGGCTTTTATCTTCCGTGTCTATACCGGATACTAGGTAGACGAAGTTCTGTACTATGCACCTCGAAGTTATGTCTGCCTATAAGGACGTCTTGTCCAATTCGCCGATGTTCCCTGTCTTTGTTTGATGGCACAATATAATTCTTTCCGCCCTCATTGACCATTAAACCCATTTTTGACGCTTCTGTTTCAATGGTCACAAGAGCACCTCGGACAAACGCTAACGTCTTTCTATTACATCAATATCGTCTGCGTAAGCGAGTAACTGTACAGACTTTTGGAAGATTATGTCTAGCGTTGACGTTTGAGTTTTGCTAAATCTTTTCAACTAAGATGTTAAAAAAAAATCAATGACAGTGTCGAATCAAAGGTATCGGTGAATTCTTTACCGACTTTTAGAGAGCAGTTTCCAAAAGTCACCATGAATAGATGTACGAGCTTTGGAGGGATGCAAAAAATAGAGATGGCTCTATTCAACTCCTCTCTGCAGATACTTGTTTTCTGATATTAGTCCTTAAGTTACCAGTCATTTAAAGAAAATCTTGAAAATATAGCAAACCGGGTATCTTCTGGATCAACCAAAGAAGTACGTTGAGTTTGTTTAATAAAAAATAAACACAATTAACTGAATAATACCCCCCTGTACGCTGGAGCTAAAGTATAGGATTTTAAGAGTAAAAACCCATCTTCTAATTCAAAGGTATCAAAACCCAATAAAAGTATAAATTGTGTAAGATTCAAAAAGACACACAAACGTCTCATTCCTTAGTCCTCCAGTTATAGAACAAATTGCAATTCGATTCGTGCGATCTTGGATACGCGACACAAATAGCTTCACGTCCAATTCAAATTAATGAACAGCCATGAATTTGTTTTGGATAAATAACCGAAACCCCCAATAAATCTCTTTAAATGATATGCAATCTATTTCGAATCGATTTTTCTACACCCATGGGGTGGATAGATTTACAAAATCCGAATCCGGAACAAAGCTGACAAGATCTCTTTTCTCTTGATCACGATCATGATAGCACAACAGTGGGCGCAGAAAAATTACTGCACTTAAACTTAAGGACACGTAGGGGCACAACAAACAGCCATAAACTAAAAAATACTATTGTATACATCTACATATTTAAATTGTACTCGTTTTTTTAGACTCACACACCCCACCGTCTCGTTTCCCCAAATCAAACTATTGGTTTTCTAAAAATAATCTAAAACTAAATTTCATTAACGGGCGGATGGGGACATCGAGACGAGTATATAAATGTAGGTACGTTGCGATCTGATCGGATCAGATCAGAGACGCGTTCTCCTGTCGTTTGATTGAAAATATTTTCAATTTCATTCCCCCCATTGTAGAATGACGTGCAACTGTCACTTTCCCATTTTGACACAAATTTTTGAGAGCTTCCTCCTTCCGTCAAATATTTCCCATCGATATGAGTGTATGACACGTGATTTTTGTCACACGCAACTTTACCTTTTATCTCTCTTCGCACCGGGTGGATGGGAATTTTAGTTTAAGGTTTAGGGAGGACTTCTCTTTTAATCCAACTCGTCCATTCACACGTCTGACTTTTATGGGGTACCGAGATGGAGAGAAAAACAAATAAATAAACGGAAGGAATGAAGAAAAAGAAGCCAAGCGTCGCCAGTGGGTTTCTCTTCTTTTTTTTTTCTTTCTTTTTTTAAGTAGTTCGCGGGAAAGCTGTCACGTTGCAAGACTTTGAAAAGGAAATTTAAAATTCCACATGTAATTGGATTGCCTACAGCTATGAGCAGAAAAAAACTTTAAAAATCTTTTCCAAAACAAAACAAACACCAAAGCAGGAAATAGGATAAGAGACCTCAAAACATGAATGGGAAAAAGTTATTTCCAAAGCTTAGGCCAGGAAGATAAACTTCAAGGGCTAGTACGTCAAACTCTTTACCGAATCGCACCACTCACTCTATGATTAGAGAAGAGTGCTGAAAAAACGTATATAAATTATAAATTGATTTTATGACTTTTTTTAACAACCCAACTCGTGTGATTAAATTTATGTTTAAAACACAATAAAAAATTTTAATTTCCTAGTTTATGACTTAGACAGAGGGTGAACGTATCCGCCCACCAATAGAAAATAGGAAATATTTCATAATTTTGATGAAGCTATATCATCCTTTATTTTCAAATTGTTTGTTGTGTTATACATGACACAAATTGCAAACTTATTATTATTTTTTTAAGCCAGGACCGTTGAAAATGATCATAATGCTGCATGTGCATTGCACATGTCAATTTACTTGTTATTCATGAATTTGTGTTGATTTCAGGCTGATTAAGATAGTTTTTGTATGATCTAAGCTACAAAATCATTTAGATACACCAAAATATATGAAGATATTTAACAAGTATTCGTAGCGTGATGGTTAGAATGACCGCTTGTTAGCCCAGAGGTTCGTGGTTCGAATCCCAACAAAGGCAATAATGTTTTTCCAAGGGTATCGTCTTTAGCTCAGTAATAGTTATGAAAATATAAAAATTCATTTAGTTTTTGAAGTCTAAAAGCTGCCAGTTCAACTTTAAACTCAACTTCTTTAAGCTTTGCTTTGGTTAGGTTGGATTGGGAGTGTAGCCACAAGCAGCATCATCGAAATCAAAAAAGATCCATTGTGCTCCCCGGGATTACAGAGTACAAAGCTTGAGTACTTGAGTACTCTGTTCCTGCAAGAAGCACTTGACGTATGGGCGTATGGCTAAACACTTGAGAAGGTAGTTGGTACCGCATTATTCCAAAATAGAATAAGTATTTGTGTTGACCGTTTTCTGATCCAGATTTATTCCAGATATTTATTAGAATGAAAATGTGCTTTCCAAGTTTAAAAAGTTTCAAAATCTTTGGTCTACTAACAACAGTGAAGCAACTTGTGACGACGACATTAATCATCTGCGTAGAGTGGATAAAATAGCGAGAAAAAACCGCCATCTTCTGCGACAGAAAAATGCTCTCTAAGCTGAAGGGAAAATTGTATACCGCGATTTTCCAACACTCAGAAAATATTCACAATGTTGGACAGTGTACAAAAAATTATAAGAGTAAGCTGACAGCAACTGAGATGAAGATGCTTATTAAAATGATGAGATGCTTATAACGTGTAAGCCTTCACGTAAAAAATAGAGAATGACTGGTCTACACGATCACCAATCACGATCACGATCAAAAGAAGGCTGACCAAAACACTCCTGGTACAGACAAATACAAAGACATCTGCTTTTATTGGTCTCAGACATAGAACAATCCGAAACCGGGAAGCTTGCCTACGCTTTCTAAGGGTCAATGCGGCGTACTCCACGGGTGGATCACTAGTGTGAAGCAGATAAGTGGGAGGTCTGTCACCCCTTCGAGATGTTCGTAACTAACTTACTTACTTACTTAGGTAGGCATTACAGTTCGGGGTGAACCTGGGCCTCAACCAACATCCTTCTGTAACGCCTTCGATTTCGGACGAACTCTCTCCAGTTTTGCGCTCTAAGTCGGTTGAGGTCTTCAAGGTCTTCATCCACTTGGTTGCGCCACCTAAGACGAGGTCTTCCCCTTCCGCGATTTCCTTGCAATGTGCTTTCGAAAACCCGTCGAGCCGGAGCGTTTGGGTCCATCCGCTCTACATGGCCCAACCAGCCTCACGATGCGTGCTCTTCTGGCTATGCCCATGTACAGCTCATACAGCTCGTCGTTGTATTTTCTTCTCCACACTTTCGATGTCCACGCTTCCGCGCCGTAAAGCAGGACTGGGATGATTAAGGTCTTACAAAGGGTTACCTTAGTTTTTCTAGAGTGGGTTTTGTTTCTCAATTGCCTTCTTAACCCATAAAAACAACGGTAAACAAGAGTTATTCTCCTTTTGATCTCCTGACTGACGTTGTTTTCCCATGTGTCTAGCGGATCCTAGGAAGACCTAAACTGATGTAGACTGCAGAACTTGAATAAAACTTAATAAATTGAAAAAAATTAAGAGATTTTTGAAAACCCAGCTTGTAGGGTTTCAAATAATTGAAAGCATAGTAGTTGCTTACTGTGATACCCGTGGGGTGATGGTTAACATGACCGCTTGTTAACCCAGAGGTTCGTGGTTCGAATTCCAACAGAGACAAAAATGTTTTTCCACGGGTATCGTCTTTCGCGAGGAATTGTCAAGTCCTCCATTAGTAAATTCATTGCCATGAAAAAAGTTTTCGATTAACCGGAACTGAGGTCCTCTCCATTCCCTCACAAGACATGGTTGTTAGAAAAGCGCTAAGTTCTGGGGCTTCTCGGTCTGTTGCGTTACCCTATTTACTTATTTATTTATTTCTTATTTAACAAGAAGAGGCTGCTCACAAGGCGGCGTTTGTTTGGAGGTTTGGATTACTATGAACTCAAGGCATTC
The DNA here is from genome assembly GCA_914767635.1 of Melanostoma mellinum. Lineage (NCBI taxonomy): Eukaryota > Metazoa > Arthropoda > Insecta > Diptera > Syrphidae > Melanostoma > Melanostoma mellinum. Next base: position 5,214,780 of record OU612059.1, read on the forward strand.
ATGCAGTAGGCAGAACGTCGGCATTCGAAAAACTAGGATCAAAAACTAAAAATGATGTAAACACCTTTACCCTAGTAGAAAGAACAGCAATTACATACATAACTGGTTTCATACGTTCCACATGTCCTTGAAACATGTATGCCAACACCTCACTCAGAAGCCACACTTCAAAAGCCAACTTTAGCTCAGTAACAGTTATGAAAAACTAAAAATTCATTTACAGTTTTGGAAGTCTAAAAGCTGCCAGTTCAACTTTAAACTCAACTTCTTCAACTTAGCTTCGCTTAGGTTGGATTAGGAGTGAAGCCACAAGCAGCATCATCCGAATCAAAAAAGATCCATTGTGCTCCCCGGGATAACAGAGTACAAAGCGTCTTGAGTCCTCTGTTCCTGCAAGAAGCACTTGACGTATGGCTAAAAACTTGAGAAGGTATATAGTTAGTACCGCATTATTCCAAGAAAGAATAAGTATTTGTGTTGACGTTTTCAGATCTAGGCTTATTCCAGATATTTATTTGAATGAAAATGAGCGTAGGGAGGATAAAGTAGCGAGCAAAAACCGCCATCTTCTGCAACAGAAAAATGCCCCAAGCTGAAGGGAACTCTATACCGGGGTTGTACGTCCAACACTCAGACACGATAAACAACGATGGACAGTGTACGGTCGGAAGACTAAAATCTTTCAGTTTCATTTGGGTTCATCACGACATAAATGGAAATGAGATCGCCGATGAACTAGCTAGGCAAGGATCTCAGGCAGCTAACTCAGGACCTGAACCGTCGCCAGCGTCCTTAGTGAGGGCTTCAACGATTGGATCTGCCAAGAGCACAAGCGTAGATGGCATGCCTCCATTGGATCCAGACAGACCAAACGTATGCTCTCCAAAGTAAATAAGAAGACTCCAACATTTTTGCTATCCCGTAGCAGAAAAGACTGTAGAAAGCTTATTGGCGTTGCCAGCCGGCACTTCTCTTTTGCCAAGCATTTAAACGTGTTAGGCTTAAGTGACACCACAGTCTGTGAATCTTGTGGAGAAGATGAGGACACCGCAAAGCACTTCCTCTGTGAATGTCCTTTTTCTCGAATGAGGTTACAGATTCTCGGCGCAGACATGGTGAAAGCTTGAAACTTAGGCTCCTTATCATGGCAGCGTCTTTTGGCTTTTCTCCGAACATTTAGAAAGCTATAACAAATTCATAGAACGTTGATATCTGGTTGTACAATGGACTGGTATTTAGGTCTGAGTGCTCCCGCTGGTTTTTAAAAAACGTCCAACAGAAAAAAACAGTGTACAAAAAATTTTGAGATGCTCCGTACGACAGCAGAAGTAACAAATCTCGATTGGATAAGAAGTACCAAGATGCGTATAAGGCTTCACGTCAAAAAAAAAAAAAAAATAGTGCGTGGAGTCCCTCCACGTGGAAGAAGTAATACTTCCTAATGTGGAAATGAAAATAGGAAGGGGTAGAAATTGATTTTCAATGAACTTATATTGTTTCTTTAAGACAAACTTTTGATGCAACTGTTATATCAACAAATTGAGAGCGGTGCCAAAAAGTATGCAATCGATAATCCGCGTTAAACGTTTAACCTTTAACGCAACCTTGTTTAAAGTCGCACAAATACTTAAAAAAAACCATCTTGGAAAAAATAGAGAATGAACGGCGATCTGCACGATCACCAAGGAATAAAAAGAAGGCAGACAAAAACACTCCTGGTACAGACAAATGCAAAGACATCTGCGTTTTATTGGTCTCAGACATGGAACAAACCGGCAAGCTTGCCTACGCTTTCTAAGGGTCAACGTGGCGTACTCCACGGGCGGATCACTATAGTGTGAAGCAGATAAGTGGGAGGGCGGTCATCCCTTCGAAATGTTTTTAACGGTGCTGCGGAAAAGGAATGAGTTGAAGAAAAGAATGTTTAGACTAATACTTGAAACCGGAATAACACCTAGGCCTGTTAGGACTCTAAAGCTTCATTTCGACTTTATCCTGACTAAAATATACCATTTGTGGTCATATTTTCACTGTCTCAAATTCGGTAACAAATCGAAAGTTTTTTTTTTAAATTAAATAAATTGATTCGAAACGAAAAATCAAATGGTATTTGTATATTTTATCTCTCCGAGTTGTGTTGGCCTTAAGAAGAAATGCTTTTAAAATGAATCTGTAGAATCTATGAACTAGGTCTCCTTATAGAGGTTCTGCTTATAAGGGTAAAGCACTATGAGGAATTTAAAGTCAAATACAACATCTATCAGTATGAACTTTTACATCCCTCGAAAGTGATGCACATCTTTCATTTGCTACTTAAGTCATTCAACTCATTTTTGGACTTTGTCATCGCATTTCATTTTCCACTCAGAAACCCCTGGTTAAAAAAAAAATCGCTTGGGATCTTTGACACAGTGATGTAAGATGGCTCGTACGAACGTACCCCGCACGCACATGCGGCCAGATTTCACTTACTCTCCAAATTATATCTAAAAATAGAAAGGTGAATCTCCTGTCCTCTTGGTCTCTGACAGGCAGACAGCACACATCATCATCGTTACGATTGCAGTTTACTTGCGATGCTCCTCATCAACATATGATCTTATTCTTTTTCAATGAGATCAGCATCAGCAGCAGCAGCATCGTGGCATTAGCCGAAAATCACGGAACCCCTATTTCGTGGTTTCGCTATGGATAGCATCACCAGCAACTGGTCTCACATTCAGTTCTGTTCCAGTGAATAAGGAATGTAAAGTACCTTAAAGTTTCCTGCGCATGAAGACCCCACAAAAGAAAACCTGGGGGAAATGTTTGTGCATATCGATAGTGGGAATCTTTTAAAAAGGGTTGGGGTGTCGTCGTAGTCGTCGTTGTTGTTGTCGTCAACGTTGTCTTAGAGCAGATACCAACCAGTTCCTCTCCAAATACACGGATTATTATTATTATTATTAAAAGCAAGCAACATGTGAGAAAGGGGACTCGCATAACAACTCAAAACAAGCCAGCCCTGCAACTACACATGATTTTTCATGCTTTTACACAATTTTTGAGAACTTCAAATGCCATCATTTTTTATTATTTTGATTAATTGTGATTAGATTGTATAGCCATGGATTGAAGGAAACTATTTTTAAAGTCGTTAGGAGAGTCACAACCCCATGCACCAAAAACGCATATGCTTCCGATTGTGTTTTGGTCGATTTGAAGTAAATTTTTCGCTTCTCTCTTCAATATTTGTCGCATGAAAGTTTTGTTCCATTTGTTTGTTTATTTTTTGGGTCACATAAATTTCCAACGATTTATGCCACAAGTTGACCCATGACTCTCAAGACTTTTTTCTCCCTGTGGCGTCGGCGTCGCGTCGGTAGTCGATGTGTGCGTATATGCATTTTTTTGTTTGAATCGAGTGGGAAGAATTATTCATTTCATTTAATGACTGAGGTTTTTCAAACACTATTTGGGGTTAATTAACGCGGTTTTTTTAAAGATATATTTTTTCTTTAAATATATATGCACATAAAAATACTGAAAAAGCTAATGGGACGTGGGTGGAATTCGTGTAAGAACATAGACCGACCAATAAAAAATGATAAATTTATGTAGGTACGTACGCATCCGAATTCAGAATTGAAATCGATTCTTTCTTAAATGAGGAATTGAAAATAACTTTTTTCCAGAGAAGCAGGAAGTATTAGAGGTTTGTTCCAGACTGGGTTTCCTGATTCTTATTTACTCATTTTTATTTTACGAAACTGTTCCAATGCGTGTTGAGAGCATTTTTAATACGCCAAGCTAATAACCAAATACATTTTGCTAAGAAGAAGGAATTGAACATTTGACGGCGAATTGTGGTGCCAATAATGGCGTACAGATCAGCATGTCTGCCTGTTACATGAGAGTTCAAGATTCGTATCCCAGATACATCGAATTGTTTTTCTACGGGTAACGAGGAATTGGGAACTGCGTTGCCGACGTTTACATCCGGCCACAATTAAGTTTCATTATTTCTTCCTTTTAAAGCATACTTTTCACTTAAATGGCAAATAATGTTTATCACGGCAGCTTTGAATGAAGTTTTTTACATTCTCCAATCTCCACTGTGGCAAACCAAAATTGTCTTAAAAAACTTTAATTTTTTTGAAATGATTTTAAACCAACTGACGGGTAAAATGGCTTCCGAGGGTTTCCGGTCTGATTTAGCTTGAGAACAAAATGACACTACTTCGGTAGACGGCTTTTAAGCCATGCTTGTAAATCTTTGAATGTTAAATATTTGTAATACCTATCATATGTGGAAAAAAATAAAGATAATAATAATAATAAAAATAACAATAATAAATAAAATGACACTACCTTGACGACTCTCTGATGAAATCTAACGTGTGGGGTCGTTGTTATTTTATTTTTTAAGTCAAGTCTTAATATTGAAAAAGTTTTCTCCAGTTCCAACAAACGCATCTACCATAGCATTCATCAAAGCAATCCATTCTTGTTCAATGATAGCTGAACCTTGGTGTGATGAAATTTTTGCAGTTTTTTTCAAATGTTAAAATTATATATTTCCATAGCTTGGTGTTCATCTTTTTTGGCTACTAGCATAATCTGTTTTAAGGATTTTTTGCGGTTCTGATTCTATTTCTTTTTCAAAAATTAGTGTTGAGTTGTCAATTGTTGCGCCAATTTTTAAGACAATACATTATTTCCTTTGCGTAATAGTCTAATTGAAATTGTTACAAGTGGAAGCACCTCACTCGAATCTCAAAGATCCATTGTGCTCCCCGTGAAACAGAGGATGAGGAAGTGGGAAGATTGGAGAGGTAGAGGGTTGGGCTAAAATAAAATTAAAAAATAAATAGGATGGCGCAACAGAGCGAGGAGCCCCTGGGCCTAGCGCATTTTTCACAACCATGCCTTGTAAGGGAATGGAATAGGAACCCACAATTTTCTGCCGGTTCCGAACGGCTAATCGAGAAAGCGCTTTTCATGGCAATGAATACTAACGGAGGACTTGCCAATTCCTCGCGAAAGCCGATACCCGTGGAAAAAACATTTTTGCCTCTGTTGGGATTCGAACTCGAACCTCTGGATTAACAGGCGGACATGCTATCCATCACACCATGGGTACCACGTGGGATCCCCTACTGAACCATTTCCTGAGTAAATTTCAGGATGCTGTTCAATGGCAGGTTAGAGATTCGCCCAGTTCGTCGAAAAAGTATTTTCCGAGGGCTTTTTTCCTACTAGGATACTAAATCCTCTACATAAGTCGGATGTACGAATGCCCATTCTCATCATGTAGGTACCCAACGAGTTGTGGCCGTGAGAATGCCAATCAACAGAGAGAGCAGAAGTAGAAATTCTGTTTTTTTTTTTTTTTTTTTTTCTTAGAAATATTTGGCCAAAGGTTTCAGGAGGCCCGACATTTTTCTAAAGATGACCACCTGTCATTGGCGGTTTTTAGAAAATTGTGCTGACCCGATTTTATCCGGCTTATGCGCCATTTCATTACCGATTTTGTCACGATGTCCTGGAACCCAGATTAAAGTTACGGTGTCCGTTGAGCTGAGCAGAGATAATTTTAATGGCCGTCTGGCTGTCTTTGAAGATGTTAATATTTTGCGACTTCACACAGTGCAAGTACTTCTGCTCGGACGACACTACAAAAGTCGGGTAGCTTTATTGATCCATTCAAAGAAGGGTAATCTGAGAAGATACCTAACCCTACCCCTTCGTCCGTTTCGGAACCATCTGTGAAGACGGAAATGTGATTTTCTATTATAACCCTGTTTTCTTCCCAGCTTTCCCTTGTCGGAAAGACTGTTAGGGCCACTGGATTGAAATTAATCATGGCTGTTCTGATTTTCGTACGGATTCAAAACGGAAACCGAAATTGAATCCGTACGGATTTAAAAAGTGTGTTCTTATTTCCGAACGGATTCACTACTGATTTTTTGTCACAAAAACGTGTTGGAAATTAAATTTTTGTGTTTATTGGAACTATTTACAGCTTTATTGCATGTTAGTGCTAATATAGTTTATTATTTTTCATTTCTAGCAATAAATAATGCTCTACAGAATTCATTAACCGGATTCAATTCCGCTAACAAAATGATAAGCGAATTGAAAACGTACGGATTCGGAATTGAGAACCACAAAAATTCTAAAACGGGAGAATATGGTATCGAACGAAATTCAGAACAGGGGTGAATATGTCTGTTTGAATGTCTATATCGGTTTATATTGGTAGATTTAACGCTGAACCCAAGAAATTCCACCCGCTGTGTTGATGCAGCTCGAAGGACCAATTTTTTTGTTTTAAATTGCTGTATTTTCCTTTTTCACCCTCCACATAAGACCATCAATGTTGTTTTGTGCGAAGAATGGTTGAATGGAAAAAAGTGTTTGGTATACAAACAGCAAAAGCCAAGGTGTGTTGAAGGCTCTAATCTGCCCTCTTACTAGCTTAAAACTGATCCAGAAATGCAAGACCTCTGCCAATGTCGTTGGAAACGCAATTCTTAGAGCCAACCCTTTAAGCGTGCCAAGATTAACTGCTGATATCACATTCTGTGGAGAAAAAGATGACACTGCGGAAAACTTCCTCAGTCGCACATTTGCGAATCATGTTACGTAATTATAGTCGGTGAGAGCTGTTAACGTGCTAGACTTAAGTGATATGACACTCTGTGGAGAAAATGATAACACCGCGGAAAACTTCTTCAGTGACTGTTCCCATTTTCTCAAATTAGGTAACAGATAATCCGTGCAGACACTGTGAAAGCTGATAACCTGACTTCTTATCATGACAGTCGTTTACCTTGGCCACCAACATTACAAAAGCTATAACAAGAGAAGGTTGATTTTTGGTAGTACAACGGACCTTTAATAGATAAAAAAAAAATTGTAAAAAGAGTTTCATGCCAAATTTGAAAAGAACGTAGCTTTTAATACAATACCACCGCTTTCATCTGGGTCTAAAAAAAAAAAATTTAGAATATCTTGCCAAATGAGACTTATCTGAAAATAGACAGCACTTTCCTGGTGAACTTAATTTCTTTGATTAAAGACATACCAAGAGATCTTGCAAACGCAAATAGAGACCACAGACCCTCTTTCCATCTCATCCAATTTAAAAATGCGGTCTTATATTCATAGAACGCTGGCTATCTTCTTCTTCTTATTTTGGAGGCCGTCAACACCACCAAACACTCAATTGTACACAATTAGCATTTATCCATTTCCCAGTAGCACTTACATTTGCGAAAACATTTCCAAAGTGCGAATAAAAATAAAAGACTTTTCTTATCCACACATACACATGTGTATGTTTTTGCAGTGGATATGGGCAATGGAACCGGGAAATACTTAGGCAAGATACAAGACGACCGAGCGGGTAAACTATCTCTAGATGTCTTGTATTTTTCTAACTTCCGTCTAGACATGACATGACACATCAGCCGAAAATGGAAACATGCACATTAAGAGCGATTGCGTGCGTTTGTGTGGTAATGTCTGTGCGGAATTTTCTTATTTTTTCTTCATTTTTTTTCAGCTGTTTTGGAAGACTCGAAAAAGAACGACCCACTCGCTTATCCGCACGGGTTGACGCTAAAAGCACAAAAATAAACAAAGATTCTCTGCAGCGATTGTGAATCAATAAATCAATCAATGGAATCCACGCAGTTGAATGGGGCAAACACGCTATTTGGTTTCGTAGAGAACAATCCTTTTTAATGATTTTATTTACAAAGAGGTCGATCTATTTCTTTCTTACCACATCTGATTGATGAACTAGCATGCCCTAATTTATATCGAAAGGAAGTTGCACATTTCATTTGCGTAAAGGTGAAAATAGTTTTTACACGAACTTCCAACTTCATATATGGAATTTCCTTCCCAAATTAGTTCTTATCTTATGTTGAGCACATTGTAATTGGACAATTCTTGCAAAAGGAGTTCTTAACGATAGGAAGAAGGATACACTGTTTTTAATGATAAAAACGTAATTTTTGTTTAAGTTCAAGCTCATACTTACTTACTTACTTACTTAGATGGGCATTACAGTTCGGGGTGAACCTGGGCCTCAAAACCAACATCCTTCTATAACGACTTCGATTTCAGGCGAGCTCTCTCCAGTTTTGCACTTTAAGTCGGTTGAGGTCTTCTTATCCACTTGATTGCGCCACCTAAGACGAGGTCTTCCCCTTCCCTGATTTCTCTTACTCTTCTGGGTATGCCCATGTCGCGGTACAGCTCATACAGCTCGTTGTTATATCTTCTTCTCCACACATTGTCTTCGCATACGGGACCAAAGATCATTCGGAGAATTTTTCTTTCCAAACGACCAAGAGTTTCCTCATCCGCTTTCGATAAGGTCCATCCTTCCGCGCCGTGCAGCAGAACTGGGATGATTAAGGTCTTATACAAGGTCACCTTGATTTTTCTAGAGAGGGTTTTGTTTCTCAATTGCCTTCTTAACCCAAAGAAGCAACGGTTGGCAAGAGTTATTCTCCGTTTGATCTCCGCATTGATGTTGTTGTCCGTGTCTACAGCGGATCCTAGGTAGACGAAGTACTGTACTACCTCGAAGTTATGTCTGTCTATTATGACGTTTTGTCCAATTCGTCGATGCTCTGTGCCCTTGTTCAATGACAGCATATACTTCGTTTTGCAATCAGTAACCATCGAACCCATTTTTGCCGCTTCCGTTTCAATACTCGCAAAAGCACCTATGACATCACGCTTTTTTCTTCCCATTACGTCAATATCGTCTGCATATGCGAGTAATTGCACAGACTTTTGAAAGATTGTTCCTCTGGTGTTGACGTTTGAGTTTCTTACAATCCTTTCAAATATGATATTGAAGAAATCGCATGACAGTTTGTCGCCTTGCCTAAAGCTTTTTTCGACATCAAAAGTCTCGGTGAGTTCTTTACCGACCTTGACGGAGCAGTGTGAATTCTCCAAAGTCATATTGCATAGTCGTACGAGTTTTGCAGGGATGCCGAAACTAGACATGGCTCTGTACAGCTCGTCTCTGTATATACTCTCATACGCGGCCTTGAAATCGATAAAAAGATGGTGAATATCGATATTTTATTTTCAGGTTTTTCCCAAGATCTGCCGTAATGTGAAAATTTGGTCTATTGTTGTTGACGTGGGGTTTCAGACGTTCACATATTACAGCAGACAAGATCTTATAAGCGACGTTAAGGAGGCTTATCCCTCTATAATTGGCGCAATTGTGAGGGTCTCCTTTCTTTAGGATCGGGAATACGATACTGAGGTTCCATTCATCGGGCATGCTTTCTTCCGACCATATCATGCAGATTAGCTGTTGCATGCTCCTTTCCAACTGATCTCCAGCTGCCTTGAAAAGTTCGGCATCAAGGCCATCTGCACCTGCAGTCTTATTTGATTTAAGTTTGCATATAGCAAGCTTAACTTCTTCTAGGTCTGGAGGACGGCATTCTTGATCATCGTCCAAACTGAATGGAGCAATCTGCCTGACAGCGGAATTTGTGTCCTCATCGCCGTTAAGCAGTCTGCAGAAGTGGTCTTTCCAGATCCTCAGGAGCGACTGTGATTCTATAACTATGTTTCCCTGCTGGTCTTTACAGGCTTGAGTTCGGGGATTGACACCCTGGCAGGATCTTTTTACCTTTTCGTAAAACTTCCGAATCTCGTTCCTGTCATGGCACCTCTCTATTTCCTCAAACGAGCGCTTCTCATGCTGCTTCTTTTTCTTTTTAAGAATTCGGTGTTCTTCCCTTCTTTTCTCCTTGAAAATCGCGTTATACTGATCGTAAGCAGCCCTCGTTCGTGTTTGCATAAGCATTTGTCGTGCTTCTTGCTTAGCTGCATTTACCTGCCTGCGTTCTTCATCGAACTATGGGTTTCGTTTTGGTGGCAGAGTGAAACCCAGAACCTCAGAGGCAACGGTTCGGATGGCTTCTTGGCATTGCTGCCACTGGTCTTCAATGCTTCAATTACGGCATGGGATTCAAGGATAATTGAAAGGATACTCGATTGCAAAAGGCATTGGCAATCTTTTATTGCGATTGTAGCTTTCCGACGTCACATCTCCCCACAGTGTTAGTTCGTGCAGGTCGTGAACACGATATCCTCATTCGTACCTTGGCTACAACAAGGTAGTGGTCCGAGTCAAAGTAACTAACACACTGGAAGAGTGCCTTGCGTCGATCGCAACATGGTCCATTTGGTTGACGGTTAATTGATCTGGGGATCGCCATGAATTATGAATTTTGAGACGCGGGAAGCGTGTACTACTTGCAATAAGATTAAGCCTCGCGCTCGCAGCAAAATCGATTAGCCTCAGTCCGTTTTCGGAGGTTTTTTCATGGAGGCTATGCTTACCGATTGTGTTTCCAAAGATGTCCTCCTTCCCTAGCTTTGCGTTAAAATCGCCAAGTACGATTTTCACGTCGTGTCTAGGGCACTGCTCATACGTTTCTTTGAGGAACTCGTAGAAACAGTCTTTGGAATCGAGCTCATACACTTGCTTTTAATTTAGTTAAATTCAATTAAATTAATTTAGTTAAAGTTGCTAGGAACTGTAACATTCCATTTATTTTTTCAAATTTATTAAATTTAACCAATAAAAAATCAAATTTATGGATTTGAACTTGAACAAAACTGAATTTCCAACATTTTCTGAAGAATCTTTGTTTGCAACGAGCCTTAAAGCTCTTTTCCTGATTTATTCGACATTTGCTGATCGATCTTAGTAAATAGTCCTTAATAGTCAAAGAAATTGAAGAAACACGTATGTCAAGAAGTTCGTTACAGAAAACCTTCCGCGAGCCATTCTGATCTCAGCTCCAGTCCAATTCGAGTATTTTGTAGAGGAGAATAAGTGAAGCTTCATCTTAAAGAAAGAAAGGTACAAAGCGAACACCAATTAAAATACTCAGCAGGGGATATACACAAAGAGGCAGAAAGAGGAGATATGAAACGGTAGGAAATAGACTTTAATAATTCTGAGCAAAAAGATTCAGTAGAATATGGGAGCCAATAAGCACACTCTCCTTCCTTAATAGCTAACATGACAATAAAACAAACAAAAAATAGGGCCAGCGCACATTACACTTTATGAATTATGGGAGCCATACACAGCATCTGTGAATAGTTTATACTCAAAGTAGACACGCGTTAAGCACCCATTTTTCAACAAGAAAACAATTCAATGTCAGTCGATTTGTTATCCCAAGAATGCTTTATTGGCGTCAACAATCTCATCATCATCATTCCAAAACGTACTTCAAAGTGTCATTCGTCAAGTAGCTAATCGAAACTTTCAGCATAGCCCCACGCAGAATATGATCCAAAGCAGTAGATAATGATCTTGTCCCATTCGAAACGAAAATATCTATTTTTGTTAATAGTTCCTGTCCAACTAAATATCTCTCCTCCTCACTGCGTACTCAACCGATAAAAAACTACTCCCCCTACTTTTATCGCACAACCTGTGCGTCTTATTGATTGATTCTCCTTCAGTTGTTCCAAAACATTCAACTGCCATCCACAAGGCAAAGATCTTGAAATCTCTCCATAAAAAAGAAGCACATTTATTATACACATTTCTACTTCTATAGGAAGTTCCAAATTATTTAGAAAGACAACAACAAAAACATACACTAAGCCGCACACGTCAAGTAGATGGCATGGTATTTAATTACGTTCGTTGTCGTCTTTGGGGATTTTTGTTTAATTCGTTAGGTGGACAGGACACCCACCATACTCCACACAACACCACACCACACCACACACTTAACGAAAATTAGACCTGATTTCTTCGTTTGAACTGTCATGATCCCCTTCATATATGATTCCGACAAAATTTAAGGTCCCTCCACTCAAACAATCCCCACTTCTGGAGCACGATATCAAATTAATGTTCCTTGCATTGCATGACTGGCCAGCCAGTCTGTACAAAGACATTCTATAAGAAGAATTTTTTTACATTTTACGACAAATAGTCAGCATGCGAAGTAAGGCTAATTGATTTTGAGCTCTTAAGTTCGATGGAATTCAAATAAAACTATTAAAAGTACTGAAGGATCAACATCCATGTACCTAACAATTTTTATGACAACGTATAAAATTTTGATTTGGTTTTATTTTCATTTAGAGATAAGCTGAAGTGGCACTTTTGATTTTTTTAATGACATTTTAATGGTAGAAGAGAGCGAGAACAAAGATATGGAAACAAACACTTACCTCTTTAGCGATCTGATCGAGAGCTTGATCTTCGGCATTAACTCGAGAATTGCCTCGACGCCTTCCAACAGCGCCGGGGCTATCCATTTTGGAAGACGTTTACAATTTTGGACTAGACACAGACGTGAGATTTTAAGACACTTTGTACACGGCTTTGCGATACACTAGATGAGGAAGAAAAGAGAACATGATGTAGCGAAAGGACGATAAAAATGAAATGATTTCGATTTTTTTTTATACAAATTGACCAGTTTTGCAATATACATAAACAGAAGCATGTGAGTAAGTGATACAAATAAAGCGTTTTAATGAAACAAAATTTGTTGAAATGATAATGTGGCATTTATACTTTCAATATATTCTTAAAAACTATAGGAAACACTGAAGTTGTTAAAAAAAAATAAACAAAATAATAATATTCCAGAAAAGGGTAACCTGTTTCGCTTGATCTATAAAAAACAAACTAAAAAGCTCGCTTGGATTAAGAACGGAAAAGAAACAGCAGAAAGGGTTTACCTTAATTGTACCAAAAATCAACATCATCACTTTTTGAGAATCAGTATAAAAATTTCTTTTTTTTTTCCTAACAATTTTCATGCTTTTCAAAATTTTTCTGGGTTGGTTCTTATAAGAAAATACAAATCTTTTCTACTTTTACTAACAACACTTAAAACTGCAGTAGCTTTTTGTCTAAAATTAAATTTGAGAAGGTAATTTGATGGATGCAGTTTGTACTTTCGGTATAGCGGAGATATTTTGGTCTAGAAATTGAAAACAATATTTTTTGCAAGTTTTATTAAAGCGATTTACTTCAAATTTAAGTCTTCTTTATAGACTTCTCTACCGCAAAAACTATCCTCATTCCCAAATTGCAATGTTTACTATTTTTAAAAAATTCGGAAAGCTTTTCTATTTCTTTATTTAAGGCAATGTTGAACTAGTGAAATAACTTGCTTAAGTAAACACAAAAATTATTTGTCAAACAATTTTTCAGAAATTTTTGGTGTGGACATTTAAAATAAAGGTCAATTTGTGATGTCGTTTTTGCTTGTGAGTACCAATTACAAAAGGATATTTATAACTCTGTGGGAAGATTGCAGATTCAAGTTAATGCTTAAAAACGATTGTAATTGTCAAACCAATTGGACAGACATTTTAAATAATATAAAAGGTTAACCTGTTAACTGTGATAAAAAAAATCCCCCCTTAACTGAGGGAAGACTCTACACCGTGGCAGTACACCCAACACTCAGATACGGTTCACAATGTTAAACAGTGAACAAAAAATTATGAGAGTAAGCTGACAGAAACTGAGATGAAGATGATCCGTATGACAGCAGGAGTAACAAAGCTTGGTCATTTGATTTGTGTCGGTTGTTTTTTTTTTTTTTTTTAGAGGTTGGTTTTTCCAATGAGGATAAAACTGACATCTTGTGGTCAAATCGACCAAACTTTAATGTCATTTATGTTCCATTTCATCATGAACAGGTTGACAAAAGAACAACGCTTGCAAATCGTGCAAATTTATTTTGAAAATAAAGGTTCAGTTCGCGAAGTTTACAGCAAGCTCCGTCCATCTTATGGTCGACATAATCGTCCATCTTCGAATGCATCATCCAATGTGTTCCCCATTTGCCCCAAAAGAATTGCTCGTTATCTCCCCCTTGGTATACAAAAGAATTGCGATCACTTCGTAATCTTAGAAATAAATTATGGAAAACGTTCATTAAATCAAGAACAACTATTGATTACATAATTTACCAACAAGCTTTCCTCAATTTTTCAGCTTTATGTGATTCTCTTTATCATGACTACCTCGATAAAATGCAAACCAGTCTTCTTTCCGAACCCAAACGTTTCTACCAATTTATAAATATAAAGAGAAAATCTGACGGACTTCCTATTTCTTTTAATTTTCTTGACACCTCTTCTTCTGATTCCCAAGTTATCACTAATCTTTTTGCAATTTTTTTTATTCTATCGTATAGTGAAGATATGATTGAACCCGACCTTAATTATTTCAGTTATCTGACAAACAGTTCAAATACCAGTTTTGTTTCTCTAAGGATTAGTCGGGACACTGTCTACGAAAAAATTGACTCACTTAAAGATGACTTCTCTCCTGGTCCGGACGGTATCTCTGCCATATTTCTTAAAAAATGCATCAACACAATCAGTGAACCGCTTTCAAATCTGTTTCAACTCTCGCTCACACAAGCTGTTTTTCCAACAGTTTGGAAAAATTCTTTTATTTTCCCTATTCACAAAAAAGGTTGCAAAAATGAAATTTCCAACTACCGTCCCATAGCTAAACTCTCAGCAACTCCTAAACTTTTTTAAAGTCTAGTTTATGATACGCTTAATTTTCATTGCAAGTCAATTGTTTCCCCACTACAGCATGGTTTCTTAAAGGGCAGATCAACCACAACGAACCTTACACAATTCGTTTCTATGATCTGTGCTTTAGAAAAAGGCAGCGAGGTTGATGTAGTTACTACTGACTTTTCTAAAGCATTTGATAAAATCTCTCACGGCATTATCTATCTTAAGTTAAGAGCTTTTGGTTTTCCACCACTATTCATCCAATGGGTCAAATCCTATTTGGAAGACCGTTTTTATAGGATAGTTTTCCGCGGCTCTATTTCGACCCCCATTTCCGCCACTTCTGGTGTTCCTCAGGGCAGCCATCTTGGACCTCTTTTATTTGTCCTCGCCATAAATGATGTGGACAAGATTATTTCCTACTCCAACCTTTTTATCTACGCAGATGACATAAAAATTACGAGGGTCATTTTGACACCTTTCGACCCTCCCCTGCTTCAACAAGATTTAAATTCCTTTCTAACTTGGTGTCAAAAAAATTTCCTTGGACTTAATGTTAGCAAGTGTCAATTCATGACTTTCTCACGGAAACGTCTTCCTCTCCCCCCTCGAATGTACGACTTTTGCAACGTAGCCGTTCCAGCAGTGTCTTCCATTCGCGATCTCGGTATCTATTGTGATAAAGAACTCAATTTCCGTTCCCACATTGACCAAATTATATCAAGAGCTTACTCTTCCCTTGGCTTTATAAAACGCTGGCCTAAAGAATTTTCAAACCCTTACGTCACAAAGTCACTCTACATAACTTTCGTCAGACCTATACTTGAGTATGCTTCTCAGGTGTGGTCATTGTATATAAATTCCATAGTACTATTACTCCGACCCGTTCCGGGTACAAAACGGCAATTGAATGTACGCCACAAAAGTTTGAATGCATTCCACAAGACTATATTTAAAGAGAAGGAGGGGTATATGCGTAAGAGCAGGAAACAAATAACAACAAATGTTTCTCCTCTGAGATATAGTTGTTATGAAATAGCAAAAAAAAAAAACAGTAAAATTTTGAATTGTGTGTGTACTTTTTCAATAGAGATTCAATAAGGCATATTAAACTGTGTGAGTGCTCTGTAGGTATGAAAAATCGTTTGGTTAAGCAAATGCTTTATTTGAAAATTTGAAATTTTAGGTTTTGCGTTGTAGGTGCACTTGTACTCGTTTACTGAAAGCAAATGCTTTATTTGAGTAGCCGAATACAAAAATTTTGCCTTTTTCAAACCATTTTCACGAAATCTAATATTTTAGAATACTTCGCTTGTTTAATAGAGATTTAGAAATTTCTTACAATCACTTGGAAAATTTTAATTTACTATGTTTTTACTAGTTTTTAAAAGAAATTTTAATTTTTCTTAATATTTTCATAACGGCAGTTTTGATTTTTGAAAAAATTTTTGTCTTTACATCTTTTGGTAAAATCTTAAAACTTGTAGGTCTAAAAGAAAGTCTTAGTACCTCCTACAATACGGTTTTTTTGCAGTCGCTTATACATAGAGCCCCTTAAAATTTAATCAAAATCGTTAGAGCCGTTTCTTAAAAAACCGTTTTTTTTTTAAATGAGGTTTCAAAAATTCAAGTACATAAGTTTCAAGACCTTGCTAAAAAATGTATTGGAAAAAATTTTTGAAATAAATCAAAGACCCCTTTTAGAAAATATTCGAAAAAACAAATTTTTTTTCAAAAAATTAATGAAAATTCGAAAAAACTAAATTTTTCAAATGCTGATATGCAGTCTTTTTTAGACAAGTTAGGACTTCTAAAATATAAAATTTCGTCACAATTTTTTTCGCCATTAGGTAGAAAGTCGGTTTTGAAAATAAACGTTACTATGGGTGGTACCGTTTTTAAAGTTTTTCAAAAAAAAAAAAATACATTATAAGAATAACTATTCAAAAATTATACCTCAGGTGAAATTTTGTCAAAATCGGTTGAGTCGTTTTCGAGAAAATTAGGCATTATCATATAGATTGCATGGCAGGTACCGTTATTTCAAGACCCAAATAACTGCAAAAACCGTTACAGACTTGTTCACAACATTTCAATGAAATTTTTGAAAATAGTCTTTTACTAAATAATTTAAATATTTTAAAAAAAGAAAGAATTCTTTCATTTCTCTTATTTTTTGCTTTTGAAAAAATATGAATGAGCCGGCAATGTCGCAATGTTATTTTTCATATCAAATAATATTTCCCTCAACACATTCAAGAACGTATAACACCACTATCTGCTTTCAGTGCGGTCACTCGCAACTTATTATACTACCACAATGAAAAATTGTTTCCCAGCAACCATCGCTATGGTTACTCTCATTCGTTTTATTTAAAACATATATATTCCTTTCATTCTTTTGCACGCAAGAAATAAACATTCCACATCAGCTGATTCATGCTTCCCCATGGACGACAGCGCCACCAAACATACAAAGGAGGAGACAAAAAAAGCTGTTCAGTAAAAGTACTATAGTTTTCATATACAATGGTGTGGTCTCCTTATCAAACAACCCACTCTCTTAGAATTGAAACTGTACAGCGAAGGTTTCTTCGTTTTGCTTTGCGCAATCTTCCTTGGTCGAATTCCCTTATCTTACCTCCCTACGAAGATAGATTACAATTAATCGACTTACACTCCCTAGCTAGACGTCGCGACATACTCTTTGTGCACCAATTAATAACTGGCGTAATCGACTCCCCCGCACTTCTTGAAAACATGGTCCTCAATACCAATTCACGCAACCTAAGATCCGTCCCTTTCTATAACCTTCCTACTCACCGCACTAATTATGGGCATTTCAACCCTATTACTCGTATGTTACGCTTAGCCAATAATTCACAACACATCCTCGATTTTAACGAAAGTATATCTTCCCTTAAAAGAAATTTGTATTCCAATCCTCCATAATCCCACAAACACATTTAGTTTTTAAGATAGATTTAAGTTATTATTGTTTGTTTAAGTATTTTTACATAGCTTGAATTAAGCGAATAAATAAATGTTAAATGTTAGGGGGCTTGGAAGCCAACATTCGTGGCGGAGTCGCCGACATACGGCCTAAAATGATCGAAAAACTGGTTGAAAATTGAAATACTTCGTATATAGATCAAAGATAAAGTGCCGACTTATATACAGTGTAGGCCAAAATAATAAGAGTGAAACCAATTTTTTCCATTACCCATTCCCTCAGCTCTTCATTGGGCCTCTTTCTAACATAAGTTCTTCCATCAGAACCAAATAAATTTATCTTGGTTTCATCACTAAAAAAAACATTTTGCCAATTTCTGTAAGCCGATTGTGAAGGATTTACTTTTGCAAATCGTAAACGCTGCTTTATAATCTTAGAACTAAGTAACGGAACCTTCATCGCAATTCGACCAAGAAAATTTAAATCCTGCAAACGTCTGCGTATCGTGCATGAGCTGATATCCAATGATAGTTTTGATTTTTTATCGCTAGATGTTGCAAAAGGATTTTTAAGCACCTCTCTTACAATCCTTTTGTCCAGCAAACTTGTTGTTTTATTGGGCGTAATCTTTTTTCGGTGAAGTTTGCTGGTTGACCTCGCTGCTTAAGCACTTTACAGGCCGCCTCCACCTGCAAGAATTTTCGTTATGTCGGCTCGACTTAACATCAAATGTTACGTGGAGGCGGGTTATTTGACGTCATGTCGCAATCTCTGATATCTCTGTCTTCGATTTTATCTTGACAGAGTCAGCTTGACATCAAATTTGACAGATGCAAGTTTTTTGTGCGTGTTAGTGGAAAATGTCATTTTTTCTCATAATTTTTCGTCTTTTATCAGTGTCGGTTCGTATTGGTAGCTCATATTACAACCTAAAAAAAGTTTTTCTCAACATTTTTTTTTTGCAATACAGTAATACAATTGACTGATTGGAAAATTTCAAAAAAAAAATTTCAATGTAAAAATTCTTATCTTTGCTTTCATTCCGTTGTCAAAATTCTGCATCCATCCACCATCGATGAGGTTCGAGTACAAAATGAAATGTCATAACATTATTTGCCCAGTCACGCTAACGTTGATTTGTGTCTTTGATGTCAAGTCGAGTCGACATAACGAAAATTCTTGCAGGTGGAGGCGGCCTGTTAGCAACAACACATTGAGATCAGTGAAGAGCATCTTGAATAAAACTGAATGTTTTGCCTCGATCACCTAGTTGGAGGATCAAACGGCGTTCTTCCTCAGAGCAATGCCTTCCGCGTCCTTTTATTTAAAAAATTAATGAGTTTTAAACACTTAAACACAAGTCTAACGGTAAATTAAATAATTAAATTGCGATCGGAAGTGAAAAAGACCAGAAATAATGCAATTCTACACAGCACTCTTATATTTTTGACCATTGCAAATCTGACATTTCTAAGTAAAACTAAAGGTACATTGTAAGTGACCATCATTAATGTTTAGTAGCACTGGAAATGTTTAACAGTCAGGTCGAAGAAAATTCGTGTATATATATTTTGCTCCAATTAAAAAGGTTTAAGGCATAGATTCTAATGTGAAGAAAACTTAATAGTCCCCTCTTATTATTTTGGCCACCACTGTATACCTAGGTTCTAGACTCTTATTTCACAACTAGCTGAGCCGCCCGGCTTTGCTCGGGTCTGTAGTTTTAAGGTTTCCGTTCTCGTTTTTCCTCTTACGTGAGAGTTTGGGGATGAAATATAATTTTTCTTACTGTGGGATTATGTGGCATCCTTATGCTGAAAGAATTTTTGAAATCTGTCCATTAGTTTCCTAGTTTCTCAACCCATTCCTGTTGGAATCTTCCGTTCCCATGGAAAGTTTCAGTTTCAGTTTTAATTCATTTTTATTTCTTTTTCTTAAATCTACTTAGGATCTAGCAAAAATGTATAAAACTAGCTTATATAACAACTTAACTAACTTACTGACCCTAAGCGGGTACTCTAAATTACTTAATATCTTAATTCTAATGCCTTTCGGCCTAACGATAACTTACGGATTTACAAACTAGAACTATGGTTAAACGGAAATATGTGAATGAAATGTGTGAATGAAATGTAAGTCTATCTCACTGAGGCATAAGTAACATCCTAGAGTTGAAAGAATTCTTGAAATCGGTCAAGTAACTTTATGGTTCCCGTTCTCGTTCCCGTTTCTGTTCCTGTGGGATTACAGGGATGAAATATAGTTAAGTTTACTGATGAAGGGAGATAATGTAGCACCCCAATTGCTGAAAGAATTTTTGAAATCTGTGGAGTAGTTTTCTAGTTTTCCGTTCCCAACACCATTCCTGTGGGAATATGGGAACCTTGACAGGAACCACCTCTGGACTAAACTATGTCTACCCTGAAAATTTCATAAAAATCCGTTGGGTGGTTTAGGAGTTTACCCCGGACATACATACATACATACATACATCCTATTTTATATATATAGATAGATAGATAGATAGATAGATAGATAGATAGACTATACTTAAAATAGTGTGTTTTATTTAATAATCAAATTCCTTACTTTTAAAATCAACAAATTAAAGTTAAACTCAATGAGATTGTAAAGCTTAGAGTTTTACCCAATTGCGCCCATCGCTGTGTCATTGAATTTTTTTATTTTTTCATTTTGTACATTGTTAAATCTACACACATTTTAATTGCGCAATGCGCACATTTGTTGACCTTATTTAATTTACTCCAGCCAAATCGTTGTCATCTTTTCTTGTGTTCATCGTCATCGTAGCATGATCGGAGAATATCTTCATTCGCAAGGCAAACGCATTATTAACATTTCACATAAACACGAGTGTGTTTTCCGAAAATCTATAAATACTTTATTGCAAAATAATCTTCGCTGTGAGAGCGCCTCAACCCTCAATGCTTTGCTTTATTTCTCTTATATCAAATGACATTGGAAAGCCACAATGTTCACGATCAATGACCAAACAAAAAAAAAGGAAAAAGGTTAACAATGCAATTCTTTATGCAGATACTAAAATGAATTGACAATGATACAAATTTGTTTTATATTATTGAACATAGCTTTGATAAACGGGAAGAAAGTCTTCTTGGCAGCACCCGAGTGCATGTTTTTATCGGCAAACAATTGATTGATGTATGCATCCGCACGCTAAAAAAAAGCGATGAAGAAAATAAACATATGTGAACCAAAACAAGTTAGTGATTGGCGACAGAATGCAGTAACTTATTTTTATAATAAGAGCTTCGGTGATGAGCCAAAGAATTTCCTGTATTGCATAAATGTTATGATTTACTCAAACAAGTACTTTTTTTTTTTTTGTTTGTTTGTGTAATTTTAGGGCAGATGCCAAGATTCAAGGCATATTTGGAGCAATGTCTTAAACAACATAATATGTACATTTAATCGATATGGCTGCTTCATATAAGAGTTGCAGAGAACATAATTTAATTCTATATTCACTCGAATAAAGCAACATTAGGAAAAACTACATACAAATATTAATGGTTATCTCTAACGCGGCGAAATGATCTGCATTTAGATCTCATTATATGCCAAAGCAGTACTAACCAGTAGTGCTTCAGTTCATATCCGGATCTTTAAACTATCCGGATATCGGGATATTCGAACAGGAATAGTTGGAATAGGAACAGTTGGATAGTTGGATATCCGGATAATTCGGATATCCGGATATCCGGACCCAAACTGAACAATTATTTTCTTGTAGCATTTGAATACATCTTTGTTATTCACACTGACCTATACATTTAAAAATCTAAACGTCGCCTTTAAGTCTCTTACCAGACGTTTTTCAAAGACTTTTGGGGCTGACAAAGAAAAAATTTTAATGGCGCAGCTAAAAATCGAATCAAATATCACATAACTTTTGCAAACTACATAAAAGGTAGAGAAGACTGTATATGCATCGATTTATTTTGAGATCCGAATATCCGGATACCGAGAAGTATTCGGATAACCGGCACCATCCGGATATCCGGATATCCGACACTATCCGGATATCCTATACTATCCAAGTAGGTCGGATAACGGATTCTGGATCCGGCCCTAGGGCTCCTCGCTCTGTTACGCCGCGCCGCCCTATTTATTTTTATTTATTTATTGAAACCAAAGTGTTCTTTAATTAACTTAAAAAAGTGCTAAACGCTATCATGGTTGGAAAAATGTTAATCTATATTCAAGACACGAGCAGAGTACATATTCTTGATATTGCTTTGGCTTAAACTTCCATTCTACACATACTCGTATATGAAGAGTAAGTTAATATTTCTACTGTGTTGATCTGTAACAAGACGAAACTTGAATAAAACATCTTTAAATAAACTTGATCTAGAGTCGAGGCGCTTTCTTCGTTTTTACGATTCTGGATCTTTAAAGAGTAAACAGTTATTGGCATCAATAGCGAAGTTCACAATGTACAATTAGTTGGACAGACTTTAGTTTGAACGACCAATATTGTATAATGTGAACCCAGACGACCACTTGTCCAACTTGTTGGACGGTTCTCAAATATTTTTGAAAATTTTGTAGTTCGACGGAGCGGAGGAGTATTTGTCATAATGTTCGACGAAAAGTCTGATAAGTCTGAACGCGAACTACATCTGGCCATCCAGCATCCTTCAAACGAAGTCTGTCCAACTAACTGTACCTCTGAATATTGCAAAATTACACCATTAACGCAGCTTTGTTTTCAGATTTTATTTTCCGTTTCGTTTTTTGCAGAGCATACTTTGTTTACCACTTAATTGTCATTTTGTTGGTAAAAAAAAGTAGCGCACAATACAAAATTTAACAGCTGCTCTGCTTTCTGCTATATACATAAATAAAGTACTAATAAAATTTTCAATAATTGATTTATTAGATAAAAAAAAACACATGGAGGCAAAGCATAACGGCCATGTTATAGTGATTGTGTGCAATCGCTCGGTCTTCCATGTGCGACTGAGCAAGCACATGCCTATTATACTAAGGCCTTAAGCCTCTTACTTACATATTTACTTTTTTATTTGCGCTAGGAGGGTAGTCCATAACTTGTAAACAAATGGAAGGGACCTACAATTTTTGCTGATTCCGAATAGCGCCGGCCAGTCAAAAACCTAACAAATAGAAACAAAA
The DNA here is from genome assembly GCA_914767635.1 of Melanostoma mellinum. Classification (NCBI taxonomy): domain Eukaryota; kingdom Metazoa; phylum Arthropoda; class Insecta; order Diptera; family Syrphidae; genus Melanostoma; species Melanostoma mellinum. The sequence continues at coordinate 5,237,473 of OU612059.1, forward strand.
GAAAAAGTGTTTTTTTTTTATATTTACAGGTACTGCCAAACGTTTGCAACTGTAAATGTCAGCTTTTGAACAAAAGGTTACGTTAAGCATGGGTCACACTCGGCTGCTAGCCAGCGGCGAGTCGAGTAGCCGCTACTGCCAGTGACTGATCAGCCTTGTTTGACCACAAAATTTACCACACTCGCTGCCAGTCGGCGAGTAATAAGCAGCGGCTGGCAAAGTTTCACACGTTCAGATTTGGCAGCGGCTAATTAAATAAAAAAAAATACTGCTACCCGTTCCGTTTATTTAATTTTTCATTCAAAATTTGTGTCAAATATCATAAATAGGTTTAAAAATAAGAAATAAAGTTCAAAAGCAATCTTTGTATGGTTTTCTGTAGCTGTTTGCTCAGAGAAGCTGGCAAGTACCAACCAGTAGTGTGACCGGACGCAGCCGCTGCCTGCTTCTGCTACTGCCACCCACTGGTAAGAAGCGGCTGCCAAGCAGTCCTGTGTGACCCGTGTTTTACTGACAATTAAAAGGCGTCTATGAGAGTGTAACTCCCCAGACTTATCTGATCATATGATCTTTTAACCACACGTTATTCTATCAAAGCCCCATACGAAGAATTTCGAAGGTTTTCGAATGTGGAGATATATATTCAAATCTTGTTAAGCACCAAATAGCGGGCAGATTTTGTGTAACGTTGGTTTAAGAAATTAGAACACATTGGAAAATAGAGCCGGAAGAACTGCGAATAGTTTTCTGTCCCTTTGATTTTTGCAACCTGTTGTACGAATAAAAATAACATCATATTTTCTTTCGGTCACTACTTAATTTTTGAGTTTTTCTTTGATTGACTTTGTGATTTCACAATTAGTATGAGCAGTTAGCAGCAAGAGCTGCTTAATTGTACGAGGGCGGTTTGATAAGTCCGTGACTTTTTGAATACACAAACTTTTTGCGACAAATAAACATTTTATTTTTCTGCATAATCATCTTTTAGCTCGATACATTTAGTCTAGCGTTTTTCTAATTTTTGTATTCCCTCCAAATAATAGATTTTCTCACGGTTCTCAAAATACGCGTTTTTTCGGTGGTGACTTCTTCATTCGACTCATATCTCTTACCACCCAGCCATTTCTTTAGGTTTGGAAACAGATAATAGTCGCAGGGGGCTAACTCTGGACAATATGCTGGATAGAGTATCAGTTCGTATTTCAATTCGTGGATTTTGGTTATTTTTTGGATTGCGCTTCTGATCGAGTGTGAGCAATCGCGGCACCCATCTCGCGGAGATTTTCTCATGTCCAAATATTCATGTAAAATATGTTGTTAACTCACGCACTTTCATTCTCCGATCATATAATATCATTTCATGGATATTATCGACGATTCCGGCGTGATCACTTCTTTTGGGCGACCTGAACGTTCGGCGTCACTAGTGCTGGTACGACCACAACGAAACTCTGTAAACCAACTCTTTCTCATTGAAATTGATGATGCCGATGATGTCCCCGTAGTATTTATCAAGCCTTTCCTTAGTTTCAGTGATGGACTTTTTACGTAAAAAGTAACGTTTAATGAGCAGACGAAATTCCCTTTTTTCCAATTTCGTAAAAATTCACGATGTTGTCTGCTCTGAATGGCTATCAAACCCCAACTGCATGACGTAGCTTTCTCAAAATTTGACAGTTGCCTACTAATAGATTACAATTTGGAGTAACTGCGCGAGAAATTCAAAGTCACTGACTTATCAAACCGCCCTCTTAAATGCGATCTTATGCTGTTTTGAGACTGCAGTCTTTTTATCTCGTCTGCAGCATGCAATTCCGTTATCTAGCAAAATTGACAGCGGTCCTTAAAATTTTGTTCACACCAGGTTCGTTCGTTGAAGCCCTGGGGTTGCCCTGTGGTCGCCACAAAGCGTTTTTTAAAAACCCTAAATTCGCCCTGAATGCCAAACTTCTTTTTTTTAATTCTGGGTGTGCCCTGGGTTTGCTTCAACTCGCCCTTGCATTTTACTGGAGCGAGTTTAGGTAATAAAGAGGGCTGGCAAATGGCATGTATTTTTGTTCAAAACACAGAAATGTGTAGTAATTTTGTGGTTAAGCGTTTAGTGAAGACTGGCCAGATTCTTTTTTTTTTAACTCAAGATTTTCTTGACAGCCATTTGCAAACCCTAAGTAAGTTCAACGAACGAACCTGCGATTAGATCAACTCAGTCAAAAAAGTTCTACTGGACTGGACCAAAAATCAAAAACAACGAAAACATAAATGCTCAGGAAGCTAGAAAATGAAATCGGGTCATCAAATTTTAAACACGGCTGATTGCAAAAATTCCAACTTGCTATTTATGTACCTATGTAATTGCAATTCAATCTCGATGCATACTGCATACATCATACCTGTGACGCGACGCACATCTTATAAGAATATTTCTCAGTAGCCCTTCTTCAACACAGAGGTACCTACAATTCAATGTTTTTGTTTTGCAACCACTTTTTGGCAGCACTGCAGTCAAGAGAAGAAAACAATGAGGCGGTGGTAGGAAGGCAAAGAAGAAAATAAAAACAGGTATTCTTGGTTTTAATAGAAAGTTGTAGGCGGAAGGAAGGTACAATCGCGGAAGAGATGAATCGATCATAAGCAAATTAAATAAAATAAAATAAAAAACAAATAAGTAGATAGAACTGCAAGCATTGGAATGACGGTTTCCGCTCCTAAAACACTACTGTTTCTCATTCAGACAAAAAAATAAACAATACTCACCAATTTAGCAAAATGTGGAAACAACTTGATGCCCTTTTGAGGAACGAAGGCAATGACGACGGCGACTACAACGATGACTTTGAAGTTTGTGTTTTCTGCTCAAAAAAGGAAATCTTAAATCTCCGGCTGCTGGCCTAGGTGAACGAGAACAGATAGACAGTGACACACAAAAAACCGACTTATCACTCGAATATACCGAAACAAAACCAAGAGCTGTGACAATAAAACTTATAAAACCCCAAAACGCAAAGATTTAATCGAAGAAAAAACTGCGAAGGCGGCACCTTTTACCAAAAAAAAAAAAAGATTTACCACAGATTCACTTTTTTATATAATTCCCGACGATAAAAATCATTATCCTGGTAGCCAGTCAATCACCTGGAATGTCTTGTTGGTTTTCTTGAACTTCCTTCCAAACTGGTCTAACTTTTCTTAATTAGCTTTGCCAGTTGATTTTTGTGTGGGACTGCTTTCAAAGTTGGATCCTTTTATGAACAAAAAAAATCCAATGAGACGGAAAAGCAATTTTTTGACACCCCAGCCTGTGAGAAGAATGTAGACCGAACGAATATTGGCGAATTTTCACGTCTGATGTACAGTTAATTGATTAATATTTTTCGGAAATTTAAAGCCAACAACTTTAAGAAACCTCTTAAGGGGTATTGTTAGATTTTCACATTTAAAAATTTTGTAGAAATTATGATTTTCTGCGGTTTTTAAAACTGTCACGAATATTTTTATGGCAGAAAACAGTCGCCATCATGAAATTCTGCGAAGCACATCAGGACTACCAGCATAAACATGTTTTTAACAAATTGAATATGGTATGGGGTTACATCTAAGAGTTACCTAGAAAACAATTTTTTTTTAATGTAGGTACATACTTTCATTTTGTATCTTGAAAATAATTTATGGACCTTAGTTTTCATAGAGATACTGGCATAGATATTGGAAGGAATTTCGCACGTCTTCAGGTTTAAGAAGTCAAGTTTATTCCACAAGACAGGATCACTAGTGTGATGTAGATAAATGGCAAATGTATCATTCTTTCGAGATTTTTTCACTGATATTTTGATATGAAATTAATACCTTTTCTTAACTAATCTTACGTTTGTCACTTGTTTCACATTTTTCGTGATTCATTTTTGAGCAATTAATTCTAAACAAAGTATTTGTAAAGAAAATTGAACTAACAAAATTTTTCAAGAAAAATTTGTTATTTTTCACTAATGAGTTTATTTTTTAAATATTTTAACTCCATCACTTCACTTTATCTTCCTCAAAGGTCAAAATTTGAGTACTCTTAACATTTTATCAAACAAATTCATTTTAAAGTCGTCGTTGGTTAAATGATTTGTGTATTTAATAAGCCCACTTTGAAACTATTAACTAGAGCAACAAATATCTCTTTGAAACTTACTGACTAATGCATCTGTATTTTTACTTACCAATGTAATAATGCGCAATGGTTGGAAAGTGAGTAATAACAGAATTAACAGAAAAGTGGTGCACTGGAGACCCGAAGCGTACCCTTAAATCAGTTCCAAGGAAAGATTCCAAAGTATAACGTGGGTACAGGTTATTTCTTTTTTAAATTACCACAGTTGCCACAACTGGTTGTCATTTTCCTGACTTGGTTTCGTTTATCGCCGTCGCTTTTTCTTCTTGGTTCTTGGTTTCCACCCGAAAAAACTCAAAGTTGGTGTAAAATGTTTAAAAAGCTAACTATATTCCTAATTCTTATTGCAACTGGTGCATTTGCTGTACTAGAAAATGAAGCTGAAACTCTTGTGCTCTTAGATAATCTTGCTATTCGTGAAACTCATTCAATTTTCTTCAAAACTTTGCAAGGTAAGAGAAGAGTGTTAAGGGGCTTGCACAGATAGCCGGCAAACAGACACGTCACTCTACACAGTGCCATTTTGACTGCTTATTGATTTTCATTTATTTTTTCTCCTATCAGAACGAGGATTCAAGCTCACTTTCAAGTTAGCAGATGATGCCACCTTAGTTATTGCCAAATATGGTGAATACTTGTACAAAAACGTAGTCATTTTCGCTCCATCTGTGGAAGAATTTGGTGGGGACCTAAGTGTTGAGAAGCTGACTCAGTTTGTTGATGATGGAGGTAATGTATTAGTTGCTGGAAGCGATAGTTCAGGTGATGCATTAAGAGAGTTCGCGTCGGAATGCGGATTCGAAGTAGATGAGGAGGGAGCTTCTGTCATCGATCATTTGAACTATGATATTTCTGATGCTGGAGATCACACCACCATACTGGCCGATAGCAAAAACCTCATCAATTCACCGGTGATTGTCGGCAGCAAGGATATCAATCCTCTGCTTTACAAAGGAACTGGTCTCCTTGCTGATAAGGAAAACCCACTCGTTCTTCAACTGCTTACTGCAGAAAGCACAGCATACAGCTATGTTCCAGAAAACCCTATCAAAGAATACCCACATGCCGTAGGCAAAGAAACTCTTCTTATCGCCGCACTACAGGCCCGCAATAACGCACGTGTGGTATTTTCTGGATCGTTGTTTTTCTTTTCCGACGAGGCTTTCACCGCCAGTGTTCAGAATGCTCAAACCAATAAAGCTTTTAAAAACTCAGGAAACCAGAAGGTAGCGACCGCTATCAGTAAGTGGGTGTTCGGTGAGACAGGCCGCCTACGTGTTGCCTCCGTCTCTCATCACAAAGAAGGGGAAACCAAGCCACCACAGGCTTACACAATCACTGATCCCGTTGTCTACACAATTGCCATTGAGCAATTGGAAGAAGGCTCGTGGAAACCATTCCCAGCAAACGATGTTCAGTTGGAATTTGTAAGGATCGATCCGTTTGTACGCACCACATTGAAGGTAAAGAAAAGTGGAGTCTACGAAGCTAAGTTCAAGATCCCCGACGTTTATGGCGTGTACCAGTTTAAGGTTGACTACGATCGCGTCGGCTACACTCACTTGTACAGCACAACTCAGGTAAGAATAAAATTGATTTGAATTTGAATCTCAGATCTCACATAAAATTTTCAGGTATCTGTTCGACCGCTTGAGCACACCCAGTACGAACGATTCATTCCAAGTGCGTTCCCATACTACACTGGAGCGTTCTCAATGATGGTTGGAGTGTTTATCTTTTCGTTTGTGTTCCTGCATTTCAAGGAAGATGTAGTTGTAACTAAGAGCAAAGGAGACGATAAGAAAAGTCAATAATCACAATTATTTTGTACTAAGTTTTCGTTTATATTCGTTTTGGATAAATAAATTGATTATTTAAAGTGATGATAAAATTAATTCGTGTTTTTTTTTAAGTAAAGGGAATGCAAATCTTTAGGAGTCAAGTGCCAGCTGTCCCTCATGCCTTCGAAAAGAGGTTGTGGCTTCTATAAATAAAACAGTAATGGATGATTTGCTTATTGACGGTGAGCTTTAACCACATGAAGTTAAAGTTTTTATTTGAACAAAGGCCGTACTGTAGGATATACACGGCGAGGCCAAGGGAGGAAAAGAATAATGTCACTAAGCAATACTCAGGAAGGAAAAACTCTGAAGTATCAGAATCTGTACCCACCTGTGTTCCCCTCAGTGCCAAAAAAGCTAGCCTGCATTTAGCAGTGTGGCCGTAAACTGCAAGGAAATTCGATCTTAGCTGCCGGTAGTTGCTAAAATCATCATCAAAAATCGCCTCATTACAAGACTCGCGTGCAATCTATTGCCCCAATAGTTCTTGGAAACTTTGCTATAGCATAAAATTCAAGTGCCGTTTCATGCGAACAAACTGGGGCGCAAGGTTAGCAATTGCATTCGACACCCTTTTTATCATTCGATGCACTGTTGAAATACTTACGTCAATAAAATCAGCAATGGCCAATTGTATTGACCCGAGTGCATAATACCTCAGAACTATTAATACTTCGGTAATTGGGTAATAAATTAATACTTTTTAAACTAAAAAATATTCAAAATATTTCATTTCGTACCTTGTCTCACTGCAAGGCAAACTACCCTCTATCAATTCCAACAGCATCATTGTGGTTCGCTTCGAAATGCGAAATCGGCAAATGAAATCATGGTCATCCCATTTTTCAAGCCCGACCCGTGGACACATTTTAAATTGTCTTCTTTCAATGACCAATTGTTCTTCTTTTTCATCTTCGCTTTCAGAAGCAGACGATGGATGATTTTCCCAATAATTTTTCCGTTTTATTTTATAAAAAAAAAATATTTTTATTCACATATGTAATTTGGTACATGGCCCTATCGAGGTAGCCGTCGGAGCGCAGTTTTCTCCGCAACGCTTCCTTTTCGGAGATTCAATTTTGCTTCGAAGTAGTTGTCATCGTGAGAATTTTTTCACAAATGCGGCTACGGAGAGCTACCACGAAGCAAAATGTCTCCGAATCGTAGGAAATTCCGTTCCGACGGTTACTTCGATAATTCCTCGCGATTGATCGAGGTTATAATTGATTTGTAAAAATCGAAATACCAACTCTCGCTCTTTGTAAGGTGATAATTAACTCGTTAACCGTTATACTATACTTGTATGTCAACTATTTTGTAACGTTTTTCCAATGATTTGTCTTTCAAATCCATTGTCCTTTGATGAATGAACTTCGTAAAATATAGCGCAGTTTAAAGAAACCACGACAACGACATCATACAAAACGCAACAAGTAATCGCTCTATGTTCATCGCGTCTTTTTGACTTGTGTGCGAATATCTGGCAGGTTATGAAAAAAAAGTTATCTTAATCCCAGCTTTTTGGGTCAGTAACACTATTGGTTACACAAACATCATGGACTTGTTCAGATAAATTCCGTCACTCCGAGGAGGAAATAGAGACGATTCCCCACTCCCTCTGATGATATCCTACTCTCTTAAATGTAAATTATAATGAAAAGCACGCCCTCACATCTTTCACGTGGGATCTCAACGGACCTAACATATTGGTCAGTTTTTTTCCCGCCTTTTGAACCTAATCTAAAATAAATGCTTCAGTTGGCATTTAAAAATCTCCGACAAATAAATGTTGACCCCTTTACGCAGAACAAATTAATTTGTAGCAGTCAAATATTAACTAAGCTGAATGGATTCAGCAGGAAAAAAAACAAAACCAGCCCATCCACACTTATTTGCAGATTCCGTAATGGACCTTCGCTACTGAGGATGGAGATAACTCCAAAACCCCCAATAAATTCGTACAAGACGGCTACATGTATGCTTAGCATCGGAATCCTTCCTGATTTCATACCAGTTTTTACAACTGAAGCATTTCGTATATTTCAGGCAGTCTCGACAGCATCAAAGCTTGGTGAAAAAACCATAATCTGTTGTGACAGTATGTCTGCACTTCAAACTATCGTCAACCCAAATAATAGCTCAGAACTAATAACCAAAACAAGAAACCAACTTTTAGGTTTTACTATGCACACACATATTTGTATAATTTTCTTCTTTTTTGTATCTATTGATCTATCTATCGAATTTTCTCTTTACATAAAATCCTTAGATGCTGAGAATCTTTATATTCTATACAAAATAATTTTTTCCCAATGTTAAACATCCAAAATAAAAATAAAATTTGAATTTAAAAAAACCAACTAATTAAAGACCCAAACAACTTAAACTAATTTGAGTTCCCGGATATACCGCAAGATGTGAAAAAGCAGACTCGCTACAAGCTCAACAAAAGATTCTCCCTTTTTTTTAGACACAAGACCTAATGAACTCGATACAAAACATATTTAAAAAAAAAGGCAATTAAATGACGGGAGCTATTACTACCAGTACTACAAGGAACTCAGCGCTGAACGTATTGAACCTCGATACCCCTGCATTTTGTAAACGAAGATAACAAACTTTGCCCTCCTGAGACTTAGACACACATCTACAATACACTAACACCTTCTCAACAAACAAAGCCCCTAAAATGTAACTTCTTTAGATTTACACTTAGTTTATTAAGAACATTTACAAAGCAAATGTAAATCTACCAAAAACCTTTTTACATCGTTAAGTAACACACCATCAATATACATATATGAAGTCATAAAAATTGCCGACCAAAAAAATATAGAATTAGTCTATCATCTTTTTTGTCACTTTAAACAAATATTTTCCTGCCTGTCAGAGTAAAAAGCCATCGGAGCTAGGTTCTATAATTAACACTGTCAAAAAAAAGATAATGAAAATAAAATCTTTGGAAGGTAGAACAATTACACCAACACGAAAACGGTACTTATAAAAAATGTTGAGCTCCCCTTTTCGAAGTAAAAAATATATATACACGGCTTATAATTTATAAATGGAAACTAATCACAAAACTTGTTCCGCATCAAATCATTCAACTCGAAAGACAACAAATTTCCATACGAAATTAAACTTTATTACATTTTCCTCTGTTTTTCTTTTCTTCTTTTTCTTTTGTTTCATATTTTTAATTAAAAAAAGTTTTATTAATTACAAAGTATAATAAGTATTATTTCTAAACTAAAGCAATAATTTTATAAAATATTTATTACTTATCATTGTTGTGTTTCAATTATTTATTCATATGTTAGATTAGATCACGTATTCGTATGAAGCAGTAAATTATAAACAAGGAAGGCTTCATTCAAAATAAAATTTATAAAAAACATTGAACCATGATTGATAATACACACATGTCTGAAAGAAATTTATTGCTCATCGCCATGCCATCAATCAAAAAATAATTACAAAGATTCGTTGAAAAAACGTGCGCTTAAGATAACATGAAAGTGAATAATGAACTCTGTCTTCCTCAACGAACCGTGTTTATAAATGAATTTGAACAAAAGATCGATGAACATTTATTTTTGATTTACAAGTGGAAAACTTTAAAGTTAAAAAATTCGACTAGTTTGACATGACTATACAATTTTCTGACGACACGGGGTTTCTAAAGTTAAAATGCATAAGAACTTTTCGTCAGAGCTTCGGTCTTGGGTTTTTTAAGAGCAGTAGGCAGTTGTCTTGCAAAAATGATTTTGAAAAATTAAAGGCAAAGTTTTAGTTTATTGCAATGACTGATTTTATAATTGAATTTTTTACTAAAGAAATTGTGAAAATGAGCAGAACTTGTAAGCTTTGATTCGGTAAAAGAAATCAACACTGAAAAGAATAAAATTTAGCTTATTTTGTATTAACCACACATCGAAATCAAAACTTCAAAAAAAAATCAAGTTTCGTATTCGAACGAAAGCTGTTTGACAAGTTGTATGACTTAAAACACAGAAAATTAGCTTTTTTGTTACAATAACCCTAGTTTGTTATTTTAGCGACAAGCAATAGATGTAAAATCAATCAATCTTGGCATGGCATTCCATAAACATGCTCCTCATTAGCGACTTCTAAACCTCTCTACTCAAATTTATGTATTTATTAAAAAACTCAGAACATTCTCGTGTAGTTTAATCATTTCCCTCATATGTTCATTGTTCATGTGAGAAACAACAGTTTTATACTAACGATCCAATGTCAAGGACGTTCCTTCAGAGTTTTTAATTATATTGAGTGATAGCCTTGAATTCTTTTTCGTTTTTCTTTTCACCAAGGAGAGTTCACCTAGTAACAAACCCAAAATAAAGTCTAACAAATTAAAACTAATTAACTATACGATACCCCATAGTCATTGAATTTTCTTTTAAAGAAGCATGTCCGTTGTTTAGTTAGAAAACAAAAACAATATGAGGAACACTTGTTTTAGACTTTCCTTGTTTCATTTTTCATGTTTTTCTTTAGATTTCTTTTTTTAATTTTTTTTTTTGTTGCTTTTTTTGGTGTAAAGTACATTATTACAAATTTATATAATTTTCTCTTAAATTACCGTTGTTGGTTGTTCTCGTATAAAAGGAGCTAGGAGTGAGAGGGGTTTTATTTGTTCCGTTGATGAATGACAGAAAAAAGTGTTGAATAATGATTTGTTGGACATTAGCTTTGCTGTTGATGAACACCCCATATATACCCACACAGACGGACATTGTATGCTAGGTTTAAGAACAACAACCTTTGTAGGATGGCTGACTGGTTTGTCGACGATCGACAACAACACGCTCGGGGTTTTCCGCAGCTTCACGTCCAGCTGTTTTATCTAAAATAGCTTCAGCTAGGTCACAAAAAGCCTTTTCGATATTGATATTTGATTTTGCGGAGGTTTCCATAAAACGTATGCCGTGTTCGCGAGCGATCTGAAAGAACAAATTTGTCAACATATCAACATTGCATTAATAAATAAACCAGGAAAAATGTTCATCTTAAATGTCTACACTACATATAAACTTTTAATGATTTCTTAACCCATTGAATGTACAACACATTAAACAAATATTATTTTGTTCAAACTTACCGCCTCGCCACGGTCCTTGCCAACAACACGTTTCTCTGTCATATCACACTTGTTGCCTAAAATCATCTTCTCAACGTCTTCATTCGCGTGCTAAACAAAATAAAAAAAAAACACAAAATGTGAAAGTAAGAAGACTTCCTAATTCATTTCATATTAAACCTTACCTCGTCTATATTCCGCAGCCACTTTACTATGTTCTCAAAACTCTTTTCATTTGCGATGTCATAAACAAGCATTATTCCCATCGCACCGCGATAATACGAGGTGGTAATTGTGTGGAAACGTTCTTGGCCGGCAGTGTCCCAGATTTGCAGTTTAATTTTCTTACCCCTGAGTTCAACTGTTTTTATTTTAAAGTCAATTCCTGGAAAAGTGTTAAAATTTTTGTTTAATTGATTTTGTCGATTTCAAGTGTTTGAGAATTAGCGTACTTTTCCTAAGAGAAATTAAAAGATATGTTGGACTTTAGAAATCATAGGCAAAGTATACGCTTCCCCGGTCAAGACTTCAATATTAACATTTATGATTAATTTTATCATAACAGCAACACAAAATTCAATGCAATGATTAGACACATAAATAAAAGATTGGGATACGATTTGAGTTTGCGGCTGTTTTCTGCGATACTTATGTATAAAAAAAAATCCTTTTATTATGTTTATGATTTAAGAGAAATTTAAGAACGATTTTTGCGATTACAAATAGCCAAATAGTACAAAGAGACAGAGACTAATTTGACAGTTTGAATAACACAAACAATCTATTTAAAAAAATATTTCAGATCTTGAAGTTATGCCTAACGCGGTTCAAAGATCAAAACTTATTTCGAATGAGTTCAAAATATAAGACCACGTCGTGGAACTGCTGATGGTATCACAGTCAACCAAGATTCAATATTGAGAGTGCATCATATCGACATTGGAGTTTGTCCAAAAAAGCGTCATGTTCATAAAGAAGTTCATAAAAAAATTTCTCTCAAAAATATTTTGTGAGTTGGCCTACAAATTTTTTTGCCCATTCCGAACTCCTTAAGAAATTTCATTTGACATTCAAGTAACACGTACATATATAGTATATAAAAGCTGTGACCATGCCGATGACATCGTCATCATGACCTCCGGAAAATTCACTTTTTCCAGAAAGGTGCTAATAAACAAAAGGGCCAAAAACGGCGGTTTAAATGCCAACCCTACAAAATCAGAACCTGTTCTTTTCACGAGAAAACGTTACATTCCAGAAATATTCCAATAACTATAAACGGAATTATCCTTGATCGTAAACTGAACTGGACAAAAAAATAGAAAAATAGAATAGGGTCCACTGTGATATCACTGAGACCAGAAAGTTGATCACCCTCTGGTCCTTATCTAAGGGATTAAGGAGTGGAAACACCCTCTAATCGAACCTGAACTAACGAGTTGATCACCAGTTAGTCAAACCATCCAGAACTTCGAACGAAAAAGAAGAGACTTTTAGGGCCAGTTGCTCAATTGAATCATAAATTTAAGTTCTACATAAAGTTTTCATTTTTGTATGAGACGTTCCGGAATTCTTAAGTTCTACATAAAATCCCCATACTAAAGTAGAACTTTATGTACAACTTAAATTTATGATTCGATTGAACTGGCCCCTAGGGTCTTAGGGCCAGTTGCTCAATCGAATCATAAATTTAAGTTCTACATAAAGTTCTACTTTAGTATGGGGATTTTATGTAGAACTTAAGAATTCCGGAACGTCTCATACAAAAATGAAAACTTTATGTAGAACTTAAATTTATGATTCGATTGAGCAACTGGCCCTTAATAATCTAAATCGCTGGTGTCGTCGAAAAAGTAATCACCTAGGTAAGTTTACCGTCTGTTAGCAAGTTTAGAGCATGAGCAAAGGAGATGTTGGACTGTCTCCTTTTCCTCCTCGTCCATGCAGCTTCTACAGAAGTCATTTGAGTAAACATCAAGTCTTTTGGCGTGTCTACCTATCAGGCAGTGTCTCGTAAGGACACTTATAGTGGAACTAATGTGCAGACGACTTAGATTCAATAAAATCTTTGAACATTTCGAGTTAACACATGGTCGAATTCGTTTTGTCATGAGAAATGTATTACTCTGCGTTCATCTAGTGCTCATCTTCTCAGAGGCGTCCTGCTTTAGCAAAAGATTACATGTAGCTATAAGTATACCTATATTGTTCAGGTCGAAGATGAGAAGTCGTTCGATTTTTGGCGAGTTCGTTTACCATGCAGTTACCTGGTATATCCCTGTGACCCGGCACGCATGAAAAGTGAATGTTGAACTGTTTTGACATCTCCTTTAGAGAAGTGTGACAGTTTTAGACCGTATTAGATTTTGTAGAAACAGAGGCAAGAGCTTCGAGAGCAGTTTGACTGACCGAGAAGATGCGAATATCCGTGGAGGATACAACGTTTTCTCTAAGCCAGGAGAGGACTTTTATCGCCAGAATTTCAGCTTGGAACAGACTACAGTAGTCAGGTGGGGGGAAGAAAAGGCTTCAATTCAGCCAGCCATCACAGATTTTGGATCCGTCAGTGTAGAAGTGTAAGGCTTCATTATCCAAGAGAGAACCATTTTCCCAAGCTTCTCTTGAAACTACGGTTATTTGGAAATTATTATCAAACACCAACTTGTAGGGGTGGTGTAGTCTAGTCGATCGGGGATGAATCTTAAGTTCTTTAAAATATTAGTATGACTAATTTGATTGTTGGTTTACTGTGAGTTAGCTTTAAGTCGAGTAGCTGAGTTCGCTGCTGACTGTTTGCCGAAAATGTCTAGGGGCGTAAGTATTATGTCTCGGGCATCCGAAGTAGTTGTCATTAACGCGCCGCGCCGCTGATGCACAACTTATAGGACTCGATGATTAAAGAGAATGTCGGATAATTCTTTCAACGTATTAAACTTGAGAAGTTTTATGCGACATTAACAACGTGGTAGAATCAAAGAAAGGAATACCCAAAAAAGAAGATCCCTGAAAAAAAAAACAAATAGCGTTTTTCATTGAAGGTTGAGAGATTTATTCTCCAATCGAGAACTACTTCTTTCAATGAATTTTTGGTATTGACTGTTAAACTGACGTTCACATTTATAGGAATTTATATTTTCGTGTTTTGTAATTTGTTCTATTTTCCATTTAACGTTAGATATAACAAATGTTTTTGCATTTGTGCGTGAATTCAGTGTAGATCTCCCAAACAAATGAGAGTAGATCATTGGTGTTTAGAGTAGCTCCGGATTTACTCTTTTTTTCAATGATAAATAGAAAAGGAGTAAATCTTTTCACAAAAATGGTCACTCTTTTCGTCGCAATGAAAAACGCCATAAGAAAACGTACATAGTTATGGCGCTTTCCATTGGTTTCACTCGGGGAAGCACTCATTTGAAAAACCAATGAAACACCCAAAATTGTTTCTATTCAGTTTAACGTAATTTCCTTTGTGTGAGTGAAACACCTATTTTCTTTTTGGCATTTGAGTAACATGTGTTAGCACTTCTTGAGTCGATTCTCATTTCAAATCGAGAAGTGGCTGTCACTCCTCAGAATCATGAGAAGCGATCTTTTTGCACCAATGGAACGGTTTGAGAAAGCTTCTGGGCGCTCCTGGTCGGTTCTTTTCGTCCAATGGAAAGTGACATTAAAAAATGTTTGTTGTAGAAATAAGAACTTGTTGGTAAGTGGACCACGCTTCACAAGCGCATTCAAGAAGAAGGGTAAACATAAGGTAATATACAGCGAGCTGATTACGTTTGGGTCAGATAATTAATTGAACGCTTAAGGAAACCAAATATTGAATTGGCATAGAAATTTCTTCCAGCTTTCGATACACTCCGTTCACTTTGCTTTGAGTTGGGCACATTTCTTTTGTCTACATTTTCGAGGCGAGCGTTTTCAGCTTAATCATTTGAGGGGCACTTTGACTTGACATACTGTAAAAGCCTTTTTCTTCTTACTTATTAATGTCTTAGCATTTAGCTTCATCATTTCACCACCATATCTCTAAATTATTGGTGGTGTTATTTTGAAACCCCATGCAATAATTTGGCTCTATCTTAACAAGTTGGTTGTAGTCAATGCCATATACTTTGTGCTGTACTACCTGCACTTTGAATTGTGTTGATGGTTTTACAAAGATACCTTTGAACATTCAAAATGAATTGCTAACAATTTTCCTTGTACAAACAATACCCCCATTGATTCCCTTAGTAGTCTTTGTTTGTTTGATTTACCTCATCATATCAATGTTTGGTCAGCTGAAGGTGTAGCTGGGCAGCTTCACCCAGTAACCACTTTGCAGTCTTTCACCTGAGACTTCACTAATTTGTCTACCAAATGGTAAGCAATCGAACTTACTAAATAAATGAAAATCCAAACAAAATTGTTTTCTCGGGGACTCTCCCCGAAGAAATATAGATATCTCATATGAGCTGATATCGATAACAGTGTATAAGCAACGTTTCAGGTAGAAAAATCAGAACGCAATCGTTAAGTTACTCTTACTCAAGACAGAGACTAATCTAAAAATAATCTCTGTTTTCATAACTTACATCGCTTAGCATGTTTGAACTTTGAATAGTAAATTAAAATAATTTAATTCACTGCCTTAATGATAAGTATTGCAAAACGTGTAAAACCAAGCTAACATAACGCGTGCCCCATACAAAAACAATTTTTTAAAGCACCCAAATGCCGCTAGTCCGATTGTAGATTTGTTTTTGTTTTTTGTTTTTTTTTTTTATTATTCACAACTACTTGTTGTTAGAAAATTGCCGGGGAGTGGCCCCTGACGATAGCTATGTAGAGTTACCCAAAAGAATTTCATTTCTTAGCAAAACCCACTGATAAAGACAACATATCCCTCAATGAGCTAATTCCATTTCAAACATTTTTGCTTTTAATTTAAAGCTCTCGTGAGCGGTGCATTGAGGAATTCGCTATCACATTGGCTTCTTCACCCGAAAAGATAAAGAGCTCAGTAATGATATCATCGTCTAAAGAAGCTCTACTTATTAATTGATTGCTGTTTTCATAATTTCGGGGTTTGTGGAGTAGGTATGCGTTATGCGACATGCTAGTTTCCAGCAAATTGCCATAACTGGTTTCAGATCGTTTTAAACGTCAAGGGCAGACGGGGCGACAAGAGCATACCACATTCAACAGTTCATCCCGATGTTTTGATAGTGACCTCTATGACTTCAATCAAAGCAACGAAGAAGCGCACCGCACTTCAATGTGAAGATAAATTAAACACAAATGGGCAGACAGTGAAATAAATTAATGTTCTTCTCCACTTGATAGACAATGATACACATTCACTTTGAATTTGGTTTGATCTGCTATTGCAATCGGACCTGCAACGCAGTGAAGTAAAATAATTTATACAAAAAAAAATAATTTAACAATCAGAACGAAATAGGGCAGATCATTGAAACCAGTTTTATGTAGAAGGGTAACAGCCCCTGTCCTTTTTTTTAGATAAATTCCGACGGTGAAAACTTTAAGCAAAGCGATAGTCCACGATATTTAATGTTCAATGGAGCGCCCAAGTAGCAAAAGGCAATAGAGTGGGCGATACGCCCAGACACCTTTATACCTGTTCCTGCCACCACCCCTCATAATTTCACATTTAAAGTCCTTTAGCCCTTCTTTTTTTTTTTACTTACCTATTGTTGAGATGAATGTAGAAGTAAATGCATCGTCCGAAAAACGAAACAGAATACAAGTTTTTCCAACACCAGAGTCACCGATCAAAAGTAATTTGAAAAGTAAATCGTAAGTTTTCTTTGCCATTTTGTTGCAAGTGTGTGTTAAAAGATGGTTTTTCTTTAATAAAAAAAATTATTTTTCTCGCGAGAAAAAGTCTGATACGGAATTTTCTTGTAAAATTTGTAACAATGACTCAAATGTCAGTTTTAGTAAATCGGAAAAGAACGAGATGGCGCTTTTGATCAGTGCTGAACTTCTTTTATCGGTGTTGGTTAACCTGACTTTAGCTGCGATATGAACCAAAAATTTTGAAAAATGTAGTAGATTTTAGTTTTGAAAGAAAAAAAAGTGATGACTTTTTTTTTTTTAGATTGTAGCGGCAAAAAAGCTGTTGACATCATTTTTGCCATTGCGGCAATGAAAACTGCTGCGTATTTTTTATCACACAGTTGTGGTACCCGTGGCGCAATGGTTAGCATGTCCACCTGCTAACCCAGAGGTTCGAGGTTCGAATCCCAGCAGAGGCAAAATGCAAAAATGTTTTTCCACGGGTATCGCCTTTCGCGAGGAATTGGCAAGTCCTCCGTTAGTAAATTCATTGCCATGAAAAGCGCATTCTCAATTAGCCGTTCGGAACCGGCGAAAAATTATAGGTCCCCTCCATTCCCTCACAAGGCATGGTTGTGAGAAATGCGCTAGGCCCAGGGGCTCCTCGCTCTGTTGCGCCACCCTATTTATTTATTTATTTTATTTTGTAGGTATTCTCATATATGTCGCTAATTATCTTAAGCCGTGTTTCATTGGCAATCTATACTCACATTAGCAAAACATCGCAAAACATCGCACATGTGATTAGTGAATAAAAATAAGTCAGTGTTCAGAAGTGAACAACAGGGAAGGCTTGTAGATGGAGTTTACCAGATAATAAATAGAAATAAATAAAGTTGCATTAGTGAGCGTTTTATTGAGCGTATTAATAAAGATGACTATAAAATTACCAATAAAACACGCCTTTTATTTTATAAACCCCATTTACCAGCCATCCCTGTTCTTCACTTTCAAAAGTGACTTATTTTTGTTCACTAATCACATGTCCGATGTCTTGCGATGTTTTGCTAAAGTGAGTATAGATTCTCAATAAAACACCGCTAAAGTTGCATTAGTGAGTACAGCGCTTTATCGAGACTTGTAGTGAAGATGACTATTCAATTTATTTAATATGCAGCTTAGAAAATCAGCAGTATGCAAATTGTTTAGGGAAATATTTTATGGAAGCTTCAAAGTTTACTACTAAAAAAAAAAAAAACATAAATTTAGAAAATTTAAAATCAATATTTGAAAATTTCCATAGATGGCGTTGTTATCACTTTTATTTATATACCATAGTGGCAACTCTGGCTTACCTCACGTCAAAATCAATCAAAAGAAAATTTTAATGCGGTCGAGCGGTCGTAATTTGTGTGAAAAGTTCAATTAACAAATAACAATGGAAAATATTCCTAGGACTCACGAAGGTATCGTTATTGAATGTTCTTAAACTCATCCTCAGTTCCTTCGCTTCAATTTGATTTGTTTATCATGCCTGTGTGTTCAAAATATTGGCTAAAAAAACGTCTAAACGAATCCAGTCATAAGAAAAATCAATCGGCCATATTGAAAAATTATAAAATCTGTCCAAAGCTTCATAAATTTTTTTTCTTTTTACCTCCCTAGATTTGTGATTGTTTTTATTTCATTTTTTTTTTTTTTTTGTATTTTAGATATCGAAGCACAGATAAAAGATTTGCAAACAAAAAAGAAAAAAATTCAAGTATCAAATGCTGAGGGTGTTGGTTTACTTGATAGCGGTGGCTTCTTTGACTCGGAGCTTTATGATGACAAACAAAAGGTTGGTAAAGGCCGCTACGATGGCTGCAATATGTCTATTGCCGCAAATGATGAAGCCGAAGGTATGGCATCATTTCGGCAATTGCGTTTATTATGTTGATCTGATTCCTTTCGATTGCTATTTCAATAGGGGACTTAAAATTATTATCAACTACTCTAGGATCAGCACCTTGTAATAAGAGAAAGCGAACTGTGTCTATTTCACCTTGTTTCACTGCATAAATTAGAGGAGTATCACCCAATTTATTTCTAAATCTTAGTATTTCTTGAATTGTTAATCCAATTTTTTCTAGCTTATTTATTACTCCTCTTAGACAAATTAAGTTGCCCTTCTTGATGCAGTAAAAAAATTGCTTACTGTAATCATCAGTAAATATAGTTTTAGGAAGGTGCTCATTTAGGCTATCATATTGTCTTTTATATATAGACTTGCTTTTATGTGTTAAATAGGCTCTATAAACAAAAGCAACAGTTAAAGATTTATTTATAAAAGAATATTTATTTGAGCAAACGTTCCTCTTTCTAAGAATATTTATTTTGTTATAAAAATAATTAAATTGATTTGCTTGATAGCAATATACAAAATTCCTATTTTACTGATAACAGTAAAGTGTTTTAAATGTTCGATGTTTTATTCCTTTTAACACTTCCTCCAAAACATCGGACAGTTAAATAGATTCTCATTAATCAATCAATACCAATTTTCTTTCGAAGCATCTGAAATCGGACTCGTTCAAGAGGTTTTGTTAACAAATCTGCAAGTTGATCCGTTCCTGGAATGTGCTCCAATCTGATATCACCTTCAAGAAAGCGTTCTCGGACATAAAAGTGACGAACTTCAATGTGTTTCGAACGTTTATGAAATTCTGGATTTTTCGATAGTTTAACAGCACTAGCATTATCTATGTAAAGCAAAGGTACAAGTCTTTTTGTTTCAGTAAGTTCTTCGAAGAGCCGTTTAAGCCACATTGCTTCTTTGGCACCTTCACTAGCTGCCATTATTTCTGCTTCAGTTGTTGATAAGGCTACGGATCGTTGAAGTTGACTCATCCAAGATATAGGTCCTCCAGCATATACTGAAATCACTCCACTTGTTGAGCGCCTTGTTTTCAAATCGCCTGCATAATCTGCATCACTGTATATCTGAAGTTCTTTGTTGTTCGGTTGATATTTGATGGCTGATTTGCTTGTACCACGGATATAACGAAAAATTCGTTTTACGTTATTCCAGTCTTCTTTGGTAGGGTTTTCCATCTTTCTTGCAGCAGAACTTACAGCAAAGGCAATGTCTGGTCTTGTTCCTGTTGCCAAATACATCAAACTCCCTACGGCTTCTCGATAAGGAACTTGTTCTTTTAGTTCTTCTAATTTTGAATGTTTTTCCTCCCGACTAATAGGAGTCGCTACTGGATTTGATTCTTTCATATTAAAACGTTCCAAAATTCTTTCTGTGTATTTTTCTTGACTAAGATGAATTGAACCATCGTTTGAAATTTTTATTTTCATTCCAAGATAGTTGTCAAGAGTTCCAATTGTAATTTTGAATTCATTTTTTAGTTTTTGCATAAAATTTTGAACTTCTTCTTCATTGCTGCCAAAAACTAACCCATCATCTACATATATGGCTACATATAGAATTCTTCCTTTCTCATTTCGATAAAATAAACATGGATCTGCCTCACTATTTTTTAATCCAATCTTTGACATAAAATTTAGAAAACGTTTGTGCCAACAACGAGGTGCTTGCTTAAGTCCATATAAATTACCTTTCAAACGACATACTCTTCCAGTACCATCTTCAAACCCTTCTGGTTGTTCAAGGTAAACTTCCTCCTCAAGAGTACCATACAAAAATGCGGTTTTAACATCAAATTGCGCAATCTTTAGCTTGAGGGTTGCAGCTAATGCTAACAGCATTCGCACTGTGTCATATCGTGCAACAGGACTGAAAGTTTCATCGTAATCTATACCCTTCTGTTGAACATACCCCTTGGCTACAAGTCTAGCTTTGAATCTTGGTTTCTCGCCTTGAACTGAATCCTTCACTCGAAATACCCATCGATTTTTTATAACTTGTTTTGAAGGTCTTTTCACCAATTCCCAAGTACTATTTTCTTTAAGCGATGATAATTCTTCTTTCATTGCTGAAAGCCATTCTTCCTTATTTCTTGACTTCATAGCTTCATAGTAGGTATTTGGTTCTTGATTAATCTTTCTTGCCTCTTCTTCTGCAAGCATCAGAAACGAACCTCCTGTTATCCATGCTGGCTTTCTTCTTTGTCTTGTGTTATTTGTAGATTCTTCATTTGCATTCACTTGTTCAGGCAATTTTTCTGTTTCGATTTCGTTCTGTTCAGTTTCAGATACGACTTTTGATGTACTTAATTCAATAATTTCGTTTTCATTTTCATATTCGTTGTTTTTCTGTTTTTTATTGTCCTGAATGACAGAAAACTCAACCTTTTCTTTTTCTTTATGGAACTTTTCATCTTCTTCATTTCGGTTTTCGAATTCTTTTTCAGTGTTTATTCCATTAATACTGCAAACAACTTCTTGTTTGAATATAACATCATGACTACACTCTATTTTATTCAATTTTGGAATCCATACTCGATAACCATCTTTTTCATTGACATAGCCGACCATTCTTCCAAACACAGCTTTCTCATCAAATTTCTTTCGGAGCTGTTTTGGTATGTGAACATAGCATGCAGTACCAAATATTCTTAAACGAGATAAATTCCCAAGCTGTTTCTTATACCATAATTCATATGGAACTTTTCCATCAACAGCTGTTGACCCTGTTCTATTCAGAACATATGCAGCTGTATTACATGCTTCAGCCCAAAGAAATTTCGGGAGTTTGCTGGAAACTCTCATGCATCTAGCAGCTTCTACTATGGTTCGGTTTTCTCTTTCGGCTATTCCATTCTGTTGTGGAGTGTATGGAGGAGCAATGTACTGTTCAACTCCAAACTTTGACAAAATGTTACTAACATCTTTGTTGTTAAATTCCTTGCCACCATCACATCTCAAAACTTTGACTACGTGTCCATTTGATTTGGCTTCATTAAGAAAAGTTTCAAGACATTTACTTACTTCACTTTTATGTTTCAGAAAAAATAATTTGCGAAATTTGCTGAAATCATCCTTAAAACAGACATAGTATCGCGAGCCTGCCAGCGACGTTGTTTCTACGGGTCCAAAAACATCTGCATGGATGATTTCTCCAACCTTAGAAGGTCTGTCACTTCTAGACTTAAATGGTAGTCGGTGCATCTTACCAACAACACATCCATCACAAAATTCATCTTCACCTTGAGGCACACTGATATTTAATTTCGCAAGAATCTTCTTCACATGCTGTTTATTCTGATGAGCAAATCTTTTATGGTAAACTTGAAGAGTCTCTGCAAATTTTGAAACCAAAGCCTGTATTTTTGGTTTTATAGCTTGAATTTTTAAAACATAAAGCTCGTTTTGAAGATTTCCAAAAATTGTAACTTCACCTTCTCTGTCCTTGATTATTACTGTTCTGTCATTAAATGTAGTAATATAACCATTTCGCGCAGCGGCCTTCACGGAAAACAATTGGGCACTAGCTTCAGGAACATACCATACTTCCTTCAATGTAACTTCTTTCCATATACCCTCAATTTTTGTTTCAACACGAATATCGCCTTTTCCTTACGCTTTCATTGTGACATCTTGCTTGCCTAGACAAATTATTTCTGGAACATCAAATGGTAGATACGATTTAAATTGAGATTTGTTTGGTGTTATATGTCTTGAAGCACCGCTGTCACAATACCATTGTTCTGTACTCAATTGATTTTCATTCGTCGCATTTAAAGAGTATGCAATCAGAGCCTTTGATTTTCTGTAATTGGGTCTCTTGAAATTATTTTCTTTGCTAATATTTTGGGGACATTCAGCAGCCCAATGTCCGAGTTGCCTACACTTGTTGCATGGAAATTTCATTTTTGCACGATCAAGTTTTGATTTATTTTCATTATTAAACTGCTTATGCTTTATATTATTTGCAACTAAAGCTGTGTTAGCACACGAACTTGATGAACTCTGTTCAATTTCTCTTCCTTCAATTGCGCATAAATTTTCTATTAGTAAGTTGAGTGTTTGCTGCTCTGCAGGAATTGTATCCCACAAATCTCTGAAGTTATCAAACTCCTTACCTAGAGTTGAAATAATTCGACCGTTTAAAATCCGTTGAGAGAGTGTGTTTTCTTTGTGCTTGGTTAGTTCAGCATTCAGATCTACAAATAGCTTTTGTAGCTTTGCAATATGTGCACTCATGTCTTCTTTTTCATTTTTCCTTGCTTGGAAAAAACTATCTATCAGCATGTTAAGCCTCTGAATGCTGCTTCTTTCGAAACGGGAACATAGTTTATCCCAAATTTCTTTCGACGTCTCGCAGGTCAATACCAGTTCAGCAATTGGTGAGCTTAAGGATGCTGCTATCAAGCTAGAGGCTTTAGCATCTTCTTTCAACCAATCCTTTTCTCTTTTCTTGTCTTCAGGAGAAGAACCTTCGATGATTTTCGGACATTCACTCTCACCAGAGATAAACTCTTTTAAATCATGTTGACGAAAAAGCATACCCATTTGCCATTTCCATTTTGGCCACTCGCAAGGACTTTCCAATTTATCGACAGATATCTTGATATCGGACATTCTTCTTGATTCTTTTATATATTCTTTTTTTTTTTAATACTTTCAATGCAGTTGTCACGAGCCTGGGCCCATAACCTGTTAAATAGGCTCTATAAACAAAAGCAACAGTTAAAGATTTATTTATAAAAGAATATTTATTTGAGCAAACGTTCCTCTTTCTAAGAATATTTATTTTGTTATAAAAATAATTAAATTGATTTGCTTGATAGCAATATACAAAATTCCTATTTTACTGATAACAGTAAAGTGTTTTAAATGTTCGATGTTTTATTCCTTTTAACATTATGGTTCCATTCTTTTTTTATTTCTTTGTTTAGCTTTGTCCATTTTTCGCTTTCTTCATTTTCTTTGTTCACAGGTGTTATATTGTCAGGCTGTTCTTCTTTCTTTTTCTCTGTTAATTGGCTTGTTGAAAGTTCGGTGTCTTTTTTGCTAATCTCCTCTTCAGGCTGTAGGTTTGTTTGATTATTGTGACTGATTTTCTTCTCTTCAGGTTCTTCTTTTTTTTCTTCTGATAAAGGACTTGTTAGAGCTTTGGTATCTTTTATATTAGTCTCCTCTTCAGACTGTAGGTTTGTTTGATTACTTGAAGGTACTTCTTTATTGATTACATTTGTTGGGTCTGTGATTTCTTTGAGTTCGCTCAGAAGCGGAGAAGTTTTTTCAGCATCAGTGTTGCTTTTCGATACGTCTTCTTGATTTATACTGCTTTCATTTTTATTTTCTTCAGGCTGTTCTGCAGCAAGCAGGTTAGATATAACAATTAATAGTATGAAGAATGCTTTATATTTCATAAACATTGCAAATATAGGCTTAATTAAAATGATACTATAATCAAATGATTAATCTACAGTAAAAAGTGCTTTAGTTATTGTACAGGTATGATTATGTAAAAATTTATTTTTCTCTTTTATCTAGGTTTTATCTGAAATTGTCATTCGAGTAGCTGACATACAACTGTACGGACATTAAAGAAATCAGTATACAGCTGTATGAACATTGTGGTAATTTGCGTACTAAACAATGTCATCCCAGTGCTCCGACACTGGGATCCATTTTCCATCATCATTAGAAACGTTATATTTTAGCATAACTTTTAACTCACAAATTTAACTGGATGCCAGTGCTGGCTACTTTTATGACATCTATCATTTTATGTTTATAGTATTTTTTGCAAATAAACGTTCGTAGTTGTAAATTGGTGGTACCCCGTGGCCTGATGGTTAGCATGTCCACCTGCTAACCCAGAGGTTCGAGGTTCGAATCCTAGCAGAGGCAAAATGAAAAAATTGTTTTTCCACGGGTATCGCCTTTCGCGAGGAATTGGCAAGTCCTCCGTTAGTAAACTCATTGCCATGAAAAGCGCATTCTCAATTAGCCGTTCGGAACCGGCGAAAAATTGTAGGTCCCCTCCATTCCCTCACAAGGCATGGTTGTGAGAAATGCGCTAGGCCCAGGGGCTCCACGCTCTGTTGCGCCACCCTATTTATTTATTTTTATTTTAGTTGTAAATTAAATGCAAAAAAATACTTGACACATTTGGTAAGTTGATTATTATCAGTGAAGATGAGGGTATTTTAGAGCTCGAAATCCACCTTATTCAAGTCTGCAGACTTTTCAATTAATTTTTCAATAAAAAACGTAGCGTATCTTTTTCAGCGTATACACACGTCTGTCATAAGGTGTGTTATATTTTTCTAAATCTTTTCTTTATAGGAGGGTCATTATGTCTAAAATTCCTTAAACATTAATTTTTAACTTAAACATTTATTAAATAGTGCAGTACTGCCTTACGCGTTGCTAATCCAAACTTTACTTGCTGTAAAGTAACACAATCTGCTATATCATTGCTAATTTCGATACCTCTATTTATTGGTCCTGGGTGCATAACAATTGCATCTGGTTTTGCGTGCGATAGTTTTTGTGCATCAAGTCCATACAAGTGAAAATATTCTTTTTCTGAATAATTATTATTCATGCGCTCTTTTTGCAATCTTAAAAGCATAATTACGTCAGCATCCTTTATACCTTCAGTTAGTGAGTAGTGAAGTGAATCTACTTCAGAAAAATGTTTACACATCAAAGCTGGTGGTGCAACTAAGCTTATTTTTGCTCCAAACATTTTTAGCAATCTTATATTTGATCTTGCAACTCTACTGTGCAAAATATCTCCACATATCACAATTTTGAGGTTTTTTATTTGCTTTTTATGACTGATAATTACGAGATAATCTGCAAAAGCTTGAGTTGGGTGTTCACTGCTTCCATCGCCTGCGTTGATTAGCGAGCAGTTGACATGCTTTGCCAATGTATTAATAATACCACTACTTTTATGCCTGATTATCATATAGTCAGGATTCATTGCATTTAGTGTTTTTATCATATCTTTTAGATCTTCCCCTTTGTTAATAGAAGAAGATTTTATTGGTAAAGTTATAACATTTGCTCCAAGGCTTTTTGCTGCTATTTCAAAAGATGCGAGCGTACGTGTTGAATCTTCAAAGAATAGGTTTATGACTATTTTATTTTTCTATTTTATTTTTCGCACACGCCCGTGATAACCCTATCCCTATAGTGAGTAGGGTTATCTTTCCCTCTTATTTCCTTTATATCATATTTTTGACTTACAATATTCTCGGTATAACTTATTATCAACTCCTGCTTCATCTATATATAAGATGCTGGAATAGTCTATTTTTGAGATTTTATCAATAAACTCCTGCTTATCTTCTTGATTGCGTTCTTGATATAGTGTGACTTTTTTTTAAAGTAATTTTTAGCTGTTTTAGTCTATACCAAATTGAATTTATTCCAAATCCAAGATTTTGTTTCATCTCTGCCAGAGTATGATCTGGATTCTTTGTAACATATTCTTCGAGTATTTTTGGGTCTATTTTTCGAATAAAGCTACCGTTTTTAGATGGCTTTAGGCTTTCACCAGCAGCTTTCTTTTTTAACCAGCGGTACAGAGTTGCTATTCCTATCTCCATGAGCTCTGCTATCTCAACCTTTGTCTTGCCTTTTTCTATCATCAATACTGCCTTTTCCCTTAAATCCACACTATATGCCATTATAACTCAAATACTTTATTATACCTTTATCATTTACTTTAGGAAATACTATACTTCCAGATTTTTACCACTTTTTTTACAGCATGGTTCAGTGCAGTATTGCCTTTACGGTTTGTTGCATTTACATCAGCACCATGTTTCAGAAGTTCTCTAACTAATTCTAATTCCTTCCCCAGTGTTATAGCAGAATGTAGTGGAGTTTCACTATACATGTTTCTTGAATTGACTTCGGTACCACCTAACAAAAGCTCTTTAGTAATTTCTACACTACTAGTAGTATGAAGCAACGTATCTCTATTCCTTTCTACTCTAAGGTTAGCATTAGCACCTGCAGACAAAAGAGCTTTAACTTTTTCTAAGTTTCGTTCATAGACTGCTTTTTCTAATTCTTTGTTAATATTATTATTTAGCATATTTTTAAAACCCTCCTAAATTTCACTATTTTGTAACAAAATTTTTGTATATTTTCTAGATCTTGGCACCCTCATTAGAGTTTCATTTAAGAGAGAATTTAAGAAAACGAAGACGTTCTGTTACAGACAAAGATGATATAGTATTGAAGAGGTCGCGTGTGGATGTACACAATATTAATGAAGAAATTAGATTTGCTAAAAGTGTTGCCGGTAAAGAAGGGACACCTAGATTTAATCAGTTCTTAGATTTTTTAACTGCAGGGGAAGGAAAAGAATGTCTAGAAGTTCTGAAAGGAAAAGGAATAAACCTATCCAGTATGTCCAGTATTTTAAGTGGATCAGGATCTGATGCTACAAAAGCTTTTAAAGGCTTATATGATCTGTGGTTTGATGAGCAAGGAAATAAAACACGATATTTAAAAACTCTAGAAAAAGAAAGAATAAATCTAGCTAGTGTTTCTAGTATTTTAAGTAAAGCAAGAGCTAATGCTGCAAAGACTTTTAAAGGCTTATATGATCTGTGGTTTGATGAGCAAGGAAATAAAACACGATATTTAAAAACTCTAGAAAAAGAAAGAATAAATCTAGCTAGTGTTTCTAGTATCTTAGGCAGAACAGGAACTAGTGCTGCAAAAGCTTTTAAAGACTTATATGACCTATGGTTTGATGAGCAAGGAAATAAAACACGATATTTAAAAACTCTAGAAAAAGAAGGAATAGGCTTAGCCAGTGTATCCAATATTTTGCATGGAGCAAGAGCTAATGCTGCAAAGACTTTTAAAGTCTTACATGATCTGTGGTTTGATGGGCAAGGAAATAAAACACAATATTTAAAAACCTTGGGAAAAGAAGAAATAAATCTTACTAATTTATCCGGTATTTTAAGTAAAGCAGGAGCTAAAGCTCCCAAAGCGTTTAAAGACTTATATAATCTGTGGTTTGATGAAGAAGGAAATAAAACACAATATTTAAAAACGCTGGAAAAAGAAGAAATAAATCTTACTAATGTGTCTAGTATTTTAGGTGGAGCAGGAGCTAATGGTGCAAGGGCTTTTAAAGACTTATATGATCTGTGGTTTGATGAAAAAGGAAATAAAAAACAATATTTAAAAACTCTAGAAGAAAGCGGAATGGGTCTTACTAATGTATCCAGTATTTTGCATAGAGTAGGAGCTAATGGTGCAAAAGCATTTAAAGGCTTATATGATCTGTGGTTTGATGAGCAAGGAAATAAAACACAATATTTGAGAACTCTAGAAAAAGAAGGAATAAGTCTTGCTAGTATATCCAGTATCTTGCATGGTGCAGGAGCTAATGGTGCAAAGGCTTTTAAAGACTTGTATGACCTGTGGTTTGATGAAGAAGGAAATAAAACACAATATTTAGAAACCCTGGAAAAAGAAGAAATAAATCTTACTAATGTATCCAGTATTCTAAATGGAGCAGGAGCTAATGGTGCAAAGGCTTTTAAAGACTTATATGATCTTTGGTTTGATAAGCAAGGAAATGAAACACAATATTTAAAAACTCTAAAAAAAGAAAAAGTAAATCTAGCTGATGTGCCCGGTATTTTAAGTAAAGCAGGAGCTAAAGCTCCCAAAGCATTTAAAGACTTATATGATCTTTGGTTTGATAAGCAAGGAAATGAAACACAATACTTAAAAACCTTAAAAAAAGAAAAAATAAATCTAACTAATATGTCCAGTATTTTGCACGGAGTAGGAGCTAATGGTGCAAAGGCTTTTAAAGACTTGTATGACCTGTGGTTTGATGAAGAAGGAAATAAAACACAATATTTAAAAACCCTGGAAAAAGAAGAAATAAATCTTACTAATGTGTCTAGTATTTTAGGTGGAGCAGGAGCTAATGGTGCAAAAGCTTTTAAAGACTTATATGATCTGTGGTTTAATGAAAAAGGAAATAAAACACAATATTTAAAAACTCTAGAAAAGGAAGGAATAGATCTATCTAGCATATCTAGTATTTTGAATGGAGCAGGAGCCAATGGTGCAAAAGCTTTTAAAGACTCATATGATCTGTGGTTTGATGAAGAAGGAAATAAAACTCAATATTTGAGAACTATAGAAAAAGAAGGAACAAGTTTTGCTAGCATGTCCAGTATCTTACATGGAGCAGGAGCTAATGCTGCAAAAGCTTTTAAAGACTTATACGATCTTTGGTTTGATAAGCAAGGAAATGAAACACAATATTTAAAAACTCTAAAAAAAGAAGGAATAAATTTACCTAATATGTCCAGTATTTTAAGTGGAGCAGGAGCGAATACTACAAAAGCTTTTAAAGACTTATATGATCTTTGGTTTGATGTGCAAGGAAATAAAAAACAGTATTTAAAACATTTTACTGAAAAAAAGAATAAGGAAAGGAATTTTACTATAAGTAACTTGACTGGTATTTTAAGTGGGGCAGGAGCCAAAGCTAGCAGTGCTTTTAAAGAATTACATGACGTTTGTTTTAACGACAATGGAGAAGAGACAGAACTTTTAAATAATTTCTATGATGTAGGCTTTAAGCCAGGTAACTTATCCTCTATGTTATGTGGATCAGGATCTCGCGCTTCTCATAGATTAAAAAAATTTCATAATACTCTTTTTGACGATAAAGGAAAGGAAACAGGACTTTTAAGTGATTTTCGTAAGATAGGTTTTAATCCTCAGAGTCTGTGCAGTATATTAAGCGCATCAGTAAGTAGCTTAGGTCAGTTTCATGATTTTTGTTACACAGAAAAAGCAAAAGCGTATTTAATCCATTTCTCACAGGCAGGTTTTACTATTAACAAATTATCTGATATACTGCATGGAGCAAGGGCTAGCATTTGTTCTGCTCTGGAAGATTTTCACAATGTTTGTTTTGATGAGCAAGGGAACAATACGCAGCTTTTGAATGATTTCTATAGCGTAGGGTTTACGGCAAGTCACTTATCCGCAATATTAGACATGGCAGGAAATAATTCAGCTTCTATCTTAAAAAATTTCCACAAATCATGTTTTAATGAAAGGAATTACTTAAATCACTTCTTAGCCGAGGAAAAACTTTTTACACCAAAAAATTTATCTAGGGTGTTACATAGAGTAGGACTTAGTATTTGTTCTGCCTTTAAAAAATTGCATGGTTTTTGTTTTGATAAAGCAGGAAGTAAAACGGATTATTTAAATAATCTTATCGAAAATAACTCACCGAATACGATACTTAATACACTATATAAAAAAGTAGAAAAAATTAAAAAAGCTCCTTCTGCTTTCTTAGATGAGCAGAGTATTAGTGAAGAAGATAAAATAACCAATCCAGATCTTAACCTGAGTAGCGCATCCGGTAGAATAGAGCAAGAACAAAACTTGGGTAGTTTACAACAAGGTGATTCTAAAATTAAGAGAAAAACCCGGAAGGGTATCACTAACCAAAGTAAGAACGGACAAGATAGGAAGACAAAATTTATATAATAAATTAGTTCATTATTTTTAAGTTAAAAATTGTAAAATGAATTTCAATAGCAGAGTTCTGCTAAATAAAACAACTAAACTAAACTAAACTGTATTCTCAATTTAATTATTTTATACAAAATAATAATTTAAAAATTTATTTAATAATTTTTATTTTATGAATTATTATTTTAATAATATTTTTAATTTTATTATAATTTAAATAGCTTATAAAATAGAGTATAACATTGAAGATGTTAAGGAGATTTATTAATCTTTAAATAATTATATAATTAAATTTAGTAATTTATAAAAAAAATATATTTTATTTTTACAATGAAAATGTATCAATGTATCCAAGGAACTCCAAGATTGTCTTCTTCAATTTTAAGGTTTCAACTCATCCAACACTAACCTGGAGGCACTTCTCAAAGAAAAGAAACAAGAAAAATTGTATACGTTTACCAAAAAATTGCAGGAATTATTAGTAAGTCGAACCATCCCTTCTCACCTCTACGAATTGGTATAGAAAGTTTTCTTTGTTTCTTAGGACTTAGAATCTAACCGATGTTGGCAAATACTGTGTTACTATCTTTCTAATGAATATCTACAAAATACACGGTCATTCTTACCACAACGAATACAGATTGGATGTTGACAAGCTTAGTATGACTAAACTGAGGGATTCTTATTTGAAGCAATTCGAGTTCCTAATCAATGAAAATCAGCCCATTAAACCGACCGCTGGAGAGTTCTTAAACTATCACAACAAATTGAATGTCGAAATCGGAAAGCCCTAAAGACACGTCATTGGAGACTTCCAGATTCGAGTTTCATCATGTTTGCTACCACTTTATTTGCCGTAGACACCGAGTCTTACAACGGTTTGCAAGCGGACAAAGGATATTTCTTTCTGCATGCGAAGAAATGTAAGTTTATTTTGCCAATACTGGTTACCCTAGTCTTTATTGAAATTTTATATTTTACAGATACCCATAGAAGGGCAATTTGATAACTCTTAACTCGGAACTGCGACCAGCATTCAACGACAAAAATATGATTGCTTCACATGCCATATACTCTGCAAATAGAGAAAAGTTGACAAAGATGTTTCATTGGAAAACGAATAATAAAATCAATTAGTTTTAAGATTACATACAACTGTTTTAATTGTTCCGAAAAATGAACACTCCTCATATAGGAATGATGTTACAACTTACAGTCTAGGAACAAATTATTCATAATTGAAGATTTACTTAAAAACTAATTTGTACGTCTGTTTTTTCTTGATGGATAGAAGTTTCTCAATTTCATGTGGTACATGAAACAATGTTTGAGCAACCATTATTTTTTTTTTAATTCTCGAGCCTTCATTTTCGTTCTCTCGACATCTGCTTTGCCAACCAATTCAATAGCCGAAGCTTCAGCTTGACCGATCTTACGTATTCTCTCAGCTTTAGCCTGAGCACCTTCGATTGTTTGTTCACTTTTAAAAAGAAAACAGAATTAAATCCTGAGGATAACACACATGCCATTTCAACTTACCGCTTGCCCTGTGCAATGGTTTGAACACAATAGCTTTTGGCCTCAGCTGGCAGCTTAACGGTAGAGATATGTAAGTTCTCGATCCTTACGTTGTACCTCTTCCGACTCAATTTCAATTTGTTTTCTACGCTCGACCACATCAACTTGAATCTCTTCATAACGAATTCACTTGCAAAGCAATACGCTTGCAATTCGTATGCCAGTTGAGATTTCAGCTTCCTGCAAAATTAGTTACACAAAAAAAGCGTAAAAATTTAAAGCAAAAACAGAAAGACACAAAATAAAACGAACTTACAGCTGTGTTGATTTCTTGATCGAAGTTTGCTTTTTGTAGCTTATACATTCGAGCATTATCTTCTATTTTCGTATCTGTGGAGTATTTGACATCCATGGCCGTCTTCTTGCATTCGGCTTCTGTGATGCCCGAATCACGATTGGCTTCCGCAACTCCGGCATCAGCGTCTCGTTTGACACTAGCTGTTTGGGCTTTACCCAATGAAGACAAGTATTGCACATCATCGTAGACATACATCCTTGATGGTAAAGGAGAAAATTTCAATGCCCAATGTTATACCAATTTCTGAAAAAGTTTTGATGCCATGTCTTTTAGGCAGACTTTTTGATCTTTTTTTTTTGATTTGGTGTTATTCCAGTGCTTGACACTGGTTCTACTCTCTTAAACAGGTACATAAGCAGTGTATCGTATGACTTGAGTATTCCTACAAACGTAAACTTCATTATGTCCATGCGTTCCCAGCAATTCTATGATGTGACCAACACGACCGCCTTTGATGCGTAGTTTGATTGGTTTGAAATACTCGACATCCTCCTTGTTCAAGAAGTTTTAAGTCAATCCTTTCAATAAGAGGTTGAAAAATTCCAGAGCTCACAACAATCACTACCATTTTCGGGGCAGTTATCTTTGCGATTAGTACACATGTACACTTTTTAATGTGAGATTTTTCGTAGGAAATATTCAAGGCATGGAAATCAATGGATTCACTTTTAACTGGTACACGCGCAATCACTTCATTCTGTTTTTGCATAATGTGTGTACATAGAAATCTCCTCGATAAAAGAAACTCCTTCGGTTATAGTTTCGTTTGATTTTACCGGCGATATTGGTGATTTAGTAACTTCAGTTTCGGTTTCTGTTTCACCAGCAAGATTTACATTCGAAGCAAAAAATCTGCTTCGAACTTGGGTTTTTGTTGTGAAAGGATTATGTGGTGGCAGTTTTTTTGGGCTGGGCTTCAATAATAAATCGTAAATAGGTCGTTTTTCTCGAGAAGCAATCGGCAAAGGATTGTAGGCTTTCTTGGTGGGTGTTAATTGAATCGATGAAGTACAATTCTCAGCACTGCTACAGATCCTCTTCTTTGGGGGCTCTTGTTCATTGTACATTGATATGATTTCACCTTCATCATGCCTGCAATGAAGTGCTCTTTAGATGGAAGCAAACGAAACTTCACAACTTACCTTTTCTCAACTTCGTCATCAGGAATATTGGAATAGCTAACCTTTTTGAATAGAATGGCAAACGATTGCTTAACTGGCTTCTTGTCTGTCTGAGTGTGTGGTTGGAAGTACGGGGAGGGCTCGTACTACTATGACGTCGGTGCACCTATTAAGGATCCATTTTAAAGGAACACAGTAACAAGGCAAAAAATTGACGACGGTCCATTGGTTCTTGATAAGGAAATCACATCGCCCAACTTTATGCGGCGTTCGAATGACGAAGGGATATTTCTTTCTGCATGCGAAGAAATGTAAGTTTATTCTGAATAAAGTCGTCACACTTTTGCCGAAGGTAGGGCAATGTTTCGTTACCAACCATCACATTTTTGTACAATTAACCACAACGCATCAATTGGTCTTTATTCCATTTGAAAATAAAAATTAATAAATAAATAAAAATTTTAAGCAGCTCAGCGTGAGCGCACAGAAACTTCAATTCAAACTTCATTTTGAAAAAAGTGGAAAGTGGATGCTGCGTTCCGAAAATCGTTCTACAAAACGTAGCAGTGGAACTTATGTGGAACCGTCAGAACGCATAGGTGTGTGCTACTCCATAAGGTTACATGTGTTTCATTTTATCGTCCACCGCATTGCACGCACTCACCGCATTGGTTTGGCCAAGGCTTTAAGGGTATAAATACCTAAAATTAGGTCGAAACTAATTACAATAAATCGTTTCATATTCAATAAAATATTAAGGTAAATTGAATTAATCAATTATTTTTGAATGCAAATCAAATGTTATAATTTTAACTATAACCCTAAATTGATCAATTAAGTATTCCTTGATTTCATTCATGATATAATCCTAATAATAAAATTAAGATAAATACAATTGATGTAATTCTTCATATAATTAAATTTGAATAATTTAAAATTAAAATTATAGGTAAAATTAAAGCAATTTCTACATCAAAAATTAAAAAAATAATTGTAATTAAAAAAAATTTTAATGAAAATGGTAGTCGAGAAGAAGATATTGGATCAAATCCACATTCAAAAGGTGAACTTTTTTCTCGATCATTAAAAGTTTTTTTTAGATAAAATAGTAGCTAATATTATTACTACTGTTGATAATGAAATAATAATTAAAGATATTCTTATCATAGAAAAAATTATTTATATTATTATATTAATAAACCTTATGATTGGAAGTCATATATACTTTTATACTATATAAATATATTATCCTCCTCATCAATAAATTGATACATATAAAAATAATCAAACAATATCAACAAAATGTCAATATCATGCTGCAGCTTCAAATCCAAAATGATGATTTTTTGAAAAATGATTATTTAAATGACGAATTAAGCATACTAATAACTTTCCTTCTGAAGCTAATTTAAGCCCTTTGAGAGATGCAGCTTCAGCAACTTTAGCAAATCCTTGACCACCTGCTATAAAACCAACATTAATTGCTACGCCCTGATAATCTCCATTTAAAAAGTCAGCTAGAACATTTTTAGCCATCATTCCGTGCATAGTTATTCCGGAGATTCTTCCCACTCTAGCTAGATGATTCATGACTTTTTGATCACCAATCAGCTTATTAACCAAACTCTGAGATTCACCGGTAACCTTTACCTTATCTGCTAGTTGAATTAGCTGACTACGCTTTCCTTCTGGCAAATCTTTAATGTAATTAACAAACTTTTCGCTATCTACTTTAATTTTACCAAAATCTCTTTTTTCGTCTTTTTCTAAATTAAACTCATCCACATCTTCCCAGGTAAATAAACATTCACTTTCGGCTTCTCTTTTTCTCCTTCTGTGGCTTGTACTTGGCAAGCATTCTTCTAACAAAACTGACCCTTGTTCTGCTCTATACTGAGAAGTAAATCCTTAATTGCTTTAAGATTCTCGTTTTCTGGATCTTGTGTTAACTTTTCCTCAGCTAAATCTAAAGGAGTTTTTCCATTATTATCTTGAATATTAGGATCTGCTTGTTTATTCAGTAGTAGTTGTACAAGTTTTTGATAACCACCTTTAGCAGCCCAATGCAATGCTGTTTCACCATCATTATTCTTTGCATTAAGGTCAGCTCCTTTCTCTAAAAAGACTTTCAATGCCTTATCATACTTGCCCTGTTTATAATACGTACCTGCTATGTTATTCCTTACAGTCAAAGTATTTGGATGATTAGGACTTAGTTTATCCTTCCATACCTTATAAACCTTATTATAATTCTCTAAAGCTTTATCATATTTACCTTCTTCACCCAGCACCAATGCAATATTATTTAAAGTAGTTAAAGTATTTAGATGATCAGAACCTAATTTTTTTACTTGTTTTTCGTAAACAAAATCATAAATCTTTAAAGATTCATCATATTGGGCTCGCTTGTCAAGAATACCAGCAACATTATTTAAAGTAGTTAAAGTATCGGGATGATCATCGCCTAAAAGTTTTTTTCTCTTAGGAAGCACCTCGAACAAATAAATTTCTAAAGCTTCATCATACTCACTAAGTTCCTGGTGTATTAATGCAATATTATTCCGAACAGTTAAAGTATCGGGATTATCAGAACCTAATTTTTTTACTTGTTTTTCGTAAACATCATTATAAATTTTTAAAGCTTCTTTATACTTACCTTGCTTGTCAAGCACACTAGCAATATTATTCCTGCTAGCTAAAGTACCTATATAATTAGAACCTAAATTTTTTACTTGTTTTTCGTAAACATCATTATAAATTTCTAAAGCTTCTTTATACTTACCTTGGTCTTTTAGCACTGACGCCATGTCATTTCTAACGATTAAAGTATTCGGATGATCAGGCCCAAGTTTTTCTACTTGTTTTTCATAAACAAGATCATAAATTCTCAAAGCTTCGTCATATTTACCTTGTTTGTCAAGCACACTAGCAACACCACTCCAACTGATTAAAGTATCGGGATGATCAGAACCTAATTTTTTTACTCGTTTTTCGTAAACATCATTATAAATTTTTAAAGCTTCGTCATACTCACCTTGGTCTTTTAGCACCAATGCAATGCAGGATGAAGATGATGGATTTCCTGTTCCACAGAAAAGAACAACCTATACTGCTCCAAAGTCAGTATTGAAGGAGGTTGTGCAGGTTCGATGTTGACATCATTTTTGCCAATGCGGCAATGAAAACTGCTGCGTATTTTTTATCACACAGTTTTAGGTATTCTCATATGTCACTAAATATCTTAAGCCGTGTTTCATTGGCAATCTATACTCACTTTAGCAAAACAAAACAAACAAAAGGCGAGTTTTATTGAAATTCTATGTGCACTTATGTGCACTTCAGCAAAACATCGCTCATGGGAAAACAACAACTCCTTATGTCAGTAGCCTAAGTGCACATATACGATACCTCGTTTCCACTTAGAATCGGGTAATCGGATCGGATTATGATTCAGATTTCGATGCAGGTATCTACTTACCCACTGAATCGAGTAATATAGGTATACAACACACTATTTTGAATCGATCCAGCTACAAGAGCTGTATCGGATCGGGTAATCCTGTTTCAAGTCGATCTAGGTATACACTGGCACTGATTCGAATTGAAGTGTGATTCAATTCTAAGTGGAAACGAGGTAATAAATATCGCAGTAAGCTAACTGCACAACAGGGATGGTTGGTAAATTTCTTTTTTTGGCACCCAGAGGTTGGCAGTCTTTGGGTTGTGTTCGTTCATATTTCTGATTTTCGACAACAGATTGAATAAGTCTGTTTCTTTACTTTTTGTGCACAGACATTTTTTTTTAAGGAAAGGTTGTAAAATTCTTTCAGAAACTCTCTGAAAGATCGTATTTGTCTTAAAAGTAAAGAAACGCCTTGAACAAAACATTCGCAGCAACGGAAAAACGTCTGTTTGGCAGTTGTGGTATTTGTTTTGGCTGTGCACGATTTCTGTCCACAGAAATTTTGGTGGCGGAAATCCGCAGGACGGGGAAATTTTTTTACTCTCTCGAGAGCACTCTCTTTTGTGCACTGTTACGAAAAATCGGAACGGGATTAGACTGACTTTCGCCGAATTTCGGTGCATTTCGTGCGAATTTTCAGTAAAGAAACACACCTAATAGCTAATAAATGAGTCAGGTGGTGACTTGGTGGGGACATAAATAGACACGCAGTTACTAACACACACACACACACACGGTCAGAAAAGGTGGTGGTAGCAGCAAAAGCAATGGTTTTCCCTCTTGTTCTTTATTTCTCTAAGCTTTTGACTTATTTAATTCATAAGTCACTTACTAACTTATGACTTAAGCCTTGGCCAAACCAACGCGGTGAGATCGTACGATGCGATTGCGATAAGTCAAATCCCTATGCTTTAAGTCAAACGTCCATAAACGTTTGACTTAATGTATAGGGATTTGACTTATCGCAATCGCATCGCACGCACTCACCGCATTGGTTTGTGCAAGGCTTTAATGAGTTTTTAATTCACAAACTAGTAACCGTGAAATAAATACCTGCATCGAAATCTGAATCCTAATTCCTAATTCGATTCGATTATTCGACCCTAAAAATAAAAATGAATCTTATTGAACACAGCTATTGCGAAAAAAAATTAAAGTGACATTTGTTTTGTTTACATCGACAGCCTTATTTATTAGATTTCACTAATACTCGGTTCAACCTGGTATTAGTTAATACTAGTATTAGCACTTAATACTCCCTTACGCCAGGTCGAGCGAATCCTTATTTATAAAACATTTTCCAACCCGTATTAGTTAATACTTGCTTATGTCAAATTTTTCATCAAAAAAATGACCCATCTGTTACCTCGTTTCCACTTAGAATCGGGTAATCGGATCGGATTATGATTCAGATTTCGATGCAGGTATCTACTTACCCACTGAATCGAGTAATATAGGTATACGACACACTATTTTGAATCGATCCAGCTCGGAGAGGTGTATCGGATCGGGTAATCCTATTTCAATTCGATGTAGGTATACACTGGCACTAATTCGAATTGAAGTGTGATTCAATTCTAAGTGGAAACGAGGTATGTAGCTCTGGTTACTATAAACGTAAACAAATCCCAGCTGACTTCATTGTGCACGTTCAACGCATTAATTTTTTTCAGATATTCTTACTTCTTTCGGACTCTGATTGGCCAGAGTTTCACAGCCCTATTATGGTTGTCAAATATCAATACGATACTTGATAAATTTGCTCGTCTATCAATGAAATTGGTTAAGTGG
The DNA here is from genome assembly GCA_914767635.1 of Melanostoma mellinum. NCBI lineage: Eukaryota > Metazoa > Arthropoda > Insecta > Diptera > Syrphidae > Melanostoma > Melanostoma mellinum. Next base: position 5,276,064 of record OU612059.1, read on the forward strand.
TATTACAGATAACAACCACCAGAACTTTTGATCAGTTGTGAATGAAATGCTTTTTTGCGATCCATTGTGAACGTCTCTGGTTGCGTATTCGGTATTATGGTTATCAACTTTATTGATAGCTATCAATTTTTCAGTCAATCGCAAATTCGTCGTTGATGAACATTTTTTTGGTTTATTTTACTGGAAATGTGTAGCCAAAACACAGGTACGTGGTTGACTAGTATAAGGGCTATATCGTGAAGTGTTTTTTCTGTGCCGTATAGCAAAAATTCATTCCAAATTGAATTTTGAAGTTAAATGTGTTTAGTGTTCATTGAATGCAGGAAATTAAAATGGTCGCTTTGCACCTATATGTGGGGTGTGTCAACGCTTAGTACGAGCACACTGTTCACAATGGAAGTAAATTTATCAATTGGCATGCATAATACCGATTTATCAATTAATTGATAGCACTTATCGTGTATCAATTGATTGATAGTTGACAACCATAATATGGCTGTCAGTTCTTCTTTTGATACGTGAAAAACTAAATTGCGTTGAACACGAGTGTTATGATTTATATTTTTTTTTTGTGGTTGGCGGAAATTTTTCTAAAATGGATATTAAACAAAACAAAACAAGAAATACTAGTTTTAATTTATTATTTTATTTATCTGGTATTTAAGGCGGAAAAAGAATTTAAATTATTCACAAAACCAAAATATTTTCCACTTTTCCTCCAGAAATTTCAACAATATTTTTCCTACACTTTTATCCTCAAAATGACATTTGACTATAATACGACCTTAATCCTCCCTTAAAACTCCTATGAACCAGTATTAGCTTAATCCGTCGCTAATACTGGTGTATTTTTTTTATAAATAAGGTTTGGAGTATTAGTGGAGTATTAAGTTCGTAGTGTAACGTGCGCTTAGTTCGAAAAATAAAACTTCACTTTTTAATTTAATTCTATCACTTTTATTCAGTATATATGCTTAATTCGATCTCAACTCGACTTTGGGACTATCACTTGTATTTACTCTTAACTTTATCACTCTATAAACCAAACTGCCCTGTGGTTGCCTCGGGCGGGCTATTTATATCGAATGACATGCCATCTAGAACTCTCCAGTAACTTCTACATTGTCTCCACATTTGCTGTCTACTCTCTGTCTGTCTGTCTCTCTATACACTCACACACACTGGCTTACAAGCAACGCCTGTCATTTATACCATTCCATTAAAGTGTTGCCAGTTGTGTTTTCGGTTGAACGTTTTTCGATTAGGAAATTGGTATAAAATGTTGGGTTCACGTTACACTGCCCCCTCCTTAGGATTGTTCGTCCCGAATAATTCCATCTGCAGCCTCGCCACTATATCGATGCAGCCTGTCACAATGAACTACTTTTAACTTGCCTCTTAGTCCTCTTTGGATGCGGTAAACCACGTCGTTAATCCTCGTGACTACAGTATAAGGACCTTCCCAGTTTTGCTGAAGTTTCGGTGACAATCCCTTTTGACGATGAGGATTATAAAGCCACACACGATCTCCTGCTTGGAATCCTGACGTTGTCGCTTTTGTGTCGTACCGTGTCTTCATCCGGTCGCTGTAGGCTTTCATCCGTTCCCTTGTTCTTTTATGGATGTCAGCGAGTCTCTCCTTGAGGTCGTCCACATACTCGTTTGTGTCCTGTGGCTCCTCTGTGGGGCATCCAAATTTAAGTTCGCTGGGCAGCCGCATGGTTTTCCCGAACAGGATGTCAGATGGTGTTTGTCCTGTCGAGCTATGTACTGCACTTCTATAGGCCATCAGGAATAGTGGTACGTGCCTATCCCAGTCTCTTTGGTAGTCGCCTACGACCTTGGTGAGGTGTTCTTTCAAGGTCCGGTTGAATCTTTCAACCATCCCATCAGATTGTGGATGAAGTGGTGTGGTTCTCGTCTTCTTAATGCCAAGTAGTCCTATTGACTGGTGTATACTTGGCCCCACATTTTTCAAAAATCGGACTTCTTGGGGGTGGGCTGGTGAGGGCTGAGTTTTCTCCTTTTTTCTACCCCATTTTTTTAATTTTCTACCTCCTGGATAAAAAGTTATTAACAATTTAAATTTTGGCGTATACTTAGCCCCCATTTTTCAAAATTTTTCACGAAACAGGTTCATTTTGGTACCAATCGATAGGGCTGAATTTACTCCTTTTAATATCCACTACCACTTTTATGTTTTTCTGCTTAGATAAACCACAAATCCAAAAAAGCATAAGCAATAGGTTTTTATTATAAATAAATGAGTAAAATCAAACAAACCTATACTGTTTTAACGTAACGTGAACTTAAAGTCGGCTTAACGTGATCTTAAAAACAGAATGGGGATTAGAAGAATTTGATGACAATTGGTTACGTCCAATGGGTCTAATGGGTACGTCCAATAATCGTTTCAGTACAGTCTTATCCGAGTTTTTGCATTTCTAATATATTCCATCCATATGAATTCTCCCTCTTTAAGGATGCTAATGAGAACGAAAAAGTTCGGGAAAACTGCGAAAAGCTGGAGAGGAGTTACTGAAAAGGGTAGGTCATTTCAATTATTTTAAAATTATTTTCAATAAATTATTTAAGCCACTCCTTTTATGAAGACTACCGAAAAATAAGCTTAGAAGACTAAATGCATGGAGAAACATCACTAATGCTACCATATCTAGTAAAGGAACCTGATAAGGCAGCTGAAACCAAACAGATCAAGAAATTTTTAAAGAAGTGTCGAGTACAGGAAGAACGCATTACAGAAGTTTGCTGGGTCTCCAAAGATGGCTTGAACATAGTCATCTATCAGCATGATTCTGGACGGTAAGTAAATGCAACCTTCACATTCGAACAGTGAATGGCTTTAATTTTTAAAGATAGTTAATATCATATTTACCATTTTTTTATCAGGGGCTTTTCAATCTTCGATCAACCACCTGAAACTTTGGCAATCGGTGCTGATGGAATCTTCACCTACGAAAATTTACCATCAGACGCAATGGAAAATGAGCATATACGCAAATCGATTTGTTAGTCTTGTGCAAGAGCAAGACTCCGAAAATTACTTACAATAAAAGACAAGCTAATTTTCATGGTGTAACACGAACTTTGCATATTCTTATCCAAAAGCCCAACATGTAGGTAAATGTGTGAATAACCACATTCAAATAACCAATACGTTTATTGCAACAGGGCTCTTAACTTTTCCATAAGCACCTTATCCTCAGTGAGAGGAGGACATTAATGCCGCAGCAATTCCATCAAACGTTCCTATTAAACGAGTCAATGTTCCAGGAATTGGTATCGCAACTGAGGCAGAGGTTCATTCAATCATGATATTTTGTTCCTACAATTTAAGTTTCATTCCTCAGCTATCACATGGAATTGTCCAAATTCAATACCATGACGGATCGTACATCTCAGTGTTACCTCCAGAACAAGGTGGTGGCATAACTTTCACCCTGTCCAGTGGAACGTCCACACATTTCGCACACCATGACAACTTACCACACTTGTTTAGAGAAAAGCTAAATGATTTGCCCATAGTGACAACACCTGAACAATGCTTCCCAAACACCTTGAATTCAAAGAGAATTCTACTCTACAACACCACAAACAAAATTGCCAGAACAAGCGACTCATCAAATGAAATATTTTAGATGTTTTCTTTACTTTTTTTTTATAATTAAATAAATTTTTTATTATAATTTAAAAAAAAGCACTGTTGATTAGAATTTTCAATATCTCACAAAAGACGATACCTACTGTGTATCTCCGTTATACTTTCGAATGCATTCGAAAGTGCTTCTCAATTATATCAACTATTAATCTCCCTAGTTGAACCTAACAAAAAATCTGCCACTAAGGTCATTTAATTGGCCCCCAGGAAAAGCGTTGTTGGAAGTTGCTGGGATTCGATTATTGTAATATTTCAACGCTCTTAAAATAACGGCACATGCAACGATGTAAGTCATGGCATGTTATTTAATTTAAATTTCAAGCTTTTCTGAATGAGAATCCCATCGAAACTTTTGTGTTCTGTATCAATATGTAACTTTGCGATAAGTTATCACGTCGAGAAACGATGAAAATTGACACGAAACTAATTGAAATCTAATTAAAATCTTATTGGTTTCGTTACAATTTTCGTGTTTTCTCGATGTGATAACTTATCGCAAAGTTACAGAACATGGGTGCTGGTTCACAACTCTCCAATAGAGAACATTTGAACGTCGTAAATTTAGAAATCTGTAGGTTTCGTTTTCTCAAAAATAAGCTACATTTGATTTTTCTGTATCGAAATTAACACCCTATTACCATAGTTAAATAAATATCGCTGTACCGCAATGAACCCTAACTGTTTTATACAGTTAAGTGAATACTAAATGGACTAAATGACAATGGACGAAATATTTTTGTCAATAAATTCACACATTTTTTTTTTTTCTTTTTTGATCATTTATTTTACACCTAACTTAATTGAACCTCTGAACTTCGAATCCAGAATCCTTTCGACTCCTCGTCCAAAGGATCAGGTGATTTGATTCTAATTTGTATAAGAACACTTGTATGACGCATCCATTTCTAATTAAAGGTACCACATGCCAGCAAGTTACAACCGCAACATCAAGTACGAAGAACTAATTCGCGTCAACAGAGAAACGCAATCAAGACGTTTGGGATTGATTGACGATGCCGATATCAAAATTGATTTTAAAGTTATATATTCGGATTGTCAACAGCCAGGACCGACTTACTCTTTTGGAATAATAGCGTTTTCCATCGATATTCAAAAGATTTACTCTGAAATCCAGAATATCTCTTTTCAATGGAACATGTTTTAAAAGTGTTTTTTGAGTACTGGTGGTCACTCTGACGTTCACAGTTCGGACTTCATATTTTAACAATCTGTAACTTGCTTTCTTTACCAAGTTCAATGAATTTTAACGTTAAAATTTGTACCCATATAAATTATAACAAATTTCCTCAACCAAACGTTGACCTAATGCCACCGAGCCAACGAGCCCCCTGAAACCATAATAAAGTTAATTTTATTTTCACTGGTTGAATATTTTTTCTTATTTAATATTAGAAATAAATAAAAAAACTAACAAAAAAGACAAATTTGAGTGAGTTAAGTTTATTTTGTTTTTATGAATAAAACTGCTACTTATTCCATATCACTTTCGACAAGTATAGAGAAAATTGTTTCCTGTAGTGAGTAGCTACGCCGGTAATCTCCAGTCCCGTAACCCAAGAACTTGCATGGTCGCTTTTGGAAAAGCTAGATGTTATCAAGTGCCGCTAGGCTCACTTGGTGCAACTTGCCTGCATGAAATTAATCCCTTAGTCTCTCGTACGACAAGCGGAATTCACTGCTGAGATATTCTTAATCCCTCCCGGCACTGATTCTTTCCCTAACGCATCGATCGTTTCAATATCGAAATGATTTTTAAGTTCATCAAGAACAAGAGAGTTTGGTTGAGCTAAGTTTAAAAAAAAGAAAGAAAAACAAAAACTATAGGTATAAATCTACAACATTTTTATTATTATACGTTACCCATGCACATTCTCGTCAGAGCCACTAGAGACGACAACTCGAGCCCGGAAACAATTTTTTTTAATACGCCCACACACGTCACATTCATTTTCTAATGATCTACATGATGCTGCATTCATTAGCTTTTTCTAATTGACCTTTGAAAACTGAACAATAAACTCCTTTTGTAGTATGCTTTTGGTTCAAATACCATTTTCGCATGAGATCGATCTATCACTCCGTAACATAGTGATTACTTATAAAACTTTGCACCCCAGAATCCTTACGAGCAGAGGTAAGAAAAATATGGCATTGAGCTTAAAAGCCCTCCATAGAGCGAAATTGAAAACATGTGTACCATGTCGTCGAAAATCACTATTGGGATGCTTTAAACTGTTCGCCTGAACACCATAATGCTTCAAGAGCAACACATCAGTAGTATAGAGAACACGGATTTCCTTAACTTTTAGTGTGCATGTCTGATTCCATAGGTTGATTACAAAGATAAGTGTTCAACTCTCTTCCAATCTTCTCTTTTTTTTATATAACTTTTCTTGTTTTTTGTGTTTATATTTCTATAAAGGTTAATTTTGGTTCTCTGGTTTCAAAAACCACAATCTACTACACAAGGCTGATGGGGCTCCGTTTAGGCGATTGGAATTTCTTCAATTTTCTTCGGAGCGGTTGTGTCGGGAGAACTGGTGGCAGCACTTTCAGCATCGGGAGCTGGTGTAGCCACTGCTGCGGATGTTGCTGATGCAGCTCCACCAATGGCGACTTCTTCGAAATATTGCACCAAATCGGGAACACCGTCGTCAATACCTCCCGCTATGGATCCAGCTGCGGCACCCTTATTCGCTGCGAACTCACATTTTCTTCAGTTGTGTGATGTCCTGTGTATCTCAAAGAAAACTGGACAAGCTAACATTTTGAATTCAACACCAATAATTCTGCCCAAATTGCATTGATTATTTCAATGCTAGCATAGCACCAACCCACCAACCGCTCACTGAAAATGGAAAAACAAAACTCAAATCTCAAATGGATGACATGAGCGAAAAAGTCACATAACGTAAATGAAAGTTCTGTTTCGTTTGTCAAATATCACAATATTACAGAGTAAATCCAGAGTTGGATTAGATGATTAGAGTAATGTCGATTTCCTTTGCAAAAACAAAAGCACTCTAAAAAAGTACTTTTTTTTCGTGCTCACTGGAACAGAAAAGACAAAATTCTTTTTTTTATCATTGTATGTGTGCTATTTTTGACAGCCAACTATTCCCGTTTGTTTTGTTCTGCAATTTATATAGAAAGAATGTTTTCGAAACTTTATTAATAAATGCACTAGGAAGAAACCTCCTCATCCGAATAATTGTACACAACACTTTGAACAATATTATTCACAGAATGCCTTTCGTTTTGTGTAAGGAATTTCAGTATTTCAAACACTTCTTTGTTGGAATCAGAACTAGATGACGACTGATAAATATTTTGATAATTTCAGCTAACATTGAGCGATCCATTTTCATAAAATAGTTTATTATTTATTTTAATTATCTCTCTTTCACAGTCCTTTAACCAAAAATGCAAAATAATCAAACTGCAAACTGGTAAACGTCAAATGTTTTGCGTTGGTGTAAGTGAAAGTGCGTGTAAATCTTGCCTCTGAATCGAGATTCGTAAAAGTGCTTTTTCGGGGCAAAAAAAAGTGATCTATTGCCTCAATGTTACATATTTCGAGCAAAAAAGCACTTTTAAAAGTGCTTTTAGTTCTGTTTCTTTACTTTGTGCACAGAAATTCACAATCTGTCAAATTTTAAGGAGTGGGGGTAAAATTCTCTCAAAAATGCTCAGAAACTCTCTGAAAGAGCGTAATTGTCTCAAAAGTAAAGAAACGGTCTTTAACAAACATTCGCAGCAACGCTTGGAAAAACGTCTGTTTGACAGTTGTTGTATTTGTTTTGGCTGTGCACGATTTCTGCCCACAGAAATTTAGGTGGCAGAAATTCGCAGGGTGGGGAAATTTTTTACTCTCTCGTGAGTACTCTCTTTTGTGCACTGCTACGAAAAATCGCTGTGCTGGAACGACATTTGACTGACTTTCACCGACTTTCGGTGCATTTCGTGTGAATTTTCAGTAAAGAAACACACCTTTTGTGTACCACTGGAAATCGACATAAGAGTCAAGAAGTATATTGTAGATAACTTTTTATCTACGCGGAGGTAAATTCTGATATTACAAAATTAAACTAAAAAGACAGTTTTTTTCATAATTTATACATATCAGAATTTATCACCCACGTAGAAGAAAAGTTATCTGCAATTTACATTTCGATTTAGGTGGTTAGAGTAAGAGTCGAGGAGTAAATTGTAGATAACTTTTCTTCTACGTGGGTGATAAATTCTAAATACACAGAAGTCAACTAAGAAAACAGTTTTTCTCATAATGTATACACTTCAGAATTTATCACCCACGTAGAAGAAAAGTTATCTGCAATTTACATTTCGATTTAGGCGATTAGAGTAAGAGTCGGAAAGTAAAGTGTAGATAACTTTTGTTCTACGTTTGTGATAAATTCTAAAGTTACAGAAGTAAACTAAGAAAACAGTTTATATCATAATGTATACACTTCAGAATTTATAACCCACGTAGAACAAAAGTTATTTACAATTTACTGTATCAGTTCCGTTTTTATTAGTAAAATAGACATAAGAATCCTGAGAGTGTACGCAATGTGTCTGCGATTTAAGAATCAAACAAACCTAGACGGGACGTGAAGGACTGCCAACGCCGGCCAGACAAGGAAGAATAGACTCAGACAGATATATATACTTGAAATATTGTACAGTCGAAATCGGCACTTTGAAATTGTAAAAAATTTATTATTTTCATTAAGAGATACTCACACCATGCCAATTTTCTGCTAGCACGATTTTTTAATTTTTTGAAAAAATAGGAAATCGCACTATTTCATATGAAACTATAATGGCATTGTTTTTTGAGAAATCTTTATGCAGCCAAATTGGATTTTACATGCGGTATAAATAATACAATCAGCCGCGGATCAAAGGAAAAGTAAAATCCTGCTGCGGATAGGATTTTCGAGTATCATATGTAGTTTTCCGCAGCAGGATCTGACTTTAAGTTCTATCCGCAGCCAGATGTTGTATTTGTAATACTTCTAAAATCCAACTTAAAATAAATAAATCGGGTGGCGTAACAGCTCTAGAGAGCCATGCCTAGTGCATTGTTCTCTCAACCATTCCCATGAGCGTGTTGCTAAGACTAAGAATTGCAGGGGACCAGCAATTTTCTGCCGGTTCCGAACGGCTGGTGTTGAGAAGTACTTTTCGATGCATTTACTTCCGGAGGATTTGCCAATTCCTCGCGAAAGGTGATACCCGAGAAAAAAAATCTGATGTTATCACTGGGATTCGAGCCTCGAACCTCTCGCACAACATTCCGACGCTCTAACCATTATGCCTCGGGTACCAACTTGGCTGTGGTATTTTCCCAACAAATATTTTTGCCTTCGGTTATGAAATTCTATGTCCCCTTCTTTACTATGAAGTAAATGACACCGCATTTTCACCAATTCTTTTTGAATTGTAATGGTTGGACACGTGCTTAGGGTTTGTTAACTAATCTAAAAAGGGATTTTTAATGCATTGGATGTCTAGGTTTTCAAATAAGTGTACTCGAAAACCACTCTACAGATTTTAAAAACAGGTTTTTTACCTTGTTTTCTTTTACTCTCTTTTATATTTTATTGTCTTTTTGCATTTGTGAATGTTTTTTATATTTTTTGAATTCTAAATAAATAAAACGACTCCTTTGAATTGTTCTCGGAATTCTTGTTACTTTAGATTTTTTGTGTTTTCTTTAAATACTCCTTATCTGATCAATAAAACATTTATTATTTAAATAAACGATTATTTTCGATAAACTTTTCCATGCATGTGAGGCATTTCAAAAACAATTAAACACGACAAACAATTGAAATGTGGAACACGCTCTCAACAGCTTTAACAAAAACTGCTACTTTGTTATGTTAGTTAGAGGCAGAATGACTGAGAAAAATAATTTTTTGTGAGCTTTGAGTTGGAATCAATATTACAAATCAAATACTGAATTTATAGTATTTTAACTAGGTATGATCTACAATAGGTGCGTTTTTTTTCTCAAGGCTATAAAGGCTTGATCAAAAAGAGAAAAAAACACGATTGAGCAATTTGGTAGCACTGCGTATTTGGCATATGACGTTTGACTTATGACGTTTTTTTCAAAATAAATAAATCAAAAATAAAAATTGAAACGGTTTGATAAAAACAATTGCTTTCTTTTTATGGATGCAGATGCAGAGAGGGAACAAGTTGAGTGTAAGTTATACAAATTGAAACTTTGATATTGATGTTTGTTCTGTTCCAGATGCTGCTGTCTTTGGTGGAAACTCCAGAGCCCAGCTCCAGCAGGGATATGGAAACTGCGGCAAGTATGCTTGCTGCTCTTTCCAGTGATACTGGTTCCAGCACTTCTGAATCTGTTACAATTTAAAAACAATTAACTGCTCTAAAACTTCCCATGGGTTGGCACATAAGTTTACAGCCACACCCCGCAGTCTTCAGAACTGCGTAAGCTCAACCAACCTTTCAATCTATCTATCTAATAAATAGCTAATGCAAAAATTTGAATATAAAACTATGTATTTATTTCACTTTTTTTCCAAGAAATATATATGTCTGCAGTCTATGCCTCGAAAGTGGGGAAACATCTCTGCACATTATATGATGTTTTTTAATAACTCATAGTGTTACAAATAAGTTAAATAATAAAACAAGCAAATCGAATAATTTGTTTTAGAGGCTTCCAAGAGTGCTTTAGCAGCTATCGTTGTGAAATCACAGAACAACACTTGCTCATCTGTGCCAGCAAGAGTACGAGTGTTGCAATACTGCCCACGATGCAATAGTTCATCGTTTGGTGTTTTTGCATTCAAAAATATTGCTCCAAGGGGAACCTATAAATACAAAACAAAGCAAAAGCGATCATTTTATTTTAAATTTGCTTTAAAAACTTGAACAGAAAAAATTTACCTGTCTGGCTCTGTTATGAGGTATTTTCATGCTTTTCAGTTCATTTGCTTAACTCTTTCCGTGAAAATGGAAAGCTTGTTCAAAGGGAACCTTATCCTCTACGGTCTACTTATCGAGGTGTGAAATTCGCTAAATCGAAAACAGCACGTTCTAGGTCGTGTTTGTACCAAAAGAGCATTCCCAATGTTCTCCATTGTATACATATTTTTCTTTGGCAAATTGATTTGTACTTTTCCATCTTTAGGTCTGGAACTTCCTTAGCTTGGTAGTCTCGTCCGACTCGAATTTTTACTTCATATACGCTTTGTTTCGTCTTTGATTTGCCATTTATTTTTCTTAAATTATCATCATCTGAAATCGTTTCTGGTGTTTCACGAGCTCCAACCACATTGCCATTAGGGCCATTTATCACGGATTGATCAGCTTTTTGTTTCTTCAGTTTTTTTTTCAACCAGCGTAACTGGAAGAGTGCATATATATGTCTTTTGGAATATGAAGTTGCTTCCTGGTTTCAGCATCGCCATCCTTGAACCGTTTTAAGTAGGTACACGATTTCCCGATCTGAGAACTAAAAAGTATAAGTAAATATTTAGTATAACAACTAACAATTATTGAATACTTACTTTTTTGCAAGATTTCGTCTTCTTTCTGCTCATACGAATCTACTAAAATTTTAATGACTTTGAAATGTCATTTAGTACATTGGGTGCGTTCGGTGAGTTTACAAATTGTACATTTTTGTTAACTAATTTTTTGTCAAGTAACATGAAATTGTTAATAATTGTTAGCATATGTTGCTACACCAAACGCACCCAACGACAGCCTTCGCCATTTTCGATAACAGTAATTAAATCAATATTTAAAAATGTATATACTTATTTTTAAGTTAAAAATTGTAAAATGAATTTCAATAGCAGAGTTCTGCTAAATAAAACAACTAAACTAAACTAAATAACATTTCCAAAAAATAGTTTGGTAGCACATTTTTGTTATCGGGCTAAGGAAATAAGACTGAATAAATTATGAGGCTAAGGGAAGCCCAGATAGCTAAATTTTTGTTGTATTTAGCACGTGAATTTTTATAAGCCGTATAGGCTTGAGAAAAAAAACGTACCTATTAATACTTTGGCCTAAGCCAAATATGTGTGACAGCAACGAAAATAATATACATATAATAATAATAATAATAATAATAATAACGACAAAAGAAATTACAAGGGTGATATTAAAAAATCGAATTTTTATTGGAATTTATAAATTAAAGTGGCACCACCTGCGACTGTATGATGAAATTCATTTCAAAAAGGAAAACAAAATTAAATTTCAACTGTTTTCTCAACACGCCCAATGGTATTTGCCTGGTCACCATTTTGTATAGGACCCACGTTTTGTTTACGTTACGTTAAATCGAAAGGTTTGTTCGATTTTTCCATTAGTTTATAACCACAAATTTATTGTTTATGTTTTTTGGATTTGTGGTTTATCTAAGCAGAAAAACATAAAAGTGGTAGTGGATATTAAAAGGAGTAAATTCAGCCCTATCGATTGGTACCAAAATGAACCTGTTTCGTGAAAAATTTTGAAAAATGGGGGCTAAGTATACGCCAAAATTTAAATTGTTAATAACTTTTTATCCAGGAGGTAGAAAATTAAAAAAATGGGGTAGAAAAAAGGAGAAAACTCAGCCCTCACCAGCCCACCCCCAAGAAGTCCGATTTTTGAAAAATGTGGGGCCAAGTATACACCAGTGTAGTCCGCACACTCCTTGGAAGATGTTTGACTCAAAGTTCCTCCCTTGGTCGGAATGGAGTTCCATAGGCACGCCAAACCTACTAACCCAGTTAAACACAATCTGGTCGACCACCGTTTTGGCTTCTTGATTTGGGATGGCATACGCCTCAGGCCACTTGCTAAAATAGTCCATTACAACCAGAATGTATTTGTTTCCAGCGTTGGTCTCTGGAAAAGGCCCAGCCACATCTACTGCAATCCTCTCAAAAGGCGATCCAACGTTGTACTGATGCATCTTACCTTGAATCTTCCTACCAGGTCCTTTGGTTGCAGCACACTTGTCACATGTTCGGCACCACTTCTCCACGTCATCTCTAGCATGTAACCAGTAGAACCGATGTCGCACCTTCTCCAGTGTTTTGTTTACCCCCAGGTGGCCTCCAGAAGGTCCGTCGTGCATCTCCTGAAGAACTTCACTGACTTTCGATTGTGGTACGATCAGCTGCATCACATATGACTTACCGTCAGCGGATTCCCATCTTCGCCTGAGGACACCTTCTTGCACATATAGTGAGTCCCACTGTGCCCAATAGGCTTTGAGAACTGGACTCCTGTCAGAAATGTCTCCCCATTCCGGTTTCTCTTCATTTTCTTTCCATGCGAGAATGGGTTCGATATCTGGATCTTCCTGTTGAGCAGTCCTCACTTCCTCATTGCTCCATCCGCTTATGGGGTCAGCTCTTAGTCGCTGAGCGGTAATGATTTCTTTGTCTTCTTGCCGCTTGCAATGCTTGCAATCCACTTTGCAAGGTCTTCGTGATAATGCATCGGCGTTTGAGTGCAGCTTTCCTCTGCGGTGTTGGATCTGGTAGTCATAGGTCTGCAATCTTTCTATCCACCTTGCGACTTGACCTTCTGGATTTTTGAAGTTCAACAGCCAGCTCAGAGCACCGTGGTCTGTCCGCAGAAGGAATTTCTGTCCATAGATGTACTTATGGAAGTGCTTTGTTGCCAAGATAAGAGCTAGCAGTTCCCTTCTGGTCACGCAGTAGTTCCTTTCGGGTTTCGATAGGACCTTGCTGTAGTATGCCACCACTTTCTCTTCGCCATCATGCACTTGGGATAGTACCGCCCCGATTCCAACGTTGCTTGCATCTGCGTCGACGATGAATGTTTTGCCAGGTGTTGGATGTGCCAGCACTGGAGCGTTACAGAGGCGGTATTTGAGTTCCTGGAAAGATTTCTCACACTCACCTGACCATTTAAACTGCTTCCCCTTTTCGGTGAGCTGATGTAAACTCTTTGCAACTCCAGCGAAGTTCTTAACGAAACGTCGGTAATATGTGGCAAGTCCCAGAAAGCTTCGGAGTTGATGTTTGTCCTGTGGTGTTGGCCAATTTTTGACGGAGTCAACTTTTTCAGGATCAGTCTTTACTCCTTGGGATGAGATGATGTGTCCCAAATACTTGACTTCGGTTTTGAAAAGTGCACATTTTTCTGGATTCAGTTTAAGGTTAGCCTCTCGAAGTCTCTGAAACACGGCTTTAAGGTTCTTACAATGTTGGTCAAATGTTTTCCCGTAAACAATGACATCGTCCAAGTAGACTAGGCAAGCTTTCCACGTCAGTCCTTGAAGAACGCACTCCATCAAACGCTCGAATGTTGCCGGAGCGTTACATAACCCAAACGGCATAACTTTAAACTGCCAGAGCCCATTACCTGTAGAAAACGCCGTCTTTTCCCGATCATCAGGGTGGATGTCAACTTGCCAATATCCGCTCTTCAAGTCCAGCGTCGAGAACCACTGCGCTCCCTCCATGGCATCCAGGGTATCACTGATTCTGGGCAGGGGATAGCTGTCCTTCTTAGTTACATCATTCAGCCTTCGGTAGTCCACACAAAAACGAGTGCTTCCGTCTTTCTTTTTCACTAGCACCACTGGTGACGCCCAAGGACTTTTGGAATTTTCGATAAGACCGTCCTTTTTCATTGCTGTTATCATTTCCTCAACCTCACCTTGTTTGGCCAGTGGAAGACGTCTTGCAGGTTGACGAATCGGTCTTGCATCTCCTGTGTTGATGCGATGCTGCACCAACTGTGTCCTACCATATTGCCCCTTTTGCGATGCGAAGATATCAGTGTATTCTTGTAGGAGACTTTCAGCCATCTTTGTTTGTTGGTGATCAAGGTTGGATGAATTCAGTATTTTAGCTCTGATGGTTTCGAGCTCCTCCGGAGTTATAGGTTTTCTCGGAGCTTCGTCTGTGATCTTCGTAATTGCTGCAACCGATTCGCAACGTCCAACGACTTCTCCTTTCTTCAACCTTACATCGTACGGTCTGGTGTTTAGTAATCGTACGGGGACCATTTTGTTCTTAGGTGCTACCAGTGTTTTCCCAATGATGACGCTTTGGGAGGAACACTCTGGGTCTGGTTCCACCATGAGGTATCGAAGGCTTCCAAACTCACCTTCCAGTTTTGTCCAAACGAACACTTCAGAAGAAGGAGGCAGAATAAGATCTTCCCTGATGACAGTTCTCAGTGTCGACGTACTTTCGTTCGAATAAGTCATTGGAAGTTCCTTATTTTGGTACTTCAAAACCTGATTACCGATGTCCAAAATAACTCCGTGCTGTTTCATAAAGTCGATTCCAATGATGCACTCGTCACATATATCTGCCACCAGGAATTGATGAGTAAACACTAGGTCGGCCAGTCGGATCTTAAGACACACTTCTCCATATACTCTTGCTGATTCTCCCGTTGCGGTTCTTAGACGGTAGCTATTGGTGTTATGAAGCCACGTCGTCTTTACCAGGTCTCGACGTACTATGGAGGCTGTGGCACCGGTGTCGATGGTAGCCACATGTTTGTTCCCGTTAATAGTAGTCTCCACAGTCAGACTTTTGTTGTCTCGTTTGGTCTGAGAGACCTGGATGGTGGTTCTGGGGCCATCGATACAAGAAACCAGCCTCTGCCCCTCGAAGTTGGTTCTTACTCGTTTCCCTGATGGGAAACGGGCTGATAGGCAACGCTGGTGTTGTTGTTACCTTGCTCTGGGTTGGATCTCTTGCTTCCACAATGTTGACAACCTGCTTTGTTTGGTGGTAGTCGGCATTGACGCTGTAAGTGCCCGGTCTTGTTGCAGTTCCAACATCTTGCTAGTCCGCTCCGGTTCTTTTGTATTTCAGCTCTTTGGCACGAGCATTCTTCGACTATGGCCTCTCTAAGTCGATGTACTCCCTGAGAAGCCTGTTCTGCTGCTTCAATTGTCAATGCGAATGCTAAAGTTTCGGAAAGAGTACGTGTTCTAGCAGTTCGCACAGACCTCTGAAGATGTATATCGGAAATGGCACGAACGAAGGACTCAACAGCGAGCTGGTTGATGATTTCTTCTCCAGCATCCGGGTATGCCAGGTGAACCAGTCTTTCGACGTCTGCTTGGAGCTGCTGTAGACTTTCACCCCTTTTCTGGACTCTGTTATTGAGTTGGACTCGGAAGACTTCTTTCAAGTGGCTATCTCCAAAGCGTTTATCTATAGCTGCCACGAGAGAACTGAAATCGCCGCTCTTACCAGCTGGAACTGTTTGAAGTAATTCAGCTGCTGGTCCTCTAAGAGCAAGAGTCAGTGCAATGTACTTGTCTTCGTCATCCCAGCCATTTGTTGTCGCGGCTGCCTCAAATTGTCTCTTGTAGACTGGCCAAGAAGACTGTCCATCAAATGTTGGGGGTTTCATCTCCTTTTTCTTTGCAAACTCCCCAGCAGACTCTCGAATTTTGATTTTCCGGATCTGGTCTAATTCCTTGGACAGAACAGAGAACTGGTTATCGCATCGGCTTTCCAAACGATTCTCTACAACAGAAAGCTGTTTTTCCACACCTTCAACTCGTTCGTCAAGGGCACATACATTTTTCTCAATGTTGCCCAATTTGCCTTCTAGAATGTTTTTCTGACCTTCCAAAACATTCTGTTGCGCCTCAAGTCTTTCGAGAACATTCTGCTGTTCCTTCTTTTGCTCGTTTCTTTGCTCTTCCAGACGTCCGAGAATATTCTGCTGTTGCTCTTCAATCAGCTTCTTTTGTTGTACTTCGAGTCGTTCGAGAGCATTCTGCTGTTCTTTCTTTTGTTCGTTTCGTTGTGCTTCAAGTTGTTCGAGAACATTCTGCTGTTCCTTCTTTTGCTCGTTTCGTTGTTCTAACAAAAGTTTCATCATACTAGAAAAATCTACATTTTCACTTACTTCCTCTTCTTCCACTTCTGTTTCAAAAACAAAAGTGTTTACGTCTTCCCCTTGCTGTTCCAAATAGTTACGCAAGCGCAGGACGAGCTCATTTTTCGATCCCGCTCTAGAAAGATTTCGCTTACCTAACTCACTTTTAAGCTCAATGCAGTTGAGCTCTTCTAACAACTTACCCATTTTCACTGTATAATTATTATTTTTCTTTTTACTTTTTATTTTTTTTTTATTTTTTTTTACACTTTACTTCAAATAAGTTTTATTTACACTTCTGACACCAATGTAACGTGCGCTTATACCGGTTTCACACTGCGCCGAAATCCGGATTTCGAGCGAAAAAAGTAGTAAAAAGCCGAAATCTCAAAAAAATCGACTAGTTTCTCCATACAAAATTTATATTTTTTCTAGTCTATTTTTTTCGGATTTCCACAAAATCTCCTGCGAAATGTAATAAAACTGAATAATGGTGAAATGGAACAAGCCTGAGAACAGCGAACGAAAATGAAAAATCAGAAAAAACAACAACAATGCTTAAGAAACCTGACACTTGTCATCGAAATTTTGTATTTTACTACAGAAATCGAACAGTTTAGTTGCTGACGTGTGTTGCTGTGTTGTGCATACATTTCTATAAAAGCATCTCTTGATAACTTTTATTTTTTTTTTGGAACAGAGAGAAGAAATTAAAAAAATTAGAAATTTAATAATAAAAAACTCATTGCCACTTTCGAAGTGATTTTGAGTATTCGAAAAGTTGACACCAAATATGGTGAGGATCTCCCCGAGCGAATTTGGGATATTATCTGCGAAATTCTATCCGCAATAACTGATAACATCAATCACTATGGTAAGTTAAGCCTGTGAGTGAGTGTGTTTTTAAGGATTTAATAATCGTTCTTTTGTTTTTAGAGAAGGAAGGCCTCCGCCAAGATTTCACATTGCAGGAAAACTTCCACGAAACTATCGATGCAATTGAAGAACTCATGCATTCCGACAAACTGTTAGCGAACAAAGACCTCATCTATGAGTTAATCGAACGTGTTTTGGAGAGTCGACCAGAGGTGTCTGTGCTTAATCTTATTTACTACCGATCGAAACAGATTTCTGCTACGAAACCTGAGTGGTTGACTCTACTTAATGACTTTGTTTGTCGATTTGTCCAAGCACGTATATTCAAGTAAAAACAATTCATTCGCTGATGCAGATTATGGATGCCAGTCGAGACACTATGAAGAAGAAATTCTGCAACGAGTTATGATTCCTCATTTTGTAATATTGCTAGTGAGCCATTTCTTATGATTCAGGTTGTTGTTTGTAAGGCTTTGGTAGAATTTGTTCGAATGCGAATGCCCACATTTGCATCAAAACTGTCCATAATTATTCTAGAGGAGCCCGAGACACTGTAGCGGCAACTGAAGTGAAATCGGTCGAAGAGTTCTTCAATTGTTTACAGAGACCAACGTCAATATAAGCTGAAGACACATTTGATTGGAGTATAACTTTATCAAAAACGGATGTCAAGGCAAATAATGCCTCAGAATATCAATTTCCCTTTAACTTTACCAGGATCTGCAGACTGCAACTAATAAGTAGTCGAAAACGTTTAAAACAAGCTTCACTGCGTTTGATTTTTGTATTAATAATCTTAATTATATTTCAGACATGTTTTTAATAATAAATAACATTTTATTTTAAAAAAATGGCAAAGATTTTCCAGAATCGCTTTTAATTTCGATTTGATTTACTCGATCTTTCGGGAAACTTTTCAGTTTGTTTACAATTAACCCACCAAATAAATAGAATTCATCCATTTGCTCGTCATTATTTGGTACAGGTGTCGACACAGGTAGTTAAAGCGGTGGTGTTGGTGCTAAAAGATGCTTTGTTGGTGTATCTTCCAAGTCCTTTTCTTGGATTTCCAGTGGGAAAATTATAGCGGTTACAGAAAGAACTGACTGTGCAGTTGCTGGTTTCACTTACTTCGTTGTTAAAGTTTCAATTTATCCTCCTTCAACAAAATCCTCGATTTTTATCAGGATTCCATCAGAATGCTCGATAAGGAAGGCAAAATCATCTGGTCGAGCTGCAGAAAAGTTAGTTGTTCACTTTAAAACTGAATTCAGTTAATGTGTAGTCTTACCTTTCTCTCCACGACGATGGTTCCTTCATCAGTGGCTTCACCTTCGTCCCCAGTCTCGGTATTGTTTTTCATTTCGGTGCTTTCCTGGATTGTGACGGTTTCTATAGAAGCACGATATGTGTATGAGCCGCGAATTGGCTTTCAATATTTTCCTGTATGCGCTTATTGATGATGTAGCATGTTGGCTGGGCACTATTTCTTTTTTTGCAATCCCTTTAAGTACCCTATTAAGTGGGTATTGTGCTGGTGAACTGGTGGTTGTTTTAGTTGTTGCTGATGGGCAGAATTGACTTTAAGAAAAATTTCTGTTCAATAAAAAATTAAAAATAAGTGAAATCTCTCAGCAGTTGTGCTTTTCCTTACCTGAAAGAAGTGACATTAAATATTCATCTACAGTGATATCCTAGATTCGATCAGGAGTATAATCATATCTTCAGCATTACTGCTCCAGAGGTTCACCATAGGGTTATATCTAACAATCATCGTCTGAATTGTCCTTGTAGGAGCATCCATGTCCTTGCGCGACAATCTATGGCTTCCCTGGGTTGATTTTAAATAAGAATGCAACTCATCGTAGTATTCGTCCATCTTGGCCAGACAATCTCCAGCCAAAGCATTCTGTAAATCATCGTTGGATGAAAAGTAATCAGCTGGCTCTTTTAAACTTCGTCGCTTCTCGATATTGTTGCTCCTCAATCAGGCTCTTTCGTTTGTTGCGCACTGCAGAGGTCAGTCGGTTAGGATTCTTTAGCAACAACCAGTTATGGTGATCCATGATCTATGATATTCCAATAGACGACCATGTGTTGCTACCACGATTTCTACTATTGAGTAGTATTTTTGTTAGTAGAACTCGATTATTTTCTGTTGTTCGGCAGCAAAAGTGCAAACCACGTTTTGAACTTTAAATAAAAATGCACAGAAATATTTTTTCAGCAGCTTTCTAAAAATAATTTTTGTCAACACAACTTGACAGTGACAACTGTCAAACAAAATCTACTCTTGTACTTTCGGCAGTGTGAATGGGTTGATTCTAGTACCACCCAAATCAAAATCAAAATCCGGATTTCCGTGCGGTGTGAAAAGGGTATTAGTTCGAAAAATAAAACTTCACTTTTTAATTTAATTCTATCACTTTTATTCAGTATATATGCTTAATTCGATCTCAACTCGACTTTGGGACTATCACTTGTATTTACTCTTAACTTTATCACTCTATAAACCAAACTGCCCTGTGGTTGCCTCGGGCGGGCTATTTATATCGAATGACATGCCATCTAGAACTCTCCAGTAACTTCTACATTGTCTCCACATTTGCTGTCTACTCTCTGTCTGTCTGTCTCTCTATACACTCACACACACTGGCTTACAAGCAACGCCTGTCATTTATACCATTCCATTAAAGTGTTGCCAGTTGTGTTTTCGGTTGAACGTTTTTCGATTAGGAAATTGGTATAAAATGTTGGGTTCACGTTACAGTAGTAACCTTAATCCGCCGATAATACGGGTTTATAAATAAGGCTGCGAAAGTAAAAAGTTGAAATGTGGCAAATAAATTGAGAATCGAGAATTAAATAGAGAAAAATAGAAGTGGAAAGTAAAAGGTATGCATTTATATCCTTAGAATGCAAATTTTTAATGTTTCTTATCCTTAGAACAAGTGCAAAGGGTACCAACCTTGAAAGTTAAAATTGAAAGTGAACTTGCTAAGTGCATATAACCAAAAATCGTTTTATTGATAAGAGCACATAAGTGCACATAGAAAATTTTCAATAAAACGCGCCTTAAGTCAGTGTTCAGAAGTGAACAACAGGGAAGACTTGTAGATGGAGTTTACCAGATAATAAATAGAAATAAATAAAGTTGCATTAGTGAGCGTTTTATTGAGCGTATTAATAAAGATGACTATAAAATTACCAATAAAACACGCCTTTTATTTTATAAACCCCATTTACCAGCCATCCCTGTTCTTCACTTTCAAAAGTGACTTATTTTTGTTCACTAATCGTTGTTTTCACATGTCCGATGTTTTGCGATGTTTTGCTAAAGTGAGTATAGATTCTCAATAAAACACCGCTAAAGTTGCATTAGTGAGTACAGCGCTTTATCGAGACTTGTAGTGAAGATGACTATTCAATTTATTTAATATGCAGCTTAGAAAATCAGCAGTATGCAAATTGTTTAGGGAAATATTTTATGGAAGCTTCAAAGTTTACTACTAAAAAAAAAACATAAATTTAGAAAATTTAAAATCAATATTTGAAAATTTCCATAGATGGCGTTGGTATCACTTTTATATACATAAAGTGGCAACTCTGGCTTGCCTCACGTCAAAATCAATCAAAAGAAAATTTTAATGCGGTCGAGCGGTCGTAATTTGTGTGAAAAGTTTAATTAAAAAATAACAATGGAAAATATTCCTAGGACTCACGAAGGTATCGTTATTGAATGTTCTTAAACTCATCCTCAGTTCCTTCGCTTTAATTTGATTTGTTTATCATGCCTGTGTGTTCAAAATATTGGCTAAAAAAACGTCTAAACGAATCCAGTCATAAGAAAAATCAATCGGCCATATTGAAAAATTATAAAATCTGTCCAAAGCCTCATAAATTTTTTTTCTTTTTACCTCCCTAGATTTGTGATTGTTTTTATTTCATTTTGTTTTTTTTTTGTATTTTAGATATCGAAGCACAGATAAAAGATTTGCAAACAAAAAAGAAAGAAATTCAAGTATCAAATGCTGAGGGTGTTGGTTTACTTGATAGCGGTGGCTTCTTTGACTCGGAGCTTTATGATGACAAACAAAAGGTTGGCAAAGGCCGCTACGATGGCTACAATATGTCTATTGCCGCAAATGATGAAGCCGAAGAGGATGAAGATGATGGATTTCCCGTTCCGCAGAAAAGAACGACCTATACTGCTCCAAAGTCAGTATTGAAGGAGGTTGTGCAGGTTCGTTTGATTTTTTCTTTTTATTGATTATTTTGTTTTATTATTGTTATTCTGTTTTAGGGAAAAGAAGACTTCGATCCAATGGCTGATCGTCGCCGTCCTACTATTGCTGACAGAGAGGACGAGTATCGCCAGAAACGGCGTCGAATTCTGATATCCCCGGAGCGAGCCGATTACTTTGCAGATGGTGTGTATTTTAAACATTTTTCATATTTTGTCACATTTTTGTATCTTTAAGAATCTGTGTTAATCATATTGTTTTATATATCTACATTTTGAACACTTTTTAAAAAGGTACTTGGAATGAGGTTTCAGTTTTAGTCACAATTTTGATAATAGTACTAATTTCTTTAGGAACTTGTTAAAGTTTGTTAGTAGGTTAAAACGTGTAAGGAAACTCCATGTACGTGGCAAAGACATACATACATACATGTTATTTCAAAAGATTTTTGCAAAACCTTAGATTAAATTTCGCATAGACTCATTCTTTTCAAACTATCCACCATCGGATACTGCTTGCATGTCTCTCTGTTACGTGGTAGGTTCGAAATTTGAATCTCAATTCAAAAAAAGAATTGTTTTTCACGGGTATCACCTTTCGGGAGGCGATACCCGTGCCTTTAAAAGCGCTTTCTCTAATAGTTGTTAACGTCTTTCACAAATTCAAGAGCAAAGCATTTGCTTGTGCAGTCAACTTTGGCACAATTAAAATGATGCGAGATAATTTTATTAAGAACTATATTTGGGTTGGAAAGAGAAAAAAACATTGCTTTTGACTTTGTGCCAAGTACAAGTTGATGATAACTAAGCCAGGTGTTGAGTACATTTAGAACATTACTAATTACTTCACGAATGGTAAATAAATCATTTCTTTCATATGAAAGAGCAAAGTCGTCTGCATATCCAATCAAATAGTCGTTTATTGGTAACTTGAAAACAGAATTTGTTTAGACTAGGAAAAGAATTGTATTGTATTGTAAAATTTTATTTGGCCTAAAAGCGCCATTAAATTAAACATGAACAGTTTATACAAAGTTATATAATAATTAACATAAATAAAAATAAATATAGTTTGTTAAAAAATTTCAAAAAGTTAAACTACTAAATTATATTTTCATTTATGTATAAAGCAATAAGTCTTTTGAATGTGTTTATGTTATTTGCATTTTTAATATGATGAGGCAGTCGATTGAATGATTGTAAGCCATCGTAGAACATGGAACGTTGACCTCTTGTTGTTCTCATCCGTTGAATGATGAAGTCTTCGCTGTTGCGCAAGTGGTATGCAGCATTAACATTGGTTGTAGCTCTTTCACACAAATATTCAGGGCACATGTTGTTTTTTATTTTAAATATAAATGTCATTGTCAGCATAAATAGTCTTTGGTTAATATTGAACCAGTGTAATGATTCATGCATTTCACGGATACTTGCATAACGATCACGTTTCAGTACAATGCGCATTGCTTTGTTTTGTAAAATCTGCATTCTACTTTTTTGGGAGATATTACAGAAGAAAAGGATGGTAGGACAATACTCGAAGTGGGGTTTAATTATCACATTGTATACTTTTATTGCACTGTTCATTGATAAACTAGGTCTTATTTTTCGAAGAACTCCTAACTTCTTTGACACTTTTTTACACAGATAGTCAATATGTTCATTCCAACACAGTTTATTATCTATTATCACACCGAGGTACTTAATATTAGGTACAATTTCTAGAGAACAGTTTTCAACATTTATGCACAAGTTACACGGTATCAATGGTGCATTCAAAAACATACATTTAGACTTTTCCATATTTAACAACAGACGGTTCATTTTTAACCAATTGTTTATTGCACAAAGATCTTCATTAAGGTTGTTCACACACGTAGTTAAATCACGACCAGATATACACAACAGACCATCGTCAGCGAAAAGTTTTAGCCACGAATATTTTAACACTTTTTCCATATCATTAATGTAAACTAGAAACAAAAGAACCCCAAGCAACGTTCCCTGAGGGATACCTATGTTTACTGCCAATGACCCAGATATTTTACCGTTTACTGCGGTGCGTTGCGATCGTCCATTCAGGAAGCTACGAAACCATTGGAGTTCCGTTCCTCTAACACCAATCTTATAAAGTTTTTGTAGTAATATAGATATATTTACAGTTTCGAATGCACGTTTAAGATCAATGAACACAGCTATGACTAAATGTTTTTTATCAATTTCAGACTTCCATATGTTGATTACGAGGTTAAGACTAGTCTCACATGAGTGTTTCACTCTAAAGCCCGATTGGTTTACAAATATTATATTTTCACTATTCAGGTGATTTTGCAGTTGCGACATGACTATTTTTTCAAGCACTTTTTCATATATTGGAACCATATTTATTGGACGATAGTCCTTGCAATATTTAGCATTAGGAATTTTATTGGTTGGGACAATCAGTGACTCTTTCCAAGATGCTGGAAAGATTCCAGATATCAACGAGGCGTTTATAATTCGCAAGAGTATCGGACCTACTATAGGCCCTGCGTCTCGAAGCATTTTTGCATTCATAAAATTGAAATCATTTTTTTGGCTTATTTCATTTATTGCACTTATTATTTGGTCCATAGTCACTTCCGAAAAACTAAAGACTGTATTGCACTCATCGACTAAACATGTATAAACAGGGTAAGACACGGAACAGGTTAGATTTATTATACTTTGAACAAAAAATTTGTTTAACTCATCACATAATATTGCACTGTCATTTACTTTATTGCCATTTTCCAATTGCACTTCCATTATGGCCTCGTTTTTATTATTGTTTAGAACATACCTTTTTAGTTGGCTCCACATTTCCTTTTGTGATCGTGCATAGTCTATTTTTCTTTTAATAAAGTTTGCTTTAGTTTTAAAAATCAATTTTTTGTAGATGTTACGAAACCGTTTGTATTCATTCCAATCATTTATATTATTGCCTAAGGCGGCTCTGCGATACAAAAGAATTTTATGGGCTTTATTTTGCTGAAGTTCATATCCAAACCATTCCGCATTAACATATGAGACACTTTTTTCAACTACCATTGAGTTCACTATACTTTTTAAGTTCAAAGCAAACATATCGCTCAAAGAATTTACACTATAAGGTTGGTCAGGGTTAAAGTTAGCAAAAAAATCACATATGTTTAATTTATCTAAAAATTCACCTGAATCATATTTGCAAAATTTAATCACTTTTCTATTAGGATTTTTAATTTTTTTACACTTAACTGTAATTTCAATTGTTTCATGGTCACTAATTTTAAGACTAGTATTAACTTTAGAGGCAATCAAGGATTCTTGGTTTGTCACGACATAATCAATGAGGGTTCTAGACGTTTGAGTTATTCTTGTGGGTTCATTGATAGTCATGCTAAGACTATTGTCATTAAGGCATGTAGCTATTCGACGACGATACGTATCATGAGTTTCAAACCAATTAATATTTAAGTCACCACACAAAACATAAAAGTTATTGCACTGTTGTAGGAAGTCTATCCACTGGTCAAAATTATTACAAAAATCAACTTTAGAACACAAATGAGATCTATAAATTGTACCTATATGAATCACAGAATTGCTTAGATATTGCACCTTTATAACAAAACACCAGCATTTCATTGCAACAACAAACTTTTTAACAACACTATATTTTAAGTTATGCTTTATATAAAAAGATATGCCTCCAGTATGACTAGATTCACTAAAACAATTTAACAATGAATAACCATCTAATTTAAGGCCACTAGTATCATGGTTTAAAGTTAAATGCGTTTCAGTCATGATTAACACATCAATATCAATGCTATCCACCATACTTTGAACTTCACAAAAGTTGTTTGCCAATCCTTCAATATTTAAAAAGACGCACTTAATATTGCTTAACTGCAAGGCATTTAGTTGCTAATATGAAATTTTATTTCTCTGGATTTCCAGTTTTTTTAGATATACATCAGGAATCGATCCTAGAAGTGATCCCTGTGGGACACCAGTACTATAACATTCTCCCTCATGGCTTAAGTATTCATTTACTTTTACGCATTGTTTCCGATTGAGCAGGTATGACCTAAACCAATCAATTAAATTTCCTCTAAAACCAGCATTTTCAAGTTATTATCAAGTTTAACCAAATCAGAAGCCTTTTTAAATCTATGAATATTGCTACAGTTTTCTTATTACTGTCCAGTGCATTATAATTTTGTCCTAATAAGACCAAAAAAGCATTTTCAGTACGTTTTCCTTTTGTATAACCAGATTGATGTTTATCAAAACACTTATTTTTTTTATTGGAAATCGAGCATTTTGTTAACTATTATAACCTTTTGAAATATTTTTGAGAATACCGATAGCAGAGATATTGGTCTATAGCGGTTGGGGTCGTTCGTATTAATTTTTTTTTTTTTAAACTGTTATAATTATAGAGTTTTTAGCCTATGGTTCATTCCAGCGGACCCGTCACCGTACCAAAAAATTTATTGCTTAATTTATACTTTAATCCATGTCTGGATAATTGAACATTATACATTATTTTTGTTTTAGGAGTTATTTGCCTAAGTTATACTAAAACCTAAACTGCAATTTCAGGAACTAAATAAAATTCAAGTATCTGGTAATGTCATATTCAGTACGCTAATCGTTGCCGTTTGGCAGAAATGAAGCAAAGTGTTGGCAAAAAATAGTATAAATGTCCAACCCGTCACAATAGAATGACCCCTATCTGGAAATATTCCACACTTGAAGCTTTCGTTTATGATGTATTGTAAGGGATCCAGTATAGATTTCCCAATTGTTTTTATGACTATATTACTGATGCCATCAATGCCTTATGTGGCATTGTGGCTGTTGAAAATATTTAGAAGTTCTGCATTTCATTTCATTTCATTTATTTATGCATTGCTAACTGGGCCATAAAAGAAAGAAGAACTTTTGGCTTTGTCTAATAGAAAGCTCTTATTCGTATGGTTTAACACTATACTAGCTGGTTTTGTCTGCAATATTTACAAAAAATGTAACTGCCTACCTTTTCAATTCATTTTAATTTTTCTTTATCTTGTAACTAAAGGGTTTTCCAATAAGAGTGATATGATTTATTTTTTGAAAAAAAAAAAACACACTTTCTGTTAAGGAAATTCAAATATTTTTTATTTAATGTGCAGCTCAATCAATACAATTAAGTTTTAAACATAACGTCATTCAAATCGCCACCACGACTTCCTCTGCAGCAACAAATCCGATGAATCCAATGGACTTCTAAATCTTGAAAGACCAACGAATTCAAATAACCGTACAAGAAATAGTCTAATGGTGTTGAATCACGACTATTTAGAGGCCATTCAATATCACCATTTCTTGAAATAATCGAATCTCTAAATTTTTCTCGCAATAATTCCATTGTTGCATTTGCTGTGTGACACGTAGCCTCGTCTTGTTGAAAACAAATGTTGTCAAAACCAATATCTTCGAATTTCGCCCATAAAAAGTTGGTTATCATCGATCTATACCGCTCTCCCTTGACAGTAATGGTTACCAGCTTCATTTTGAAAGAAGTACGGACCGATGATTCCACCAGCCCAAAGACCACACCAAACTCAATTTAGGTGAATGTAATGGTTTTTCATGAATATTTTGTGGATTTCCTTCGCCAGATTTGCTTATTTACCGCACCAGTCAAATGAATGGAAGCCTTATCGGAAAAGATGATTTTCTTTAAAAAATCGTTTTCGATTTCAAGTTGTTCCAAGGCAAAATAAGAAAGTTCACGACGTTTACGGTGGTCCAATGGTGAAATTGTAAACACTTCTGAATGCAATAAAAACAAATGACAGATCATGACATACTACAAATGACCGAAACGCCATTGCATCATATCATATCATAACTATTGGAAAACCCTTTAATTACATGCTAACAAAAATGTTTGAACTAGATTATATACTAATTTAATTAACTTAGCCTAGGGTCAAGGCGGGTACTCTTAATCATTCAATAACTTAATGCTAATGCCTTTCGGCCTCTATATATTCTCAAACTATAACTAACATTTAACTAAGAAAATTGAAAATCTTAGTTTTTTTTCGATCTCGACTTCGAAATAATTTTATGTAAGTTATTTGGAAAACCGTAATTATAGTGTTCGTTTTAGACCTGATCTACCAAGTCCCTTTTTTTACTATCTCCGACGTCCCAGGGTAGTCATTAGGATCTCTTCTTTTCATTCTAATTCGATAGGTTGGACGTGGGTGTTCGAGTCCGCATCTGGCATTTACTTTTCAGCCTATCAGTTTCATCTGAACGCCGCTCTAGAGGATATAAGTGAAATTAGAACTACATACCTTATTTCCATTCACTGCACCACAAAAGGTTGTTTTAATGCGAAAAAAAAGAAATCCCACCAAAACTAAAATGACGGAAAACATAATAGATGTGTTCAATGCCTTTTTTTTAGATCAGAACAGCACAGCACAGCACAGAAGCAGTGAAAAACGTCAGGCAAGTTAGAACAAGCAAACTTGTCAAAATAAGCAACAACAAAAACGAAAAAAAAACAACCACCAATTTTCCTTTTTCTGATATCAATTTAATTTGGCGTATTTTCGTCACGAATAAGTAATTTTATTTTCAGCACAATGTTAGGTGTTATTTTCCTGATTTTTTTAAATTTTTCTGAATTTTTCACAACAAATTAAAATTACAATTCGCTTAAAAAACTACGAGCAAAAAGTCAGCAGCTGCTTTTGACAGTTTTCACCAAACTTGCACTTGCTCAAAAGGAGGTGCAGAAAATTCTGTGCTAAACTGTTCTAGAACAGCTCATTGAACACAAAAAAGATCAGAAAAGAACAGAAAATTTCTCATTGAACACCAAAAGTCTGATCTTTTCTGTCTGAAACTGTTCTAGAACAGGTCATTGAACACTCTTAATAATTCTAACGATTAATGTCGTTACGACTGTATTATAAGCAGACGTGACGCCGCAAAAGCCTTGAAATCGCTGGAAATGACTTCTGCAGAAGCTGTTTTTTGAGGAGGATGAGTAAACTATTTTTTAAGATCTCTCTCCATGTCTTCTTCACCTTAAAGACTTATGATGCACAATATCTATAATGATTCAACATCCAAGTGATTTTTAGTGATCTTACACACAGTGACACCATGTGTCTATATCGCTTCATTGCAAGTTTAGATAAGGATTCCAATAGTAAGGAGATTATCACAATGTAGTATGAATTTCCCCTTCCTAACCTACCCTATGATTTATTGTAAGTCAGCAATTAAAACAAAAATTATTTGGAATATGCGTGAAACTGGCATATTAACATTTTTTAAGGAGTCTATTCCATGAACGTAACATAGAAAGAGTTTAAGGACTTTTTACATCAATTTTAATCTGAAGAGAAGCAAATTTTTGTTGGTAAAACTAAATATCTCAAAAAAAAAATTGCTTCTCTACACGTTCCTTTTGAAATTAGAATTAATCTTTTCAAAGCTTAGTTTATTTCCATTCCAAGTATCAAATAAATTTTAATAGTAAAACTTCTTAACTGTCTGAAAGATGATTAGAGTGAATGAGAAAAGTATGAATGTTTCCGAAGCAAAAGACGAAGATTATTAATATTCAAAAACGTTTTGCAAACAGGTCAACGATATAAAATATCACGGATGCCCAATTCTCCATCCACAGCCACTGTGGACAAAGTTAAAATAAAAAAAAGAGTCGCACTAAGCCAATGCGAGAATACGATAGCAAACGCAAACGAACACAAAGAGCTATGGAGAGTAGCACTCTCTCCCTCTCTATGGGCAAACGCACAAAAAAGGGGGAAAACATTTCGAAAAAAACAATCCAAAAAGAACCCCTTTCATATACATAAACATTTTGTACCCGACACCTACCATACCACCACCAATTCGCGTTTGTTTTCCCCCTTTTGCAGTATGAATGTTAAGAATGACTGATAATGTTGAATAAAATATTAATCGCAAAAGCATTATTTCAGGATTTGTTAACGAAGTATAAAGTAATCCTAAATGTATGGGAGTCTCATCTGAACACGTACGTATAAAACAATAAAAATATGAAATTTATTTCTTCTATTTTTGCATTTTAACCGTCGATGCTGCGCAGACGGGACCAAATTTCATATTTTTATTAAAATATTATTTTAGTTGATAAACATGAGAGACTTAAAATAAAATTATAAAGTTCAACATCAAGCCTCTGTTTGTATCTAAAATAATATGTTTTTGTTGATTCGATTTAAAAGAGCACAGATCGATTTTTTAATAAAACTGTCTTGTTATTTGAATAATCACAGCAATGCTCTCTGTTCGGGTTTTCTTGTGTTGCAGGTGGCAAAACTCCAGATGTTGGCTCTAGGACCTATACGGATATTATGCGTGAGCAGTTGCTCAAGGGTGAGGAGAATGAAGTGAGTTTTAATTTTCTTATTGGATTTTAAGAATGTGATTAACTAATTTTTCTTTTTTAGCTTCGGAAAAAAATAATTGAAAAGTCTAAGGATGGGTCTTTGAAGGCTGTAAATGGCGATGGAACAAAACAACCGGAACAAAGAAAACGCGGTCGCTGGGATCAAACCGTAAGCGAGAGTTTTGTTCCCGCTAAAGTGGCTGTTACTCCAAACAGTGCTGCTACGCCCAATTGGGAAGATGTAAGTTTCCTTTAAATCATAGTTTTTGATTCAGTAAAATCAGTTTTTTTTTTTGTAGAAAACCCCAGCTGACCATCGATGGGATGAGACACCTGGTCACAAAGGTATTTTAAACAACCAACTTTCTTTTTTTAGACAAAATTAAATACTATTTTGTGTGGTTTCAGGTAGTGAAACGCCAGGCGCGACTCCGGGCTTAAGTACTCGAATGTGGGAAGCAACTCCAGCCCATCCTATGACACCAGGACATGACACGCCTGGTCATGAAAAGTCTGCAAGACGTAATCGTTGGGATGAAACTCCTAAAACGGAACGTGAAACACCTGGACATAGTGGATGGGCCGAAACCCCTAAGCCCGACCGTGGGCCAAGTGACAATGTTGTCATCGAATCTACACCAGGAGCATCGAAGCGTCGTAGTCGTTGGGATGAAACACCTTCAAATGCAACCCCCTCTATGACTCCATCAGCGATGACACCAAACATGACACCGACAATGACACCACATGCTACACCAGGGCATGCCACACCAATGCTTACTCCTGGAGGATCGACTCCGATTGGAGTTAAAGCTATGGCAATGGCCACACCCACACCTGGAGCTCTTGCCGCTATGACACCTGAACAGTTGCAAGCCTATCGCTGGGAAAAGGAAATTGACGAAAGGAACCGACCGTTCACCGATGAAGAACTTGATTCGATGTTTCCTCCAGGATATAAAATTTTACCTCCTCCAGCAGGCTATATTCCACTGCGGACTCCTGGTAGAAAGCTTATGGCGACACCGACACCGATTGCTGGAACACCAGCTGGATTCTTTATTCAAGTTGAGGATAAGAATGCAAAGTTTATGGACAATCAACCCAAGGGACAAAATTTGCCATTCATGAAACCCGAAGACGCTCAGTACTTTGACAAGCTATTGGTAGATGTTGACGAAGATGCACTTAGCCCTGAGGAGTTAAAGGAGCGAAAGATTATGAAACTTTTACTGACTATCAAGAATGGAACACCTCCGATGCGAAAATCAGCATTGCGTCAGATAACGGACAAGGCTAGAGAATTCGGGGCTGGTCCGCTCTTTAACCAAATCCTTCCTCTCCTTATGAGTCCGACATTAGAAGATCAAGAACGTCATCTTCTAGTAAAAGTTATCGACAGGGTTCTTTACAAATTGGACGATTTGGTGCGACCATACGTGCACAAGATTCTCGTCGTCATAGAACCTCTGCTTATCGATGAAGATTACTACGCCCGTGTTGAAGGCAGAGAAATTATTTCGAATTTAGCTAAGGCAGCTGGTTTGGCCACGATGATTTCGACAATGAGACCTGATATCGACAATATTGATGAATACGTTCGTAATACAACGGCTCGTGCCTTTGCTGTAGTTGCATCAGCTTTAGGTATTCCATCCCTATTGCCCTTCTTAAAGGCCGTGTGCAAGAGTAAGAAGTCTTGGCAGGCTCGGCATACAGGTATTAAGATTGTTCAACAGATTGCCATTCTCATGGGTTGCGCTATTCTACCTCATTTAAAAGCGTTGGTAGAAATTATTGAACATGGCTTAGTTGACGAGCAGCAGAAGGTTCGAACCATTACCGCTCTGGCCATTGCGGCCTTGGCTGAAGCTGCAACACCTTACGGTATTGAGTCGTTCGATTCAGTTCTCAAACCATTGTGGAAGGGTATCCGTACACACAGAGGAAAAGGTTTGGCTGCCTTCCTCAAAGCTATTGGTTACCTTATACCTCTGATGGACGCTGAATATGCAAACTACTATACTCGAGAAGTAATGTTGATTCTTATTCGTGAGTTTCAATCTCCCGACGAAGAAATGAAGAAAATTGTGCTTAAGGTCGTTAAGCAATGTTGTGCCACAGACGGTGTGGAAGCACAATACATCAAGGAGGAGATCTTACCACACTTCTTCAAGTTCTTTTGGAATCATCGAATGGCGCTTGATCGCCGTAACTATCGCCAGTTGGTAGATACAACTGTTGAGATTGCAAACAAAGTGGGTGCTTCAGAAATTATTAACCGTGTAGTTGATGATTTGAAGGACGAAAACGAACAATATCGAAAGATGGTCATGGAGACGATTGAGAAGATCATGGGCAATCTTGGCGCAGCTGATATTGATTCACGCCTCGAGGAACAGCTTATTGATGGTATTTTATACGCTTTCCAAGAACAGACTACCGAGGATGTAGTCATGCTTAACGGATTCGGAACTATTGTCAATCAACTGGGTAAGAGGGTGAAGCCCTACTTGCCACAGATTTGTGGTACTATTCTCTGGCGTTTAAACAATAAATCGGCGAAGGTTCGTCAACAGGCCGCCGACTTAATCTCAAGAATCGCTGTCGTGATGAAGACATGCCAGGAAGAGAAATTGATGGGCCATCTTGGAGTTGTTCTGTACGAGTATCTTGGCGAAGAGTATCCGGAGGTTCTAGGTTCGATTTTGGGCGCATTGAAGGCCATTGTAAACGTAATTGGAATGACAAAAATGACACCACCCATCAAAGATCTTCTTCCTCGTCTGACGCCCATCTTAAAGAATCGACACGAAAAGGTGCAAGAGAACTGCATAGACCTGGTGGGTAGGATTGCCGATCGTGGTCCTGAGTACGTATCAGCCCGAGAATGGATGCGTATATGTTTTGAGTTACTTGAATTGCTCAAAGCCCACAAGAAAGCTATTCGTCGAGCTACAGTAAACACATTTGGCTATATTGCCAAAGCCATTGGTCCTCATGATGTACTTGCCACGTTGCTGAACAACTTAAAAGTACAAGAGCGTCAAAACCGTGTGTGCACAACTGTGGCCATAGCTATTGTGGCTGAGACCTGTCGCCCATTCACAGTGCTGCCTGCATTAATGAATGAGTATCGCGTCCCCGAGCTGAATGTGCAAAACGGTGTGCTCAAGTCATTGTCTTTCCTCTTCGAATATATCGGCGAAATGGGAAAAGATTACATTTACGCAGTGTGTCCCCTTCTTGAAGACGCTCTCATGGATAGAGATCTTGTTCACAGGCAAACGGCATGTGCCGCCATCAAGCACATGGCCCTTGGTGTATATGGCTTTGGATGTGAAGATGCCCTAATTCATTTGCTTAACTATGTATGGCCGAATATTTTTGAAACTTCACCCCATTTAGTGCAAGCGTTTATGGATGCAGTTGAAGGGCTGAGGGTGTCTCTTGGGCCGATCAAAATTTTGCAATACACTTTACAGGGACTTTTCCATCCAGCGCGAAAAGTTCGCGATGTGTACTGGAAGATTTATAATTCTTTATATATTGGTGGACAAGATGCGCTTATTGCTGGATATCCTAGAATATCAAATGATCCAAAGAATCAATATGAGCGATACGAACTGGACTATAAATTGTAAAAGTTTGACTTTGAGGAGTTTGTTTAATTTAATAGGGTTTTTCCATTTTTAAGGCATTCGATGTACATCTGTATTATTAATAAAATAATTGATGAACAAATTAGAAAAGAAAAGTCTTTGGTACGAACAACAAGAATGTAAGATGAAAACAATTATTTCCTTGTGGGACAATTGTTTTGAACACACCCAACCAAATATGAATCGCAAGGTCTAAGGTCCGTATTATGATTAGCGAATCGAACGTTCGATTGGAAGCGAATGTTTTAGAGAAACTCATTTATTGGATTATTATCATTAAACTTCGTCCATTCTCTTATCTGACATACCTTAAACGTCGAAAAAAAAGTTTTCTACAAAATTTTTGTTTCTACAACCTATAATACCGCTATAAAAGAATCTCGCAAAAACATTCGCCTCCAATCGAACGTTCGATTTGCTAGTCATAATAGGGATAGGGACCTTATAGTTTTATTTTACTGAAAAACTTCAATTTTAAATCAATTATAAAATAAATAGTAAAGTTGAATTCAATGCCTCAAAAACACAAAGCTGTTTATGGTTTAACATTACCCATGAATGAATGAATGGTATCTACATCCGAGAATCCGAAGAGCTGTCATTACTTGGTTCGTGTACGAAAGATAATCTTCCTTGGAATGACCACATTTGCTTTTTATAAAAAAAAGGTTGGGTTAACAAAGTTCGTAGGTCAACGCATTTACCTTTCAAATTTCAATGAACATTTTTGTTATTTCACTGTCGTTACATAAAAAATATCTAGTGTGTTAATGGCCTTAACTAATTTTAATTTCTCTGAATGCATCTTTTAAGTTTTCGAACACTTCCGCTTCAAAATCCCCAAAAGTTGAGGTTCAGACTATACAATTAGTTGGACAGACTTCGTTTGATTAGCGGAGTTCACACTGTATTATTTGGACATATCTTGGTTTGAACGACCAATGTCGGATAATGTGAGCACTCAGACGACCGCTTGACCAACTTGTTGGATTTCAAATAATTTTATAATAATAAATAATAAATGAAAGCGTCCAACATTAGGACGACAAGTTTGATAAGTCTGAACGCAAACTACATCCGACAGTCAAACGAAGTATGTCCAACTTATTGTACAATATGAACTCGGCTATTGGATGGTCGGATATAGTTTTTGTTCAGACTTATCAAACTTGTCGTCCAACTTTATGGCATGTATCACTCTGTCCAACTTCTAAATTTTTAAAAATATTTGAAACCATTTTTGATGGTTCACATTATCCAACATTGGTTGTTCGAGCCAAAGTCTGTCCAACTAATTGTACAGTGTGAACTCCCCTAAAGTAGAACAGAATCGAACAGTCCCATTTCAACTTGCAGGATGGAATTTGAAGTGAACTCTGGTTCGATTCGCCATGGAAACGGTTTATGACAAATTTAAAACTGACATAAAAAACGCGAAATGTGATTCAGCTATCAGCATCGGTATCCGAATTGTCTGTCGTTTTGTTTCGCTCGCAAATTTTTGATAAATTTTAACGTCGGACTGAGCAACATTTTTTGCAAAGCAATTTCTAATTGAAATAGCAGCAAATAATTGTCTCTTCGGATTAGTTTTAAATTAATTATACAAATACCGTAACCCGTTTTTTTTTTTTTAAATAATTCCTTAACTACACCCAAAGCAATGGCCCTGAACCCACAATACGAGGATATAGGAAACGGATTTGTCCAGCAGTACTACGCATTGTTCGATGATCCACTGCAGAGGGCAAATGTTGTCAACTTTTACAGTGTAAGTTAAATATTTTTTCTAAAAGACAACGAATGGAAAAGAAAATCTCTTTGAAATTGGTTTTGGGGCTCCAGGTGGGGTAGAAAATAAGTTGCATTTCTTTTTGTGATATAGCCGCTTCATAACCTTAAATTGCAAAATCGGGATTATTGAAAATTGATTTGACAATCTTTTAATTACGTCCATTGAATCATTGTCTAATTATATATCCTAAAATCTTTCCACGTAAAAAACACATCTTGCATTAATCAATAGGTAAAAAAATCGAAGATTGTTCTAGAAAAGGTTTGTCCTCTGGAAAAAATATTTGGTCGGTTATTCGCTCAAAATGTAATCGCACCAAACAGAATTTTTTCCCTTCCAGTCTCTCGCTAAGCCATCATCATTAAGAACATGAGCATGGTCCTAATTTTTTAGATTCCATATCATAGAAATTTAGCTTTCTGTTTAAAGATTCGTTTTGTCCTACATCTCCTACTTGAATGAACATTCATTTGCCAATTGCCATGAGATAGTAAGTCACGAATTGACTTTTATACACGTGTACCATAGAAATAATTGCAAGAACTTTTTTAACATTTTGGGTTTTGCACACAAACGACGTTCTATTTGTATGAAAAATTAGAACATTTTTACTTGCTTAAATAAATAGGATGGTGTAACAGATCGAGGAGCCCCATGGCCTAGCGCATCTCTCACAAGTCACAACCATGCCTTGTAAGGACATGGAGGGGACCTACAATTTTCTGCGGTTTCCGAACGGCTAATCGATATAGCGCTTTTCATAGCAATGACTTTACCAGCGGAGAACTTGACAATTCCTCGCGAAAGGCGATACCCGTGGAAAAACAGTTTTTGGCTTCTGCTGAAATTTGAACCACGAACTATCAGGCCACAGATACCACGTCACTTTCTTGATATAACTAAGTTGGTTCAACAGGGAAGTGCACAAAATTAAGGTGTGCTGCTCGTGTGCTTATATTTTTTTCTATTGACTTTTCACACTAATTTAACACAAAAACTTACCTATCTAATGACTTTGGTATAGTTGTCATCTCGGTAGAGGCCCTCTTCCACTTGATTGTGCGACCCCTTCCGCAAGTTCCTTGCGGGGTTGTTTTAAAAACTGGTCTAGTCGGAGCGTTGGCTGTTGTCCCTTTTACATACCTTAACCATCGCAGCCTTGTGATGTGTTCTTTTCAAGCTAAGCTCATGTCGCGGCTCGCGGTACAACTGAAACAGTTCTTGTTAAAACTTCTTACATCATCTTCACGAACTGGATCAAAGATTACTGAGAATTTTTCTTTAAAAACCCTTAACCCTTTTCTAATTCCGAATCATTCGATAGCTTTTTTTTGCACAACTTTTAAATGTCAATAAGAGTGAAACAGATTCGAATATGATTTCCTCCAACTGCTTTCGTCTGAGTTTCAAATTTGCCAATTACTCATACGTTGTTTAGAGTTACGGAGAAGGAATTTTGATGTTATTTTCCGTGTCTTTAGCGGATCCTTGGTAGATGAAATCCTGTGCATACATTTAAGCCAAAATAAAAAATAATTAATAAATAAATTCTTTTTCAGGCTACAGATTCCTTCATGACTTTCGAGGGTCTTCAAATACAAGGGGCGCCAAAAATTATGGAAAAATTGTCGGTAAGTAATGTTGAAGAAGCAACCATTACATCAAACCAAAATACTCAACCGAACTCTTTTTTCACAGAGTTTAACATTTCAAAAGATTAACCGAGTTATAACTGCAGTAGACTCACAACCAATGTTCGATGGAGGTGTGCTTGTTAATGTTCTAGGAAGATTGAAAGTAAGTACAAACCATGTTAATTTTTTTCTCATTAAGAAACTCTGATGATTTATGTACTTATTTTTACTCTATTTTTTTATCTTATTAATAATTATTGTGCTTACTTTGTGATTATATTTTTGTTTATCCATTTAATTTTGGTGCGGTGCGGCTCTATGATGGTAATGTAATGTTTGTCTTTCGTATGGCAACAGACAGATGATGATCAGCCACACGCGTATACACAGACATTTGTATTAAAGCCGATTGCAACTAGCTTCTTTGTTCAACATGATGTCTTCCGGTTGGCTCTGCACGATCTGTAGCCTGATCAAATCAATTTTTAAAGACTTAGTTAAAGAAAAACAAATCTATTTTTAAAATGCAATATTTGTCTTGAATGTCAAATAACTTATCAGAGAGAAAGGAAGAGGGAGAGAAAGAGAAAAATTCTCATTCGTACGTAAATAGGTTGTAGTGAAATTAATTTTCCTTTTGTGTATCTTTTTTAAGACACTAATTTTAATTTTGTTTGAAATCTATTCCTTCTAATTCGAACTAAAATTTTCCCAGTCTACAAAAATCCTTTATAAATAATTGATGGCGCTATCATAGCAACCGGCTTTTTTTGGTACCATTTTTTTATTTGTTGCACTTAAATTTTTTTTATGCCTAACAACACTGTAAATAATCATTTAATACTAAATTAATCATGATTCAAAGAGATAAGGAGGTAAAACAAACTGCTTCTTGATGCCCTTTGTTCGTATAGAGGTCGCGGCGATAGAAAAATTAGTTTGTTTTTCATTAGCGGCGTCCACACTGTCCAATTTGTTTGTCAAATTTGTTGGATGAAAAGTTGGACGGAAAAAACCCATAGCGTCCACACTGATCAAACTTGTTGTCCAACTTCATTCTGGTCTGAATTTCAACCATGAAGGACATAGCAGTAGCAGCGCAATTTAGGGATGAAATTTTAGAAAAGCAAGAAAAACAAAAGACAGTGTGTAGGAACTAAAGAGGAAACTACCTGAAAACATCATAAATGTGCACAACGAAGAAAATATATTCTTTCCGTACGATGTGCGCTACCTGAAAACATTTGGAGATAATCGACTTTAATTTAAATTTAAAGGCATGAGCAAAGAAGGTGTTGAACGGATTCCTCCTCCTCTTCGTCCATGCAGCTTTTGTAGAAATCATTAGAAAACACACAAGTCTTTTGGCGTGTCTTCCTATTAGACAGTGTCCCGTAAGAACACCAATTTTTTTTTTTTTTTTTTTTTAATAAAAAGAAGAGGCTTATATGCTAACCTGGAGAACTCAGACTTAATTACCGGTCCATTGTACTACCAGGGTAGCAGCCTTCCCTTTTTTCTGTGTTGCAGTAGTGGAAATAAGGTGTTAGTTATTTCACATATAACTTCAAGGGCGGCGAAACTAAGAGGCTGAAAGAAAAGTAGATGTCCAGAGCGGGATTCGAACCCACGCATCCGGCCTACCTACTGAACACTCTACCACTGCACCACTGAACACCTATGGTAGAATCTAGATATATGCGGTTTACTTGTAGCGATAGGTGCACCTATGTTGTTCCATTCTGAGCGTAGGGAAGTGGTCGTGCCCTTTTTGGCTAGTTCGTCAGCCATACAGTTGCCTGGTATGTCCCTGTGTCCTGGCACCCATGAGAGGTGAATGTTAAACTGATTTGACATCTCCCTCAGAGACATCTGACAATTTTGGACCGTGATGGATTTTGTAGAGAAAGAGGCAAGAGATAAAAGGGCAGCTTTGCTGTCCGAGAAGATTGGAATATCCGTGGAGGATATGACGTTTTCTTTGAGCCAAGACAGCGCCTCCTTAATCGCCAGAATTTCCGCTTGGAACACACTACAATATCGGGTAGGCGGAAGTAAAGACGGAGATTCAGTTTTTCTGAGTAGATTCTACTTCCCACTGATTTTTGAACCATCGGTGTAGAAGTGTATTGCTTCAAAGAGTGCCATTTTCCCAAGCTTCTCTTGAAGGTATGGTTACTTGGAAATTGTTGTCAAACACCAACTTGGGGGTGGTGTAGTCGGATCGATTCGGTAAGAATCTAAAGTTATCTAGAATGGTAGTGTGGCCGATTTGATTATTGGTCCACTGTGATGTAGCTCTGAGTCTAGTAGCTGAGCTAGCTGCGACTTGTTTGCTGAAGATATCTAGGGATGTGAGATCTAGTAGTACATTGAGGGCGTCCGATGGGGTTGTCCTCAGTGCGCCACTAATACACAGACTAGCCGTTCTTTGAACTTTTGCCAGCTTGTTGTAGTTGTATATACACATATATTTTTTTTAAATTAAACTTGCTGTTGAACGTTCAGAACGTCGGAATCTAAGAGTAATACTGCCATGAAAAGTGCTTTCAATCCTTACCGTTGGAAACCGACAGAAAAAACATTAGGAGACTTGTAATGCAAATGGCATAACAGTTAGCATGTCGTTTTATTTAGTATTATATTATTTTTATATACATATATTACATTATTTCACTGGTATCACTTTTGGTAAAGAAGAGACAAGTTCTTCGAAAATAACTCCATAAACATGAAATAAAGCATGTTTACCTGTTGTTCTTTTATCTGGTCTGATCATTTAATCATTCACTGAAGGCATCAATTCTAGAGCCCTGTTGATAAGTTTGAACATTTTATTTAGCTCATTTGGGAGCTGTTGCAGTTGTATAGAGACTTTTCATTTCATGGCAGGTTTGAAATGCTGATTTATTTACTTGAGAATTACGAATTAAATAAACAAGAAATTTGTAATCAGCTACAACGTTTATGTTAGTGTACATGTCCTTGAGTTTTTATGAAAGAAAAGTGTAATTATTCATAAAAGAGTTTACAATAATATTCGATGCAAAGGAAATAATTTGAAAAGAATTACTATAAAATAAATAATAAAGCTTCGGAAGAGTCGGGTCCTAATGCATTTACAAAAATTCAAAACAACTAAGTTAGAAAGCGCTGTTCATGGCAGTAATCTCGGAGAAATTGGCAATCCCTCACTAAAAGCGATACCCGTAAAAACATCATGATTATGGAGTTCATACCTCGAATTCCCACGTAACAAGCAGACATTTTAAAAATTAAGCAACGAGCGCAACAAAAATATGTGTTCCTGATTATAAGGCATTGATGCTGGTGGTTTTAGTGGCGGCATTCTTGTAATAGATATAAATTCTCCAATCGCACCACATAATTGCAATACTGGCGGTTCATGTAGAAACGTCATTACAATATGGACAAAAAGTGTTTGTCTTTCTATTGTCGAATAGTTGGATATCGTTAATAGTCAGATCGTATCCAAACACCAAACGTTATATCGAGTTATTCGGCCCTATCGAGGTGACCGTCGGAGCGGAATTCTCTCCGATCGGAGACATTTTGCTTCGTGGTCATCCGATCGGACGATCCGACGTTCTCCGAAAAGTTTTTGTTGCGGAGATTTTAGTTTTGGGAATGCAATGCATTGCCGCATATGTGAAAAATGTCTTACGACGCCAACTACTTCGAAGAAAAAAAGTATGCGTTGCGGAGAAAACTCCGCTCCGACGGTTACCTCGATAGGGTCGATTACTCTCGATTACTCGGTTGTAATTTCAAAGGTCAACCAGTCAAACCACCTTTTTTTTATTTCAAATTGGTTATCAAGAGAATAGCAGGAGCTTATACTCAATTAAAAAAAAAATGTACTACTTTATCAATGTAACCGATCGGAGAAACTTACGATTGCATTAAAGTTCCGATCGTAACTTTTATTTTGCTCATGATACATACATATCTAAATTGGAAATACTTCCATGATGATGATGCTTACATTCCGAACGCTTACAATGATAAAGCAGATCAAATCATTCAATCACTCTTCACTACGGGAAAAAAAGGAAATCAACCTTCTCCTTTGCCTACTCAAATTAACCATAAAATAAATTAATTTTCAATTTACAAATATAATCCCATTTTTTGTTTTTGTTTTTTATAAATGAGCATGATTATTATGTACTGCCCTGCCTTGCTTATAATATATGAAATTAAATAATTTTTTTTTTAATTTTCAGTGTGATGACGATCCACCACATGCGTTCTCACAAGTATTTGTTCTAAAACCACTTGCTGGAACGTTTTTCTGTGCGCACGACATCTTTCGTTTGAATATACACAACTCAGCTTAATTTATAAACTTGGACTTTTTTGTTTAAACGATTTAAAGAAAATGCGAACGAAACACAGAATCATTACGTGTTTATCAACACTATAACAAAACAACACACTCACATTTGCCTTTTGTTTTCTCAATTTAAGTGTTAAATGACAAGAATTTATTGATAATAATATAATCAAGCAGCAACTTTTTCTTTTGTAATTCCTCTTCATTCATTTCAGTCAGTTGTTTATTAAAAATCTAAGCTCGCTAAGTTTCCACAAATAAAATAAAATGTAACTATTTTATAAGAAAAAAAAAAAAAAAACATAAAAGAAATAAAACTAAAAATAAAATAGTGTTGCTGTAATGGATTTTCTTTTAGTCATATATTTAATAAATTATTCTTTTTGTCGCTGCTCAATTTTAGCGTGTGGATAGCTTGTTTTGTCTATTTGAAAATTAATTCAACTGCAACTAAAACTGTAATTACATATTTAGAAGAGTAAAAGAAACTGAATAAAGTTAAAATATTTTTTAGAGAAAGTATAATATTAATCTTTGTTTACTGTTCTTTCTTTTTAAAAGAATTTGCTAGTGTTTTATTTTTAAGTATGGATTATTTATTTGTTTAATTTAAGTCACAGGAAGCAATGCAAATTTATTTGTATAGTCCGGAATACATAGCGCCGGGAACTTAGCCAGCAGTTATTCATTTTTTACAAAAGATTGAGTACAAGGGCCAGATTCTATAAAAAACGAAAGTTATTGTAAATTGTTCGCACACACGAAAACGTTTGTTTGCTTTTTACATACAGAATGTCACCCCAGATTATAATTATTCACTCATGATAATCATAATGATATCAACTAAAACTAAACTATCACCCTACGTGATTCTGATTCTGCAGATTCCGGATGCGGCTGTTTACATTTATAGTAAACTTAAAA
Organism: Melanostoma mellinum; assembly: GCA_914767635.1. Lineage (NCBI taxonomy): Eukaryota > Metazoa > Arthropoda > Insecta > Diptera > Syrphidae > Melanostoma > Melanostoma mellinum. The sequence goes on from OU612059.1 coordinate 5,318,583, forward strand.
AATTAAAAGTTAAAATCAATGTTTTGACGACACTAAGGTAGAGTCATCTAAGATAATGGAAAGAGGTTGTTGATGTATTTTTGATATAAAATAGTTTTCTAAGAGCCGTTTTCTTCATTCTGACTTCAACTTCAAATCAGAAGGAGAAATCAGAGGTTTTAAAATGTGAGCTTCAAAGTGAAGAGATTTTAATAGAAGTTGATAAAAAAATTTAAATGTTAGCGTAAATTTCGATTGAAGAAACTGCCTGTTAATCATACGTACCAAAGTCAAACATTCGATTCATTTATTTAATTGATACAATTTATTTCATTCAATGTTTTAATATAACGGTTTCTTGTATCGTTTAATTCCGAAACAGTATCGCGATACAACTCTTAACAAGTCCGTTCCATAGAAAGCCAAAAGCTCGGACGATTCGAATTAAAGTGATCTTGAATAAACTAACTCCTTTTTGAACTCGCAGAACTCTGTTGTGCCACCTCATTTTTTAATTTTATTTATTTAATTGAGAAAGTACTTTACTAATCGAAATAGTTTTGCGGGAAAAATCTGATAGGCATAAATGTATTCGGTCCTACGGAGGTTTCCGCAGCTTCCGAACGAAAAGTTGTTCGATTTCATACAATTCGATTAATTTTTATTCTAACCTAATTCACGTCGCAGTCCACTCAGTTTCGTTGTTGAGTCATATTGTTGGCGAAGGTAGACAAACAGGCGCATTGAATATACGGCCCTATCGAGGTAACCGTCGCGTCGGACCGGAGTTTTCTCCATTTATCCTCGAAAGGAAAACTATTCCGTTCCGAAAGATACCTCCTTCGTGTGGTCCTATTATGGAACTCGAAGCGAATTGTTTTTGCTGGCGAAGTTAAATTTAGTATTACTATTTTCGCTATCGCCTCCTTCGTGTTATGTCCTTTTATTTGGCAGGTTAGTTTTTCGACAGGCGACTGGAATTTGGGTGAATTTGTTTGTTGAATTTCATTCAGCATTTTAATCAAATGAAAGAAAAAATACGTAATGTGAAGAAGGAAGCGTGATGTAATAGGTGCTTTTGCGAGCATTGAGACAGAAACTGCAAAATGGGATGTATGGTTAATGGGGGTAAATCAAAAAAGGAAACCGAACATGGACGAATTGGGCAAAACGTCACAATAGACAGACATAACTTCGAGGTAGTAGAGGACTTCGTCTACCTAGGATCCTCTATAGACACGAAAAACAACATCAGTGCGGAGATCAAACGTAGAATAACTCTTACCAACCGTTGCTTCTTTGCAATTGAGAAACAAACCACTCCTTAGAAAAACTAAGGTAACCCTTTTTAAGACCAATCATCATAGTCCTGCTTTACGGCGCGGAAGAGTGGACTTTATCGAAAGCGGATGAGCAAACCCTTCGTCGCGTCGTTTCGAAAGAAAAATACTCCGAATGATCTTTGATCCCGTATGCGATGACAATGTGTGGAGAAGAAGATACTCGTATAACAACTAGCTGTATGAGGCTTTACCGCGACATGGTCATAAATAGAAAATTACGATCGCTCTGCCTCGAAGAGTTTTCGATAGCACATTACAGGTAAATAGTGGAAGGGGAAGACCTCGTCTTAAGTGCCGCAATCATGTGAAAGAAGACCTCAACCGACTGGCCTCGGTCACGCAGTAAGCGGCAGAGCGGCAAAAAAAAAATCAAAACATATGAAATCACACAGGAGTGGCCACGCAATGAGCGGGCGGCAAAACAAAATTCTGAGCGGCAAAGCGGCGCCGCTCAGCAACCAAACATGTTTTAATTTTCTGAGCGGCAAACAGCATTTTATATTTATATCAGTGACGAAGCGTCCATATATTGAGTGGAATGAGTGCTTCCGTTAACGAATTTAAAAAGATCTTAGGTAATGGAAAAACAATTATAATGGCAATTTATGTAGACGATGCAATTGTGACTGGAGACGATAAAGCTCAAGTGGAATCCGTGATTGAACATTTGCAAAAAGAATTTGAAATCGAACAAATGCCAGTTGGTTGTTTTCTTGGTCTGGAGATTGATCAGCGTTCAATATTTATGCACCAAGCAGGATATGCCAAGAGGATTTTACAAAGATTTCACCATGAAAGTTGCAATCCAGTGTCTGTTCCAGCTGACCCAAATCAGTTACTTTCGAATTTTTTTTGAAGTTAAAACCAATCTTTGTTCTGGAGAAATAGCAATTCTTTGTTTTATTAATTTAGGACGCAGTTTTTCAAGCAGCAAATCAAAAGATTCGATAGACATTATAAGGTATTGCCAGAATCTATCTGGAAATTTTCGTAAATTCAAAAATAAATCACCCCTATCATCGTAGTCGTTTATCGACGTCGAGAGCTGTCGATGTCGTAGTCGATTCGATATTTATTCGGCATCATGATACTTTTTCGATCGAAAGATTAAAAAATCTATTACCAAAGTCTGTCAGTTTCATTTGGGTTCTATTTGCTGTCTTCATTTGCTAGCAACGCAAACGGTCTTTGATTGTTATTTGTGACAATTTTTTTTTTAAATCCCAATAGTGAGGAACATTTTTTAATAGTTAGGATGAAATGGAAGAAAAAAGATTCGCAATAAAAACTTGTTGAAGTTTCGAAGGAAAATAAAAGAAGAATCTGATCGATTCTCTTTACCAGACTATAAGTCAGTTCAAATTAAAAAACATTTTACAGATGTACATACATCCATATGTTTGAAAACATTTTAGGTTTGTGCAGTTCTTCAAATTAAATAAAGATGCGTTTTGATATCTGGCACTTAGAAACAGTCAACTCTGTGTCTAATTAATATATTAAAACAAGTTGTTGATGATTGAATCAAAACTATGCCCAAAATGGGTAAATGTGGACGTAACAGAAGAGTCCAAAAGAGAGGCTAAGCTATGGTTTTTTGAAAAATTTGGGTTTCCCGACGTTATTGGATGCATCGATGAAACGCACATTAAAATCATAACACCCCAAAAATATTAACAAAACTTTTGATAGCCGTCTGCATCACTAACGGGGAGTCCTAGAGAGTTTGATGTGGCAACTGATGTCTATTCCTTCTTTGTGTCTATTTTTGCCTAGGTTTTGTTTATACCCTTGGCTAAATGAAGTTTTGCTTCCATGAAAGCTAACAACTGCTGAAATTGCTTTTTGGTTTGTAATTTTCATCTAAACAATTATTAAATACAAGTAGTCAAATGAATTTGTTAACTAGTTAAACTTTCATTGTAAGTTGGTATATTTCGTTTCGCTGTCGTCACAATAAAAACATCGACCGTTCTCACTGCTTAGTCGCGTCGATTTCATTTACGATGATTCCGAAGAAGCGACAGAACGTCGATTTGTAGTAGATTTTGACATTTCTTCGACTCGTCTGGTCGAAAAACGACTACGATGATTGCAATAAGCTTCGAGCAGTATTTTTTGAGACGATTTCGACTTCCATGATTTGGGTGAATGATTAAATTCACCAAATTCCGATCTTAATTGGTTAATCGAATGAACACCAAATCTTCTTCTTTTTTGTATACGTTTAAGTAATTTGTATACATACAAACGATTTTCCGACAATAAAATACGGCGAACTGTCCTTGACAACGGCATTTTAACTATACTAATCGCTCAAAAGCAATCGTTCTCAGTGCCTGGCCATACGTCGCTTACAGTTGCCGCTCAGCCGCTCGCCGCTCAGCCGCTCGCCGCTCAGCCACTTAGTGCCTGGCCATACGCCGCTTAGAGTTGCCGCTCAGCCGCTCGCCGCCCAGCCGCTTAGCCGCTCTGCCGCTTACTGCGTGGCCGAGGCCTTAGAGTGCAAAACTGGAGAGAGCTCGTCCAAAATAGAAATTGGCCCTTATTGCGAGTGTCGTATAACATTCGATGCGACAAGAGTCGAAAGTTTCGATAAATTTTCCTTTTGGTATTGCGTATCTCAATCGACAAGGATATCTGTTAACTGTGAATAATAAAAGTAGTCACAGTGAATAAATTCTATAAATTGATATTTGAGTTAGTTTCAGTGATAGTCGAACGCAAAAATACAGACGATAACGACCGAATTCAAAATTAAAAGTATCGAACAATAAGAATACGCAATACCAAATTTCATTTTCGATGTTCGACTGTCGACAACCATCGTGTATCGACAACCAAACGACACTCGCAATAGGGGCCATTGTTGGCGTAAGATGTTGTATCATAACTGTATAATAACTCATACAACTCACTTCCTTTGTCAATGCCCAGCAATCTGCCACATTAGGAAAAAATTTCTAGGCAATTACTTTTTCAATGAACTAGAAGAATTATCAGACACTTCAAAAAGGCCACAAAATGGTTAAAAACTTACTAGGCATAAACTCATAGGATTCTAGGACGTTACAATACTCCAGGATATCACAATGGATCTACATTGATCTAAGTGTGACGGTAATAAGATCAACCGTGAGCCCATTCTACCTAACCTACCTAACAAGATGTTGTGAGGGGTTGACGCTCAGGTTCACAACGAACAGTAATGCCCAACTAAGTAAGTAAGTAAGGAAAAAAAACGTTTGACATTAAAAAAAAAAACTACTGGAAATATGGGAATCTAATCTAATAATTGGGCAAATCGGGAAGAGTCAACAAAAACATATCGAGTTCAAAACAATTTGCTTCAAATTCCATAATCGGGGTTCTGCCGAAAGTAAATCAATCACTAGTTGGAATCAACTTAACCAGAATTGAAGGAAGGTCAGTCAGTCACGTGATAGTGTTACACACACAAAAAATAAACACACAAATTTCAATGCTCATTTCTGTTTCTTTTATTTTGTTTTGCTCCATTTTGTTTTAAAGATTTTCTTCAATAAATTACATAAAGTTCTATAAATATGTTCGAATTATAAAGAATTGATAATAATTTTTTTTTCTTTAAATTTGTTTCTGTGGTTTAAATTTATACTTCAAAACAGTAATAAGACTTCAATAATAATAAAAAAAAAATTCTCAAAAAATCAAACAAAATTAATCCACTGGTAAATGAAATTGTTTTAGTAAATCGAAAACAAAAATACGAATGGTGATTCCCAAGTTTAAAAACTAAGGCGAGGTTTTAATTCATTTAGTAATAACATATCTCTTAAGGTACATTTTTTCAACCTAAACATAGTTTTAAAACTACTTAAACGAAAACAAAAAAAAAGTTTAATTCTTTGGTGTATATTTCCAATGCATCATTTATCAATGAAAAAATTATTAAAAAACTAAAAACAAAAATTACTATGGCGAGTTTGCTTGTCAAAGCCTTTTTAAATTGTAAATTTGTTCGGAAAGTAAACTAAAATTAATTTTTTTTTCTGCAAAAACTAAGTACATTTTGATCACCAAAGCAGTTGAACGACAATAAACGGCAAATCAAGTTCAGTTTGTCATACAAATGATTAGTCTTGGGAAACATTACAATTAAAACAAAAGTTTTTTTTATCACAAAACTTTTGGACTTCAAAATCAATATTTATGTTTGTATGTAAGTTGTAAAAGTAAGACTAGTTTTCAAACGAAAATATATATATATATATATATGTATATATGTATGTGTATATCCAAAGAGATCTCGGCTAGATATTCATCCAGTAGAACAACTCACAATATTTTCCGTTGTTCTCTGGTGATTAAGAAAAGAAGCTTGAAAATAACTAAGCATACTAATGAAATACAACTTCCGCTTATGTATTTTTTGTTGATGTTGTTGTTGTTGTTTTTGTGTTGACGGTGCTTTTGGTTTTTAGTATTTTCTGTGCTTAAAGTTTCGCGAAGAGAATCCTTTGAGAGAACGCATTGCCATGGCTCGGTTGAAGTGGCGCTGTATCTTCGGTTCAAACTCAGATTGCTGACCACAAGCTTCTGAGTTATCCGACGAAGTTATGATAACAATAAAAACCGCGATAACCTTTAAATAAATAAGTCATTTCTGTTAGAGTTTCACGATAAATTAAAAAAAAAGAGACATACCAAAGCTGCAATAATTAAAATTGTGTAGACATGCAGGGGTGACGTTGGATTGTTTTCGACGTCACGCAATGCTTTGAGTATTGGCTCATGCTGTGGATACAGTTCCAGGGCATGGCGTAAATGAAGCACAGATTCTTGAAAGTGTCCGTATGCCTTGAAAATCTCACCGAGAGTGAAATATTGACGCCATGCCGAACGGTCTGGTGGTTGAACTTCGAGAGATCTGCAATCGACACAAAATAGACATTTCTTGTGTTCACACTCTTAAATGAATATATTTTACAAATCAAACAAAGTACCTTCTTGTTAAATGAATAGCATCGTCGAGATACTGCAAATTGTACAGGACTCTCGCCAAATTGAGTAGAACCTCGGCATTTGTCGGCGTTATTGCAAGGGCACGACGGAAGCATTCTATTGATTGTCGCGCGTCTCCTCTGATTCGCCAATAGTTGCCAATTTGATTGTACAAATGCACCGAACGAGGCTTGTCCTTTCTGGCACGTTTCAAACGTTTCTCCAGCAAACTTATGTCAAAACTCTTGAGAGATTTTTCATCTTTGTTTTTAAGGAACAAATAGGCAACCTGAAATGAACGTTAAAAAACCAAAATTAATGTAATGATAACGATTTCCAAAAAATTGTGGAAAACCTCAAACGCGAGAAAGCAAAGCTGGCAAAACTTCCAAGAAGAACGTGCTAAAAATAAAGATCGCTATCGAGAGGAGATAATGAGACAGATGTCCCAAAAAGGGAACGAATGTCGCAGAAAAAACGCACGAGATCAGATTGAAGCAGCTGAATTGAAGGAACAGCAAAAACAACGCGAAAATAATGCCAAGTTTGCTTCAATGCGTGATGCAAATTTGACTCATAAGTTCATTTTGAATATAGAGACAGATGCTAAGAAGATCTTGACAGAAGAAGTCAATGTGGTATCCATATATTGTAATAGAACACGGTGCGAGCTCTTAGGAAAGTAGAGGATGCACATTGCTTTTAAACTTTTGTGAGTCGTAATCAAAGGAAAAAGTATCAGAGTTTGGTAATGCATTCCACATTGCAACTTAGATATGAGTCTTTATAATTGACTGTACGACCGACTTTTGGGTTAAAAATGAAACTGATGAGCATTCCCGCCGAGGTGGGTGTTTCAGATGAATTGTTTTAGGGGAAGAATGCACCTAACTACTGCTCTAGAACATTGTTTGTGGAAAAAGCGATGAAAGAAAGTGTAACAGGTAATGTTTCATCATGTTCAAGAGAATCAACAAATCCTAGAATTGAACTATCACCTAATAGTCTTATTGCTCAGTTCTGTATCATCGATTAGGTGCAAAGATGTGTTTCAGGCTAATTAAATTGTAGCCAGATCAGAAAGGGTGAAAAATGCAGGTACCATTTATGGATAATTGAGTTTTCAAAGCATTGAATTCTACTTGGTTTTTATTACCCCATGTAACAGTTTTTCATTTTCTCGGGAGAAGCTCAGAAGAACGTCTCTTAAAAATTACGGTGGGCATATCATCTGCACCAGCGGATTTATGTACACATATTGGGATCTTTGAGGACTCTCGCAACTGAGCGAGAACGAATAATATCTGCTTCATAACAGGATTCACAGACTCAAGCTCGCTCAGGTGGGCTCAATACTCTATCTCTACATCTACATAAATACGGAGAATCGTTGAAGACGATCGATGAAGTGGTGGAATTCTTAACGTTCTTATTGCTTTCATTTTTGGTCATACAATAAACTAGGTCTTTTGTGTACGAGCAGTACAAATTTTTCTGGCCTTTTAAAAGTATTCGGAAGATTTTGCGTCTTTGCAAGTCAAATCAAACCACGAATCTTCTTTGGCGACGGTATTTTTTGTTCTATGAGGAACAAAGTCTCACATGCCGTCGAGAACTACGTTAGATATCATATCAGCTCATGCTTCAACGTTTCCGTCGGATATCACAATGACCAATAAAATTTTCGAAAGAAATGATTGAGGCTTTCTCATATTGATACACAGAATACGTAAAATCTACCAATATTAAGCAATGGTTCAATTTACCCAGGGAGAAGTTCTTTAACCCTGTATTATTTGGAATAAGAAGAGACAAAAAGTCAAGAGTGTTAGCCGGATGGCCTTCAATATCTGGAACTCGAGTGGGCTCATCAATAAGCTAAGCCAGACTGTTCTGCGAAGATTTCAACATACCTACCTTCGAATATTGTCTAGCCAGAATGTCGAAGTCAGCCAGAAAGAAAGCGATTTCAATCAGAGGATTATGGGAAACGATTTGTAGATGGAGTCAGATATCGCTTTAAACTAGTTAACAGTTGAATCATTATCTAAATTTTGTTTGCCATCTCCAACATAAGAAAATAAGTGATTGCATGTTTAAGAAATTTCAACAAATACGATTTTAGATGGGAATTAGAAACGTAATCGATCTATTCCAGACGACGTTATTGAAACGCTATTATTCATCGAAATGGCTTCATATGGGAAACAGTGAGGATATAAAGGATCTCCATGGAATCAACATTTATTCAGGGGCTGGTAATAGGCGCTCCCACTGACAAAAACAGATACCGCCGTATTAATAAACGCGGAATAGCTGGGTTTAGCCTTATTCCATGCATTAAGTTACTATTATACCATTTTCCACTTAATTAAAATTACCATTATACCATTTTCCACTTAATCCATGGAATAAGGCTTAACCCAGCTATTCCGCGTTTATTAATACGGCGGACAGTGTATACAGTTAAAACTATCACACGCTAGTTACTTCCAGCAAAACAACTGACTTTAGACTATAGAAGGTTGGGTGTAACAATTAATGCAATTTAAAAACACGAACTCGAGATATTTTCAAAGTATAACCTACACTTCGGGGGGAAAACATCATTACTTAATAATACTCACATCAGGCTCTGGTATCAGCGGATGATTAAATCTTTGCGCTACGCCAATCAAATAATCGTAATAAGTAAAATTAACAGGCTTCCCACAGTCTAACACTTCGTCTATTTCACTGCTAGTTTTTTTCAACGCCGTCTTGCCTAAAGCCGTCACCGACGCAGTGGGGGGCAGTCCTTTCAAGTTCACTTCACTCTCATTATCACCACTAAAAACAATGATATTTCTTTATATTTGTAATACTAACGTGAAACATTCCAACTTACTCATCACATGGTAGATCACACGACCTTTCGACGGATTGTTTGCTCCATGTAGAGCCGTATGCGATAGTCGATGTGATAATATTAAACACATCGTCGTTCTTGTACTTTTCATTAACAGCCGAGTTCAGCAGGACGATGTCCTGGGGGTAAAAATAATTCAATTATAACTAGTAATTTCGCATGGCTATTTTGACTCACCTTGTCTTCCTCAATGCGTCCGGTGATTTTGCGATCATCAGTATTTAGTTTCCAAAGTGTTGAAGTTTTGGAATTGGTTATGGGAATCTGAAGGCAAAGAGCGCACACGGCCAAATAGGCCATAAAAACATTGAGATTCATGGTATCCCCCTAGACTGCCGCTACAGTAATATTGCTATGAAGATTAAATTAGGCAATTGTAAGGCCTGCGCCTTTAGCAAACATTGCTTTATTAGTTGCAGATATTTGGTAGTTTTCTTTCTGTTCTAGCCGAGGAAATTGTTTATTAGGATTTTTTTCTTTAAAGGATTTTTTCTCTTGCACTAGTTTTGTCACAAAAATTCACGAATCACAAATAATTTTGGCATACACAAATATTTTGGTTTGACAAGTGGTGAACTGTTCGAAACTGAGCAAATAAATGCTGTTATACAAAGACAATTCACAATAGTGAAACTTTATTAGAAAACTGATTTTGTATGTGAATGGTAAAATGGGTAAAGATACTTTTTGTTTTTAAAATCTATAAAATATGGTGATGATTGTTTGGTTCTAACTCTAATTAATGGCGTTTTCGTTTGGGAAAAAAGAGTACTCTAAGGGTACTCTTTTTGCTGTCAGAAATTACCCTCAGAGCAAGTTTTGCCACTCTAGAAATTTTTTCAGAGTAAAAATCAGGGTATGGTAAACTGGGGTACATTCATTATCGGGGCACATTCGTCAAAGCTATTTTCGACTGGATGCTTGCTGAATTAAGAAATAAAAATTGCGTTGAATGCATCTATTACTGAACTCACGAACACCTTCCTAGTTTGAAATTAGTAGTCTCGCATTCAAGAAAGTTGTGTGCAGTTTTGTGTTTTCCAACTCTCCGTTGCTATTTTGGATATGTGGTAAGTAGTGATTTTCTAAGTGAAAAAATTGCCATATGGAATGCAGATTTCATTCATTACCAAGTATTATACGTTAGGAAGTCAAATATAATAAAGGGAAAAGTCTGTTTCTAAAACTGCTAAGCACATGTGAAAAATTAAGCAATTTTGTGACGTCGGGGAAGATTCGGCATATGGCTTTGGGGCAGTTTGAGCAGGTGCCGAATGTACCCCGAAATTAAGTTTTGATTTTAGTCTTTCTAGTTTTAGTGTAAGTAAAAAAAAGGTTTGAAATAATAAAAGGAAAATCAATAGAAACTATATTAACGAAAATTTCATGAAGAAGACAGTTGCAGATGTCTTAATGCAAAATGAAACTATTTCATCTGCAAGAAGAAAATACATGATAAAACGTCAGACCTTGCAATCAAGGCTTGAAACGGGACCCTTGGGAAGAGCCATCGGACTCCGAAAGTGCAGTGAAATTTCAATCGAAGAATACCTCCAAACAAGTCTTCACTATAGTTCAAGAGGAAAAACTCGTTTCTTATGTTAAGAAGTCGGCTTTTCATTACTTTGGGTTGACTTACAGTTCGTTTCGAAAGCTGGCGTATGAATATGCGCTGAAGAACATATCTATATGGGTATATCTAAGGATGCTTCGGAAGATTGGCTATATAGTTTTTTGAAGAGAAATGAAACCAGAAAACATAAGTATTGCTCGTGTAAAGGCAATTTTAGATTTAAAACAAGTCACACTGAATGTTTTTCTTTTCTTCTAAATGAGTTATATATTAATATCAATATGGAAGTCAAAAAAATATTGTATGGAGCAATGACAAGTTGGAATTTTTTTTTTTAATATTGAACAAAAAAACAGTGGACATTGACCAAAATAGATGAACAAAAATGACACCCAAAAAAGTTAGAAATGTGGCATATTGAACAAAGCTGTTTTCCATAACTTGAAAAACTAAAAGAGATATGTTGAACAAAATAGTTTGCGCCAATCTGCAATACCGAACTGAATTTTGTGAAAAATGGCCCATTGAACAAGATAGTACTCAGCCGACGATATGTATATGAAATGGATAGTTAACTCTTCATGTTTTCTTTGACGTTTTTAGGATGCTGAATGATCCCCGTTTAATGACGAAGCTGCCCCGTGCCGGGGCACTTTCATTAAACAGAGGTAAGTTTTTAAAATGGTTAGAGTTCCAGTGCGGTGAATAATATGAAGAATATTTCTTCCAAGAATTAATTACCACTATTAAAACTACCTGGAGAACAAAAAACAAGTTCTGTTGAAGGTTTTAAAAACGGTAAAATGGGTCTATGAAAAAAAAGTAACGAATGTGCCCCAGTTTACCATACCTACTCTAAAAAAAAGGGTACTCTAGTTTTACCAAACGAAAACGGCATAACTTATTCTTTTGTGATAGTACCTCACTTCAAGAGTTCTCGTTTGAAACCAGCAATTCCATAAAAAAAAACAATGAAATGTGGACAAATCATTACTTCTCCTGTACCGCAATTTCATTTATGTGTAATTTTTTTCAGTTCAGCCATGTGCATTAGCATTTAGCACTGGCACTGGGTAAAAAAACTAGTCAGTACTCTACTGAGCTAAATGTGTCCAGTCGTGAATTTCATTGCTGAGCGTTTTTGTCATAACGTATAATCAGCACAATGAAATGAACGCGATACACACTCAGCAAACAAAAAAATGTGGTGACAGACAAACGGGTTAACTTAAAAGAATATGCTTTGCAATAACAATACTGATGTGAAATTAAACAAACCCTTACTTTATTTTTTGAGTTCAAGTCTTTGGGAAATAAATTCACAGCTAATATTTTCCAATAATGCTTATGAGTAGCACCTACATTTTCAGGATGCTTCTTACTTGTTTATCTCAGCACCTTGTTGAGTTTAATTGCGAACTTTAAAGGGCTCATGCTCAGTATTGAATAGCATTTGAGTTCAGTGGTAAAGTGCATTGCTGAACTGATTATGCAATTAAAACGTACCCATTGTTGCTTTGGTAATAACATCTGTGAATACACGTGTATAAAACAGAATTTAAAATTGTATATCCTCTGTGACTCTTCCAGTGTGTTAGATGTCCGAGCTTTCCGAGGGGCCAACTTTGACTCGGACCACTACCTTGTTGTATAGCCAAGGTACGAATGAGGATATCTTGTTCACGACCAGCACGAACTAACGCTGTGGAGAGATATGACATCGGAAAGCTACAATCGCAAGAAATTGCCAATGCCTTTTCCAATCGAGTGTCCCTTCAATTATCCTTGAATCCCATGCCGCCAGCATTAAGCATTGAAGACCAGTGGCAGCAATCCCAAGAAACCATCAGAACCGCTGCCTCTGAGGTTCTGGGTTTCACTCGGCCACCAAAACGAAACCCATGGTTCGATGAAGAATGCAGGCAGGCAAATGCAGCCAAGCAAAGAGCACGACAAATGCTTACGCAAACACGAACGAAGGCTGCTTACGATCAGTACAACGAGATTTACAAGGAGAGAAGAAGGGAAGAACACCGACTTCTCAAAAAGAAAAAGAAGCAGCATGAGAAGCGCTCGTTTAATAGCTAGTGAGGGCAAAACGAAGTATATCCTGTCATCAAACAAAGACACCGAACATCGACGAATTGGACAAAATGTCACAATAGGCAGACATAACTTCGAGGTAGTAAGGACTTCGTCTACCTAGGATCCGCTGTAGACACGGACAACAACATCAGTGCGGAGATCAAACGGAGAATAACTCTTGCCAACCGTTGCTTCTTTGGGTTAAGAAGGCAATTGCGAGAAACAAAATCCTCTCCAGAAAAACCAAGGTAACCTTGTATAAGACCTTAATCATCCCAGTCCTGCTTTACGGCGCGGAAGGATGGACCTTATCGAAAGCGGATGAAGAAACCTTTGGTCGTAATTATCCGAATGTATGAGCTGTACCGCGACTTGGGCATAGCCAGAAGAGTACGCATCGCGAGGCTACGATGTTTGGGCCATGTAGAGCGCATGGACCCAAACGCTCCGGCTCGTCGGGTTTTCGAAAGCACATTGCAGGGAAATCGCGGAAGGGGAAGACCTCGTCTTAGGTGGCGCAATCAAGTGGATGAAGACCTCAACCGACTTGGAGTGCGAAACTGGAGAGAGCTCGCCCGAAATCGAAGTCGTTGTAGAAGGATGTTGGTTGGGGCCAGGTTCACCCCGAACTGTAATGCCCATCTAAGTAAGTAAGTAAGTATATCCTCTGTGGCCACATGAACAAGAAAGGACAAGCCTTTCGGACACATTTTTTTTTTTAAATTGAAAGTCAACGTTACGCAATTTTCAAAGACTGCAGAGAAGCAATTAACGTACTCAGTAGATTTAAAGCTACGTTATATTACTCTCAAATGGAGAAAGGGAAGTGATATAAGAAAACAGAAACTGCTCTATCAAAAAACAATTCTAATAGCATACATCGTAGCCTGCTCAATCGAACACTTAATCAGTAATGATAGGATTCACCATTACCTTCAGATGTGTAGGGATGTTTAAACCTGACACTCTGAAGTATTTATCTTCTTTCATGGTCGATATCACAAGCTTGTATCTGAGATCATATGTTCAATAGAAAAGAAGAAACTGAATATGAAAATCTTATAACCAAACTGAGTAAAATTAAGACACTCAACTCATTTATCATACTCCGAGCTTCAACGGAAAAACCTAGGCCTACCTATTAAGTCAAGTTGGGAAAAAACCAGGGTTAAAAAAACACTCACTTTTACATTCACGGCGAGTTTAGGTTTTCTAAAAAAATGCTTCGTGCGGCAGCATTACAGCACCAGGGCTTCAACGAACAAATCAAATAATACATTTGGTGGAAAGCCAATTGCCATGCAATTTCTAAATCGACTACTTCACATCCAAAACCCGAACAGTATTTTGATGGATGGTATATGTGGGTCGATGGCTTGCCATATCTTGACCGTGTGGCCGAAGGGTTAAGTACGGTAACAGTTAAACGTCACAACTGAACTCAAACTTTCTTATGCTTGAAAAAATATAAAATTTTAAATATAAGCCAACAGTTCTCAAATTTCAGTTTTTCTTGATCATTTTCCACAGTCTTTACAAAAACTCCCTTTTTTGAAAAGAACGTTTTTCAAATGATTTTAAATCTTATGAAATATTAATACGGACTTTAATAATTAAAATAATGAAATTCAATTCAACCGAGCAGCAGGTCACGATACCAAACTGTTTCAACCAACTAGGTCATCTGTTCTTTTATTTCTTAACTCTTCAAGTATTTGTGTACATTTTGCTCGAACGTTTTTCCCAGAGGCAGTTTTTGGCAAGGAATCCAAGAAATAAACTCCACCTCGTAGCTGCTTAAAATGAGCCATTCTGTCGGTCACATGTTTGCTAATATCTTCTTCAGATAATTTGCTATTTGGAACTTTGACAACCGCTGCTGCTGGTAAGAAACTACATACTATGTCTGGAATTCCACACACGCATACTTCCACCACATCCGGGATTTTTAATATTTCGTCTTCAATTTCACTGGGGAAAAAATGAAAGTTATTGTACTTCAGAATATCCTTTTTCCGGTCGACAATCAGTAGTGCTCCTTCGTCATCGAATAAACCAATATCCCCTGAACAAATAAATCCTTCTGGGTCGATTATATCGGCTGTCACTTTGGGATTACCATAGTAGCCAGCCCATTTGAACGGAGTTTTTATACAAATCTCTCCACTTTCACCGATTCCGAGTCTTTTGCCATTCTCGTCTACTATTTTCATTGCTACGTTAGGCATTAACTGTCCATTAGCAGCGGGCTTTGTTGGTGCTCCGAAACAGCCTGCACCACAAATCTCACTCATCCCGTAGCCAAGAAATATCTGGCAGTTTTGAACGCGGCTGCTGAATTCTTCGATCACAGAAAAAGGAACAGCACTTCCACCACAAATGTATGCATCCAACGAAGTTAAATTTCTTTGCTCGAAATCTGAACAACGGATTGCTCTGGCCATCTGTGATGGCGGGGTAAATGCGATGGTTACTTTATATTCTTCTACCATTTTAAGGAAGAGCTCAGGTGAGTACTCCTGGTCAATGATAACTCTGGTGAGGCCTACTAGAGTTCCTTGTAGAAGACACAGGAGGCCGGATACCCAATACAAGGTGCTGAAGCATAGCAGTTTATCATCCAAAGACATCTCACTATGTAAAGAAAAAAAAGTGAATTTGTCAAACGATAAATCAAAACAAAAGAAACTTACAAGACCCTAGCGTTTATTAAACTTTCATGGGACATGCTAACTCCCTTTGGCAGTCCGGTTGTCCCAGAGGAGCACAAAATAGCTGCAGTTTGTCTGCTCCCAAATTTTAACGGCTTCACTGTAAAAGAACCTTCTTTCCCCGTCGAAACAATCAGCTCATGAATTTGTGTGATTCCGTTTAAATGATCCTTCATGGTAAAGAGAGGAATGCAAAGCCCTAAATCAGACAAAGAGGCTTGCACATTCTGGTAAACTTTTCCGTCACAGAACATAATCTTTGGTTTTGTGATTGAGAAGATGTGTCGAATACCATCTACAAAAGATTAAATGGGTAAAAACCTTACTTATAAAAAAAAAAGAATAATTGGTTCACCTCTATCAAATGAGGGATCAAGTGTACTTATAATTGCACCACAGAGCATTGCACCGAAAACTAAAGGTGCAATGTACTCAGTATTAGAATCACAAATGCCTATAACATCTTCTTGCTGAATACCCAAGCTCTCTAGATTTTGTGCAACCCGGATGCTCAAAGTCACAATTTCTTCATTGGTATAGCTTTTGCCATTGCTGATCTGAAAATGAGTATGACAAACGTTGGCTTTATAATGTACTTTCGGAATGATTTCTGACAATTTTTTGACGGAAGTCTGATGACTGTTCAGACTTCCGTCAAAAAATTGTTGTTCCTCTGTTTATTTTTCCGTGTTCCAGATTCAAAGGACGAAAAAACTCCTTGCTCGGTTTAAATGACTTTTTAGTTTTATTATGTTCTAAGCAGTTTTTATTCGTTGTCATAAAGCTGTTGTGGTACCCGTAGTGTGATGGATAGCATGTCCACCAGAGGTTCGATTTCGAATCCCAACAGAGGCAAAAATGTTTTTTCTACGGGTATCGCCTCTCACGAGGAATTGGCAAGTCCTCCGTTAGTATTCATTGCCATGAAAAGCGCTTTCTCGATTAGACGTTCGGAACCGGCAGAAAATTGTAGTTCTCTTCCATTCCCTCATGGTGTGAGTAATGCGCTAGGCCCAGAGGCTCCTCGCTCTGTTGCGCCACCCTATTTATTTTATTTACAGCTGTTGTCAGACAGCTTGAAGCATTAAGCTTTGTCTGATGAAAGGTTAAACTGTGGGGAAAAACCTTCAGGTACCTCCTGACAGTAGAAATAGTTAAAGCAGGTGTTATATGCGAAAAGTTGTGGAAAATGGGAAATGGCGTACCAATCTTATGTCATCTGATTATGGATCTTTCACGCAGAATTATCAAAATGGTGGCATTTTTAGACATTACAGTTGGAATATACTTCCATTAAAATGCAAAATATACTCATACTTCGTTTAAATGCAAAAAAGTCTATTTGAGGCGCAGAGACATGCGTCCTAAGTTTTGTTTTTGGGACCTTAAGTAGGACATAAGTCCTAATTTCTTTACTTTAGGGCTAATGTTTCACTAAGGTATGACTTAAGTCCGAAACAAAATGTTGAATGAACTTTATGAAAACCACAAAGAAATGTGAGATGAAAAAAAGCTTATTTACTCATTTTAAAATAAAAATATTTCAACAAAAATTCAAATCACAAATTTTAAAATAGCAAAGAAGAAAACGATTATGGCTGAAAATATTTAAAAAAAATTAAGAAAAGTGAGGGAATAGGGGACCCACAATTCTCTACCGATTCCGAATGGCTAATAGAGAAAGCGCTTTTCATGGCAATGCATTCACTCTACGAAGAATTGCTAATTTCTCGCGAAAGGCGATACTTGTGAAAAATATTTTTGCTTTGGTTGAGATTCGCACCACGAACCTCCCGAACAACAATCAGACATGCCAACCATCACAACACGGGTACCACTACGTTTGAAAATATTTATTATACGAGTATTAAATTCATGATGTCAATAAAATGTTCAATAAAACATATTACACAGACAAGTGCTTAAACATAACATCTTACGTCAGTATTTATGGAAGTTTTAAAAAGTTCTCAACTCCACTTACAACTCCCAGACTATCTAAGAACGGCAACCTCATTTATTATTTAACGATCCTCGTATTTGATTATGGAATAATTTGTAGGTAGATAAGATTATTTGCATTCACTATTGTTAGACAAACTGCATACAATTTACTATTCACTGCACACGCATTGTGTCATAAGATAAATAGGTACATATATTAGGCACGCATCGATTCGGAAGCACAATAACCGGGAGATCACAAACTTATATCTTAGATATTTGCTAAACTCATAACCACTTTTAATAGAAACTTATACTCTGATTAAAAAAAAAAACACTTGAATGTATATTCGTACCTGAGATATGTGCTCTGGGCAGTTAAGAAGACTTTCTAACACAGATCTCCCAATGGAAACATTCGAGCCAATCTCAATTTTTGTATTTGGTCCCCTCCATGTCTTTGTTCCTGCATCAAAATATGTCTTCGTTGGAATTATTTTACTGGACATTATTTAGGTATATTCAAATTTAAAAGATCTTAAGTGGACTGTTACGAACAGCTAAATAATAAATGATTACAAAATCAACAACGACAGCGCCTTTTATCAATTCTCCAAGTGTACTTTGTGCAATTTCATATACAATTGTCTTTCTTGTCGTGCATTTAATTGATATGAGCTTAATTGTATATGAACTATATAGTACTCTTATGGTAACCGTTTATACATTTAATGGAAGCTTCTTGACGCATGTTTACATGTCCACACACTAAGTGAAGTAAAGAAAAGATGAAATATGAAAAATGCAAATCACTTTACATTCTGATTAAATAAAAATAATGTACATTTTATCTCAGACAGTGATGAAGCGTTATGAACCTGCAAAATGAATTATACCTGATTGGAGCAACGTGCTTCCTAGTTAAGGAAGGAGAATTCATGAAAATAATAGTATTGTGCCGTCCTGTGACAAATTTGAGGCTTTTATCCGTTTCGACATTTTGAAGTTGAGATCCCGAAATTGCGAGCGAGAAAAGTGAAAAGAAAAAACTGTAATTGAATTCGTGTTGGGAAGGCGGATTGTAAAAAGGCTATGTACGTTTTGTGACGATGCGTCACATTTTTATTTTCTTTTTCCACCGCCGAACGGCCGAATTGCCGAAACCTCACCCTACAACCAGATAATCGCGAAGGCCTCACGTAAGACCTGAGCGCATAGGAATAAATCACGCAGCCAAGCGAAATCATACACCGCATCACAACAAACGCCGAAAACCCTTTGTGTGTGCATATGCATTATTCGGTTGGTAAACATCACAACTGCGGCTCTATGCAAAAATTAATTCGACTCAACAGCGACCGGCACTCTGCCATCTGCGATGGAATAAATTTTGTTTTCATGTGCAGTGGCAGGTAACCAACGATAGGTAAGCGTGGGGTTGGGTAAAACAATGGAAAGATTTCGCTTATTCGTATACCTCACACTCACTTGTGGGGCAAAACATTATAAGGGCAAGTGAAATTTGCCGAAAAAGTCAGAGAAGCTATCACCATTATTAATTGGGGGAATACCTCTTTAATAATACCTTCGTTTCTCTAATCCTCGTCGACTTTGGAATTTGTCAGTGGTGGCCAGCATACCGGCCTCATTGGTTAAATTCCATATTTTCTCGCCGTCAACTTTGAATTTATCAGCGGTGGCCAGCATACCGGCCTCGTTGGTAAATTCCAACTTTTCTCCTCGTCGACTTTGAATTTGTCAGTGGTGGCCAGCATACCGGCCTCATTGGTTAAATTTCATATTTTCTCGCCGTCAACTTTGAATTTATCAGCGGTGGCCAGCATACCGGCCTCGTTGGTAAAATTCCAACTTTCCTCCCGTCGACTTTGAATTTGTCAGTGGTGGCCAGCATACCGGCCTCATTGGTTAAATTCCATATTTTCTCGCCGTCAACTTTGAATTTATCAGCGGTGGCCAGCATACCGGCCTCGTTGGTAAAATTCCAACATTCCTCCCGTCGACTTTGAATTTGTCAGTGGTGGCCAGCATACCGGCCTCATTGGTTAAATTCCATATTTTCTCGCCGTCAACTTTGAATTTCTCACCGGTGGCCAGCATACCGGCCTCATTGGTTAAATTCCATATTTCCTCGCCGTCAACTTTGAATTCAGCAACGGTGGCCAGCATACCGGCCTCGTTGGTTTCCTAACTTTTAAACTTATTTATTTCCAGGAGCAGACTCAGTCGTAAATAAGCTAATCCAGGCCATACCAGCCCAAGGCGACTACACCGACCCAGGGCTGCCGTTTCAAATTTTCGCTGGGGAGTATTTCAAAGATTAATACGGGAGTATTTCCCATTCGTGGGGAGTACGCATAAAACTTTTTTTTTTAAATTAGAGAATTGAAATTATTCAGATAAAAAACTAATCAAAAGAAAACGCAAAATTGGAAATCATAAATTTTCTTTGAAACGATTGAATTAAATTCGAAACTTAGACAAATTAAATATAAAGTAAAATTTGAATTAGAAGCAAAAAAAATCCATACTAAAGGGAGTACCTTATTTATCATTTCTGACAGCAAAATACTGGCAGGGAACGTGCTATAAAATGATGTCAGTTTTATAGTGCCGGTTTACTGACAAAAAGGGCGTTCATCAAAAGTTATAGTTTCAGATTAACTATTTTTTCTCGGTCTCTGATGGGCCAGACGTTAAGTTTTTCAGTTGAGAATTCATCAGCTGCTAGTTTTTGCAAGTTCAGTTTCTTGAGCCGTCATATCAGAGAAAATACCCTAGGTATATGACAACTGAACTTTATTTCATATTTTAAGGTTATTTTTTTGTCGAACAATTTTTGTAGCGAACTGTGGCATTTAAATTGACCCTTATTTATTTTTCGGCAATTTGTCGTAGAAGTAAATGTTTTCATTAAGATACCTGACAAAGGAAATATTTTCTTAAAAAAAATATTTGCTACACTTTTGCTCGAAATCTATTCAAATTATGGCTATTCGCATATTTCTAAACACAATTCTTGAAAAAGTAGCTTTGAAGTAGTCTTTTGAACCAACTACAACAAATTAGTTATTTCTCATCAGATCTCTCCAAGTAGATTTGAAAGGTGAATCGCAATACAATTTTAATCTGACGTTAAATTTAGATGACCGTCCAACGCAAAACTGAATAAGTTTTTTAGTCAGTCTGACAATCTGAATTCTTATGAACGCGCTCAAGGACTGACAAAAGCTGACACGCTGCCAGAAAAAATGAAAATTTTCATTTTTTTCTGACAGGCTGTCAGTTTTTCTGGCATAGATTTTCTGATAGAACTGTAAATGGTATGCCAGAATTATCCATAATCACGCCAGAATTATGACTGGAAATACTGACAAATTTGTCAGTCGTTTAAATCTGGCATATCAAAATCAAATTTTAGACAGCAGCAATTTCACAGGCTTTAAACAAGAACATCCTAACTCAAGTCCAGAATTGTATTGGAAAATATAACAAAGTGTAATATTTTAACAGTCCGACATCGCATTTAAGTCTATTTAGTCTAGAGACATGAATTTCAAGTAATCTGTAAAGTGTCGTAAAAAAGACAATCAATATTTTTACTACACATTTTTTTGTCAGTTATTTATTAATGTTAAAAGATTACAAAACATTTTTTTTTTTTAAGTTAGAAACTTTAAATCCTAGCACGTGATGAAGTGGGGTATCTCAAAAAACTGACACATGACCATACCCATTATTTCAACCCTCTTAGTCATCCGAATTAAAAAACAGTTTCTTAATCTGTAATGATGTCGCTATCCCATGAACCAGCGATAAGAAAAAAAAAATTTTTTTTTGAGAAAATAGCGACTGTTTGAAAAAAATAACCATTTTTTCAACCTTTTTTTGAGTTTCTCGAATTTTTTAAAAATAGTAAAAATTGAAAAATGAAGATGAGGCTGGTTCATGCCATCATGAGGGGTCCATAAGGTTCCCTCAAAATTTCAAGTGAATCGGTCCAGTAACACTCGAGGAATCGTGGGTATCATATTGAAAAAGTATGTTCTAAAAAAAAATGAATGCATTTAAAGCCTTATGAGGTTTTACACTGGATGAATGTATTCCAAATAATTTCAGATAAAATGAAAAAATAAAATTGGTCATTGTGAATATTAAAACCAAAGATAACTTTTTAACATTTTTGAGGGTAGTACAATTGAAAGTAGGGGAGTACAGGAGTACAGTGAATGCGAAGGTAGTACGAATACTCCCTTAGTTCGCATTCCGGCAGCCCTGCACCGACCTCCATCGCATAGCAGGAAAGCCAGCAGCCGGATTCTGAGTAGTTGCCGCCCTACCGTGCTAGCAGTAAAGCTAACGCATTTTCCGCCAGACAACAGACTTAGAACGCTCTTGTAAACACTTTGTAAATTAACCAGTTATTAAAAACAAATTATAAATCGTATTCACCGTGTGTCGCCTATTTTATTAAGAAGTTAGATTAAAGCAGCCGAGTCTTCGAGCTTCCTCGGGGAAAGACCCTGGGTCCGCTGAGTTCTACCCCAGCCACGGACAAAGAAGCCTCACAAATTGGCGCCCGAGCAGGGACCTTGCTGAAAGTTCAACCACCGACCGCCTGTTACCTGGAACTACAGCATTGTTCACCGACCGCATCCGACCGCTGCCGACCGACCGACGTCCAACATGGCGAATCATGAAAACGATCCCGAACTGTCCGACCAGACCTCCGAACACTCCGAAGATTTCAACCCGTACGCGAATCTGAGATTCATATATTACTTAAAGAAGCCAGAGCTCATCGAGACGCTTAGCCTGCGAGGGCTGAACACCGCCGGCACCGTACGTGACTTACGCCAGCGATTGAGCCAGCATCTGAAGGAGTTGCGAACGCATAAGTCTACCCAAAACCTGTGCATGGAGTGGGAAAAGAAAATCGAGGCTCGGAACGATGCTGAGGAGGAAGACCCCAATCCCAACGCATCACGCAAAGTCAAGCCATCCGTGTACCAGACCAGCCTCCAAGTTCCTCTACTCCAACCGGCTAACCCAACCTCTCCTCCGTCTACGTCACAGCTAGCGTACCGTCACCAACACTTCGAACGTGCTACTTCAGCACCTCCGACTAGCCAACATACCGACAATGGGATAGCCCATAGACATCCGTCCGGCCCCCATGTCCAACCCCGATTCCCGTTGAGCTACGAAGCAGAATTGATGAACGTCGTACGCAAGTGGGGTCTTCGATTTGATTCTTCCGGCCAACCTTTGGAATTTCTGGAAAGGATCGAAGAACTCGCGCAATGCTACGAAATCCCGCTCGATCAAATGGTACGAACACTCCCAGAAATATTCAGAGGATCCGCTCTCGAATGGCTGCGGATCAACCGAGACGACTTCAACAACTGGCCCACGTTCCGTCACGCTTTCATCAATTACTTCTTACCTGCGCGCTTTTACATCAAATTAGAAGACGAGATTCTGCGAAAACGTCAAGGCCCACGTGAGAAAGCTAAGGATTACATCCGATCATTTTTATACTTGATCCACCAGCATCCACGTATGTTAGCCGCAGACCACCTAGACAGAATCTATGACAACCTCAGACCGGAGTACCGCCTATACGTAAAACGAAGGGATTTCCATAACTTGGAGGAACTTATGGAATTAGCGGATGAATATGAATTCATCAGGAAAGAAGACCGACCCAGCACCCATGCCGCCGCCCCGCCGAATTATAACCCTATCGCCGTTCCTCGCCTAAGAATACCGCCGCCGCTGCCCGCACGACTTCCTGGAAATAACTCCATAGTGCCGAATTGCCATGCATCATTTTCGAATTCCGCATACGATCGAACCACCCATTGCTGGCAATGCAAACAGAGGGGTCATACGAAAAAGGATTGCCGTCGACCGTTCCGGCTGTTCTGCTCGTATTGCGGAACGGACGGCCGACTTTCGAAAGATTGCTCCTGTCGCCGCAGTCCAGTTGCCGCAGCAAGAGCTCCAGTCAAAGATGACCCTCGGCTATTCATACAAATACACACCACCACCCGCCCATACCACGCGCTAGTCGATACCGGCTCGACACGATCATTTATCGGTAAGGAGTTAAGGGAAGAGTACCAAAGGTTGGGTATTCCATCACGAAGCCAAGCTCACACTATCGAGCTAGCCGATGGACACTCAACGCAAACGTCAGAGCATTACACCATCAGTTTGCATGTCAATGGACAGACGGTTACAGGAGAAGCTTTGTACATGCCGAACCTAGCGGAAGATGCCATCCTAGGAATGGATATCTTATGCCAAGCCGACTGCAAGTTGACGTTGGAGGGACAAGAAATATCCAGGGGAAAGGGAAAGGTTTCCTTGCCCACCGACACTCTAGGTGCGCTTACCGAAATACAGAACCCGAAACCAATCGCAAGCACGAAAACATTCCTAGCTGAAAAAGTACCGAAGTTCAGGGAAACGAATGGTACCCCTACCGAGAATCAAGTGCATTCCGCCAGTAACAAAATCAAATCCGATCATATAAAGACCACGACCAGCCAAATCATTCAACCGCCAACCACTGTCGCTGGAAGCTCAAGGGGAACAGCCAGCCTGGATTTAAAAAGAAATAGCTCCCCGCCATTCCGACCTTCCACCGGTCCAGAACCGATCGTTCGAGAACACAGACCCCGCCGCGCAGCCGGCAAGTATACTCGAAAGAAACCGATCACAACACCAGTCAGCTGTAACATACCATCACCGAGACCAGGCCCGCGCCGACAGCTAGGAATCGCATCATTAAGGCCGCAACCTCCAGTTCGCACCGACACGTCCGCAACAGCGTGGCGAGTAAACACGAAAACGCCCACAAAAACTGAAGCTACTCCAATCCATCCACCGCCCTCCCCCGTCAACATCATGACCAACATTCGGGCCGTGAAGAGGAAGGCCGAGCGACTTTCCAGACTTAGGAAGTCACCACTCCGCCCTCCTCCAAGAGCAGCAACAGCACCGGACCTAGTCCCACGCAACCCCGAGTGGACGTTGCATAAGGTGCCCCGTATCCGATCCCAGCAACGTTTGCACGACCGATACGCTTCCTTCGCTTCACCTCCGCACTACAGACCTCCACCCGAAACCAACCCTCGCCCATCTACCGGACTAGCGGCCAAGACAACATGCGCTTCGTTTAAACGCCGTATGAGGGCCAGGCGAGTCGCGGAACGAGTCCGAGGCAGCAAATCAACCTGTTTAATTTAAGAAAAAAAAAGAATGCAAAATTTTTTTTCCTTCTTCCTGTTTGTTTTTTTTCCTGGGATATACTTTTGTTTCGTTATCCATAATGTAAAATTTTTTTTTTTTTACTTTTTTTTTCTTCCGTAGGAGGCCTAAGACGAGAGGGTTCTCGTCTCGTAAAGTGAGAGGGATCTGTGACGATGCGTCACATTTTTATTTTCTTTTTCCACCGCCGAACGGCCGAATTGCCGAAACCTCACCCTACAACCAGATAATCGCGAAGGCCTCACGTAAGACCTGAGCGCATAGGAATAAATCACGCAGCCAAGCGAAATCATACACCGCATCACAACAAACGCCGAAAACCCTTTGTGTGTGCATATGCATTATTCGGTTGGTAAACATCACAACTGCGGCTCTATGCAAAAATTAATTCGACTCAACAGCGACCGGCACTCTGCCATCTGCGATGGAATAAATTTTGTTTTCATGTGCAGTGGCAGGTAACCAACGATAGGTAAGCGTGGGGTTGGGTAAAACAATGGAAAGATTTCGCTTATTCGTATACCTCACACTCACTTGTGGGGCAAAACATTATAAGGGCAAGTGAAATTTGCCGAAAAAGTCAGAGAAGCTATCACCATTATTAATTGGGGGAATACCTCTTTAATAATACCTTCGTTTCTCTAATCCTCGTCGACTTTGGAATTTGTCAGTGGTGGCCAGCATACCGGCCTCATTGGTTAAATTCCATATTTTCTCGCCGTCAACTTTGAATTTATCAGCGGTGGCCAGCATACCGGCCTCGTTGGTAAATTCCAACTTTTCTCCTCGTCGACTTTGAATTTGTCAGTGGTGGCCAGCATACCGGCCTCATTGGTTAAATTTCATATTTTCTCGCCGTCAACTTTGAATTTATCAGCGGTGGCCAGCATACCGGCCTCGTTGGTAAAATTCCAACTTTCCTCCCGTCGACTTTGAATTTGTCAGTGGTGGCCAGCATACCGGCCTCATTGGTTAAATTCCATATTTTCTCGCCGTCAACTTTGAATTTATCAGCGGTGGCCAGCATACCGGCCTCGTTGGTAAAATTCCAACATTCCTCCCGTCGACTTTGAATTTGTCAGTGGTGGCCAGCATACCGGCCTCATTGGTTAAATTCCATATTTTCTCGCCGTCAACTTTGAATTTCTCACCGGTGGCCAGCATACCGGCCTCATTGGTTAAATTCCATATTTCCTCGCCGTCAACTTTGAATTCAGCAACGGTGGCCAGCATACCGGCCTCGTTGGTTTCCTAACTTTTAAACTTATTTATTTCCAGGAGCAGACTCAGTCGTAAATAAGCTAATCCAGGCCATACCAGCCCAAGGCGACTACACCGACCCAGGGCTGCCGTTTCAAATTTTCGCTGGGGAGTATTTCAAAGATTAATACGGGAGTATTTCCCATTCGTGGGGAGTACGCATAAAACTTTTTTTTTTAAATTAGAGAATTGAAATTATTCAGATAAAAAACTAATCAAAAGAAAACGCAAAATTGGAAATCATAAATTTTCTTTGAAACGATTGAATTAAATTCGAAACTTAGACAAATTAAATATAAAGTAAAATTTGAATTAGAAGCAAAAAAAATCCATACTAAAGGGAGTACCTTATTTATCATTTCTGACAGCAAAATACTGGCAGGGAACGTGCTATAAAATGATGTCAGTTTTATAGTGCCGGTTTACTGACAAAAAGGGCGTTCATCAAAAGTTATAGTTTCAGATTAACTATTTTTTCTCGGTCTCTGATGGGCCAGACGTTAAGTTTTTCAGTTGAGAATTCATCAGCTGCTAGTTTTTGCAAGTTCAGTTTCTTGAGCCGTCATATCAGAGAAAATACCCTAGGTATATGACAACTGAACTTTATTTCATATTTTAAGGTTATTTTTTTGTCGAACAATTTTTGTAGCGAACTGTGGCATTTAAATTGACCCTTATTTATTTTTCGGCAATTTGTCGTAGAAGTAAATGTTTTCATTAAGATACCTGACAAAGGAAATATTTTCTTAAAAAAAATATTTGCTACACTTTTGCTCGAAATCTATTCAAATTATGGCTATTCGCATATTTCTAAACACAATTCTTGAAAAAGTAGCTTTGAAGTAGTCTTTTGAACCAACTACAACAAATTAGTTATTTCTCATCAGATCTCTCCAAGTAGATTTGAAAGGTGAATCGCAATACAATTTTAATCTGACGTTAAATTTAGATGACCGTCCAACGCAAAACTGAATAAGTTTTTTAGTCAGTCTGACAATCTGAATTCTTATGAACGCGCTCAAGGACTGACAAAAGCTGACACGCTGCCAGAAAAAATGAAAATTTTCATTTTTTTCTGACAGGCTGTCAGTTTTTCTGGCATAGATTTTCTGATAGAACTGTAAATGGTATGCCAGAATTATCCATAATCACGCCAGAATTATGACTGGAAATACTGACAAATTTGTCAGTCGTTTAAATCTGGCATATCAAAATCAAATTTTAGACAGCAGCAATTTCACAGGCTTTAAACAAGAACATCCTAACTCAAGTCCAGAATTGTATTGGAAAATATAACAAAGTGTAATATTTTAACAGTCCGACATCGCATTTAAGTCTATTTAGTCTAGAGACATGAATTTCAAGTAATCTGTAAAGTGTCGTAAAAAAGACAATCAATATTTTTACTACACATTTTTTTGTCAGTTATTTATTAATGTTAAAAGATTACAAAACATTTTTTTTTTTTAAGTTAGAAACTTTAAATCCTAGCACGTGATGAAGTGGGGTATCTCAAAAAACTGACACATGACCATACCCATTATTTCAACCCTCTTAGTCATCCGAATTAAAAAACAGTTTCTTAATCTGTAATGATGTCGCTATCCCATGAACCAGCGATAAGAAAAAAAAAATTTTTTTTTGAGAAAATAGCGACTGTTTGAAAAAAATAACCATTTTTTCAACCTTTTTTTGAGTTTCTCGAATTTTTTAAAAATAGTAAAAATTGAAAAATGAAGATGAGGCTGGTTCATGCCATCATGAGGGGTCCATAAGGTTCCCTCAAAATTTCAAGTGAATCGGTCCAGTAACACTCGAGGAATCGTGGGTATCATATTGAAAAAGTATGTTCTAAAAAAAAATGAATGCATTTAAAGCCTTATGAGGTTTTACACTGGATGAATGTATTCCAAATAATTTCAGATAAAATGAAAAAATAAAATTGGTCATTGTGAATATTAAAACCAAAGATAACTTTTTAACATTTTTGAGGGTAGTACAATTGAAAGTAGGGGAGTACAGGAGTACAGTGAATGCGAAGGTAGTACGAATACTCCCTTAGTTCGCATTCCGGCAGCCCTGCACCGACCTCCATCGCATAGCAGGAAAGCCAGCAGCCGGATTCTGAGTAGTTGCCGCCCTACCGTGCTAGCAGTAAAGCTAACGCATTTTCCGCCAGACAACAGACTTAGAACGCTCTTGTAAACACTTTGTAAATTAACCAGTTATTAAAAACAAATTATAAATCGTATTCACCGTGTGTCGCCTATTTTATTAAGAAGTTAGATTAAAGCAGCCGAGTCTTCGAGCTTCCTCGGGGAAAGACCCTGGGTCCGCTGAGTTCTACCCCAGCCACGGACAAAGAAGCCTCACAGTTTTTTGTGAAATATTTCAATACTGCAAGCCAAATTTAAAATATTATTGTTTCTCATTCTTCGACACATCGTTTTCATGTAAACTTTTTCATGCTAACAAAGCTTCTGTTTTAAAGTTTTTGATCAAAAGAGAAAATGAATTTTATTGCATTGGAAAAAGGAGTGTAGAAAGGATAAACAATCAAGTTTTCAGCACAACTTTTGATATTTTTTAAGATTTTGAACAAAAATTGTTTAATATATTGAAGGCTTTGGAACATTCCCCATCATCCGCCATGCATTTTCTCTCAAAATCTAGAGGCACCTACTAACCGATTACAAATATGAAATTGAAGTTTTAAAAAAAGTAACCGTAAGCTTACCTGTATCCTTTTTCGATTTTTGAACGGATCAGTTCCAAAATTTGTACTAATTAAGACCAAATAGCAACTAGCTACAGCAGCAATCCTGCTATGCAGATTAAAGTGTCACTCCAATTGTATTTGTATCCATAAATGAAAAGTAAAGAAACGCATTTCGGGATGCTTTTCACAAAGTGACATTTGCCATGCCAAAGATAATAAAAAAATAAAATAATTGTGTTTCACAAACGTGTTAAAAGAGTTCATTCCACTCAGGTTCAAAAGTTTAATTCATGTGAATGTAACCTACCGTAAATATTTTGACTTGATAATTGTTTATTTAGGGGTTTTCAATACAATTGGAGGGAAATAATCAAGATCAAGACTTTTCCTGAAATAACCAAATATTGGAACTTTTTTGAGTTCAAGATAAGGTCATTTAATACGAACCAGTTTTGGAGGTTTTTGTTGACACTAAATGCTCAAAAGCTTAAGTACAATTGAACGTTATCTGCGAGAGAAAAGAAGATCAATTATAAAAAATGATGCGAGTTTGTTATCGTAAACTGAAAATAGCAAGTTACCAAGTATTGAACCTTACGTAGGGAGGAAACTAGACAATCAGTCTCCAACTTGAACTTTCCACCAGTCAAATAAGAACAAATAAGCTTCATAGCACTTGTTGAAAAACTGAATTTTTACTTAAGCAATACACAAAAATTAAACTGGTAGAATGGTTTTTGGAATAGCTTTATAAGTCTGGTGGCCTCGTATCTCAGAAAAAGTTGGCTAAGAGCCTTGAATGCAGCCATAGAAACCAAAATATTCCTTTTTCGAATTTGAAAACCAACTATCCAATCTAATCTGAAAAGACTACTCAAGTTGCTCAGTTTTGTAATGTTGTTGATGAAACACTGACTCAGTAAGTGTGTTACTGCTACGCAGTATTGAGGAGCGAAATAAGGAAATGGTCTTAGCTCATTTTGCCAATCATTTTTAAACCACTAAAAACAACCAATGAATTTAAGATTGTGAAGGCTGGTATTGAACACTCTTCGACGTCGCCGAAAATTGGAAAATGACTCTACTACCTTATAATGTGGTATTTGAAGATTCTCGCTCATAAATGAATTACAATCGCAGGAACATAAACAAATAAAAATTTAAGCAAAGTGCTCTGGGGCGTATACGTGTTATTTCTGCAAAAAACGTAGTATTTTATACTTTTTCCTCACATACCCTACTGAAGATAACGAAATCAGTTTTGAAGATTTTGGTAAGATAATTTTAATATCAAAACCAATCTTACTAGAAATAAAAGATAAGAACTTTATTTTGCTCTGGGAACACTCGCAAATACTCCCACACATTAATTAGCCAAAAAGTCTACCTCAACTACCACATCGCACACAACAACCTGATAACTACCAACATTTCGAAATTTTTTTCAGCTGCA
Source organism: Melanostoma mellinum (assembly GCA_914767635.1). NCBI lineage: Eukaryota > Metazoa > Arthropoda > Insecta > Diptera > Syrphidae > Melanostoma > Melanostoma mellinum. Next base: position 5,348,837 of record OU612059.1, read on the forward strand.
ACCGTGCAACATAGAAGTTTAAACATGAGAAGGAATTTCCCAACTTATTTGGCAATGTAATTTTGAAAAACAAGTAAATAAAGCTTAATTTAGCGAAGTTTTATTAAATTCTAAGACAAATGAAAATAATAATAGCAGCCCCGTTATTGCATTTTCTATTCCAATGCATGCAGGCACTTCTGTTTTATAAATGTTTTGTATAAATGCTCTTATTTCATAAGTTATTGTAAACATACATAGAATTTTTTGTAAATATTTTTTTTTGTGAATGTAAGTGCTATCGTTGCAAAATGCTTCTTGTCAAACATTGCTACCAGCTTAGTTCTTCTGGAATTCCACCTGGGTATTCACCTGTGAGACACGCTGTACAATATCCAGCTGCCTTGTGATTTGAACTCTGTTTGTTTATTTGCACTGCCTTTTTCAAACCTTCCACGCTCAAATAGGCCAAACTGTCAGCACCTGCAAACAAAAAGAAACCAAAGTCATCAACCAAGAAAAAGACATAAATGACCTCAAATCAACTTACCAACATGTCTAGCTAGCTGCTCTGCGTCTAGTTTATTTGCGATAAGTTCTTCCCTTGTTGGAATATTAATACCCATATAGCAAGGATACTGAAGTGGAGGACTTGCAATTCTAATGTGGACCTCTAATGCGCCAGCATCTCGCAGAAGCTTAATAATGGGGCCAATGGTGTTGCCTCGAACGATAGAGTCGTCAATAAGTACCAATCGCTTGCCTTCCACATTTTCTGAAAGTGCTCCGAATTTTTTAGCCACACCCAACTGGCGTAGTCGTGTGGAAGGTTGAATAAACGTTCGTCCAACATATCTGTTCTTGCATAAGACTTCAGCAAAATGAAGGCCAGACTATGACAAAGAGAAGGATTTATTTTAGGTATAACGAACAGCTTTCGAAACTAAGAATACATACCTCTCTGGCATAACCATGCGCTGCTGCTGTTCCTGACTCAGGTACTGAACTAACAATATCAGCTTTTATTGGAGCCTCCCGGGCTAACTGGCGACCACATTGTAGACGCACAGAATAAACCATCTGACCCTCGAAGATGGAATCACTTCTAGCAAAATAAACGTATTCGAAGATGCAGAACGCACTGATCTTGGTCTCTGGACTTTCTAATATGTCAATCGTACGAATGCCATTTCTGGTCATTTCAACAATTTCACCAGCTTCAACCTCTCGCACATATCGTGCACCTATCGAGAGAAATCCACAACTCTCACTTGAAACAACCCAGCCCTCAGCACGAGCGTCTTCTACTTTAACTGTTCAAAAAAAGAGATTGATAAAAAAGATAAAATTTAATTTTATAGTGTTTTTCATACCTCCTCCTCCAAGATTAATCGGTACAATTTTTCCTATACAGAGTGGGCGGTTGCCATAAGAATCACGAACGGCATATATCTTATCCTTAAGCATAACAACTAGGGAGTAGGAGAGAGGAGCAAGAGTCATGAAATGACGTATGCGTGCAGGCCAGTCAGGACCGTCTCTCTAAAAGCAAAAACATTAAGAAACTGTTCGGGGAAAAACAAAACAAGTTTATGAACCTCTGAAACATCGGGACTGCAGCAAAGAGACTGAGCAATGAGTTCACTGTCACTATGTGTTGAAAGACCAACACCTCGTCCAAGGACCTAAAGAAAGAAAAATATCTGTTAAAAAAGCACACACTTCGCCAACTGCAGTTATAACTTACCTCACGACGAAGTTGCTCACAATTGACCAATTCACCGTTGTGTGCAATAGCAATTGCACCATGTGCTGTGTGAACCACAAATGGTTGGCAATTCACTACCTCAGAAGCGGCCGATGTGGAATAACGAGTGTGGCCAATTCCAAGGTTTCCCTTGAGCTTCTTTATGTTGTCATCATTGAACAGGTTGTTGATCATACCCATTCCTTTGTGCACATTGAAATTTTTCGAGCATTTTCCCATGCTTGTGACAATACCTGCTGATTCTTGGCCACGATGTTGAAGCGCCACCAGACCAAGGCAAATAAGTTGAGCGATATCGATCTTGGAGAATAAAAAGTATATTTTAGTTTCAAAGTTTATACGAAATAAAAGATATTATGAGTTAAAAAAAAAAAAAAAAAACACAAAACGAAACTCTACAGCTAGAAAGCACTTGGTATAGTTTGTCAAAGTATAGAAAATGGAAAGAATCACAAAAAGCATTCATAAAACAAACTAGAGAGAGAGACATCAACCTTTTCAATAAATGTTCCCGTCAATAAAATATGAATGATTCAAAACTTAGTTAACTTTACGAGTAGCAAGTGATGAATGAAACAAACATCCTGGAAGGTGTGAGAAGTTTTCTATCTTGATACTTCACGTATTTTTTTTTTTTTTCAAAACCGTATGTTTTCCCCGCACAACTAGCCACCATAGAGGCCACTGATTATATAATTTCTTAAGGAATTAAAAAAATAGGAGAAAAAAGAAACAAGGAGTATTAAATTAGAGGGGGCAAATCAGAGAAAGGGTTTCCCCCCTTATCAGTATTTTCATTATATCTCACGAACGAAGCAAAATTTCTAAAGATTTGTAGAAATAATGTAATCGAAGCGCGTCATTCAAGTATAATAACAATTTTGTTTTGTATCCCTAAAGTTACGATCTAACGAAATAAAGTTCAAAACCTTATGTTTTCCGCACAACTAGCCACCCTAGAGGGAACTGATTATATAATTTCTTAAGGAAAAGGCAGTTAAAATTTCCCAAATTTTCCTTAAAATGCTTTATAAAAGTGCCAATGGTAATGATTAGCATATCTACCTGTCAAGTGGGAGACTCGTAATTTGAAAACGATCAGAAACAAAGAAGTTTTTCCACGCGTATAGTCTTTCGCGAGGAATTGGCAAGTCCTCCAATACTAAAATCATAGGCATGAAAAGCGGTTTCTCGTTTAGTAGCTTTTTTTTAGTATGCTAAATAAATAAATACAATACAATAGAATACAGTTCCGAGCCGGAAGAAAATTGTAGGTCGCCTTCATTTCCCTTCATTCCACAGCGCTGGGCCCCGGGGCTCCTCACTCTACTTATTTACTTTTAAGTATCCATATTCTTTATGCTTTACTAATTGACCTGAAACACTTTTATATACATATAATGCTTTATAACAGTTGAACGGAAGGCAGAACAAAACTCGGAAAACGTAAATCGATTGGTACCTAAAACGCAGAACACCTTCCCACGTTGGGGTTTAACGGAATTGGCGGATAATTTACCAGACTTCAAAAACTTTTTATTCGGCTACCTTCAACTTGGGTTTTCTTAACAATTATTTAGATGCAACATTTTCAATTCATAAAGTCAAGGAAGTTATTGAAATAACTAATTTAAATAAGGTACCTGGAGATGACCGCATTCCTTTTGAAAAGGGCATATTAACAGAGTTTCAAGCCGGTTTTAGGAAAAATTATTCCACAATAGATCACATATTTTCGTTATACAAAATCGGTGATGCTTATATAAGGAAAAAGAAAAAAGAAGCGCTCTTCTAAAAGCTACTATCGGTCTATCCAATAAAATTATAGAAATCTTAAGATCTTTGTACGCAAATAACGCAGCTTAGGTATGGGATAGAACGACAGTCTCAGAAGAATTTTAAACTGAAATGGGTCTCAAGCAAGGTTGCATCTTGAGTGCGCTGCTATTTATATTATTTGTTAATGATATAACAGATGTAGTCAAAGGTGGAATAAAGTTCGTAGGTGCAACGATGACAGCTGAAGGGTTTAAGCTCGTGATGAATAGAATTAAGGATTATTGTGACAGTTGGAATCTCAGCATCAACCTTTCAAAATCGAAGATAATGGTGTTCAGAGGGGGGAGGTGGCACGCATGCGAATAACGAGAAATGGACCTTCAATGGCAAAACTGTTGAAATTGTTTGTGAATATAAATATCTTGGTGTTTTATTGACGTCAAAACTTAACATGAATAAGCATTTTGAACGAAAATTGGTAGAGTCAAAGAGAGCAATCTCATCCGTTTGTCAACTAAATGAATACCTAAAATCGTATTAAATGTGCGATTCAGGCAGATAGCAGCAGAATGGAAAAATCTGGTGAATATATGCAGCGAAGACTTTATGATCACAGATAAATGAGCAACCTTCTATACTACGAGTAAAGTTTAATGTTATTTTAAGGAAATTTGGGCGAAAGAATATTGCAGAAGCTTGTTTATCAATTTCTAGAACTTTCTATAGCCGTCTAGTCTTCTACCTCGGTGACAATACTTACTAACATAACTTCAATTCACTAAAGAAAATCAGCGTCATCCTTAGAACGAGAGGTGAATTACTAGTCATAACTTCATTCCCCACCGTCCCGATTTACCACTACTATGTAGCTTGTGCAATTTAAGCTTCCGTGAAGATATATTTCATTTTATTGCAATTTGTCCAATCAAAAAGGAGATCAGAATTAGATTCTTTGGAAAACAAAATCTTAATGAAGCCGAGATGTTTGACATACTTAACGGAAATTTTTGTTTTATTAACGCTGCTCTTAATTATAGAAACTGTATAACAAATGAGAATTTTGAAGACGCATAATAGGTGGTTGCCTTTATTTTTTTATTTTACAATTACTAGTATATGAAAAATGTATGTTTGTGTTTTTGAAACTATAAATTGTTTATACTGAAAAATGTTAGTGTGATAGATAAAAGAGACTTGAGTTTGTGTAAGTATAGTATATGCTATAAATGCATAAAAAGGCAACTAAAACTAAAACTAAAACTAACTTGGGTTTTCTGGTTTCTTAAGAATTCAAGTACATTATTTTCACTAGTCGAATATCGAATAAACAAAACCACAATATTCTGTGTTAAAATTGTCGGGAATCAGAAAATCAACTATTCAAGTGGGAATTGTAAACGTTTTATCAAAAAAGAGAGACTTTACTTACTTTGAAAAATTACAAAAATTTACATCGATACATCGGTGTCAGCTATTATTTTTTTCAATTTTACTCAAGCTTCTTATATTACTAAAAGGTTGGCCACATTGTTTGACAATAAACCTAGAGGTAGCGATATCAATACCACAAAGGTTAAAGGCTTATTTGAGAGCCTTACCTGTTTTCATTTTTTCAAATCTAAATTTTCCTAACTCAACTCGATTCATTAAAGTTGCACTGTACCTACATTCTAATACCAGAAAATACTATACCTACAGCATCAATTTTTCGATGATGCTGTATTTTCTCAAGCTATCTCGTGGCTCATGTTCGTTATACAGTGACCTCTTCATATACCACCCCGTAGTTTAAAAATAAACTTCGTGCAAACAGTTGTTAAGATAACAAACTAGCAACTTGAACACAATTTCATCAGAAATGTATGTACCTATGTTTCTAGACACAGATGTTCTGAAAGAGTCTAAAACCTATATATTGGAACCTCCTAAAGATAATAACAGAATTTTAAAAACTAACAACAGTTTTCACCGGAAGTATCTAAGACAACAGATATGAAAATTGTATAAACTAAAAGCGGGTTTATTTTTTTTTTCTTTGAAGTAACAAAACATATCACTTAACTACAAGTTCATATTCTACAATCAAATGTAGTTCACGTTGCACATTTAATTTGCAATGCGTAGGACATCCGGTGTATTGATTTTACTTATTCTATAGCTAACACGAAACTGTAAACCAAACGCATGGGTGTCAACTGCCAACGATATCGAATTGCAAGATACTCGATAGCTTTTTCAATGGTTATCACTTTTTACTAAGCCCACTACAGTGCATTTATACATTAAAAAGAACTCACCTGTGTGGGCCAATCTCCGCATGCTATCGCTCCAAATACTCCACATTCGTGTGTTAAGCCAGTTACATCTTTGGGGTGTCCGTCTGGCTTGTGTTTTCTTAATACTCTCAGACTAGGCTCTTGCTGTTCTTCAGAAACTGTAACAAGGTTTTGGTTAGATTGTTGGGGTGATAAAAATTCACTATTCCAACTGCTTAAATGGCCCACTACATACCTCGGCCTAGGCAATTGCTAGTACGATTTGGTTCACACGAACCACAATCCACACATCTCGTTGATTCGGATGTGTCCATAATTCGGTTGCTGCTTGAAAATTTAGCGTGTAGTACGTTTGTCGTCGACCAAACTCAACTGATTGATCTGGAATTCAAATTGAAATCGATTTTAGTTCCGCCGTCTCAGAAATAATGTAAGCCTCTAATCTCTGCGCTGCTTCAGCGAGATAATGTGATCTTATGAATGTATCTCGCTCTACCTTAGCTGTAGCTCAAAACACAAACCAGGGGGTACTCTCTAGCACTTCGAAGATTCTTTATTTATTTTTTGCAAATTAAAAAAAAAAATTTTGGTCTTATCAAGAAAGGAGCCTGTTCACGACGTTGGAGTATGGATTTACGTCAGCAAAGTTAGGTTTTCATAAGTGTACATCTAAATTAAAAATTTAATTTTTTATGGTTTTCATCGAGCAACAACCGATGACGACTGGGACAATGTGTTATCTGTTGTTGTTGATATTTAAAAGTTGCTCCCAAAACATAACAATAAACAACCATATTACGATGGAAAATTTACAAGCACATAACAAATTCATCATGATAGGTCACTTCTCGACAAACACATAACTTCTTAAGTAATGTGTGTTTGAATAGAATTTTCCTCAAAATCTTATTTCTTTTCAAATTTCAATTTCTTTTTCGTATAAAAGTGATGCAATTCAGAAAGGATATTTTGTCAGATACTTTGTCTTTCGATTAAATATTTTAAAACTGAACAGATAACAAATATTAACAATGATGCTCATTATTGACTTCTAGATACCTTTCCGAGATAAATATTTCCCCGAATTTTTTTTTTCTAGTCGAACGTAGTGAGAACGTGAGGACAGTAACGATCAAACTGATTTGAGGGGTTAATTTGATGACTTCTCGTCGTTTGAGTGAAAGTAGTGTTTAGATGCTTATTGTGATGTCCTTTGTGAATTTACAGGTAAAAAACATTTAACTAAACAGCATATCTTAGAAAAAGGCGCTATGTCGGTGATGACGTCCTTGCATATGGGAAAAGACCACTGAAGGTAAAATAAAAGTATTTTGAAATAACAATGGATTTTCTACCTAAGTTGCATCATCCATCTTTGAGTGGTATGTTACAATGCCAGGTTGCCTTTGATGTGTAACGGAGACCATGGGGTTATTGAGTTACAAGTGAATTTTGTTCAACTAGTTTGTCATGGTTTTTTATGCTTTGCATCGTATTTCTAACAATACAAAAAAAAAATAAACAGGAAAAATGATTTTCTATGAATTTGGTGGTTGAAATTCACTACTGATGCAGTTTAAAATATCTCAAAATCGTTACGGTAAATTTCCACTTTACAAACAATCGAAAAATTTAGAAATTCAATCTTTGTATCGTAGATCAGCAACAACAAACAAACCTATTGCCATTTGAAAATCAAACCGAAGAATCAAGAAATTTTCAATAAAAGCTTTTGAATCTTATGATTGATCATTTTGTTGAAAGATACAAATTTTAAAACGAATTAAAAGGAAAGTAGGTAATGCGTTGTAGAAATAAAATTTTTAAAAACGTAAGCCGACGTATGTTACTTATACTTATAAAAAAAACTTTAAAAACAAACTCTTTGCCTCTCTTGCCACCACTTCAATGAGGGTATTTGAATATGAGTTTAAAAAATTTTAGGGCAACTGACACCTGTTCAACTCAGCTTCAAGTGTTAAAAAATTTAATGTTTGAATGGACCGCTAAGAAATCTTACGTCGATTTCCTTCGAACCATTTGTAGTCGACTGCAGTCACTACTGAATTCGATTTAGCAATTTAGCTTTAAAAAGCTGCAAGTTTTTTTTATGAATGTGTGTCCAACTGACAGATAAAAACAACATGCACAAACACAACATGCACAACACAACGATTTTTCTTTCCATTTTTTTAATTGGCTTAAATCATGCTCAAACTATCCTAGAACCAAAATATACAACGCCCAAGTACTGATCTAAACTCAAAATTATTGAATATAATTGCAATTCTTAAGATTTATAACATTTTGAACTTTAAATTCGTTTTTCTCAAAACCATTTTTTCAAAATCGGCGAGCAGTAGAACTGAAAAAGTTGACATCCGATTGACTTGAAATTTCAACTGTATAGCTTCATCATTATATTATCTAGTTTAATACACACGATTTTAGGGATTTTTTTTAGAGCGTCACTCGCCATTTAGCGAAAAAAAAAAAATCAAAAAATATAATAATATGTACTTCACTAGCGATACTCTTGTAGATAATGAAAAAGGTGGAGTTGGGCACCACTTCTACTGCTCACCGCGGAAGAACTTTTTAAAAAAGTGCAACACGCCAAAGCCGCCATTTTGTAAAAAAAGCAACAACAAAATTTTTTTTATTCTTCAAGAGTTGCTTGAAGAATACAATGATATATAACTTATATTCCATACATCTCTTAAAAAAAGTCATGGAAAAGCCATGTTTTTTTGAGCATTTGTTGGATATTATCCCTCAATTTGCACAATATTTTAAATTTTTTTCCCATCAAATGTTTTTATATTTCATGAATAAAAACACAAAATATCCTGCTTCCTTAAATTTTTTTTCATGGACTGATATTTTGGTTTGACGTTTTCAATTTATTGTGGAGTGAGAAAATCTGTGCCGTGACTTAAAACCAAGTGACATAAGACCGAATTTGAATGTTTGGCCTTATGTCACTTTGCGAAAGCGCGATTAGGCCAAATTTTAAGAGTTGGGATTATGTCACTTTCACGAAAGGTCTTAAAGTCAATTTGGCCCTATGTCAGAACAGGTTGTACCTGGATTCCAAGAACTAAGTTCATAGTCCATAACTTCAAACAAAAGACGAAAAATGGTTATTGTAAGTATTTTCAACACGAAAAGCATATATATAACAAACAACAATATAAAAGTTTTAAAATGAAAATAAACGCTAAGTCAAAACAAATTTACAATTCAAAAAAGATGCTTTTTAAAATTAACAAAACATGTTTGTGGTATTCGTCACAATTTGCCTGCAAATTGGACAGAGAATTGGTTTATTATTTTGGCATATATAAAAGTGGACAGCAAAAGAATGAGACAAAATTTGGCTTTATGTCGCTTTTGCAAAATTACATTAGGCCAAACATCCAAATTTTGCCTTATGTCACTTGACCTTAAGTCACGGGACCGAGAAAATCTATCTGTGTATATAAAAAGAGATTAGTTTTATTCCATCCTAAATGAATTGCAATAAAAAAAAAAAATAACTGCAGTCGACTGCAGTCATTTTTATTTTTTGTTCATTAGAACAAAATTACAATGCGTTAAAATTATTAGAGCATACTACAAAAATGATAATTCAAATATAGCCACTTTTCGCACACTATGCGATGGTTCATAATCGTCGTCATAATCGATTGACTACGTAAGCAATCGTCTAAATTATTTAAAGTGGAAACTTTGTAAGGATCATGCAGGCTCGTTGAAAAATATTGCAAGTCCAAGTATTTATGATGATCAAATTTTATCGATTTCACTGCATTTGCAGCAATTAAACGCCGCAACTGCAACACCGGTTTGGTTCGCGTGAGCCTTACTTTCACATTTTGGCGACGTAAATTGGCCACATAGATGCGATAAGATTTATTATTATTTTCAAAACACAGTATTTAAATAGTCCTTGTACACTAGGCGCATTGAAAACGAACATTACTGAAGTTATGACCAAAATGCAAAGCTAAAAAAGTAATTAATTCAAAAGCATCGCATGATACTAGTTTTTCAAAGGCGGCCAAATTGATTGATGTTGTTTCTCACACTTATAAAAAAACAATTTCACCAAAAATGCATCGTTTTTATTTTCGAAACGGAAAATGAATGAAGATAAAAAATTGCACTATAAAATTTTTAGTTATCAACCCAGTTCTAGTAGCTGATATAAATATTTTCTAAATTCTTTTTAGTTCAACAATTTTTCGAATTCAAAACATGAAAATATTGACTTCCTGAAATAATCTGACGTCAGCTTTAAGATATGCAGGTGCTGATGTAGAAACCAGATTTCAATAAACACATAAATTTTTGTCTTAATCAGTAACACCACCTCTTTTCCGCCGGCGCGTATATATTGATGTACGGATATATTTTAACTTCAGTATGATTGATTGTTTCGAAGAAGAGTTTAAACAAACGCTGAAATGCTGATAACTTTCTTTTGCCATCGTTCTGCCTTAAAACAAAACTGTTCGTTCCCAACTAAGTATGGAAACTCTTTATATTTTTTTCTTTAAGCAAAATTGAGCAACAATACGGGTTATTTTGTAACGAAACCAAAAAAGGATTTGTTTTCAAATGTAAAGCTCTTATGAAAACATAAATGTCAATACAGATGCTTCATGTGCACATGTTGAAAATATACAAGCTAAGAGAAACGACTGTGCCTATCTACCATCAATTCTACCGGCATGCACATACTTTACGCAAAAAACCCGAATAATGTTTCTTTCGGTTCAAAACCAAGAATATACGAAACTGAAGGTTACTCAAATTTTTTAATCAAGAAAACACTTTCAAACTCTTTTCCATGTTCGATCCTCAGAAACTCTAAATTATTTCTCGATCAATCATAAGAAAATTAATTTCGTCGAAATATGTGTCCATATTGCGAAAAATATATAAGCATGTACACATGCATTGTATAAGAATAAAACATGTCACAAAAGTCTTACAAGTCGAATGAGGCAAAACAGGTTTAATATGAGTTCAGTGCTAAACGTCTATTCTTTTTTGTATAATTGGAGGTTCACTTATTATGCAAACAACACCAACAGTTTTTGAAAACAAGTACGTCGCTTATTGGAAGCAGTTTTCGATCCACATAATGCAAAAATTATAACTCCAAACAAACAAACAAAATCTCAATATTCCATAAATAGACTCTGTCTAGCGTGACATCGTACTGGAAATGAATCTTAAACACGATTCCATTGTTAAATGAAAACCACGTGCAGCGCACTATTTAACCATTCCGGTGATGTTGGAAATATATTTTCCATGAATGAAAACGAAATGTGTTGCAATTTTTATTTGGAATAAAAAAAAAGAATATTTAAACTTACAATTTACAAACGGTTGTTGACATACAACAAGAACAAAACACTGCCACAGAGAATTAGTTGGGCGCGGAATTCTTTCTTTAATCGAAACAATAAAATTATTGTTCACATAAATTGTCGGTAAAAAAAAACACACACACGATCGATATTTTTAATGATGTGTTTAGCTTTGGCGGTGCTGTAAACCAAAAGTATGTTGATCGCAAATTGGTGCTGCGTTAGAGTTCTTTTTCTATGAACTCCCTCACAAGCTGAGGAGTAGTCTGCGTTACCAAGTAAACTGATAATTGTAAAATTAGCAAGCAACTAGGAGACTTTACGAGACAACAAAACTTGCTTGAGTCAAATATTTTGACGAGCCCTCTGCAGAATATGAAAAAGAAACAAACATTTGTTGTCTCGTTCAAGTAGATAACTAAGTTTAGATGAAATTAATCACACATATGGTATATCCGGTTAAGTGGATTTTATTTCTGCCAACGCAAAACAAACCAATACTACAGTATATGGTATGGTGACTTAATGTCTTGGCTGAGCTTAACATATCAAAAAAAATATTTGTTTTATTGCAAGTTTTGTTTATAATAAACTTCTAATTGCAACTATCTATAAAGAAATGTCTTATAGAAGAGATATGTAACTTTGCTGCGTTAAGAGGCAGCTAAATGTCAAAGTAGTTTCTTTTTCAACGTACCGATAGGAGTAACACGATCAGACTTTTCTCCTAAAATTATGAACGAGCCTTGCTGCATCATCCTTTTTTACACCTCAAGTTCGTTTTGGATGCATATAGACAAGTCCACAATTTTAACCCAGTAATTGCCATGAAGAAATGAGTTCATAAAACATTTACATCCGTCTACAATTATTGTTTAGAATAAACAAAAAAAAAAAAAAAAATCGAATTTATAAAAATTTTGAGGGGTTCAAAAGTTCATACACAATGAATACGATCTCGAAAAAAATACAGCACGATTCGTTAAATTGCCTTAGCAAAGATGAAACAACTTATCAGTGCTAGAAAACTAAGGCCCGGTTTTTTAGAATCAACTTTAATTTCAGAACTACTTCCACATATTTGAGATTTTAATGATGTAGTTTGAACATACCATTTACTGTTTTTAAAAATATTCTACACCTGATCCATATAACAAAATAATCAATCAGTACCAGCGAGAAGATTTGCAGAGCTCTATTTCAATTAATAAAGGGAAAGAAGATCTATGATAGAGCTTTTCCAAGTACTCGGTTGTTCAGAATTGAATGAGTCAGGAGCTCCGAATGACCCATAGAGACAAGAGCTGCAGTGTCTGGATGAGACCTAATGTGCCAAGGTTTTACATAAAGTAAGCTGATTCCATATAAAATTAAATTTCAGTTTTGAGAAAATAGGTAAGATTGTTGAAAGAATTGTAAAACCCAGGGCTGACCCAGGTTTCCCTGACAGTTGTCAAAAAAAGTCCGTAATATCGGTTCTAAAAATGCGATGAACCACGAAATAACCACACAGATGGCATTTGTCAGCCGACGTCCTGTTTGTTATCTGTCCCCGCAAACCCCGAACTCAAAAAACATCCAGTACAAGTGTAGGTTTAAAAAATGCTTATTGGTGACCACCGGACAAGGCCAGGGCTTCAACGATTTTGAAGAAAAGTCAATTGATAATTTTGACACTTTTCACAAATCCGTTCTTGCTCAAACTTATGTGGATAAAGTAAGTCATTGAACACCAAAAAGATGTTTTCTGATCAAAATAACATTTCATTAAAGAAAGCTATAAAGTTAGCTTTAGAGATACTCTTTTGGTAAAAAAAAGTAACCGTCTCCAATTTTTAGCAGTTCATTAAAAAACCAGTCTAATCCGGTTAAGGCTCAGCGATTTTTAGTAGTCGTGCACGAAATAAAGTGCTTACGACAGGTTAAAAGAGGTGCCCATCTTTCGAATTCGAGCCTTCAAAATTTTGTGGATAAGAATCGTGAAGAACAAAACAAAAGTAGGCTTTTTTTAGACTAGTGTACGCAGCGTGTAGAAATTGTTTTCTCTCTCATGGTCAGATTTTTTTTGGCAAAAGTAAGTTATTTTTAAAATAATAAAACTTTTTGTAAAATGCGGAGACAAATGTTGAAGTCCTTTTTTTTATTTTTTATATTTAACGCGCAGATCAAGGAGTTATGACTACCCTCAAAATGTTATAGAACAGAGTACAACCGTTTAGGAAAATAGCAGATGATTTGAAAGGAGACACCGATGCACGTTGCTTTTCAGTTTTTGTGAATCGTAGGGGAATAATATGGTCAGGTAGAGCATTCCACATTCGGGTGGTGCGACTAAAATATGAATCTCTGTACTTGAATGTACGTCCGAAGTTGGGCTCAAGGTAAAACTGATTAGCATTCCTAGAGAGGAGGGGGTTGCGGCGAACTCAGCTAATAATGACAAAAAAAAAATGCTTTCACAATAAGTATCATACTGAACCGACAGAAAACGGCAAGTCCTTCTATTTTTCAAACGAATGGTCGAAAATTGCATTATGCCTTCACCCATTCCGAGGCTGTTATTCCCAAATATTTGTTGTCTTATTTTATGAAATAGGGATCCAGAAACGTCATATAATGACTTCTTGCCAGGAAAAAAAAAAACAAATAAAAGTGAATAAAAGGAACTTTATACATTGCTTAAAAATCTTAACTTAAAAATCATCGGAATAGAGAATATGAGAGTAGAACCTTCAATGCACATAATTATGAAGCATGAAGAAACATTAAAAAAATCGTAACTCTGAAAACATTTTCTTTTGTTGAGTTTTTGAACTTAAGACTTTGCAATGCAGTTCAACCAATTGCTTTGTTCAATGAGAAAAACAACAGAACGGATCAGTTCAAGACAGAATACAATCATCAAAAGTGATATAAAACTAAAAACAAAAAAGATAAAAACCATCTTTGTAATGAAATCTCCAAGATGATAAATTTTTGATATTTCTATCCCGAAATTGTTAAGACGGGGCCTGTGGCTGTGATAAGGGTCAACAACTTTTAAAAATATGTACAATCTAGCTCCTTTTTTACGACTCTTTCTCACCCATTCAACCATTGTATATAGAAACTATAGTATTATTATGTAGACTTTTTGGCTGGTGGTCTCCGTGCCAACTTAGCAGTCTCCGTTCCAAGCAATTTGTTTTACCATTGTGTGTAGAGAAACGAATGCTGCGCCACCATGCTCGTCCGGTCCAAAGCACTGTTAAATCGATTCATGAACTTACTATAGTTTCTTTATACAATGATTCAACCTCTTAACTCTCAGCACAAAAACTGAGAAGTGTAAACCTAATTTGAACAAAATCGCTTGCCATTGCCACAATGGGAAGAAAACCTTAGCATACACGTGCTTTTCTATTGAGCACAAGAGAGAAAATATGCTTCAATATTTATAACACCAAAGACAGAATAAGATAGAATATTATAAAGTGCGTATCGCTGTGTTATTAGTAACATACACCTAGTAATACATTAAAGTCTCATGAATGCCAATGCCATGCCTTCCATTATCACTTTCAAGGGGATGGAAACGTTTATTTTGGATTTTTCCACAGGGGATCGGATTCGTATGTTTTTATTTTCACTGAGAGTTCCATTAGCAACAAGCGATGCAACAGTTGTCTGATTTTTATTATCATCGCGCATCCAGATGAAATTAACCTTGCACCTTGCATAGGGGAAGCTATAAAGCAGCACAAACAAAAACAAAAAGGGAAGACCTTAAGATAACCACTCAATCTATTGTATTGGTGTAGTGTTGAGCCGGTATTTGATAGTGTGTGTATTCTATTTGGTTTTAAATGAGAGAAAATTGATCAGAAATGTTTAACAAAGATTTAGTACAATTTTTGCTTTGATCGTATGTTGTTGGTTGTTGTTCAATTACAGCAGGTTATTTACTGTCATTCTTTTTCCAAATAACAAATAAATAAATTTTAGAGTGAGACATGGCTACAAAAAGTGAGTGAAAGACCTTTTCATATCTTTGGAATTAAACTCACATGTTTTTTTTATTCTTTTTTCCAAAATGTAGTCGGAGGTTACACTTTGGGTAAGATAATACAGGAGGGCAAGACAAAACAAGTTTATGATCTACCGGACCATCCTGGACTCTGCATTTTGTTGAGCAAAGATCGCATTACAGCTCAAGATGGTTTGAGATCGCACGATTTGCAAGGCAAAGCTGAGATCTCAAATAAAACAAATGGCATGGTTTTCGAGATGTTGAATCTAGTGGGTAAGTGTGGTTAGAAAAAATTGTTTTAAACGTGGGCTAAGAGATATATCTGTGTTGTAGGTCTCAAAACGGCATATGTGAAAGCAAGTTCACCCACCTCGTTCGTTGCCAAGAAATGTGAAATGATTCCAATTGAGTGGGTGACCAGACGTCTGGCAACTGGATCGTTTTTAAAAAGAAATCCTGGTGTGCCTGAGGGTTATAGGTATGTTTTTATTTTGTTTTTATAGATTTAAGCACCTTAATGGCAATTTAAAGTTCTATTTGTTAATTTTATGAAAGTCTTAAAGATTGGGTCTGTCTACTACTTTATGGCTTTGTAAAAAATCTCGCTCTCTCTAAAAAGTCGTCCTAAAAAGCAAAACTGAAAATCTCCACGTTTAATGGAAACTAAGAAAATTTAAAAACAAATCAAGTCGAACTGCTTTAAGATCAAGCAGAAATATTTGTAAATAAAAATTTGGGTGTTCAAGGAAAGGAATGGGATAAATACGCGACACCCTAGTTTATTTAACCCTTTACTTCCAAGTGGTTTTGAGGGATAACCGCGTAGTAAATATTTTTTACTTTATTCCTAGTGGTTTCTTGATGAATTTTTTTTTTCAAACTTTTGTGCGACAGATTTAAAAAAAAAATAATTTACATCTCTGGGAAAAAAGAGTTAATATCTGCTTTCACGAGAGTTCATGGCTTTCAATCTCAGCGGTTTATGATGCTGTCATCTGTGTCTTTTTTGAAAATTTTAACATCGACTATAGGAAATTCCATGGAATGGATCGAAAATTTTATGAGGGCGAGTTTTTGTTACTAGAAGTTGTTTTAATTTCATCATCCTCTAAATTTTAAGTTTTTTTTTAAAGTAATTAAAACTTTAAATTCAAAACTTTGCTAAAAAAAACCGTTGGAATCAGCAACATATTTCAGACATTATAGTTTTGCTTTGGTGCCAGTTTAATATGACTAGGGTCGCCCAGTGGTCGAAATTCGACCACACACATACTGCACACACACACACACACACTACACATACACTCCTCACACACACTGCACAAACACACTGTACATATAAGAAAACAACAAAAAAGCTCTGAAATATGTCTTTCCCATATAAAATACATGTAAAACACACCTGTTGATTTTAAGCAATTAGGACAGGTAGACACAGGTAAAAATGATTGATGACACTTCTACTCATCAATACCAAACCACCAAAAAATAAATTAAGAGAATCGGTTGGAAAACAACAGAGAAAAGGGGACCCAAGGATTTTCCTTAGCCTATTTATATATAGATTTAAAAAAATGGATCCTTGAAGGACAATCATTTTTCTCTTCGTCGTGCTATTTTTAAGGCTTGCCAATTTCTTTTCAAGTCGTAGGTCAAGAATGCTGTGAGAATAAGAAGTGAATTCATTTTCAAAATTTGATGCATTTATTGTTCTTTAAATAGTCACTGGTACAGAACTTTATAGGTTCGTTGTCTGTGGTATGGTTCTTCGCGCTGTTGATTGACTACCGAGTACCGATCAGAGCGCAATAATTGTGATGTTGTCAATGATTGATATGCAGAGATTAATACTTCTTTTTAGCAGCAGAGGAAAGTCCAATTAATGTGGTTTCCCATTGGTAAAGATAAAGAGGATATCTATAAAAGTATTAATTTTTTTCGTTGCCAATGGAACACGATAACGAACAAATTTCTTTTTGTCATTGTGTAAGTGACTTTTTCCCGTCGGTGAAAGTAGTGTTTATCAAGCTGACAGTTGGTGGTGTTGGTGGATTAAGAGATAGACCCTCCTAAAAATTGGGATATGCAAAACTGATCCAAAATAGTCCCAAAATTACCATTTTGACAGATTTGGATCAAAGAAACATTCTTCTTACCAATGGAAAATCACTTAAGAGCGAATGATTGCTGTTCTTGTTTCTGGTGTTTAACCTAAAGGCAATCAAAGTGAGGTGTGAGTAGATGGTTGTGTTTAGCGATAGCTTCGGATGACAATGATGATTTCACAGCTGATGACATTAGTAAAAGAAAAAGGACAAACCCCTTCGTGTCTGCATGTGGAACATAAGATCCTTAACGGACACCGTGCAGCCGAAGAATTAGTAGAAGTCCTAGAGTGTTGCAAAACCAATATAACCGCCACAAAAGAAGTGCGATGGAAGAGGTTGGTCATAAAGAAGATGAAAAACTTTCGTTTTTGCATTGCAGCAAACGTTTATTTAGTGATGATGCACTTTCAATGACAGCTTTAAAATCTTTAAACGATTTGTTTAAGTTAGTCGGTAGAATAGTTTCCGATAGATTTTTAATTTTATTTTTTTTTTCTATATTAATTTTGTACGAAGTTGTTGCTTTCTCGTTGTCATTCTCTGATTTCTTTCTGTAAAGCAACCATGTTCATAACTACACTAAGTGCAATGGTCAAATCAATAGGTTCAAGTACCTTTTATTGCGATTATCTAAAGAAACTTTCAACTCTGGAACTCTTCATGGAAACATAATTTTAACAATCAAAACCGTCTAAAATTAAAAACAACAACAATATTTTTAATTCACAAATAGACAGATAATGACGGTTGCTGACCGACACTCACATATAGGCCTAGGTTATTACGTAAAACAAATAAAAATATATTTACTATGTCGTCAGCTTATTTTCAATAATATGATAACAAAGTGCAAACAGATCCTTATTTTTCAAACAAATATTGTTGTTTAATTGCCAATGGGAACAATAGTCAATCGACAAAAAAAAAAAAATAAAAAAAAAAATAATAACAACAATCTCTTCTCTTTTCCAGATTCGCTCCACCCAAGCAAGAAACATTCTTCAAAGATGACGCAAACCATGATCCTCAATGGTCCGATGAACAGATCATATCAGCCAAACTGACGTACAACGGAGTGTCCATTGGTAACAAACTTTATATATTTTTAAGTTCTGTTCTAAAATTTGTACTCTGTGATTATTGTAAATGAGATCGATGTTAAGTTCTGACGTTGTATTGTTAAAAACAACTCTGCTGGGGATTGACATCAAAAGAGATAAGCCCGCTTGTCTACTATGCCCAGATCATGACTTTTTGATCTTCGGACATGTGTTTGAAGATTAATTTTGTTTTGTTTACGCGAAACTAAATAGGCGTGGTTCGTTGCATCACTTCTCTATTTTTGTTGTTTTCTTTTTACAGTTATCTATTGTTTGTAAAAACATGTTTTTAAACAATTTCAGGTCAAGACGAAATTGATATCATGCGCAAGATGAGCGTCATGGTTTTCGAAATTTTGGAAAAGGCATGGGCAACAAGGGACTGTGCATTTATTGACATGAAAGTCGAATTTGGAATCGATCATGAAGGTAAGAGGATGCATTTTTGCTGGGGATTTTATTGATTCTTATTTAAGGCTGATTTTTTTGAGCTTCTCACTTCGACAAGAGGATAAAACTGACTAATAACTATAAACTTAAAGGCTAACTATAACTTAAAGTCTGATAGAACTGTGTTGCCTTTCACTTTGATTATTTTAAAACCTTAACATTATACGATTTGAGTCTGTTACAAAAAGAGTTGCTCTTATTGTTCTTTGCACTTCCTACTAATTTTCAATAAGATCAATTCTGGAGTTGTTCTCGTTACGTTAGATCTACTCACTGGTGGTAGGGAGATTTATGATTTTTTAACAGTAGTATGCTTATTGTTAATTTGTTGTGCTTGCCAAAGGTCCAAAAACTGTCTACAAATTATGAGAGAAGAATATTTTACAATTATTCAATAATTTACTAAAGAAAATAAAATCAAAAAGAACTAAGGGTTATTTATAAACCTATCACCAGTTCTAAGAAAAAATTTGAGGACATGCTTCATTGAAAGGTAATTCTCAATAATTTTGAAAGTTAATTTCTGGAATTTCATTTCATATCCCAGAGAAGATTATACGCAGAGAGAACTGCGAAAAAGTAAAGCCATTTTGCTAACAAATTAAACTTGACCTGGAACCTTTGTTGGCATTTCTTTTTGTCAGTTGGTTTGAAATCAAAATTACAAAGTGAAGGTTTATTTTTGGATGTAAAAAAAAAATTCAAATAAGACTCAAAGTTTGATTTATCACAGAAAATAGTTTGAGGTGATTTCAATGTTGAATTATCTTCGATTCAACTATGTAGTTCAAAATTAGGGATTTGAATGTCCTTCTAGATTCACAAATGGTTGCTGTTGTTTGGCAATGAACATCATTTTAGCTTAGGTTAGGTTAGGTTAAAATGACTGTCAGGAATACAACTGACACACTTAAACCAATATTAGGTCCCTTGTGATACCATAAAAATTGTGCGAGCTTAACAAAGCCATTTGGAGCTTTTTATAAAGCGAAGGAGATGCAGGGGATATGTGTTCACCAGATCGCTTGGATCATCAAGAAAATATTTTCCTAGATGCCGTTTTCTTTTAAAGGCAAGCGCAGGACATGAGCAGAGGAGGTGTGGGATTGTCTCCTCCTCCTCCTCATCTAAGCAACTTCTGCAGAAGTCATTAGAGGAAACGCCAAGTCTTATGGCGTGTCTTCCTATCAGACAATGTCCGGTGATGACATTGATTACACTCCGTAACGTGCAATCTGGTTATGGATAACCAATGTCTTGTGCGTTTTGGATCTAGGCCTCGCCATATCCTTTTTGTTGCCACACACGTGGTGCTATTGTACCACCAATAATTTGTTTTATACATTACATCTTGCTGTAGCATAAGTTTACATGTAGCAATTGGTATACCAATATTCAACCTACTGGTTGAGGTCGGTAGAACGGTTCCTTTTCTGGCGAGTTCATCGGCTTTGCAGTTACCCACGTTATCTCTGTGCCTCGCCACCCGAATTTGGAGATAGGCGACCGTTAAGGGCGATTACTGAGTTTGTGGAAACGGCGCCGAGTGATTTTAGCTTACTCGGCGAATATCCTTTCGTTGCTATTTTTAACGGTGAAAGTTTAGTGCAAACGCTAAAAATTTTTTTTTCAAAAGATTAGACATATCGGAAAATAAAGAATCAAATTGGATGGACATAAGTTAGTACGACCCAGATTAACAGCTTATTTTCCATGTACTTGGTCACCCTTATCTGCTGTTTCAGAAGAAATAGACAAAGAAGAAAGTGAAGATTAGAGTTTTAGCATCAACTAAGCATATGCTTATTGTTTTTCGAAGTTGCTCCTGGTACTGACTACTGAGTTTAGCAGTAGTTCTACTTGAAAGTCTTATACTTAGTCTTCCCTCCATTAGCAAGAGTTGAAAGATCTAAAGCAAGATTGAATTGATTTTTTAAATAGGCAAGTTTTTATAAGCTGATTAATATTCGTATTTGTACATTTATTTCACTTAAAAACTAACCAACACTTAAGTAAATAAACAAAATGATTTTCAATCACAGGTAACCTTCTTTTGGCTGACATCATTGATTCCGACTCATGGCGTTTATGGCCTGCTGGAGACAAAAGACTTCGCGTGGACAAGGATGTTTATCGTCAACTAACCTCCGTATCTAACAGTGACTTGGATATTATCAAGAAGAATTTCGCCTGGGCTTCAGAACAACTTGTAGGAATCATTCCAAAGAACGACCACCTCGTTGTGATTCTAATGGGTAGTGCATCGGATCAAGCTCACTGTGAGAAAATAGCTAATGTATGCAAGGAATTGGGACTAAACACAGAACTAAGAGTAACATCAGCACACAAAGGACCAGAAGATTCACTGAGAATCATGCGAGACTATGAAAGTGTTATCAACAACTTGGTATTCATCACAGTTGCCGGACGTTCGAATGGGCTTGGACCTGTCTTATCTGGCAATACAACTTACCCTGTTATAAATTGTCCACCTCTGAAACCAGAGAATGTACAAACAGACGTGTGGTCCAGTTTGAATGTACCTTCAGGTTTGGGATGTGCCACAGTATTGTATCCAGAAGCAGCTGCTATCAATGCCGCACAAATATTGGGATTGAGTAACTACATTATTTGGGGCAAGTTACGATCAAGGCAAATTGATAACATTGTCACTTTGAAGAAGGCTGATAAACTTGTGCGTGGTGTGCGAGCTGTAAAATTTGAATAAAATTCATACTCTCTATTTTTTTTTTTTTTTTAAATAAATGCATTTTCTATAAACTGTTAAAACCGTCTTATTTTTGTGTCCTTTCCTGATTCAAAAAATAAGTTTTCCTATTTTGGGTTCGATTAAAGGTGCCATAAAACGAGGAAGAAAAATTATTGCTGCAAAGAAAAAGTTTGCTGAGAGCAAAACTTGCCTTACTTGAATACACGAAAATGTTTTGCCGACAAATTATTGCTTTGTGTATTTGCTGGGAAGCCAACGAACGCTTGCACAAAGAAAACCTACTTCTGTTTTTCCAACTAGCATTTGAAAGCAAATCACATCAAATCACTTGCTGCACCCAAGTCCACACCACTGGTTGGGTAAACGAAGCTTGAAATTAAAGAGAGAGATTTACAATCAATCTCGTAAGTTGAAGCACGTACTCATGTGCTGCCGTACAAATGAAACCAATTCACATTTTTGTCGCATTGTTCGTAAGGACAATTGATAGTTTTCCAAAGAAAAATAAATGTTTCTAAAATAAATCGAATGCACGACGCATGTCATCGTAATTGATTCAATTTGAAATAACTGTCTTCAACTTTTATTTGTTTAAAGTTGGTACAAAATAAAAATAAAATAACTTATAAGTTAAAAAATTATAAAAAGCTTTGAAAAACTGTCCGTTTATTTAATTCTGCTTAATCCTAGTTTACGGCACGAAGAATAATGCAATAACCAAACATGGGGTTCGCGTGAATCCCAAAATTTGTATTCACATCTAATTTGGGATACTATCAATGGGCATCAATTCTTCGAGCCGTGATGAATTGTACACGTTTTGAACATCTGAATATCTTCCTCCGTTTCCACGATTCAATTGGTCGCTGAGCTCAATTATCAGCCAGGACAAACACTCTCCAGCATGTTGAAATACTTTTGAACGAATTGAATTGACCGTACCAGATCAGATCAGTACTGTCCATTTCATTCATTTTTGGATTTTTGCAGAGAATGGCATTGGTATGTTCCAAAACCAAATATGTAAACAGGTCGTTTTATTACCAACACAACACAATCTTGCGAAGGCTATTTCAGGCTGTCATAACAAACCGGAACCATAGTGGGGTTAGCACGAACCCCAAGTTTGGTTTGTGGGTTTTTTTTTTTCAGAAAAAAATTCCAGAAAATTATCTTAAATCGCTATGATGAAAATACGATGAAAAACGTAAAGAAAAATTAAATTCGTTCACTGAGCTTTCATCCCAAGTCGAAAATATGATTAAGAAAAAAGTTATAAGCATTCAACTTGCGTAACGTAAACTAGGGTTAAATTATACTGGGGCGTATGAGCACTTTTTTTTTGAGAGAACAGTTTGAACACAGCTTTTGATTCTGGTCTACGTTGCTGTGAAAATTGAATGAACATGATAAAAATGCGATATTTGAATCTCAATGATAGCCTCCACAAGAATCAATTAGTTCTCTTCTTGAAGTAAGTTATATTGCATTCATTTAATATCAAATTATATATGAAACTGACTTGAACATGACAAATACCACATCCTACACAAGTAGTAGAAATACAAACCACTTACAGCAAGAACATGAGACAGTAACTTGCCTCGTGCAATGACCCGAAAAGTGCTTCCGGTAAGTTTGCTTGCTGCCACTTTACAATTCGCTTGGCAGTAGCAATATGCGGCTCTTGTGAGCAAGTTTCAAAATCAGATAATAAATTATCCTTATGCAACTATAAGTTTATGCAACTATAAGTTTATGCAACTATAAGGTTTGGCTTACAAGTAAGACTATTAAAAAAAAAAACCATAAAAATTTTACTCACTTCCCAAGTTTACAAGGTGCATATCTTGACATCCGAAACAAAATCCCAAAAGAGGACCCCAAAAGTATCGTACATATCTAAAAATAAAATGAAAGCGCTTGAGGCAAGAAAGTAACACAATACAATGAAATACTTACAACTGTAAACTATTGGTAGCTTGCAACCGAAGCCGAAAACCATTTTTTGGATGTTGAAACCAGACAAGTTTCTCGCAAGTGAGTCTTGATTTTACTGTTTGTGAACGGGTGTAGATGTTTGTTGTTTCCAAGTTTGTTTCGCAATTGATTAGTTTCATAGTTGAATTCAAGTGTCTTTTATCTAATAATTAAAAGCACGAATGCACATTTCGTAAAAATGGAAACATTACTTCCGAAATGTACATTTTAGGAAAATATTTGATATAGTTTGATTGTTGAAAATTTAATTAATGTTTGATTTATCAGATTTGTATATTTTAGTCGAGAATATATGCGTGTTAAATAAAACATCACAAACAAGCGGTTAGCTGCGATAAATATCAAGAACCTGATTTCTTAAAAGGAAATGGTATGAACACAAGTTCTTCTAAGAACCATGCCGTGATGGCTAGCTTGTCTGCTGTTAACCCAGAGCTTCGTGGTTTGTATCCCAACAGAGGATTTTTTTTCCACGGGTATCGCCTTTCGCGCTGAAAGCGCTTTTCGAATAACCGTTCGAGACCGGCAGAAAATTTTAGGTCCCTTCTATTGTCTTACAAGGTATAGTTGTCAGAAATGCTCTAGGCCCTGGGGCTCCTCGCTCTGTTGCGCCACCCTATTTATTTATTTTTACTTCTAAGAACTACAAAAATGGAGGTGAAGCGTTATAGATTCATTCAAAATTCATCAATTTAATACAGAGGCAGCAAACAGAGCATTTGTATTGCTGAGCTTTTTATATAGAGTCTTTCAGCTTCAAGTATGTATCTTAAACATTTAGCATGAGTTTGCTTTGCTTTTGTGACTGCAAAACAAACAGAGCTTTCATTAATCAAATGCTGAACGTTTTCATTATAATTGCCCAAAGAGCGCAAAGATATCGTTTTATGATGTCAGAATCTATTTAGCAACTGCAAATGTCAGTGCCAGAGTGCCAGTCCAAGTTCCCACTTCCCAGTACAACCACCCAGTCTTCATCATTGGATTCAGTATAGAGCATACCTTATTATCGTCTACAGCGATATTGGCTGCTTGTTGAAGACCTACACACAGCAGCATTTCAACAAATTCAAATTTTCTAAATTCACAAAAAAGTAATGTCAATAGCTTTTAACAGAATAAATAGGATTTTTAAAACATCATCTGTTAAGCAATTAGGTAAGTTGCAGATATAAAGAAAAGAGAACCAATCTTTCGCAATAATTATTGCTATTGGTTCTGACGATGAGTAATAAGTCGTGCTCGTGCAATATCAACAACAACAGTGTGTAAATTAGTCAAAAATCTGTGAGTTTGTATAAATCAAAAAAATACAAACATGATAAGAGGTAAATTTAATCCCTTATCATCTTGCATAATTTCAAATGATTTAAACACTGTTATTTGCATCATAACAGTAGCTTCTACAAATATGACGGGTAGTGTAGGGATAGTCTTTTGATTTACATAGTTGTTTTGTTTCTTCAAAACAATCGAACGATGAAAGTGTTTTGATATATCAAAAATATTAACAACCTAGCTACTTTATTAAGAATGATATGGATGGAAGTGCGGAAGGTATGTATATCGTAATGATATGATCTGCTTATCTGAACGATTATAAAGGGGAATCGCTTACTTATCGTCGAATTTTCAATAAGTTCCAGCTGTTTGAATTTTTAATTAGGGTTATTGGGAGCTTTTTTTCCCACATATTTTTTCCATTTCGAAAAATTGGTATCGGTAACTTCTTTTCGAAATTGGGAATAAAAAAAAATGAAAACCTTTTTTGAGAAAAATATTTCCCAAGGAATTCCCGATAAGGCTGAAATTAATTGGGAATTTTTGTAGAACATTCATTCACTTCATCGTCGAACAGCCTATAATACGACCTTTCTGAAGAAGCACTTCTTTTGGCACGTTTTGGAAAAATTATTAGAGTCAAATTTTTACATAGCGACACCCAACAACAATGTAACACAACACCACAAAAGTCGTCATGGTAAAGATAAATGGGATTTTAAAACAACTGGACCGATCTCAAAAATTCATTCACCATAGCGAACATAACAATGTAGACAATTTTTTATTTTAACGGTTTTACTATCATAACCTTTAGCGTTTTTTATAACCACACCTCGTCCTAAATAAAATGTGCTTTTTGGAGAAATATTGCTGATTGCATTAACCCACTCACTGAATTCCACGAGCTAAATTCATTTTCATTTCAATCGCTTCCTGAAAAGTTGAATTAGATAATTAGATCGCGGCACTTTCTGAAGAAAAAGATCAAATTGTTTTAATTACTTCGTATACAATAACTCAAAATTCGTAATTTTTGAGTTATGACTATGCCGTAGTATGCCGCGTGGCAGCAAATGGACAATATTTACATAAGAATAACCCTCAAAACTTCTAATTTTTCATTTTTCATTTTCTCACAGTAAATAGAATTCAAAATAAAAATATTTTTACTAAAGAAAGTTTAGAATAGGTTTCTAGGTTATTTGAAAACTTCGATGAGGACCTTTTTTTTTTTTTTTGTCTTAGAAATGAAATTAATTAATTTTTAAATTTTGGTAATTTTTTGGTTGGCATTTTCTACGATATTTTGAGATTTGAGATTTTGGTATTTTTTTATGGGAGCAGTCTAGGCATATATCTTTTTGTTGTTGAATATCTTTTTATTTACAAAAAAAAAAAAGTAAAAATAATGAAAAAAAAAAAAAATACTTTCACTCACCCACACTTCAGTTTCAGTCAAATGCTTGTTTACTATCAAAAGTAACTCATTTAGTCAGAAACAATAACATTGAACTCAATTTCTCTGCAAATGAAACAATATTCCAAATGAGGAATAAGTTGGTTTTTTCTTTGACCCAGTATCAGTAATTGTTGCTCCCCAATGACTACCATAATAGTGATATCATTGCCAGCGACCTTGACTGTGTCAATGATAAAAAATGTATATTGCGTTTTCAGTTAAATGTTACTCAGTCAGTAGCTAACAACGAAAAAAGCAGGTCATAAAATCGAAAACACTATTACAGGATATTTTCTGAAAAAAAATCTCACTTGCATGGAATTTCAGTAAACAAAATGTGTTCCCACAACGATTCAGTACACAGTGCATCAATAGCGGAGGTGCACGATATTCCAATGAATGTCATTCATAGACCGATTCCACCGGTTTTAGACGAAGCAAAAGTGGAATC
The DNA here is from genome assembly GCA_914767635.1 of Melanostoma mellinum. Classification (NCBI taxonomy): domain Eukaryota; kingdom Metazoa; phylum Arthropoda; class Insecta; order Diptera; family Syrphidae; genus Melanostoma; species Melanostoma mellinum. The sequence continues at coordinate 5,375,616 of OU612059.1, forward strand.
GCTTATGAAAACTATAGAGGTAAGAACTGAATAATCATAATCATCACTTTTCCATAGAAAATGAATTCAACTAATAAATTTCAGATTGAAGAGACTCAAGGAAATGTTCCGCCTATTGATGTTTTATGGATAAAAGGATCTGAAGGTGGAAATTATTTTTATAGCTTTGGTGGATGCCATAGATTTGAAGCCCACAAAAGACTGCAAAGGCCAACAATAAAAGCCAAGCTAGTTGAATCGACATTGTGCGATTTGCGGCATTATATGGGTTCGAGCACTCCACAAAATTTGAAGTGATGTTTTTCCCGGGGATGAAATTTGTAAAAAGTGATTTTTGTGTTGAATGTAGTTAATCTTTTAAGCTGTAATTATTTTTATGCTCGTTCATTTTTTGTTGTTTATTAATTTTTTAATAAATTTTGTATACAAAGAAGCCGTCTTTTTCCTTCCACAAATTGTACTTAAAGCCGTGTTTTATTGGGAATTTTTATATTCACTTCACTAATACGCTCAATAAAACGCTGAACTCACTAATGCAACTTTATTCTATAAACTCCATTTACCAGCCATCCATGTTGTTCACTTCTGCAAGTGACTTATTTTTGTTCACTTATCGTTGTTCACTAATCGTTGTTGTTTTGCCATGTGTGATGATTTGCTAAAGTGAATACAGATTCCCAATAAAACTCGGCTTATATGTGTTTGGGTGCTTATGAAATGAAGATAACTATCGCCCTTATTCCGGTAGTCGTTTTACTCCAATGAGAGTATTTCGATGCTGCGCTTTAACTAATTGCAACACCAATTGTGCCTGTAGGGTTCTCGTATTAGTAAAATTACAACCGGAATAAAGGTAAATATCAACTGAACTTTTCTCTCAAATAAATGTGCTAAAAGCCTTGTTTCTATATTATACACAAAGAGCAGGACCAAAGTAATAAGATATTACAGAACCCAATTTAGTATATTTTGAGGCTTTGAACGCTCATGGGCATTGTTTTACTTATCAAGAAGGAACGTTTCGAATTTCGGAGCTCATGGACATCATCAAGTTATTGTTTTTTCGAATACTCAAAACAAAACTAAATTAATCATTCTTCATAATGTTCTACTGAAAGTTTATTTCAGTCAAACCACTTAACTACTACCATCTATTTTAATCACACATCAACTAAGACTTTCCTTTAAGTAATTTTTCTAAGCTAGACCGTTCTTTTATGCAATCGGATGTTAGAATTTCAACACGTTCCGAGGAAGCAATGAGAACATCATCTTCAATGCGTATTCCAAGACCACGGAATTCTTTTGGCACGTCTAGGCGGTCTGCTGCGATATAAACTCCAGGTTCCACTGTACACACCATACCAGGCATCAGCCTCATACTTCTCGACATCAGAGGAGTATCATGGACATCCATTCCCAAATAGTGGGATACGTGGTGTGGGCAAAAAGCGTAGGCAGCCTGAAATGAAATCATTATGAAAAAAAAAGAACAAATTCTGATTTAAGAATTCATTGGGATTAGGGCGCATTTGAAATTAAAATCAATTCGAGCCCGTCGGAGGATCTTCTAAATAAACATAAAAACCAGCAGTATGTTTTTCTTCACAGCAGTATGTTTCAAAATGACCTATTTTTTGAATTGAACAGGGTGAAGGTAAAACACCTTTACTTCATAGCACGTCGACTTGAAAGATCTTTAGTGCTGTTCCCTTAAATTTAAACACGTAAGGTGTAGAGTTTTTCATTCGAAGTTGAGGTCATGTAAGAACCTAAGAATATTCGAAGAAGGGCTGTTTCTTATATCAAGGGGACTAGTGAATCCTATATTGAATATTTTTAGTCTGGATCTGGCAATGGCTGGGCATTCACATAAAATGTGTTCAGCTGTTTCTGCGTCTTCGAGACAGGGACGTCAGGTGTCATCTTGACTGCTGCACATGCTTTTAAATGATATCTGAGATATCTGTAAGAAAGTCCGTAAGTAACTTTGCGTCACGTTCGCTCATTACAAACCCCGCAAATAAAAACTCTAAACGGGAATTGGATCGGAAATCAGAAAGAAAAAGCTAACCTGTTTGCAGAACATCTTGCGAATGTTTTCAAGCCATTCCGCCCAAATACATCTGAAAACAGCTTACATTTTATTGAAAAGGTAGATGAAGTTGACATACCAATTGTCACACTCAAAGAAATAAAAAGTATGTGTCGAAATCAACTATCGATCAAAAAATCACCTGGGTACGATCTAATATACCAATAATAACTGCTCAGATAACGAAAGAAATGCCATCAAAAGCCTTCATAAAACTCCAATTCATAATAAATGCATGCCTAAAGACCCAATATGTCCCACATCATTGGAAAATTGCTGAAGTAATTGTTATACCAAAGCAAGGTAAGCCACCAACAGAAGTGACATCTTACAGACCAACATCGCTTATAGTCTTTTACCATTAATGGCAAGTCTTTGAAAAATTGATACTGATAAGACTAAACAGAGTCATAGAAGAAATAAATCTAATCCCAAATCATCAGTTTGGACTTAGAAATAAACATTCCACGATAGACCAGGTTCATAGAATAACGGATGCAGTTGAAAAAGCATTAGAAGAAAAACAAGTATGTTCGGCTATATTTTTATATGTTGTTCAAGCATTCGACAAGGTATGGCATGAGGGGCTAGAGTACAAACTGCAAAGGGACCTACCCAGGCAGTACTACGAAATACTAAAATCTTATATCTCAAACCGGCACTTCAGAGTACGGTATGATCAAGAATATTCAAAGCTAAGTAAAATAAAAGCCGGTGTTCTACAAGGAAGCGTCCTAGGACCTACCCTGTATTTGCTATATACAAGAGATATTCCAGTGGATAACACCATTATGGCTACTTTTGCAGATGATACTGCAATCTAGTAAGTGCGTCGTCAAGGCTGCTGAGAAATTGCAAAATGCCGTCGACACAAAAAAATGGCGTATCAAGCTCAATGAAGCTAAATCTGCACATATAAACTTTACAAATAAAAAGTTAAGCTACGTTCAAATATTCATCAACAATCAAGCTGTACCTTACGCCATTTCGGCCAAATACCTTGGGATGAATTTGGATGCAAAGCTAAAATGGAAAGAGCATATCAAAAAGAAAAGCGAAGAGCTCAACTTGAAATATAGAAAAATGTACTGGTAACTCGGTAGAAATTCGGACTTATCTGTCGAAAATAAAATAATGCTTTATAAACAAGTACTTAGACCTGTTTGGACCTATGGAATCCAATTACGGGGCTGTACAAAGAAAACAAATACTGAAATCATCCAAAAGTTCCAAAACAAAGTCCTTCGTGGAATAGTAAATGCACCGTGGTATATAAGAAATAGCGATTTACATCGTGATCTACAAATAGAAACGGTTACAGAAGTTGTAAGAAAACATGCTGTATCACACAATCAGCGACTGCATAGTCATATCAACTCTGAAATGGAGTCCGTATTAGATACGACAGGCAATGTTCAGAGATTAAGAAGAACCAAGCCACACGAGCTAATGGCCTAAAAGTCATGGGAAGCATTAAAAGTTTAAGCTTCCCTTAAATCGATTATATTTTTGAGAAAGAAAAATCTGTTGTCGATCGTTCATAGATTGGTTCTGATTACGAGGAGTTTTTAGTGAGGTAAGAATCCCACACTACTTGGTGTCGAATACTGCCAAGTGTCTTTTGAAGATTTCCTCCTGACAAAAAAAAAATTTAGATTAGGGCGCATTTGAAATTAAAATCAATTTGATCCCGGCGATCAGAGTTGTTCCAGGTGTGGATCATGTTCTGCCGTTCCCAATTAACCAGTTTGCATTTAATGCTACTGATTGGTAGACCTCACTAGTTTCGGGCCTTTGAATTGGTATTGAAATCAGCCTCTTCATTGCCCTGTACACCTTTATGTACAGGCACTCAGAAAGAGAGAGAAGGGGTTCTAAACTAGTTTGGATCTTTTAATGACCTACATCCCATAAAAAATTTACAAAAACCAGTTTTAAGTTCCCGAAAGCAAAGACGATATTTATGCAGTCTGAGGAGATGGGGATCAGTCCTGTCAATTGGAGGTTACAGTGATCCACAGGTTTCCTAAGCACTTAAGTATGTCATATCGAAGACTAGAATATGAAGTCGCTCTGATCCGGTTACGATAGTGGAGAGTTCCATATGAAAGGTTCTGAAATGCATCGGACTATGGTGCAATTCTACTTGCTAATTACGAATTTTAAGAAAATTTCAATCAACTCAAAACACCTGTAAAAATGCTTTCAAGTGTTTGGGATTTGATTTACTTATTTTCAGATTTCTAGTTCTATACCTTTCCTAGCGCTTCGTCTCGACTTATATGATTTGGTATAAGCCCAACTTCTCTTAGGTATTTTCCCAGTCTCAAACACATTGTTTCAAACAGCTTATCCAAGTTTTCGCCTCCTTCTCTCAGTAGAATACCTGTAAAAGGAGAAGACATAAAAAGTTGTCATTGACAGTACCATTTTTTTCCCTACCGATTAAGTCTTTCTGAAGCGTAAGCACAACGTCATAGAGTATTTTCTGGGGTTCGGTGAATTCCCCATTTATAGGCCAAGTGCGCGTTATGTCACTTGTATAGCCGCCATATTCGCAACCTGCATCCATAAGAACCATATCACCGTTTTTCGCCAACTGAGTGTTGTTAATGTAGTGAATGGTTGTTGCATTTTTGCCTGCGGCTACAACAGGCGGATATGCCAAATGACTTGCATTTTTCATGCGGCATTTATAGTCAACCATTGCGAAAATATGATGCTCCGAGTGACCAGGTTTTGACTCCGCTATCGTTTCATTTATGGCTTCCGAAGCGATTTTGCATGTCTTTCGCATCAAATCAATTTCTGAGGCCGATTTAAATAGACGCATGCTCTGCAAGAACACAGCCGGTGACTTTAGCGGTCCTTTTCGTTCAGACGTCTTAAGGATGTCTGTCAAATGTGGCTGGTCCGTGGCATGTTCGTCAAACCATATGGCAGTGCCTTCGAGGTCTTTTGTTTTTCTGTAGAAGGTTAAGGGTTGTTTGAATATTTTCAAATTCACCTTTAATCATACATGAAGTAGAACAATCAGTTTCATCACTTACCGAGTAATTTCAGTTTTAAAATGTGTTACTGGGTACGATTCGTCTACTCCGAAAAGTTCAATTGAATTATCTACTCCGGTACGTGGCCCATCCCAAAGCTCGGCATGCTTATCTTTCGGCCTCATAAAGAGTGTGGACTTTGTTTGACTGGATTCGTCAATAGTCATCACAAGTATCGAATCTGGTTCCAAACATCCAGTTAGGTAAAAGAATTCAGAGTTCTGACGGAAGACGTAGGGGATTTTGTCGCTCATGTATTTTTTTGTGGCCGATGGGATAACTACCTATTCTAAACAGTCAATTTGTATTGATGAAATGTTATGAATATTCATACTTACAGTATGTTTCTTTATACTTGGTTCGATGCTGAAGTTGTGCTTTTGAATTCCCTGCATCAGCCGCAGACGACGTTCTTTGAATTCTTCAACTTTTACGCTTGGCACGATTTCGTTTTCCTTAAGGAGATGTGGATGCGTCCACACAGTTGGTTGGCCAAGATTTTCAACAATTTGACTAGAAGATTTGCTTTTTACTGGCAGTACATCAACTGTAGTCGAGAACTTCGACAAGCGTGTCGAGTGCTTATATGCATTAGAACACAATTGATTCAGATTCCGTTTGGCGACATTTTTGAGAATAAACATTTTTCAATTTAATAGAAGTTGAATAGATTTAGTTGTTTTTGTGAGTGTCTAACTTATAAACTTGTATAATTTGTTGGAAGTTTAAAAAATAGACGAATTGGAGGACGTTTTAAAAAAGTTTCCTTCTACAAACTTCAAACAGCTGTTTCTGGTTGTCACTTAATGGACGAGTTCAGGCATAGATGCAGGAAGGTGCTCACAAAAAAGGGCAGTTCACACTGTGCAAAATATAGACCGATAACGCTTTATGGATGTTGAATGTTTGGATGCATTTTGCGTTATAACTTATCAGACTTGACATTAAACTTCTTTCTAAAACAAGATTTTCAAAAATATATTGACAATCATACAACAAGTGAGACAAGCGATCGTCTGATGCCTTACATTATCCAACATTGCTCATCCAGACCAAAATCTATCCAACTACTACTAAATATACTTTACTGTTGACTTGACAGATAACGCTGTGTCTCCACTTGCTTTAAATTCATAGCAGAGAGCAGGAAAACGACAGACACAAAAAAGTAGAGCAACTGGAAAATTTTGTGTTGTGGGCAATAGTATAGCATACTTTTCATACAAATCATAACAGCGAAGTAACAAAATGGCGGAAAAACGTATGCAGATGACAGTTACCTCTGCTTTAAAAGCTGTGATAGATACCCTGCGATAAAAGTATGCTATCTATCGCAGGCTATGAAAATAAAGCTGCTATAATTATCTCCACTTGCGATATTCAAAGGCTGCTGTAATAGCCGCGATAGATTTAAAGCATGTGGAGACCAGGGGTAAGAGCTGTTTTGATTGATATCATAAGGTCCGTTCGTTGAACTTTCCCCAGTGTTGACTCAGGTTTTCTTGATAACCCTATGAGTTGTCAAAAAAACTTGGGTTTTCTAGTCCGTAAAAAACACTAAACCACACATCCATGCCATTAAAAAAAATACATGCCATTTGACAGCCCTCAACTCGCTACAGCAAAAAGCTAGGGCGAGTTTATGGAAAACCTAGGTCAACCCTAAGGCTAAAAAAAAACTCATGACATTCTCAAAAAACGCTTTGTGTCGACCCCAGGGTGACCCTAGGGCTTCAACGAACAAACCTATAATCAAATTCAATTTTGATTTTTGAGAAGCCAAGAAAAGCGGCTTCATTTCAAATTTCAATTCGAAAGGAACTGAAAGAATTTTGGGTATGTCCACGTTTTGTTATTTGCTGCTAAGTGATTCGATAAGTAATTTCAAGGACAGAAAAAAAAATTTTAAAGTTTTTCTTTTTTTATATAGCGAACAGATTTGTGACTGTACAATTTATATGTTCAGGAAATACGACCGCGAGTGTAATTCTTTGCCAAGTGTGTGTCAAACATGACATTCTTCGATAATTTACAGTTTGAGCACCTTTAGGTTCAAGTGTCATAAATGATAAATGTGATAAACAACACAAACATCCATACAATATTTTTATTTACATATCTTAAATACTTAATTAAGTCCAAAATCTCCACGTAACACTACATCAGACAAAGATGTCGATTTACAAGGATTTGCCTGATGTAAGAATAGCCCAGTTTCTCAAAAAGATTTGAATGAATACAGCTTTCTCTTCAAGGAACACCCTCGGAAGCTGATTCCGGAACTATGCCGTCAATTCTATCATTTAGGATGGGTAACAGGCACTGGCGGTGGCATAAGCATGAAACTTGAGTGAGTAATCTTGTTTGTAATTATAATTTGAACTATGTCATTTCCCTATTCCAGTCATGAAATCTACATTGCCCCTTCTGGTGTCCAAAAAGAACGCATACAACCCGAAGATTTGTTTGTTCAAGACACTGAAGGAAGAGACATCCAACTGCCTCCAGAATACAAGAAGTAAGTATGGCAACAATGATCAGGGCAGTATTAATCGGTATTACCAGGTTAACCAAGAGTCAGTGTACACCCTTGTTCATGCTGTCCTACCGCCATCGTGGAGCAGAGGCAGTCATTCACACCCATTCCCAGCATGCTGTCATGGCTACGCTATTATGGCCGGGTAATGAATTCCGATGCACTCATTTAGAGATGATTAAAGTTTGTTGACATTACCTACAAAATTCATTCAAATTATTATAGGCTATTTTATTTGTAGGGAATCTATGATGATGAGAAGAGACGCCATCTTCGCTACGATGAAGAGCTAGTTGTTCCAATAATTGACAACACTCCATTTGAAAAAGACCTTGCTGATTCCATGTACGCTGCAATGATGAAGTACCCCGGCTGTAGTGCTATCTTAGTTCGACGTCACGGTGTCTACGTCTGGGGCAACAGTTGGCAGAAAGCCAAAACCATGTGGGTTGTGTCTCTATCTTTCAAGAGAATTCGTTGTAATTTATGTTTGTTTTGGTTCCTCGTTTGTTTTCAGGGCCGAATGCTATGATTATTTGTTTTCAGTTGCCGTTGAGATGAAGAAGTGCGGACTTGATCCTGAAAAAGTTAATTTGTAGAGACGTGTTGGACTATTTATTTTTCTTCTTCACAAAATTTTATCTAAACGTCTAAATCAAACAATAATTATCTTTCTAAAAATAATAAAAGTGCCGCCGCGCTGTTTCAGCCTCTTTGAATGCATTTAAGTAAATGAATGCGGATCCAAGAATTGCAGTTTGTAGGTAATGACGACTGATATATTGATTCTTTTATCACTTACTTTATTTGTTACACAATATTTGTTAACCTCTTTTCGAGTTATTGTTGAAATATTATAGTTTACTTCAAAGTGCTTTGTTTGTTATGTTTTTTAATGTGCAGTAAACCCAATGAATGGTAAGGAGGTATTGAGGAAAAGAAACGGCCAAGAGTTGACTTGATTCGTGCATAAACATTCAAATAAGCTATAATAATGTTTATCAGACATTAGAGTCATACAATGGACTATTTATCGGCTGCTTTCCCTCAGCTGCACAGTCCTACAAATAAAGGTAAGTTTTGTTGAAAGGAACGCCTAACTTATAAATCGTGACGAAAAACGCTCAATTTGTTTGAAGTCTTTAATGAAATTGAAGGCGTCGTTGTTGCTTTTTAAATTATAGACGACTTATCCGTGTGGGGTGAATTGGAGGTCTATTTGTGTTTCATTTTAGTATCAATCAATAAACAATGAATAATTCTGGCAGACATTTGGGCATATACAAATTTTCCGCATATGTATATTGTATTTTATAGACACTTTTCACACATCTTGTCTGTCTGTCCGTGAATTACAAATAATTCTCACACTTAAGGTAGTTTAAAAAAAAAAAAAAACAAAACCTTAAAATGTATGAGATTTAAGTCGGTTACCGTACCATACAGTTCAAAGATCCTAAGTCATGTATTGTGCAAACTCCGAGTGCAACAGCACAATAAGCTGTGGAAACATTTTGATGATTCAAACATGATGAAACACCTTTAAAGATGTGATGAGTGTATTCACTACTGTTCAAATCAGTTAAGTTAATATTTTGGTAAACAAACATTGAGGAAGAAGTTTGAATAGTAGCGATGTGAAATATAAACTAGCGTGTGTCTTTTGGACATTCAGAGTGATTGTTTATACTTTTGCAAGTGAAAAGAGGGTAAGAAAATTTTTTTGAATTTTTGAATTCCATTTAAAGAATCTACAAGGAAACTTTCAGAGTAGTACGAACGTTATTTTACTCATATCGATAGTTGATAGCCTCTGTAGTTCGGGTTCGTAGTTTGAATGTTCCTGTTCTCGTTCTTCAGTTCTAGTTGGAATATGAGGATGAATTAGGTCTGTTTCTTTACTTTACCCCCCCCCCCCCCCGTGGATCCGCCTATGGTAGCAACCTAATATTAAAAGAATTTTTTAAATCTGTCCAGTAGTTTCTAAGGTTTCGTTTCCAATCCCGTCCCCGTGGAAAATAGGGACAAACCCTGTCAGGAACTGTCCCTGGACTAAATTGTATTTATCCTAAAAATTTCATAAAATCCCGTTGGGCGGTTTAAGAGTCTATAGCGGAAAAACCAATAAACAGACATACATTCATTTTCATTAGCATATTTAAATAGAAGATGGATAGAGAGATAAATAGATAAGTGAATTGTGCAAATAGTTTATAGAATTTGTTTCATAGATAAGCCAGTGACGAGCTCAATATCAGCGCATCGCCTTTCCGCTTGTCATAAGAGAGAAGAAAGAGTAATCGCAAGAGACAATAAACATTTATATGATTCTAGTGACGCACAAGTTATCCCAGCGCTTACATGACCGTACGTCACCTGTGTACTAGAAAGGAAAGCAAACTAGTAATATTATCAAGCCGTCAAGTATGGGAGAATCATAGATAGGTAGATTTATAGAGAAGGTAGATTTTCACTATCTCCTAAAACAGAAGCTTTTGTTTAGGCGAATAGATTTGGAGGTCATTTAGGAAAAACAAATGAGAGCTATGTCGACTGCCACGGAGGTATGGGAGAAAGTAATAGGGATCCTCGTGGTGAAGACATCCTAAGTATGTGCAAGACACATGGCCTTATCGAACTAAAAATCGTGTTTATCTACAAAACCGACGCTTTGTCACTTACTTCAGAAGTAGAAACTAAACGCAAATTGACTAACTACCACTACCAAATCATTGCTAGAGTTTTCAAAGGACACTACCAACAAGAAAATAAAACACTGTGTTGTAATGAAAAAAAGAAGTGCGCCCAACTCCAAGTAAAGAGCACGGACAGAATGTATCGGAATCTATAAGAAATTTCAGTCACAGCTGCTGATGCAAGCCAAGCTGTTCAAGAAGTATCACAAAATAAATTAGATAAGGGGCAACCACTTGCAAAATAGCCGATCAAAGAAAGGGGAAATGCTCAGGCATAGTTTAAGAAACTAGTGGAGCAGCTAAGAACTCCAAAGAAGGTGTTATGCCCGACAAAATACCATATGTTAGAATAAGATGATAGACATCGGGCTAAGACTTCTCTAAGCTTATATGAGGTGATAATTGACATACTACGTTCCCGAAAGGTGTATGTATATTTTCAGCTACGGAACTAAGGTTCTTCTAAAGCGTTTTTGTCGATGTGGATAATTTCTTGCTGTACAATTTAGTTCAGACAACTGCAACTGCCGCTGCCGCTGCCGCTACTGTAAAAACGCTTTGGTTTGGGAGGTACCTATTGTCGAGAACTCACAAAAACTTACAAAAGTTTTCTCCGACTTTGTACTAGTCGTAGGCTTTTGCTTCGAGGTATTCTTGCGAACAACTGCTCGGAATATTTTTCCGATATTATTTTGACACACCCGGAGACTTGTTGAATTGCGAGCAGGTGCTTTGTGCGATTCCATCCGACGTTGCGAACAATACTTTGCTCCGAACAGATACCTCACTAGGGTCAATCATTTATTAATCTTATTCGGTTTTGTAGTTTATAGCTGGAAATATTTGCCCTTTTTTCAAACATTTAAAGCTTTGACCAATCATATGACATTTTTTATAAGGCAAAGCATATGAGAATCCAATGTTTATTTACCAACCAAGCGAATCGTATTCTCGAAAAACATTAAAATACACAACACATCAACAGCCACAGTAAAAGCTTATTTTGTTATTGGATGAGAAGCGAAAATAAATGAACATAAAAATAAAAACACACGAGCTATTGGCACAAAATAATATACGCCTGTTTCTACCCTTTGAAAAAATCAACAATATAATTTCATGCATGTCTGGGAAAGAATAGCAAAATGGACCGAAATTCATTGAAGACAAATGTACATAGCCAAACATAGCGTTTATGAAACATTTACTCGTATACGCAACACAAAAATATTTCATTATGTCATACTCCTTCTGGATTCATGGATTCCTGCGAGCATATCCTTTCACGGTTGATGAATTCTTAACTCCCGTAAAGCCTTATGATGGATTTAGACTTGATAGATTACTTCGAAATAACTGTCAATCAATTGACAAAAACAAATGGTTGTTCCCTTAAATTTTTAAAAACACTCAAGAATGGACATGAACAGCTATCGTTTAGTGACTTTAAGGTTTGTCTCTGATCCCAATTTAATAACAGTTGAATAGCTCTTGAAATATAATGTCCTTTTCATTAACGCCTCTTAAAGAAAAATACATGTTACTCACATTAATAAAAATTTGCGGTAAATTTGATTATTTTCATAATTTTCGCTATAGCTATTTTATTTTTGTCCTCAGAGGTCAGTTAAAACGATATTCACACTTTACTTTATCGGTCATTGAGTGTTCCCCAAGTGCATAAAATGATAATAATAATTTCGGTTTTCATGGATGTTATCAAATCTTTTTATTTTATTATTTTAACTTATTTGTCTGTAAACATAAAAAGTCTGTACCTAAGTAACAACCGAAAAAGAGCCGCAGAACCTAAAAAGTGCTTGTGAGTTAAGAGGGTTGTGTTTGAGTACGTGGGTTGACATCATCATTACAAATGCGATTGGAAGCCATAAATATATGGAAAGCGCGTTAATATTTTCTTAGCAGTCGATAATAAATAATTGTTAAGAGAGGTCATCGAAGTTCAAAATGAATAATCAGCCACAGAACATGAACTCGCTTAGTTAGTGATTGTTTGTCTGCAAAATTATGAACGCATTTTGTTGTGCCATGGTGTGGTATGGTGTAAACAAGAAAAAATAATTCAAATTTGTTCATGATTAATAACTGTGACTAAGCACTGTGGTACCCGTGGCGTTATGGTTAGCATGTCCATCTTCTAACCCATAGTTTCGAGGTTTGAATCCCAGCAGAGGCAAAAATGTTTTTTCACGGGTATCGCATTTCGCGAGGAATTGGCAAGTCCTCCGTTAGAAAATTCATTGCCATCAAAAGCAATTTCTCAATTAGCCGTTCGGAACCGGAGGAAAATCGTAGGTCCCCTCCATTTCCTCACAAGGCATGGTTGTGAGAAATGCATTAGACCTTGAGGTGAGCTCCTCGCTCTATTGCGCCACCGTATTTATTTATTTTTAAGCACTCAATTTAAACGACATTACGCTACGTTACATTGATTAGTTAGTGAGCTGAATTGCATTTTTTCTATGAAGCTTTAGCTTGATTCCAGCCCTATTATTATTTGAAAGTTTTGGCCATGATGTATACAGTATACTCTTAAGTAAAAGACTTTAAATTGCTAAGCAGCTCCTAACAACTTCACGTATGGCATACCTTTGAAAAACTCAAATGTCAGATCCAAGCAGAATTTAATAAACTAATAAAAAAGCATCATCATTTTTCATTTCGCCAGCAATAGAAGCCCACAATAAAAAAGCCAATTTCTACCAGCGTCTGGCAGTAGCAGAAGCAAGCATCGGCTGGCAACCTGGTTACACTGCCGATTCATACCAGTTTTTATAAACAAGCAGCTATAAAAACCGTACACAAATTGACACACTCTTTTTAAATTTTGAACCAATCAAAAATATGAGCGACAAATTCTGAAGTAAAAACTCACCCAATACTACGTGTAGTTGTGTTTTTGTAATTACGACTAGCCGTTGCTGGAAGTCAAAAGTTGAATGTAACATTTCAAAGAGCTTGGCATCAAATTTTCTTATCAGAAAATGCTTGCTTTTGGCGTTGAACGGTTTCCAGTCTAAACATTTCAAAATAAACGCTGGTGTAACCCAAGGTTCGGTTTTGTCTACGACTATCTTTCTTATATCCATTCATGATCTCTTGTCTGAAGCTAGTAATCCACTCAATTGTTATGCTGACGTTGACACTTTCAGATCTCAGTTTGTTATATTCGTTTCTAGCCTCATCGCCCTGTTCTTCGGTTATGGAACTAGAACGGCAGCGTATGATAAACAGAATTTGTTCAATGGAGAATTATGAACCGTATAAAATTAAGTGCTGCGAAAACTAAATGCTGTCTATTATCACTTAAGCTAAATCTCACCTCCCCTTGTTGCTTAACATGTGTGGCAATCGCATCGACGAAACCGAACAGCTTTCTGATCTCGGAATGTGTATCTCAAATCAGCTGCTGAGGAATGATCATATATTGAAGAAAAATGCTTTTGTTCCCTAAGTAAATGTAAAAAGTTTTTCTCCCTACCTTACCTGGCTTTATACAGGGTTTTCTTTTTCATAAGAAGCGAAAACAGCTAAGGACGGTTAGATTGGGTCAAGACATGAAAAAATCATACGCAGGAAGGGAGCTCTTTCTCACTCTGTTTAGGGGCAGTTCAATACAAGTTGTATTGGATGGTTTCAAGTCTGCTACCCACGCTGGTGTGCCCCAGGGCTACGTTTTGTCTTCAAATCTCTTCCTCATTTTCATAAATGATCTCTTGTCTGAAACTTCTAATCCACTTAACTGTCTTGCTGACGACTCGACCCTCAGCTTTTCATATTCGTTTCCAAATTCATGTCCCTGCTCTTCGTATGTGGAACTGGAACGGTTGCGTATGTTAAACTCATTGAATTCTGACCTTGACAGCATTGTTACATGGTGTCTTAAAAACCGAGTAGAATTCAATGCTTTGAAAACTCAATTCTGTCTCTTGTCGTTGAAGCTTAACATTCCCCCATTGCCATTATCCATGAATGGTACCTCCACCCAAGAAACCGAAAAGCTGTCAGTACTTGGTATGTGTGTAAACGATGATCTTCGTTGGAATGACCACATATTTGAAGTCGCCAAAAACGCTGCTAAATGCTTAGGTTTTTTAAGACGATACAGGAAGTTCTTCACCCCTTCTGATCTGGCTACAATTTATAAGGCCTTCATCCGCCCAAAACTGGAGTATAACTCTCATATCAGGTCAGGTGCTGCTCAAACATCTTTGTACCTGCTTGATAGGGTGTGAAGGAAAACACGTATGTATCTATTGTTTCGTGGTTCTGGTTAAACTCAATTCATAAAAAGTAGGGAAGAGTCTATGTGGCGATCGCTTTGACATGGTGAACACCAATTCACACAACGTGGGAAAATTCATGGCTTGCATATTACATGAAGTGAAATATGCAACCTGCATTATGAGTTAAGAGAATTGGCTCACCTGTGTCTGGACTATGGCGCGTGTACATGGTTTCGATTACATGAAACGTGTATGCAACATAGAGCAAACATTACACCACAAGGGTATAAAATAGAGCGTTAAAATTGATAGGTGATAGTTCAATCGTAAGATCGATTGATTCTCTTGAACATCGTCGAAACGTTACCTGTCTCACTCTCTTTTATCGCTTTTTCTATAAACAGTGTTCTAGTGAAATAGCCAGTTGCATTCCTCCCCTGAAACAATTTAGCCGCAACACCCGCCTCGCTAAGAATGCTCATCAGTTTTACCTTGAGCCCAACTTTGGGCGTACAGTCAAGTATACAGATTACCTGGCTCTGTGTTTCCCGTGCGTTACGATTCACAAAAGTTCAAAAGCAACGTGCATCGATGTCTCCCTTCAAATCCTCTCCTATTTTCCTAAATGCTCGCACTATTTTTAATGACAATATAAGGGTAGTCATATCCCCTTAATGTGCGCGTTAATTATAAAAAAAGTTTCTTAAAAAAAATTTTCAATTTTCTAAAAAAAATTATTTAAAATGAACTAGACTACTAACTACTTCAGTGTTTTAAAAGGTAATACTTTGTTCTCAAATAATCATTTTAGTTAAGTCTTAAAACAAATTTTGAACAGCAAATAGAATTTTTTTCTTAAAATAAAATCTCGCCTTAATGGCAATTTCTTTTAAATAATCAATGCGTCTATTAGACACAATCCAAAGAACAGACATGGAGATAGAACCATAGCCAAAGTATTTGTTTCATTTGAACACCACAGAAACCATTACCTTCTGTCCTTGTTCTATCGCTACTTGTAAGCAGCGCTCCAATGAAATAGTGAATGCTAGGAATGCCCACCAATTTACCTTTGAGTCTAACTATATACGTATTATCAAGTACAGACATTCTTTTATAATTCGAACAGCATGAATGTGGAATCTCTTACCAAACTTTGTCTTCTTGTACATTAGCATCTCCTTTCACCAGTATCCTATCCTTCTAAGTGCTCATAGTGTGTAAAAACATATAAAAGATAATGAAAGCCGCTGCTAAATATTCGCCGGCTGGCGGCAAGTGTCGATGGATTTTGTGTTCCACAAAATAGATTAGCAGTGACTGGCAGTAGCAGCTACTAGACTCACCGCAGGTAACCAGCCGTGTGTGATGTGCTTTAGACCTTCGGAAGTGGCATAAGATTTTAGGTCCTTGAAATATGTTAGGCTCCAACGCGAGGTGACGTTTTAAAAGTTTAGTTGCACCACCATATTTTGCTTGTCCTTAATGGTGCCGGTTTACACGGTAATTAAATGATAGTTATCATTCTCACTTGATATTTAAACGTGCTATCGCAAACGTGTTAGGCGAAGCAGTACCATTGCTCAAGTGACCGCCATAAGATCCCAGATGCGTACGGATTTGAGGCGTTAAAAGGCGTTTGATCTTCCTGAAGTGCAATTCTTTGTAAATTTATATAATTTATGACCAATGAAAAAAATTCTTTGAAATAGAGTTTTTACTGGAAATATTTGAATCTATTTAATAGTCTTTTATTTTTGAATGTCAGTGAACATAGATAATAATTCTTCGAAACAGAATTGTACTCAAATATAAGATGTATGTACGTGCTAAACGCTTGTATGGATTTTTCAAAACACTTAGGCAATCATCAATCCTAAAGTCTGTTTATTGATATGAATAATGTGATTATTATGAGAAGTCCTAAGGTAGGAGCTCCTCAAAGAGTGCTAAGAGTACTTCCAAGAACTCTGAAATAAATAAAAGAATTCCCAAAGCATTTTGAGCTGTCTTTCTTCGAAATGACTAAAGGAGTGAACATGTCAACAAAAAAAAAAAAACCTAGAATCGGAGTACTAAGTCGTTTCTTTCAAATGCTATAAAAAAGGTATTGTTAAGAATTTAACAAGCTGTAGAAAAAATCATATCAAACAGCACCAAGAGAGTTATTTTCCCTTAGTATCTTAACTAGGCTTACGCCTTCCTCAAGGAAATGTTTCAATTATATCATTCATTTTTATTAAATTATGGCTTAATTCGCTGCTATCAAGAGGAACACAGCAAGCATTTTGAAGAATCCACAGGTAGTTGGTGTAATACCAACTGGCAATCCTTTGATTCTATTTATAGCCTACAGAACTTCAACGCGCATCTTTCTCAAATGCTTTATCATCATAGCTTTAAAGAAAGAAAAGGGAACCGAGGGCAAGGAAACTGTTAGCACAAAGAAAGTGATATCATTTGCCTTTTCTTATTTTTAGGGTTACTTAAAGGCCTTGGTTTTTTTAGGGTATACGACCTTAGTCAGCTTTTTCATTAGCTATTTTATCGCAAGCAGTTCAAACTGTGCGAACTATTTAATATAAAAGAATGGTAATGACCGTTCTCATATCTGATTGCCCATGAATTTTCTCCGCCTTGGTCAGCAATATTCTCAGCCTTGGTCAACAGCAGCTACATTGTGTCTGAATTGGATTGGATGTATTCCATAGGGATTCAAAAATACAATTGCCAACCCAATAACTACTAAAAGCTTTGAAAATAAAAATAAAAAAAAGTACTCATACGCCCCAGTGCACCAACAACATAACCCACTTCCAATTGCCTTATTTATGTGATCATGGTCAAGAGCCAACAGTTGGATTGTAATGGTCTTCTGCATTTCACAACCAATTTGAAGTAACATTGCACACCAACAAGTGGGTGCGTCTATGTCTGTCTGTAATAACCACTTGAGTCTCAATTAAAACCCCCACTTGATCGACCACCCCTGCAATTTTCTGTAATTAATTGCTAATATCCTTAAAAAAATCATCGTGGCAAACCACATCCAATTCGATTCACCACCAATTCGTTAGGCGGCGGGCAATAATGATGAATGAATTTTACCTGCAACCATGAGTATGCGTGTTGTTTGTTGCCTTTTCTGACGGTTGATGCGCAGGTTTTTAATTCACCCACATTGCCGCTCATTCCCAGCGTTGAGGATGTTGCTGGAAAATATCTATCCGTTCAGCAGAGTACATAGGGGTTGAGATATGTCAGCAGCACTCAACTCAGTGTTCGAAACTAGGACACGATGAAAGTCCTATGAAAGCGAAAATTATCAGTAAACAAGGAGCAATTCAACAGGTTCTAGTCAGTCGTCGTCGTGCCTTCTCCCTGAGCGGTGGGTTCAACAGGACTGAATAAAGTTTCGTCAATTTGTTCATAGATTCTTTATTTTTTGTTTGTTTGTGCATTCAAGTCATCCAAAAAAAAAGAATTTGAGTTCGGGAAAAAGTCATCAATATTGTGCGTGGGGGTGTGAATTGCATTGATGTGCAAATGTGAATCACATTTATAACGAGAGTGAACGAAAAATATAAATTTTGTCCCAGACTTTGTGACTTTATTTTGCTGTTTACAACTTAATTGATAGATCCAAACTAAACTGTTAATCAAAATGGATTAAGAAGGATTTCCTGTTGTTTTCTTTGTACTCGGTTTAGCTTAACTGTGACTTCTAAGGACTTTCAAAACAAATTGAGATTCAAATAAGTGAAAGGAAGTAATCCCTCTATTGGAAAATTAAACTATAAAAACGTTGGGATACGAACAGAATGAGTTTTGACCTCTGATTTGATACGATGTAAGTGATGAAAGTTGTTTTTTTTTTAATTATGTGAATACAATACTCAAAGACTGATGTACGTAGCACACCAAAATATAAACAATTGCTATTTGTTAACCTATAGCTTGAAACAAAACTGAGTTTTAAAAAGAAAATTTCCAACTAATTGATTAGCTACAAAAGTACTGTCAGATTATCATTAAACATTTCTGGACAATAGTAGGGGATTCATTTAAAAAGAAGATTTTCAAAAGGAAACGTGATCGGATTGCAAAAGCTCATTTTTAATTATCAGCAATTCAATTCTCAACTCAATGAATGTAACTTCTGGTAATTGATTCAAAAAGATGCTTCGACTTGATTGGAGTCCGCTTAAATT
This sequence comes from Melanostoma mellinum, assembly GCA_914767635.1. Classification (NCBI taxonomy): domain Eukaryota; kingdom Metazoa; phylum Arthropoda; class Insecta; order Diptera; family Syrphidae; genus Melanostoma; species Melanostoma mellinum. The sequence goes on from OU612059.1 coordinate 5,394,451, forward strand.
TCATGTTTTTCTTTTTTGTTGTGGCTCAATGCAAAGCTTTGAAATTTATATTTAATTAATTACTATTCGGATTAAGGTCTAACAGGATTGTATATAAGGAATAGTTTCTTAACTTTTAAATCAATATTTGTTTTTGGAAAGTAGAGTAATCTAAGTAAGTATTCCTACCTTTCTGTATACATTGTCCCACATTTGCGAATCGAAAGTTAGAATTTTTGCTTCAACTTAGGGAGCATTTTTTTGATGTTAGCTTATCATATGGAGCAAATGTTTAAATTTACGATTGTGGCTGCATTGAAGCATTGTGTGGTTGGTAAATGAATCAGCAAGTGTCATCGAATGGCTTTAGTGCAGAGAGCGCTTATACATTGTCTAGAATGCGTAGATTAGCTTCAGCAATAACTTTCGATTTCTGGAAGGTCATTATACTTTTTTTCATTTACAAATAAGCATCGCCAGACCATAACACCCTCAGTTTTTGGAGGCATCCAGACGGTGCATTCAGAGTTCAGTCTTTCCTTGGTTCTCTTCCCGCAATAATTCTCCCATCTCCCGAATGAAGTTTAATTTTTTTTTTGTCGGAAAAGATAAAATTACTGCACATATCTTAAGATCAATAAAGATTAATCGTTATGCAACTCTTTTAAAAAAGTTCGGCGTCAGTGCTGGCTTGAGTCTTTTTTTTATTTGAGAGGCTTAGGCTAATCAGGAGTACTCAGACCTAATTGCCGGTCCATCGTACCGGCGCAGAAGGAGCAGTAGGTGGAAATAAGGTGGTTGTAATTTCACATGCAACCTCAAGGGCTGTGTCCAGGTGGGTGGCAGGAGGCTGAAAGAAAAGTAGATATTCGGAGAGGGATTCAAACTCATGCGTCCGACCTATCTACTGAAAGCTCTACCATTGCATAACGGCCGCCCTTTACGAGTTCAAATGATTGCTGCCGCTGAACTTGACGAGATTAATTTTCAGAGATCGTTTTTTCGATCAAAGTTTTGAACCGCGATGCTGACGTTGGTACAACACCAAAACACGATCATCTAATGGGATCATGCTATTTGACCTTGTTGAGCCTTTCTATCTACTGATAAAAAGAAAAGAAAGAAATTTAGACGCCTTTTTTTCACTAGTTGATACAAAGAAAACCCGCATCTCTATTAAATTTCAAGGCTTAGGCCGGAAAGTGGGAATAAAATGCTTGGCCAACAATTTTTAAGGACAGTGAACAACTTTAAAAATTTTGGGGTCGGTTAGCCAAATGCATATTCGCAAGGAACTTCCCGATATGTGCAGATTTTTTAAGCAATCTAAAAACTAATGGGCCGATGAAATTTCAAGCAAATATTTACAATAATTATCAACTGCCTCGAATTTGATATTATGTATGTATATCGACAGAGTTTTTGTTTATTTTTTAAGGGGCTAGAATGTTCGAAAAATCAATTTTTTTAAATTCCAAATGGTTCTTTAGGACCTCAAAAATGATGTCCCAGAAGATTATGGCCGGGCAAAACCTTTAACTACTAGGTTTTCGAATTTAAGTAAATACAAGGCCGTCTGGTCCGCAGCGACCTCCTTTTGTGAGCGGAAGGGGGAAGGTACGTTAGGGGAGTAATTCATGTATGCGGCAGTTGTTATTGAAAATATTTATTTCCCGACTAGTCAAGACGAGTTAGACTTGTCGAACGTCTCTTTCCGACATCGCAGATTAAACGTATTGTAAAATTATTCATGATTTTCTACTACTCAAAACTTTAAACGCGTTTATCTCATTACTGAATTTTTCAAGTTGACCGGACTCGTAACTCCAGCAATTTTTAACCGATGAACTTGAAATTTTAAAAATGTCTTGAAATATGCATTGTCTATTACGTAGGACTTTTTTTTATAATGCGTAGCTCATTTGTTATAAACAATTATCTGACAATTTTTTAGGCAAGTTTTTCACTTTTCACTTTAGAAGAGCGCTATTTGGCCAAAAATCAATATATCGCAAATATCCTACGTACTTCTATAGCAGTTAAGTATATATTAATTGAAAAAATCCATTAGCTCATTATAATTGAAAAAATTACATGAGCTTTTGGTCCAGTTGTCGACCTTGAAAAAGACGTCGTCGCAAAAACCCTGCACAGACACCATTTTATAATAAATCGCTTCAAAAAACTTATTTTGAACAGTCCCCGATAGAGGTAATAAAATCACGTTTCTGTTATCTCGATTTATTTTGTAGTAACGGGTGTTTTTTTTAGAGGTATAGAACTTTTTTTACTGGCGGCCTTTTTGTCAGCTGTCACCTGTCATTGATTTATTTTTAGTTTGGTTTGGCATTTCAACATGAATAGACTGACGCCTGAACATCGCTTCCAAATTGTGCAAATTTCTTTTGAAAATCATAGCCGTTGATTCCGATTTTCATAAGCGAATTTTGTTTAGCGATGAAGCTCAGTTTTGATTGAATGGATACGTTAATAAACAAAACTGCCGTATTTAGAGTTATAATAATCCCGTGAATTGCCCTCCAAGATCGTGCGATTTAACGCCGCTTGACTATTTTCTGTGGAGATATGTGAAGTCGCTGGTCTGCGCCAATAAACCCGAAACGACGATTGACCACTTGGAGGACGAAATTCGGCGCGTAATTGCCGATATACGGCCACAAATGTTGGAAAAAGTCATCGAAAATTGGACCTCCAGATTAGACTACGTCCCAGCCAGCCGTGGTGATCATATGACAGAAATCGTATTTAAATTATAATGCGAGAAGATTGTCTTCCGAATAAAGTAAATTTCATATCAATAAAAATAATCATTTTTGTTTTATTCCATTTCAATGTTCTATACCTCTTAAAAAACACCCTTTATTTCTGGAAAAAATCCCCAAAAAACCCATTTTTTCAGCCTCTAGGCTGTTGGGCCTAACCCCTTAACATCAAGTTTTTCGGTCAAAATAACTTCCTAAGACTTCAAAACGTTGCGGTCTGATATTGTTCGAATTTCACCAAAACCAGTTACTCACTGAAATAAACAACTCACGGAAAATCAAAGAATATTCTTTCGACTTGCTCTAAATTTTGAGAGTCTGATACTTTGACACTTAGTTACAATTAGTTAATAAACCAGGACTCTGTTACTTTCAGGACTACTATCGTCTATATTCTAGATACTAAAAATAAAAGTGTTAAAAAACATAAAAAGTATTGTAAGACAATTGTAAAATGAAGTTATTCTTAAATCGCTAAAAGCGAAGTTAACTGATAGATAATTAAACGATAATCGACCAAAAAGTGGCTGAATTCAAGCCCAGGCAGAATCATTATTTCTGGCGGAGTAAAATTTATGAAAAAATTTTAATTCTAAGAAGTATCTGTTCGTTAGTAATTTGATGTGAAATTTAGGTTTTAAATTTTCTTGACGATAAGAGAATTTAGTTTGAAACATTTCTTCTACTGAACTAACATCAATCAATTTTTGTTTCCTGAAAATAAAGTTTGATTATTTCTCTATTTATTAATTTTTAATTGAAGCTCTTTTTGCGATAAGGGACATATTTTAAGGTAATCAAGTTCAACTCACATGCTCATATGATTTGGGGGTGACACCCAAAAGCTACCAAGGACTATATATACTATGGCGTTATAGATCGTAGAAGATGCAATTAACCTTCGTATAAAAGCATCGGAGAAATACGACATTCCAACAGAAAGAAGGATTCATCGTAGAAAACGAATGGCTGGTGAGCTAGCAACTGATGCAGGACTTTCACTACGGAAAGACTTGTTCGAGTGCCTTGATCAATTCATCACTGAACTTCGAACAAGAACAGAGTCTAGTAAGGAGGTGGCTCCATTGTATAATGTTGCAAAGGCGCATACTCTACTTTAAGCAAACATTAATGATTTGAAAATAGCTGTTTCAAAATTTGCTTGTGCTTATGATGAGGTGTCAGAGTCAGAACTTCTCTGAGATACCAAAAATGAGAACTCATTTGAAAGAGGCTAAAGTGACAACATCTAATTGGTTATCTTTAGACTTTATGAAATTCATCCCTGAAAAGGACTTTGCAGCATCTCTTCCGAATCTCATTGTCGCATTTAAAATGTTTACGACAGTGTGTGTATAAGTTGCGTCATGTGAAAGGAGTTTTAGTAAGTTTAAATTAAGTAAAAACTACTTGCGGCAACAATGACGGAAAAGAGGCTCAACAATTTGGGAATCTTAACAATTGAACATGAGGCGACCCAGCAAATACATTTTAAAGACGGTATCAGCGAATTTCCTGCCTAAAAAAGGAAGAAGACGTTTTATTTATATTTTTTTTTTGTTATATTGGGTTTGACCTTTGGCCGTCTACCAGGTTGACAAAGTATAAAGTTAGTTTCGAATTAAAAATTTAAAAATCTCCTTCTACTATTCGCTTTTTGTAACGAAGTGCCGCCCCAGGTGCCATCCATGCCAGCTACGCTTCTGCTAAACTTAATTGTAATTTTGTGTGACTTTAAGGAGTGATTGATAAATAAAATGATACTCTATTTTGACTTTCTTTCTTATAAAACGAAAGCGCCAACGCAAATTGATAAAAATCATTTTTTTTATATAATTTTTCCTACTAGTCCTTGACTTCTTTTAAATTTGCATTTTTTAAAATGTAAATAAAGAGAATTGCAACTTGTTGTACTATGTTCAATAGGACCTGTGCAGCTCTTAAATTTAAATTAAAAGTGACTTTTAAAACAAAATGCAATTTATATGTCAAGAAAGGCAGCCAGTGTCCAGTCACAGCAAATTGAACTGAAGTACAAAGTTGCTCAAGTGAATAATTGCATGAGAAGCATGTGGTGGTGGACGTTCTGAATGTTGCTTCGTTTTTTGTGCTTTCAGCTGGGAAACTATGTCGTAAAAAAGCAATCAAATTGCTTTTCCAAACAAAACGAAGCAAAAACAAAGCTTTTATTTTTTGAAGGGTTGTCACAGATTTGAAAATTGCCAATAGCAAAGTTTAAGTTTAAAGAAAAAATTAACTTTGTTGATATGAAATTATAAATGACATCCAATGGAAAGCTAATACTCTTGTGGTATTAGATAAAATGGAGGATCGAACACTGAATGACTTTATTGATGGAACCTAATAGTAAGCTTCTCCTAAATAAATTAAAAATGAAGCAAAGTTTTGAAGAATGATTTTAAGATGAGTATCTATTCAACCACATTTTGTTGATGTGCCATGAGTGAGAAATAACATTTTATATTTGTTTTTGCTAAATATAAAAATATTATTCCTGCCTTTCAATTTTCGATAAAAAAACATGATGAAATGTTAAACTTTTTATTTAAAAGCCATTCCATTATATTCTTTTGCAGAGAGAAATTCTTCTTTAGATAGGAATTCTGTGGCAGAAACAAACTTTGCAAAGCATCGCATCGGTAGTCGGTCAAATATCGTGTATTCAAAACCAATTGGTACACCTTTTAAAAACCCTGCATATCTTTACTCCTGCATAATTATCTATAAAAAGAACCGAGGCATCCTATAAAGAAAGGACGGGTTTTTGAGGTTCGTTTACTGGTACCGAAACCATTCTCATTTATGAAAGTGAGTGCACGTAGAATGCAATTGTTCCGCAAGCTCGATTCAAATAATTCAAACCTGATCAAGCGTTTACACAATTTCGAACTTTTCTAGTATAATGCATGAATTGTGCTTAGTGTTCCGGATCGCTTTTGAGGTAGAAAGACCAATAAAAATTTATTTTCCATAGACTGCTTGACAGTTCTGTTGCGATGGTTATGAATTTCAGTGTAAACATTTAAGGCGTAATCGATTCACTAACGTAACATACTCGTAGCATGTTAAAATGAACATTATTCTTTTTTGTGAATCCATTTACAATAGGATTCCAAATATGAGAGTAACATTTTCAGTATCTATGTATACTCGTATGAGGCATGTTTCATTTATGAATAAAAATATGTACCTTATCGTTTATATGCTTTGATGTCGATTCTTATGGCAACCAGCTATGGCTGAGTGCTGCAGGAATCTCCTATGGCTAGCAAATGGTTGTTATATTGACATCAATTATTTTTCTACTCAGCAGTTGGATGTCATCTACAATTTGACGGCTCATACACATTCCTTAGCTTTTGTATTTACATTAAGAGTAGCATATTCTCTATTCGCCATAGACTGTTTCTGTAAACAGAGTAAAAATTTAATAAAAAGTAGAAAACACCTCACAAATCGAAAATTTTTGCTCCTGTTGATAAATTTTTGATGCAGCCTGCTTTCTACTTTTATATGAGTAATTTTTATTAACTGTTTTGCAAAAAGGATAAATTGAAAAAAAAAAAAAAAAATGAGTACGTTGTAAGTAGTAGCTATAACAGTATTGCTGTGGCCACCTTGTTTATGAGTTTCTTTGAATTAACATGACTCCATTTTCTCCGACTCTTTTCTTTTTTTCAAAGCCTACCCTTATCTTGTGAGGAAGCTTTTTATCAAAGGCTGAGGTAGGCTCAACGCATCCAAGGTTTTTTTTAAAGAAGAAGCAAAACTTAAGTTTAATGAAGTTAGTTTTATTTCCGATATTAAAAATAATAACTTTCGTATAAACTTTAGTACAATGGTTTTAAGATTTTATTTAATTTCCTAAAGTACTCTAATGTATCGGGTAGGCTTAGATAGGTGAGAGTGTGGCTGCTTCTGATTAGGACAGTTCCACCCTGAGGTCTGGCTGGAATGTTGACCTTTGGAGGAGGTTCAGTTGGGATCCCCGGCCTTGGGTTTCGGGTTGCAATGGTAATGGTTCTGGGTCTCTAAGTCCTCGGAATAGTACTGGATCTCTGTACTCCTCTCCTGGTGTGATGATTCCTATAATGAGACTAGAACACATTATGGTTTACCCTGAGATGACAGGAGCCACTAAATTCCCAACGAGATAGCGTTGGACACTATTATGCTCACCAGAACCATTCCTAGATGACCTCTCACTTGCCACGGTCGGCGCAGACTCACTTTTCATAACTAACTGTTTACTATTTTTATTGAACAGATATATATACAATTGGTTCTTAATTCTAAGATTACATTACATTTAGATATATTTTGTTTTGTTGGCACAGAAGGGGCTTGACTTTAAATAATGTGTTGTTTGCTAAAATAATTATAATTATTGCATTTTTATTCTATCACATGAAATGATTTATTTTCATTTTAGTAAATGAAAAATTTAAATTGTTCTTCAAAAAAAAAGAATTGAAATAAGTTAAATTAGTACAATTATAAATTTCTTTTTATTTGTATTAGTTTGTGCTATTCATAAGTTCTTGTTCCAATATATTAAATTGTATTTTGAATTAAGTACCTAACGTTAACTTATATCAAACTAAAAAAAACTTTAGAAACAAAGAAATTGTTTATATATCTATGTATGTATCAAATACACCTCTTGTTATTTTAGTTTTAAGTTCTAGTCATTATTAGTTTTAAGTTAGGCCTTTAAGAGCCACAATGTGAACGTATGCCGGGAGCAAGTATACGATGAATAAATTAAGAGAAAACATTTTGAACTATGTAACCTCATTAAAGAAAAAAGCTGTAACCTTTTTACTAACGAAAACTTATAAGCCAGACATACTTTATAAAGTCGGCAGCATCATAACAAAAAAATTGTAATCAAAACTAAACTTGTGAATTTAAGTCTCAATAAAGAAAACTGAACTGAACTGAACTATAATTATTGCCTATGATAAGAAAAAAAATATATATTTATAAGGTTATTAAAAAATCTCGGGTTGTTCAGATCCGGTTTTCTTTATGTTGAAGGGGGTTTGTGTGGCCACTAGCCACGGTGATATGCTGAGGCTGCTACCTCGTAAAAGGGTATTGCCTCTTCGTCACTGATTGAAATGATTTCTTCGTCCAGTAATGCCATCATATCTAAGTATCGCTGCTCGGGATGTCTCTCTTCGCTTGTCAAGCTCCTCACCAGTGGATTGGGGTGGTTGTTCTGGTTGTTGGTTATTTTCCTTGCAGCGTACAAAATGAATCTGTCGATGGGAAGGACTCCTGATGCTTCGTATAGCTTTTTGTTGCTGAAGTACCTCTGTCGTTGACGGTCAAAGTTGAGTCCTGTAAAAATCCTCAGAATTTTCCTCTCAAATGCTCCGAGCTTTTTCATGCTGGTTTTGGATATACTGAACCAAGCAGGGAAGCAGTAAGTGATGATTGGTCTGAGGAGCTGTTTGTATAACAGCAACTTTGTCTTCTGGCTGAGTCCGTTCCTTCTTCGCATTAGGGAGTGTATGAGGTGGAAGGTGTAGTGTGCCTTTTTAAGCACTGCTATTGCATGTGGGTTCAAGCGAAACCTCGTTTTTCATGTTTTGGCTTGGTTGTCTTGTACACCTTTCGACGGCAACTGGGTGTAAGTTGTTCTGGTGAACGAACTCAAAATGAAAAATTTCATTCAATGTACATATTGAAACTGAAGCGCCTGTAGTGTTGTTGTGTTGCGGTATATATCGGGCATTGTATGATTAGTTTGATTTGGTTGTGTCGTATGGTTGATATGGAGGTGAATTTGTAATGGTTCATTACAGTCTAGAACTTCTAACTCTCTAACTCTAAACCTAAACCTCTAAACTGTCAATCAAATCGAAATCCATTGCGGCGTTATGGAGAGTGTAAAATTGGCTGTCGGTGTAATTACATCAAGACCGCGGATGCTGCCAATTTAAACTATCGTCTATTTTTACATTCCAATCATTACACTCCAAAGAGCGATTGATTGGAGATCAGTTTTGGTTTCTTCTCACATCTAAAAAGTTTCAAAATGTTTCCTCTTATTTTCTGTGGATCGACGCGACGGTGTGGGTCGTGTTGGTTCGTTTAACGCCGACTTTTTTCAGTCATTTCTGATAAGAAGCGGTTTCCCATTCGTCAATCTAAAATGAACTCATTACAGTCATTTCAGTTGGAAATGTCCTGGCGTTGCCAGAGTTATGTTATTAATTAGTATTGGCTTATGATCAACGCAAGCGAATTTTAACCAATAATTTTCCCAACTCGCGCAAACTCTGGCAATGCCATGAGTTTTAAACTTAAACGACTGCAATAAGTCTGAAAAACAAACCTTTAAGACCTTTTTTTTACTTAAATTACTCAAAATGCGGTGTTAAACTAGCCACCACGATCCTACAAGACCTTCTTGGGCGCTAATAGACACTTCTTAATTTATATTTAACAACACCTAGATACATTTTTTGGAACATAAGGATAAATGAATGCTGTCACAACATGTTTACTAGGTAAAACTAATCTCAAACTGTTGGTAAAAGCTGTTTCACGGCATTGTGGCTAGGTTTATCTTTACAGTTTGTCCCGACGAACAGCAATATTTTCAAACACGCCAAAAAAGCAAGGATGAAGAAAAATCAAATAAAAATAAGCGGAATTGGAAAAGAGAGTGAGAGTGAAAGAAGTAAAGTCATACTTTTAAAGAGCTCCTGTTTATCTCGCTTTTGTTAGTTAATTCAAATCTTAAATAATGTCCTCTAACTTCAAAAACAGTATTAAGGTATATTAACATTTGAAAAATGTGAAATCCATTCCTTAAGTTAACTAAAAGGTTGGATAAATTTAAAGTCCATTTTTTTTTGGCTGTGTGGCTGGTTTTTTTATGCAATCAAAGCGGAAATTGGGGAAAATATCTCCAATCAAACCCCCAAAAAGCAAAATATCTGCGCCACAAAAAAAAAAACTCTTCGAACAAAAACACAAATATGAATACATCATCGCAAATAAACGACATTAAATCTATTGTTGCTGTCTCAAAGAAAATTTGAAGAATATTTCAACCAACATTAGCGTTATCTCCGTCGAAATACAGCTCTTGGGGTCTCAAAACAAATACCTTTCGGGTCGCTTGGCTGCTGTTGAGAGCTATTGTGAAGCACTGGAGAAACAAATGGAGTTTTTTTCACGAAGAATCGCATGAGAACACAGTTGTAATGCATTTGGCGCCAGATGAGAAAACTGACAAGGATACTCTAGCAAAACAAACTTGCCTTAGCCTTCTCAATCTGGATATAAATACACAATTATCATATGAGAAGTCTAGGGAATTTGTCAACCGACACAACAACGAAACCACTATGGTATTAAAATTCGACGACAAAGCCACGGCACAGAATATTCTAAATGCTGGGCCAAAGTTAAAAGGTACAGGAGTTGTGTTTCACCGAGAACAGTCATTTATCTACCGGAAGAAAAGCAAAGCTCTATACGAATTAAAATCTAAGCTTATTGAGAAGAATCCGAATATAAGACTGCTAATTAGAGGATCGAAGATTCAAATATCTGACTCCTTATTTTCCTACGATTCTTTACGAGGTCTAAAAATAACAACAAGCGAAGAACTGTCATTTGCCAAAAAAAACCTTCAGCAAGGATGCAATGTGCTAGTGCTAGCAACCAAAGGGCTATAAAATAAAAAAGTAAAACGCAACAGTAAAAGCAATTAAAAAATCACCGTTTAAAGAGCCATTAAAGCAAACTGCTCTTTTTTCGTTCAACACAGTCTGCCTTGAACAGTTTTCCAACAGCTTATTACGGTGAATTCATAAGTTTTTAATCAAAATGATTTAACACAAAGGAAATGCAAACAAAGTAATATTCTTCGAAACGTTACAGCATCATTATCTCCATTTAATTGATTATATTTTAAAAAAGTTTGAGTATTTAAAAATATGATTTATTAATCTTTAATCTCATCACTGAATTTCAATGAAAAACAAACAATATAAATATGTACACACATAAGCAGTAGGTTCCGCATCGAACCGAAGTTTTAACCTTTTTAAGGGTCACTCATGTTTGAAAGGTATGCCTATCTAAACAGACGGATTTTCTGAAATGCTTATTATTAATCATTTTTTTCATGTCTCCGGAACAGGAGTATAATGTAAACACGTCATTATTGAGAGTTTATTTTCCTTTTTTACTTTTCATCGATTGAGTTCTTAAAACTTCCGGCTGAAGCAAAGTTAATAATATTCAGATATTATGGAACAAATAAATTTGAGTGAAACTACGTCAAAAGCAGAAGTAATGATTACCCACAGTTGAAATTCTACAAGAGCTTGTAGGTGTGGATCGATATTTGTTGTATTGAAAGTATTTATAGGTAATGAAAATAGCAAACTTGTAGTAACCCGTTATAAATCAAAAGTGCGTAAAAGTTTTAAAAAGTTTTCCGTTCGTTGGAAGTAATTTAAATATCATATTTCCGGCTAAGGATTTTGCCGAGTAGTTTAAGTGAAAAAGAGTAAATTTGATTTGAAAAACAAAGCCCTAGCCGATTGAGTACACACAAATTCACTCAAGCAAAATGTTTATTACGAACTTTGTTTTAGAAGAACCTGAATGAAAAAGATTTTTTTCCTTGATGTTTCTGTGATTTGAGTTCCGTACCACCCACGTATCAGGCAGACATGGTACGCCACGGGAACCTTTCAAAAAAATATGCAACTTTATCATAACTAATTCGATATTGTTGTCAGGCACTTAGTAAGCTCTCCTTCTATTCATATCTCATCTAATAAAGTACGTATCATGTGGGGTACGAAAAGGACTTCTCCCAAATTGTTTGCTTAGTGGTTAGCCTGTTCTTATTCAATTTTCAAATATTCGAATTCTTAATATTCAAACGCGAAACCGTTTCATTCTAACGTAATGATGATTATCGGCAAATCTATTGAATCACTGCATCACCTAAAATCTATCTCATATCTTGTAGATGTTTTTTTTTTTTTTTTTCAAAGTCCAGTGATCCTTTATTTGTGTTTATGAAAATTCGTATGAAAGACAGCCAAATATACAAGCATATTAAAAACAAGGAGGCTTGATGATGCAATCTAAGTTCAATACCGCGCACTGCAAAGGCGAATGGGAAGGCAATTATTCTTTGAAAATCACAAAACTCACAAAGGAAAACAGAAGATATTGCTTACACTTGGAAATTAAAACTATTGCATGAGAATTCATAATAAAGTAAATCAAACTCCGCTGTTTTTTCAGGCATATGCATAAGAGTTCGTTCAGTAGAAATGTATTAGATGATGGATAAGTAAACCAGGTTAGGTTAGGTTAGGTGGAAGTGGCTGTCAGCCGATAAGTACATTGCCTGACACACTTAGGCCGCACACTTAGATACCACAGAGATCAGCAAGTTAATACTGCTCTCCGAAACCCGATGTAAGATTAACGAGTTGATCACTTATTAATCTTCCATTACGGGACAAGCCGGTTAATGACCTGCTAGTCGAACCACGCGGAACTTTTAATGTATTTCGAAAGACCTTTAAAGTCTATGTAAACTAAGTCGCTAGTATCATCGAAGAAGAATTCACCGAGATGAGTTTTCCTCCTATGAAGCAGTGCAGGGCATGAGCAAAGAAGGTGTTGAACGGTTTCTTCCTCCTCCTCGTTCATGCAGCTTCTGTAGAAATCATTGGAAAACACACCAAGTCTTTTGGCGTGTCTCCCTATTAGACAGTGTCCCGTAATAACACCTATGGCAGAACCTAGATACAGATGTTTTTCTATGTGGTCGTGCCCTTTTAGCTAGTTCGTCTGCCATACAGTTGCCTGGCATGTCTCTATGCCCTGGCACCCATGAAAGGTGAATGTTGAACTGATTTGACATCTCCCTTAGAGACATCTGACAATTTTGAACCGTGATGGATTTTATAGAGACAGAGGCAAGAGATTTAAGAGCATCTTGACTGTTCGAGAAGATTCGAATATCCGTTGAGGATATGACGTTTTTTTTGAGCCAAGACAGCACCTCCTTAATCGCCAGAATTTCCGCTTGGAACACACTACAATGATCGGATAGGTGGAAGAAAAGACTGAGATTCAGTTTTTCTGAGTAGATTCCACTTCCCACACCTTCGCTGGTTCTTGAACCATCGGTGTAGAAGTGTATTGCTTCATTTTTTAAAAGAGTGCCATTTTTCCAAGCTTCTCTTGAAGGTATGATTACTTGGTAATTGTTGTCAAACACCAACTTGGGGGTGGTGTAGTCGGATCGATTCGGTAAGAATTTAAAGTTATCTAGAATCGTAGTGTGGCCGATTTGATTATTGGTCCACTGTGATGTAGCTCTGAGTCGAGTAGCTGAGCTAGCTGCGACTTGTTTGTTGAAGATATCTTGGGGTACATTGAGGGCGTCCGATGGATTTGTCCTCAGTGCGCCACTAATACACAGACTAGCCGTTCTTTGAACTTTGGCCAGCTTGTTGTAGTTGATCATATTGTCTAGTGCTGTACACCAGACTATCACCCCGTATGTGAGTATCGGTCTAATTACCGAGGTAAACAGCCAATGGGTGATTTGGGGGGGGGAGAAATCCCTTTTCCCACCAATGGCTTTTTTTACAGGAGAAGAGTGCCACTTTGGCTTTATTTACTCTTTCCTCAATATTCGTTTTCCAGGTCAGTTTGTTGTCAAAAATGAGACCTAGATATTTAGCTTGATTCAACATTGTGAGAGTTACCCCTTTAATAGTTGGGGGTCTGAAGTACGGAATTTTGTATTTCTTAATAGAGAGAACAAATTCTGTTTTGTGTTGATTGAAGTTCAGACCAAAAGAGGAACGACAGCAGTTGCAATTTGCAAAACCGTTTATAAATAAATGAATAAGGAGGCGCAACAGAGCGGGAGGTCCCGGGGGTTTGCCTTGAGGAAATTTTAATACCAACAAGCACCATCAATTTTATTTTATTTTAACTGACCCGACCGACTTACTTAGCTTGTGTCCTACGGTGATTTAGTGCACAGCATTAGCACAAAGCGTTTGTTGGAGTAATCGGTATTGAGATCTTTAGCCCGCCATTTTGCAATATGGGGATGAAATAAAATTTGTGTTACTAAGCATGTTGAAAAAATTTCGGAAATCTGTCCAGCAGTTTTTAAGAGTCCATTTATATTCCCGTTCTCTTCACTATCATTTTAAAAAGCCTCCACAAGATTCTTTGTCTTTCTACATAAAATTGTATCTTTCATTAGTAGTTGCAAAAGCTCTGAAAACCCTTATTTTTCAAACCTTAGTACTCTTAAAGAGTCTAACATTTACACGACAGTGTTCTTAAGTAAAAGCACAGTTACAAATGCACTTACTTCTGTACTGAAAGAGAATGCAATAAAAGTTGATGGTTCCTTGTAATTTTTATTGCAAATAAGTGTTGGTGAGCATAATTGCATTCAATAAATAAAACTTAGTGAAGGGTGTCTTCTGCAAGAGTTGTTTGCTTGTGAAAGAAAAGCTCATAAAAAATAATTTCATTCATTAAATGCATTAGATTTGAATCATTTCCATTGTCGACATAAGTCTGGTCACGCATTCGTGTGAATTCATATTTGCAACATTATGAAATGGGAATTGAGAACAATACCGCGGTCATAAATTAAATTTCCCCAATGGCAGTCCATTAGATTGTGTGCTTTGTTTTGGAAAACAATAACTAAGTTCTAACTCATGTGCAGAAATTTATTTAATAAAACTCTTGGAATTACAAAATGTAGTTGCCTTTAGGATACAGAGCATTCCGGGCCTTTCCTTTTTGAGAGGATTTGAGAATAAATTTTTTTTTTTTGAAAATAATTTTTTTTAAACGTCTATTCAATTTAGTTATATTACTAAATTTTAGAATATTCAAATCATTAAGTCCAACGCAAAACAATAAATATGGGTACTTTTTTGCAGTTAGTACTGATCCAGTTTCTCGAAGCCTTCGAAAGGTATTTCCAAAAACATTTTGAGAAGGAAGTCGTCTCTTAGGATAAGGTTCTTTGAATATCTTAGTTATGCTCTTCTTGAATTTTCATTGTAAAACCCATATACGAATAAAATGTCTGCGTATTCTTCTTTCGTAAATGAAGGCATTTCAAAAAGCTCTCTGATCAAACGACGACTTATTTACCCTTATTTATTGATGATTTAAGTTTGAGGTATGAATCCTCAATCTCCCTGAGAAGTAAGTCAATTAGGATTTTGGTAACAGATCAAAGACACTGTTTACTCTTTTCGTCATAAAATTTACCTTAAAGCAATCAATTCATGGAAAACTACTCCCATTGCAAGTAGTTCAGTTGCAATAAAAGTCCGAACGAAATCCAAAAATAGATGTTTGACTTGTTTTGTAATTTTTCAAATATCAGAACATGTGTCCTTTTTGTTCATCTGTAAAAAATAAAGAAACTCTACGTGATGTCAAAGTTGAGAAACCAGACTTTACTGTAAAATAATTTTTTGTTAATTTCCATATTCAGAAGAGCTTTGTTTGTCAATCGAAGGGACTCATAAGTATGAGGGGAGCTTGATAAATCAGTGAGTTTTTGAATGAAAAATAATATTTTTTCTAACATATACATCTCCTTTTAGCTCAATACTGTTAGTCCGGTGGTTTCTTCCAATTATGTAATAGTTTTCTCAAAGCCCTCAAAATAGGCATTTGTTTCAGTGATGACTTCTTCATTCAGACACGCATCTCTTACCATTTATCTATTTCTTCAGATTTGGAAACAGGCAATAGTCGCAAGTCGCGACTATTTCCTGCTGGAGAGAATATGCTGGATTTTTGCATTGCATTGCAGTGACTACGCATTTTTGCACCCTGGTCGAGAGTGCGGATAGCTTTTTCATATCCAAATATTCATATAACATGTGGTGTACTCGCTCAGTAGAGTAGAGATTTCTTCAGTCTCAGCCACCTCACGCTCTTTCATTCTCCGATCGTCCAATATCAGTCTATGGAAGTTGATAATTGATCATCGCTTGTGCTGATACTACCACAACGGAACTCTGAAAAACTTTTTACCATGTAAATTGATAGTGCAGAGACCTCATAGTACTTATCAAATCTTTCCTTGGTTTCTGCAATTGTTTTT
Source organism: Melanostoma mellinum (assembly GCA_914767635.1). Classification (NCBI taxonomy): domain Eukaryota; kingdom Metazoa; phylum Arthropoda; class Insecta; order Diptera; family Syrphidae; genus Melanostoma; species Melanostoma mellinum. The sequence goes on from OU612059.1 coordinate 5,410,399, forward strand.
TCACGCAAAAAATAATCCTAAATCAGGACATGAAATTCACTATTCTCCTTTTTGATTCATTTTCACGAGAATACTTAAAAGGCAAATCTTGCCAATAAATTGACAGTAGTCTATAAATAGATAGATGACAGTTAACGGGACCAGTTTCAAATTTAAAATAATTGCGCGCGAAAATCAAAAATTCACGGGCTTATCAAACAGCCCTCGTATATTACCCCGGGGCTACACGATCAAGATATGGTAAGCCATTTACAATACATTTAAACTTTTTTACATACACAACCAAACTTTTCGAAATTGAAACCCAACTGGTATGGAATATACAGCTTCATCAAAAAAATCCTCAAAAATGAAAATGAATTAAAGAAATAAAACTAAAACTGCTGTAAAGGTATATAGAATATTAAAAAAATTATTTCTAAGGTTTTTGTTTATGCTATTCGGAAATCAAATAATAAAAAAATTTATTGAAAGCCAATTGCCTGGCAAATTGTAGGTCGCCTACGTCATATCCGAAACAGGGATAGGAATTTGAAAGATTATGTATGTGAGCCGATTGCTTGCCATTTGTTGATCGTGTAGCCACAGAGTTAGGTTCGTTCGTTGAATTTTAAAACTTTTTTTCAACCCTGGGGTTGACGCATTTTTTCTTGACAACCCTATTAGTTGTAAAAAAAAACTGGGGTTTCCAATCCTAAAAAAACGCTAGGCCACAAACTCAGCACACATCCCTGTCATTTGAATAAAATACATGACATTTGACAATCCTCAACTCCCCCCAGCAAAAACCTAGGCCAAGTTGAGGACAGATCCAGGTCAAGTCCAGGGCACAAAAAACACTCAATTTGACATTCAGGGCGAGTTTAGGTTTTTCAAAAAACACTTTGTGGCTTCAACGAATGAAGCTTATTAAACTTTGTACTAATACCACCTTACCACTGGAGAGGGGATAGCAATAGCGCAAAATAAAATCAAAATAAAAGATCAAGAGAACTCAAATATGATTCCGAGCACTTGGATTACCAGTTGAGCTTCCCTCAGGTGCAATTCATTGTGGAATATGATTACAAGGTCTTACATACTCAGCTTCATTGCTTTCACCTTTACCAGACAAAAACAAATTTATTTTCCCATGTCTCGACTCTTAAAATCACACACTTTATTAAACCAATTTAGGAACGTGTTGGTGGCCTAATACCTTGAGTTAAAAAGATAATAAAAATACTTCTTAATTGGCTACGCTTAGACTTCCCAGTATAGTCCAAATGTGTAAAGTTCAGAGCTCTGATGTACGCACGAAAACACAAAAAAAAAAAACCAATCTTAGACTTTCACTCACAATTCCGTGTGTTATAATTTGATTAAATCAATTAGAACATTATTCTCCACCACGATCGTGATGGTTGTGATTTCTTTAACTGAATTTATTCTTAAACAGACTTTAAGCTGTGAAGCGAGTGCGCTAGTTACTTCTTCTGTCGTAATGTCTCGTGTCAATAAGTGTTGAATTGATTGTAAAGCATTGCTGATGTTGATGTTGATAATTGAATTATATCATTTGAACATGGTCGCGGGTTCAAAAACACTGATCGTTTTGTGGACAATACCAACATAATAAAGTGTATATTTTCAGGAGAGTTTAATTTTAGAAAAAAGCAAATTACTGAGACTGAAATCAATCATCATTTAGTGTTAAAAAAATGAACACTGTGTTGAGTGTGAATATAGTGTGGACATGATAGTGACGTTGAGTGTGAAAATAACCAGAACATTCTCACGAAAGTTTGTTTTGCGGTGGGATGTAATTAATCATATTGCGTATGTTCACATGTGTTTGCTTCGTTATTCTACGAAAAGTTGAACTAAAAAAATAACTATGAAGTTGCATTAATTGCCATTCAATGCTGAATTTTAAACTAAGTGAGTAGGTTTAAAGAGAATTCCTATTTTTATTTACTAATAAGATATAGTTTAATTTGACTTCAATATCAAAGCAAAGTTAACATTTGCTGTGGAAATCTGTTTGAATATTTTCAATCGAATTTTTTTTTTTAAAAAGCCGGTTGTTTCTCTGTGTATTGCAAGGAAAATTGAATACCCCGAAGTACAATTAGCCGTGTTTTTGGAACTGATATCCAAAGCAAGCTTCATGCATATAAAAGGAGTACTTATTCAGATGCTTTCACCGCTGATAGGCAGCAATTTTATTTTAAATAAAATTATATTCCATAAACAGAAGATGTTTGACAGTGACGCAAAACACGAAACGAGAGTGACCTGTCAGATCCACTTTGCTATCAAATATCTGTGATATTGTGATATTGTAGGCATTATCAAGGAAAATGAATTATTTTAACTTAAGATCTACGATTGTAAAATTATTTGCTTATCGGTACTACAATTTACAATTTGGAAGCTAAAAGCGCATTACGTTTTCTTTTTTTTTTGGAAGTCGGAGATCAAGACACAAAGTACTTCACAAAAAATATCTTGTTGACGAACCGCCTCGAATCTTCTTCTTTTTCATTTCCGGCGTTACGAGTAGTGATCTTGAAGCGATCACAACTCTCCCACTTTTCCGCTTCACACTAGTGATCCGCCTGTGGGGTACGCCATGTTGACCTCTGCTGCTGTTTTTGCATTTGCTTGTACCAGGTGTGTTTTGGCCTGCCTTTTCTTTTTCGTCGCGAATTTGTTGAAACGTTGTACGATATTGCTTTTTTAACGGGGCTCTGCGGATCTCTCCTTTGTACATGACAATACCAACTGAGCCGGTCGTGCTGAATTTTGTCCAAGATGGTACTTTTGACATGAAGGCTTCCACGGATCTTAGTACTTCTAATTCGATCAAGTTTTGTTACTCCTGCTGTCATCCGAAGCATCTTCATTTCGGCTGCCGTCAATTTGCTCTCATACTTTTTGTACATTGTCCAACATTGTGAACCGTATGTCAGAGCTGGACGGACAACTGCTGTGTAGAGTCTTCCCTTCAGCTTAGGGGGCATTTTTCGATCACAGAAGATAGCGGAGTTTTCTCGCCACTTCATCCACCCTACGCTTACTCGATGATTGATGTCGTCATCACAAGTTGCTTCACTATTGATCATAAATCCCAGATATTTAAACTTTTCACACTTGGGAAGCACATTTCCATTCAAATAAATGTCTGGAATAGGCTTGTCTGGATCAGAAAAAGGGCAGCACAGGTATTCAGTCTTTTTAGCGCTAATACGGTACCCATTTCCTTCCAGAACATCAATCCAAACGTCAAGTGCCCGTTGCAGGGATGTAGGATCCTCGCTTATGATGGCTCCATCGTCAGCAAAGAATAATTGTTGTACTTTATTGTCCGTTACTTTTCCTTCGAGCAAATAATCCATAATATTACGAACCGCCTCGAATACCAGACGTAAATGGCCAAGCTGAAAACATCTTAGACATGTCTCTTATCTTTGGCTAGATATGATAGATTCACTCTAAGTGTATTATCGCCCCTAGGTACATCAGCTCATTCTGCCACAACTTAAAACTTTTTCCTGCCAAAAAAGTCCAGCTATGGAAAAAGCCATCAAAAGAACTGCTTTTCGATACGAGAAAGCCAATTTTACTACCATGAAGGTAGTAAAAATGTATCAATAGTTTATTAAAGAACTTTTACTGGTCACTATGCTTCCTCATTACTAATGAAGACTATAAAGCCGACATTTTATGCCGAATAGGGTAAAATTTTTAAGATCCAAGGAAAAGTAATGGTTTGATTTGAGCTGGAAGGAAGCTATCATTGTAAGAAAAGTAATCTTGAGATGCCATAAAACCAGCTCACTCGGAAAGCTTGCAACTTCCATATTCGTAAAGCGTAAGCAATACTATCACGCCCTGAAGGTAGTAAAAATGTTTGATCATATGGAGTGAAGTCGCAAAAATCGACCATGATTCCAACCCTTCCAGTAATCCAAAACGAAACAAAAAAAAAAAAGGAACAAAAAAGGTTGATTATTAATCTGGAAGAATGTCGCTATGGTCGGAACAGCGGGAAATTTGAAACACAATTTTTTTTTTCAAAATGGCGACTGTCTAAAAAAAACAATTCCTCGTTACTTTATTGGACTTTTTGAATTTTAAAAAAATGGAATTTGGAGATGAGCGTAGTTTCGACCATAGAAAATACCAATTCTTCTCTTTTTTCTAAGATCATGTAAACGATGATTGATTTACTAACTCAAGAAACATATTGAAGAGTGAAAAGTTCTGAATGACCAGCATTACGTCTTTGGTAGCAATAGGTTATATGATGGTATACGACTATTTCACCCGAAGAGTTGAACAAATGCTTACATCGTTTTGGAGATGGTAAGATTACTGCGTTTGATATTTTTAAGTTTGGCACAAAGCCGTATGGTATCCGTCGCATGATGGTTAGCATGTCCACCTGCTAACCCAGAGGTATCCCAGCAGAGGCAAAAATGTTTTTTCACGGGTATCGCATTTCGCGAGGAATTGGCAAGTCCTCCGTTAGTTAATTCACTGCCATGAAAAGCGCTTTCTCAATTAGCCGTTCGGAACCGGCAGAAAATTGTAGGTCCCCTCCATTCCCTCACAAGGCATGGTTGTGAAAAATGCGCTAGTCCTAGGGGCTCCTCACTCTGTTGCGCCACTTTATTTATTTTTTTATGTACAAAGCCTTTTAATTCAAAATATTGTCTTTAAGTTTTGATATATCTTTTCTTCAATGGATTAGTAATAGTTTTTTTTGGCATCTCAGAAACTTAAGCGGTACTGAGTTAGTATTCGAACTATTCAATGTTTAACCGACAGTGCTCTAGTGAGATAGCCAGTACCTACATATTATTCGACGCTAACCTATTGTCAAATTTTCACCAATTCTTTTAAATAAATAAAACTTTAAAAGTTGTAGCCGCTAATGTGTGTGTTTAATTGACTCAATTAATCAAAATATTCTGTTTTTAAATATTTTTTAAAATTATCGATAATCTTTATTTCGTTGGTGCCTTTCTACTTCCTTTAGTCCAAATAGAATCGTTTATTTTTGTGGAAATGGTGATAGGTCAGATTTTCTGATTAAAAATGAAAGTCCAAGCAGCCCACAACGAATAAAACTTACCCTAAAATTACTTTTTCGAAATAAATGAAACACCAAACTTTGGTTTTATTGCTTTGAGAAGCAAAATTTTTGCTACCAAGAAGTTTCTTTTGTCTTTCCCAAAATCAATATCTAGCATACATCACTTTGTGTAATTTTTGGCAAACAAGACAGTCAAATGAAATTATTTTAGTCCAAATGCATAGCAAACACCCGAACTCCCGAACATTTCGCAATTACGAACTCGCAATAAACTTTCAACCCGCAGCGTCAACCATGAACTCGAACACCCAACTCCTCGAATACCACGACGTCGATAGACGATGTCAGCCACCTGAAATCAATCGCAAAGTTATTAGACACTTCTGTCTGGAAACAAAAATGAAATGACACAATTATTTGTTTTTACGCACTAGATTACATAAAAGTGACCCTGTCACATTTGAGTTATTTGTTTTTTCTTCTTTTCTTCGTCGGATCGCATCGTTTGCCATTAAATAAATTGGTTATGTAGTATTTTGTTTCAAGACGATACAATATGTCTGTCAGCTTCTAGTCTTTGGAAAATCCAATTAATTTGGATGATTAAATCAAACCAAACCCGTATTGTATTTGTAAACCCACACAAAACAAATAAGTGGACAATATTGGATCCTATTGAGTGTGCTTTTACTGTTAATACTTAGTAAACAAACTTTCAGTAAATGTTCCTACTTTTATCCCTAAGCTCCTGGCCCAAACAATGAGTCTGTTTATTTTGCATTAGTGGACGCTTTTGAGGATTATCGAAAATACTCCATTACCTAGTAGGATACTGAATGACAGCGTTACTGAAATGCAAATTAATTCTTTTCACTATGTTGCACCGCATTAAAAACAAAAAGTAGTTTCAGAAATTCACCTCGACAAAATGTAAACAAACATCGTGAGTGAAGCGGCGACGATGTCAATTGCTCATCCGACGTTCATGTATTTTTCTGCAAAGGGTCTCCTACTCCTTCCCATGCATGCATTTCAAATTTTTTGCCAACAATTTTGAAAGGGAAATTAAATTTGAACGTTTTGTTGCATGTTGTCATGGCAAACAGTGCAGTGTGTCGGTTGACGCCAATGTACTAAAAGGAGACTCATCCTAGGCTGGGAGAATCTTTGTCGCCAACGATTCGGGGATACATGCAAACATATCGCATGTGCACGAACTCTGTGCAGAGAATGTAGTAGAGTGAAAAATAGAAAAGTTACAATATGCAATAATTAGTAGGCGTGGGTGAGGCAGGTGGCAGGTGGGAGAAATGAACATGCATAATGCATAAGGTCCTCATTCAGCTTCCAACCATGGAGTATGGAATGTAGATAGAGCTTTTAGAATAATTCCTAATTTACTTCAACTAAGCATATTTGAATGAAAAGTAAGATGCTTCCATGTGGACGAATTTGTAAAAAAAGTCTCTCATTTTAAATGCTTGTTTTGTGTGTTTTGTATTGAGGAAAAGGTTGAGTGCACCTACAAGTCTTTAGCCACACACACAACCACGTCATTCATTTTATTTATTCTTTGCTTTTTGCGGTACCCGATGTGTAATGGTTCGGTGTCAGACTATTACGTGGGAGGTCGGGGTTTGAATATCAGGAATGTCCAAATTTGCCTTTGCGATGGCTTTTTCTAACCGCATTGCCATGATAGGGATTTTCCCTTTTAGATGTTCGGAATCGGTATAAAATTGTGGGCTCCTAAAATACATTATACATTAAATGCCTTAAGCTTTGACCTCAGACATTTCTTTTATTTTCAACTTTCTGCAAGCAGGACCTGCTTTTGCTCTAAAAACTGGAAATAAAAATTCGAACTTATCTTGAGGTCTCGAGTGGAGGCGGCGAAAACGCTGTTACAGCGTACCGTGGGCAACGCTCTGCTCACAACCGAAGAGCTGCTCACAGTCCTCATCGAGGTCGAGGCCATCCTCAACTCAAGGCCAATCGGACCATTAAGCGCCGATCCCAGCGACGGCGGAGCACTTACTCCAGCGCACCTATTGATTGGCAGCAGTTTACGGTCGCTGCCCCCAGAACCAGTACCGTAACAGCAAACGGGTTGATTGAAAAGATGGCAGCTCCTATGCTGGCAGAAGAAGCAGTTCTGGCAGAAGTGGTCGAAGAAATATCTGCTTGGCCTTCAAGCGTGATCAAAATGGTTACTGGACCAAATCTCACCGTGGCGTGGGCAAGCTCGATCTCATCCGCGAGGACAATACGCCGTGGCGGTCGTCGAAGGGCAGGACGGCAAGGTCAGGGTTGCCGACGTAAGAACTTTCAGAGGGATCCTGAGACGTCCAATCGTAGAAATGGCCGTACTCTCAATTGAAGATGTTTAAAGCCTTGGAGCCTTTCAACGTGGATGGTATTTTGACGAGCCACAATCTCCACATAAACGAATTGGTCTAATTTTTAAATTTCGCGCCCATCCGGCCATATTTAATTACTCGTTGTTTAGCTGATGGAAAATTAAGAAGAAATGAATTTTAATTTTTTATTTTTCGTAATTTTTATTTTTCGGCTTTTTTTCGTTTCGCTTTTCGCTTTTTTCGAAGTTTTTAAACTTATAATTTTTCGTTAATTTAAGCTCGAAATAAGCTAGCTTCTAAAAACTTTTACAAATTTCCATGGCTCTCTAGTCACACATAAAACGAAAAATTGTTGACACAACAGAGTGGAGGCCTCGGGGCCTAGCGCATTCCTCTCAACCACACCATGTGGTTGTGGGAATGGAAGGGACCTACAATTTTTTCCGATTACGAAAGGCTAATTGAAAAAGCGCTTTTCATAATTTGAAATTCCTTTCGGAGCATTTGTGAAAGGTGATACTAGTATAAACACATTCTATTTTTGATGTTTCTGGGATTCGAAGTTCAGGCAGACACGCTAACCATTACGCCACGGGCGTCACAGTGCTTAAAATAAAATAGTAAGACTTAAGGTTCTAGTTTGGCTTAGGTCGAATGAGAATGAAGGGAAGTAGATTGACGGGGTGGGGGGGGGGGGGAGGGGGGGGGGTGACTGGCGGTAACTTGTCTATTAGACCTGATGAAAAAATGTTCTATAAGGGCCTTTTCTTAGTGTGAGACAAACTAAGGCCCTCACGAGTCTTCTTCTGGTTCCTTGGTGTGTCAGTCTCTGCATAAATCAGATGTGCTAATGCTCATTCCCATCATGAGGATACCCAATTAATTTTGGCACTAAAAATGCCAATAAACAGAAAGATCAGAGATCTGCTTAGCGTGAGTAAAAATTTTTTTTTTTTTTTTTTATGAAAACGTCTGGTAATAAGCTCCTGAGGGCACAAAAAGATTCTAAGGAGATCCTCCCGTCATTGGCAGTCTTAAGAAAGTTCTGTTATTTCAAAGTCCAATGTCTTGAGTAAAGAGATGTTGGACCCGCTGGATTCGAGTGATGACTGGAATTTGGCAAGTTTATCCGCTGTTTCATTACCAACTATGTCATGGCACCCTACTGGAACCTAAAGTCTAACATTACTGCGACAGTTTTGTGATCATGGATGAGACAGCTTCTTTGGCCGCCTACCTTCAGCATGTCAATGCTTTTGTTTATCAATTCGATCATAGCCAGGTGTAGCGCATCTTCACAGACATCAAGTACTGTTGCAAGGACGAAGACACTAAAAGAGACACTACTCCTTTTTCTGATTTGACGAGCTTTTGCATTTATACTACCCAAAAGGCATTTTTTTGCCACAAAGAGTTCAAAAATCAATAAGAGTTGCATTTTACTGCTGAACTGGCCTACTTGTTTGTGATAGCTATAAACGCATTTTATCAACAAAGTTCTTCTGTTAGTTAAAAAGTAATTGCATTTTAACAGCATCAAGCAATTGGAGCATATAGAATCCAGGCAACATTATAATCATAACAAAAAACATCAAATCACCTCATTTACTATCATAATAAAAATTAACTTGTGTCGCATGTTCTCTCTTTGCAGACAATTAACAAAAGTGACGCTGCTGTGTGCACAGAAATCCTTTTATTTCTGTGCACCTTTTGCTTGTTGTTTATGCTTTGAAAGTTGCCAATAAGAATAAAAAGAGAAACTACTCAGTGTGAATGCACATTGGACACGCATCATGCTAAATGGAAAATGTGGCCTAAAGCACAAGTCGTCATCAGTTACAGAAATGGCCGTAAACAATTGCCACATCGCAATTGCATCCCACAATCATGATGATAAAATATCAATACGGTCGATTAGTTCAGACGATATATCTGGGGCATTAGGTGGACGATGTTGCAGTGCAGCAGCCAGAAATCCGGCAATAAAAACTGGACGAAGAATACAACTTTTCCAGGTGAGTTCATCAAATTAAACGTATGAATAAAACTTAATTTCTTTTGACGCGTAATTGGTAAGAGTTTGAATGAATTTGTTTTTACTTTACATTCAAGCTTGCTATTGCTTTCAGAAATATGCAATGAGCATCAAAATTTGGTGTTGAGTTTTATAGCGTTGTTATTTTTGGAACCTTGTAACTACACTAAGTTGAAATTGTTTAAACACAATTTTTGAGTCTGATGGGCCATTCTTCGCTATACAGGGTGTTTTCGATAAGATGATATGATTTTTCAAAATCTGAAAAATTATCATTTTTGAACGCCCACCCCCGCCCCCGGCTGAAAAAGAAACCTGCCAGACGGTTGAATCTGATATAATAGTGCATGTACCTGCACATATATGTGCATTATTTTAGGTTATCACTCCACTCCAAAAATTTGCTTCCAGCTCTTAGACTATCAGATCTGCAAAATTTTTATTTCTTATCCTAGGCTTGGATTTTTTTTGTTAATATCCTTTATTTTGTTCTTTCATTAAAATTTTAGTCAAAGCTAATTTGAACACTTCTTTTAGTCAAAGCTAATTTCCGATGTTGCGACAGTAGGTATTAAGGATTCCCACAATTGAAGAGCCCGGCACGTCAGCCAGTACTGAGTATAAATACACTTAAATTTGAATACCTTCGTATGAATAATGTCGTCATTAAAATAAAGGTTGTTGTGCGTTGGAGGTCGTTGCGAAAAAATAAACTCTCAAGTGCTTCACCTATCTTATATTATACTTTCATATGAGTGGTGTCCGAATACCGCTGGACTTTGAAGGGTACTCAATGGTTACCTGGAAATGGTTCAGAGAAATGTCTGGAGGCATGACACTAACCGTAGATACGCATAGTAGATGGGACAAGACAACTTGGAGAGTCTTAAGTTAAATAAACACACGTTAATATAAGCGGATGTAGAAAGGTTATTGAAATAATGAGTGGGGACAGATAAGAACGCCTGCAGTGTTTCTCTTGCACATGGTCTTGAAACTCATAAGTTTAGTATTTCGTCACCCAAAATTCATATATAATTGTTTCCCATGGCGATATGTATTGTATTTTTTAATTTATTAAATCAACACCGACCGTTGAAATTACTGGAGTAATGGTTCGCATGTGAGGTCATTACGTTGGAGTTGGAGTTAGAGTTGGACTTATGTGTGGTTGGCGCTTCTGTGGTAGCTACAGTCTCCGCGGTTATCATTATCACCAGTTGAGGATGCGTTAACACCTTACCACTGCACTGGTGTGAGCATATTGATAGCATGCACTCAATAACTTAAATTAAACACAGAGAAAGTCTTTTGCGCACCCACAGTCGTAATCCTAATCAACAAATTTTATTTATCAGTCTTCTTACATATTATGCAAAATTTGACACATTTCATATTATATTATATATTATACTAGATGACCCACCCGGCGTTGCTCGGGTCTAACTTATTTAAAGCGTTGTTCACACCAAACTGTTTAGAAACAAAAACTAAGAAGACTAAGTTTAAAAATGCCCGATTATTTCTAGTTTCCCCGTTTCTGTAGGAATTTGGTCATGAAATATAGACTTTGTAGGCGATAATGTAAGTTTTAGAGTTCCCGTTCCCGTTACGGTTCCCTTTCCTTTTCCCGACCCATTGAAATTATGTGGAATTATGTGGAGCTCTTATAAGTGAACCCAAAAATTAAACTGCCCAAATCGAATAAAAATGTAGCTAACACCGAACTTTTTTATCATCCCAACAATATTTTCTATCAAATGAATAAGAATATAAAATTTCCATGTCACAATGGTATAAAATAAATTAATAATAAATTTACTTTAGAATATAGTTCATATGAAATTTACACTGAGACTGTAAAATCTAATAATATATAAAATTCTCTTGTCACAGTGTAAATTAAAGAAACAATGTTAAGGGTAGATGGCCCTTATCACTTAGGGGTATGAAAAATAATTAGTAGCCGATTCTCAGACCTACTGAATACGCATATAAAATTTGGTATAAATCAGTAAAGCCGTTTCGGAGGAGTACGGTAACTAACATTGTGACAGGGAAATTTTATATATATAAGGATAAAGATAAAGATAAAGATAAAGATAAAGATAAAGATAAAGATAAAGATAAAGATAAAGATAAAGATTATATATAGAGAGAAGACAATCTTCTGGCATTAAAGTTTAACTATGATATCTGGCATATGACCGCCACGGCTTAATCGGACGTAGTCTAATCTGGAGGTCCAATGTGAGCTTCATCGCTAAACGAAATTCGCTTCTGAAAATCGGGACGGCGCGGCGACGGCAATATTATTTGGGCCCATTCACCGAATCTACGCCTTGCTAGGTAATCGCGAGGTTTCAATTCTTGCACGAGTTGGATTTTGTAAACACGCAAACCAAGATCTTTCCGCAAAATCTTCCAAAACTTATCCAATTCCAGTGCACGATAGCTATGAACTTTGATTTCAAGATAAATTTGCACAATTTGGAAGCGGCGTCAGTCTATCCATGTTAAAATGCCAAACTAAATTAAACATAAATCACTTGATAGCTGACTAAATGGCCGCCAGTTACAAAAGTGTTGCCAATTTAAGGTTCTATTACCTCTTAAAAAAATCCTTTACATACAAAAAATGAAAACCATAAAAATCGATCCAACTAATTTTAAGTCAATAGTTTTCCAATTGACCCAACTTTCCTTTTTTAGTGTCTTGAAAGGTCCAAAGCTATGGCAGGTCCAAAACTTGAAAGTCGTATTTTATCGGGAACGGAAACGGCAACGTAAACGAGAATTTATACAACTGAGTCGAATAGAATAATATTTGGAGCAAAGATGGCCTTGCGTCTAGGATATATTTCATCCCATAAATATGCTTCTTAAAAATGCTTCCTCAGTAATATAAATTTCATTTCATCTACATAAATATTGCAGAATAGCCGGGCGAGCCAGCTGGATTTGTATATTAAGATGCCTTCACCTTAATTAATTAATTAATTAATAACTTAATTGGAATTATTAAGCTTAAGTTATAATTCATTATATTTCATCATAATTTAACATATTTTCAATAACTTCAGTAACTTCAAAGTCATACTACAATGCTTTCCCACTAATGGACTTAGTTCTCCGTAAAAAAAATTGAACTTTTACTCTTGAAGAATCTGTTATAAATCTATTAGAAAATCGACGGGGTGGCTTTTTCAATATTTTAAGGGAAGCTTAGAAAAAGAAGAGACAAAGAAATCAACACCAAAACAAAGTTGACTTAATCAGACTTACTTCGCATACCATCTCGGATTTATTGAGTTGTCCATTATCCTTCCGAAAATTTCTCTCTTAATCTTCTAGAAGAGGCTCTACTGGCTTATCGCATTATCCATCCAGTTCTAAATACAGTTTTTGCTGCGTTGTTATTGCTTTACATTGAATAAAAGAACATTACTATAGAAGAAAATTGTGTCTAGAGAATTGACGTATGTGATTGATTTTTGTATGCCTTGAAATAGACATACTACCCTTGAGAATTTTTCTTTGATTATAGTAGAATATCAACCCCGTTTTGGAAGGCACATCTTACTTAATGTAATAATCACTTCTATAGAAAAAATCAATGGGGAAAATTAATATCTCTGTTAATCTCTGCAGCTTAGTTGATTGTCTGATCAAATACATACATATGTTCTATGATTTCCTAACATTTGATTTTTCTATCATTAAGGTAATGAATGATTGAGAACGTTCAGAATTAGTAAAAAGAAAAAAAGTTCGTTAGACCGTTTATATGTTTGAGTTTTGGATTCAGTCGACCAAGTTGTCTTTGCCATTAATTTTATCTGCGATTGGCTTACCTCAGTGTCAGATTCAAAGACCGGTAGGCAGTAATTTTAAGATCTGGATCTTATCTTTAAACATGACAACATCGATATCCATCTATTTTTTCTAAGGTGGTATTTTTCACCTGAAGACTTCAATATATCATAGTACATCTTAAACAATCAAGCTTTGTTACACCTGATGTTATGCGGAGTATCTTGTATAGTCAGGGGAGAAAAGGCTTTTCATAGCTCTGATTTACACCAGTTTCCCGCGAATGGCGATATCCATGAAAAAAACAGTTTTGGTTTCTGTTGGGATTCGAAACACAATCTTTCCGCGTAACAGGCAGACATGCTTACTCTTACTCTAAGGACTCCACTGCAGGCAGTCAATGACTGAAATAAAGAGAAGGTCTGAAAGTTTATTATTTTTTGCAGTCGGCCCGTTTAACGATCTTGGAAGTGTAGGACACTAACTTGATCGATAGGTAATCTATCTATCGCAACCTCGTGTATCTCTTATCTTAACTTCGAATGAACATTGGTGGAAGGTAGCTTTCCCTCCATTGCTTAGAGGAGCTTCCAATACATCGATTCCTATAAGCTTGGGGATGAGAGTGAGCCATCTAAGCCTTAGGTATCTCTTCTCATTTCATTTTCTAGAAAGTTCTCTCGACGAAACTGTTCAAAAGGCCATTACAATCCTTTTGCCACCTCTGCCGCATTTTGTCGGCATCACTGAAACTGTTATTAAACTCCTGAATATTTCTCCTTCTTTTGGGGACTATTTTAAAGATGTTTGCCCCCTTATTCAAGTTTTTTTTTGTCATATTCTTGAATATCCTAGGCTCTTTGTTGGGAGTTATGCGCACTTCTTCCTCACTTTTGCGGCATCAGCCTACTCATCTTTACTATTTGGAGGACACTTTGAAAGTAAGAAGCAAGCGGTTTTCAAAGCACGGAAAACCGCTTGCTTCTTACTTTCGTTTCATCACCTTTTTTTTTTGTTGCCATCGTCCCTTTTTAAGTGAGTTTGTTGTATTCAATTCCACAAATACCTTATGCTGAACTCTCTGGATTTTGAATTGCATTGTAGGCATTTGTTTTGGCATCCAAACACCGAGCTCTGTTTACTGTATTTCGTTTCTTGCACACACAAGATGTCTACTCGGCTTTTTTCAACTCTAAAGCCTCGTTCAATGTATCGCGCTACTTTGCTAGCCTCTAGAATCCGTGTAGGTCTCACCAGAGCTTTTCTGCTTCAGTGCCTTTACCTTTCGCTAGTATTTCCATAACTCTGGAAATAGTGCGAAATATTATAATTTCTTCGAAACGATCATGCTTCAATTTTGAGTTTGTTTTCAGGGCGGCCGTGGCGTGGTTGAAGCGTGTTCAGTAAATAAGTCGGAAGCATGGGTTTGAGTCCCGCTCTGGGCATCTACTTTTCTATAAGCCTCCCAGTTTAAAGGCGTCAACATTCCCTTTTCAAATGAAGTCAAACATCCTGGATAACAAACTTCCTTGGTCAAAACATCTCGAGTCTAAAACTACTAAAGCACTGTCAGTTTTCTGGCAATGTAAAGGAGCCTTTGGCAAGACATGGGGTCTTTCACCGAAAAGGGTCCCTTGGATCTATACGGCTATGATAAGACCAATCATCTCCTATGCGTCCAAACTTCAAAGAACAGTTTGCCTTGGTGTTACTGGGGCCTTCCCCAGCACACCGGGAGTTGTTCTCGACGCACTGTTGAGTCTTCCTCCCCTTGATACCTACATCATGGGGTGTACTCTCAAGACCATTTCTCGTTTAAAGCGATGTGGTCTCTGGCACAATTCGCACTGGAGCTTTGAGGAACTCGCAAGCAGCATATCTTTTGACTCACGTCTAATGGATATGCCGTCTGACACGATGATCCCAAGGCTCAAACTGCGTCAAAATTACTCAGTCAACTTTCCTTCGGTTCAGGACTGGTTCACTCCAGAATCTGAGCCTGGAAAGAACTGTTATCGTATCTTCACAGATGGCTCCAAAACCGACGAGGGTTCTGGTGCTGGTGCCTTTGTTGAGAACGACGACATACGACTGCACTCATCTTTGGGATCATACGCATCCGTTTTCCAAGCGGAGGGTTATGCTATCCTAATGGCCTTGAGCTACGTAGCGAACAATGGATGGACGGGGAGAAGTATCTTTGTTTGCAGCGACAGCCAAGCTGTGCTTAAGGCCCTTCTCAACCCTCTAACTACTTCGAAAGTGATCCAGGAATGCAAGAGCTCGGCATAACTGGAAATGAGATCGCCGATGAACTCGCTAGGCAGGGATCTCAGACAGCTTTCTCAGGACCTGAACCGTCGCTAGGTTTGCCAGCGTCCTCAGTGAGAGCTTCAATCAACGATTGGATCTGTGAAGAGCAAAATCGTAGATGGCATGCCTCCATTGGATGCAGACAAACCAAGCGTTTGCTCCCCAACATTAGTAAGAAGACTGCAACATTTTTGCTAGCTCGTAGCAGAAAAGACTGTAGAAAGTTTATTGGCGTTGCCAGCGGGCACTTCTCTTTTGCCAAGCATTTAAATGTGTTAGGTTTAAGTGATACCACACTCTGTGAATCTTATGAAGAAGATGAGGACACCGCAGAGCACTTCCTCTGTGAATGTCCTGCTTTTTCTCGCATGAGGTTACAGATACTCGGCGCAGACATGGTAAGAGCTGGTAGCTTAGGCTCCTTATCATGGCAGTGTCTTTTGGCTTTTCTCCGAACATCTCGAAAGTTATAACAAATAGAAGGTTGCTATCTGGTAGTACAATGGACCGGTATTTAGGTCTGAGTGCTCCAGCTAGTATTTTAAAAACTCAAAAAAAAAAAAAAAAAAAAATCCATTATCCTGGTAGTACAGAAAAAGAGATGGGAAAAACCAAGCTTCAACACTTCACTTCTTTTGTATTCCAGGAATACCGGAATTTACACACCTATTTGCTTCATCGAAGAATTACTTAACGATATTGTATTTCTGTAGAAATAAAGAATTCATATGCGTGATAGGATTTTTTTTTGTTGGTGTGTAGGTAATTGAATAACTTATCAGTACAGACAATGAACTTTCTCCTCACTGTCGGAATAATATATATGTAGAATAGAATAGAAAAAAAAACAGCCCATCTTTTCCCAAAAAACAAATCTCGTCGGCAAAAGCTGTTGACACTTCTTGGAATCTCATAAATTTAACCCTTCCACAAAAGTCCTCAACGTCGCGTCCCCATAAATTTGTTTCCCTTTCCAAGTAAATGATCCTGTAATGACTGATATTGGAGTGGCGATTAACCATGAGACTTAGAGCGCCCGTGCTTGGCGCTTAATTGGACAAATTAAGAGGTGTGATACTATTTATGGCCATACCTTTGGCCGAAACAAAAAGAACCAATATCTCACACAATTAGCCGTAATTGTTTTTCCTCTGGCGTCTTAGATAACAAAACCACACTTACTGCCACATTCATCTCTATTTTCAGATGATTGTCTTGCCATTCATTCCTATTTTGGCATTGATTGTTCAAACATCGCTTATCCTGCAGGACATTTTAACTAATCGTAGCGAGGTGTCTGACATCGAGACTCAGGTAAGTAAAATAAATAAATACACCAGCAAAAGCACACACGCACACAAAGATTCATCTCAAATCACTTGTGAATTTCCACAAAGTAATTAAAATTTATCGGTGCACTCATCGTCAACGTGACTCGGTGTATCCTTGCACACAGAGTTAATGTTAGCCCTTCCTCACTTCACACTCAGTCGTAGGATATGAAATTGCAAATTGAAGTGACTTTAAAATATTGAAACACCTTCCCAACGCTTATGTGCCCTTTTTCCGACACTCCTTGGGCATAATCTATTCTTGCTGTTGGTGTTGGATTAAATTAAATGATAAGAGGAATACAAAAGGAAGATGAAGATGACGATGATATAGACTGTCTTCTGAATGTTAATTTGATGAATGCTAACAAAGACAGGAAAATATGCGGTCACCCTCAAATCAGAGCCAACAAGGTCAAAATAATTCATAATACGTTAGTTATAGAGGGGAATGTCACCTTACATCGAGATGCTTACACTACCCTACTTGGCTGCTTTCTTGCTTGGATTTCCTGTCCACAGGGTTGCGTAGCAGGAAATCATCGATAACTCATCGTCCTAGTAAAGTATTCTGGCGGCAATGTAGTACTGCAGGATTGTAGCTAATGATGAATGGATGCCGCCTCAACTTGACCTTATTCTCTTACCAATGCAAGGACATTGGTTCGAATATTCAAACAAACACATACATACATACATATAAATAAAAATAAAACGCATTATATTATAATGTCCTTGCTTTATCCAAAGGGATAACATGTGAAATCGACAAAACCTGGAATCCCTCCCAAGGTCTTGCTTTCTTAGCCAAAGAACAGAACAGATGAATATTAATGGAGGACGAACGTTGACGTCTGACGAATTGATGTTAGGGCAAACATTAACGGAGAAAGTTAATACCTCACATACGACATACATAGTTCATCGGAACAATTGATCGAAAAAAACAAACTAATCGATTTTTCAAGGATGACTACGACTGTGTTGGGTGAGGGTAGTCCAAAGGTCACGGCTTTTAGAGTTCATATTACGACTGGGAATTTATAAAGAAACCCTGCAAAAACTGTTACGCACACAGTCATCAATGAAGCCTTCTGGCGTTTGGTGTTAACCCAATCTCAAATATTTTAATTAAACCAAATTATTTTCACTTTCCATGGAATTTTATAAGCTTTCTGTAATTAATTCCCTTTTCAGGTAACAATTGCTACAGACCTTGGCAAGGTGGTGACGCGTTTACAATTGGAACGGTCGGAGGTGGCTTTTTTCATATTCACCAATGGCAGTACTCTCAGGTAATAATAAAAAAAGAACAAACAAATTTCGAATTGGACAATTTACAGTTTAAAAACAAATCCAATTTCAGATCGAATTTAACTCAACGCTTCGCAGTCACCGACCAAGCGTTGAACAACATGAGCACGTGGAGTGAGGTGAGCGTGCCCACCTCCCCCGATGACGAAGACTACGGGGTGATGCTGAACAGAAGTGAATTTCAAAATAGGCTTAACGATTTTCGGTATGTCACAATCACAGTCACAATCACAATCACAGAAACAAAAACCGATAAGAGTTGCATGGAATTCCAACCCTTGTTCAACTGAACTATTTCGTTTCATTAGCATGCAAATCGAGTTGGTATATGTGACAGGGAGAGACAATTGGGGAAGATACGTTTTCACCTGAAAAGCTGCGGGTCTTGGGTTTGTGGTTTGTGCTATATGAACGAATATACATCCGGTTTTAATCCCATTTTGGTTTGCAACTTTAAATCATTTTGATTATAAGAAATGGTAGCTTTGGCCTTGTTCCAAGCAATGAACTGGGATTGAATACATGAATTGTATACCCAAGTCAAGGCACAGACTTGTGCTTTAACGGTTCTGTCGGTTAGGCACATTAAATGGTTTGGAAATAGGTACATTTAGGTCATTCAGATGTCACTCAAATAATTTTTTGTTCTGTTTTGTTGGGAACCAAGAAAAAAAATCCCCAAACGATAAACCTCCTTTCTTATATTGATGGCAAACGAATAACTTTTTATGAATGCGTCATTATTGATATGATTGTTAAGATTGTCTGGTTTGAATGAAAATGCGAAAGTAGTAAAAGTGTTTTCAAGAAGAAGACAATTTTCGTCTTAAAATCAGTCAAGTTGTACAATGACTATTGAAAACGGTGACGATGGTGGCTATGGCTTTGAATATTTAAGGATTGGTTTTCAGATTATGGGCGGTAAACTTTATGTTCAATAAAGCGTTGATGGAACGAAACTTGATGCTGGAAATGAAACCCTTAAAATTTGATTTCACTTGAGACCAATTCATCCTCATCTGAATTTTTAATTTGAACTTGAAAAATGTTCAAGTTTTTGAAAAGCCTTCTGAAAGAAATACAAACAACAACAATAGGGCCGCTAATGATGTGCTTCATGAATCATGATACTTGGTTTCCATGAATATGTGTTGGCCAGGTACTGACTTAGACCAGAAAAGGAAATATAAAATTTTATTCTGGCTTTTTGCCTTAATTTTTGGCTTTTTGCCTAAAATATTCTTACGTATCAGATAACAATTCCTTCTGAAGGTTTTTAATTTGATATTACATGCAACTTGAACCCATGCTACAGGAGTTTGATCAGTTCCAATCAAAGAGTTTAATGATTACTGACTTTCGTCAAAACAAAAAGAAGCAATGAATAGAGTCGCTCCTGATATCAGATGACTCATTCCCGTCACACTCACACAAAGAGATAGAAGTGGCAACCATAGATAATAAAGCAAATAAATTAGGACATTCTTTTGTGAATTATTACACATGTAGTTCTATTTGTCGGAATCCCTTTCATGCGCCTTACATTTATTTCTCTTCAGAGGAACATGTCAAGGGATCATAAGCTTCTCGCTTTGTTTTTGTTCTTTGATTGTTTTTTCTTTTCACTGTCACAAGCAGTTGATGATGCCTCTCATGGAATTTAAAAAAGGAGAAAGAGTTATTTGTATTTGGTTAAAATGGTTTGAGTCATTCAGTCTGAAAGTGGAAAAGAATATTTTTGAAAGGAAAATGAAACAAAGTTATTTTTCAGTGATATCCTATAACCAAAATGTCTTTGTATTTTTTTAACAAAAAAAGGTTGAATCTAACGAATTACCTGTGGTGCCTTTAAAGTTATGGTGGGCAAGTCTACTTATTACGTGGGAGTTTGAGGTTTAAAATCCGAGTTCGTCCAGTTGTTTTTCCACGATATCACCATTCGAAATGATAATGAAAGCATTCCAAAAGTAATTACACTGCCATGATAAGCGCTTTCTCAATTAGCCATTGTAAATCGGAAGGGATTCCTAGGTCAACAGCATTCCTCACAAGGTTTAGATGAATACGCAAAATATATAAAAATTTTCATTAGGAACAGCTTAAGTTTTTAATTTCAAACGATTGAAAAAATTTATTTAAAAGAAAAATAACAAACAAGTGTTTGTTATTGTTTTCGTTTTGTCCTGGAGTTGCAATTGAATAGAATTATTACAAAACATTTTTAAAAAAGAAATGAAAATTTTTTTTATTAAAAAAAAATGTATGTTGAATATCGAAAAGATCACCTCAACTCCATATTGCGTTGCCCCGGAAGGGTACGGTAATCATCTAACTGATGAGACCAATTGCCGTACCTGGGCGAAACGCAATATGGAGTTGAGGTGATCTTTTCGATCTTCAACATACATTTTTTTTAATAAAAAAAATTTTCATTTCTTTTTTAAAAATGTTCTGTAATAATTCGATTGAAAAAAGCTTGCTTTTGATTGATCAATGGGAGACGCAATTATATTTTTCACCGGAGTGGTTTCGTTTCAAACGAACGGAAACGAATAACACGAGGTGCTTTTTTAGCTCAAATCACTCTAGAAGGTCGTATTTAGCGAACAATTCATTTTTTAAGCTCTCTTTAAACGAAACGTCCATTAAAAAAGCGAAACAATTGCGAATTTTCATTGTAGTCAAATAGAGATTTTGTGTTTCACTTATTGTTTCAAATGATTGTCCTTTTGGTGACTATTTGTATTCCATCTCTAATAATCTTTGCCGGAGATTGCCACCCAATCAGTTTATCGTCGAAAATTTGCATCACCACAAGTCTATAATATTCAAATAAAAAATTTAGGGGTTGGGAATTTTTCTTTCTTATGAATCAATGACTCAAAATCAACTTTATAGAAAAGACTTGTCTTATATTGAAAAGCATTATCAGCTTTAGATACTTTATAATGGTGATCAGTGTAAGTTTTCAATAAAGTCCGTCCGATATACCGAGGAAAGTTAATTCTTCCTTACTGTTTCATATCTCAGGCCATTTTTAGACGATCAGCTCTGTAGTTGAGCTGTCAGTTAAGAACTATGTATATATAAATGCAAAAGCTGATGCGTTAAACAGAAAACATTACGAAGACTGAAAATAATACGAAGTCTGAAGTGGCTCTTTTTAATTCCAATCATCTTAAAGTGATTTGAATTTCAAAAACGATTTTGTGAAACAAGTAAATTAAAAGAACTTAGTTTTTGATTCATTCCGAAAACACGCCAATTTGTGTTTATCATAATGTTTCGAAATAATACTTAACATAATTTTCTAAAAAATTTATATAAAATCAACTAATCCACTTACTCATCTACATATTGATATAGTTTTGAAAGCCAATATTTTGTTTTTTACTAAACAGTTTAGTTATAGTTGATTTAATGAAAGCATAGAAAGCCACAAAGTCAAATTTTTGAAAAAAAATAAAAAAATTTTCAAATAAAATTTTTACAAAATGTTTCCTTATTAAGGATCATATAATATCTTTCAATAGTCAATGCTTCTATTGATTTTTACTCAAACACAGAAGGCCAAGCGAAAAAATCTTTGTTTTTGAGAAACAAAAATAGAACTAAACCTACTTTTTTCCAGAAAATCGAATTTTGTCCCTGATCAAAAGTGAAGTTTTCTGGACAAGTGAATTTCGCTTTTTTTAATTTCACAAAAACTAAGTGATTAATTTTTCTTGTTCGGTTTTCTGTGTTTGACATAGAATAAATGAGAACATTGATTTCTTGTAAAAAGTTTACCCTTAATAGGACAAATTTGATTTTTACTCAAAAACCATTTACTTAACTAACTTGAGCTAGAATGTATGTTAAAGAACAAAGCATTAAACTTGTTATGTGATTTTCAATATTTTTTTTTATATAAAAAACAAATGTCTTACTGTATTGTTCCTAATAAAGAAAGAATTGAATTGAATTGAATTGAAAATCAAGTCAAACCTCCCAACAATACATTTCTTCTTGTATTGACCCAACCCAATAGGTAGAGCCCGTCTGCTTATTACGCGGGAGTTCGTGGTTCGAATCCCAACAAAAACCAAAAAATATTTTCCATTAAATTAAAAGAAAATTTTGTTTCGTTCCGAAAACACGAAAATTTGAGTTTATCATTGGGGAAGTTCTCACTTTTCGCTAGAAATTGGCAATCAGGGCTGCTTATGCTGAGCTCAGAAAGTGAAGCATACGATAGAAAAAAATAAGAAAAATAATGAAAGAAAAAAAATCAAATCAGCAACTTCATTTTTATTTTGAATGCTTATCAAATTAAACATAATAATAACAGTCTTTCAGAATACTTGCCTTTGAAGGGTAGGTTTTTCTAATTCATAGGTACATGGTACGTAACTTTGCTTTAAAAAAAGGTATTTTCTGTTTGATCACATTCAATATGACTTCCCTTGAAAGGATAAATAATAAGACTTAATGTCAGCTTTTCATTCAATGATTTTTAGAGCTCTAAATATTCCGATGACTATAGAAACAAAAATTTAAGAATTCCAAAAAAATAATGATATAATGAACAATTGATTGAAGATTTAACAATAGCACATAGAAGAAAACAGGAATTGAGTACAGCTAAATAAAAATAAAAAATCTGATTGTAAAGATAAAATTGGACACCTTCAAAAATCAGAAATTCTATCGGATGATGTAATGATTGTACAAAAGAATATATAGGACAGACAAGAAGAGCTATTCTAAAAAGATTTAAAGAAAATCTTGCACATCTTAAATATAATGAAAATGAAAAGTCAAGTGTTGCAGAACATATCCTAGAAAAAAGTCAATGTTTTAGTTTGCAAAATTTAAAATTAATAAGAAACGTAAAAAGCAGTTATGAATTAGATGCTTTTGAATCATTTTGTATATATTCAAAAACAAAAATAATCTAATCTAATCTAACAGTGATGATGGACCAATCAAAGATTCAATATTTAAAAAATTTTTTTAATAGATTCAACTCAACTCAATAGTAATTTTTTTAGAAACATTTTTGTTTTTTATTAGTTTTTTGACAAGTAATTTAATTTAATTTAATTTACAAATCTCACTGACGATGGAGGCATTTCCTCTGAAATGTACATCTGAGGAAATATAAAAAGTGTTTTAACAGTTAAAAATTTAACTTATCTTTTCATTAAGCAATAATAACACAAAAAAAAAAAAACAAAATACTTTGGAAATTGGTATCAATAAGTTTTTAAGACTTAACCCTCTGAAATACGAGTATATACAATACTAGCTGAGCCGCCCGGCTTTGCTCGGGTCTGTAGTTTTCAGGTTTCCGTTCAGCATCCTAATGCTGAAAAAATTTTTGAATGAAATATAGATCTATGTCATTGAGGGATAACATCCTAGAGTTGAAAGAATTTTCGCGATCGGTCAAGTAACTTTAATGTTCCCGTTCTCGTTCCCCTTTCTGATGCTGTCGGGCTATAGGGATGAAAAATATAGCCTAAGCTACTGACAAAGGTTAAGGGGGATAATATAGCACCCGTAAAGTTGAAAGAATTTTTGAAATCTATCCATTAGTTTCTAAGTTTCAGTTCTCAACCCCGTTCTTGTGGGAATCTTCTGTTCTCATGGAAATAAGTGAATGAAGTCTATGTCACTGAATGATGATGTAACATCCCAGTGTTGAAAGAATTTTCAATTAGGTCAAATAATTTCAAGGTTCTCGTTCCTGCTTCTGTTCCCGTGGGATTATAGGGATGAACTCTTCGCTTAGTTACTGAGGGACTACGTGGCATGCCAGTGCTAAAAGAATTTTTGAAATCTGTCCAGTAGTTTCTAAGCTTCCATTTCCAACTCCGCTCCTGAAGGAATCTTCCGTTCCCGTGGAAACATGTGAATGCAATATAAGTCTATGTCACTGAGGGATAATGTAACATGGTAGAGTTGAAAGAATTTTTGAAATCGGTCAAGTAACTTTATGGTTCCCGTTTTCGTTCCCGTTTCTGTTCCTGTGGGATTATAGGGATGAAATATAGTTAAAGTTACTGAATAAGGAAGACCGTTAGTGCTGAAAGAAGTTTTGAAATATGTGTGTAGTTTCTAGTTTTCCGTTCACAATCCCGTTCCTGTGGGAATATGGGGATCAAACCTTGACAGGAACCATCTCTGGACTAAACTATGTCTACCCTAAAAATTTCATAAGAATCCGTTGGGTGGTTTAGGAGCTTACCCCGGACATACATACATACATACATACATACATACATCCTATTTTATATATATAGATACATATCAAAGTTTTTGAAAAAATGTTAATTACTGCGGTAGAAACATAGATGACAACAGGGCGCCGCTATTGTTTATGGTGTTATCTTTAATTCCGTTCGCAATAGACAAAAGTGTTTGGAAAATGGTATGATATTCGGGAAAGCAAATCGTATAGTAGGGCAAGCAGTAAGAGTGTCTTAACTAGCAGCATCTTGGTTCTGTCAGGTAACTTGTAATGAATGCTTTGATGTCATCAAAAGAAAAGATAATGTGTTCTTGAAATGATTACAAAAGTATAGAGTCTTAGAACTCGCTTAAGTTTAAAGTAAAAATTTTGTATAAGAGCATACTGTTGAATGAAATCTAAGCGTTCATTTATTAATTCAATAGCACTGTTCATCATGTTCAGTGGACAACAAAAAAAAAAAAAAATAGGCCTAAGAATGGAGCCCTGCAGAACACATACTGGTACTCCCGAAAATGATAATATTTGGCTTCCCACTGACACTATATCGAAAATGATTTGAGAATGCAAGACTTTTCTGAATACTGTCGGAAGAACAGATCTGTTGAGTCTGTTTTGGGCCTCAGGTCATCACCGTATTCTTGGGAAAAAGATAGCAAATATCTCAGACAGCTTTCTATGGACCGTAGATGACATGCACTAATTAGATACAGGCGCGCTTTAACTTTATATTACTGGCATTGCCACAGCACACTCTTCCGTAGCTAGGTTCTTAAGCGTCTGGGAATGCTTTGGTGGAGGAATTAGTGACACACTCTGTAGAGCACTCCTTGTATAAGCTTTCTTTAACAACTCCGCCCAGATGAGAGCAGGTTACTTATGCTCCCTTATTGGAAACGTCTTTTGGTTTTTTAACGATCATTAGAAATGCTGTATCAAAAGATTGCTTAGGTTTGGTAAATCGGATAATGAATAGCCTAAGTTAAAATTTCTACGAAATTTAGTATTTAAAAAATACCTGCTTTTCGGATAGTTTGGTATCCGGGCATCCGCACAGAACACTTGAAAAGAAAGAAATATGTTATTTCAATCATGTGTAGTACATTTTTACATTAAGGTCTAATCGCACGAAAAATTGGACTAAGATCGGTTCACCCGATAAAAAAGCCGGAGGAAGTGAGATTTAAGAGTATATGAAAAAAAACCCCAACCGTTTTGTCTTACGAAGCCAAGCTTTTATTAGATACCTACCGACTTTCTTTGAAGTTCTTTCATGGTCACCAAACACAATTTGAGGATAACACACTCAACCACTTAGTTCAACCCACATATAAGTGCAGAAACGCGGGAGACTTACATTCATCCTATTTTCTCGTCTCGTCATCTTTGACTGCTATTTCAGTTTTTTGATTATACCACTAGCGGAGATATTTTTAAATAGTTCAAGAGTTCAAGTTTTTCGAAAGATGGAGTTAGAGTATGAAAGGAGCAAATCCGATCTATATTTTATTTCTCTTGCTGTGATAATCATAAGGTTGCCTAGAGCTGCAAGATGCAATAAGTCACTCAATAATTGTATTGCAAGGACAACCATGCACTTCTTAGGAATTGTTTTCTTTCTAGGACTCTAGAGAGTATCGTCGACCGCGCTCTCCTCCGTTTTAATTAAACAAAGATGAACGTCGTTAGATTTTTTCAATCAACTTTATTTGTGTGCTTTTCGTGTTCTCATTTTCTTTTAATTTTACTTGCCTTTTACACTTTTATGTTTGTTTTTATTTGTCAGGAGGAAAATAAGCTCCGAGGAGAGCTCCATATCAGAGGTGATGAACTGGTATGCTGCCATCAATAAGGGGATGCTTCATCATCTGTCAGAACAAATCAAGGAGACCGACAACAGTGGGGTGTGGAGGTAAGGACAATGAACTCTCAGCACATTGAAATAATAAAACTCAATTGAAAATGACATGAAATTCAATAATTTCTCCCACCGCGATAGATACTTAGTTGGCTTCAAGAATCTTCTGAAAAGTATCGAGTGCCAGGGAATAGCATCCTCCTATGGTATTAAGTATTTTGGGCGTGGAGTGTTGGGAACGGAGGCGTACGTGTCGTACATTCGATATGACTTCTTAGGCAAGGAGCTCATAAATTCCACAATAAATTATGTCCCATCTTTGAGACCGATGTACACGAATCTATCGAAGAACATGGGTGACTTTCAACAACTGAAGAATTGGTAACTTGAAAATCAATAAACCGTTGAGTGTGGTCAGTTATTATATTTCTTGCCACCGAAGGAGTTCAATAATTTTGAAAAATAGAAGAATAGAGCCAAGAGTTGATGACGCTATTGATTACTATGATTTGATGTTAACTTACACTGAGGAGCTACGAGTCCTGCAGAGAGAACTGAGAAAGAACATCAAGTAAGTCTGTAATTTAGAACTACATTGATTATAAGTGACTTTGATTGACAGGGACTACGTCGAGAATACTTTGGTGCAGGCCAGCAATAAGGAAGCTGTGGGAATTGCCATTCTTGTTGTTGTGCTGCTGGTGTCTCCCATAATCATAATTCTTGTGAGAAACGCTGCTGCGACAATTCAAGTAATTGCAAGAGGTGTTTGATGAAAGGATAGCAAAAGTAAATTTGCTTTTTTTTTTTTTTTTGCAGATGTATGCTATTCACTTAGCACAGAAGGCAAAGGAGCTAAAGAGGGAGAAGCGCAAAAGTGACACCCTGCTCTTCCAAATGCTGCCCCCAAGTGTAGCCATGCAGTTGAAACAAACTCAGCAGGTTTGCTGCAATATAGGGACTAGTTGACATCCTTTGAAGTGTTCCATATTTCAGGTTCCCGCTGAGTCCTACGAGGCAGTGACTATTTACTTTAGCGACATCGTGGGATTTACGGAGATTGCAGCTGAATGCACACCACTCGAGGTTGTTTGCAATTTGACTTTAGCGAATTTTCGAATTGAGTTTTTTATTGTTTGTTTGTATGTCTTTAGGTGGTTTCGTTTTTGAATTCGATTTATAAGGTATTCGATGAACGAATCGAATGTTATGACGTCTACAAAGTTGAAACGATTGGGGACTCCTACATGGTCGCCTCGGGACTGCCGGTTAAAAATGGTAAGTAGTGTTTTTGTTTCAAAGGTAAACTTGTTGGATTGTTTGATTTAATGTAACTAATTGCTACGCAATGTTTTTGGATTTTCAAACCTTCGAATAATGTTTACCTTTAATTGTTACCAAAGGAATCATTATTTTTATTTGTTTCGTACTTTTTAAGTAAACTAGTTACAAAAGAAAAGACATTTTGTCCTTTAGGGAAGCTGCTTTCGACATTTCAGGACTGGCTCTTACTTACCGCACACAATAGTCCAAATGGGACTACATAGGCTTGATGCATTTAAGACAACATTATTCTTCTTCAGTAACATATTTCCAACTTTTATAGATGTTTTTAAGTAGCCAAAAGTCCATTCTGTGCATTGATATCAGATCCAAATTTCACAAAAATGAAATAAAAAAGTGTCAAAATATTTATGTCCTTTGAGACCACCTGATAATAATTTTGGGTCTAATTATTTCCCTACAAATAAAACACGGTGTAGTTTTTCCTGTGGAAATAAATAAAAAAAAAAACAAGTAAAAAATACAACTTGTCTGATGAGCCCGTGTCTTTTATTCTACGTAACACAAATCAATAAGAGACTGCATAGTATTGGTTGTTTACATACATGCCGATCGATTCTCGGGAAGAAATCAGTTTTCCATTTTTATGAACAACACAATGTTCCGGTGCCAGGAAGCGACGGGACTTGGAAGAATAGCTTTAAGGTGTTGCTTGTAGAGATTTCGGATTGTAATTGCTCTAAATCTACTGAGTTTACGACTAAATGTATATACACAACGACCAGCTCCACAATCTGGATTCCAAAACTTATCTTCTAGAATCTAGCCGATAGGCTAACTTTGGAGACAACTTCAATTATTTTCAAACCAGAGGAGAATTACATTTCTAAAATTTCATCCTTATGAGGTACACTTTCTAGGAGCATGGACTAGAAGCGTTTTAGCTTTTGATGATATCAAATATTGGCTTGAGATTGAAGGTACTATAAGGCAAGTTCTGCAACTGTGTAGTTTTTCTGTCTATCTGTTCGTAAATGAATCTTCAGCCTGATCCGGTAACGAATTTTATTGAAAATTTGCAGTTAAGTTCTTCAGGGGAGTTACGTAGGGTTTTTAGAAATGAGATTTCTAGGTCTTCAAATAACGGTACCTGTCAGACAACCTGTATAATAATACTAATTTTTTTCAAAAAACGACTTCTGCACTTTCGATAAGATTTCATGTGAGAAATTAATGTTTGTTATGACGTAAAAAAAATCTTTGCAGAAATTTTAAAAACATTGAGTGGTACGGTGTTTTTTCTTTTCAAAACATTACATTCATGAATCTTCGACTTCTAAAAAATTTTTGTCACAATGTCTTCTGACAAGATTTCAAAACTTGCGCACTTGATGTTTGAAAAGTTGTCTTACAATCAAAAAGTGAAATAAAAAAAAAAACGCGCTATAAAATTGGAACGACATGTCGCCCGAGTTTGCGATTGATCGATAAGTACAATTTTAAAACCTGATGGCTTGAGGCAAATAATATATTCGGTAGTACAAAGCTGCCAACTTAATTAATTTACACATTACTTATGAAAATTAAAAAAATTAAATTGAATATTCGAAAAACGATTTTTTTCAAGTTGCTTATACAAAAAAACGCTGAAAATTAACTCAAAATCTTAAGGTCGATTTTGAGCAAGACGGTTTTTAAATTTTTTAAGAACAAGTTTTGTAAAAATTAGGCATGCAAGTTTTAATATCTTGTTAGAAAACGTTTTGACAAAAAATTTGAAAAAATCAAAAAAATTTCCAAATGTTAATAAGCAATCTTTCTGAAACAATTTAGAACTTTACAAATAGAAAATTTACTGAAAATCGTGTCAGCCCTTAACGAAAAATTCATTTTTGGAAAAAAGACCAAAACTTGTTTGTCAAACAAAGATGGAACTTGTTCCAGTCGGTTTCCAGAAAAATAAGTATTGTAAATATACGCTGTATTGCAAATGCCGTTATTTCCAGACCTAAAGACTCAATTCCGAAAACCCTTTTTGCAAGCTGCCACACAGACTCTAAGTGTAATTATTGAAGAAAATCGGTCCAGTGGATCAGACTCTAGTTCCATAAACGAACATATAGACATACACACGGACAAACAATCAGGATTTTAAGAAAGAGCGAACAGTAAACAGTTTTTGAAAATTGCAAAGGTTTTATTTTGTGTATATAGCCCCACGACTTTGATATGGTAATGGCATGCTCGTGCCACCCAGTCGAACCCATTTTTTATTAAAGGTTAAAGCTCAAAATGCTTTTTGTTTCGAAAGTATGCAGTTCTGAGAAAAACGAGTTTAAAGTTTGAAAAATGCGCTTATCAATTCAATTTCAATTCAATTCATTTATTGAGACTAATTAGAAAATACATGTTTGATTTGGTAACATAACAGATTTAACAATATTTGTCGACTTTTAAGTGTATGTCTGAATATTCCCGATTTATATGCAAAATTCAATAGATATAATTTCAGTTTGAATAAAATATCACTTACTTTATGAACTCTAAAATATATTGTATGCTTGCTCCCGACATACATAATTTTTTTTAATTTTTTATTTTTTTTTATTTTTTTTTATTTTTTTTTTTTAAATACTTAACTAACTTACGTACAAACACAGAGAAGAAACCTGATAGATTTTATTCATCAAGAAAAGAAAGAAATACTAAAGTTATCCTGCGGAAGTCTAATGCGCTTATTCTCGAAGTCGAGCGGTCGGCTGCTACCTGCTCAAAGACCTGTAGAACCGGACCGGAAGTACTGTGATTATCATTAGATAGTTTTAACAGTACATTCTTAAAAGCTATACGTACTTTCGAAATATTAAAAACACAGATATATATCGATTTTCTGAAAATTCTAGACCACTGTCTCCTCTTAAGTGACGAAAGCTAGACGTAAAAATGTAAAGTTTGCAGATCGTAAAATTCAAGTAAAGATTTATATTATCATTATTATTAAAAAAAAAAACAATACAATATGTAAGACAACAGTAATAATAACAATAATAAGCAAACAGGGTGTTCCGTAATTCGTGTATTATACTTTGGGATGTGATTCTTGGTCCTATTCTAAGAAAAAAAGGTTCTCCACCATTCAAAATCTGGCAACCCTAAGCCTATGGAACCTCAACTTAACAACAATCTTAAAAGTTGTTATTTCTACAAAAAATCAAGTCTAAGATTAGGTCTCTATCATATGTATTGACAGATATATCGAATTTAACACAGGTTAGGGTACACCAAAGTTAGCCTTTTCTTAAATTGTCAAAAAGTGATGTCAAAGTTGAGAAACGGACTCTACTGCAACACAGTTTTTTTTCTTAGAATATGACCAAGAATCATATCCCAAAGTATAATACACGAATTACGGAACACCCTGTATTAGTGACAGGAAAAGTAATAGCGGATTTAGTTCAAAGAACTGAGAGGGATTTTTAATAACTATGCAACGAAGAACCGTTTTCGAACCTCGATAGTAGTAATATGTACTCATCTGCAGTCAGTTTACATAGCCATTCCATTTGAAAACAAAGAATAATAATATTGAAGTATGGTCTTTGTGAATTGTGACTCGTGCATTCATTTTAACTTTAAATTAATTTTCACTGATCCAATTGTCAACATTTGATTCGTGTGTTCATATGCAAGTGCGGCTTATGCAATGAACTGATTCCTGAATATTGGGTTGAAAAGCGATGAATAACAATAAATTTGTAGCGGCGAATCCAGACTACCCACCCACGTTCTCCAGAGAAACTGCTAAATACAATATTTTGTTATTGCAAAAATATGGTTGCTCGAATAAAAGAGGGTACTGAAAAGTCGGATCGTTTGTTCACCATTAACTGCCAATTGCCAAGACAAGACCTCTCTTGCACTAATGTTTAATCACTTACAATGGATGAAGATAGATTCTAAATCGATGAAGATATAACTAATTTGTCTTTCTTGGTGCAGCAGTCTACACAAATTGATCAAGAAAAGAGCGAACAGAAATAGACAAGTCATCAATTAGAGCTTGATGATGTAAAATGCCATACATAAATTACTTGCTGCTGAATTTTCTACTTATAAAATATTGTCCCAAGAATTTTTCCGGATTGTAATAATTGTAGAGTATTTCTAGTGATTGAACCATGTTGCAAACGTCTCGAGTACACCAACTCGGAGATGGTGCAGAAATGTGTGAATAAAATTGAAAAAAGAGAAGGCTTCGATCTCAAGGATATCTCTAAAGCAGTGCTTCGCAAAGAAACAATCATTTGTTACATTTCTGTAGAGAGTTTTTGGAATCTATTCACTTTCACTAGTGCAGCTCTTATAATTTTAGATATATGTAACAACAGAAGTTCGTGACCTCTGGCATTGTTTAAAAACAGCACATACGCCGAATTTATTACGAGATTTAAGTAATCATTTGTAGTAAACTTGTTCAAGACATATACAAGGTTCAACTCGTTGGGGATCGATGTAAACTCAAATGCTATTTTGCCTGGACTATGTCAACAAACATATTTAAAAATCGACTTTTATTGGGTTCGTGCTCTTAATCAGAAGAAGATAAAGTAGCAGTAATGCGCACATCAAAACTATCAGATATCAACCAATATATGAGTTAGGTGGGATTCACTAAACTAAACCCGACTATTTTGTCGGTGTGAACAAAACAACCCAACCCGAATAAACTATGGCCGACTAAAAGTCTGCATTCTACAAGGGCTCAAGTACTACGAGTAAATTATTTCCGCATCAACTCTTAGTTGTTTAGAAAAGAAATTCACTCTAAATGATGGGGATGGCATGTGGTATGTCGGTTACATTCAAAATGAATGGATAAAGTTACGCAAAAATACCTTCAACCTTGACTTCCCAAACTCTACCCAAAAGTAACTTAAAAATAGGACAAAAGCAACAACACACCCGGGAAGTCTAGCTGGGGAAATAAATATTCTATTTGCTTCTTTCTTGTTGGTAATAATATGGGAAAAGATTCCGCAGTAAATGGCGCCAAATAAACCTTTGTTTTATATTCCACGATAGTGCACACGTTTATGGTATTGCTGCTTAAAAGGAAACGAAGTTCTTCCTTTCCTCAATATAACACAGAGTAGTTCCTTCTCTAATTTACACACTTCCACACTTGGCTCCAAATCGATAACCATTAGTTTATCAGAGAAACAGCTAACTTCGTTCATTACCACAAAAACTTTCATAGCTTGAATCTATAAATTTCTATTAAAAACCGAAAGCATTCAAGCACACAATTCAAATGACGAACTTTGCCTGCAGAGCCGTGATATCTCGTTTGTCTTCGTTTCAACTGAAAAACAAAAATTCAGGCCAACCCCTCATTTGAATTTTTTGATTTTATTCCTTAGAGCATTGTTTTATTTCTTAGTTTGTATTTCTCGTCCTTGTCGTGACTTCAAGGCATTCAATTTAAAATGCATTCATAAACAAACTGAGAAGAAAAGAATTTAATTTCAGGCAACAAACACATAACCGAAATATCAACCATGGCGTTGGATTTATTGGATGCTTCGAGCTTTTTTAAAATCCCTCGCCGAAGTTCAGAAACCTTACAGATTCGCTGCGGAGTACATACTGGACCAGTTGTGGCGGGAATTGTGGGGACAAAAATGCCTCGTTATTGTTTATTTGGTGACACAGTAAATACAGCATCACGCATGGAGTCAACCGGAGAGGCTCATAAAATTCATATTACCGAGGAAATGAACGATGCTTTGGTTAAGGTTGGGGGCTTTAAGACCGAACATCGAGGACTAATAGACGTTAAGGTAAAGTGGCTGAAAATTGGATCATTTTATATATTTTAATATTTGAATTTCCTAGGGTAAAGGACTCATGAGCACCTACTGGCTGACTTGCAAGGACGGTCCAGTTGTGCAACGCGAGGAGATCTCGTGGTATGCCGACATGCAGCCGGTATTCCTGCAAAACCTCAAATACGATGGCTACATGAAGAAGAAGTGATTGACTCCCTCTTGAAATTGCATCAAAACCGATCTTTTGTCTATTTGTGAATTTGTTGTTAATTCGGAACTGCTAATGCCTACAGAAAGGCATAACCACAACTATTTATTAACGTAACTGTAATGACTTAGCGTAAATGTTTTATTAAATGTACAAAAAACAAATGGTGCGCATTTATTTCGTCAAGCATAAAAGAGAACAGCGTGCATCACTTCACTGGCTGCACGATTTTCATAAGAAAATTGGACAACATTCAAAAAGTAAATCTCCCCTGACATTTTGGTTCTTTGGTTTGCCATTCGATTTCGCAAGCTCAACCAGAGTTTATATACGGCTAATGGAAAAGGATACACATTTCTGGTGGCCTTGTTGTTGGCAACGAAAGTTCGGTCATGTAGTTTCATTGGATGGATGTTATTCCCATTGTGAAGGGAACGAAGATTTTTGTCTGTTTCCTTCTTCTCGCATCCATCCTTTTGGATGAGGACTGAGAGGTCTTAGCTGAATGCAATAAAATGGAGAAAGAGAAGAGTGCAGTATTAGGCTTTTGCTGATTGAGTCGGCCTTGCTCTTGGTAGTTTTTGGCGTATCGTAAGTCAGTGAAACGGAAGTTGGAATTGTTAGAGACGTTTGCTTGCAATTCTGTTTGACGTAGCAAATTGTTGTGAACGAAGATGTTTGTTCTGTGTGATTACTTTAGAGATAATCGATTGGGAAATGAGTCAATTGAATAAGCGAGCCGTTATGGTGTGAATACTATCGCCCGTTTTTAATGAGATGCCTAGTTTGAGATTTCAAATGGCCAAAAGGGGTTTTTTTACACAGAAAAGTAAGTGACTATTCAAAGGCAATGAGTAATGAAGAGTAAAATGAGTTAACATTGGCCAAATTTAGTGTGTACGAATTTACGTATCCAAACTACAAACGCATCCAAATGGACATAGAAACAATAATGTATGGAGGATTTATTACTTTGTTACATCCGGTAGGTACTTTATCCCTACGCTAGGTTTTGCTGTCGGCACAAGTTGATACTTTCGTTTCGCATTCGGTGAACACTTTTCCATTCAAAGTGATATACGGAATGATTATTCTAGGTTCAGAAATTATGTGCAACAATCACTCACTCCTTTTTTTAACTAATAGATTTCCTATTTTGAGGTAGGGAAGAGATGAGGGCTATTAGTTATTTGACGGCGTACGTTCTATAGTAGCGTAGTACATCCTTTTTCAAAAATAAAGAACGGATGAGTGTAGGCTTCCTATTTTGTAATAGCAGGAAAATCTGCAAGGAAAATAGCAGAATTATGGTTCCTATTGCCATGTTATTACGTTCGAGAGAGAAAATATAACAACTAAAAGGAAGGACTCAAGACGCTTACCCGGTGTATACCCTTTGTTTCTATTTCTAACTCAATAGAACAGTAAACTACATAACCCTCTATACAAAACAATTCCCCAGACTAAATTTGTGACAAGACTCTTCCCAACACAAAAAGATAATATTCAAATTAATGTCAAAAAACCCAGTTTACACTCACCCAATTGGATTCTGGTATCTTAAATCTGCCACTACCTAATTTGAAGTACATAATATGTATTCTACTCAACGTACGTTATTCTCACGTTTAAATTAAACCACTCAAGTTGGACAGATAGAAAATGTCATTTAAACTTCCTACCACAACATTTGGGAAACTAAACTTCGAATGCGAAACAATTTTGTTTAAATCTAGAGTCCTCGCAAGGCCCTAGAAACAGAATTCAAAACTTTCAACAATAGACTCGAGTCCTTGAACCAATTAAATCAAATAGGAGACTATTCATCTACTATGAGAATCCCGTTGCAAGTTTGTCTTCTACTTCTACTCTGAATGAATGAAGACTAGGAAAAATCTATCTGAGGCAAAGGTTAAGCGATCGTTCTTTTTTAGCAAAGCAAACTTTATTTGAATTGTACCATGGATGCATTTCAATAATAGTTTACCTTTGACTTTTCGACATTTACGATGGATGTGCATTAGAAAAAAGTTCTTGATAACATTAGGAAGGCAGAATCGCATTGTTATGCAAAAGGACATTTGTACAATAAATCGTATGGCTGTTGTGAAATCACAATTTCGTAATAGTGCTTTGTGGCTAAAGATTGTCATAGAGAGAGGCTTTTCGACTTCGGGGAGTGTTTCTGTATTTTAAGGTAAAAACACATTCGTCACTCTTTGAAAGTAATGGGATCTTGCTTTTGAATTTTCGTTCTGACTTAAAATTACTTGAAAATAAATAAATAAATAAAATAATAATAAATAAATAGATAAGAATTTCCAAAGGTAAAACACATTTCTAGCCAAATGGCAGACAACAGATGACAGATGACTGATGACTATTTACACTGTACATTAACGATATCACAGATGCTGTTACAGGTGGAATTGAGCTCCGACAGACAAGTATTCCAGGCTTACTTTATGCAGATGACATAGTTTTTCTCGCCGAGTCAGTGGCATGTAGCTTATGATCAACAGATTAGAAAGGTATTGTAAGAGTTGAAACTTAACTGTCAAAATGGAAAAATCTAAAATGATGATCTTAAGAGGTGGTGGAGGCAGATATTCGAGGATCGAAAAATGGGTGTTTCAAGGTGAGGAAATAGAAATTGTAAAGGAGTACAAATATTTGGGAGTATTGATTTCATCGAACTCTAACAAATAAAACATAAGAAAATTTACATAGATATATTACTTTATTTATATTATATACTCTATGTTTCCATGAATAAACACCTTCAATTAAAACTGGCAGAAGCAAAACGAGCTATGAGTACTGTTTGGGGCAGTTGTATCCATAAAAAGAGTATTTCGCATACATCAAAACAAACCTTATTTCGTTCAACTGCAACTGCCATTCTTTTTATGGAGCCCAAGCTTGGGAATGCCGACCATACAAAACAGGAGCTATTTTATTAGAAGGTTTTTTAGAATACCCACTAGTTCTCCAAACTGCATGTTGCATTTAGAGTCTGGTGTTTCCCCTATGTTTTTGGATACTCTAAAGGTTCATTTCAAATACATAATGCGAGTTTTAGCAATGCATGAACAGAGAATACCAAAAATAGTACTTATGCACTTATTGTCGATTGAAGGAGGATGTGTTCAAGAGTGGAAGAAGCTGGCGTCGGAATGTGGAGTAAACCTGACAATTGCAGCTGAAGATCAAGTGGAATCCCTTAAGACACAAATTGATGAATTGCAGAAGAAAATGGGAAATAGACTGTACCAAAAGTTCATGGAAGAGGCGCAGAATTCACAGCAAAGATTAACTTCAGCAAGTTGAATCACTTTTTAAATGAAGGAACTTATTTTTTAGAGGAGCACTCAACGGAATTAATAAGCACAATCTTCCAAAAAGAGGAGAGCTATTAAATTTCAATTATATACCACTCCTGAGTTACCAATTTTATGTACTTTATGTAACCGTAATGAAAGAGAAGATGTGTTTCATTTTATAGCTGTCTGTCCCGTTTTAAAAGAATTTCGAGTTCAATATTTTGGAGTTCAGTCATTGGATTTAGAGGAAACACTTAAAATTTTAAATGGATCTCGTAGCTGGAAAGTACTTTTTAATTTCACTGAAATAGCATTAAAATTTTCTACATTGAAAATCAACTTTTTTAAACATAGGCAAAAAATGTATACAAATATGTTAAAATATAATCAAAATTTGAATACAAAATATGTCAGTCTGGTAGACGGCTTCGACCAAACCAAAAGACTTTTAGAAATAATTACCAAAATGTTTGTATAATTTATCTACTATTTTCATGAGTCAATAAAACTAAACTAACTAAAACTAACTGATAGATGCCAGATGACTGATTGTATTATTTCCTATCATTTTTACCGAGAAAGAAGGCATTATTTTTAATTACATAAATGTAATGTCAAAATATTGCCCTAATGTGGGTTTCTTTAAAAAGATATGGTCAGGACACCTTCGTGGCTGCACATGTTTATCTGCAATGTTTGGCTCCAGCTTTCTCTCTTTCCTTATCTTCCAGAACAAAACAAGACATTTACTTTTATTATTAATATTTTAGAAAATGTTGATATAAAGGACCTCCCACACCAAAGCGTTTTTGCAGTTGCAGCAGCGGCAGGTATGTATATATGTATGTCGAAATTAAAATATACAGCGTCATATGAGAATACTCACACCAGCGCGACATAAAAACGCAGCATTTTCATACAATTGTATTATCGCTACGTCAGAAATGATGACAGGAGCCCTTCTGTAGTTGCCGCAACTGCCAAAACGCTTCAGTTTGGTAGAACCATAACGTGCAGAAATTGCTATTATTAAACAACAAAAATCATTGTTCGGAACTAAAATTTAGTTTTCGTACAACAGAAAAGGTTTTCTTTTTCTGTTCCGAGCAGTTCAAATTTCAAATACATTCATTATCTAGACATCAACTTAATCTTATTGGAACAGAGTAAAGATCAAATAACCATTAAGTTGTATGCACGTTAAAGCGAGGAAATTAAACAAACTACAGTCGCTTCCATTTTAAGCCATAAGAGTGCTACTTGAAATGTTTTCCGAAAGAAAAGTAAATGCAAAGTAAGTAAAGTATACAAAGAGTCATTGCTCCGGTTTTGACTAAATACCGTTTATATAGACTGAAAGCAAGCAAAGCTTTGTTTGCATATTAAAGCCTTCATTAATTTTCATGCCTTGCCTTAAAGCAATTTTAAGAACCAATTTTAACTATTGACAAGATGACAGTAAGAATATTCAGCA
Source organism: Melanostoma mellinum (assembly GCA_914767635.1). NCBI lineage: Eukaryota > Metazoa > Arthropoda > Insecta > Diptera > Syrphidae > Melanostoma > Melanostoma mellinum. The sequence goes on from OU612059.1 coordinate 5,448,861, forward strand.
CAGAACTCATACATCACTTAAATTTGTGTTGCATCGGCATCCACCTATTCAGAAACACGTCACGAACATCTGTCAGAAGTGTAAGTGCAATCGTGATATCTCCAGTTAATGCACTTGCCATCTGTGATCTGATTTCAAATAAATAATGCAGAGGTGTTATTTGTGGCTCTGCTTACATGTAGATAAGTATAAGTGCTTCACAGAAATAAGAAGGCAGAGGATTGCAAAGAAATAATTTGGAAATAAAATCAAAATGCTTGACAATGAGTTTGTGTCTCGGTGACACAAAAGGATAAAATCAAGAAGATATTCTTTTTCTTTCCTGTTCAAAAAATCAAAATTCAACCAATAGTATTTATAAAAGGAAGAAAAAGTAAATAAGAAGGAGAAGTAAGTAATTAGCAAGCGAGTAAATAGTCTTAATAGCAATCTTACCCAAAAAATGTCTATGCTTGAAAGGAAAACTATGACTGACTTTGAGTGATAAAGTGTTTTTGAAAAACCTTGTAAGTATTTTTTAGACCCTTCTCAATTCGCTCTTAAGTAGCATTAATAAGTTTTTTCTGGGGCGAATTCAGGTAAGAAACATGGCTGTGAAATAACATTTATTTCGTGGATAGGATATGCCTTTTCGATAACTCTTAAAGTTGCCAAGGAAATCTTATAGTCAACCCCCTATAAAGTTCAAAGAAGAAAGCAATTTTGACATTTTCTCACACAAAAGTAGTAGCCTGTAAGACTTACTTGTGCAGCATTGATGTATTTATTTTAATTAATTTTTTTTTATTTGATATTAAACAATTGTTTTTATTCGTCTAGTATTACTCTACTTGTAAAGTTTTTCAAACGGAGTCAAATACGCGTATTTAAAATCTCAGTACCAATTCAACTAAAAACTCATAGATCTCAAAACCTATTGCTTCTGCCCAAGAAAAAGGAAACTAGAGATTCAAAGGAACGAAAACAATATCCAGAACAATGCTTAGCCTTGACTGGTATTCATATTGCAACTGATTGCTGTTTTCTCCTTAACATCAAAACCAAAGACCCACTTAAGGGCACTCAACTCTCGTATTGAGCTGGCAGTTATACAGGACGGCCTTTCTGTCCACATTGTGTTTTGTCTTTGTTGTTTATACCATGTTCGCATAATACATCTTCTGGTAAAGCAAACGTTTTCTCCTCAAGGACGATAATGGTTGTCGTCATGTTTTCATTGAATGTATACATTTTCTTTCTTCAGTTGAGGGAACAAGGACGAAAGCTTTTCGTATGATAAAAACAATTTCATAAGGCTGGATTTTGCACTGACGACGGCTGTGTCAATCTTTGCTGAGATTTCCACAAGCCTTCAAGAACACTGTCTCCTCACAAACACATTCACATCAAATTCCATTACAATTGAAAAAAAAGCAAGAACACACATAGTTCATGCGGAGCACGTCCTTTTCATTCTTAATAAACCATCGTTTAGGGAGAATGACGAAGTGATTATAATTACGTAGGCACTTCGGGCATTAGCATCGAACGAACGAAGTAATTTCATAGCTCTGAGGCAAGGCAGCTGGCGGCACAGATCGTATATTGACCTTGTTTCTATTTTCTAAGACATTCAACTTCCTTGTGGAGTGTAAATAATTTCAAAAGCCATAATTAGTATTCAAAGCAGCTAGGAGACAATAATTTGTGGGCTAAGGTAGGTTGAACATACAAAAAAAAAAATTTAAACAAATATAAAAAACAATACTGATTACATAGCACACGTTTGAAAGGTTAAGAGGTCCTCGTTGGTGCGCCAAACTGAAGTGTTTGGGAGCAATTATGTATTTGTGTATTTAAAAATGAAACAAATTTAATGTGCTTCATGAGGCGAAGCTTACTTACAGATGGAAGAAAAAAATGTTAAATGTTAAGAGCTCTTTTAAGCATACAACATAATTAAGTGTATGTATATTCGTGAATTTTCAAATGCAAAATCTTAAATACAGACATTTTTTACCCACATTTTTTTTGAAGATTTTTGACATTTGATTGACTTTCTTTGATGTTAAGCAAATATTCTACAACGTTTACATAAAGCAAGTAAGATTCTGTCGTTGAATTTGTTAAGTTAACTGACTGAGAGAATGTTGATCAGTGACGTTCGTGTCAGCAAAAAGTTCGTCAAGATTTTTTTTTCTCGAATAAATAAATACTGTAGTGTTACATGGCTTCTATATATATATTTTTTTATAATTAGCGCACACATCACGGGGTCATGAATTCCCTTATAATGTTATAGAACACAGTGCGAGCGTTTGGGAAAATAGGAGAGGATTTAATAGGAGACACCGATGCACATTGTCTTTGAACCTTTGCGAATCGGAATACAGGGAAAACACAGAGCCAGGTAAAGCATTACACATTCGGGTTGTGCGACTAAAATATGAATCTCTATATAACTGTACGTCTGAAGTTGGGCTAAAGGTAAAACTGATGAGCATTCGTAGCGAGGCGGGTGTTGCGGCTAAATTGTTTCAGAGGAGGAATGCGACTGGCTACTTCACTAGGGTACTGTTTGTGAAAAAAGCGATAAAAGAAACTGAGACAGGTAACATTTCGACGATGTTCAAGGGAATCAATCAATTCTACGATTGAACTATCACCTATCAATTTTAACGCTCTATTCTGTAGTCTATCAAGTAGGCGCAAAGATGTTTGAGGAGCACCTGACCAGATATAAGTGTTATACTCCAGTTTTGGGTGGATGAAGGCCTTATAAATTGTAGCCAGATCAGAAGGGGTGAAGAACTTCCTGCATCGTCTCATGGAGCCTAAGCATTTAGCAGCGTTTTTGGCGACTTCAAATATGTGGTCATTCCAAAGAAGATCATCGTTTACACACATACCAAGTACTGACAGCTTTTCGGTTTCTTGGATGGAGGTACCATTCATGGATAATGGCAATGGGGGAATGTAAAGCTTCAACGACAAGAGACAGCATTGAATTCTACTCGGTTCATAAGACCCCATGCAACAATGCTGTCAAGGTCAGAATTCAATGAGCTTATCATACGCAACCGTTCCAATTCCACATCCGAAGAGCAAAGACGTGAATTTGGAAATGAACATGAAAAGCTGAGGTTCTGGTCGTCAGGAAAACAGTTAAGCGGATTAGAAGTTTCAGACAAGAGATCATTAATGAAAATGAGGAAGAGAGTCGGAGACAAAACGGAGCCCTGGGGCACACCAGTGTTTGTAAAGTGGGTATCAGACTTGAAGCCATCCAATACATCTTGTATTGAACGGTCGGAAAGGTAGTTTCTAATCCAACGAAGAAGAGACTCATCGATACCAAAAGCACGCATTTTCGATAAAAGAGCCTGATGCCAAACTCTATAAAATGCTTTGGAAATATCAAGCGCAACAATCTTACTTTCTCCGAAACAAGGTAAAGATTGGTTCCACTTTTCGGTGAGATATGCCATCAAATCACCAGTGGACCATTTACTACGAAAGCCGTACTGACGATCATTTAGAAGCTTTCGTTCTTCACGATATTTTTTTTACTCAACGTTTCTTAATTTGGTCATAATCAAAATATTAGGTTGACCTCGTTATAGACGAGCGAAAAGTGTGGTTAGTGTCTACAAAATGCCATCGCACTGATTTTCTCAAACTATTAGAAGTTACGCCTTTTTCATCGCCTACAATTTTGAATGCCTTTTGATCGAAATAGATGAAAATTAAGTGTGATTATTACTGTTTTCAATGTTGCTCTGCTGCTTCAAAACTGAGACTTAAGCATACGAACATTTAAAGATATATTGCCCAGGAGTTGATGGCAGATTTTTGGCGTCAAAACTTAATTTCGAGCTTATAGGTTTCACCTAAATGTATATGTAGATGTAAGACTCGAGCTTGTAGATATAATGCTGCATTCTGAATAGCCACAGTCCCAACAGTCTCATGAGATTTGTTATTTTATTTAAAGACAGATTCGAACTCTTTCTGCAAATAATGAAAAGATATAAGCTCCTTACGAACTGGATAGATCTCCTTCTTTTCGGAACAATCAAATGAAGCTATGAAAGCTAAATCCTAAAAATAGATAATAAGCCATGTTATATAAAAGTGTGTCTTAAGCCACACAAATATTTCTATCTAGTTTAATTGGCTGCTAGTAGTGAGGGGATAAGCGGTTGGATGCTTTCTATTTCTTGTACCTTACATCACACTTCTATCATCACTTGAGGTCATTATAATCAAGGACGTATGTCTGTATGCACCCATCACGAACGTACACGAGCCATTTGAGTGGTAATAAATTAATTATACGGATTTGAGCAATAAGTCCTTGTGCTCGGTCTTATACATTCGTAAGTAGGGATACAAGTTGTAGTTAAAATATCATTGAACGTAATTATTTCACTAACACGTGAGCAGTCTCATCATTGACACTGCTTTCAAAATAATAGGAGAGACGATGTGACCTGACTATTTGCCACACCAAGGCGACAGGTTGGTGAATTGCACACACGGCGACCTTAATGAGAGAAGATACAAAAAATTTTAGTGAAGTTTTTCCGATGTGAAACGAAAGAAAACGGTGCATATGGAAGATGTTACGAGTTATATCAATGGTTGGAGCTAATTGTTGTTGCATACATACAATGGAGCCTTTGTACTAATCTAGACTTTAGGCTTTTCAATAAATTTTCTTTATTTTATCTAAGATACATAAATACAAAGTGCTGAAAATATTTCACTCATCTAATCTTAAACTCATCACCATTAAAATTGGATTCAAATGTACGAAAATTTTCCTGGAAAAGTCTAAATTTAAGGTAAATTTAAAGAAAAAGTATTTCTTGCAACAAAAATTGTTTCTTTTTCCTTAAATCCATACGATGTCTGATTTCGATTTCAATTTGATTCGAGATTTGATGCAGAATTTGTTCAAACTAACTAAGGAGTCATATTTTTTTTATTTTTCAATGGAATGAAGAATAAATATCTAAATAATTTTCAAAACACATTTTGACATGTTTTTGAAATAAATTTGAGTAATAAAAAAAAAAAAAAAAACAATTGGAATTGAAAACTGTTTTTTGAGTGTTTGCTGGGATCATCTGACAACGGCAAGATGATCTGTTATTAAAAAGAGCCAAAATTTGTGCCCAGTGTTCAAGTCTCTGTTAAGGAGCCTGTGGTGTTACGGCTAGCACTTTTGCTTATTACTATGGAGTTCAAGTGTGGAATCTCAGAAACATCCAACTGTTCTTGCACGTAAAAGTATAAATAAATTATGTAGGGTGGCGCAACAAACCGAGGAGCCCCAGGACCTATCGCAGTTCTCACAACCATGTTTTGTGACAGAAACGAGTGGATCTACACTTTTCTACAGGTTCCAAACGGCTAATCGAGAATGCGCTTTTCACGGGAATGAATTTACTAACGGATGACTTGCCAATTCTTCGACAAAGGCGATAACCTCTAAAATATAGATTGAAGTTGCAGAGTGGTTATATGTAGCTTACAAAAGTGAGATTTGTTAAGTTTGTAGTCCCCACCACTGGTGGAGCAGCCAACAAATTTGGCATATGGTATAATTCGGTACTATGATGAATGCACCATCAAATCCTCATATTTTTTTCACGACAAAATTTGCTGTCGGTTCTTCGAAAAGTAGGTTCAGTTGTTGTTCTAATTTTTATTGATTGAGAAGATATGATTGTATCGCTATTAGAAGATTAGTCACCCCTACGATTTTGTCTTCTCCTTGTGTCTTAAGCTGGAGTAGCTTTTAAGTTGTGTTTTTGAAGTGAAACTTCTAATGGAACCGAAAAAGCCACAGCGTTATTCAGTTTCGTGTCGCTGGCAGCTCCATCATATACTCCACTACTAGCTGCATAGTGTGGAGAGCAAGGCTAGCGCGTAAGGCGTGACTCAGTTTCGAGTCGCCAGCAGCTGCTATCCCTACTAATAACTGTGAAGTGTCACGTGTTTCACTCCTACCGTGTGTGACTTGCATCAACAAAACTTCATACCAGGATCAGTTATTGCTCTAATTTGTTATTGATTGTGAAAAAATGCTGGTAATGCTGCAAGAAGCGGTCACCTCTGCTATCTTTTTAGCTGCACTAAATGTTTCGATTGTTTTTGCTTATGTTTTGATAGCGTTGAAAATTTCAATCTACGTTCATTTCTGGTTCAGTAAGATTTGGCAATTCTTCATTTTAATTCATCATTCGGCCATTTTACTGAATGCATCGGCAAGATTCCCGGCTTTGGAATGCTCCATGTCTGAGGCTGTCTTTTCTTCCATCAATATACATAATCAAATTGATGGAGAAAAAGTCAAATTTATATTTGAATGTAGGAATAGAAGTTTTTCTTAAGTTTTGGGCCTTAGTAAATGAACCTAGCCTAAACGCTTGGCCCTTCGAGACGGATAAACCATTTTTGATCGCTTGAAAATGGTCACTAAAATGTAAGCCATATCTAATTGTCTTACCTCAGTAAGACAAGTCAAATTTTATAGCTCTGGCGAACTTAAACTTTTCAAATTTATTAAAAACTAGCGACCCGCTCCGGCTTCACACGGGTACAATGCTGATACTAAATACACAACATTCTAAATTATTTACTTTTTGCATTTTTAATTATTCATTTTATTTTTGCAATAATTAACATATTACAGAATGTCTTTATATACAACGTTCACAGCTTTCTTGTCATTAGACAATTATAACATATTTTCTCTGGAAGTTACTCATAGAGCGACATACAGTTGGCCATGTGAAAAACAGTCAACGCTCAAGTCTAAGCCTGCAACGTTAAAGGTTTGACCCTGCGATTTATTAATGGTCATTCCAAAAAATGTCTTCACCGGAAATTGTAAGCGTTTAAATTGAAAGGGTAAATCCGCTGGTATCAGAGGGATTCGGGGAATCAATACATCTTCTCAGGTACCGCATCCTGTGAGTATTGTGCACTCTATTATGACAGTTTTCAGTGCTTTTACCAGCAAACGCGTGCAATTTCAAAGTTTAGGTGAATTCTGGTTTTTAATAAAATAACAGGACAACCTACTTTCAACACCATTTTGTGTAGAGGGAGTCCTGATGGGTTCAAAGCGTTTAGAAATTATGTAGGAAAATGAACAGCTTCTTCCAAATCAAGAACAGTATCGACCGAGTAGTATATTTTCGTCGGCGCATCAATCTGAAAGAATCAAGTTATTTACGTAATCTACTTGTTCGTTAGCTGGTGACAGAATCGCTCTTTCTTTAAACCAAGATATTGGTCTTTGAACTTATGTTATCCATGTCAGGATAGACATTGTTGACTAACTCTTGGATGTTGTCTATCAAAACACAAAGGTTTTCTAGGTTAATCCTTCCCTCACTTTGTGTTAACTCTCCATTGCCAACTTTTAGCAGCATCTCTGGAAAAAGCCTGTTCTCATGTGAAGATTACGAAACCCTCATATTAGATTTAAAATCTAGTTTGCTGACATGTGACCAAAGGTTTGATCTTTTTAGGGAAGCATTTATTTCGTCAGCACGTGTTCTTTGAGTCACAACTGTTAGGATTTGACGGAAATCTCCTGAGAACAGAATTATACATCCACCCATAGGTGAATTTTTGTTGCGCAAATCGCACATTGTCCTATCCAGTGCTTGCACAGACGTCTTGTTTGACATGGTAGCTTCGTCCCAGACTATTAATGAGCAGTCACGCATTAATTTTCCTGTATTGCTCTGTTTAGAAACATTACAGACGCTGTTATTATCATCGGTGGCGATTTTCAGCGGGAGCGTGAGTGTGCGGTTCGGCCTCCTTCCAAAAGAGTAGCGGCAATACCCGATGACGCAACAGCTAACGCAATTTTCCGGTAGATCTCACTTTTTTTAAAACCACATTGATTAAAAATGTTTTTCCTCAAAATATCTGAATATTAACCATTCAGTTGGCATCCACTGTACTACGACCTATGTTCGAACGACGACATCTTCCAGACTTACAAAATTTTCTCAGTTCTATATGTATGATTACCTTTGCACAAATTGGCATATTATTAGTATGTGCCGCAGTAAAAAATATCTGAATACTTACCATTCAGAAACAAAAACAAAAGATACCTATTCTTTTCAACATAAACTACGATGCTTTAAGAAATAGTTTGCTATTCGTGCGAGTTTCAAACCGATTTCGAAAATTATAAAATTGAAGTAAAAGTAAAAGTAAATAATTTTTTTTATAGTAAAATAATATGTTTGTTATGACATCGCATTACAAAACTTTAAATTTCTTGGCTTTTCTCTGCTATAATATGCATGTATTATACATATAAACCTTCCTCTTGAATCACTCTTTTCATTAAAAAAACCGCATCAAAACCCGTTGCGTTGATTGAAAAATCTAAGCATACATAGGGACATAGGGACAGAGAAAGTGACTTTATTTTATACTATGTTAAGATTTGATAAGTGCAAAGAGAAAAGTTGATAAGTATTAGTGCGCGATAAGGCTTAGAAATGAAAATTGCCGCACCGGTTTTACTATCGAAATCGATTGGTACATGGGTAGTCCTTTCTGAGCATAAGGAAGAGACATGTTGTTGAAGAGTCTAGGTCCTAAAGAAAAAAAAAAAATTTGCCTAACTTATAATTTAACAATAATCTAAGTTTCTTTAAAATGTGTAAGATAGGTACCCGTCGAACACTGAAATTCGAAAGTTCGATTTCATTGTGGTTTTTATGGATCCTTTTCATAAGAAAGGTGATCCAAACAACGAAACAAATTATAGAGGAACATCATTTGAGAAAGTTATAGCCAAAATATTTTGCGAAGTTTTACTGAATAGATTGCAAAAATGGGTTGATGATAACAACATTTTAACTGATTTTCCAGCAGGATTTAGGAGAATTCATTGACAGTAGATTATATCTTTGTTTTGACAATTTAACAATTGTCAGAGCATTTCGTGCCAGAAACAAGAGCACTCACGCATTTGTCGCTGATTATAGGGTAGCTTTCCACATTGTGAATAGAAATGCACTTATGTATAGCATTCCCAAATCGGAATTTCTTCAAAATTTCTAAATGTATTGAAAAATATGTATACGGGCACAGATTGATCTACATTCTCAAAATGGTTTAAAATGAACACTGGTGTGAAGAAATGTTTCCCTCTAAGTGCTTTGTACCTAATTTTTTAACGATATTGGAACATACATATTTTCCCGATGGGATTTGGATCGTGAACACTATGCTTAATGTTGTTCTGTATGCAGACCACCTTGTCATTCTCTCAGAGTCACTACGACTCATGGTAAATCGCTTGTCAATGCTGAGAAATCAAAAATCATGGTTTTCAGAAGATCATCTTAGAGTTAAGTAAGAAATAGGTGGTTTTTCAATGGTCGTTGCCTTGAAATTACTAAATCACTAAGTGTAACGACTTCTTATGGGTGAGGTTGAATACAACGCTAGATTTCAAAGATTATCTTAATGAAAAGGCGAAGTCTTTCCAAAGTTTGGTGAATATGACATGGAGGAAGATTTTCTCTAATAAAAATATATTTCTCTCAATAAAGCCTAAGATATTTGAATGTGTTGTAAAAGCATCTTTTTGCTGTGCGACACAAGTTTGGGGAACGGATGAATTTGAAAATGTAGAAAAATTCCAAAGAAATTTCATAAAAGAAACTTTTCAATCTTCCAATTAAAAACTTTTACTATGCAATTTATTTGGAAACGGGAACCGCAAGACTGTTGACCAGAACCCTTAAGCTACAGGCAGACTACATTTATAAAGTTGCATTCAAATGATCGTCTGACCAAGAAAATGATTCTTTATGAATTACGCAATAAAAACTGGTGGTTCAGCAAGTGGTAGAATATTAGCGATACCAGACAACGAGGAAGATCGACAATAACCGCTTCTCTCGTCTTCCCTTAGCCGTGGTGAAGGACTTGACCCCCATAAACTCAAGATCATCACCCGCCAACCTGCGGACGTCATTTAAGAGCTCCCCTGGGTCAGAGGTAGGCTCTACCCCCTTTCTAACTATCCGCATCTGTACTTATGTCATTCAACTTTGTTGATCAGCTAAAAATGCATTTTTCTTTTTGCATACGAAATTAAGTAAGCAATGCCTAAACACCTTTTTATTAAAACCGCCTTGTCAGTAAAAAGCGTCAATAAAACGACAATAAAATACTTTTCTTCTCTGTGGATAAATAGTAAGCCTAAAAATAGATTCCTACTTTCCAGATTTATGCAAAGTTTACCAAACATTATTCATAATGCATTAAAGCAAGAAAAGAAAAAGAAGCCATGTGCCACGATACCTTTAAAAATCAGCCCCTACCTGCACGGGATGATGATGACATCATAAAAATATGTATTTTGTGAGAGGCCCTTATTGGTTCAAGCTTTCTTGCTGACGTAAATTTCAAATCCAAGCTAAAGTAAACAACAAATAATCTCTGAATGACAATGACAGGTTTTCCTTTGCAAATGCAAAGAAAAGATCTAAATTGTGTCCTCCCGAAGTTCAAATGTCTTATACTGGCCTCCTGACTTACTGCCCAACGATATGCATTGTAAATGTCTCCTTATCAAAAAAAAAAGACAAAAAAATAATAATAATAATAAACACAATTTTACAGAGAATGTTTGAGAAACGAACTGTTAGACGAGTAAGTCTGCTTTCAAAAGCTTTTCAAAGGCTAACTCCAAAGTGGTTCGCATATTGAATATTTCCCTTATGAAAGCAAAGGAATACTGATAACAGAAATTTCCCTGTCATGCGTATTCTAGCTACCGATGCAATTTATTCAGTTGTAATTTTTTTGCTATCTCCAGCGACCCAGCCTCAGTTTAAATTAGGAACTTGGTTCAGAGGCAATGCTTGCCGAGGTGTTCCTCGTATCCCACCGTTCTTGCTTTCCTAATTTTATTTGTTTATTAATATTCACTTTTTAGTGCAAAAATACATAAATAAGAAATACTTGTGAATTTGTCTGTCTGAGAAGTGTGTGTGATAAAAAAAAAAAAAAAAAAACAAGGAACAAAAACTACTGTCCGTAATTTATGTGTGGATATTTTTCGCACCAGCCATGTGCGAGTGCATCCACCCTTTAAGTGTACCTCTCTAAAAAAGGATAAACAAAAATCTTTCTTAATTCACAAAAATAAAACCAAGTCCACAGCAATTTCATATTCAAGGAATAACGTCGGATGTTGATTGTGAAAAAAAACACAAGAAAAATACCACAAGGCTCGAACCCAAAAGACCGAAGTTCCGTTATCACAGTCAAAAGTGAGTACTAAGCGTTCTAAAATATGATTTGAATTTTTTTCTTGTTGATGGGCTCCCATGGTCTGGGTGGATGAATCTTCTGCCCAAAATGTCAACGTGATGCCTCTTTATGAGTGTCGTTGTCGTCTAGTACCATACGTGCTGGAAATATTCTATTAGACGATAAGGACTCCGGGAGTAGAGAAGTCAAGGTTGTAATATGCATGGGCGGATAAAAAATATGGAATTGAGGAGTGAAGCATCTTGCAGGGAGCGAAAAACAGCAGAGGTAAAGGTGCTGGAATTTACCTTCCGGAGATAGGAAGATTACATTACGTATACGTATAACTACTTCGTTGGTCATGTTGCGCGTCTGAAGAAATTTCAATTTATTTTCAAGATGCACATCGGTCCAGTCATGATGATAATGCGGTGCGTGACTTGGGTATCTCTGGTAACGAGTAGATGGATATTGGCTATTTGTAGAGATATATTTTGGTACTTTCTTCCAGTGGTTCTCATTGTCAGTACCAGAGATTTGGTGTGGAGGTACTGGTAAGATGTTTATCTTAATACTCTGCGGAATGCTTGTCTTGTGATTTCATAGCGTCGTCATTTTGATACATGCTACGTGATGATACACACACCGGAAGTGACAGACTGAAAAAGATTTGTACTTCTGTGTGTTGAAAGAGGGATTTGGTTAATGTTGTTTGAGCAAGATTTTTTGAGTCCTGAGCTTCAGACGTAAGTAGGCAAACAAGAGTTGTGTGTGGTTTTATGTACACAAATTAATGATAAAAGTTATACTTATACGGCATGACAGAACAAAAATGGCTGAAGATTTTATCCCGTGCGTCTTAACTCTATTCAGCATTTTATTTTTTGGGGGATCGTGCCAATGGAAGTATAGCTGCGAAAAAGCGGAAAAAAACTTATTTGGTCCATGCTGTCGTAAAAAACTAATTCAAAAGTCTATATACAAAACTATATTGACAGTATAAGAAAGTCTATTGAGACGTCCTTTGTTCATTTTTCCGAAAACTTCAACTGGGCATTGTGCTATCGCGACGGACACTTCGAAGGTTCAGCAGATGTGGATAGATTTAACGTTGGATTGAGCTCATACAGCTCTAGCCACCGCTGCGTCCAGTTGGAACCTATAGTGCCACAGCTGATGCGATCTTCAATGAAATACTTAACGAAATGGAAAACTTTGTTTTCCACAAAATTGAAAAATTATTTCCAAAATCAATAATTTTTGATTCGATTGAATTCGAGGTGATTAGGGAAGGAGAAAATAACCTTACAGTTGAAAACCAAAATATGCTTAAACGAACCCAGAATATTTGCAATGCTCAGAGATCAAGATTTTGTAACACGAAAAGTACCTACTGTTGAGTCTAACAAGGATAAAATATTTTTGGCTTTTGTAAAGAACATCAAAAAATCAACCATTTCATCAGTCCCAACGCTTATCAATAATAACTCTTCTATGTCAGTTCCATCGACAAAGTTAATGTACTTGCAACTCAGCTTTCTACTAACTTGACGCTTCCATACACTTTATTTCCAGCTTCCGAGCCCGAGAGTGCGAGGAGTTATTTGGTGATACTCGCTGGCCCTGATGGTATCGCTGCCATAGTGTTCTAATGGTGTTTTGTTCTTCGCTGTAAAAATAACTGCCTTTCAATTGTCAACCAATCGTACTTGCATCCTTTGTCGATGTTGAAGACGTTTATAAGCCGTCAACTTTTGCAACAAAGGGCCCACTGTTAATCTGAAGGTTTATCTCACAGAAAAACCGAACCAATCCTGCACTTTTTTGAAGATAGTTTCTGAAGTACTGTTTTAAGACTTTAAGTTCGATACTCGTATTTCATAAGTGTGGTGCTATGCCTCAGGGCTCCATTTTGTCTCTGAGTCAGCACTCGCCTTTTCACATTCGTTTGCAAACTCAGGTTCGTGAATGCTTGCGAATTGTTATTCAATTGAGGATTGACTTTGACAACGCGGAAAGATTGAATCCATCAACAATCCGATACCCTCCCTTGCCGTTAAAGCTTACCATTATGCTATAGCCCTAGTCCATGAATAGTACCTGCATCAACGAAACCGAAAGCTGTCAGTAGTAGTTATATGCGTGGAAACAGATGACCTTCATTGGAGCTACCATATAGTTGAGGTAGCTTGAAATGCAATCGACGTGCTTATGCTCTTCAAGACAATGCAGGAAATTGTTTGACTTTTTCCGTTCTGCTCACAACTCATAAGGAATATATCTGTCTAAGACTAGAGTTCAACTCCCTCGTTTGGTCAGGTGTTCCTGAAAAATCTTTGGGCCTACTCCTGATACAGAACAGAGCGTTAAGACTAATAGGTGATAGTTTAATTGTGTTGTATTATTATCTTGAGCATTGTCGGAACGTTACCTGTCTTACTTTACTCATAAGTAAGACTGTAGTAAAATAGCGAGTTTCATTCCTCCCCTTAACAGTTTTATGATAGATCATATGTGGTAAAATTTAGAAGCATTCTTTCAGACTCCTTTAAGGCGCATTCAGGAGTACCACAAGGTAGTCACCTTGGCCCTATCCTCTTTATTCTAGCCATTAATGATGTTACTTTTAGCTTGTCATCGAGTGAAATTTTGATCTTCGCGGATGATATGAAAATTTTCAAGAAAATAGACTGCGCAGCCGATCGTCTTATTTTACAATCTGATGTTGAAAGTTTTGCCACATGGTGCGATAAAAATAGTTTGATTCTCAATCCAAGCAAATGTCAAAGTATAACTTTTTCGAAGAAACGTACACCGGCTTTGCATAATTACTCGATTTCTCATCAAATGTTATGCAAGGTGTCCAGTATTAAGGACCTCGGTGTTTACTTTAGTTCCAATTTAGAATTTACATCGCATATCAATTACATTGTTAGTAAAGGAAACTCAATGCTAGGCTTTATTAAAAGATGGGCTAAGGAGTTTACGGACCCCTACGTCACTCTTTCGCTGTATAACTGTCATGTTCGACCCCATCTAGAATATGCTTCTCAAGTATGGTCTCCTTATTATGCAGTCCACAATTCAAGAATAGAAAGTATACAGCGAAGATTTATTAGATTTGCTCTCAAGGGACTTCCTTGGACTGATCCTTATGACCTTCCACCGTATGAGCATCGTATCCAACTTTTGCATATGCAACTGCTTTCGCATCGGCGAATAAATAATGATTTAGTCTTTATTCACCAGCTCATAACAGGACAAATTGATGCTCCCGACTTGCTCGCTTGCATAAGTTTTAACTACCGGGGAGGCTCATACCAACTGCGCAACTTGGAGTTACTTCACTGTCCTTATCATAGAACTAATTATGGATTGAATGAGCCTATTACTCGTATGATAAAAGTTTTCAACCTAAACTCTAATTTAATAGATTTTCACATGAATAAAACTACGTTAAAGTCCTTGATTAGAACCAGAGCTCCACTCTCTTGACTATGTTTTTTTATGTTTCTTATATCTTTGTAATTGTTATATTTAATAATTAATTTTATGTTTATATGTAGCTATCTAATTTGTTTTTGTATATGTTTATCAATAATTTTGTAATATTTCTTAGCTCTGTTGTCTTGAGTGTGTTAGACTTAATTTTTGCTTACTAACTACTAACACCTCGCTAAATGATGACAGTGATACATATCTCTGAGTACTTAAGGGTGAAGAAAAGATACATTGTTTCACAAGCTTGAAATAAGCTGTTCTGATAGTGAAAAAAAAAACACCAGTCTCGTTTTATAAGCTCTCATTAATCTACGAAATCTTGTAAGCAACAAAACAAGAATTACCAAAACCGCTTTTAAGGTTTTTGGCAATTCAGGTGGCGATACATGTCAGAAGTTTGGGTGTTGTTACTATAGTTAGTTAATACAGTTACTGTTTTTATTTAGAATTCTTTTTGCTCCGAACTTTCGTAGTTCATAAATATTTCTGCAGTAAATTCGATTCATGGATTTCATTACATATAATTAACAACAAAGCATAAGAGAAAAACAGATGAAATTATGGTTTTCAATTTGGCCTTTCAGCTTGGTTGAGGTGAATTTAAAATAGCGCATTCTATTTAAAGCAAAGTCACATTGTTTTAATTCAATTCTTTGGCCTTTGTTTTTGGGTGGATTTGGTGAAAAGCCAATTAAAATAAATCTTTCGTATTAATAACAAACAATTTGCAAGGCCAGTTAGGCTGGATCGGCAACATAAATGGGAACCACAGCCAAAGCGAACTGATATAACTGCTATTTCCACTACTAATTAAAGCTGGAAATAATGTGAAATTGTCGTTGGTGTTATTATCTATGTGGGTTTTGCTTTTTAATGATGGTAATTGATGGAATTTCAAATTAAAATTAGGAAACATTTTGGGAGATTCATAAACATATGTTAGAGGTAAGCAATTTTGCGGGGTTTTCACAAAAAAATCGGTATTAATCTAAAATCCAAAACTAATTTAAATTTGTAAAATGAACTCATATATAAAAAAGTACCGAGAAAAATTCAGCATGGGTGAACTCACAAACAAATTACACTTACAAATGTGACAAATCTTTAAAACTGACTTCGTTTAAAAGTGGAGCACCTTTTCGAAGCTGTTTAAAAACTAAACAATACATCATAAAGATTCGTAATTATTCAAAATCAAAAAATTCCAATTAAAATATGTACATATACTGTATCCAAATGCAAACAACCTTACATTACTCGATCCCAATATTTCCAAACGTAGATTTGCCTTGATGCATACAAAACTTCAAGATACTAACGGTTTATATATTTTATAAAAAAGCGTTCGGAAATTCCCAAGCAAAGTTAGAAAGCGCTTACTTATCAACAAAACAAATCGTTTCGGGTGGTTTGACTGATAGCAAAAGTAAGTGTTTTCTTAGTTTTGCTCAGAAGTATTAAAAAATGCGTTGGCAGAGGTAAGAAAGCACTTTGATACTGGATACTTTACAATTAACAAAACAGAGACTTAGTACTTATGCAAAATAAAAGTTCGGTGTTTTGTTTTATTTAGCTTCAAAGTTGGGTGGCATCACATAAATCGCACTTAAAAATGAGACACTATCTGTGTAGAGTATTATCAGCTGTGACAATCAAAGCCATTTAAAGTTCCCACCAGCAGCAATTAGGAAACTAATTTATATGAACACAAAAAGCTTTTCCGCAATAATTCGTTTTTCACGGTTTATTTTTATTTATTTTTGTTTTGGGTGTATTTCGATTTCTTTTTCCATAAAATATACTTCCATTTTGCGAAGTTTGTTTTCACTTTGCGGCACAAAAATAAAAAAAGCAAAAAGATCTGTCGAAATTTCGCAGGCATTTATTGTCCCGGAGATAAATGATGGACAGAAAAGTGTTGAAAATTGTAAAAAACTTAGTAAAAATTCTACTACATCTATCTACACACAGAACCCATTTCGCAAAGCAGAAGCATACTGCACAACGAAAAGGACACCGAAATTTTAAGTTCACGATTTCATCTTGTCATTTTGTATGGCATTTCTCTTTTCGTTTCAGCAGCGTACGAGGCTTAAAGAAGAAAAAGGAGTAAGGTGCGGCTCAAAATAAAGTTTATTTTTCAAATACCCGAGAAAAGGTGTATTTTAACGAAGAACACTGAAATGGCAACACTATTTTTGACAGCCGTCCGTTGCTTTGAGGTTATCTAACCCCGGGGCTACACGATCAAGATATGGTAAGCCATTTACATTCGAACTTTCTTACATACACACTCAAACTTTTCGAAATTGAAACCCAACTGGTATGGAATATTGAAAGTCACCCGAGAAGCAGTTTCAGTAGCCATGAAGTTGACAGTTTCGTCAATACCCTCAAAAAGAGAAAAGAGTGCCTGGAAAAAAACTTTGAATTTCAAATTTCTTGTGGGTGCCATTTTGAAAATATTTAATGACATGTCGATTGAAAGCCATTTGCCTGGCAAGTTGTAAGTCGCCTAAGTCACAGCCAAAACACGTACAGGAATTTGACATAGTGTATATGTAGGCTGATGGCTTACCATATCTTGATCGTGTAGCTGCAGGGTAAGTTACCCTGCAGCTACACGATCAGATCATGCTTAACTTTTAAATGTAGTTTCCTTCGCTCATTAGATAGAAATTTGAAAATGAATTGTCCATGGCAACTTCACTTCCTATCATTGTGAAGATATACATATAAAACCAGGGCTAAACTTTGTCATGTGCATTTCACTCCAGTGTTTGCTCTCGACGTGACAACATCTGAATAGAGTAAAAGTAGTTGATAAATAGTTTTATGAGAGAATGGGAGGGGTTTTATTTTACACTTTGTCGAAGTGGTGTCCGTGTGGTAATTATTAGCGTGCCTGTTACCTGAGAGTTTGGAGGTTCGAGTCCCAGAAACATCGAATGGCATGTTTCAAGGGTGTCACTTTTTGCGAAGAAGTGGCAAGTTCTCCGAGAGGAAAGTGCCTTAAAAAACATGTTCTAATCTAGTCAGGTAGTCATTCGGAATCAGCAAACAGGTATAGGTCTTCCAAATGCAAAAGGTCCCAAGATTTCCATAGCCTTATTGCGCAACCCAACTGATTTAATTATTTATCGAAGCAAGATACATAAATACGCATATGCCTCTACAGTAGGCTATTGAAAAACTTTCATCTGTTTTGCCCTTACTAAGATACAGGTGGATATTTCTAAGTAAGCATTCTATTCAGGCCATTTATGTCCCATTAACTTATACTTCATACAAAAATATGATGATATTCTCAATATTCTGTCCCTTTATCGAGTGGGATGCTCTTAGATTTATTCACAACGAATAAAACCCAACTGACATCCTATTTGTAGGAGTAAATATCAAGGGTTCTGCTGAAAATACTGCACACAACCAAACAAATCTCTTCGGTTTGACAGTCACTCAACCACAGAGTAATCTTGTACAGGGGTGAAATTGAAATGATCAAGTGGCATTGAACTGAAGTATAATAGTCGCTTGTACAACCGAGTAGGTTCAAAAAGGTAAGAACCTTTTTGTTTATGGAGATTGAAGTCAGTAAAATATGTTATTCAAGTACTCATCTCAAAAGGTAACCCTCTCTCCAACCGAAAGACCCATGAATGTGAAATTGTTCTCATTCTATTTCAAAGGGATGTCGCAATAAAATGAAATTGAAAATCTAGGTGGAGAGGAAACTAGAATGTCCACTACTCGTAGGTTTTAGAAACATAGGAGCTGAAAAACTAATTTACATGAAATTACTCTTTCAAAACCTGAAATTTTCAAAATTACCGAAACGAACAAACGAAGGAAAACCAAAACAAATAAGGCTGTAAAGATAACTCATTCTCCTCGAACATTTGTTTCGATGTCGCCATTTGTCACAGAAAAAAAGAGAAAAAAATAATAATAAAATAATAACATCAGCAACAGTTTTCCCATTGGATCCGATTTTATGGGAGCCCCATCAATACTCGCTCTTACTCACACTATGCTGCTTTGTAAACTTTCACAATCTAAGCCCTTTTCATTTGTATTCCAAAAGTAAAAACAATTTCAAAACCCCTTACAACATCAATCACCGTTATTTATTGGCAAAAACACAGCCAGGGATCAGCACACAACCCACGTGATTGATGGTTTTGATCGAAACATTTACGATTGTGTATGTTTCCTTATCCCTGTCTCGCCCAGCTGACGAGTGCGGTAACAGATAGCTACCCCAAGAAATGTCTTATTTTAAAACATTTAGAGCTTGAGGTGGAATATTTAAGATTGCTTCTAGGAAAAAGTTTAGGCGTGAATGCGAACGCGAGTTGACTAATTACCCTGAACAGGAAAAGGGAACATCATTATCAGATCCGTCTGTCAGAAGCGTATAATGAGGATTGAATTTTTTTGGGTTAATAAGATGACCCTCCGGATTCAAAAACGCCCTGGTGTTTGCTTTTGAAACCGGACCCAGCTTCAAAAAATAGAATTTCAAATACTCCCACCCAAACATCTAACTAAATACGTTCGTAATTAATGTTTCCGTTAAGGTTCGCAAATTTAATTAAAACTTGTCAAAATTTGTCACGACTTAAAGTAAAGTCAAGAGCTGGCGAGTGCTTTTGATGTTTAAATATTTCCTCCACTTGATGTCCTTCTGCGACAGATGCGATGCTAAATTCATGTAAATGGATTTTTCTTTGTAATTTTTTTTTTCTGACTCAGTGTTAACGCGGGAAAATGTGGGGAATTTATTGAAACCAGCAGTTTATGTGGATGCTTTCAGCTTCATACAAAGCGCACCAAATGAGATTTCATTGTAGGTATTCTTCTAACCCAACCACCGGAACTCTACACGCAAGGGCCATGTTTTCGAGGTGATGGGTGTTGTTGCAGACTGTGATTAGTGATTATCGTGACCAATGAATTTGTGCAAAAACATGAGGCCTAGTTTGCGTGTTAATTTGTGTACATTAATGAAACTGTTTACATTTGCCTTATTTCAGTTTCATCCCTAAACTCGAAATGGTCCCATTGAAATTGAAATTGAATGGAATACAAACAGTTGCTTTAACATTTTATGGTTTGAAATTGAAATGATCTTAAATTAAAGTGCGTAATGGATGTGTTTTTGCCTACGTTAATGATTCGTCAAAACCAAAAAAGTGTTATGTGTTTGTATAAATGTTTTAAATCAGGAAACATATTTAACACTAGCTGTGCCCGCGACTTCGTCTGCGTGGGATAGTGATTTTCGGCAGCGTTTTCAATTTTTAGGCACCTTTTTTGCAAATAAGACACGTGCACTTTGGTAAACTATTGCTTTATTATTTTATTTCAATACATTTTTGCACACGACGTTCTTACTTTTTCCATTTTATGTCAAATAAAAAGGTTTTGCGAGTTTGATACAATCTTTTAAACTAAAATGACAAATCAGTGGGAATTAAAGAAATACGGGGAATCAATAGTTTTCTGTTTTCTCCTATCGCTGTCATTATTAAATCTTTTATAATGCCGCATCCCAAATGTGTAATTTGTAGCTGTGTACAATTCTAGATTACTCATTATTGGCACTGGAACACAAACTTGCAGCCACTTATGATAATTCAAATAAATTTAAGAAACTCTATAGGGTATGATGTGACTTGCTCAGTGTCTATGATATAGTCTAGTCTATAACTTATTAGTTTATATGGTTAACTATCTCATTATTCGGCGCCGAAACCGACTTTTCAAACAGTCATTACCGATTGAAAATATTTATCTGAAGATCAAGATAGACATTTCTTCTCAGGTCAACTGTGTTATCGACAATTAGACAGAAATCACCTCACGGTGACAGAACTTTTGAAATCGGTCCAGTAGCGTCGGTCCGTTTACGTTGCCTTTCCCGTAGAATGTAACAAAGAAAAGGTAGATGGTAACAAAGAAAAACAGACAAACGAATTAGATTTCGGTCCTATAATGTAAGTAAGTACTTCCGTTCCCATGGGAATATGGGGATAAATTAAAGCTCATGTTACTTTGAGATAGTGTAGCATTCTAACGGGGAAATAGTTCTTGAAATCAGTTCAGTAGTTTCCAGGTTCCTGTTTACGTTTGCGTTTCTTGTGGGAATACAGGGATAACATAAATAGCCTTATGTCCATCTTCAGGCTCAAGACTATATCTGTGTACCAATTCATATAAATAGGTTTAAAAGTTTGGGCGGTTTTTGATAACAAATAAAAATAGACAGACAGATTTCCCGTGGGAATATGGTGACCGTTCCCGTAGGAATATGGGGATAAATTAATGTTTATGTTACTCGGGGATAGTGTAGCATTCTAACGGTAGAAGAATTTTTGAAATCGGTGCTGTAGCTTCTAATTTCCCGTATACGTTCCCGTTCCCGTGCAAATTAAGGGATAAGATATATAGCCTATGTCTTTCCTCAGGTTCTAGACTATCTCTATACTAAATTTCATATCAATCAGTTTAGTAGTTTGGGCGGGAGACGGTAACATAGAATGTCGGACAGACAGAGTTATTTTCACAATTATAATATTAGTTAGGATTAGGATTAAGAGCATTAAACATTTTTTTGAAACTTCTAGCCTTAAAAATGGCGGTATTTCCAAAAATATACATTCATCCCCTATTTCAACACCTTGTAGCCCTGTTAAAAGTACTTTTGAGACCGTAGTTTTTTAATTCCCATTTCCGTTCCCGTGGGAATATGAGGATAAATATATATAGCCTTTATCCTTCCGCATGTTCTAGACCATCTCTTTTGCTAGTTTAATAAAATCTGTTTATCAAATTGAACGGCTGACATACGAAAAACATACCGACAAAGCTACATTCGCATTTTCAATATTAGTAAGAACTCCCGTTCCCGTGGGAATAGGTTAACCGTTTTCGTGGGAATATGTGGATGAGTTGAAGTTAATGCTACTCTGGAACTATGGAGCAAGCATTCCAACGGTGGAAGAATTTTTGAAATCGGTGCTGTAGTGTCAAAGTTCCCGTATACGTTCCTGCTCCCTAGGGAATATAGGGAAGAAATATATAGCCTATGTCCTTCCTCAGGTTCTGAGCAATCTTTGTACAAAATTTCATTTAAATCGGTTTATTAGTTTGGGCGGGAGATGGTAACATAGAACGACGAACAGACAGAGCTTCTTTCACTCATATTATATTAGTAAGGACTCCCGTTCCCGTAGGAATATGTGGATGAAATAAAGTTTATGTTACTCTGGGATAGAGAAGCATTCTATCGGTGGAAAAATTTTTGAAATCGGTGTTGTAGTTTCTTAATTCCCGTATACGTTCCCGTTCCTTAGGGAATTTAGGGATAAAATATATAGCCTATGTCCTTCCTCAAGTCTTAGACTATATCTGTATCAAATTTTATTTTAATCGGTTCAGTAGTTTGTGCGAGAGATGGTAACATAGAAAGCCGGACAGACAGAGGGACTTTCACATTTATAATATTAGTTAGGATTGTCCTCGATAATTGCCTAGTTTGTGGCTATTTGTAAATGAACAAAACAAAATAAATAACTTCATAAAGGGTTACATGGAATAAATTCTTCAATATCTCTAGAATAAAGTTCTAAATATTGAAATTGGGACGAGTATTAGTTTTGGATACACAGTACCAAGAAATCAATCACTTGAGGTCAGCTAGGCTTATTCACTCAATAGTATAAAGAACTGTTTTCCGAAACCTTTATATAAAATCAAGTTTCAAAGATTTCTCGAGAACTATTTAACCAAAATTGTTGATTTTGGTCTCCAGTTGTGTTTATATGGAAAATATAAAATATAAATATGGAAATATATGTGATTTTCCTATCACAACTTTTGTAATATATTTGGACGCGTTTTGCAATTGAAAAATTTCATCATCAGGTTCTTCGCTTCTTAGCTTAATTTTCTCTTTTTTCTAAATTCAAAACGCATCGAAAGATATTATAAAAGTTGTGATAAGTTCATTTAATAAAATAAAACTAAAGAAAATTACAAATAATTCTATATTTATATTTGTGTTTTATATTTTATATTTACCCAATCTTGATGAAAATTATTGACAGCCAAAAATTCAATTTTCATTTTTGTTCTTTCGTCCAAGTCTAGTAAATATGTTTGACTGCAACGCGGGAAGTTGATGGTTCATATCCCAAACGGGAAACAAAAAATTGTCTTTCCACAGGTATCGGCTTTCGCGAGGAGTTGGCAGCTTTTCCGGTAGTTAGTTCATTGCCATGAAAAGCACTTTCTCGTTAATGGCAGAAGAATTTCTCACAAGGCATTCTTGTGAATAATGAGCTAGGTCCGTGCTCTTTATCATACTTTCATTCTTAAGTTAACTGTTAATTGTTAATTGTTTATTTGCATCAATCAGAGCTTACAATAATCATCTTACAGACTAGAAAAATATCTATCAATATACAAATATAAAAGTATTATTACAAATAAAATAAAATTTAATAATGAGTGTTTGTGTGAATTACATTTAGTTATTCAAAAAACGAAACGGGAGATGGTTGTGGCCCTGTTGTAATGGAAATTTAAATCAATTTCTATTGAGATTAAATTTGTTTCTCTAAGACAGCGGGTTATTGGCTCATTAAATGTGTAATTAACCCTATAAATATTTTTACGGAAAAGATTGCGTTCTCTTAGCTGGCGATATGGTGCATAAATATCAATAAGAGATAGAAGACAATTAATATGATGTGTTAAAATATCGTTGATAAACATAATGGAGAAGATTTTACGTCGATTCTCAAGCGACTGTATGCAAATAAGTTGACATCTAGTACTATACGAAGGCATTTCAATATTCCAATTAAGTTTCCATACCACAAACCTTGAGAATTTCCTTAGAAAGCTTTCCAATCTCATGGAGTGAGTGTTGTAGTACGGATTCCAAACCACACAGCAGTATTCCAAGATTGATCTAATATAGGCTGAAAACAGCGATTTTAGGGTGTATGGGTCCGTGAAATCAACTGAATTACATTAAATGAAACCTAACATGGAATTGCCTTTGGCTGCAACCTGCAATATAGTCGATATTAAGTTCTAGTTTACGGTCTTAAGGAATCTACCCTCCATAGATTTTTTTTTTAATTTTGTATTATACTAAGTTGTTTTTATACATCTAAGCAGTCTAACTGTACTTTTGGGTGAAAAGGATGAAAAACAGATTTTTATTCGTAGTTTTTGGAAAAATGACTGCCATTTCGTCATTTTTGAAGAAAACAAAAGTAGCTTGATGTATGATGTACCAATAGCTTAGCTAAAGTACTAAAGAATATGTGGTAAAATTTTGGTAGGGTTTTGATCATCCATTTCAGATGCTTTACAACAGCGCATACAAAGGTTTTTTTGGACCAATTATCTCCCTCATTTTTTTTGAAAAAAAAAAAAAACTGAACAGAAAATCAGAGTTGCAGAGTGTATTTTTCAGATTTAAAACTTTTTATGTGCATATACATATATGAAGAATATATAAGCCGATAAAAGTGATGACTGCAGATTGGATTTTATTAGAGGAAAAAGGTGACTATCAACGAGAGAGAACTTTAATGAAGTGTAGAAATAAGATAATGTACAAAACGAAGTGTGGCCAAGTAAAAATATAACTATGTTGAATGCGTAAAGTACATAAGAGTTCAATTACAGATGGCATAGTTAAATTATTGTAAGTGTTGCCATTGTATAATATTATTTCATTTAATTTAACAATTTATGATTTATACCAATGAAAAAAAATCTAGGAAATAACTATTTTTTGCCAAATTCTTTTGATACGGTAAAAAGTTCTTTTGTCCACGCAAACCCACTTTTTTCCGCGGGGTGGCTGCAAGTGTTGTCTCAAAGCGGAGTTTTGAATACTAGTTTATTTTAAAAAGAAATTTCGAAAACTGTTCATAAAATGTGTAATCATAAACACTAAGCCCAAAAATAGGCCGTTTTACCCCTTGAAGCCTATGTAACTCATATTAATGATGGAATAGTAAGTTCACTTTGTCCTTTTAAAAAGAAGGAACCTTATGACTGTAGCTAGCTGACAGTTTCAACCATAGACCACCATTGAGCACCAACCAATTAAAACTTAAAGTGTTGGTGCTTTGTTAATAATTGTGCTACAGAGATGAATGAAGGCTTTCTGAGCTCTCCATAATATCTACAAGATTGCTGCATTTCAATATTTTGATTGAAATAAGTTTTTCAAAAAATGTCTACATAGTTTGATATCCGCTTTCAATTCTTTTACTTTTGATTTTTTTTTTAATTCAATTAATTAACTGCTTAAATTTTCAACACAGCTTCAAGAAGAGAATCGAAAGCTTAAGTTGGAATCTCTTTCATCAAACAAATGCAAAATGAATTCATATTTATTGGTTACTGTTTTGCTTTAGTATATATTTTTTAAGCAGTCATACTTTTCTGTCTATTTCTCTTAAGAAACGTTTTTTAAAAAAGAAGAAATAGAAGAGAGGAGACTACTCAGAGAAATCTTTAACAAAAAAGATTTTATTTTAATTTTTTGATGCTTAAATTTTTATTTCCAAATACTTTAAAAAGTATATAATCACAAATAAATTTTATTTACAAAACCCAAAAAAAAGTTTTAAATCCAAAAATTCTGCCAGACTGGCTAAGGTGACTAAAAGTAAAAAAAAAACCGGTTCCCAGACGAGAATACCAATACTACGGTACAATTTTGTGTTAGCACTGTGTGTGGATCCGAATATAAAGTGGTGTTAGTGAAATTTTGTGTAAGCCCAGTGTTGAGATACGAATATAAAGTTGGGCTAGTGAAATTTTGTGAATGAGTGCGTGCACCAGCTTGTGGGGTGGTATCAATGTGTTAGTGTGGTTTTCCCTCTTGTTCTTTAAATTCTCTTAGGTCTGTAGTTTTAAGGTTCCCTTTCTCGTTCTTCCGCTTCCGTAGGAATATGGGTATAAAATATAAGTTTTTTTTACTGTGGGATTATGTGACATCGCAATGGCGAAAGAATTTTTGAAATCTGTTCAGTAGTTTCTAGGTTTCCGTTCCCAACCCCGTTCCTGTGGGAGTATGGAGATAAAACCTTGAAAGGAACCATCTCTGGTTTGAACTATGTCTACCCTGAAAATCTCATAAGAAACCAGTCTATAACGGACATAAATACAAACATACATACATCCTATTTTATATATGTATATAGATTTATTTTTTGATGCAGTCGGCAAATTCTGAAGACTAGTCGGCATTTCATTAAAATTCACCCCCCATGGCTTGGAGCCTCGCTACGCCCCTGCCTGTTTGATGGTTAGCATGTTTCCTTAAGTCCATGGCTCGAATTCCAACGGAATCAAAAATGTTTTTTCATGGTTGTCGCCTTTCGCGAGGAATTGGCAAGTCCTACGGTAGTAAATTCATTGACATGAAAAGCGACTTCTTAATTAGCCGTTCGGAACGGGCAGACAATTTCAGGAAATGCTAACCACACCGAAAGTGTATTCGATGTATTCGACCAAATAGTCTCGAATTATTCTTGTACTCGTTAAACCAACCCCTGGTCGATAGTATTAATTTACAACATCTGGCAAATGTTGTTGCGTTTGCCACACAAGAACCACCTTACGGTATGAAATGTCTGCCAGAACAGCCAACAACTTCAAATTAGATCCGTATTGCATATAAACTATGTTTCTTTTAGTAATAAAATGTTGATTTATTAGAAAAATATAATTTTTCGTAGAATTTCAGTTGTGGGGTCCAAATGGACCTAAGGTTAGGTAGATGGGTTTTTTCTAGGAAAAAATTTCAGAAAAATTTGTTTACTGAGTTGCAAGCCCTTAAAAAAAAAAGCTTGAGTTTTCAAACATGCTCTGAGGTCAAAATTTACCCCAGGATGTAAGGGATGATTGAATTAAAGACTTTTCTTTCAGGCTCAAGGTAAAAAAAAACTAGTGATCATTGCCAAAATTTTTGGAATAAAAAAAATCGACTTTGAAACTAAATTACAATTTAAACTATCAATTTCATTGAAATTATTATCTTTCAAAAAAAAAAAAAAAAACTGTAGCACGCGATCGTAAGTCACTTAGTGGATTTGAATAATGTTTTTGAAATTTTTGGTACATATAATTTTTAATGAAATTGCTCTTCCAGCCTAAACAAAGTAAAATGTATAGCCTTCTTAAACAATTTTTGAAGTGAAAACTTCTTTAGGCGCGTTTGGCACTTTTGCGATGGGGGTAAAGCAATGAGTTCGCGACCGACACCATTTTTTGGCTCATTGTATTTCATATGTAAATTCGTCATAGCCTAGCGTCTCAGGTTCGATTCCCAGCCATGACTTACATTTTTTTTATTTATTTAAAGTGAAAACATAAACAAAATTTGTGGCCACGGCTGGGATTCGAACCTGAGACCCTTAAGTCTAATAGCCATCGACTCTACCATTGAGCCAAGAAACACAAAATTGAGTTGCTAAATGACTTAAAAGAATAGAATAGCAACATTACCTAGTATACTTACCGACTCGGAAAAATACAGAGAAGAAAGAAAGGAATTGAATTGAAGGACAGAGAAAAATGTATGCAACGCAGAAAAAATAAAAAGCACCAAATATTTTACTACCATTTCAATGAAGTGGATGAGTGAAGCTGGAATCATGGCAGAGTAGGAGACGCACTGGTCGATGATTCGAACTTTACAACAAATTAAAAGAGATCAACAACTCATCGCGATGATTTATCGATGGAAAATAGTTTGAAAAACCATTACTCAAATATTCACTAATTTCATTTCTAAACTTAATGCATTGTCCTTTCATTTTATTGTCAAAGTTTACGAGCGCACACGGTTAAAAATCCTGGCGTTAAATTTAATATTTTTGAGGTTGCATATATGACCAGTCCAAAATCGTATTTAAACGTAATACTTTCAATATATTTAATTTTCAAATTCAATAGAAGACGTATTGGAATTCAATACTGTTTTATATTAAAAAACAAGTTCGTATTATTAAATAGTAACACAGATAAGTATTAGTATTTGAACCAAAATATTAAAATTCATTAGTTCTTGTATTGGTTTTAAGATCATTTTTATTATAACTAATTACGCTGGGTATTGAAAACATGTATTTTT
The DNA here is from genome assembly GCA_914767635.1 of Melanostoma mellinum. Taxonomy (NCBI): domain Eukaryota; kingdom Metazoa; phylum Arthropoda; class Insecta; order Diptera; family Syrphidae; genus Melanostoma; species Melanostoma mellinum. Next base: position 5,476,831 of record OU612059.1, read on the forward strand.
TTATTCAAATTCAATATTTTTTTACTTGTTTTAAACCCAAAGCGGGTTTAATTGTAATACAAGTTTATTAAATCTTAATACAATTTAAGGTTTGATTAGATTACTTTTTAGCCCACTTAGTATTGAAAACTAATACTTATTTATTTAATTTCAATACTTTTGAAGATTTAATTGGATTACTTTTGTATCCACATAGTATTAAAAAGTAATATTTATTTATTATATTTCAAAACAAAACCTTAGATCCTGTGAATATCAAACTGTTAATATTAAATAATTTACGTTCAAAGTAAACAAAGAAACAATTCTTTTATAAAAAAGTTATTTTATTGAATAGAAGAACAAAGAAATCTTATAACTAATGACTTAAGCTTTTGAACACAAATAGTATAGTATTATAGTATAAAAAGGGTCTGCAATATAAATAGCTACTTTGATTCTTAAAACATTATGCTTGAATGTCATTTTAACCATAACACTATCGAACTTTAAGAAAAGTGTTTGGTTCCCACTTACTGACCGTAGGTACTCAGCTCCCGCCGTCTCTAACGCCCTTCGAGAAGAGTCCTTGAGCGTATTTGTTCGGCTGTACTAACCCAATATGTACGCTGCTGGGCTTGTTTTTATAAATGCTTTTAATACCTGTAACATTAGGAAAATTTTATTTATATAATTACAGTAAATTCAATTTTGAAAAAGCTACTTACTTCAAATTTTCAGATATTTGATTAGGAGACTCTTCTTCAACAGTGTCAAGAACCAGAAGGACGCGGGCACTGACTATATTGATCCTTCAAAATGAACCCGTTCACCAGTTATTTGTTTCCTAAAACTAAAACAAAAACAAATTTTAAATAAGCACGGTTTGCACTCACCAGGAAATAAATATATAAAGCACTTAAGCTTGCTGTTTATTACTTACTTGTAGGGAGGATATTTTCATTTGAAAAGTCAAAAGATACAGATGATTCATCCGTCTGATTTTTATTTTTTTTAAAAGTGAAAGTATTTTTTTCCACGTTTTCCACTTTAATGTAACAAAATTGTCCTTTTGGAACTCCATGTTGGATGTTGAACGGTCGACGCGACGTGTTGGAACAAACTAACCGAGTTTTCTTTCGACAAAACAATATTCGATATTAAAATGTAATATTGAAGGGCTAAGAAATAATACCAAGATATAAAAATCTAATACTTAAGGGTTAAAAGTCAATACCTGGGTCTTTAAATTTAATACTGGAGGGTTAAAAATTAATGTCTGGTGGGTATTAAAATCTAATATTAATGTGTTCAAAATAAATACCTCGAGAGCTTTGCACTAAATAAATTTATTGAATTTTAATACAATCAAATATTAAATTGCAATACTTTATTAGACTATGCATTTACTGCTTGAATGTAATACTGAAATATTAAAGATAAGTATTGTTGTGTATTAGAATGTACTGTTTCATGAGTGCAATACAGTACAGTTTCGCGCTATACACAAAATTTCATCAATTTTAATACAATCAAATATTAAATTTCAATACATTATCTTTGAACATTATATTATTATGGTCACTTTTATCCAAACCTTCTACTAAAATCAAATAACAAATTATTGGATTTTAATATTTGAAGGTTAAATTTCAGTGGAAAAGTATTAAAAAAGGCATTTTAGTGGGAGATGTATTGAATTTTAATACCAAATTATTTAAAAAAATGTTTAATAAAGTTGGAATATTAAAAACAAATTATTCCTGTATTGCATAATACGAAGGCCGTACTAAAAAACACCCCAGCATTTTTAACCGTGCAGTTAAAAAATCTGTAGACACTATCGTTAAGAAATTGAATGTATGTAATGATTTTAACAGAATTTCACAAGAGTGACGAACAAATATAGATATGATATTCCAGATTTCAATTTAGTTGCTAGTTTCAGAAGGCACGATCGTCCAGCAGCAGGAGCAGCTATCTGTAAAAGGTTGTCTGATACAACTGCCATATTTTGCTCAAATCATATGGATTTGCATACGAAGTACCTACCTACACTAGTATATGTTTAGTAGTAATGTTTTTGATATCGGCGATTTGTGTGTTTATCGTTGCCTTTCTGGAAATGGACAGCAAGTTATAATAGTAGGGGTTTATAATTCACCGACTACGTCTTCAAGTGCAATACGACAGCTTTTATATAAAAATTTATTTATTTAGTCTGAAGACGCTTCTGCATACCTTCACGATAAAATTGGGGAGAGATTTGATGATTTCCCAATGATTTTGAGTGGTGATTTTAACATCAACTTCGGCGATGCTACAAATTTGCCACTTTTTCAATTTTCAAAAGAAGAATACTATTTTACAATGACGAATGACCGCAGCCTTAGTACAACGAAATATAAAGCGACAATTGATGCAGTCTTTGCGATATATTTAAATAGATTTGAGACAAAATTGTTCGTTTCCTATTTAAGTTACCATAGACCTATAATTTCAGTATTAGAATACGATGATTGTAGGGATGAAATTGTGAATGAAAACTCATAAGTTTCATTGATGTTCCTCTATATGTACATCTACATAAGTATATTATAATAGATTTTCCTGTACCTACATTAAAATATTTACTGAAAATTCAATTCTGTTTTCACTTCTGTCGGCACTCCCGGAGTGCTTCTTTTTTCTCTTCTATCGACCCAACTTATCTGTCCTTGGCTTTGCACGCATCTTCTCTAAAACTGTGTACGAGTGTGTAAGGATAGATTGGTTTGTGACTGGGGAAATATGGAGTTTCAAGCTGTTGGGTACGAACTTACTTGGTATCTTTTGTCGCCGAATTAAAATATGTATATTCCATCATAATCATATCAAAAAGTATATGAAAAAAAGAAATTATTAAATTATCCAATGTAAAATCTAACTTTTTTTTTAATAATTTTGCTTAATGATTTTTCTTAACTTACGGTATCCAGAAAAGTAGATAGCATACTTAGTGCATTTATTTATTTGGTATAAAATAAGAATCATTAATACCACAACACAAGACTATGATAGTGAGCAATCCTTAGATTAAAACCCTACCACCTTGAACATATTCACTTTCTCAAATGGGTATTATTTGTTGACTTCGTCTATAAGATCTGGCAAGTCCAACGCTCCCAAGAAATAATGTGAATAGACAAAGTTGGAAATAATTTTTTCAAAAACCTTAATACTGCTCTGAGAATTAATTATGCAGACCCTTTCCTTCACATAAAAATTTTTCACCAAAAAATCTTTCAACTACGCAAACATATCATTAGCTGTTATTGAAGTCATGATTTGTATACCGATGGACGATCAATCAAATCTGACGATTTTGAAAATTTCCCGCTAGGAATGATTTTAAGAACTTGCAACTCAATGTGCAACTTGGAGATATAAGACAAGTCACAGGAAACAAATAAATGTTACTCAAACTAAGACAAGCAAATTTGCCTAAAAAACCCATAGCAAATAAACAAATAGGGTGGCACAACAGACCGGGGTCTAACGCAGCTCTCACAACAACATTCAACTTTTTTCTGCCGTTTCCGAACGATAAATCGAGAAAGAACTTTTCACTGCATAAAATTACTTTCAGAAACTACTTTTCCAGCTATTTCTGGGTTTCGAACTCCGAACCATCTACGCAACTGGCAGATATGCTTACCATTAGCCACGGGTACCACAGAAGAACATATGTATACTGCCACTTACTTCAGCATTTTATCTCTCTAGGAATTACCTACAATCTCTTTTACCCTTAGTTATTTAAAAATTGTAAATGTTGCTCAACTACCACATATTCTTTTTTAGAATTCATTTATTATTATCAAAAGCTTTAAGCTGGTTTTATGTTATTCAAGATATTTCCATCTACCGTCCAAATCTTTTCTCCTTCTTTTTCCCGAGAAAAAGGAAGCATAACACATGACTGATATGCAACGCACTACTAAAACAAGGCGCAGACAATTTATTCGACTGCTTTTCCAAATTCAACCTGAAAATCTCGGTTTATAGACAAATGCTCGAACCCACCCTTAACTCAAAAAATGTTCTTCAAGCAAAACTAACCCACCGAGTAAAGCCCCATAAATACGTTGAACTTTAATCAACTTTAGCATCTTCACAGTAATGTTAAGGCCAATGAAGAAATCCTACACAAAAATTGTCTTACTCCACTGGAATATACTTGAACTTAGATATTTCTATAAACGATTGCTCACTTTCATCAAAACAGCACCTCATATAAAAGCAAATTTCTACTGCTCAACACTATTTTCACTTGAACTAAGGTTTTTAGAAAGAAATCTGAAATTTCCTTTGAACTTTGAACTTTAGCCTTAAGCAAAATATTGTTTGCTACGCAGTGTTCTTAGAACTGTTCCTTATTTGGCAGCAAGGTTCTCCTACTTTTGTTCCAGTTGAACTGCTAGGTATGACTTTTGAAATCCTAACGTCCTGCTTTTCCATGGCACCATGAAGTCAAAGGGTTTTAATGTTTCCTGCTATCGAGAGAAGCTTATACATTTCATTGAAAAAGGAACAGAGGCATCGATATGGACGGACAAACGCACAGAAATACGAAGCCCTGTTTTTCTGACTTCTTTGCCATCGTAATCTTTGTTGGTTCATTGTACGAATGCATAGCTTCCCTTCGAGTAACAATTATCAAAAGTAAGAATTCAAGCAACTTTTCAATTACTACACTTGTCTAGTAAATGTAGTCAAATTGAATCATTTCTCCAACTAAACACTAAGACTTTTCACTTAATACTTTCTCATTGACGTCTGCACCGTATTGATGCTTTTCCCTCACATTTCCATTAAAACATGCAAACCTCAACTTTGAAATCTCGATTTCCTTTAATTACTCCTTCTACCTTCTACCAGTTGGTATTTCTCTTCCAATTCATCTTCTTTCCACGAAAAGAACTGAAGTGTAGATAAATGTGCTCGGGATAAAACTGCGCCATGAGCGCCATTACCCCGATGGTGTAAAAAGTATTTTAGTTTGAATGACAAAAAAAAATATAGTTCACGCTAAGGATAGCCGCAAAATTTGGCAAAGCAATTTTTTTTGCTGGGCATTCTATAGACATCCAGTTCTCCGAGGAAGCATAAAGCTTTTGTTTGATGTTCATACTTTGGTGCACATCGGAAAAGAATACCTAAAAAAAGTCCACAAAAGACGAAAAAAGTGACTCAAACGCCACAGTGTCTGTGTTTAAATTTTCGATTAAAAGTATTTTATGACTTAATAAACCTTCGTTGAGTAGATGTATTTTTGTTTATACTTCTGGTACAAAAATCCATATTCGCACAGACTGTTGTTGTTGTTGTTTTGCTCAAGAACACACAGCATTCCAATTGTGTTTTGTTTTGTAAAAATGAGAAACGTTTCTGTTTACCCTTTTATATGGACTAAATTTTCACATTATCAAAATATTCATCCCTTTAAACGAAGACACAATAATTTCTGAAAGAAAAATTTAAGAGAAAAGCGACATTTTAACGGATATAAGATTTTGTTTATTAATGCAACTGATGATGCTAATGCGACAAAGGCTTCCTAGAGTAGGTTAAGTCTTGCATTTCGCTTCGATGTACGTACACTCCTCCTGCACATACACTTTAAAGATTAAATCATTTGAAATGTAAAACAATGGAAACTTTTATGCTGGAGCTGACACAAACAATGCAAAAGTTGAAGCAGCGCGCGATTAACGCTTCCTAGCGTAAAAGTTGATAACTTTGCTGTCGTGTCGCATATTGGGGATATTTTATAGTGCGCGTATTTTTGTTATGTTAGAACAAAGTGATTTTGTTAAACAGAAACTTTTGATCTTATCCTGAACTTTAATAGCTCACGTGCTTATATCTAAACAAAGCACGTACGTAGAGAAGTTTATGTTAGGGAAAGTTGATAAGAATTAGTGACAATCTTCAAGTTTGAACAAGCAGTGGGGATGAAATCTTATATAATTTTTCTTGTAATATCATGGAAAATGATTGAATTTCATATTAATGTGGTATAAACAATAAATAAACCGACACGGTTGACTGTCAAGAAACAACTCAACTTTTTCATTAGGAAGATTCAATGGAATCGTTGTCCAGACAAGGTCAACGCAAAATCACTGAACGTGGGAAAGTGCATGCACTGCGTATAAATGCATTCGGTGACTTTGGCTACCTGTGTCTGGGCCAGGTTGCACGCAGTCGGATTAGATTACGACAGCCAAACGTGCATGCAACTGGAATATTACACCACATTAAGTAAACAAACAATATTTGTTAGGAAAAGTGAATATTTACTTCTTTTTGAAAACATACACTCTGTTGTGTGGTTCCCTAAAATACGAGGGGGAATCAAATTACAACATAATATTTCAGATAAAGCGTCATCATTATATATTTTTAAGTCTCAAGACAATCACAATACGATGGTCAACAATCCCTGATACAAGTGCTCTCAACAACAACTGTGCTCTGCGTCAGAAGTATTTTAAAGAGAATTTTTGAAAAAAATAATCGAACTTTATAAAAAATTATTAGAGTACGCTTTCGAACTAATGAAACTGCTACCCCTAACAAAACCGGAAAGTAGTAGCATGCACAAAAATTCTTAAACACCTCGTATGTCTGTCTGTCCGTATATGAATCTACAACAGTGAGCATAGCAGTTGCCCGAAGAAGGAGTGATCTCCGAAACGCGTCGCAATTTTAATTTAAAATTGATTTATGTTACATTTATAAAAAAAACTCAAAATATATTTTTGTCAACAAAACAGAAAATAAAAACATAATAAAATCATTGTTCATTTTTTATTTTTGTTCGATTGCTTTCGCTTTTAATAACGGTACATTCCATAGGTTAGGTTAGGTTAGGTTGGATGGGGGGTTCAGTCAAAAGTAGGAGCACCTAACTCGGATCTCAGGGATCCATTATGCTCCCCAAAAAATCCGAGGATTAGGAGGTGAGAGGATTGGAGAGGTAGAGGGTTGGGTTGGTAATTGGTATATTAGGGTAGGGAGTCCCCACTGAACCATTTGTACCCCTGAGTAAATTTCAGGACGCTGCTCAATGGGAGATTAGAGATGTCGCCCAGTTCGTCGAAGAAGTATTCTCCGAAGGTTGTTTTTGGGCCAAGCTAGGACACTCACAGAGGAGGTGGAATGTTCGTGCCTCTGCCTCCTCATCTTGGCATCTTCTACATAAGTCGGATGTGCTAATACACATTCTCATTATATGGGTACCCAACAAGTTGTGGCCCGTGATAATGCCAACAACAGAGAGAGCCGAGGTCTGCTTAGCTGGAGTAGAAATTCTATTTTTTTCTTCAAAATATCTGGCCAAAATTTTCTGGAGACTCGGCATGTTTCTAAAGATGATCACCTGTCATTGGGGTTTTTTTAGAAAAATGTGTTTGATTCTGTTTTTTCTTGTTCTAGTCGCTTTAGAACTGAGGTGTTCGTTTCGCTGGATTGGAGTGCTGACCCGATTTTTGCCAGGTTATGCGTCATTTCATTACCGATTATGTCACGACACGATGGTCTGGAACGCACGTTTAACTTACTGTGTTTAAATAAATTTAAAAATATTAAACAATACCAACAATTTTTTTGTTATTGTTTTTTACCAAGAGTTGAACTAGATTTTGAAAAAACGTCATAAAGACATGGAGGATCTAGAGATCTATTGACCTCCACTTCAAAATTACTGTGTTTGTCTCGCTCAGCAGTCTAAGGTACATGCCATACAATATGATATACTTATTTTTCTCGAAAAGGACTCTTCCAAATCCTATTAAATTTTGTGCGAGCTATTAGTTCTTGGCTGTCTTTCTTATGATGTAAAACCATTTTCGGAAAAATATGACAATGTGAAACTTACACGGATACTCATAGCAATTGCATTAACGAAATGGTAAGATATGTGCTTTACAGGGAAGGTCATTTGCAGACAGTCATCTGTCATTTGACATTTGTTATCTGTCTTTTGTGTTGTCATTTGTAATTTATTACTAGTCATTTATCATTTGCCATTTGTCATCTGTCAACTGTCATCTTTCATCTTTCATCTGGCTACTGTCGTAAGTCGACAATGTGTCTTACTATTAATGCATTACCTTTGGGGTACACTCGTTGTAAAATTTTAAGTTAAGGGTGGATTGTCCCGACCGTAGGTAAATTCAGGTAGAAGAAGCCATAAAAAAAATTTTATATTTATCGATGATTTCATGTAATTTGGAAAGATTATTTTTTGTTGTCACTTTTTTAGTTCATAAACTTTAGAAGCTTTTTTCTCAAAACTACTCTTTCAAAGTTCGTGTTCACTGGCATTTCAAAACTACTTGGCCGATTCATTTCAAACTTTGTAAACATTTTTGACATATCAAATACCGTTTTATCTCAAGACGTTCTGGGGGAAGCTCTGTTGCCTATATTGTCGAAAGTATGCTTAATAATGTACAAAGGTCCAAATAAAATTACTCAATCCATATTCAGGAAAAAAAAAAATTCGCTAAAATAGTCTTTTTTTTTTAACTTGAAACCCTTCAAATACATCACCTAACACTAACTTCATTGTCATAGTGAGTTGCAGACATTTTTTCACTTCAGAGACCAAGTATTACTGAGCTTAGAATATGTTCATATATGCTCGTACACGCTTATATATATGCTCTTCATCGTGAATGCAAGTGTAAGTAGTTAGTTAGCAATAAAACCAACATCAACACTTAGAGAACGTAAGAGTAGTAGAAAAAACAAAACATTAAAACAAGAAATCTAGAATCGCTCACAACTTAGGAACACCCGATGGACTAAGCTGAAAATATCCGAGAAGTTTCTAGTTTCCGTGAGAATATGGTCTTGAAAAAAATTTTATGTAAGAGATAATGTAACATCCTAATATCAAAAGAATTTTTGATATCGGCTCAGAATTTTTCGAAAAAAAGTTGTAAATTTATTCTCGGAGCCACAAAATATATTTAAAAAAATTGGTAAAGCTGTTTCGTAAAATAACGTTGATACCGACTGCAAAACCATCTGCTGAGCCAACATTTACGGGTATGAAAAAAAGATAGTAACCATTTCTCAGTAAAATAAGATCCATTAGAATCTGTTGAAAATTACGGGCGTTAGAAGGAAACAAAATTTAAAGATTAAGAATAATTTATACTTACAACACAATACCTAGCCATTGTTTGCGGGAGCTAGTGGTACGTGTTATATTTATTTTTGAGGTTGTCAATAAATCACTTAATTAACTAGTAATGTAAACTGCACTCAATAAAACAGGAAATTATTGATAAATTTACTTAAGAATACAGTTGATATGACATTTACACTGTGGCTGTAAAATCTAATATATTTTTAAAATTCTCGTGTCACAGTGCGAATTAAAAAAAAAAAAAGTTAATGGTAGATGGCCCTTATCACTAAGGGGTATGAAAAATAGATAGTAGCCTATTCTCAGACTAACTGAATAGTCGTAAGAAATTTCATTAAAATCGGTCAAACCGCTTTGGAGGAGTACGGTAACTAACTTTTTGAAATGGAAATTTTATATATCAGAAGATTACAAAATTATCTTAAATAAAGTACACTATTAAAATCAAATGTAATCCAATTAACAATAAATAAAATAAGGTAAAAATATTTGATACATGCAAATAAAGCTTAAGAAAGTGGAGCACTGGTTTTTAACAAATTTTTTAAGTTTAAAGTTGAAGTCATTTAAACAAGAGTTAAGATTAAATAGTCTACCCGTACGAGCCAATTGCTCATTCATGCCATAATTCGTTCAATGGTAAGGTTAGTGTATTAAAACTAAGTTGCGCAGGTGGAAAGATCTGCCTCGAAAGTTGAATTCAACACAAGAAATTAACTCAGGTGCATCGATATGTCCGGTGATCAGTTTTCAGTTGATGAAAAAATACCAGTTCGTTAATGGTACGCCTTTGAGAAAGAAGTTGCATCGGTTATAATTGGGTTCTCATATGGTGGCAAATCGTTAGGATTTTCCCACACAAGCCCTTTTAAAGCGAATCTTATGAGTTTATGTTGTACTGATTCAATTCTTGAGTTGTGTATTTCATAGAAAGGGGACCACACTTGAGAAGCATACTCTAGATGAGGTCGTACTAAACAATTGTATAGAGCAAGGGTAACATACGGGGCCTGAAACTCCTTTGACTGTCTCTTCATAAAATCAAGCATGCCATAGGACTTTCTAACGATGTAGATGATATAAAAATAAATAAATAGGGTGGGGCAACAGAGCGAGGGAGCCCTTGGGCCTTGCGCATTTCTCACAACCATGCCTTGTGAGGGAATGGAGGGGACCTACAATTTTCTACCGGTTCCGAACGGCTAATTGAGAAAGAGCTTTTCATGGCAATGAATTTACTAACGGAGGACTTGCCAATTCCTCGCGAAAAGCGATACCCGTGGAAAACATTTTTGCCTCTGCTGGGATTCGAACCTCGAACCTCTGGGTTAGCAGGTGGACATGCTAACCATCACGCCACGGGCACGGGTACCACCATGTAGATGATATATGATATATTAATTTTAAAATAAACGCCAAGATCCTTATCCTTGTGGTACCCGTGGCGTAATGGTTAGCATGTCCACCTGCTAACCCAGAGGTTCGAGGCTCGTATCCCAGCAGAGGCAAAATGCAAAAATGTTTATCCACCTGTATCGCCTTTCGCGAGGAATTGGCAAGTCCTCCGTTAGTAAATTCATTGCCATGAAAAGCGCATTCTCAATTAGCCGTTCGGAACCGGCGAAAAATTTTAGGTCCCCTCCATTCCCTCACAAGGCATGGTTGTGAGAAATGCGCTAGGCTCAGGGGCTCCTCGCTCTGTTGCGCCACCCTATTTTCTATTTTTTATTTATTTTAAGATCCTTAAAACATTTCACCTTACTCAAAATAATATTTTAATTAGAATAACCAGGATTTCAAGGCTCCTTCTTTTTAGAGAAAGTCAAGCTTTGGCATTTGTTTGGGTTAAGGTTGAGCTCACTTTCGAAACACCAAACTGCATTATGATAAACATCGGATTGGAGATGAGAGCGATCCAGCGAACCAGTTATCTCTTTAGAAATTTTCACATCATCAGCAAATATTAATATTTTACTGAAGGAAATGCTAGACACAACATCATTAAGCATTAAAAGGGTTGGAAAAGAAATTGCAAAACTTTACTTGGTAAGATCTCATAGACAGACAAGAGAGTACCCAATCGGTGAACACTGGTGAGAAGCCTATAGCCTTTAGTTTGAACAGATTAATACTGAAAGTTAATCGACAGTCTTAGAAATATCCGTATATATGCAATCGAGCTCATTAATCAACACAGCTGTCAAATATAAATGCCTTGTTGTAGTTCATTTTCACACCTTAAATTTCCATCACATTATTTCACTGAAATTTAACGTGTTAAGTTTAAGCCAAAAATGTTACTCAAAAAATGTCACGGAAAATCAAATAGTAAACGAAAAATAAGCAATAAGCAAACACAATTTGCAAGAGCAAACGTTGAACGCAATTTAGGTTTCGAGTGAATCACGGTCATTTAATTTATGTGTTGCAACGTAACCAATATAACCGAGAGTTACACATAAAAACACATCATCCTTGTCCAGATACAGCTGACGCCACCTTCATTAAATCAACAAATAATCTTGTACTCTTAAACGTTGAATAATGGATTCAGTGCTCGAGTGCATCCAGCTGGACGAGAGATACACATATACTGTTGTGGATGACCACAGTGATAGCCAAACAGAGTGTCAGAATAGTGCCACACCCTTTTTTTATGGTTGTGATGATTTATTTGACCTTTTGCCAAAAACACACTTTGAAAACAAAATAAATCAAAGAAAAAGCCCATCCAATTTGTAAAGTGTGAGCAATTTATTGAATGGTAGCCAAAATTGGACCACTAACTTCTGAATAGTAAACCGTCAAAACAAATTCTCCACATACCGCTTGCTGTCATTTATGGTTCTGGAAGCTCTATTTGAATGGGTTAACCACACTTTAACCGCACTAAGACGTGTGTTTGAATGATTCACTGCCTGTTCTATTGAAACCACATTGCTGTGTAGGCTTCGGTGATGGTAATAATTAAATGAAAAGCGAAATAAAAAAGCCAGAAAAGCGTAAAGTTCATAGGTTCATCGTTTAAAATTCAGAGAATGGCTCCGACTTTTATTTAACGTTCATACGTGGGCATTAGGAGGTGTTTTGTAAATAAACGGTCGGATTTTATTGGGCTCAAAGCATCAGTAAATTGGGATATTAGGCGGCTTTACAAAGCACTTATGTGCGGTTTTCTTTGAAAAGAATGATTATTACACAACCGTTATCTTCTTTTATTGAAATATTATTGGCGTTCCCGCAGTGTACCCCGTGGTGCTTTGAATATTTGCTGACATTCGAATGGATATACATTTTTATGGGTCGTATAAGAATATCCTCACACAAACTTACATCCAAAGCAAGCTGTTAATTTTGCAAGGACTTGTGTGAGGAAATTTTGGTATGTTTTCGTTGATATCGACATAAGTGTCATGTACTTTGAGGAGGCTGTAAGGAGCAAAAGAAAAAAAAATTATGAAAAGGTGAGTTACAAGACAATCATAAAAGCCATCTCGTTGGCTAAGAGTTCAAAAACGATTGAACAATGCAGCATCGACACGCTGAAGTTCGCTTTCCGGATATCACATTGGGTAGGGGAGATGCATAAAATTGTTTGTCATTTGGCTTTCGAAAAATACTCGTTAATACGTTTTGTTCCTCAATGCGTCGTCTTGCAACTTATTTGTTATTATACTGACAAAAAATGTGACTACCACAAAAAAGAACATTCAAAGGATTACAGATTCGGTAATTGCGTAGAACATTAACCAAATTCAGTTTTGGTCCTGTATTAGATGCACTTACCACGAAACATATCCTTCCTTATAGGAAGCTTCTAATTAACTTTGATGCATTTGCTGAAAATGCACGAGAACGCCTTAATGTGATAACCACGAAAGGCAAAGGGTGATAAATGCTTCACGTGACAGGCCAGGCAGATGCTATTCCATTTCCGGTTTTGATCGATTTTGGTCAGGTAACTCAAATTTGTTGACTAACACGGACGCCCGCAAATTGCTTTGACTGTGGCAGACAAAAATTTAACGACAGCAGTAGCTAATCCTTTCCAATATTGCATAAATGAGTAATGGAAAAATCTTGGAAATACTGGCGTCGAAATCCACAATACAGAATCTGTGAACCTTGATGTTCACAATTTGAGTTGCCTGACACAGAAATCGAAACCAAATGACGTTGCTCTACCAGCGTCTCCGATTTTCAATCAGATGCAGTTTTTCCCCAGCAGAAATGCACCAAATCACTTCCAATCGTGCATAGCATGAGCTGGACTACACCACAAAAAAGTTCTTTTTAATCACAAAGTGTAGTTGATTATTGGTCGACGCAATTTGCTTGGTCCAAGCCGTAACAATTGATTTCTGAGCAGATGGCAGTGCCATATTTCATCTATGTCTCAGTACCGGAAAGGGCTTTTACCGACTTTTGATTGGGTCAGTAGCCAATCCTGGGTGATAAACAGTGTATGAGGTGGCCAAATACGATGTGTTTGAATAATCAGAATCCCCCACCATGATGTACTTGTCAAATTAACAGGTGTCGAAACGAAGCTCCAAATTGAAAGCAGAAAATGATGTGAGTAAAATAAAGTTTTGATGAATAATAGAAAAAGGCTTCAAAACTAGTTTTGAAGTCCTTGAAATTAGCTGTTTGCAGTTTAATGAATTTCTAGATTTACCGAAAACTAGTTTAACGTGTCACTTTTTTTCGAATAACACCAATTTGTTCATAACTTAAGACTAGAAGATTAGTTCTGTGAAAAACTAGTTTCGAAATATGTGAATAATAAGGCAGTTGGAAAAAATTTTTATAAATGTTGAAAGAAATATTTTGATGAGCTCGTTTTGGTGAATATATCTTCAGAGTAATTTATTAATTTTTAGTTTTTTATGACAGCAGCGACGCTCCAACCCTTAAATTAAATGCCTCGAGAGTTATCAACTCTAGAGCTTGAACCTCCGCATACAATATGAATTAATAGCGGAGAAAAACGGTTAGCAGAAAGGGAAACAGCTTTCAGCTTTTGAAGTGAAAGAACCACGATAAAAACATACAAGTGTACGTACTTATACAAATTCTTGTTTTCTATTTTCGAAACCATGAGTGGTGTCATCTCATTGTATTCATATCAGACAGGAATATTACTTCAATGACAAGCATGGTAGGTGTACCATATTTTCCCTATACAATAATTAATTCTACGTTTGCCTGAAGTATGGCATTAAATCAATTTTCCACCAAGTAGTATTCGTTTTGTATATTGAAGTTTGTTGAGGTTTCATGTAAACAATTTTGTTTGACATTTGGAGATCCTGGAAATTTAGTCTGCTATTTTTCGTTTAAACGTAGAAACGTTGAGTGTTGATAAATTTTTGTGGAGCGAACAATTTGGCCGTCTAGTTTGTAATTAGGTCTTCGAAGGAATTAATCGAGAATGATTAGATTTGCTTTGGATCGGCTTAGTAAAGTCAGGGTTATTGAAAAATTAGCACATAACGGGATGCTAACAATCTGATTCCTCATTTTCTTTTAAGTAATTTAGTTGCTCTTAAATACCGGTCAATAAAGGTGAAGAGGAGTCTTATATGTATAAAAGTATAGGCACGACTGGAATGCATAAGCTTGCGATTGTGTGGTGAGTACCGTTGTACCGTAGCAACATTTTGAGGCTGTGTACAAGGCCTTAGTACTTGCTTTTTAAAATATTTTTGGTGGTGCAGGGTTGCCAACTTTGCATTAATTATGAAAAGTGAATAGAATCAAATGAAATACTAAAAAATATTTAAATTAAACACTTTAAATGTTTTAAGCGAAAATCTAAAAACGCTTTTCTTTAGCAGTTGCAAATACATAAAATAGACCAATTTTTCTTTTAAAAACTGTTTCTTATTTTTCACTTTTTTTTCAAACATCAAGTTGAGAGTAATAGAGTCTTGTCAGAAGATGCTTCGACAAGAAATATAATTTTGAAAATGTGGAAGGAAAATCCAAATAAAAAAAAAATATTGATAAAAATTTCAAAAATAAGAGCTATGCTAATGTTGATATGCAATTCCTTTAAAACAGTCTACGACTTACTAAAGCTCGTCCAAATTTTGTTAGCCAATAACTGTACCTATGGCGTGATGGTTAGCATGTCTGTTCGAATCCCAACAGTAGCCAAATATGTTTTTCCACGGGAATCGCCTTTCCCGAAGAACTGGAAAGTCCTCCGATAGTAAGTTCACTGCCATGAAAAGCGCTTTCTCGATAAGCAGTTCCGAATCGGCAGAAAACTGTAGGTTCCCTCCATTTTCTTAAAAGACATGGTGGTAGGCCAGGGGGCAGTGGCGTAGCTAGCTTGGGCGGCACCTGGACGGCATTTATAATGCCGCCAGTCCACATGTTGCGATTTCTTTTTTAAATTCAAGTAAAAAATTTAAAAAAAGGAGATTTAAAATTAATGTACCCATCTACATATCCACATTGTTAAAAAAAAAAAAACAAAAAACATTAACAAAACGTTTTCTTCCTAGCTTTTAAAGAAGAAAATTTGCTGATAGCATCATCAAAATTCATTTGCTAAGTCGCCTCATGTTCAATTGATACAATTCCCATATCTTTTCCGTCATTGTTGCTCGCAAGTAGTTTTTAATTAATTTAAGCTTACTAAAACTCCTTTCACATGACGTAACTGACTACACATACTGTCATAAACATTATTAGTTCGATATTAAGATTCGAAAGAGCTTCGGCAAAGTCCCATTCAAGGATGAATTTCATTGAGTCTAGAGATAACCAATTAGATGTTATCACTTAAGCCGCTTTCAAATGACTTCTCAACCTTGGTATATCTGAGAGAAGTTCTGACTCTGACACCTCATCATAAGCACTAGCAAATTTTGAAAAAGGTATTTTGATATCATAAATATTTACTAAAGTATTCGCCCGTACAACTTCAAGTAATGAAGCCACATCCTTAATAGACTCTTCTTGTTCTTGTTCGAAATTCATTAATGAATCGATGAAGGCACTCGAACATGTCCTTCCGTAGTTCAGCGCTCAGAGAATGTCCTACATCAGTTGCCAACTCACCAGCCATTCGCTTTTTACGACGAATTCTTTTTTCTTTTGGAATGTCGTATTTCTCCGATGTTTTCAAGCCATGGTTAATTGCATCTTCTACGATCTATAACGCCATATTATATATACTAGGATGGTCCTTAGGAAAAAAAGATTGGGGACGCCCCCAGATTGGTTCCAAATCAGGAAAAAAAAAAATTCTTTAATTTTTTCAAATTTTTATTCCTAACTCTTCCTTACCCTATTTCATTAAGAAGTTTTTGTTTTTCCGATCATCCGTTCAAAAACGGCTGCTGTTGTAAAAAAAAATTGATTATCGAGTTTTTGTTAATAACAAATGAAATAGTAAATAAAAAAAAAAATATAATTTAATGTTATATCATTTAAATTGCCGTAGATATCTTTGAAAAAGTTATCCATGTCAAAATGTTGCTTTCTTTTGGCGGATTGAGCAAAATAAGGAATCAGCCTTTTTGTTTATAAACAATATATTATAAATAAATGATCTAAATTTTATCAAACAAACACGCGGCTGTAGAGTGTTCAGAGACGCTTCGTTTGAGCCTAATTCAAAGTCTTTCCGTTGATTAGTTCAAAAATGACAGGAAAATAGGGCAAGGAAGGTTTATAGATAAAAATATGAAAAAATTAAGGAATTTTTTTTTCATTTTTTAGAATCGATTTAAGGAGCGTCGCACTCAATTTTCGAAAGTGAAATAAGGACCACCCTAATATATAGTATATACTCTTTGGTAGCTTTTGGGTGTCACCCCTAAATGGGTGGGGGCGGTCCGCTTCCATCGCCCCCCCTTTGCTACGCCACCACCACGGGGCACCCCGCTTTGTTGCGCCAACCTTTTTATTTCTTATTTATTTGCTTACGAGAAAGTCGGTTTGAAAAAAACCATACTATGGGAAGTTCCGTTTTTACTAAGTACCGTTTTTAGACTTTTTTCAATTTTTTATCATCATAAGAAAGACAATTAAGAAATTCAACCTCACATAAGACTTTATCGAAATCGTAGGAGTCGTTTTCAACAAGAATACATTTTATGAAATAGGTTGTACCTCTGGTAACGTTATTTCAAGATTAAGAGACCCATTCCTAAATCCCCTCTGTGGACTGCCTCACACACGCTAAATGCAAATTTTGATGAAAATCGGTCAAGCCGTTCACGTTGCAGATCCATATATTGAAAGGCAACATTTTTTTTCAGTTGTCAAAAAATCACGCTTTTCTCATACAAAAAAGGGTGAAGTAGTGGCTACGTCACGTCGTTTGACTGTTGCTTGAGAGATCTGGGTTGGATCTAGTGGTAGTTGCCTCTGTTAAGGCTTCACCCTCGAGAGTGAAAAGTTGTTTTTAACAGACAGTGACAAGAACTGGCAGTTAGTGTTAAAAAATTCCCCTAATTGATAATGGCAGGCTTTGTTGAGAGAAAAGCACTAAGCCATGGCCAATTCAAATGTTCTCATACTTATTTTTTAACTTATGGGAATCTGCGTTACGGAACTTTCGTGAATCGCACGAAAAAAATTGGAGCCATGAACGCAAAACGTACTATTATTTAAAAGTAATTGAATGTAGTTTTGCTAAAATCTTTTTGCTTTTTACATATATGCAAACAAACATCGGATACCAGTTGATTCCCTTTGAAAAGGAAAATGTTTCTAAGGTACTCATATGCTCGTCGGTTGTCGCGTCGTCATTCCACATTTTCTGCAAGACTTTAAACTTTTATTCATTGTATGTGTGCTTTTAATATTATGAGCATTAATAAGTTTCCATCAGGTGGAATATTTGCGTCTATTTTTAAGGTTTCCTTATTCACGTCTGCTAAATTTACATTTCCTTGCCTTGTATATGATAATATGCTCGCAAACAACTCTAATGTTTATTCTCATAGCGGGCCTGATGCATAGAAAATTTTGGTTCCAACACACGTAGCAGCTTTTGAATAAAAATTAAAGTGTGTTTTCAGTTTTCTTCTCCTGTGTTCTACGTGCACACATTTAAATCGATTTATGTCCGGTATGAGATCCTAAAACAGTCATTTTCTTCGTTCTTATACACATTTTATTAAGATTGATCTAGGGACATCAGATTAAAATGCTTTGTATTATCAATATCGAACCATTTATTCTCAAAGAGATATCAGAAGGTAAGTCTACATTAAAATAAGAAACACTATCGTCGTGGGTGACATATTTTGAATTACGATTTCAGACTTCTTTCCCAAAAATAGAATTGAATAATTTTCCACTATTTTAATATTCGAATCGAATAAAGTTTCCGAAGTTCACCGTTCCATTTGCAATTCGAATCATACATAAATTGGGATGGGGTGAAAATAAATGAAGCGAAAGTTTTTGAAACAAACAAGTAGTTTGGGAAAATTATGAATCCCTTTCCATCATTCCT
Organism: Melanostoma mellinum; assembly: GCA_914767635.1. NCBI lineage: Eukaryota > Metazoa > Arthropoda > Insecta > Diptera > Syrphidae > Melanostoma > Melanostoma mellinum. Next base: position 5,495,499 of record OU612059.1, read on the forward strand.
TGCCACCTCACCAATCTTCTTCTTCTCTATGCACATTGGTCTCTGAGGCAAAAAGAGCCGTGTTGCCTGTGTGCTTCATGAAACAATTCCTAATTAAATTTCCATGAAAACGCAATAATTTTCTTTTTCTTTTGTGTTTCACTCAAATTATAGCAATCAATTTACAAAGAGTGAAAATATCCACAGCACAGTTGCTGCCATGGTGCCGACTGCCGAGAAAGAAAGATGAGCCTTCACAACTTTACATATAAGGCAGAGACCCTTTGGTAAAATAAATCAATGGCAGGAGTGTGTGCTCTGTTTTCACATGGTACACACATAATTTCCTATTATTCAATCCTTTATTACTTTGACAACATTTTGCCAACAAAGGACGAACAAGTTGGAGTGCGATCTTGAGAAAGTATTTTGGTTTCTGATTGGTCGTCAAATGTCGCCACTTGTGAATCGATATACGCACACGTCCATTAACTGAATTGGGTATCCTTGGATCGTAAAACCCCTGTATAGTGTTTCAATGGGGAAACGAAGATAGCCCCAGATAGAAAAATCTGCCAGGACCTTCTACAAAATAAATGAGAGTAAATTTTTAAAGCAAGAATCTTAAATTTTAAGCGAAATTGGCAATCCTTGCAAATAACAATCACAAATTTCACCTCTCATTGAGTTTCCTGTCATCAACTTCTTTAAAGTTTCAAAAGAAAGTCACCCCTTGGAAATTCGAAATGACTGTAAAAGAAATGTAAAGTTTTTTGTTGAAAAGCTGTGCTAGAAAAAATACTCATAATAATAGCAATTTGCCAGAGTAAAAATGTAGTCAATTTTGTTTTGCCTCTTCATGGTCGGGGTTAACTTTGTTGTAAGGAAATTTGATATGCTGACCAACACTACCTACCCAATCCCAATCTAACATTTGGCTAAAGGCAAAGTATTTTGTTTGTAAACAAGTCGGTCGAATTTGTTTCTCTTTTTCTTTATTCAGTTGGCTTGGATTACTTTTGGCTGTGATTACTATTCCCTTTTGAACGGAAAGGAAATGAAAAGCGAAAGAGGCATCTCTACTCAATTTGAATGCAAAAGCAAAAATGTTTGTATGTTCTACAAAGCTACTGGAAGTTTCGTTTTGAGTTGGCTCCTTTGTATTTTGAAAGGAGATAAACGAAGTTAGATTAGAAAACATAATAAATAGCCAGTATAACTACGACTGATAATTTGGTTTTTATTGGATCAATTTAACGGCGATTTGCTGCATAATTTGCCGGCCATTGTTTTGTTTTTTGGCGAAGAACGTAAAGCAAAAAGTTTTTTCATTATCATATTACTGTTGTTTTTATTGTGATGTTTATCCTATTTGTGAACTTATAAGCCGACATGATTAAATTAATTTGTGTTCGAACGAGAAAAAATTTGTTGGGCAGATGGAAATCATTTGGAAGTTTTGTTCTGCGTGAAAGTTCTTATTGTTGATCGGAAGACTTAAATTATAATTGACAGTTTAGTCTTGATTTAATAATAAAAGTATGATTTTGGATTTGAGTCTACGGCTGCCTCGTGCATAGTGTTTGTACCTCAAAACTTTTCAATTACAGTGGTGGCCCAGTATAACCTACGATATAATGTCCAGAATCGATTTATATTCAAATTTAAGAAAGAAATCGTTAATATGTATTTGTTTTTCGGGAGTACCGTTAACTTTTTAGAACTAAGACTTTAGAGTTTTCAGTGCCATTTTGTCTGAAATTCGTTATTCGTTTTTTATATAGAATACCTAATGGACTTGAAAAACGTGTTCGTAATATCGAACATTCGCTACATAGGGATTCCTTATACTGGACCACCACTGTATTTTATATTTTTGCCTCTGATGATAATTTCATACCGAAAATCAATTAAATTTGGCTGTTTTGATTTTTATAAAGAAAGTTTTTTTAGGGAATACTTTTTAAGGTTAATTTTTTTTGACAGCTGTTACTTGATTTATGCTTAGTTTGGTTTGCCATTTTGTAGTAAAAGATTTCAAGATGCGCGATCACTTGGCACTGTGAACGTTCGGTAAATTGTCTTGAAACAAAATCGATAACGCCGAATTTTAAAAAAAAATTGAGTTTAAGGCCTGCTAGATACTTCCAAGTGATTTAACACCGTTGGACTAATATTTGTGCGGTTAGATTAAGTCGCTTGTGTACACAGATAAACCCAAGACAATTGAAGCTTTGGAAGAGAATATTGGGGATGTTTTTTCTGACATACAGTCCCAAAATCTGCAAAAAGTTTTGGAGCCAGCTACTGGCCAAAATCACTTTTAAAAAGAATTGCAATTATGTTTCAAAAACGATTTTGAATAGCTGGCCCCAAGGGCTGCTTCGAATGAATTCCTTCCGAAAGTTCTAGTTTTAGCGAAATTTTTGCAGTTTTTGGGGCTGGAGTTTTATTTCTCCCTGAAGACCACACGTCTAAAAAAACACCCTTAATAAGTTGCACAAATAATTGCAAAAAAAAAACAATAAACATTTCTAAAAACTGGGACATTGGGGTCATTCTGGGCCTGTTTTCTACAAAATTGAATGATTTTACCTCATAATTCTCTCATCATTCCCGGAAGATTTATAAAAAGAATAAAAACTATGCGGCCAATCGACTGGACCAATCCTTGAGATAACATGCTAGTCGAACTCACTCTTAAAAATCCACACGTGCTTCATGAAATACCTTTAAATACTGTTAATACCTTTAAAAAAATACTGTTTGATGTTATAAATTATATATTGCTTATTGACAAACTCACTGAGCCAAAAACGAGCTTAGTCCCTGAAAAGTATTTCGCGATGAAATTCATCGTTTAGGCTCATCTTCTTAAGGGTTCAATCGGAGAACATGCTTCACTTCAAATTCTCCGTTCGGTTGAGTTAACTTAATCTTTTACGATTGTTAGCCAAGATCCTTACGAATAATACGCCATAATGTGATCTGAGCAATGCCCAACTCTTGAGAACGTCGTGGAACTGACTAACCTGAACGGTAGCAATATTTTCGACACTCAAACAACCCGTTGTCTCACTGACACGAGACTGTTGATCATGGGTTTGCTGTTTCTGTAGAATGAAGACATCGATTAGTGGGCTAATTATGTAGAAAAATCGCGATGTGTCACTTAAATAAGAGGGTGCAAGTCGTTGGAATGATTGAATTCCTTAGGAAGGCTTTTTAACTTTTGATGTTTTTATCTCACAACATTCAACTTCTAAATCACTTTTTTCAGTTTCAATTTTTCAAAAGACGTCGTCTTCTCGTCACATCAACTATTAGTTCACCAGCTTGCTGTTTTCATTGTCATTAATATTCGTCGTTTTTTTAAATATAATTATACTAGACTGACTCTCGGCAGCATATTCAATTTTACTAGTTACATATATTGAGCCCCGTGCAGTGTCGGGTTAGAATAGCACTGCAGCGCCTCCCCGCTTGTCGTAAAAGGCGACTAAAGGAACAATCATATCTAGACGACTACCATCAAAGTGAGTCTAGCGACACACATACCACCTAAAAACTCTCCCCAAGTATGCATGCAGATCCCGGGGTTCACACGACTGGAGATCACCGGTGTAGTAAAAGGGAAATCAAACTCAATAAATGGAGCATGCATGTGTCGAAAAGGATGATAGAAAAATTTTTGAAAAATTTTGAGCATTATGGAAGTATACTTGCAAACATAAGCAGCACTACCCCGCCAGGCAGTTCCATTGCTATGAATGGAGCTGATCCTGGACCGAGCAGCAATGTTCGGGTCAGAGCTATACGGATTCCGGGGGCTAGCAAAGTAATGCGACGAGTTGGACGAAAATTTAGAGTCGCGAGTTGGAACGTTGGAAGTATGACTGGTAGAAGTCTTGAACTCGAAGAGATGATGAGAAGGAGGCGAGTGGACATCTTGTGTGTTCAGGAAACGAAATGGCGAAACACAGCAAACAAAGCCCGTTTCTTAGATGCAAAGACCAAGGCTTACAAGATGTTCTACTATGGAACGGAACAAGGTAGGAACGGAGTCGGTATCATCCTTGACCAAAGTTTATGTAACAGCGTGTTGACCATTTTGAAGTCCAGTGACCGTTTGATGTCTCTTAAATTGGTGATGGAAGGAAAGGTCTGGAATATAATCAGTGCATATGCTCCCCAAATAGGGTGTGAGCAGGAGGAAAAAGATGCATTCTGGCTTGATTTTCATAACCTACTTAAGAACATCCCAAAAGAAGAGTATTTGTTTGTTGGAGGAGATTTGAATGGACATGTCGGGAAGACAAACGAGGATTATGAAGACTGCCATGGAGGTTTGGGATTCGGCACCAGGAACACTCCTGGTGAAGATATTCTAAGTATGTGTAAGTCATACGGTCTAATCGTACTAAATACCATGTTCATCAAACAAGACCGACACCTTATCACTTACAGCAGTGGAGGAAATGAAACCCAGATTGATTACCATTTGGTAACCAATTAAATGAAATCTCGGGTGAAAGACTGCAAAGTGATACTAGGAGAAGCTGCCGCTCAACAACACCGTCTTCTTTTAACAGAATTTTTTACGGATGCGGTAAAGGAAGTCAAACAAACAAAGGCTCCTAGGAGAATCAAGTGGTACAATCTGGAGAAAACCAAAGGACAGCAATTCATTTCGTATATGCAAAGTCAGCTGTGTAATACCATCGACGCAGTTTCAAATGCAATCACGGCACAAAATATGTGGGATCGCCTACAACGAACCTGCTTAGAGAGAGCCAAATCACTGTTAGGAGTCTCAAAAGGACACCACCAACAAGCTAAAGAAACCTGGTGGTGGGATGATGAAGCTAAAGCAGTGATTAGAAAGAAGAAAGCAGCTTTCCAAGCTTGGTCGAAGTGCCCCTCAAGAAATACAAATGAAAAAGCGCGTTTCAAAATGGAATACAAGAGCTGCAGAAAAGAAGCGAAGAAGAAGTGCGCCCAACTTCAAGCAAAAAGCACGGAGGGCCTGTATCGAGAGCTGGAAGAGATTTCTGCCCCAGCTGCTGAAGCAAAGCAGGCAATCCAAGAGCTAAGACAAAGCCACTTGAATAAGGGAGCAACCATTTTCAAAATAGCCGCTCAGAGAAGGAGAAATGCGCAGGAGATTCGTTCGCCGAAGTTCATCAATGATGCTCAAGGAGTGCTACTTGTGGATGACGACAAAATTCTTCACAGGTGGCGACAGTATTGTGATGATCTTTTGAATGAACAGTTTCCTCGGCGCCACTTTCCAACAGCTGCACCTAACTTTACGGAAGTATCCGACGTCACAGTCGAAGAAGTTAGGGAGGCAGTTAAGAACTCCAAAAAAGGCAAAGCGATTGGGCCAGACGAGGTACCATATGAGTTTTGGAAAAATATGGGAGACATCGGGTTAAGATGGCTCACGATTCTCATCTCCAAACTTGTAAGAGGTGACAGTTTGCCTAATCAATGGAGGGAAAGTTTTCTTCTTCCAATGTACAAGGGAAAGGGAGATACCAGAAGCTGTGACAACTATCGTTCGATCAAGTTGATGTCCCACACTATGAAGATCGTTGAGCGGGTTTTGGATAGCCGACTGCGGAAAATAATAAGGCTGTCTGATGACCAATGCGGGTTTGTCGCGGGTAAGTCAACTACAGACGCAATCCAAAGCATAAGGATCATTATGGAAAAACACCGAGATGCCTTAGAGGATTTGCATATTGTGTTGGTTGACTTCGAAAAGGCATTCGATCGACAACCACGAGATCTGATATGGGTGGCCCTCAGACACCGAGGAGTTCCTGAAGCCTATGTGCGAATAATTATGGACATGTACGAGGGAGCAGTTACAAAAGTGAGATGCCCAGCTGGAGAAGAATTCCAAATAACAGTAGGTGTACATCAGGGAAGTGTCTTGAGTCCACTGCTCTTTATTGCTGTTCTGGATTATTTGCTCGAAGGAAAAGTAACGGACAATAAAGTACAACAATTATTCTTTGCTGACGATGGAGCCATCATAAGCGAGGATCCTACATCCCTGCAACGAGCACTTGACGTTTGGATTGATGTTCTGGAAGGAAATGGGTACCGTATTAGCGCTAAAAAGACTGAATACCTGTGCTGCCCTTTTTCTGATCCAGACAAGCCTATTCCAGACATTTATTTGAATGGAAATGTGCTTCCCAAGTGTGAAAAGTTTAAATATCTGGGATCTATGATCAATAGTGAAGCAACTTGTGATGACGACATCAATCATCGAGTAAGCGTAGGGTGGATGAAGTGGCGAGAAAACTCCGCTATCTTCTGTGATCGAAAAATGCCCCCTAAGTTGAAGGGAAGACTCTACACAGCAGTTGTCCGTCCAGCTCTGACATACGGTTCACAATGTTGGACAATGTACAAAAAGTATGAGAGCAAATTGACGGCAGCCGAAATGAAGATGCTTCGGATGACAGCAGGAGTAACAAAGCTTGATCGAATTAGAAGTACTAAGATCCGTGGAAGCCTTCATGTCAAAAGTACCATCTTGGACAAAATTCAGCACGACCGGCTCAGTTGGTATTGTCATGTTCAAAGGAGAGATCCGCAGAACCCCGTCAAAAAGGCAATATCGTACAACGTTTCAACAAATTCGCGACGAAAAAGAAAAGGCAGGCCAAAACACTCCTGGTGCAAGCAAATGCAAAAACAGCAGCATTTGGTTGGCCTCAGACATGGAACAATCCAAAACCGGGAGGCTTGCCGACGATTTCTGAGGTCAACGCGGCGTACCCCACAGGCGGATCACTAGTGTGAAGCAGAAAAGTGGGAGAGTTGTGATCGCTTCAAGATCACTACTCGTAACGCCGAAAATGAAAAAGAAGAAGAAGAAGACTAGTTACATATATTGAACATGAAGTTGTGTTTTTAGTTTTTCCATCTTTTGAATAAATACTCATATAAAAGTTTTGCAGGTGTGATACACGTGAGCAGACCACATAGGGTTGCCCATGACGTTTTTTTTTTTTTTTTTTAATAAACACCTGCACACTCTTAAGCATCTGTCTTTGAGTTTTATTTCTACTAATTTCATCTACTGCACTCTTTCAAATTGAAATGGCAAATCAGTCGGGATTATGGGAATACGCTGAACCAAAATAATTTCTCCTTTTGCCATTAAAATCATGATTAAAGCTTTTATAACGTTGCATTTGCATCCCAGATGTGTAATTTGTAGCCGTGTATAACATAGCTTTGGAGCGTCTAAATTTCTCATTAATACATTTGACTGGCAGACCAATTTGTAGCCTCAACTTATGGGAAGCTAGTCCTGACAATTTTAAACATTTTTTACATTGGCAACTGATAGATATTCGACAGCATCCCCTTCCATGTCTGACATACTTTTTTCGTTTAGTAAGCACTATCTCCCCTTTACTCCCTTTTCACCCGATTGCCCTTACTTATTTAAATATCAGGACAGACAATTCTTTTTAGGTCATCTGTGTTATCGACGATTTGACAGAAATCATCTTACGGTGAGTGAATTTTTGAAATCGGCCCAGTAGTTTCTCGATACTCGTTTACGTTGTCTGTTCCCCATAAGAATTTAGAATAAATGTCCTTCCTCTTTACCAAAATTCATTTAAATCGGTTCACCAGCTTGGGCGGTAGATGGTAACAAAGAAAAACGGACAGACAGAGTTTACGGTATCAGTAAGGATCTATCTTCCTGGCAATATTTTTAATCTGTCTTTAAAGTTTTATATAATGCTACGAAGAAAAACACACATTTTCACTCTTTTACATGCTTTTCCCAGTTCCAAACTTTAGAAAAACACTTGGCTCAGTATTGCTCAACAATAGCGTGGCTCCAGTGAACTTTATACTCGAGTTTACAATTCACATGGCAAAGAGACGAGATGTTTTTCCAAGGAGAAGTTTGAAAATCTAAGCGAGTTACCCTCCTGATTTATTGATTTATTTACTGTATCCTCTTTGACAGTAGAGAAGTGCGAGTACATATATTTTATACAAGTTTCTTACAGTTTCCAAAAGTTGCTGCTAGAATAGCATTTACTTTTTGTTCAGGAAGGGTAAATTTAATTATTACGATTGTTGACGAAGGAATTTTAAGCGGGTATATTTGCAGCATTTTCTGGTTTCTTTTTGTGGAATCTACAAATATCAATTGAATTGAAATATAAAAAAAAATTCTAACTCTAAATGGCAACAATAATGTTAAGGTTCTCAAGGGTTATACACATAACTCAATTCACCCTGACCTGACGGCAAGTCTATAATTATTTTTACTATTTACCTGTAACAAATAATTGAGCTGGTTTCACTTTTAAAGGAACGCCTCAAAAGACTTGTTCAATTTTTGAAAACACATTTTCCAGTTGAAAAAGTGTCTTAAAACATCGCTCATACTCTAAAGTCGTTTGAATGTGCTGTTGATGTTTGTTCTTGATTTTCGCAAATCTGCTATGCAAAATCATATATATCTTTTACCTTTAACTATGGTACCTTTCAATTAACATTTAAACTGAGAACAACAACCACGCAATGGCGTTAGCCTTCGTGTATGTAAATGAATCAACCAAAGCAACACACTGATTCTATTGAAAAGCAAAAAAATAACATATTCTGATTTAATCTGACATAACCCTGCCCTTTAAAGTGGTAATAAATATCTAATTTAGCACTAATTCACTAGTATTTCATTAAATCCAAATCATTCCACTCATCTCATGACCTTTCATTTCAGCCCTAAAGAAAAACTGTGTATAACCCATCCCTGATTGCAATCCAGCCAACCTACTAGCGAAACACATTTTTCACAGGACCATACACATTTGTCGAATTGTTGTTGGCATTCGTTTGCCCTCCACCTCGTTTCGCTTGTACGAAATAAATCTCCACGTAACGCTTTCATCTGACACGAAACATTCGCCTCAGATTTTCATTAATTTCGTTTAATAGTGGCTAACCACCTACAGTCTCGTTTATAATCAGGATTAAGTGGATTCACATTCCGAGCTTAATTTATTCATATTTTTGAAAAGGATGCTGGCAAAGTTTCTCTCTATTTTAAAGGGGGGAAGCCAAAGCGAAGCTATTTGAAACACTTTCATGCATAGAAAATAGGGTTAGCAAAACAATTTGCCAGCTAAAACCTGAGAATCCGATGCAAAATGACCTGGTCATAAATTCAAGCATTATGGTTGCTTGTTAATAATTACTTGGAGGGACGTTGGTAGTTTCGTGACCAAACAGACAGGGCAATATTTCGTTATTGTTATTAACAAGAACAAGTATCGTACTCGAATGTACAATGAAGAGAACTTTATTATTATTGCATGATTTTGACCATTGAATCACAAGGGATAAGAGACAGAAGAACAAGGAATGTTAGGGGATGACTGTCTGTGTCGTCCATACTTGAGATTAATAACTCATTGTGGAAGGAAGTACGCTTGATGGTGTTTTACTGCGACAATATCTTTGAGTTAAATGTGTTTTCTTTTTGAGAGGCGCCGAAGATTTCTTTTTTTTCCTCTTCTTGACAAAATGGGAAGTCATAATTCAGAAAGATATTACTTCAATAAAAATTCCTATACCAAATTCTTTTAACTTAATTGCAAAAGCTTGAGATGAAATACGAAGTCTGATTTTTTTTGTTTTCGTCTCTTTAAGAAGACGTTGTTGTATTTTGAAGAACTTTCATTGGGCTTACATGAGTTCTTGCCAGAAAGTAATTCTTCTCTCTAGAAGTGAAAACGAAATAATTTGATTGTAAAATTTAATACCTAAAGTGTAGAACAAGGTGAATATTGTAATGAAAATGTTTAGTGTATTCTGAAAATTGTGAAAAATGCAGCGTATCTTAATTCTTATGTGAACATTTTAGACAAATAGCGCTATTAGTACCTTTTTATATATTAATTTTTACTTGAACATGAACTTTTTTCAAACGGATTTCTTTTGTTCAATTATAACTGGGTGGTTTTAAGTACCATAATTTTAAAGTAAGTAATTGGTATCTGAGTAAAGTTTTTTTTAGTATAAAGTTGCAAATTGTTGCAGTTTTTAGAGACTTGAGTAAACCTAGGCCAAAAAGAATTTTGACTTTCCCGGATCTTAAAAGCGCCTTGTAGAAATTGTTGATATAATCTTTTATAAGGTTTAAAGTAATAGCCGTTGCGTTATGGTTAGCATACCTGCTTGTTACACGGGAAGTTCGTGGTTCGAGTCCCAACAGAGACCAAATATTCGACTGGTATCTCCTTTCTTGAGGAATTTTCGAGTTCTCCGATAATAAAATTCACTTCATCAAACCACTTTATCAATTGGCAGTTTGAAACCACTAGAAAATTGAATGTCTCATCACAAGGCATGGGTGTGAGAAATGCGCTGGGCCCCAAGGCACCACGCTACATTTTCTTTAATTTTTTTACAAGACAGTCAAATTAAAGAATTTGTCGTTCAAAGGCATAAACGAGGCTCTAGTGACATTTCGGTAAGAGCCAAAATTAAAACAAGTAGACAAGAGGCCTTCCAAGACTTTCTTCGCTTTATAAGCTCCTGGTAGGTTTGAAGTTCTAAATATCAACTTTATGTACACGACATTGAATCCGACTCATCTTTACTTTATATACGTATTTAATTTATCATTTCTATGATTTAATTCGAAGGATTTTAATCCCGGAATATTAAAAGGTTTCGCGGTAAAATCGCATTCGCTGTAATTTCTCATTACTGAATTCGAAGAATTAAATGTATTATCATTACCCAGAACTGCCTTATTACTACTTATCACCAATGCTGACATTTCAACATCAGAACTCATTTGAGTTAAAAATAATTACAAGCAAATAGAACTTTGAGTTGCAAAATGTAGTGGCAATTAAAGAAAAGATTAGATGTTTGCTTGTGGAAATCTCTTTAATGACTGACTTTCTGCATTTGACATTAGATCTCTTATTTTTAGATAAAGCGTACTATAAAATTTTATATACAGTTGCGGTCAAAATAATAGTAGTGTCAGTGTGAGTAAAAGCATTGCACAGATTGGTATTTTTCCACTTTGCATTGCGTTGATTGTGAAAACCCGTTACACTTTAATTGTTTTAAGGGGTGGAAAAGAATCTCGTCCATATGTAAGAAGACCTCCAAACACCGAATATAATCCACACTTTACAATCATAATGGTATGGGCATGTTTTTTCTTCTTTGATTGAAGGATTGAAGGCATTATGGATCAGCATATCTATGTTAGGATAATGCATGAAGTAATGCTTCCATATACTGAAGATGAAATGCCACTGAAATAATCGTTCAGTAAAAAGCAATGGTTCCAGGAAAGTAAAGTAGATTTGATGGAGTGGCCCGCACAGTCTTCGGACCTTAATCCCATCGAAAACCTATGGAGCGCTGTTAAAAAAATATGCTTCTAGATGTAAACCAATCAACAACACAGTTCTTTGCGAATCGTTACAGCAATCATGGAGTTCGATAAGCACAGGAAGGTGTGGAAACCTGATAAACTCTTTCTTAACGTCTTTGTACTGCTGTTATAGCTAACAAGGGACTTGCAACTAAATAATAAATTAAAGGCCACATATTGTAATAAAAATTTTGACCTAATTTTTCGATTTCGTAACATTTCAAGGTAGATTTTCCTATCACTACTATTTTTTTTGCCGCTGAATTTCAACATCTGTTCAATAAACTTGCAACTATCGGATAATAATACTAAACTAATGTTTTTTTTTTTTTTAAATAAAAGCTTAAAACACCACTTTGAAAACCACGTTATTGGTTTTTTAATTAGAATTGACGGATAAGTTTTTTCAATTTTGTTGTTTCTTGAGCTCTACGAAGGAACAGTTAGATCATCCGATCAGTGTGGCTTTAATAATCTTATGTAATCACGTACACATTACATTATACAGTACTAGCTGTGCCCGCGACTTCGTCCGCGTGGAATAGTCACTTTCAGCAGCATTTTTAACTTTTTAGGAAATAAAACTTCTAGCCTTAAAAATGGCGGTACATGTTTCCAAAAAAAAAAAAACATTCAACCCCTTGTAGCCTTGTAAAAAATACTTTTGAGACCGTAGTTTTTGAATTCCCATTTCCGTTCCCGTGGGAATATAAGTGGAAACATGGTGACCGTTCCCGTAAGGAATATGGGGATGAGTAAAAGAAAAAGTTAATGTTGCTCGGGGATTATGGAGCATTCGAACGGTGGAAGAGTTTTTGAAATCGCTGTTGTAGTGTCAAAGTTCCCGTATATGTACCTGCTCCCGTGGGAATATAGGGAAAAAAAATGGGCACGACTGGGTCGCACGAACTTGCGATTGTGTTCTAAATACGATATCAAAATCTAAAGGCTGAGTTAAAATTTTGATATTAGCTTTTCATAATATATTTTGTGGTACAGGGTTGCCAGCTACACATAAATTATGAAAATTGAATTAAATCACGTAAAATAATGAAAAAATTAAATTAAATATTCAAAGGTTTCAAGCAAAAATCTAAAAACGCCATTCTTTTGCAATCGCTAATACATATGAATGATGAAAATTTAATCAAAATCGTTGGAGCAGTTTTCCAAAAAACGGTTTTTTAGTTTTCACTTTTTTTTAAAAACTGTTTTTTTTAAAGTCGAGTATGCAAAGTTTTAGATCTTAATAATAGTTTTGAAGTTATTTCAAAATATCAAAATTTTCTAAAAATATTTTTAAAAATTTCCAAAACTAAATTTTTTTTAATATTGATATGCAGTTTTTTTTTAACAAATTACGACTTTTTAAATCCAAAGTTTCGTCAAGATCGTGCAAGCCATTAACGAGAAAGTCGGTTTTGAAAAAAACGGTACTATGGGAGGTACCGTTTTTAGGCTTTTTCCAAAATTTTTTTTTACATTATAAGAAACCAAATCCAAAATTAATCCTTCACACAAAATTTTATCGAAATCGTTGGAGCCGTTTTCGAGAAAAATAAGTATTATCAAATCGGTTGTATGGCAGGTACCGTTATTTCAAGACCTAGAGACTCAATTCCAAAAACCCCTCTGTAGACTGCTCCACAGACCCTAACTGCAAATTTTGAAGAAAATCGGTCTATTAGTTCAGGCTGTATATCCATATACAGACAGACAGACAGACAGACAGACAGACAGACAGACAGACAGACAGACAGAATTGCAGGAGCCACTTTTTTCGTATTCTCTATCATCGTAATGTCGTATTTAATTGTTATCTCAAAATTTTTTTTCTGCACGATTGCAAGACTTGCCTTATAGTACCTATAATCGCAAGTAAAAATATAGCCTACTAGCTGTGCCCGCGACTTCGTCCGTGTGGAATAGTGACTTTCGGCAGCATTCTTAATTTTTAAGGCTACTTATTTTGCAAATAAGACACATTCATGCGTTTAAGTAAACCATTGTTATATTATTTTATCCTAACTAATATTATAAATGTGAAAGTCCCTCTGTCTGTCCGGCTTTCTATGTTACCATCTCCCGCCCAAACTACCAAACTGATTGATATGAAATTTTGTACAGAGATAGTCTAGAACCAGAGGAAGGACATAGGCTAGATATTTTTTCCCTAAATTCCCACGGGAACGGGAACGCATACGGGAATTTAGAAACTACAACACCGATTTCAAAAATTTTTCGACCGATAGAATGCTTTACTATCCCAAAGTAACATAAACTTTAATTCATCCACATATTCCTACGGGAACGGGAGTCCTTACTAATATAATAAGTGTGAATGAAGCTCTGTCTGTCCGTCGTTCTATGTTACCATCTTCCGCCCAAACTAATAAACCGATTTAAATGAAATTTTGTACAAAGATTGTTCTGAACTTAAGGACGGACATAGGCTTTATTTCATTCGAATATTCCCTCGGGAACCGGTCCTCACTATTATTATAAATGCAAAAGTAGCTCTGTGTGATCACCTTTCTATGTTACCATCTCCCGCCCAAACTAATAAACCGATTTAAATGAAATTTTGTACAAAGATTGCTCAGAACCTTAGAAAGGACATAGGCTATATATTTTATCCCTATATTCCCACGGGAACGAAAACGTATTCGGGAACTTAGAAACTACAACACCGATTTCAAAAATTTTTCCACCGTTAAAATGCTACACTATTCCTGAGTAACATAAACTTCAATTCATCCACATATTCCTACGGGAACGGGAGTCCTTACTAATATAATAAGTGTGAAAGTAGTTCTGTTTGTCCGTCGTTCTATGTTACCATTTAACGCCCAAACTAATAAACCGATTTAAATGAAATTTTGTACAAAGATTGTTCTGAACTTAAGGACGGACATAGGCTTTATTTCATTCGAATATTCCCTCGGGAACCGGTCCTCACTATTATTATAAATGCAAAAGTAGCTCTGTGTGATCACCTTTCTATGTTACCATCTCCCGCCCAAACTAATAAACCGATTTAAATGAAATTTTTACAAAGATTGTTCAGAACCTGAGGAAGGACATAGGCTATATATTTTTTTCCTATATTCCCACGGGAGCAGGAAAGTTTACGGGAACGTAGACACTACAACACCGATTTAAAAAACTCTTCTACCGTTGGAACGCTCCATATTCCCTGAGCAACATAAACTTTTACTCATCCCCATATTCCTTACGGGAACGGTCACCATATTTCCACGGGAACGGAGTCTTTACTAAAATTATAAGTACGAAGTTAAATCTGTCTATCTATTTCCCTTTGTTACCAATAGCCACCCAAACTATTGAACCTATTTATATGAATTTTGGTACAGAGACAGTCTAGAACCTGAGGATGGACAAATATGTTAAGCAATATGTTTTATTCGTGTATTCCCATGGGAACGGGAACTTAGAATTTTCAAAAAATGTCCACTGTTAGAATACTACACTATTTTCGAGTAATATAAGCTATAAGTCATCCTCCGGAAACGGCCCTCATATTCCTACGGGAATGGAAGACTTTAGTAACAGTATGAATCCAAAATTAACTCTGTCTGTCTGTTTTTCTTTGTTTATATTTACCGCCCAAACTATTGAACCTATTTATATGAATTCTGGTACAAAGACAGTCTAGAAGATGGACATCCTTACTAATATTACAAATTTAAAACGTTTTGATTCCCCGTTTTCCTTAAATTCCCATTGATTGGTCATTATAAATAAGTCTCAAGCGCTTTAAGTTGCAGGTGTTCGTTTAGAAAATAATCCCATGGCAACTTTATGTGGCAGGATCACGTGTATCAATCCCACAAAACCTTTTTATTTCGCAAAAAATGGAAAAAATTAGAACGTCGTGTGCAAACATATACTTAAATAAAAAAATATAACAATCGTTTACTAAAACGCATGAATGTGTCTTATTCCCAAAATAAGTAACCTAAAAAATAAGAATGCTGACGAAAGCCACTATTCCACGCGGACGAAGTCGCGGGTACAGCTAGTTTTAATAGATGTTTGCACACGACGTTCTTATTTTTTCCATCTTTTGCGAAATAAAAAAGTTTTGTGGGATTGATATACGTGATTCTGCCACATAAAGTTGCCATGGGATTTTTTTCTAAACGAACACCTGCAACTTAAAGCGTCTAAGCCTTATTTATAATGTCCAATCAGTGGGAATTAAAGGAAAACGGGGAATCGAAACGTATTCTCCTTTTTTCGTTCCAGTCATTATTAATGCCGCATCCCAGATGTGTAATTTGTAGCTGTGTACAATTCTGGATTACTCATTTTTGGCACTGGAACACCAACTTGCTGCCACTCCTTATAATCCTAAGAAACCGAGAAACTCTATAGGGTATGATGTGACTTGCTCAGTGTCCATAATATTGTCTATTGATAGACATTCGCCAACGTCCCCCAATACGTCAAACATATTTTATTAGTTTATATGGTTAACTATCTCATTAGTCGGCGCCGAAATCGCCTTTCAAACAGCCATTCCCGATTGCCAATTATTATTTGAAGATCAAGATAGACATTTCTTCTCAGGTCTAATGTATTTTCGACAGTTTGACAGAAATCACCCCGCAGTGAAAGAACTTTTATCGACCCAGCAGTCTTAAGGTTCCCGTTTACGGTGTCGATCCCGTAGAAATATAGGGATTACTTATTAAGCCTATGTCTTTCCTCAGGCTCTAGGCTATCTCTTAATTAAATTCCATTTAAATCGGATCAGTTTTCTGGGCGGGAGATGGTAACAAAGAAACACGAACAGACAGAGTTAATTTTGGATTTGTAATATTAGTAAGGATGTCCATCTTCGGGTTCTAGACTATCTCTGTACCAAAATTCATATAAATCGGTTCAATAGTTTGGGTGGTAAATATAAACAAAGAAAAACAGACAGACAGAGTTAAATTCGGATTTATAATGCTAATAAAGTCTTCCATTCCCGTGGGAACATGAGGGCGTTTCCGGAGGATGACTTGAAGTTTACATTACTCAGGAATAGTGCAGTATTCTAACGGTGGACATTTTTTGAAATGGGTGCTGTATTTTCCAAGTTCCCGTTCCCATGGGAATACAGGGATAAAACATGTTGCATAACATAATATATGTCCATCCTCAGGTTCTAGACTGTCTCTGTACCAAAATTCATATAAATAGGTTCAATAGTTTGGGCAGTTAATGGTAACAAAGAGAAATAGACAGACAGATTTAACTTCGGACTTATAATATTAGTAAAGACTCCCGTTCCCGTGGAAACATGGTGACCGTTCCCGTGAGGGATATGGGGATGAATAAAAGCTTATGTTGCTCAGGGATTATGGAGCATTCCAACGGTGGAAGAGTTTTTGAAATCGGTGCCATAGTGTCAAAGTTCCCGTAAACGTTCCTGCTCCCCTGGGAATATAGGTAATAAATATATGGCGTATGTCCTTCCTTAGGTTCTGAATAATCTTTGCAAAAAATTAAATTTAAATCAGTTTATTAGTTTGAGCGGAAGATGGTAACATAGAACGACGGACAGACAGAGCTACTTTCACACTTACTATATTAGTAAGGACTCCCGTTCCCGTAGGAATATGTGGATGAATTAAAGTTTATGTTACTAGGGAACAGTGTAGCATTTTAACGGTGGAAAAATTTTTGAAATCGGTGTTGTAGTTTCTAAGTTCCCGTATACGTTCCCGTTCCCGTGGGAATTAAGGGATAAAATATATAGCCTATGTCCTTCCTCAGGTTCTGAGCAACCTTTGTACAAAATTTCATTTAAATCGGTTTATTAGTTTGGGCGGGTGATGGTAACATAGAACGACGGACAGACAGAGCTTCTTTCACACTTATTATATTAGTAAGGACTCCCGTTCCCGTAGGAATATGTGGATGAATTAAAGTTTATGTTACTCAGGAATAGTGAAGCATTCTAACGGTGGAAAAAATTTTTGAAATCGGTGTTGTAGTTTCTAAGTTCCCGAATAGGTTTTCGTTCCCGTGGGAATATAGGGATAAAATATATAGCCTATGGCCTTTCTAAGGTTCTGAGCAACCTTTGTACAAAATTTCATTTAAATCGGTTTATTAGTTTGGGCGGGAGATGGTAACATAGAACGACGGACAGACAGAGCTTCATTCGCACTTATTATATTAGTAATGACTCCCGTTCCCGCAGGAATATAAGGATGAATTAAAGTTTATGTTACTTTGGGATAGTAAAGCATTCTATCGGTGGAAAAATTTTTGAGATCGGTGTTGTAGTTTCTAAATTCCCGTATACGTTACCGTTCCCGTGGGAATTTAGGGATAAAGTATATAGCCTATGTCCTTCCTCTGGTTCTAGACTATCTCTGTACAAAATTTCATATCAATCAGTTTGGTAGTTTGGGCGGGAGATGGTAACATAGAAAGCCGGACAGACAGAGGGACTTTCACATTTATAATATAAGTTAGGATGTCCTTCCTCAGGTTCTGAACAATCTTTGTAAAAAATTTCATTTACATCGGTTTATTAGTTTGGGCGGGAGATGGTATCATAGAACGACGGACAGACAGAGCTACTTTCTCACTTTATATATTTGTAAGGACTCCCGTTCCCGTAGGAATATGTGGATGAATTAAAGTTTATGTTACTTTGGGATAGTGAAGCATTCTATCGGTGGAAAAATTTTTGAAATCGGTGTTGTAGCTTCTAAGTTCCCGTATACGTTCCCGTTCCCGTCAGAATATAGGAATAAAATGTACAGCCTATGTCCTTTTTCAGGTTATAGCCTATCTCTGTACGAAATTTCATTTAAATCAGTTCTATAGTTTGGGCAGGAGATGGTAACATAGAAATCCGGACAGACAGAGTGACTTTCACATTCATAATATTAGTTAGGATTTCTCTTAAAAAAATACAGTTTGTATTTGTAAAAATACAGCTGGAAGAGTACGAATCGCGTCATTGTGATTTCTGTCAAATGGAGAGCTTTTCGAACCAGAGTATTGATTTCCATCTATTAATGTTCAAGCATACATTTTGGAAACGCCTAGAGAGAGATCACAATTGTGAACTCTTGCGGTTTATCGGGCATTAGAGGAGTGGAACAAAGACTAATCGAAGAACGAAATGAACTGTTCCTTGAGTACAAAGCTGGAAGAGTACGAAGAGTGAATTTACGATTCCATTTAAAGGAGATGAAAACTAATGCTCCAGTTTGACGAGTCTTCGAAACCACTCAAAATGAGTACCCAGTAGTTATTTTTTCACGACGCGCCGCGCCGTAAGTGGCATTTGAATCAAGTAGAATAGGACCTCAACCAAACTAAAATGCATTTTTGGACACAGCTCTCCAGAAATAGGAGAAGTTGAAGAAAAATGTAAAGCTAAGGCTCTGCGAAAAATTTATTGAAAATATTTGGAAGCTGCATGAATAAATAACGCTCTTCGAAAACTAAAAACTAAAGCATGGCTGCTTGTATTTTGTTACCTTTTCTGTAACATAAAGCGAGTGATAATATTTTGCTGAAATGTTAATCAAAAACGTAATCATGCATCAACCGATGTAACATACAAACACTCACAAACGCAACTTACTAAGAACCTAAGCTTGTGTTGTCATAAGAATCTGTCAAAGAATCTGCAATAAGACTTTATCCCAGATGCCACAAATATCTTTGTTTTGAAAATGATAAATTAATGAAACTATGCATATTTCAAATCAGTTCAGTAGCTTCCTCAAGTCTCTCAAGACAGTTCAAATCAAAAAGCATTTTTTTAGAAACCTCCTGCCCCACAACTTTTATCAATGAACTTCCTTTGGATGCAAGTTACATATAATTTTATTATGACCAATTTGTTAGCCTTAAATGGTTAGCCTTGTTGTGAGTGCTCAATTAAATAATTATTATAAATTTGAATTGCAAATGTGCTTTCAAACTTTCATTCAATACAAATACCCATAGACAAATTTGTAAGTTGGTATTTTCCTCTTGGTACGTCGTCTCTCTCAGACGGACAAGTTCATTCCCACTTAAAAAACACATGATTCTCTTATCGATTCAATTAAGTGGAAGCACCCGGGTTCAAGTTAGCTTCATCCAATAAATGCGTTCTCGTTGTGTTAATTCATTTGCATCTTTATCAATTGAACAATCTGGTAGTCAAGGCAATAAGATGGACCTGTTGGAGCTTAACACAATCACTTTGAAAGGATGAAAACTTACTTCATCCTCAGTCGCACCACAAATTAAAACTTTAACCACTTGAGACTCATCTACAGTGTGCTGTAGTGGAAGTGAAACACTCAGGATAAGTTTAGTGCCTCTTTTAAAGGATTTTAATTAAAAGTATGTACACTCGTACACCATTGGCTTGTTTTCGGAATCTTCTGCTCCTTTCGAGAGCGTCCCAATTAGAGCTAATTAAATCGTGAACTCATTTTAAGTGCAAGGTGAAGACGAGAAAAGTCTGAATTTAATTTACCTAACTTCGTTTCATTGTTAAGGTCTTAGGGGTATTATGACTACAGCATCACATGGATTCACAAAATTGCGTTCTAGCCATGCACCGTGTTAAGAATATTACTGTCGCCATTGCTAATAATAAAACCACATGTCTGTCTGAGGGGAATAAATGCACATTTTCTGTATTTCTTCCTATTTCTGTTGGGCGATGTTTTTCCGTTCGGGAAGTCAGCCGTCTCCGGCGTGTATATGTGAACCATGTTTATGATGTTAAGTTATCCTTGCTGCAGTCACATTTTGTTTCTAGTTGTTCTACCAGAAACTTTGTTGATTCAGAAACCGATGTCAATGGGGACGACGACGTTGTGTGCTGAGTGGCGACATGCGGTGGCAAGTATTTTATGATGGGATTTCGCATTAAAGCCTGCCTGTTGACACCCTCCAACTACTAAATGTCTTTTATCTGCACCGCAATCATCTAGCTATGACATTAATTAGATCAGTTTATTTGAGATTAGGAACACATCTCGGAGGATTAGAAAGATATTTATTTTATGTGTCCAGATGCTGCACAAAATTTGTTAAGAGTGCGTCCACCGTCCAGTAGCTATTAATTCAGCTTATTCGAATCTTGGTTCTCTATGTCTAATGTAGGAATATTTGTTCATAGTTTCATAAGTAGATGATATGACACAGGCCCTCTGCTTCTTTGAGTGATATAAGTCAGCAGTGAGAGAACCAAAAATGAAATGGGCTACAACTCTTAGAAATATCAAATTTTTTCCACGTGTATCTGCTTTTGCAAGGAATTGACAAGTTCTCTGAGCTTAATTACACTACAATGAAAAACTCGGTTCATTTACTTTCAATTTGCAAAGAGAATTCTTTTGTTTGAAAATGTCATACTATAGCGCTTGTTAAGATATGGCGATATAAAGAATTTTAAAAGGATTCAAAAATCTTTATGTCGCCACAGAAAATTCGACTCACTGGATGAAATTCAAGAAGTAACGTCTTTTATTGCAAGAGTAAGAAGAAGCATTTTTGTGACTCCCGTGAAAGGCCTTACAGAGGTCTGTTCAAATGCCGTCTGATTCATACCCACATTTAAGGATATTGGAACATTTATAGTTAAAAGATGGAGGGTTGGTAGCCGAAGATCTTTTTTACATTAATCTGTGCTGCTGATAACAGATTTCAATCCTGAGAAAAAACGATGGACTTCCTGTGAACACTTGTTGGAATAGCTTAGGAAGGAAGGAAATAAAAGTTTTGCGATTGGCCTGTTGTTTTTTGAAAGTTAAGGAACTATGGACCACCAAAAACCACCACCAAAAACGAAAATATTTTGCATCCATCAAAGGGATTGGTGTTCCAGTACTGCAATTTAAAAAATTTAAATAGAAGAAAATTTTTTTCATTATTAATCTTTGATTTTGATTCCCGACGTAACGACACGGTTACACACGTCGTGGTCACGGGTAGACTGTTGTATGGTGGGTGGGTGTTGTTATTGTTCTGCTCTTTGTTTTGTTCTATTTCATAAATAATACCGTGACCACGACGTGTGTAACCGTGTCGAAACGTCGGGAATCAAAATCAAAGATTAATTTTGATTAAAAATAATTCTTAATCGCTGTAAGTCCGTCAAGTGTCTTAATTAAAAATGTCCCTTTCCCGCGATAGCAATAAAAATAGTTTAAAAAGAAGAAAATTGCTTTTATTTGCAGTACTAAGCTCCTTAAAATGGTCCCTGCAACTAGGCAAAATTAGATTGATACGAAACTTCAGGAAATATGACACCTTTTTCATATCTCCTTAGGTGCCCTGACATAAGACCATACGACATAAGGCCATATTCGAATATATGGCGTTAAGACGCTTTGACTTGTGACTTAAGGCCATATTCGAACATATGGTCTTATGACGCTTTCCAAAGCGTCTTAATGCCATCATGGCCTTATGACCCATTCTTCCGTTTCCCAGTTAAAAAAATAAACACCAAACATTATAACAACGAAACTGAATTTTTCTTTCCAAATAAAAAAAACATCACATTATTTGCAAAGATAAATCTTTGATAAATAATCAAATTAACAGCTTAAATTTCAAGAAAGTGTTTTTAGAATATATAGTTAAACTATTTTCCACTATTCTTCTGCAAAAAGAACAGAGGGTTGGATTTTTGTTTTTATTGTAGTTTTCGGGTGGCCGAGGAAGACATTCTAAATACAATTTAAGGTGGAACAGTTATGAGCTGTACGAAAAATTTTCATTGATCAGAGAAAACTTGCATTCATTCATTCATTCATACCTCCATCAAATCCTTACTTTTTAATCAGTTGCACAAGCGGTCGTTTCAATTTAGAAAAAAATGGAATTAAAAGAGCTTATATATAATTATCATTTTTGCGAAGGGTTTCAAAAAGGCAGCAAATTGCTTTACATTCCGGATTTTAAACAAGTTTATGAATGAAAAAAGTTTCCCAGAGGAGTATGGATGTGTGCTGTAAAACTAAAAATTCGAACGAATTTTTAACGTTTGGCTTTTTACTCACGATAGAATAATGAAGATAAGAGCGAAGCGGAAAAAATTTTCCCAGAGGAGTATGGATGTGTGGTGTAAAAATAAAAATTCGCGCGAATTTTTATTTTTACACCACACATCCATACTCCTCTGGGAAAATATTTTCCGCTTCGCTCTTATCTTCATTATTCTATCGTGAGTAAAAAGCCAAACGAACATAATTTTGCATAAATTTGCCATCGTACGGTTATCCAGAAACGAACAAATTGTTTTTTTCTATGAATGCAAAATTCATGCGATAAAGAAAGTGATTGTGTTAAAATTTGGTATTTTCAATACTTGGATTCATATTAACATTTATAAACTTATTTGAAATCCGGAATATAAAGCCATTTGCTGCCTTTTCGAAACCCTTCGCAAAAACTATACATATATGTATTTGTATATGTATAAGGTCTTTTAATTCCTCTTGTTTTTTTCTCAATTGTAACGACAACTTGTGCAACTGATTAAGAAGTATTCAATGATTTGATGAAGGCATGAATGAATGAATGAATGCAAGTTTTCACTTTCACTGATCAATGAAAATTTTTCGTCAAGCTCGTAACTGTTGCTTTTTTTTGTGAGATTGCACATTGTGTTGCTTTCTAAAAACTGTATAATGTTTCAAGGTCAACTAATAACAAAATAATTTAGAAAGCGTCATTAGGGCATTTCAATGTATGGCCTAAAGTCGCAAAAAAATATGTCTTTACGACCCTTTGACAAAGCGTCATTAGACCATATGTTCGAATATGGCCTTAAGTCACAATTGAAAGCGTCATAGCGCCATATATTCGAATATGGCCTTATGTCGTATGGCCTTATGTCAGGGCACCATCTCCTTATAATCGACCCATCTCGACAGAAGAGATATAAAAATTAATGCTGTCTTCCGTTATAGGAGGGAAGCCCAAGAAGGGATTTTGATTTGAAAATCATATTGGGAGAAACCTTGTACCCGCTGTAATGTACTCCTACAATATATTAACCCTTAATGTTAGGGTGTACGTCAGATTAGTAAAAAAAAATAGATCCTCAGAAAAACTCAAGCGCGTCAGATTAAGAGAAGATAATTTAATTATCCAGAAAAGTGTATATTTCAATAATCTAACAATTTGAGAGTGACCTGAGTAAGTAAGCCAGTCACAGAGGTGTAGAAAAAATCGACATTAGGTGCAGTGCATTAAGGCCCGCGGCAGTAAGACCCGTGGGTCTTAATTCCTCTTTGTTTTGGAAGTAAGGCCCACTTACTTGTGTACAGACAAGAACGCAAACGTAAACGGGAATCTAGAAATTACGGAACTGATCCCCGAGTAACATAAACCATAATTCATTCCCTTATTCCTATGGGAACGGAAGTACTTACCGCAAAACCTTTTTATTTGGCAAAAGATGGAAAAAGTAAGAACATCGTGTGCAAAATGTACTTAAGTAAAATAATATAACAACAGGGTACTGAAAAATTCCAAATGCTGCCGAAAGTCAATAGCTAGTTTAATATAAAACTATTAATTTCCTTTGCAAAATTTTGTAGCATTAAACATAGTTTTCCACTCTCACCTACGTTTCAGGGTAGAACTTTTGCATGGAGCTCCAAATGTCAACCGACATGTTGTAACTTTGCTGTTGCCTTGCATCGCCAAAACTTGGACGGCGAAGTCGAATGTTGAGTGTGACGGCATAATACAACGCTATAGGACTATTTTTGATAGCTTTTAATAGTTTGACGGCCTGCAAAGTACGAAGCATCTCATCTTTGTTGATGAGAGCTAACGCTTCTACCGAACCTTGTATACAGAACCTACCCGGAAAGATCATTTCAAGCTACTTTATTTGTGATTGACCTCTAAGCCCCTTGGCGTAATTGGGAGTATGTTTGTCAGTTTCGCGAGGAGTCGTGGTTCGAATCTCAACAGAAAACAGAAAATGTTTCCCCCGTTCGGATTCAGCAGAAGGTTCACTCCACTCATTCACAAGGCATGATTGTAAGAAATGCCTTAAGCCTTGGTGGCTCCCCGCTCTTTATTGCAACCCTATGTATTTGTATGACCTTAAAACCAGCTAACTGCTGAGTCTATGAAGACCGTACATGACTTGAAGTACAACATCCTTTTCTCTTGTTTCTACTTCCACAATGCCAAAAAAAAAAAAAAAAAAAAATAGAAATGACATTATTATATCAGCGATGATTAGGTGTCTTGTACACCTTTTGTTACTATATGATATTGCACCAAAAAATATACAGGTTTGACGTCACCTATATAAAAGAATACGTGTTGGTTTTAAAACAACGATATTTTGCAACTGAAAGACTGCAAACAGAAATCATTAATCATTTTAATTAATTTCATGTCAGCGCTGAAGAGAACGTCATATTAATTACAGTGGATCGTTCTGCTAAGCCCCATATACCATCAAACCTTGAAAATCTGAACTCGTACAACGATGTTTTATATTTTTTTTTTTTTTTATTACTATACAAACCGCATGATGTTTTTGTACAGCGGGCTTAAAGCAAGACTCTACATTATTCAATTAAAATTCTATTTCTGCTGACCCCAATGTTGTTTTTTGCCAGTAATTTATGAACTATTTGCAAAAATAGTTCACAATTCGAATGGGCTAATGCACATAATCGTGTCTTAATTAGTGTAAGGATTGAAAATAGCCATTGCAGATAATTTCTGATTACATTTCAACTGATTCCAATGAATTTAATTTGTACCAGCTTCTTCAGGATCTTTTGGTCCTTTTTTTTGTAAATACATGTGAGTAAGTCGCGTCAAACAGTTGTAAGAATTAGGAACATTAGCCATCATAAGTTGATTACCAAAGAGTCTCATGTAAACCTACTCAGATGTTTTTATTTCAAAAAAAGGTTCAAAGTTTCATTCAAGTTATCCCTTAAGTAAGCAATAAACTGAAAGTACATATTTCGAGGAGGAGTAAAAGGCGCATTGTGTAATTGATGATGGATGACAAGAAATTAATTATTCAGCATTTCATATTAAATTTTTTATTCAAAATCCAGGTAGGATTTATGTCTTTGAATATTGAGCGGCTAATACCTGTGTGCGATTGGAATGATTTCTCATTACTAAACAAGACTCTCCTCAAACAAGCATCATCCCCAAGGAATCACCAATCAAATCAAGTCAGTCAAGAGCGTTTGTAGAGTAAAAAATGTTTACATTTTACCGTTTGATCTTTTTAATGAAAACCAAAGCAAGACAAAGACTCTTTTTCGTCTTTGTTTGAAAATGAAAATTGTCTCCCTTTTGTTATTCATATTTCATTTTACGAAATTTGTATCCTTATGACATTCTTGTTTTAATGTTTGCCTCTACAAACCCTGGAACAAATTTCAATCCAAGAAGATTTGTTGCTTATTTATGCAAATTGAGTCGGTGCCATAAGTCTTGCCAGGCTTAAAGCACGGTAGGATGTATTTCAATTGTTGTGGAAATAAATTTGCCATTTGAAGAAAAAGCCGCTGGAAATGATTTCTGTGGTGATTCGCTTCACACATTAGAAGATGAAGATTTTTTTTTTATTTCAACGTAATTTAAACTTTTCCCAAGGGAATTTTACAGAACATGAGAAAATGTGCAGATGTTGGCCTAAAGTTTGTTTTTATTTATTTTCAATAAGTGATGGAAACCAAAGCAAAAAAAAAAGATGATTCTGTGAAGTGATTATATTTTATTGATTGGATTATAAGGAAGGGAGGATACGACTTTTATTGCAGTGACTGCAGAATTGCCCTCGGCAACAACATGTTATTTTATTTACGTTTGATATTTTTTTGTTGGATTTCAGTATTTATTTGTTTGATACATCGCTGGACAAAGAGAAATAAATTCTAACGAATGAAATGGATGAAGACATAGTTTTTTTTTTGTAATTCTTTTCACCGATTTTTTCACATGAGCTCGTTTGATTCTATTAAAAAGGACTGTCTTTCATTTTCTATATTTTAGTCTCCATGGAAGCTATCCAAACCAAAAATGTTGAGTTAAGCCTGTAGCTCTTTTCAGTTTCAAAAACTAACATTTCTATTCATAATAGAACAGCTTGTGAAAACTCCACCTCTCATAGGTTTTTTCATGAAGTAAATGGCTCTGTGGTCCGAGTTGCACAACAGCTTTAAAAAAAATCCTACACCAGGCCAAGGGTGTGACTACAAGGACTATCTTCTTTTACTATCCAAGCATTAAAATTTAATCCAACTTTACGCCAGTATGGACTGATTTCTACCCAGTGGCCTTAATAGACATTTGGAAAAGGGAATGCTGGGCGGAAAACAGGTATCAAATCATTCATCTTTCTACGCATAATTCCAAAACAGACCAAACGATTGGCTCTGAAGATTTTAAAATTTCCATAAAATAAATAAATCAATAAAGCTCCTAGATTTTTACAGCTCCTTCCAAAGCGAAGTGTTTGTAGTTCAACAAAACATATCAATAACATCGTTTTGAACGAAAAAAAAAACATTGACATTCTTGTGAACAGCCATATAACATAAATCTCATCCATATTCCAAAAATAACGATGGAACGATGTCGCAGTAACCTAAGTCTGCTCAATGCAACGAACACCATTAGTTTGATTTGGGCTTCAGAGTGCTGTGATTGTAAATGGGAACAAAACGTCGTTTTAGCTGAACGAAAACCGGTCATCAGTCCAATCCTGCCGGACGCGTTTGTCACTAGAGCAAGAAAAAAACAGAACTTTCTAAAAACTTTAAATGACGATGGTCACCTTTGGAAACGTTCCAGATCTCTGGAAACTTCTGTCCCATCATTTCCATAGAGCATAGAGGAACAAAACTGTTTTTTAAATTTTTTGAATTTTGATTTGTCATTGTCAAGGGTCACAGCTCATTGCATATCAACATGTGAGACCCAAACTTAGCACACCAGCAATGCTGGAGAATACTTTTTCGGTGAGCCGAGGCATATTTGAAATTTGTTGCTGATCAACATCGAAAAAATCATTTTAATCCCAATCACGTTAATCATTCACCTCTTTCACTCCCGGGAAGCACAGAGGACCCTTTGAGATCCCTATCCAACCTTCCTAAGTTAGGTTAGGTTAAAGTGGCTATTAGCTCGGCCCTTTGAGCCCAATGTGATACCACAATGGATCTAATGTATCCTTATCCTAATGGAACCATTTCGAGCTTACAATGAAGCGAGAGAGACGCAGGGTATCAATCTGAGTAAGATCACTAGGGTCATCAAAGAAATACGAACCTAGGTGTATCCTGCGTTTGTGAGCTAAAGCTAAGCATGAACAAAGAATGTGGGAAATAGTTTCCTCCTCCTCCTCAGCCATACAGCTTCTGCAAAACTAATTTGAGGCGACTACCAGGCTTGCGGCACGTCTTCCAATAAGACAGTGTCCTGTGATGACACCTATAGTCACACTAATAAGTTTGCTTTTGAGAAAGATCAAGCCGTTCAACCGCTTAAGATCTAGCTTGTGCCAAATCTGTTTCGTTGCGTTACACGTAAAACTGATTGACCATCTCAGATTAGTTTTTTTATGCGCCCTGCTTGAGTAAGAGTTTGTATGTAGACATTGGTGTGCCGATAATCTTCGTTTCCGGTGAGATGGTTAGAATTTAGAATTTTTAAATTGTTTACCGCATTTTCATGGATCATTCTAAAAAAGATAATGGAATTGGTGCTGGTAAATTGCAGAGCGAAGAAATACGACTGCTGACCTCAATAGGCAAATGTTAGCCCCTTTTCCAAATTGCGGCGTATGCTATTCAAATGGCTGGATGGAAGGAAGTACTTCTATCTTCAGCGAACAGTAAACGCCAAGCTGTGCTTAAGGCTCTATTCAACCCTCTTACTACTTGGAATACAATGAATTAATGCAAGACCTCTCTGAATGCAGTCGGAACACCAAATACTTTGAGTTTGGGTTTCAGGTCAAAGCAGCATAACTTGCAACAAGATCCGCAACGAACTTGCAAGGTAGAACTGGACCTCAGACAACGTTCTCTGAATCTGAGACAGCTCTTGGTCTGCCGGAGCCTTAGTGAGAGCTTAAGCCAGGTAATGTTTGTCACAAACGTAGATTTCAAGCATCCTAGGAACGCAGACAGACTACATGTTATCCCCAAAGTTAAAAAATATTAGAAAAGACTACGGAAATGCTATTGGCATTGTCACGTTCACTTTTTTTTCGCCAAGAACTTTAACGCCATAAGCTTAAGTGATACAACATTCTGTGGAGAAGATGACGACACCGCTGAACGCCTCTCCTGTGAATATTCTATATATTTTTTCAATTCAGATTACAGACACTCGGCGCTGATTAAGTAAAAAGTCGTTACCTAAGATTGCCGCAACGTCTTTTGGGTTTCCTACAAACATTTGAAGAGCTATAAAAAAAGAGTTGCTGTCTAGTTGTACACTAAACCTTTTTTTTTTGTATTTCAAAGTCCTCTGACCAAATAAAAAAATCGGTGTTTAATAGGGAACCGATACTTTCTGAATTACAAAACTTGTATCAATGCAAATGAATATAGGCGAATAGGTTAAGTGCAAAAGAGGCGGTAAGACGTGAGTACTCAATCAAACAATTCGATTGAGCTCAAAATTGATCTCAAAAAAATAAACTAATATGGTGGCGCAACAGAGCGATTAGCCCCGGGGCCTGGAAATGAAATCTAGTACTATTTTTGACCCAAAGTCTTTCTATCCATTTGTCAACCACAAAAGAAAATGTGACGGGTACCCTTCCACCATTTTTTTTAAGTTATGAAACCTCATCAGAAGCCCTTACCATAACAAACTATTTCGCAAGTTACTTCAAACAGTCTTTCACGGATGATTCTTTTGTTCCTGGTCCTGGTTTTTTTTACTTTTGGTCCATTTCTCCAACGTTTCTTTGACTCCTATCATCTAAATGATTTTAGTATACTCCTGGCCCCGATGGTATCCCAGAAAAACAGGCCAACAACAACAAATCTCGTTGACTTTGTTTAATTTTTCCTCTTAGCCTTGGAGAATGGGAAGTAGGTTGATGTTATTTCAACATACTTTAGTAAAGCTTTCGATAAAGTCACTCATAAACTTATTCCTTTTGAACCTTTCACCCGCGGCCTTGATCCCATTCTGTTGAGATGGATTTCTTTTTATTTAGAAATCCGTTTTTACAGCGTTCGGTTCAGATCTTCCTTATTGTGCTCCGATGTTCCCCAAGGGAGCCATTTAGGACATTGAAATGATCGTCAAACATTCCTCCATCTCTCTCTACGTGGGCGATAGTAAGTTTTACCAGTTAATCTCTTCTTCTGAGGATTCTTTCCACCTCCAACAGGATCTCGACAATTTTCCAATATGGTGCTCCAACAACAGCCTGTAGCTTAATATTTCCAAGTGTTAATATCATTCTCACGTCAGTGCATCAAATCTTCTCCCCGTTTCCATCTTCTACACAGTCAAATCCCCCTTTCAGGTGATCTGTGACCTTGTGATTAATTGCAACCGTGAGCTAAATTTTTTCACGCATATCGACGACATAATTCTTAAGGCAAATTCAGCACTTGGCTTTGTAAAACGGTGGTCCAAGGAATTTACAGACCATTACGTAACCCGATCCCCTTATATATTTTATTTATTCCTCCATTTCTTGAATACGCTTATGAAGTCTGGTCGGCTTGCCAACAAGTGCACATTGCCAGGATTGAAAGCATACAACGAATACCAAAAAAAAAATTATAAAACACAAAAAAACCAAAAAAAAAAAAAAACAAATAAAAGCTACTGTGGCTGCTCTAGTTTTAAGTAGTTTTTAAGTAGTTTTAATTAATTTTAAGTAGTTTTAATTAGTCTAAGTAATTTTAAGAAAAACATAAAAAAATGATCCATGAAACTAAGTTTTTTTTAAATTTTCTTAGTTATTAATTAGTTCTAGTTTGAAATAGACATATGGTATCTTTAGGCCGAAAGGCATTAGAAGTAAGTTATTGTATAATTTAGAGTACCCGCCTAGGGTCAGTAAGTTAATTAAGTTATTATGTAAGCTAGTTTAAACATTTTTGCTAGCATGTAAGTAGTTATAAGAAAGAACAATAAAAAATGAATTTAAAACTGAAAAACTGAAAGCATACAACGCCGTTTCCTTCGATTTGCTCTTCGGATCAAACTTCTCAACCTGAATACGCTGAAAGATCGAAGAGAAATATTTGACATTCTCTTCATTCACCAAAACTTCACAGGTACCATTGACTACACAACACAGCCCTTAACGAATAAATCTTTCTAAATGCTAGCTCTCGTAGCACTCGTTATTCCCGCCTCTTTTATCTTCCCACCCATCGAACCTCAATGAAACCATCTCCCGAATGCTGAGGAATGTCAATTCTCACTCTTCTTGTTTTGACTTTAATATCAGTACTCCCTGCCTAAAACTTCGTCTCCTAAGCCCCCAACTAGTTAATTTAAGTCTTAGCCATTAGGTTTCTTAGCTTTTAATTAGATTAAGAAATACATAGCTTGTATAAAACCAAATAGGTGCATCTTTCCCAACCATTGCCTTTTCATGGCAGTGAATTTGCTTTCGGAGAACCTGTCAATTTGAAGAAATGTGATTTAAAAACATTTCTGTTTTCTGTGAGGATTCGAACTAAGAACCTTCTACTTAACAGGCAGACATGCAAACCATCACGACGGGTGTACCATGATGTGCTCAAAGCAAATTATTTTTCCACCACACTGAAATACCAACTAATCAATGAAAAGGCTTTCTTCTTCTTCTTTTTCATTTCCGGCGTTACGAGTAGTGATCTTGAAGCGATCACAATTCTCCCACTTTTCCGCTTCACACTAGTGATCCGCCTGTGGGGTACGCCGCGTTGACCTCAGAAAGGGTCAGCAAGCCTCCCGGTTTTGGATTGTTCCATGTCTGAGGCCAACCAAATGCTGCTGTTTTTGTATTTGCTTGTACCAGGTGTGTTTTGGCCTGCCTTTTCTTTTTCGTCGCGAATTTGTTGAAACGTTGTACGATATTGCCTTTTGGACGGGGTTCTGCGGATCTCTCCTTTGAACATGACAATACCAACTGAGCTGGTCGTGCTGAATTTTGTTCAAGATGGTACTTTTGACATGAAGGCTTCCACGGATCTTAGTACTTCTAATTCGATCAAGCTTTGTTACTCCTGCTGTCATCCGAAGCATCTTCATTTCGGCTGCCGTCAGTTTGCTCTCATACTTTTTGTACATTGTCCAACATTGTGAACCGTATGTCAGAGCTGGACGGAGAACTGCTGTGTAGAGTCTTCCCTTCAACTTAGGGGGCATTTTTCGATCACAGAAGATAGCGGAGTTTTCTCGCCACTTCATCCACCCTACGCTTACTCGATGATTGATGTCGTCATCACAAGTTGCTTCACTATTGATCAAATATCAATGAAAAGGCTTTAATACACTCATATATCTAAATTAAATTCAACAATAAAAAGATAGGCAAAAAGCCACAATAAACACATTTTTTGCAGAATCTATTTATTATTTATGCCCCATTAGTTTCGCTTTCACATAAATGTACTATAATCACAAATAGAATCCATTTTGCTATTTCAAAATGGTAATAAAAAGCCATGCTGCAGCTACAAAACAACAAAAGAGAGAATAGTTAATTTTAATTACTGAACTGAACACTAATAAAATAAAATGTTTTACAGCCACAATGAACGCATCATAGCCACAAGAACAACAATAACCCATCTGTTTCGGATCCATTTCCCCTCATAAAATGGGGCTTTCGCTACCCTCGAGCATCTTCTTAGGCATTATTCGCCCTCGTACACGCATATGTAGATACATGTTAGCATAGTCGTAGCAGAATTGGGGGAAAAAAATATAAAATGTATGTTGCTCTGGGGCTGTTGAAACTAAATTAGCAAGTTATTCAAGCAGATCCATTAAAAGATACTCCGCACCCTCCATCATGACACTCTACATCATGGCAATTATTCTCTAATTTATGCACTTTCCACTCCGAACTAAATCCAATGATTAATTTGAAAACTTATTTGCGAAAATTGCATTTCATTACGGTGTAGCACCCATCTACTGGTGTGCCGTAACGGTGTCCCAACGTAATGCAATAAATGAAAATTTTTCATTACTAATTACCTCATCTCTGGAACCACGGTAGATTTGAGAGTCAAAGGACCGGAGGTTCTTTACGGAAGACTTTTAAATAAATATCCACACAATTTGTTAGGTCTTGAAAAACGTGTTTGTATGTCACACACAGTTTTGCTATAAGCACTTCAAATACATCGTCCTTTGAATTATTCTATTCAGAATGGTCAAAGTTTACTTAAACATTACATTGTGTTCTTCCCACACATCCTTTGAATTTTATTCTATCAAAGTCCGTCACAGTTTATTCAACCACTTGAAGTTTCCAATCTGTTTGAAGAGAAAAGCGCCTTACATCATCTTTGGGGAGATAACTTGAAGTGGATCGTCTTAAGTGGTGCGGGTGTGGCTACTGTCAACTTTACAATTCTACGGACATTGCACCGGAAAATAGTTTTTTTTCCCCCATCACATGTAAATCCAGCAAAAATCGTTGAAGGTGAATTGATTTCGTCTTGCACCCTATTCCGTATGTAAAAAAAAAAACTATATTTTCCATTCGAATGAAGAAAGAAGAGTTCGTTTGGCCGGACACTCAGTCGTCCAATTGCATTCCAATAAACTTAAGGTCTTATTACAATCGGCCTCTTCAATATGTACTTACTTTAACCGACTTATGTGTCAGTGCTTGAATTTACCGCACACAGTGAAAATGTTCCCTACAAACAGAATGCTTTAAAAATGCACCGGCACACGTATCCTTCAGCTAACTTTGCAAGCGGATAAAAAGTTTTCTCCCTTTTTGCCAGCAGTAGTCATCACAATTATCATCTTCTTCGCATCATCATCATCATCATTATTATCATCATCAACATGATATTCCGTGAAGACAGTCGTCCACTATCCTTATCCTTGCCTCCACCCACAAACACACCACACATGGTTTATCGATTAAAGAAGTAAATGGAGCACGAATTGAATTTGAGTTTAAAGAGGAAAAACCCGATTCCCGATCACATCGGTAACGGTGTTGCTAATTCAATAACATCTCTTTTCAAGGCAAGGCTGCTTCTTTAAATCTAATTTAAGGTACTTTGCCCTGTTGAGACAAATAGGGTTGGCAGAAGTTCTACAATATTCACTTGGAGTCACTCTGGCAAATGAAAATCGACTCAGGAATTGGATTTTCCGCTTGCTTGCAAAAACACTAAGAAAAATGAATAAGTTATAGGATAGCAGTAGATAACAAAGACAGGAGTTGTTTTCTGCTAACGGACAGATCAAGGACATTTGGTGTGCAATCACCTCGTCGTTAATTTATAGCAAAGCCCATTAAAGTGTCGCAGGGGTTGAATGATTTTATTATTTAAGCTCAGGAAGTGATTTGAGGATACTCGGGCGTATACGTAATTTTTTTTTTTGATTCAAGGGAAACAAGCTTTTATGTGAGTATTTTTTCTTCAAATGACACTTTGCTGACAGTATTTATTTGGAAAGTAGAGTAAAAGCAATTTTTTGTTTGCTGTTAAATATTTAGTACTTTTTTACATGAATGTGTGTGTATGTTTTTATATAGTGATACTTTCACTTCCCCCAATTAAAGAAGTAGTTAATTAAAAAAAATATTCCAACGACCCACTTGAAAACACAACTGAAAACTTTTTGCAGCTGGTTAATTTTTGTACCTGAACTCCTGTCATCTAAGAAGAATGTGTACAACACTTCAAATATCTTACTCAAAATTAAAGCATAAACATACAGGGTGTTCCATAATTCTTGTTACATACTTTAGGATGTGATACTTGGTCATAAAAAAAAATTGTTCCACAGTTAAGTCCGTTTCTCAAATTTGACATCACTTTTTGACAATTTAAGAAAAGGCTAACTTTGGTGTAACCTGCCCTGTGTTAAATTCAATTTCTCTGTCAATACTGATGGTAGAAACTTTATTTTAAATTTAATTCTTTGTAGAAATAATAATCTTTAAAACTGTATTTAAGTTAGGCTTCTAAAGGGTTGCCAGATCTATAATTATAAATGGTTTTCAAATTTTCTTCCCCAAGCAAAGTTTCGACTTTGAGGTCATTTTTTTCGGAAAATGCCTGATAAACATAGAATTTATTTATTTTTTACAGATGAACAAAACAATAATAAAAAAAAATCATATATAAGTGCACACAAAAATTCATACATTTTATGACATTTGAAAAAATACAAAATGGGTAAAATTTAAAGAAAAAAATATAGCTTTGAGGTTTGTTTTATAAAACAATATTTATAAACAACTAGCTGTACCCGCGACTTCGTCCGCGTGGAATAGTGACATTCGGCAGCATTCTTAATTTTTTAGGCTACTTATTTTGCAAATAAGACACATTCATGTGTTTAAGTAAACCATTGTTATATTATATATATGTGCGAATAATTATGGACATGTACGAGGGAGCAGTTACAAAAGTGAGATGCCCAGCTGGAGTCACCGAAGAATTCCAAATAACAGTAGGTGTACATCAGGGAAGTGTCTTGAGTCCACTGCTCTTTATTGCTGTTCTGGATTATTTGCTCGAAGGAAAAGTAACGGACAATAAAGTACAACAATTATTCTTTGCTGACGATGGAGCCATCATAAGCGAGGATCCTACATCCCTGCAACGAGCACTTGACGTTTGGATTGATGTTCTGGAAGGAAATGGGTACCGTATTAGCGCTAAAAAGACTGAATACCTGTGCTGCCCTTTTTCTGATCCAGACAAGCCTATTCCAGACATTTATTTGAATGGAAATGTGCTTCCCAAGTGTGAAAAGTTTAAATATCTGGGATCTATGATCAATAGTGAAGCATCTTGTGATGACGACATCAATCATCGAGTAAGCGTAGGGTGGATGAAGTGGCGAGAAAACTCCGCTATCTTCTGTGATCGAAAAATGCCCCCTAAGCTGAAGGGAAGACTCTACACAGCAGTTGTCCGTCCAGCTCTGACATACGGTTCACAATGTTGGACAATGTACAAAAAGTATGAGAGCAAATTGACGGCAGCCGAAATGAAGATGCTTCGGATGACAGCAGGAGTAACAAAGCTTGATCGAATTAGAAGTACTAAGATCCGTGGAAGCCTTCATGTCAAAAGTACCATCTTGGACAAAATTCAGCACGACCGGCTCAGTTGGTATTGTCATGTTCAAAGGAGAGATCCGCAGAACCCCGTCAAAAAGGCAATATCGTACAACGTTTCAACAAATTCGCGACGAAAAAGAAAAGGCAGGCCAAAACACTCCTGGTACAAGCAAATGCAAAAACAGCAGCATTTGGTTGGCCTCAGACATGGAACAATCCAAAACCGGGAGGCTTGCCGACGATTTCTGAGGTCAACGCGGCGTACCCCACAGGCGGATCACTAGTGGGAAGCAGCAAAGTGGGAGAGTTGTGATCGCTTCAAGATCACTACTCGTAACGCCGAAAATGAAGAAGAAGAAGAAGAAGTATATGTTTGCACACAACGTTCTTATTTCTTACATTTTTTGCGAAATAAAAAGGTTTTATGGGATTGATACACGTGATTCTGCCGCATAAAATTGCCATGGGATTTTTTTCTAAACAAAGCGTCTGAGCCTTATTTATAATGACCAATCAGTGCAAACTAAAGGAAAACGGAGAATCAAAACGTTTCGGATTTGTAATATTAGTAAGGATGTCCATCTTCAGGTTCTAGGCTATCTCTGTACCAAAATTCATATAAATCGGTTCAATAGCTTGGGTGGTAAATATAAACAAGTTATAATGTTACTAAAGTCTTCCATTCCCGTGGAAATATGGGGGTCGTTTCCGGAGGATGACTTAAAGTTTATATTACTCGGGAATAGTGTAGTATTCTAACGGTGGACATTTTTTGAAATGTGTGCTGTATTTTCCAAGTTCCCGTTCCCATGGGAATACAGGGATAAAACATATTGCATAACATATATGTCCGTCCTCAGCTTATAGACTATCTCTGTACCAAAATTCATATAAATAGGTTCAATAGTTTGGGCAGTTAATGGTAACAAAGAGAAATAGACAGACAGATTTAATTTCGTACTTATAATATAAGTAAAGACTCCCGTTGTCGTGGAAACATGGTGACCGTTCAAGTAAGGAATATTGGGATGAGTAATAGTTTATGTTGCTCGGGGATTATGGAGCATTCCAACGGTGGAAGAGTTTTTGAAATCGGTGCTGTAGTGTCAAAGTTCCCGTATACGTTCCTGCTCCCGTGGGAATATAGGAAAAAAATATATAGCCTATGTCCTTCCTCAGCTTCTGAACAATCTTTGTACAAAATTTCATTTAAATCAGTTTATTAGTTTGGGCGGAAGATGGTAACATTGAACGACGGACAGACAGAGCTACTTTCACACTAATTATATTAGTAAGGACTGGATGAATTAAAGTTTATATTAATCAGGGATAGCGTAGCATTCTATCGGTGGAAAAATATTTGAAATTGGTGTTGTAGTTTCTAAGTTCCCGTATACGTTCCCGTTCCCGTGGGAATATAGGGATAAAATATATAGCCTATGTTTTTCTTCAGGTTCTAGACTATATTTGTACAAAATTTCATTTAAATCAGTTCTGTAGTTTGGGCAGGAGACGATAACATAGAAAGCCGGACAGAGTGACTTTCACATTTATAATATTATTTTGGATTATAGGATCATATAGCTACTCTAGGAAGGAAAGAACCGAAAATGCAAAAATATTAAAGGATTCAAAAATAATAGATTTATTAAAGTAAAAGATGGAGAAGCAATGCAAAAGTTATATCAGACCAGCTGGGTACAAAAATAGTTTCTTCTTAAAAGTAGTTAGGGTGGAAGTTCTTTGCAAACTCGTCTGGAAGTCTACACCACAAACGAATTGCAGATACATAAAATGATCGTTCCCCAATGTTGCGTGAGAAACGTGGCAATATAAATTTTATTCCTCTCTAGGTGAACGTGCAAATTGGAGAGTTTCAGAGAGATACTTAGGAACACAATCAATACGTCGTAGACAATCATTGAACGCACCATTTAGTACTTTAGACTTTGCTTCTCAGACTTACATGAATTTTTGAGAAATTCACTTCCATTTTGGGTAGAATTTCTAGAGCATAGTAAAAATTAAAGTAGTTGAAGGCTGCTTATAAATGCTTAAATCCTCTTCGTGACGAATTCTTATTGAGTATACAATTTAATTAGAGTTGATATCCACATCATTAAACTTAATTAAGCAGCCTTATTGGTTGTGTTTAAGACAATTTAATACCATTTTAGATAACACAGACACACAAAAAAGAAAAACTTGTCTGCAAACCTACAGATGAGTGAACTCATTGTTCGCGACCTTAAATCCTTTTATCCACTAAATCCCTGAACATCTATAGTTTTAAAATTTGGTAAGCCTTTTTCCTCTGCAGCATAGAGTAAATAGAATAAAAGGATACATTTCAAAACAACCTGAAGTACATACAAAGGGCTTCATTACTGCCTTTAAAGTAGTCATACTCTCAAAAACTTTAATATTTTTGAGTGCCCTTTCAAAATATTACCCATGAAACTATTCAATTTCGTAGAAAAACATGAAAACTTAATTTAAGCCACATGCCTGAGAGCATTTTCATTGAATTCTAAAAAAAAACATTTCGTGTTTATTTTAGGCAGATACTTCATTAAAGCAACAGACAATGGTATCAGCATCGTGATGGCCGACCATATTCAAGTGAAACAACACTAAAGTACAGTGAGTGTCCGGACACCCAGCACACTGCGAGGACTCTCGCCCTTCTTTTGTATGCCTGTTGTACGCATCCATCGAGCACTTCCAGGAACCAAATCAATTCACATCATGCCAGCTGGACGAGTTGCGGGTAAAGTTGGTTTTTCCAACAACTATTACGATGGTAAGGGTTCAAAATATCACAAGCAAACCACCCTCTAGACATTTATGTTTGTTTTACAGGACGCTCTTATGTGGGCATCAACGAGGAAATCATGTGGGTCAGCATAGGCATGGGCATCACCATCGTGATCCTGATAACAATCGCATTTTGTTACATTGCACGTGAAAAATGCCAAAAACGTCGAGAATACTATGTGACAGCCTAGCTGGCTGTTTGTAATACGCCCAAGCACTATATTCGAGAGGATAATAATAATAATCGGAGTCTTCTGATGGAGCGATCCTGTTTTGCGGCGTCGACCATTTGTGTGATGAATTTGAATAATTTGGAGGCGATTCATGGCAAAAGGACTTGGGGATGATGAAGCAAGAAGCTTACCAACTGGCCGATGTACGAGTGGAGTTGTATATCTGCCTGTGCGTTTTGTTCTGGATTATATACTTAGTTCGGCTTTTAATGTAAGGACAACGAGCATGGTAGTCCTAGTTTATCCCTACATTCATTTGGGGCATGTCGTCTGAATAGATTGCAAAATTTGCCACTAAAAGTTGCCTGTAAATTGATAAAGATCAGTGAAGGTTTGACAGTTGTGTCTTTGTTGTGCTCGCATTGTTGTTCGCTTGAAAAGGAGATTTGTGTTTATATGATTTCTTCTTTTGTAATGAAACGAAACAGTAATAACTCAGGGATCAGTGAACCGGAGCGAAAGGAACTGATAAAATTATACTTGCACACAGATGGGCCCCTTTAACCCTTCCACCGATGAGGATTTACATAGCAATCCTTTCAGTTAGCAACACAGAAAAAAATTGTCAGTCGTACTTGTGATGTCTTTAAGGACTTTCAATAGAAGAAATTTAAGTTGAAAAAAACATTTGAAATGTGCGTTTCCACGGAAGAGGATTTACACACAAGTGCTTTAGGGTTTGTGTTATGGCTCTCAATCGAATGCTATTACCGTAAAGAACATCCGTGTCTGGGATGATAAAAGTGCTTTTTTATGGAATTTTGGCTTTCATTAGGCAGAAGGTTGAAAAACGTAGCATGAAAGTATTTGATTTTGAACAGAATTCGGTGGAAATTGAGGATTATACTTTCCTTCGTTCGGTCGAAAAAAAGAATTGATTTTGAATTGAGTTTATGACTTTTGATTTTCATGGAAGAAGAGGTTGTTCAGGTACTTTCGAATGAACTTCGCTTAACAGTTCAGTGAACCATACAGAATTTGAACGTTGCTTTTATGTTCATCTGTTTTTCATGGTTTCTTTCTCATTTTCAATTTTACGACAAAAAGTAAGGAAGGAATGTACATAAGTACTTCATCAAAATTGTACAAAATATTTATTTTCAAGAAGAATTTTTTAAAAACCCTCACAAGGTTTGCACCCTACTTTTTATGATAGCGTTAGGATGAGGAGTTTTTCATCTCTGAAAATCAAGTTTCACACTCTCGTTGACTTTTATATCAGTCTTAAGTCCTATTTTCAGTCAGAATTTCAATCAAGAATTGATTTTGGGATAATCAACCTAATTGCGAAGGTCAGCTTTCAAACATCTATTAGCAATTATTTATAATTGCCAATCAATTTAATTGATTGTTATTGTGGCTATCAATGAATAATTGACACTTCTTCAACTTATATCAATCAACTATCAAATAATATAAAATATGTATTGAAAAAACGGTAGAACGTACTTCAACTGCTTCTATTTTTTTCTATGTATCCAATTTTTCTGCACTCAACAATTTTAGTTGTTGAGTTGGTGCTATTTATAAAATAAAACCAAAAACACTATTCTCCAAGTAAAAGTAGAAATTTCTCTTCAACAGCTCTTAATGAGCCAGGGCCGAGTTCATATCTCTCAACCACTTCTGAAGTGAAAATAGGTATCTTTGGTTGTCTGCCTGATTCGAAGGCTAAAGGTCCGAAAACTTTTTCATGGTTGTGTTGCATTTGAAAGACTTTTCAATATCTCGCGTGAAAAAATGGTGGGTATTACTGAAATTTGTACTACAAGTACGATACTCTAACGGGCACTACCAATGATGAATTTGGTATTCGATGGAAAACTATTGTATAATTACCATCAGTAGAAACGCTTTACAGGATATCCTTTTCTTTTAGGACAAGCAACGGATTTGATTGTAAAATGTGGGTCACCGACAAGTTTCTTTCTTTCCCGATAGAATGAACAGAAGAATTTTTTTTCATGTTGCAAACTTTGCCATTAATTTATTTAAAACAACTTCGTTCAAGTTACTGCCTCGGTTGACTTCGCAGTACCGCATTCCGTCACTTCGAAGTTCAGTTTTTCAAGACCTTGTTGATGGTTTCGGGTTTAAGCTAACGGATTGTTTGGATGACATTAGCCTCTGAGGTTCTATAGTCATTTCCGAATAGCTGGCATAATATCAGCAAAGTGGTCAGATCGCATCTCCGAAGCTCTCAATTGACGTTATAGTCAACTATCACGATTGGGAAATTTGGTGTCCAAAAGATCGAATTTGGCATCAACTGCATGTTAGTACAGGTAATCCGAATCCATATGATAAGTTTCAGTAAAAAGACGGTTACCGTGGCTCTGTTACGCCCACCGGTGAACGAAACGTGTAAAGGTGTTTTGTAGATTGAGTTTCGGCTACAGCAGTCACATCATGTGACTACAGCAGTCACATCATGTGACTGCTGTGACTGTGATAGACAGACGGTGGCGGTGGCCATGAGAGGTGTCCAATAGCGTGCCAGTCGCACGAGCTTTTTGCACAAATTTGCATACGGCAGCGTGGCTGGCTATACACTTCTTCCAAGACTTTAAAATGCATTGCAAAAATCACTTTGCAAACAAGTTCTTAATATGTCCCAACGCTGTTCAAGCGTGAGGCAGTAACTTTGTTTCACAATTTTGTTTATGCAATTTAAAAATTGCATAACATCTTATCAAACAGAGACTGAATTACAGCTCACGTTATCGAGTGAGTGAGTGACCATTTTGGAATTACAGAATACGTGATCTTTCCTATCGCATAGCTATTTGAAATTATACTAGTCACATCGCAAATTAACTAGTATTTTTCAAGTTTTTACTAACTCACAGATGTCGCTGATGTCTCTTTAGACTAATTTAATTTTTTTTTGCTAGCGAAATTCATTCTCTTGTAAAAAGAGATAAGTTTTAATTGTTAAAAGAATTCTTGTTTATTGCTACCTACAAGGTTGTGATTGTCTTACGATGCATGTGTATATGGGCCACGAAGGTGATCGGTTTGAACGGATAGGGATATAGGCACTCCTTTTATGGTTTATATGGTTGGTCACTTATTTGTATTGATTAGGGGCTTTTTAATTACTAAATTTACTTTTAGTGGGATAAAGTAACACGCCTTCGATATTAATACAAAAGAAACGTTGACGAAGACTCTTATGATTATTATTTGAAATGAACATTTTCAAGAGCAATCAGTGAGCGTTTCATGCGTCGAATGAAATTCCTTTCGATTACTTATAAGAGAATGCCAAATTGTGGTATCAGATTACTCAATAACATGAGCGGTAATACCAAATTCACCTAATTCCGTCACGAGTAATTCGATAACGCAATTCGGCCCCAGTTTTCACAAAACGAAAATCATTCATAATTTAGCAATTCTTACTTAACGTCTATCCGTTCATAATTATTACTGTTTGCAAAGCGTAAATAACACAAAAGTTGTTTAAAAATGAATAGTCACTTCATTTAATTGTGAAAATAAAACGCTGCGTTCATTTCCCTGTTTTTGAAACTGCTATGACAGGTTAACTGAATTAGAAATTTCCTCTTATTGGTCTTCGTCTCTGATATTTCATATTTGATGGTTGTTGTATTAAAAACAAATACTTTTTCAGCGAAACACAAAAGTTAAATAATTGTCTTCTACAAATTCAAGTTTCCAAAAACTTACATAAACTTTTGTATTCACTTCAGAACAACATTTTCATTATTCACTTCTTCTGCTTTGTTTTTTAATGCCCAAAAAAGTTTCAGTTAAGGACTTATCTGCTTTTAAAAAGCACGTATTTTGATAATTCCAAAATAGAGCACAACAAATCGAATTTTCCGTAAGTAGCAATTCCGAAAAATGAAATATGTGTGCTTTAAAACTTTCATTACAACCGCATTAACAAATGCGTTTTTCAAATTATTTAATTTTACATACCTTCTGTAAGGTATTTGGGGTATAAGAAGCAACTTTGTGTATTTATTTGTTAACACAAGATATAAATATTTCATCAGTAGGGTATTTGAATTTGTGTTCTGTAATTCACACTAAAATATCAAACAAATGTATCCTCTCTTTGTCCTTTTCAACGGCAATTGATGACACTTTCCCTCAAAATACCTTTGCAGCAAGGTTCAAAGAATGGCGCTCTTTCCAAATGTATTTTCGACGAGACGACTTCTTGTCATGACACCCACATTAACAATCTAAGAAATGTGACACAAACATGGTGTGCCATCTTGTTCATGAACAGAAATGCCCTCTTTTCAGCTCTTTAATTTCCATAGGAGAAAAAAATGCTGGGTTGTGTGACTTAGACTTTGAATAAACTACAGCAGTTAAGCTGCATAAAATATTGCTTTGAAATTACATCACAATTTCTTACACAATATGGAACTGGGGATTGATGTCCTGTTATTTTTAGAAGAAGCAGGTGAAAGCAGTACATACTGATATAAATAAAATAAATAGTTAAGCAATCAAGCAGAAGTAATTTATGTACTAGCGAAATTGTGATATCCTGATTAAAAAAGAAGAAATGAACAGAAATAAAGAAAGTTATTATTTTGCTGTTCTTTTTAAAAAACATGTTAAAATACAAAAACGTAAAATAAAATTATTACATAAAATCAGTTTAAAATGCGTTTTCGCAGATTTGTATGAACCTAAATACATTGCTTATTTTGCAAGCAAGTCATTTAATTCACAATATAGAGTTTAAAAGATTTCAATTTTCAAATCACTAAGAACATACTTATATTGGATTGCACCTTTTTGAATTAACAATGTTTCAGACTTTTAGGTGATGAAAACGAAAGCGATTTGTGAAAAATTGTCAAAAGTAATGGCATAGAAAGACTTTCGAGCAGTTTTTTTTGTAAACTTAAAAACAACTTCAATAATTTTGAAGTTTAGGTTTAT
The DNA here is from genome assembly GCA_914767635.1 of Melanostoma mellinum. Classification (NCBI taxonomy): domain Eukaryota; kingdom Metazoa; phylum Arthropoda; class Insecta; order Diptera; family Syrphidae; genus Melanostoma; species Melanostoma mellinum. The sequence continues at coordinate 5,539,201 of OU612059.1, forward strand.
TTGTTAATTTTGAAATCATCTTTTTTTATAAAACATAAATTTTATTGTATAATATTTCCAAATTTATTTCAGTTTAAGAAATTTACTATTACTTTATTCAAAACTTAGTCACTGAAGATCCTTGTTTATAGTTTATGATGCAATTGAGGATATTTCAAAATTTTAATCAATCAGAATTGAAGAAACTATTAAATAAACAATCTTAAATTTACAATAGTTACAGAATGATTGAAAAAGGGAAAAAGTAAGTTTCAAATCCATAGAACTGCAAAAAGTATATACATACTTGAGAAAAAAAAAAAAAAAATGAGTATCTTAACTTAATATATAATTTGTATGCCTAAATATATTTTTTTGGGAAAAGAATTATGAGGTTTCTTTCGTTCTTATGTTCCTTAAACAACTCTACAATTGTCAATGAGTGAAGCATTGTATATTTAAACTTTAGTAGCATCACGGATGGGAAATCGCTGATATCGCCACCTTCAGCCCCCATAAGGGAATTATTGGTTCAAAAAATTTAACAGTGGTTGTTCATTTGAGTGTGTGTATGGTATTTTCGTGGATGGTATTTTCATAGATACTTGAAAGTGCTTAGGTGGTTTTCATACAATTTCATGATGCGCTTAACGTAAAACAACAAACTTTTCTATCTTCTTAATATACAAAAGGTAGGTTATGGTTGGTTGTGATCGCATCACTTGCAAACGGCTCGACCGAATAAAACCAAACTTTTGTGGTAGCTAGGGGGATGTTGGTAGATGGTTTTTTAAAGACGAGATCGGTCAGCCCGTTTCCAAGTTATGGCATTTTTCCTGAATGTAACTTTTGTACATATAAAATACACGTAAATAAAAAAAAAATTAACACTTCTACTTAACTTTCAATTTGATAAACGTAGGGCTTGAGCTACGCCGGGAGGGTTAACTAGTTTACAGTAAATAAGTGCGAAGCAAAGCTCCCTTAGCAAAAAACGGTCATATAGTATTGGCAGGGTTCTACGATTCACTTTTTCCGATTGAGAAAGTAGTATGTTTAATAGAGACTGAAGGTGTCGATACCAGCGATTTGCCCTCTGCTACTAAAGTTTCAATATACAATGTCTCCACCAAGGGAAACTGATTTAGAAAAAAAAAAAAAAACAGCCAACATCATTGGCTTCTAAGTAAAACTTTATTTAAAAAGCGCCTTTTTTGTTTTGTAGAAAATTAATACCAGTCTTTATTGAATGAAAAAAAGTTTTAAAAATTGGCGAAACACCATGGAAAATTGGATTTTTTTTGTTTTACACTAGGTTGATGCATGAGAGGTACTCTGAAGTTTACTTCTGAGGTACCTATTCGAATTTTATTGGCCTGCCTTTTTTCTTGCGGTTATATTGTCAACTTATGAAATATCTTTAAGAACGAAAGCTTCTTAATGACCGTGGTGATTTGATGGCATATCTCACCGAAAAGTGGAACCAATCTTTTCGACATTTTTTTTTGAGAAAGTAAGATTTTTACGCTTGATATTTCTAAAGCATTTGATAAAGTTTGGCATCAGGCTCTTTTATAAAAAATGCGTGCTTTTGGTATCGATGAGTCTCTTCTTCGTTGGATTAGAAACTACCTTTCCGACCGTTCAATACAAGTTGTATTGGATAGCTTCAAGTCTGATAGCCACTTCATAAATGCAGGTGTGCCACAGGGCTCGGTTTAGTCTCCGACTTTCTTCCTCATTTTCATAAATGATCTTTTGTCTGAAACTTCTAATCCGCTTAACTGTTTTGCTGACGACTCCAAATTGTCGTCCCTGCTCTTCGGATGTGGAACTGGAACGGTTGCGTATGATTAGCTCATTGAATTCTGAACTTGACAGCATTATTACATGGGATCTTAAAAACCGAGTAGAATTCAATGCTTCGAAAACTCAATGCTGTCTCTTGTCGTTGAAGCTTTACATTCCCCCTTTGCCATTATCCATGAATGGTATCTGCATCCAAGAAACCCAAAATCTGTCAGTACTTGGTATGTGTGTAAACGTAATCTTCTTTGGAATGACCACATATTTGAAGTCGCAAAAACGCTGCTAAATGCTTGGGTTTCTTAAGACGAAGCAGGAAGTTCTTCACCTCTTCTGATCTGGTTACAATTTGTAAGGTCTTCATCCTCCCAAAACTGGAGTAAAAATCCCATATCTGGTCAGGTGCTCCTCAAACATCTTTGTGCCTACTTGATAGGGTACAAAATAGGGCTTTGAAATTGATAGGTGATAGTTCAATCGTAGAATCGATTGATTCTCTTAAACATCCCGAAAACGTAACCTGTCTCTCTCTTTTTAATCGTTTTTTTTTCACAAACAGTGCTCTAGTGAAGTAGCCAGTTGCATTCCTAACTTGCGATGTTATTATTTGTTGGGTGACTTCTTCAACTCAAAGCCTGTGTATTTTGCTTTTGAAAAGCCCAGCCCTCAAGGTTCACTTTTCATTTTCGGTTAAGAGCCAATGTCTTTTTGAATTATTTCTCAAATCAAGATATTATAAAAATTTCCCAAAATGATACTGATCAAACAAAGTATAAGGCCGCTAACATTGAAAAAGCTTATTTTTGATCTACAACCCTGTTTCACTTAAGTTGCAACTAGTTCTATATAGAGTGCTCTTGCGCCATTCCCTCTTACGGCTCTTGTAGCAAGTAACTGTCTTGGCCATCAAAAATACATCTGGAGAAGAATTTGAGAACCAACATTTCCTTGCAATCAGTTTTGTTCTTGAAATTTTAATTCACAGTTCTTAGAACCATTAAGTAAAAATTGTTTCCAGCTTCTGTCTAAGCTCTGGATGCAATCCATTCATTTTCACATTTCCTTTTAATGAACCTAAAGTTGATACATTGTCTTCAGAAGCCTTTTAGATGTGATTTGAATTCGTTTTAAAGTTCCCCCCAGAATGAAGGCGTTCACAAAAGAAGAGTTCTATAAAAGGATTAGTACTTTCTCGTACTCCTGTCTGTATGAGGCGACAAATCTTCTTAGCTTTTCAGAAATAATTCAAAGTCAACATTATTTGCACGCACACATTGATTTGATTTTATGGAAAGCACCACACAAAGATACCAAGCAAATAAAAGTGTGTACGTCGCATCGCCCTGATGCTCACATCCCATGAAAAAAAAAATTCTGTTTTCAAACAATGTTACAAAGCAACGAAAATCAACTTTCATTCATCGGTAACTTCAAGCGAACATCAGTGCGGGACGAAAGGATTCATTTCCGTTCAATTTCCCTCTCTCTCCCAGTCTCTCTCTGAACCCTTGCCTTTCAAGTTCACTGAAAAAGTTTTCACTTTTCCTTTAACTTTTTCCTTAAATTTATATATAAAGTTTTTGTCTCTGGGATATGTTTTCAAATTTGATGTAGTAAAATCAACAATTTACGTATGCCTCAACCATTGAACTTGTTTTAAATTTCTTATCTCAGCAATCAATCAAATTGGGAATAAATTTGAAAGTGACCATTCGCAGTTTTTAACTTCAGCTCATGACGTGGCAATTTTTATATCGGACATGTTGACAGAAATATCGGTCAGTCTACCATATGAAAGTAGGCTGGCTCCCTCGATAAGAATGGAAATTAACCGTGCACCACTGACATTGATTTATGGGCAACAATATTAAGGGCAGCAAGAGGCTGGCACAATGGAAACCAAAATTTTTGCATATTTCACTATACGAAATGCCTGCATAGTTAATTAAAAAAGAAAAGATTTTAATCGACCATCCAACAAGACCCTTTCGAATTTAAAATGGCGGCCAAAATGAACACTCAAATTGAATGTTTCTAAAGTAACAACTTATTGCGTATAGTCTTAAGCACTTCAAATGAAAATATTTCTGAGATATTTGCATGTAGAATAACTGTAGTTGAGTAAGAAATAAATATTGAAATAAACTTAAGCCTTCAAAACTAAATTATATGTAACTTTAAGCTTTGTTTGTAAATAATTTATTTTCTTTATTGTAAAGAATGTAAGAACCATTTTAAAATTGCCTGTATGAGTATGAAATGTAAAAGAACTGTTATTTAGTTACTAACTATAAACCATTATATGATATTTTGTTAATAAATTATTGTTATTGGTCGAATCCTAATCCCTTATTCTCTTTTAATTGATTACATTGTTAAAGTTCGATGATGGTATGGTGGTTAAACTATTAAGTTATTCGATAGAGTGACATGTGAATATTCCTTACCACGAGATGTAATGATTAATTGAGCTGCTGATAATGCGTTTCTTGCGTCAGCATATGCTCCAGGAGTATTTTGCTGCAGATGACAGTTACGTTGCTCCTTGTTAAGTAGTTTTCGTTGTTTTACGAAAGGTACAGAATGATTGATTTATACGAACACATCTTAACACTAACATTTGATTGATGATGGTAGATAAGTGTTAGAAGGTCCTCTTTCTGGAAAAAAGAAAGAGACACAAATAAATGTCAATAGTTGAAGGTTAGTACTACATACATAGGTATATCAGTTGGTATGGACAAAATAATCTGAAAAATGTTTTCAGAAATTTGGAAACCGAGAAAACATCTCTATGAAGACCTTCTAATGAATCATCTATTATTTGATTGTAGTGAAGTGCAATCTTTCTCACCAATAATTTTTTGCATATTCACATTTTTACAATGGATATTTTCTTATAACGTGAAAGAAAAGTAAATAAGAATTTTAGGAATTTTTAACAGGGCTAGGTTTTGGTAGTCCGAATGGATGAATTGATGATGACTTAAGACTCAAATAGGTGCTTTGGGACTAGTACCGGTGCTTAGGATAAAGGCTTTGTGAAGGAATCGACTGAGAAATAGTTAAAAAAAGGCATTAGACAGAACGCTGTGGGTAAATTTGTCAAAAATAAACATAAATATTAAAAAAGAGAAAAGAAAAAGACATTACTGGAAACAGACATTGCAGGTAGGTATATACGTACTTCTTATAGGAAGAAGTAATGAAAGTACGTATAACATTAAAATGATTCTCTTCGATTAATGTCAGTAACCAAATGCTATAGAAATGGCTTGTATGTTGTATGCTGTTTAAGGCTTGATATAGACATTCCGCAAAACCAGTTGAGTATTATCGAGAGAAAATAGTTGGTAATGATTTGAAGTGCAATTTTTACCAACGAATAGTGGGATCCAACGAAATGCATACCCGTACCCATTTTATTCTTATTTTACCTAAATGAACTCGTCACAATATTAAAACATTGCTTGATACACATGAACGCTGATGGCATATCATTAGCGTTAATGCGTTTGAGGCAAAATGCTGCCAACAAAACGAATGAAGATTCTCAAAGAACATCACGTTAAATAGTCTCTGCCTCAAACATAACAAAAATAAGAAAATAGTACGATCTTAACACATAATTTGATCTACATAACTTTTTTCCATCTATAAAACTTGGAAGCTTAGTATTCTTGGCCTTAGCTTTAAGCACACTTGAAAAAGGGACGATAATCGATCGTACAGGGTGGCTGATGAATTTTACTACATTAGTAACTCCTTTTTTCACTGTATGAAAGTCATTTTCATTTAATTCATGTTAAAGCTCATTCAATTTCATTACATATACATTACATACATAGCCTGATAAGTTTTAAAAATAATGAAGTGTGCCCCTCCCCCACCTGCTCGTTGACGCTAGTGGGGCATTTTAGATTTTACCAAAAAGTAGCCAATTACTGCTTGGAGTTGAGACAGGAAAAGTAGCAATTGTTTATCGATTGGATTCGTTTAGTTCATTTAAATTTTTTGTAAACTTACTATTTGGTGCTTGCAATAGCCCCACTAGAAAATGTCAGATCCAAATATAATAGTTTAACATGCTTTCATCTAACTGCACGATATGAAGCATCTTCTGGAAAATTTCCAAGCAAATCAGCAAGTCTGCTGAGTTTAGTTTGTTATTTTCTATGGGAAACCATTGCACGTAGTTGATTGCAATGACTATCTCCTTACAGCCATTTGAGCAGATGAGCTTCTTGTCAAAACTCTTGGATTGCTGTATACGGCAGCAGCTACAGCATTGATTGGTTCCTCCGTCCTAACAGAAGGGTTCCGATGGTAAGGTCTTCTTTCCACAGTCTCATATGCTCGACAGAATTATTAACATGTCTCATTCTGGTCCATCTTCTCGGAGGATTGCCGCTGAACGTGAGCATATAATCTCTTTGAACCGAAACTATGGACTCCAGTACGTTATATCGCCGGACATTGCAAATTCTTGTTTCAATGTCCTCTTTATACATTTTTATTAAATGTTAAAATCAATCAATAAAGAATTAACCAGATGCATTAAATAGAAAAAAATATTATAAATTTTTTTTTTGGATGAGGAACTATAAATCAATTATTAGCCAACTTCAAGGGAGTCATTGAGTTCTTTTCCTTATACAGTCATATTTTCCAGCCACTACTGTGAAGTGGTGTACTTCTTCTTCTTCTTCTTCTTCTTCTTCTTCTTCTTCTTCTTCTGTCTCTCCTTCATCTTGTTCATCTCCATCTTCTCCTTCTTCATATTGTTTTCTTCGGAAGTCGAAGTTACAAGCATCGTGATTCCGATAGTCATTTAAATGCTCCACACAAGTGATCTGCTTATGAGGTACTCCGTCCAATTAGACTTAACTAAACCACTTTTAATTCAAACTATCACTCCTGTTACCCTTTATTGGTAAACGAGATGTAATCATTGGTTGTTTTATATTCTGTCAGTGTAAGGCCAAAAAATTGTAATTTCTTACGCGTGTGAATACATGGCAATTTCTTATTGAACGCTGATTTATTTTCACTCTCTGTAACACAAATTGGAGTTGTCATGCAGTTTTAAGGAACCTGAAAACTACGTCTTATGATTTTCAGAAAATAAGCGATTCTTGTTTCAAAGTACAAAAAAAGACAAGAAAAATATTTGGAAATTAATGGAATTTTAAGCAATATGGTTGATGCATCAGCCAAGAACGAGAAAATCCAATTCAAAAAGGGTACCCTAAGAGAAACCATTTATAGACTTTTGAGTTCCAAATAAGCTGTAGGTAAGGGAACTGGCAGACAGACGTCACTGCAAAACTAAGCTTTTTTGAGTTATTTTATTTCATTATTCTTTATAATTTTTCAGAAGATGGTGGAGTCAAAAAATACTCAAATTCCTTTTATGACTAGAACTACCTTGAAATAGCTATAGTATCACAATATTGTGCACGATAAACGATCGTACGAACGTCACCTACAGAAATCGTTTTAAAAGCAAACGCTATAAGTGCCATTAATAACGTTAAATTATAATTCGTGTCACAATTGCAGGGTTTTGGCGCCGCAAACAGTTTTTTGTTTGAATTTTTTTTTTCCAAATTTTCCTGTATTTCGATATCAAATATGAGTAACAAAGTGATGCTGAAAACTTTGACTTCTCTTTTACAAAAAAGCTATCCTTTTTAAAGAACTCTCATCTAACCTCTTGCAGCACCTGCTTCAATGCAAACTTCATTGGTGTATCATCTTTTTCCTTGATTCACAAGAACAACTTTTTGTGGTCTGATGACTGTTTTAAATTTTTCCACTTGGAGAACCAACTGAGCTCGACTTTAAGAAAAAGTTTTCCATTTGACAATTTCACAGAACTTCCACACATGTAGATAGTCCCCAATGCTTGTTCCAATTATACCACGACTTCGGCTAACCTCAATGAAGCCTTTTCGAAGGATTCATTGGTAAACAAAAAACTCACAACAGAACTGTGTGGTTCTTTAATAAATGATTTTCTTAGCTTCGCAGTGATTTATGAACCTCAAAAATGTTGCCCTCACATCAATTTGCTGTGAGGAGAAAATATTGTTCATGACTCGTTTAACGTTAATTAGTTTCAAGTTCACCTTTTGAAACGGAATGCTTCTTACTTCTTTGGTGTCATGGCCACCTGCAAGCACAATTTAAAATATGAAATAAAATAGAAAATAAGTTGGATTCATTTTAAAAACATTCATCTGGATATGGCGCCTTATTTATTTTCAGAAAAAGTTTGTTTCTCAAATCGATGTTTCTGTTGAATATCTTTTTCTGGTTATTTTCATAAGAAATAGAAATACAGTGACAGTGACAGTCTTTATGTCTTAAAGACAACGAAGCAACAGTTTTAGGAGAATAACGCACTACTTTCTGCTCTAATGAGTTTTGCCCTATTAAAACGACATAACTTTCCCCAACATTAAACTTTAGGGAAGAAAAGTTTCTGCTTAAATGCTTCTGGAAGAACCATTATATAAATTTCAACCTAAACATTTTGAAAATTGAATGAGCAACTGACAAACAAAAGTTTCTGTAAGGCAGCTACATAACTTTGCTCTGTAAATTTGTATTATATGGTTTTCTATTTGGGCTACTTGAACTCTCTTAGACTGGGACTGACTCTGGAAGTTATTGTGTGTACTCAATAGATTGGAATCGAGAACACCTTACGAAATGGTGTAATTTTCCATAAACAGACAAAGAAATCTTTGTTATCAAAATCAATACGAATTCGGTTTATTTTAGAAGATTAGGGTTGAGAGTGTGGGAAGAATAATAATCAAAACCACCCTAGATATTGTCCGTGTTCATCTCTTGCAAGAATATACTCGATTGAATTTAAGATAAAATATAAAGGGTCCTCAGGTTATAAAGATGAAGTTTTAATTATTTTATTCAACATATTTGGGTGTGGAAGAAAAAATGTTTTTCCTAGTACAAAAAAAAAAAAAAAATGTGAAACTCATTCAAGAATAAAAGAAAAGTTAGGAGTCCTTACTAATACAACAGATATCCCGAACACAACTGGTGAAGGTGCACTAAGGCAGATTAATCTAGAGAAGAAAAAAGAAGAATCTCTATTCATAGAGAAATATTCAACTTAGAGAGATATCAAAACGAAAAAAAGCTTTTTTACAACATAATTTTTGCTATTCAAAAAATAAATGTTACATTGATAACACAAAGACATATGTTCAATGTATCTCCCAAACGAACCGAAATTTCGATTAAATTTTAAAAGGCATTTCCAATATAAAACTAGTAGTACTAAAAAATGTTTTATCTGAAGCAGTTAGCTTAAGAAAATTTTAAGTTTTCCACTTATTGAGTTTTTTTCACTATTTCCTTTTAACGGGTATTACAACTCAATGGGTACCCCCATTATAAAAATGGCCACAGAAATTCTTTTTCTACAATCTAGGCAACATCTCTAACTTTCCACTGAACAGCATCGTGAAGTTCATTACGAGCTATAAAAGTGTCAGTGAGATTTCCTTACCCCAAAAACCTAGTCTCCAATTCAATCCTTCTTACTCATCACCTTTTACACCCCCACACCTCCTCATTTTCTAATATTTCTTGAGGCACACAGGAATCTTGAGATCTAAGTGACCTCCCATCTATTCTAACATAACCTTAATGATGGAAATAAACTAATGTGAGGATTATATTTGAATCATTTACGATTTAAGAATTTCAAAACAATATTCATGTGACAGTTCTCTACTTTACGATCACATGCATGCTAAAATAAAAGCTTCCTGGTGTTCTCTTGCATAATATAAAAAATATCCAAAAGATCGTATGTGATCAGCCGAGACAGTTTCTTACGTAATCGTTTACAGTATTGTTCTCAGCATATGTAACATCTTATTGATCAGTGATCAGTCTTTAAAGCACTCGTTGAAGACATAAGTTTGACGTTTCAAAGCGGATACGTTTTTGTAACGCAGTGTTATTAATTCATCATGTGATAACAAAGCCACCGGGTATTTCTAACTGTTTCCAAATTTAAGTCCCTGCTCTACAAATGTGGGACTGAAATGATTGCATATGGCAAGCTCATTGAATTTGGTTCTTCACAGCATTTTTAAATGAGCTGTTTCAAACTCCCATGCTGATTTTTAAAGATTAACAATACCCCATTGCCATCATCAATAAATCGGTCCTGCATCACCGCAACAGAAAAGCATCGGACGGACGGACGGTTAAGTATAAAAATTCATATCTTTTCCACACTAAACGTATGTAAAATACTCTGCCAGACTATGCTTTTCCTAGAATAACGATTTACATGGGTGCAAAAGCAGTGCGCATAAGTGCCTTCTACTAAATCGTATCCAGTTTTGTTTAAATGCTCGCACTGTCTCCTCAAAGTGCACGAATGAAATCTATCAGAATTTAAGCGAAAAAATTCAAAATTTCTTAGAAATCACCGAAAAATTATTTGAAAAGCGGATCTATACAATTAGTTGGACAGACTTTGGCTTGGACGACCAATGTTGAATAATGTGAACCCGATGACCGTTTTACCAACTTGTTGGATGGTTTTCAAATATTTTTTAATTTGGACGGAGTGGAGAAATATATGACATATGGTTGGACGACAAGTTTGATAGGTCTGAACGCAAACTAATTCCAACATTTGTCAAACGAAGTCTGTCCAACTAATTGTATAGTGTGAACTCGGCTTAGCAAAAAAAAAAAAAAAATGGAAGCTTAAAATAAATACATAAGAAAACTTGTTTTCCAAATACTTATGCATATTTTTGTCTAGACATGAAATCAATTTCCATTTGGATTTGAAGTCAAAGTTCAATGCCCTATTGTGCTCTTAAGCAAAAAAAAAAAATCGCACTAATGCAAGTTTCAATATTTAGGTCATCCTTAATTTATCTGACAGACGTATGAACGTTTATCCTTTGACATTAAAATCTACCTTTTGTAAATGTTTTTCGTTGAGACAGATTTTCTTAACCAGAAATTGAACTTAACCTTTCAAAGAACCGCTATCACACTGAGATAAAAAATAAATCCTAACACAGACGTACGTCATCTGCCATTCCATTCTGTGCACAAAGTCTTCTCCTTCCTTTTCACTTCCATGAACTATCTTTAGATCACTTTATGCACAAAATATGATGATATTGTATTCGTCCCCATGCCCTTCTTCGTATAACACAACTGACACGACATTTTTCACTAGCAAATCAAGTGGCAGCTTCAAGGAGTAGTTTTCCTTCAACGAAGAAAGTCGTTGCTTTATCCTGTCGTTTCGAACCATCCTCCATGAGTTCCTTATTCCTAGTCCAAGGTACTTATGTGTAATCCTCTCCGTCTCCAATAAACTGCATCTGTATTGTATGCAATGTGGCATCTGAAAAGAGCACGAAAATAGAAACATCCTTGCTCAGTCAATTGCACATGAAATTTACATTTCTTTACTTTAAAATCTCTGAGTTTCAACGACAAGTAAACCAAAAATGTTTACGTTATCCATAGTAGCACAAGGAATGCAAATTGGTATGCAAAGACTCATGGAATAAATTGCAACATTCTTTTTTTATTATCTTGGCTGCTTTGCTAAGAGTATGAAGAGTTTCACTAAAAGTAATGCAACCAATTGAAAGGGAAATTCATTTTAAAAATCGACAAGGGATATTCCAAGATACGCTTATTGCCTTAAAGGAAAAACAGATTGAACGACTACTATATGCTCTTTATTTACGTCAAACTGTGGAATTATGGGGTATGATTACAACTCCATTAGTGGCGGCTAAAATTTCATCATTAGAAGACACATGCGGTAGGGGATCGGGATTGCATTAAAGGACAACATTTATGTTGAGCTTAATGGGTAGAGTAGAGTGACCAGTTGAATAAAAAACTTTTTGATTTGAAGTACGAGGAAAATAAATATTTTTATTTTATTTTGTGCAAACAGCACTTCAGAAAATTCATACATTTAAGTTGCGATCTTCGTTTGCTTCGTCTTGTTTTAGGCAAAGAGATTTCTCCTTGAACATCTGGGACAGTTGAAATTGTTTGACAGCTAAGCGGAAATGGAGTATGATTTTGTATAAACTGTCCGTATTACGAGATTTCTTACAAGAAAGAATTTTTATCGGCTGCTTATCTACTCTCGAGAGTGCGATTTCATACATCTTCACATTGATTAAAAACCGATCAAAAGAAGTTTAGAGACAAAAGGCTATCAGGAGAAAGTTTTATGTCGACTTATCGATGATGTGTTCCGATTTGGAATTCGATGGTCTCTTGCCAGTGTTTAAAAATTTGGTAGATGGTTGCAGTAGCAGTCATGAAATCAGAACTCTAATAAGGTCTTAGCATGGAAACTTTCTCGCTCTCACTGATTAGTCAACAGAAGTTCAAATGCAGTGTTCAAGTGTCTCTCTGTTGCTGACACAGTTTGTAGTATTTTCATTTTTGTGGATACGGCCAAAATTCCGAAGTTCTTTAAGTGTTCTTTAAGTGTTCTTCTTCACCAAGTCATGATTTATATGTCTATCAGCTTTTATGGACCTTCCATTGTGCAAGTAATTTTTTTCGGCTTTGCTTACAATCAGCCATGAATGCGTCTTTTCCATCATCATTTTAGGTGGTGTTACCTTTCATTAGCAGCATTGTAATCACCTTTATAAGGATTACTAGCTGGTTTTTTCCGTGGGAAATTGGGAATGAAATGCATACTACGTTGCTGACGTATAACGCAGGATATTCTAATTGGCTCAGTAGCTTTGGAGCCTTTTTAATACAAACACTAAGTTCTCGTTTACGTTCCCGCTCCCGTTGCCCTCGGAATATGGAAATTTGGTAATTACATTCTTACGGTGAAGGAATTTTGAAATCGGTCAAACACTTTATAAGTTCCGTGTATGTTCCTATATTCGTTCCTGTGAAAATATGGGGATGAAATATACATATAAACCTTCCCCTTGGATCATTCTATATATTAAAGAAGAACCACATCAAAATCCACTTCATAGTTTAAAAGATGAAAGCGAACAGACAGCGAAAGCGACTATATTTTATACTATGTAATGATTTAGCATTAATCGCCGCGCCGCGCCGGGGCCGGCCGCCTTAATTCTCATAAAGCATTGAAAAAATCAAGTATGACTTTTCATTGCGATAAAAATGCTTTCGATTTAAGCAACTGCGAAAATGTTTTTTCAAGGATCTCAACAGATTTTTTGCTTTTCAAATTATATGAAACGATATAAAGGGTCGTTTAAGAAATAAGATTTTTGCAAAAAAAAAGAGTCAATGTGGTCCACGGTGTGCTGTCCGCAGAAATGTATCCATGTTTACAGCATCCGCATCATAGATTAATTTACGTTTTCATGTTCCATCTGGGAGCCTCCTGTCCAGGTACGGAACATCGGAAGAAGTCCTCTAAGCATTAAGAGCGATGGAGCTATAAAGCATAGATTCTGCGCAGCATTCCACAATAGAATCACTTCGTATGGTATTTTTTCCATTTTCCTTTGTCCCTCTTTACTGTTTTGCCTGTGGGCACTAGCATTCTCAGAGTAGATAGTAGTCATTGAAAGGCAAGCATCGTTCTTAGCTGGGCGACACTCTTCATCAAAACAGCAGTTTGGTTGTCCAGACGCAGTAGGTTAAGTAGGTTAGGTTTAGATGGCTGTCAGGAAAACAAACTGACACACTTAGACCAATATTAGGTCCAGTGTGATACCATAGAAATTATGCGAGGGAGTACCTCACTTAACAAAACCATTTGGAGCTTTTTATAAAGCGAAGGAGATGCAGGGGATCGGTGTTCGCCAGATCACTTGGATCATCGAAGAAATACTTCCCTTTGCCACTTTCTTTTAAAAGAGAGTGCAGGACATGAGCATAAATAACTTCTGCAGAAGTCATTAAAGGAAACGCCGTTTTCCTTTAGCCATAATAGGACCTCCTTGATCGCCAGAATTTCCGGTTGGAACACGCTACAATGGTTTGGAAGGCGGAAAGAGAGACCTACGTTAAGTCGGTTTGAGTACACCCCACAGCCTACCCCTTCTTTGGTTTTTGAACCATCTGTATAGAAGTGAATTGAATTATCTCTCAAAAATTCTTCGTCTTCCCAGGTCGTTGTCGGTGGGATTGAGACTTGGAACCTATTATCAAAAACCAATTGGGGGTGGTGTAGTCGGAGTGGCAATGGATTGATCCGAATAAATTCAGGATTGTAACGTGACCGATGTTGTTTTCGGTCCATTGGGAGATAGCTCTCATACGAGTGGCTGCACTGGCGGCCATTTGTTTGCTGAAGAAATCTAGTGGTGTAAGGTTAGGGAGTGCATTTAGGGCAGCGGAGGGTGTTGATCTCAGTGCTCCGCTTATACAGAGACAGGCTGTTCGTTGGACCTTGCTTAGATTATCGCAGTAGGTCCTTTTATCAAGAGTGGTCTACCATATCACTACTCCGTATGTGAGTATTGGTCTGATGACAGTGGTGTAGAGCCAGTGGGTGATTTCTTGGGAGAAACCCCATTTATTACCAATGGCTTTTTTACAGGAAAATAAGGCTACGGTGGATTTCCTGATTCTTTCCTGTATATTGGCTTTCCAATTTAGCTTTTTGTCTAGGATTATACCGAGATATTTAGCTTCGATTGAAAGTACAAGTGAGATTCCATTTATTAATGAAGCTATTAGTTGAGGAATTTTATATTTTCTGGTGAAGAGAACGAGTTCAGTTTGCTGAGGGTTGACCCCTAGATCTCATTTTCCCGCCCATTTTACAAGTTTATTTAGAGCGATCTGCATCACGTCCGTAAGGACGTGAGCATGTTTGCCAGACACCGCAATGGAGACGTCATCTGCATATGCAATCATTTTGAATCCCTCAGCTTCTAAGTTAACTAGAAGTTCAGAGGCAGTACGTATGATTAAAAATTGAGTGTTGCTGCTGGTTTTTGGCATTTGGTGCTAATGGTTAATTTTATGTGAGGTCAAATTAAACGCGGTCGGCAAATACGATTGTCAAATGTGGTCTGGTAGATTTTGTGATTTAAAAACTATTCATGCTGTTCGGTATCGTAACGTCATGGATGGATTCCCACAATACAGGACAAATTTAGTTTCATTGAACTTGCTCCCGAGGTGGAAAAAATAAGCAGTCGATAAAAACCAAAAATGATGTAGTTATTTTGAAGAATTTTATACGCATTTTTCATAACACAAGTCATATTTACCAAAATACAACCTCTGGTCACCTCACACCTGAACAATTCTGTATAGGAACTCATAATATTCTACCGAACGAGGGACATCCATTAAGCATGTAATTAAATACAACAACGAAAATATCAGTTGGACAAAGTGCTAATAAAGTGATACATTTCACGGAGATTGGATTAATAATTTTAATTAATTCAGCCAGCGGTATGGCCGAATCTGCGAAATCGTGGCATATATTTTCAATATGAGTGCCAATAAATGAAATCACTTTAAGGTTCTGCGGCTGCATGAAAGGTATTGCCTGGTGCAAGTGATGAGCACTGACGTTTTGTTTAATGTTTTTTCCGCAAAGTCAACAGAAAATTCTTTTCTGATGAATTTTCAGTGCTGGGTTTGCAAAATCACTTGATGCAGAATAAAATTGATGAGATTTTCAGCAGCAGAGTCAACAAAACGTGAACTCTTACTTCCTGGTTTAAATATGGGGCCACCGACCATCATAAAATACGTAATCGGCAGTAGCCACTCAAACTTTAAATGTTTATTGACTTTTTCTTATATCAATTTGGTCCTTGTGGACGTTGTGGAAGAACCTTTTTTTAATGGTCAACCTGATTACTATGTCATAGTCATTGCGGTAGCATTTACAATCCAGGGAATGGCTATCGTGCGATTTTATTGGATGAACACGATTGCAACTATCGAATCGTTTGAAGTAAATCCAAGGTTGGAACAAGTCAATTGAAGCAGACTGAATGGCTTTTGATGAAAGATACAGAGCAGAGAAGTTCTCTTTAAAACCAAACGTCTATGTTAGAAATATTCATGTGTTTTATATGATGCAAAGTTAAGATGTTTGTCTTTGTGGTAAAAGCCACAGAATATCACAAACTCAAACTGACTGACGTGAGGGCCGTCAAATACAAAACACTGAAAGTATAATGCGTGAAGATTGATTTTCTCCCCAACAAAAACAAAAACTTCTTCACTTCTTCAGGGAAAGTTATTTCCTTGGAGACTGCAGAAGGTCCTTCAATATGTATTTGAACCTATCCGAAGGGATCTTAGGACAAAAACAAAATTACCAGCAATAAAGTAAACGACTAACATATTTCCCACAATTTCTGGACGCGACAACTCTTGATCAGCACCTCACCGAGCCAAAGCACCATCTGCTTCGTTGGGAAAAGTGTGTCTCTGCTTCATCAAATATTGATTCAGATTAACTTGAATTTATTGCATCGTCGTGTGAGAGAACTCAATCTCATTTCAGAGGTAGCTCATCTCATCTCTTCGAAATGAGAGTGCCATTTTGTTTGTTGGTAAGAAAGCCAAGGCTTCATTATTCATTTATTCAGATCCACAAAACTACGTGTGTACAGTTTTTCTGCAATGGCTTTATTGCTGTCCTTTTTTCATCTCTCACTTCAGACGTGTAAGCTGTGTCATTCATCTAACCCCCACTGAGTTCAAGTGTTCAACTATCTTGCGGCGGGAACTACTACTTTGTAACCAAAATAAGGAAACACAAAAACAACGGAACTCAAAGTGTTAACAATGGCTGTTGTTTTTCTTACTGAAATCTGCTAAATTAGTTTTGTATCCTTCTCTTTTTTTGTTTTGTTTTTCGCTCATTTAATTCTTGATGAGATGAGGGTGTAAGTGTAGAAGCAAGAGGAAGGATCTATGAAGAAGAATGGGAAATGCTATTATTGTTTTTATGCTTTGCAGAAGAGTAATTTAAGTTTAACGACAGACATAATGGCACGATATCATTTCTGAATAGAATTTCTTTTATGGGTCTTCCAATGAGGAATCAAGTTTCCTCGTTAAAGTTTGAAGAAAAATAATAATTAAGGAAAGAGTGGGAAAGAAAATGCGCTCTTTTAATTGCACTTTGTACAGTACAAAGTGTAGGGCTTTCGAATATGAGTCTGATCTTAGAAAGCTCATAAAATTGCGCTATGATGTGAGAAAAACAAATGTTAAACAGTATTGACTCTCAATATTAGATTTGAGGAATTTAAAAAAAAATCAATACATCACCTTGTTTGTATATCAAGCACGACTCTTAGGCTTTATAAAACAATAAAAACGAACAGATTCAGATATACAGTCGCATTGAATAAGTCTCAATTTTTTTTTCTCAGATTTTATGTGTTCAATTATTTGGTTTTATTTATTTAATTACTTAGCACCAGAAAGTAAGTAAGTATTTAAGTGAAGTTGAAGCTTAAACAAAACATTCAACAGCTAATTGCGTAATACACAAATAGGAGTTGTCTAAATGCACCCTGAGTTGTGTTTTTTGGTGTAACACCGCATTTTGAGAAATTTGAGTGGAAAAAAAGGTCATGAAGGCTTTTGCAGTCGTTTATGTTCTAAATCTCATGTTGTTTTCAGAATTCGAGATTTGGGTGTTTTTAATTTTGTCATTGAAATAAAAAGTTGAAATAATTTCATTTTTCAATCACACTACTTTTAGAAAAACCATAGTCTTAAAACAAGCTGATGGGATGTCTTACTAAATCTTCTAAGGATCTTAAAGGGAGCATCAAAAGATTACATTATAATTGTTTTTTTTATTTAAGTACACAAAACTATTTAAAAAAAAAAATTTAATATGCAAGTTTTTGCTTTTAATTAGGAGTACACACAGAGTTACATGTTATATGAGGTTAGTGTTTCCGCCTATTAACATGGAACATGGAAAACCAGGATGAGGTTGAAAATAAAACCTTTCTTGAATATTAGCCTTTTTATTTGATTACTCGTTGAATTACTTTGAGCATTAGCCTTTTAAATGATTATTTAGGAAATTCAAACAAAAATTGGGCTTTGGCCTTAAATTGAAAAAGATTTCCCAAATAAATAATAGAGGTCCAAGCTGGTTCCCTTGAGGTAGGCTTACTTGATTGAAGCTGTAGTGGATTTGACAATTGTTTTGATGGTGTTATCAAGTTACTGGCACATCAAGACCACTTTGTGAAACTTAGTCGATTGCGCAAAATGACTTTGAAGATGAAATCAGATTTTATTAGCTGAGGAGCTAATATAAGAGCAATGAAGAAACAAAAACTCCCAGCCCATTTAGCAAAGAAGGCACAGAGGATGTTATGATCCTCAAGATCTGAGATGAGCGAAAAAATCTGTAAGCAATCATAGAAAATTATTAATGATCGATCACAGAAATTCCGGATGATGGCGCCAACCAAAACAGGTTGAAC
The DNA here is from genome assembly GCA_914767635.1 of Melanostoma mellinum. Classification (NCBI taxonomy): domain Eukaryota; kingdom Metazoa; phylum Arthropoda; class Insecta; order Diptera; family Syrphidae; genus Melanostoma; species Melanostoma mellinum. Next base: position 5,557,470 of record OU612059.1, read on the forward strand.
TTCTTATCACAAACAGAGATTCCGGAGAAAGAGATAAGGACACTACCTGCAACCCAAGGAAACAAATGTGGTAGTTATGAGAAAACACATGTTTTCAAAGCATGGTCTAAATGCTCTTCAAATGATAGAAACGATTAGGTTCGCCTCAAAATAGAATACAAAAGCTGCAAGAAAGAAGCGAAGGAAAGAGTCTAATCTTCAAGCACAGAGGGCATATACCGGGTGCGACAAAAGTATGGAAACCCCTGGAAATATGGCAGAACATACGTTAAAATAAATCAAAGACCCTATGTCCGACGTATCCGATGGTGACCTTGAATTTGACCTTCAGCGTAACCTTGAAGCCCCAGCGACCCAAAAATTCAAATCAAATGGAAACCCCCATTTTTTATTGCAGATTTGGAAAGACCGCAAAATTTTTTTTTTTGTATTTTTTTTTTTTTTTTTTAATGATATTATTAGAGGTGCAGCGCTTGAAATAAAAAAAACGTGCAAAATTATGTGAAATGAATGGGCTTCACGGTTACGTCCAAGGTCAAATTCAAGGTCACCATCGGATTCCTCGTCGAAAAATACGTCGGATATGAGTTCTTTGATTTTTTTTTTTAACGCATATTCTGCCAGGGGTCTCCATACTTTTGTCGCACCCGGTATAGGGAGCTGATGCTAAACAAGCTATTCAAGAAATGCGACTAACTGACTTTAATATGGGAGCAAGAATCTTCAAAGTAGCTGCGCAAAGAAGAAACAATGCTCATGAAATTCGTTCGCCGATGTCCGTTAACCATGCTTTAGGACAGCTTCTAGTGGATGACGACAACATTCTGCACAGGTGTCGACACTCGCGACAGTATTGTGATGGCCTATTGAATAAATAGTTTCTACTAGAGTACATTCCAGAAGAAGAGCCTACCTCAACAGAAATACCCAGCAGCAAAGTCGATAGACTAAGTTAGGAATCTAAGAAATTTAAGAAATTCAATTTGGCTGAACCAGACGAGATGCACTATGAGTATTAGAGAAAGATTTGAGATATCAGGTTTAGGTGGCATACGATTCTCATTTCCAAGCATATAGGAGGTGATACTCTATGTCTAAGCAACATAGCTTTATACCAATTTTCCATACAAAGTACCATATCCGTCATTGGATAAAGCTGAAGCCTAAAACAGCAAGGCTGCAAGTCTCAAGAGCCACGCGTAGGAATATGTTCATTGTACTCCTTCGATCAAGCAAATTTGTAACTTTGTGCTACAGAAATTTCTTACACTTGTCATAATTCTGTTGTATTCTAAGTACTTGTATTAGTTTTTACTACAATCCTTGGATGTCGCAACCTCTGAAGATTATTGAGCGGATATTTGATAACCGACTGCGAACATAATTGAAGCTATCAAATAGCTTTCCGAATTTGGTGCAAGCACATCAACAACAAACGCAATCCAGAACATCATATTTTGCATCTTGTGCTGGTTAGATTAAAAAAAATTTATCGATCTACAAGGTGTGTTTCTTTACTGAAAATTCGCACGAAATGCACCGAAATTCGGTGAAAGTCAGCCTAATGCCGTTCCAGCATAGCGATTTTTCGTAGCAGAGCACAAAAGAGAGTGCTCACGAGAGATTAAAAAAATTCCCCACCCTGTGAATTTCTGCCACCTAAATTTCTGTGGACAGAATTCGTGCACAGCCAAAACAAATACAACAACTGTCAAATTGACATTTTTCCAAGCGTTGCTGCGAAAGTCTTGTTCGAGCCGTTTCCTTACTTTAAGGACAATTACGCTCTTTCAGAGAGTTTCTGATAGTTTCTGAGAGAATTTTACCCCCACTCCTTAAAATATGACAGATTGTGAATTTCTGTCCTCAAAGTAAAGAAACAGGCCTACAACCATCAGATCTGATATGGGTGGGCTTTAGGCAACGACGATTTCAATGGCGAATTGAAAAAGATATCCAAGAAGGAGCAGTACGTAGGTGAGATGTTCGGATGGAGAAACATTCCACACTACAGGTATAAACCAAGGAACCGTCTTCAGTTCTTTCGTTTTCATTACTGTTCTTGACTACTTGCCGGGAGACAAAGTACAGAATACCAAAATACATCATCAATTCTTTGATGACGATAGAGCTATCATAAATGAGGATCCTACATCCCTGCAAGAACCACTTAAAGTATGGATAAAAATCATAGAAGGTTCTCAGTATCGTTTTTGTCCAAAAAAACCCCAATACTTGTGTTTCCCGCCTATGCTTATTCCAGAGATTAGTTTGAATAAAAATGTGCTTAATAAGTTTGAAAGTTAAAATATCAGGGAACTGTGACCAATTTGAAGCAACTTGTGACAACGGCATCAACCATGAAATAAGCTAAGGGTGGATGAAGTGGCGATAAAACTTCGTCATTTTCTAAGTCCCGGGGGACCCCGAACTCAAATTTTTCGGGGAACACATTATTTTGTAAAAAAAGTGTTGTGCATTTTTTCCGCAATGGTGAAAAAGCGGATAGGGTTGACTGAAAAAATTTGTGATTTTCATCTCAAAGCCACACCTCAATAAATTTCAGAAATTTAGAACCACTAGAATATTCTTAGGGTAACTACTCTATATCATTCACTATTTCCTGAATAAATAGAAGAATTATTATATGCAAATGAACTATCATAAGCTTATGTGTGTTTGAAAAAAAATTTATAACTGTTGATTTAATTCAAATGCTTTTTCATTGAACTAATAAAATATTTTTGTTTGAAGGACTGACAACGAATCATATTTTTTAAAACCAATTTTCTGAGAACTGATCTGATTGAAAGAAGCAAATATTCGTTCAAAACAATGCTCATAAGATAGTTTGCGTTTGAAACTGATCGAGAGAAAAATTGGCAACCGTTTAAAATTTTTAAATTCAATTATTTTGTGCACCTTGTGTAGAAGCTCTAGTTTGATAAGACCTTCTCTCAATCAAAGCTCCACATGTGGACTACACATTTTGCCTACACTGTTTCTTTTTGCGCACCCCTTTATCATCTCATGACTCTAGCTTCAATTCAACATTCCATAAGTTTAGTTCAATACAACTTCTTTCAATTTGTAAATACAAAAATTAAAACCAAATCTCCATGTATGACAAAATTAAATTTACTTATGCAGCAAACCAGTTTAAAACACACAGTCTCAAGCTTTAAGCCACCTTGATGTAAGTAAACAGCCAAACAAATTAAAACTGGTCGACTTAAGACTTAATGTCAAATAAATTGACAGACTGCTTAACTTAGCTTTGCAACTGTAAAATTAGTATTATCTGTTAGGCCGAAGTGAAACAATCGTCGCAATGGAATCCAGCAATCAAGTGCGACGATGTGCCATAATTATTTATGTGATAATTTGCCTAATTTGTCTTGAGCACACATGTCACGCTCAAAATGTTACATCATGTCAGTCGGGCGAGTGTGTTGCAACAAGTTCGTGCCAAATTTTGAGGTCAGCCATGAGTCTCCAGAGTATTTCAAAAGAAGTCATCGACATCGTCAAACAACACCGATGCGGAAACAGAGAAAGTGTAAGTGTCTAGCATTTCTAAGGTTGCCTTGGTTATATTGGCTCACTATCAAAGTGCGTCGCGTCACTTTCAGCGGAGTGTTTGTTGCACCGATCTGGCTTTGGATCTGGTGAGCAACAACATTCTAGCGAATGTGACTGATGCAAACAGCACTATTGCTCTAGTTCAGTTGATGACAACACCATGTGGAATATCGGATAGTTCGGATCGCATTCTAAATGGGGAGACAGCTTTTCTTTTTGAGTTTCCATGGATGGCGCTCTTGGAGTATAGTACCACTGAGGGGAGGAGCTTTCGGTGTGCCGGTTCATTAATTAGCGACCGATACGTTTTAACAGCAGCTCACTGTCTTCTACCACCCAACGCACAGTTGTAAGTTGTTTACCATTTGGCCTCAAGAATTTCAAAACATTGAATTGCGTATAATTGCTGTTGATTACAGAGTGAGTGTTCGATTGGGTGAATATGACACGAGTAAGGAAATCGATTGTGAGATGTATGGCGGTGAATGGAACAGGGTGTGTGCCCCTCCAGTTCAAAATCACAAAATTGCGGATGTTATTATCCACAGTGACTACAGACTGGACAATTTTGCAAATAATGACATTGGCTTGATAAGGCTCGAGACTAGAGTATCTTATGAAGGTAAGCGCTTACTATGAAAACAACATTTTTTTATATAGCCGTTAGCAAAAAAATGTCGTTAGGATTTTTGTAATTTTTTTTTTTTCAAATGACAGAACGACTTGATATTTTATATGCACCTTGTAACCCTTTGGTAGAGCTGTGAGCACTAGTTATTATCCCTGGAAATAGCTTTAAGATAGAATTTCTTTTCAAACTCAAGCTTCAAAACCTTTAAAATTTGAGGAATAGTTTTTGAATATTGTGGGAGGTGGAGGAAGAAAAGTGGATGTTCGATTTCCAATTGCTATCGAAAAAGTAAACTGGATATAAGTTCGACCTCCCGAACAAATAAATACATTTTTTAGATATAAATAAATTTACATATCAAAGCCTTTTTCTATTTCTCGAATTCAGCATCCCCATCTTTACTGCTAAGAATTTCACTTATAATTTCAAAGGCGAATGAAAATGAAAAGCTAGAAGATGAGTAGACGAATCCGTGCTTGGCCTTTCCACTCTCTAACATTCTTCTACTCTTCTACTCCACCACTGCCTCCCTCCAACAATGTTCTGTGCAAATAGTTTAGAGTAATGCACTTAGCCCTGGCCCATCTCCAGCTGTTGAGCTCAAATATTTCAATCATTGGGAAGAAAACTAAAAATAGGATTATAGAAAGCAATTATGCATAGCAAGGGTAAAGTTATAGTTCTTTCACTTATACGCTTAAGCGCACATCATTGAATATTGCTTTTTGACTATATTAGTCGCATAATTATAATACAAAAGGAAGTCCTTGCTTTAAAAACTGAAATTTAGAAGTTTATTTCGAGTTAAAAACAAAGAAAAGTTGACAAGAAATTAACTTTCTACCTTTTTGGGTGCTTCATAGTTTTTTTTGGCATACCAATGGATTGGTATTAAAAAACTTCGTTCACTGCTACATGTTTTTTTTTTTTTAAGTTCTCAAAAAAATGTTATGAGCAAAAATTTTACAAAATGCAAGCTTTTCAGAAATTTGTAACTTTTATAACTTTCAACTTTACGTAATTAACCTGAGTTTTTGTAAGGTTACTCCCTATTTTTATCCATTTTCAAGATTCAAGATGAGATTGATTATGACTTTGGGTAGTTGATTAAAGAGACTGCAAGGTGTGGTTATCAAATGACAAATAAACTAAAAATAAGCTAAGGAAAACATTTACCGAAAGTCTCGCCTTATGCTGGTGTGTACTGGGCCCTAAGTCAAATCAAATAAATGAACACATTTCTAAACATTTCGTATAGTACGTAAGAAATACTCTGCATTAGTGTCAATGTTTTTGGAAGGAAATCAATAGTGCTATCGGCAACTGCAGCAGTATTTTGTTCGAAGGTCAATGAAATTAATGTTTATGAGAGTTTGAAAAAAAATTTTCTATGATGATTTTTCGAATTTTGGTAACACTTTTAGAAGCAAATTTGTTGTTGGTAGTGTTGGTATTACGTACCCAACTAAGGGCTACTTCACTATCGGTATACAGGAACACCGTGTTATTAGGATGGTGTAACTTACTTCTGACTTCATTGAGAAGCTAGGTTAGGAGTACGATTCCTTCTAGTTCCATCTTAGGAATCGTGCACAATTTATTGTCTTTATTTGCTCTTGTTTTGAGTTGGGTGACTCGTGCTTTGGCAGCTAGTAAACTGGTTGTAAATGTGTTCTCATTTTTGACTCGACTGTATAACACTGCTGCATAACCGTCTCCTGATGCATCGCGAAAGCCAATGAGCTGGATTGGTGTATCTTGAGTTCCTTGAATCCAGCGAGGGATTCTAATGCTCCGTAGTTGAGGTAAGGTTTCATACATTTTTTGAAATTTCAGCTATATTTTCTCGTCTATCTTTTCATCCCAGTCGTACCTCAATATCCACCACTTTTGTATGCGTATCCGTAGAAGCATGACAATTGGTAGGATCCAACCCATGGGATCGTAAATGGATGCAGCCATAGACAATAGACCCCTTTCAGTATATGTTACTTGTTCTTGACTCATGGATGTGAAATGCATCCTCTACTGGGTTGTAGTTGATGCCCAAGATTTTAATCGACGAGCTGCTGAGTTATTAGGAAACCATTTTGTCAGCGTTAGTTTTCCGACCTCGAGAGTTGAGATATTTTTAGTTATTTGTTCTTGGCATTCCTTGATGCTGGCGGCTCCATGAAACAAATCGTCCATATAAATGGAATTGATAATGATGGTTGTTGGATGGTTGAGTTTTGTTGGGGCACCAGAGGATTCGAAATTTATCTTGAAATATGAGGAATTGTCGAAACATATGCTGCATGTCACTGTTGTAAGCAAATTAGAATTGCCTATTTTGATGGATTATATCGATCGAAATTATGACACTGCAATTTTGGACCTGAGTGGATAAGTTGATTTAGAGAGATCCCGTTACTTGGCGGTGCACTGGCATTGAAAACGTTCCTCAATTTAGTAATGAGCGCATCTTTTCGGATGATGCATATATATGGTATATAAAACAAATAGCAAATGCTGTAAAGAGTGTACCAATTCAAGAGTATCAATGTAAATCAAACAAACCTTAACGATTTCTTCGTTTAAATTAATTTTTTGCTATAGGCCTTTGTTGTATAGAGTTTGCAGTGTATTTCAGGTTCTAGCAGTCAAATCTTTAACTTTGTTAGTATATGCTCTTAAGTTTTTGCTGGGACAAGGGAACTTTATAAACTTTAAATAGCCGATGAGAACACTACATACATTTGCTTCAAGTATCCGAATTTATTTCAAGCAGCAAATGTTACTTTCATAACCTCTTTTATCTGGAACTCTTTATCTCTATGTTCACCAAAGACGCATTGAATGTAATTTATCGTCTATTGAACGAAAGCTCCAAAAAAGTATCGTTTTGAAAGTAAAATGGTTCTATTAACGATTCTTGAATCGATTTCAATCACGATATTTCTGTGTCAAGACATGACAATAGATTTTTGTACCAATTGAAAGAACATGAGACTTTAGATATTATGATTTGACTCCGATTTGCTAGAATTTAGTTTTGCTTTATACGGTGTCGTATCAGAGCGGGGAGCGACACTCGGGGCCAGACGCGTTATTCACAACCTTCTAAATTCTGACGATTTTGAACGGCTAATCAAGAAAGTGCTTTTCACGGCAATTAATTTATGCAATGAATTCATACTTTAGGAGGACTTTTGTCAGTACCTTTCGAAAAACATAGAAAAATAATTTTGTTTTCTGTTGGGATTCGACCCAAGCGCAGCACCGTATAGATACCAAATACATTTGTCAAAGCAAGGAAACATAATTTTTGGTACCAGCTGCCTCATTTCCAAGTTCCCTCATCAATTTCGTGATTCAGTTCTGTCTTGAGCTGATCTGGTTTGCATTTATTATTAGCTTAATTCTGAAAGATCAAAATTATGCAATTTCCCAATAAATCAAAATTGAAGCAATAATGAAAATTGTACCCTTTAACCGATTCACTCTCACTAATTAGTTTCAATGAACCGCCAAATCGAATTATATGAAGCACTCTTTACTCTTAATACACTCCGCCAAACTAATTCCACAAACTTTAATTTCATTACAGATACGGTGATCCCAATTTGTCTGCCAATTTCCAAGGATCTGATAAGGAACCTAGATAGCGCCACCGTTGCTGGATGGGGACTTACAGTCAGTGGTATGTTTTAACAAAATACCTGTAACAGAAGTGATGATTTATAGCTTCCTTGCCACAGGTAACACTTCTCGTGTGTTGCAAAAAGCACACCTGCCCGTGCTCTCACATGATTATTGTGGAAACCTGTTTGCCAGAAATTTCTCTTCGGCTCACATTTGTGCAGGTGGGAGGAGAGGGGTGGATACCTGTAAAGGTGACTCTGGTGGACCATTATTTGCTCGAACAGGAAACTATTTTCCGAAATTTGTACAATATGGTATTTTGTCTGGCGGTGGGTCGAATTGCGGTGGTAATAATACGGTTCCTAGTATTTACACAAATGTATTAGATTATGTGCCGTGGATTATTAAAAACATGAAACTCTAGTTCAAGTTGCTTGTGTATGAACTTTAAAATAGTTGACAAGGATGAATATGTTCAACTTTACAAGGATACAAAATTTTAGGGGGTACTTTCTTTTATTATTGGCTGTGTCATAAGGGAAGTGTTGGCGCTACTTTTTTACCAAAAATATACATATGTATTGCCTATATGGTCCTTGAAGGAAACCGATTAACATCAGATGGTAGGACTGTCACCGATAAGCTTAACATAATCAACTATTCCTTCCAACTTTCAAACTCAAACCAGAAGCTCAAGGGATTGTGGTTTATCTTCGCCAGTTTATAAAACTTAACTATGCTTTTATTTCTGCTTTCAAAAAGACTTTTACTGAACAACAAAACTCCTAATGCTTGTCATATAGGATGTACTTCATAGCAAAGAAATTTATTCAGCACTAACTCAAGATGAAGGTTTCCAACGGTGGCGTCGCAAGGAACATCTTTCTTCCAAGGCAAACTATAAAAACATGTCACTCTGACCTAAAACTTTAAATTATCTAAAATGTGATACCTTATCTGAACCGCTTGGCTTAAGTGAGCCAAGTAATACATATATTCATACTTCTTAGAGGTGTCCAAAAGCATCATAAAACTACCCAAATGTACACTTACACAAATGTTCATCAAAACTATTTTATAATGCGCACTTTGGTAAGGGTCAAAATAATGACAATAGGCATTTTTTTGCTAACCACTACATTATTAATATTTGTTTGTTTAGTTGTAGTGGTTACGGGCTCTTCTTTCTTCCATATTTGAGTTGGAAATTCGTAAAATGTCTCAAAAATTTAATATCAAAAGTTTAAGTAATTGAAGTAGATACAACAATCGCTATATTAGGTTTAAATCGGACCTGAAAATATTGTTCTTTTGTTGGTGGGGCAATGACATTGAAAAATAAATTGTATTTTTGAAAAGTGAAAATCATGATGAAATTGACAGAATGACCTTTTGGTAAGTACCTATACGCTTTGAAACCCTGTGGTAAGTGATGAATCATCGATTCGAATGAGGTTTTTTAGGAAAAGCAAAGGACAGTCAGTATTCAATTAAATTTTATAAATGAGGTTCCTTTTGTTACGTCTGGGAATGGATTTAAAGAGGATTTCTCGCATCAAACGGGGCGGTGGAAGTTGTATGGAGAACTGGTAGCGAACGTCATTCAGGATATGAACGAGTATGTAATATTGTTACGAGTACTATGTTCCTGATATATGTTAATACGCATGTGGTTCTCCGTACTAAGATTGACTTTCGTCCTGGCTGGTAGGAAAAAATTTTAAATCAATTTGACTCTGAGCGTAAGCGTGTGATAGACTTTATACGAGTATATGTTGCTTCAAGACCAGAAAAGACGTTTTAATATTGATATAAGTAAATACACTAAGGGAAAATGTTCGTGCGATATTTAAGTACCTCATTGTAAGAGACTTCATCTTTCAAAATATGTGTTCTCCAATTAATGATATACCTGGCAGTGGCAACCCATTTACGATGTCATATACTTGCCTAAATGTCAAATGAAAGCTTTAATTTTCAAAACACAATATGTATTCATTTCATTTTAAGATCTCTCTTAAATAACTGAATGATCGCACGATCTCTGCACAGTTTTGAGCTTTTTATTTTAAACATCTTACAACTTATCAGAAGTGGGATTAAGTCTTGACATTTAGTTAAAAGTCAGGTCAAAATTGCATGTTTAACTATTAATATAATTGAGTTTTTGACACTTAAATTTATAACTATGGACCTAAATGCACGGTTTTTTGCAAACCGCTACAGTGAAAAAACTTAAGGAAAAACTAGCCGAGATGAACTAAGCTACTCACGGTACAAAGACCAACAATGGCTTAAGGCTCGTCTAAATGAAGCCATTGAATTGCTAGAGTCTCATTAGGTTGAAATTTTTTTCCCTACCGTTGATGAAGAAGGTGAAACAAGGGGCGGTAATGAGTCGGCGGATGACGATGATGCTGTGACACAGCGTCTAGAAAGGCTTCGCGAATTGGTACATTGGAAAAAGGATCGTTGCGTTGGTAAGACATTTGGCTGAACGCAATATGAACTGCAATGTCTGTGGGTCTCAGAGTGTTCGAGCTCATCACTTGTCACGTGACATCGAAGATTCCATGCCTTCGTTCAATGGTGATGATAACATTCCCATCAAGAAGTGGCTTGAGATGGTCGAGGAAGCTCTGGTCACTTATCACCTAACTGAGTCAGAATCGTTTATTTACTTCAAACGACTTCTCCAAAACCGATGATGACTCTGGCGCTGGTGCCTCTGTGGAGAACGATTTCCGACTGTACGACTCTATAGGTTTAAACGCTTCCGTCTTCCCCAAGCGGAAGTGTTTGGCATCAAATGGTTATCAAATGGCTGTAAGCTACGTTACCAACAATGGCTGAATGGGGAGAAGTGTCTTTGTTTTGTAGTAACAGCCAAGCTGTGCTCTGCTTAAGGCCGCTCTCAACCTCTCTCTCTCTGAATGCGTCGGAAGACTAAATTCATTGGGTCTTGTTTGGGTTCCAAGCCATCATAACGGCATGACTGGAAATGAGATCGCCGATAAGCAAGGTTCTCAGATAGTTCTTTTCAGCACCTGAACCGTTGCTCGGTTTGCCAGGGTCCTCAGTGAAAGCTATTTATATAAAATTAGAACCATTGGATCTGTGAAGAGGTACAATCGTAGATTGCATGTGTCCACTGGATGTAGACACAGCAACGTAAGCTCTCCAACGTTAATAAGGAAGCCTGCAATATAATAAATAGTGCTATCTTATAAATAGTCGAAAAAAATGCAGCTTATTGTTGTTGCCAAGAGGCACTTCTCTTTTGCCAAGCATTTAGACATATTAGGCTTGAGTGATACCACACTCTTTGAATCCAATCCCTATCTTTCGTATATCGCACATTTTGGTTGACTAAAGTATAAGTGTGTGAGTTGATCTTCTATCAACCATTTTAACTGTTCAGATGACTCAGTCATTATTATTTCTGTCTGTAAACAATATCGAAAAGATAAATCGATTAATTTCGGTCTTCACTCAAAGTCAAAATAAAGCATTTGAAATAACTCTCAAACTCAATTTTCACTTTTTGGAGCTTTCGCCCATTTTCTCGTCTAGCGGTTTACATTCTAAAGTTCAGACTAGTGCATTCAACGCCATTTCCTACTCCTTTCTCTTTATTACCTCTATGACCTTAACAATTTCTGCTCAGTGCCACTTTTTGTTGAATGTCTCCCAATCAATTATCTACACCTCATTGAAGTACGTAGGAATATATTTTTTACACGAATCTAAATGTTTAAATTTACTTGCGTTTTTTAATTAATTTACATTTTCCGTATATAACCTAAGTTTTTACAATGTTGTTTATTTTTTTGTTATAAGTCGAGTATAGGCTTTGCGAATCCTAACATAGTAATTAAAATAATACCTAATTATTTTCGGAGCTCGCGGCTCACCCGTGCGATACTCATTTACCAATACCCCTTGAGTATACCTACTCAACGACTTTGTCATTGGATCTTTTTTACACTCATAAGCAAAGAAGAATGAAAATTTTTTGTAACAATTCTTCGTAGTCTTCCTAACTACCTCACTCCTACAAAAACACCATCCACTGAAGCCTTCCAAAAAAGGCAACTTTCAAAAGAAGAAAAAAGAAAATGGTTTGAATTTCTTACGCATTAGTGGCTTCTTTGTATTGCTAACATCAATATATGGGAACTGAAGGCAGACCTTACAAATTGAAACCGAAAGGCTGAACACTTTTTGAGAATTCTTGTCGTCGCATTTGTCATTGTGTTCTTACAAAGCAAATGTTTGTATTGTGTTTCATTCCCACAAGAATTGTAACACAAAACCATATTTCCACTTGACGGGAAATAAAAACAGGGGCATGCCAATTCTTTATTTAATTTTTTTTTTTTTGCATTACATCCCAAAGAGCATGACAATCGAAATGGAAAATTGAATCTTATTTGGATCCCCATTTTTTTTAATCACATTAAACTCAAAGCGACTAATTCTAAAATGAAGATAACAATTCGACCACGCTTGACTTCACAAACGTTTTTCAACCTGATACTGACAGCCACTTTTGGAACAGACAACAGAAATGAACTGGAAAGCTGCAGTCGGCAAAAATTTCTTAGAAAATTCACAGTGTATTTTAAAGAATTGATTTTTAGAACCGTAGTAGATATAAATTAAATTATTCGAGACAGTTTTTTTTTTCGAAAACAGTTGATTAGAAAGCACAATAGACGTTCTTATGATTGTACATATCATTTCTTGTCCTATCGCATTCCAGGCTAGGAAATATGGGACATTTTTTAAACTCATTTGTAATTTTGGAGGGAAAAACACCCACTTATTAAATGTGTAGCTGCATCTCAATGTAAAACAAAAACTATAAAACCTGTAACTAATACTACTAAATGCGGAGGCTTTTTGGAATATCGAGTTCCAGGTAGTAAGTAAAATCACCACGGAGTACCTAGACCTACCCCACGAGCCCATTGCTAGGGTGAAACAGTTAAGTGGGAGCTGTGATCCCTTCGAGATGACAATACTACGAGTATACTACGAGTATAAAAAATGGATGAAGAAGCCAGAATTCAAATTTTCATTACTCGGGAACAAAAAGGGAGTGTTATTAAAAGAGACGAGTAAAGAAAATACATTTGCTCAAACAAACACCGATTTCATTACAATATTTTCATTCCGATGATAGAACATATGCTAAGTTAATAAATGCGTTGTATTTAATCCCCAAGGGATGTCCTGTCTATTGTCCAAACGAATATTTTGTATATTTTTCCTTAAATCAACATCCACATCCGAGCAATCTGTTGATATGTCGAAAGACTGTACACATGATGTGTAAAGACAGTGGGTGGTCTGTGATGATATTGAGCCACAAATACGCTTGTAAGGACATTTATTCAAGTAAGCATTCAATGTTTTGCAGTTCCTGATTCGAATGAAAATGTCTCTGTTTCCTTTTTTACTATAATTGTGAAGAAAGAAGTAAACAAGCAAATGAGAGAAAAAAAAAAATACTTTCAGCAAACAATCAATTTCGAAATGAAATTGAAATGGTGTAAAAAGGGTCTCGTTCTCGTTATACAATAAAAAACTAATGAATTGTGTATTTATGCATTTGTGTATACATTTGCTTGTCCATTAATTTAATACGAGGTTCTGGAAATGGAATAATTGTAAATCAATTTTGTACCATTTATGCAAATATTTCGAATTCCGACAGAAAGGGACTTCAATAAGAATTAATTGATGTATTAAAAATTTGAAAATTGATGGACATGGACACAGCTATAAATGAAGTGCAATGAAATATTTAGTTTTGATTGTTATTTTACGTACTCTGACTAGTTTCTAAAACTAAACTTCTTTGGATTAATCAAACCCGTGCTTTTTACTATTTGTTAATATCCAATAACAACGGTGACAAGACTCTTGTGCTTTGTTTCTTTTTCATTTTTTGTCGATGTAAGACCCATAGAAGCTTTTGGTAAAATGAATGAATAGGGTGGCGCAATAGTGCAGGTTAGGCCGGGCCTAATGCATTTGTCTCAACCATTACTTGTGGGTAATTGAGGGGAACTAAAGTTTTCTGAGTATTCCGAACAGCTAATCGAAAATGCCTTGTTCATTGCAATGAAATTACTATCGCAGGACTTGCCAATGTCCAGTAAGAGACGTTACCAGTGTTAAAACTTTTTTTTGCATTCCTGATGGGTTTGGAACCTTGAACCTCCCACGTAACAGGCAGGCATGCTAACCATTACGCCATTTTTAAAAAAATGGTTGTAAAAAAGCAGTACCCAATTGAAATCTCCATTTTATTTTTACTGTCAATAACCTCATATACAGTGAGGTTTCTAACTCCGTCAGACATAAGTCACAATTCTAACTGTGGATTTATGTCATACCAAAGGAAGACACACGTCCATTCCTTCTCCAACCATTTCGACTGGAAGGCAGTATGTTTTGGTTTGTTTTAAGCCCAATGGGGCTCACTAGTGTGACTACTTCCAAGAAAAGGAGTTTTTTTTTATATAAGCCCACGCATTAAATTTAACAACAATTCAGCATATCAATTTGCTTGGTAGTATAAAAGGAATACGCAGACATCGTTGGACTAAGAAACTCAGCCCATTATAGCCAATCCTTTAGAACTCTAAGAATGCTAAAGTTATAAATACAACAAACTTAAGCAATGTAGTTTTGAGACAACCGTGTTTATGAATGGATTATATTGAGGTGGCCGTAACTCAAAAAAAATTTAAGGCATGCATTTCGAATTTCAGCACGTTATTTTTTTTAATACGTCGTACAGACAATAAAATATTCACAAAAAATAGACCGATGATTTCAAAATCTGAGACTAGTGCTCCCCGTTAAAACGCAAAGAAAATAGGGTGTCAGCCACGCGTCGACCAAATCAAAAGTCCAACCATACGAAGTAGTGTAGAGTTGAGCAGTAAAGTCTTTCACAGTTGCGATTTCTCCTGAAACGCTTCGTTTGTCAAGCGTAAGTAAACTTAACGAAGCCAACATCCTTCAAAAAAAGTTCAGCTATAGGTTCAACTTTTGCTCGCTTTCTGAATTGGCAGTTTAAAAGCAGTGAAGAGCAATAATACCGATGTAAGCAAAACATGGATTTTATAAATAAAATATCAATTTCGAAGTGTGCTTAAGCTGAATTTGTAAATGTAAATACTTAGTAGATGTTTTAACTCTCGTCGTTAAAGCTGTTTTAAACTTGACTTTTGTAAGATTATTTTAACAAAGATGCTGTGGAAGCATTAAATCTACTATGATTTTCTGACTATATTTATAAAAGTCCACCTATATCCAAAACAATACACACTTCCTGCCGTGCTTGTTGTGAACTATTTGCTGCTATTGATTATGCTCTTGCTTTGACATTGCCAAGCAGTTATTAGTAAATAAATTATAAGAGACAATAAAAACTATTACCAATTTTCAATATTCTTGATGTGAGGTTTCATCAAGCGGTTAAAAACTAGCATTAATCTATTAATCTATAAAAATCCAAAATAGTTAAACAATTTTTCATTGGTCCTTCGAGCCGCACAAGAAGAAATTGGAAGGTCCTCTTTGGCTTGGCTACTAACCTAGGCTTTCAGAACTTTTCTATTCTTCATAACTAAGTCCAATATATCTTTTAATTTTTATTTGTTGGTATATTCTAGAACGAGTGTCTTGCATGTTGCCTTTGTGTCATATTACAAAAGAGCTATTTAAATTAAATTTCTAGAACTTGGAATATGGTACTTGGCAGCGATAAATTTATTTTTCTTGAAAATAGTTTAAATAAAATTTGGACGGATATCTTAAACCTATTCTTTATCTGTTACAACATACCTCGTGAAAAAATTACATCTAATGAAAAAAGGAATTGATTTTTTCGATTTGTTTTTATGATTTAAGTATTGAGTATTGGGTGACCCGCGAAACCGGAAGCTCTGCAGATTCGTTATTTACATAAAATTAAAACATTGCAGACAATTTTCATCAGAAATGAGGAAGGGATGAAAATTTCACAATGTTTTGATGTCCAAAATATTGATAGCGTACAAGAAACTGTCGATTAACCCTTCTAGTGCAAAAGTTCAGTTTATTATTTGAATCCTACACTGCAGCGAGAGATCAAAACCCGACCAGGTGGTTAGCTGTCCTGTAGAGAATACGAATGTTTTGGTATTCGCCGCGTGACTGTTAATTGTGAAATCAATAATCGTTTATTGCGAGGATACCGTTTTGAACGAATCAGGTATCTGAATACAGATTGCTCACGAAAACAGCTGTGAAATATAGGAAAAAGTTCATCTTTTATAAATAGAAAAAACATTCAAAATATTTTTGCTAAACGATTGGAGCTATTTTTCTCCTGGTCGATGTTCGTTGCAACTTAAATGTCTCTAATACTAAAACAAGTGCATACTATATTTCGATTAAAAACGGAAGTTAAATACAACGAAAGCCAATTTTCCATCAGCTGATCCCTTGGGTAGGAACGTATTCTCGGATACTATCAGATGTCTGTTTGATATAAATAAAAATAGGTTTGAATCTCTGCTAAATGATTCACACTTAAACAACATAATGCTATCGGGATAGGTGTGTTTATTAAACGCCCCCATGAAATAAATAAAATATGACACATACATATAAACGGATTTACGTACATAATGTCGATGAACTCGAACTAGACACCGCTTTCAATGTAATTTATCACTTTAACAACGTGCTATTCATCTCTGTTATGTCCTTTTTTTTCAGTTTAGTAGACAAATGTCACCGCAAGCCCTAAAAACAAAGTTCCTGTGGCAGATTCTTCATTCAAACTAATTCATTTAATCAAATTCTAGCCCCGTTTTAATCACATTCTTCAAAATTAATTGGTTACAACCTCCTTCCGTAAACTTATCCACAAACGACGACGTCTCAGGTTAACCTTCACAAGTCAAAAACGCGTTCCATCTATAAACCTCAATGGCTGGTAAATGTCAACATGGCATATTTTTACCTTTCGTTAAGCTAATTCTCTTCCATCCTCATTTCAGGTTCTCTCCTTCGCTCCGCCATGAACCACCTACAACCTGAATACATACTTTTACGTCAATGAATATAATTTATTTACTTCAACATAAATTCAATAAACAAACGCTCCCGGAATCCTTATGGGAGCATCTTAAGAAGTTGTGTTCAGTCAGAGCGCTTCCAGGCACAGAAACGACTTTCATTCGCAAACATGCTCTTAAGCCGGTGTGTATTTGGAATGAAAAATGTTGAACCACCCTCTCATCGGAACTCGAGCAAAACAAGTTCCAAAGATGAAATTTACTGGATTCGAAATAACTTTATTAAATTACGTACTTGGCGTCTATGAAATGTCGCGACAAGGATCTCTTTGTTTTCATTCAGTCTTGGCGTAGATAATGCCATCATTCTAGATGAGCAAATTCTAGAAGTCTATGTTCTTGTAGCACGTGCGCAGCGCATAGCATAGAACAATATCACAAAAGACAGAGACTTATACAACAAATCTCGCGCGTTGATGGGTATAAATGGAATGATTGCGGTTTCGACAAGAATCCTTGTTAAGCATTCTTGTCACACAATGTTAATGAAAGATGAAGAAGGATGAACATCTTTTGTATTGTGTAGTGTAACCGGAAACTATTTCAATCAAAACCGATGGAAAAGCCCAGAGTCTTATGACATAAAAGCATGCTTTGGTTATTTATAGAGGGTTCAATAGTTTAGATTCTCCTATTACTTCCAAATGGTGATACAGTCCTTCTTTGTATGTTGCGTATTGTATAAAAGGACATGTATTGTTATCGGGATTTTTTTAAGTGTTTCCTTAAATATTCAAAGGCCTGTCGATAAACCCTACTTTGTTGATACTCGTTCAACCAGTCCTTTTATTGCTTTCACCACAGCAACTGGCTGCTTATAATCCTCTTTCCTCAGGCTCGATGTAGCCTATTTTCCATTTTTCCAGTTTATTGCTATGGAAAGTGGTCACGTATTTAGGGACATACTCGCATAAGGTGTCACATATCACAGTCACAAATTGGTTACCCTTTCAGTGACAGGAACACTTCGTCATCGCTTTAGAAATTTGATGTGCGCTTTCTTGCTTCTTTTACCTAAGCATAACAAAGGTCATCGGAATACAGGGATCTTACCTACTTTATGTAAGTAGAACTTAGTCTGTCTAAAGGGTGTGACGATGCGCCACACTTTTTCTCTGACTCTACGAATCACACCATATAGTCGCCTTACCATGGGAAAGACCACGGGCACTAAGAAATGATTTAGGCAGCCAAATGAAAGCATGCACACAAACACCAAAGACCAACCGTAGGCGCAAACACACTACTCGGTTGGTGCACATCGTGAATGTGGCTCCATGCAAAAATAAATTCAACCAAGCAGCGGCAGGTAAACTGCCATCAACAATTGAATTTATTTTCCTTCGGTAAGATAGGTAGCCACGAGAGATGAGCGTGTATATGGGTAGTGTAATGGAAATATTTCACTCGTCCAGTGCAACTCACATTTACTCCTAGCTCAAAACCTTATAAGTTGAAGTGTCATTTGGGTGTAAGTAAATGCCCCCCATCAAAACACAGTGACAACCGGACTTGAACAATCCGAGAGAAGAAAACGACAGACGAGGAAATTAACCAACCACAGCAACAATTAATTTTAATAATTTTTTTTTTTTATCTTAGTCAATGTAAGAACGTTAGGCCCCCTCTGTGCCAACAACATATAAATACCCACATTGTTAACTTTAAGTAGATCTAATCAAATTGTACATATAATATACTAAGTTCAATAAAAATTAATGCTAATGCTAATGCTAATGTGTAAGTAAATGCAAAGAAGAGAATACTAACTACCAAGCAATATTAATTGTGGGAATACTACTTTAATATTCATTTTCACATCTCCATTTTCCTCCTCGAACCCGGAATTACTCGGACAGTCACAGTGCTCTTAAGGGGCCCCCCGATAAATTTTCCATATACCTCGTCGAATTACTCGGACGGTGCTCTCAAGGGGCCCCCCGATAAAATTCCCATATATATCTCGCCGAATTGATCGGACGGTGCTCTCAAGGGGCCCTCTAGGTCAATTCACCATTTGTGGCCTTGCGATAGTCACTCCTCTCCCTGCTGTTTCAAAAAGCGTTGCGCCATATTCTGGGCAACGTTCCTATTATAATCGCTTTCTTCTTTACAGGAGCGCTTCAAGTACAAGGCTGAATCCCCGTGCCGCCCGACGACAACCAAACCAACACCTACATTTCCAGAACGAAGAAGACGTGCCGGTTGCACTCAACGCCCCGACCTTACTATATTCAAGACGCTTGGCGATTGATTCACCTGTATTGTAAAATACTTTCACCCTATTTGTAGACTTATCTCTTGATTACTTAGTTTGAAGAATAAAAAGTATTGTAATTCGTATTTGCCGTGTCTCGCCTCGTTATTCAGAAGTTGGACTGCCGCTGCCCAAGTTTTCGAGCTTCCTTGGGAAAAACCTTGGACCCGCTGAGTTCTGTTCCAGCTGAAAACAAAGAAGCCTCACAAGGGGTGTTGATTTCCAGGAGTCAGTAGCTATTTTGAACTATAGAACCTTGAGAGATAATTCTGGAGTAGTATTCTGAATAGTATGATTCTAATGAGTAATAATCGCTTTCTATTTAACTGTTTTTAATTCGGATTATCGCTTATTTCATATAACCTTACCTTATATTCCACCACGGCCAGGAAAAATGGTATTGACAGTTTTTGAGAAGGCTTCCATGTGCGATGGGGAACGTGGATTTGAGAGCCTAGCAATTTTAAAAAAAAGTAAGTAATTAGGGTGGTGCAAAGCGAGGAGCCCCTGGGCCTAGCGAATTTCTCACAACCATGCCTTATGGGGGAATGGAAGAGACTTATAATTTTCTTCCGCTTCCGAACGGCTAATTGAGAATGCGCTTTTCATGACAATGAATTTACTAACAGAGGACTTTCCAATTTCTCGCGAAAGGCGATACCCGTGAAAAACATTTTTGCCTCTGCTGGTATTCGAACCTCGAACCTCTGGGTAAGCAGGTGGACATGCTTACCATCACGCCACGGGTACCACGTACCTAGCAACGTATGGAACGTAGTAATCAAAGAAGATAATAAGATAATGGAATCAAAATTTCTGAGCTATAAACAACACGTCAACAACAGCAACCGAAACATGTTTGTCTGTTTTACTTTGGGTTTTATGTCCTGCTTCATAAACTGTGTGTTGTGTCTTGTGTCATAAGAAATTAGTCAGCTATCGTCAATGGTTCGAAACGGTTTCGTCACAGTCAGTTTGTGTTACTCGTATACAATGGCACGTATTTCGGACAGCCATTGAAAATAAAGAAGTGTGTTTTGATTCATTTTCCTTTGCGTGTGTAGTTTCATAAGAAACAACGTTCTCTTGTGTGACGAAACAAAAATACACGATTTGCCTTATCCGGTACGTTTTCAGCCTTACCCATACAAACACAAGCTGCGACTCGGAGTCACAAGAATTTCAAAGGAATTCTTTATTAGAAAACATCCTTGAAAATTATATGAGCGAATTCGATAAACTTCGATACGTTCTTTAACTTTATGTTTCCTTGATACCATTCAATCCAATCGTCTACATCCCAACATCTGGTTGCCATCGTTATTGTAATCTGTTGTAGGAAAACGGACTGCAAAAGTCACTTCGATAGGGATCAACCATAAAATGTTTGATTTCATCGTCCACGCTTTAATCATCTTACCATTACCGCATCCAAGTTGCCAAGTCAAGTTGTGCATTCCTTCCAAAGCTAATATCAGTTGTACTTTATTATTCCTCATCCCTCGCCTGGACCTTGCCTTGTTTGTAGAATCAAAGAAGAAAAGACTCTAGGTCTTATAAGAAATGAGCTTTTATAGTAAAAGCTCTTCACACTCAACGACATAACACTGACTTACAAAACTAGGCGTCATGCTCAGTTTGGCGCCAAGTTGAAATCCCATTGATGATGGAGGATGGACCATCACCACTTCAGGTTGTCTGATGCTACATTCAGTTTGATAAAAACCTCTCACGCGTAGAGTCCATAAAGTTGCTACAGGATAATCTCTCGACAATGTGTTAATTTTTCCTTGTTCGATTAAATGCTTTCTCGGAATTTAACGGCAGCTAGATTTGAGTCCTTTACGGTACGGAAAGAGTGTGAGTCGGACCTAAAGAAGTAACCGCGTTCGTACGAGTGAGTTTGTGTGGGAGTGTGTAAAGAAGACATAAGTGCAAAACGAAAACAAACAAACAAAAAGTGAACTTCACCAAAGGGGATTTAGCCGGGAACAATTGGCTTTCCGAAGAGTTCATCAATTATAGGAAGTCCATTTTCTGGTGAGCGCTTAGAGAAATCCCTTAATTTTCCCTCACCTTTTGTTCGTCACAAATCCAATTAGAGGATACCTGTATATTATTGTTTTTGTCCAGCAGCTGTTGAGTAAAAGAAAAACCATTACGAGTATGTACCTATACGCCGATATAGAAAATGGACCGGGGCTTAATCCTTGATTCCAATCATCGGATTTATGCTTCCATTATTTATTTTGTTTATGATTTTTTTTTATCTTTTTATCGATTCTCGATGAATATAAAGAGCTGAATAAAATTACATTTTTTTATCACCAGTGTTTATGGTTGAGAATAATTTGAGGGTGTTTCTCTGTTCCTCTGTACGATACAACCATCATTGTAAGTTTTATTGTTTCAGTTTCGCATGAAGGAATACATTAAGTGTCGTCAATTGGATTTTAGAAGTGCTTCTCGTTTAAAGGAAACCACACAACCCAACCGCCAATCTAGCTTCTGATATATGTAATGACATTAAACATTAAAGGGATGAAAGTATTCTTGATGAGCTTAAGCCACAGATTCTAATTAGAAAAGATAATTGCTGTAGCGAAAATTTATAAGTCTCTTAATAACAAGTTATTTAATGAATCTCTTCTGTAAGTAGATTTATGTACACCCCTTTAAATTGGGAAGTAGAGATAACATTCAGAGAGAATCTATTGGTGATCTTAAATTGGATTCAATGTCATGTTGTTGGTGTTTATCCGTGATATTGAACTAACTCTTTCTCCGTGATGAGAAAAAAAAATGAGATAAATTTGGCTCATGACCACACATTCCTCCCACCATTGCCTTTCACTGGTCAAAGGCTTGAAACTGAAATGAGAAAGAAAGTAAAAGTTTTAATGAAATTCTTGCTGTTGTCGGTTGGCTCATGGACAGTTTTTTTCGTGAGTGGAATAACATTTAGTTATTAGCATCCTGATGTCGTATATACCACACTGGCACATTCTGGTTTAAGTTGCTGGTTGATGGCAGGCGATTTAAGAACCAACAACTTTGCATGTTTGCAGAGATCCCATTAAAGTTTAGTTTCTTCCACAATTTCTGATCTATTGTGATGAACATGTACTCATTTTATTCAACACTGGCTGAACTAACCGGCGCGTCGCGGCGATCGAATTGAGTAATTGATTAAGGAAATAGGGATCTAATTAAGTCTATGTTACTCAGAGGCAATGCAGAGCACCCTAACGATGAAAGAATTTTTTGAATCAGTATAGTATATCACAGTTATGTTCCCGTTACCGATCCCGTTCACCAAAACAACTAAAGCCTATGCCATTTCTCAGGTTCTACACCATTTTTGTTCACAATTTCAGTCAAATCGGCTTAGTAGTTTTGGAGCCTATATTCAATACAAATACTAAGTTCTTGTTAGCGTTCCCGTTTTCGTGAGAATATGGGAATTCATAAGATTTAAACGGTGAAAGAATTTTGAAATTGGTTAAGCAGTATCTAAGTTCCCGTATTTTTTCCCTTCTCTTGAGAAAATTCGGGTTCAATGCACATATGTACATATAAATTGATAAAATCTAAAAAGTCAATCAAACAGCTGTACAGATACTCTCCATTGCCGATATTACCACGGAAGCGATTTGCAAATAACCACCTCACAAAATCGACTTCATTTATCAATGCTGTCAGTTCTTCCCTTTTCTACTGTGTCAGCCTACGAGTCAACATCTTACTTGCATCCTAACATAACTTAATACTTTAATTAAATTGTTTCCCTTCACATTATACATTTTCCTTATTAATTAAATAAACATTATTATTTGTGAAATCTAACATAAACATATTTCTTTTTTATCACTCTTTCTATAACAAAAAAAAAAAAACCGCATCAAAATCCGTTGGGTAGTTTTAATGATCTAAGCATACAAACAGATTTACGAATATTGAGTTAAACTGAAATGAAATCTTTAACATGTGTGTGGTTATCGAGCTTAATCCTAGAACCCAGCAGAGATCTTTGTAGTGAAAGCTCCAAAGCTTCTATTTTTTTTGTAAAAATAAGAGTGGTCGTCCTTTCAAAACTGTAAAAATTTGTTAAATCAGCTGACTAATGATTGAGTATGTTCGAAAGCCGTTCTTTAATTATAAATAATAAAAAATGTCTGAATGCTTACAAATTGTTTAATGTATTCAAACAGCTTTCCTTATGTCGCTTTGAAAGTCAAATGTCGCTGCAGTACATTTTCTTACGGGAAAATTGAGTTATTGCACATTTTTAATTAATTGCTGCTCTTATTGCTGTCGATTTTTCTTCATCTTCTTAATTTTAAAGACGTGATCTTCCAAGGCACCATAGCTCTTCCCTTAATTGCATCACACTAGTGATCCGCAACCAAACATAGATGTTGTTGCAATGTCTGTGCCAGCAGTGTTTGGTCTCTATGAATGTTTGATACTGTCTCTTTGACTGATTTTTCTAGATGGTGTTTTTGACGTGAAAGCTGTCACCGTCACGTGAAGACTATCACTTGACCGACCTTTGGGGGTATCACAGAAGATGGCCTCTTTATCTTATTGAAAATGAAGCAATACACTTCTACATCGATTGTTCAAAAGCCAGCGGAAGTGTAGGAAGTGAAATCTACTCAGAAAAACTGAATCTCATTCTTTTCTTCCGCCTACCCGATCGTTGTTGTGTGTTGCAAGCGGAAATGTTGGGGATTAAGGAGGTGCTATCTTGGTTCAAAGAAAATGTCGTATATCCTCCACGGCTCAGCTGCGCTTAAATCTCTTGCCTCTGTCTCTGCAAAATCCATAACGGTCCAAAATTGTCAAATGTCTCAAGGATAACAAACACTAGATGGACTGAGAGTAACAACTGCCTTGCAACCAAAAAAGTCTGGCCGTATGTAGAACGCTCAAAGAGTTTGTTGACCTTAAACCGCCTGTATCTAGGTTCTACCATAGGTGTTCTTACAGGACAACAAAAGCCATATGACTTGGTGTGTATTCCAAAGATTTCTGCACAAGCTGCATGGACGAAGAAGTGGAAGAAACCGTTCAACACCTTCTTTGCTCATGCCCTGCGCTACTTCTTAGTTCCGTGTGGTTCTACTAGCAGGTGATTAGCCAGCTAGTCCTGAAATGAAAAATTAACGGATGAGCAACTCGTTAATCTCACATCGGGTTTTCGAGATAAGTAGGTGATTAACTTGCTAATTTCTGTGGTATCACAATGGATACATGTGGTCTTAGTGTGTCAGGCAATGCACGTACTTTATACTCATTGGCTGACAGTCACTTCCACCTAACCTAATCTGGGCCCTTCATCACAGATTCGTTTTTGAACTGCAAACACTTTCCAAATGCAACACTACCTTAATGCTATGTCCGCACCTGAGAGTTAACTTGTTTAATTTAAAACAATACCAAACCAACATGATAACCAAGGGGTTTGTCGTATAAAATGAAACCTATATAGTCAATAGGATTCGTGATAACCTACTCGAAACCAAGTGCGCTGAATGCACTATTTCCAATATTCCATTGAATTTGACATTTAAGAGAGTGGAAGTGAGTGGAGATAGAATGAATTCTTTCATACGTCGTTGACGTTCTGCTCACACTTTATGTAGGTATTTCTCTTTTTAACTAAGGACAAAAAGATAAACTCAAAACTTTTTGGCATATGTGGACACTATTTAGCTAACTAAAACTATCCTGTTTAAACACTAAAACTATCCAATTTAATTGAAAGTTTCTAATTTATTTAAAGTTTTTGGTGTCGCTGATTACGAATCCGAAGTCAGGTTTTCAAAACTCAAGATGGCGAATCCAATTTGGCCAACGCCAAACCGTAGCTTTACGATAATATTGATAAAAATTTGTACTCAGGGGTTTTTGGTGTCTGCTGATTACGAATCCGATGTTAGATTCGCGTAATTCGAAATGGACGATACAAAATAGCCGACGTGAACACATAAGCTCAAAAAATTCACCCGCTTAACCCAAATTTGGCACTCTCTTTCTTACATTTCGGTGGGTATCTGTCAAACAAATACTATAATCACTTCCAGGGCATGAATGGAAAGGTAGCCTTAACATAGTCCCACAAAAAAAAACTAAGGGAGTTAAATCAAACTACATATAGTTGCGCCCTAACGTGAAATAAACAGTTTACTGAAGTCTCATTTGAAACATTGTTTCGAGTGCTGTGTGACATGTGGCACCGTCTTGATGAAATTACAGGTAATGCAAATCAAGTTCTTCCACTTTGTGTAAAAAAATGTCAAGTACCAGTGGCCCAATTGCTGCGTGTGACGAACGGCACCGAATAGAAAATTTCCGGTAATCACTGACACTGGCCGATAAGTGAGTGTTTTGGTGGTTTAATGTCCAAGAAGGTAAATTTGATGCTAAATTTAGTAACGTTAGGCCGCGTTTCCATTTGCAAAAAAACTTCTGCAAGAAATGTCTGACAGTCTGTCCGACAGTGACTTGCAAGTGGAAACTGAGAAGCAAGTTCGATCGCGACAGTCCTTGCATAACTTCTTGCGAGTATTTGCGAGTGCAATAAATTCCTGGTTGAAACAGGTTTTCATTGACTCGCGACAGTTCTTGCAGCTTACCGAAACAGCTTCGTATATATCGCACTTTCGGCTAGTTGGTCGAAAGAGATTATGTGAATTTTCTCGCAATTGAAGGTTACGAGTGTAATCCGTATTTATGGATTGTTTATGGGATGTGAAAAATCTCAGCGTCAAGAGGAGTGTATCCTTCGTTGATATTTAATCACGGAATCGAGTGTCTTGCTTTTTTAAAATAGGGCCCACTTTTAATAACAAAACTTCCAAATAAACTGGGGTGTGGGGTCATCCAAGTGAGATTGAAATATTGTTGAGCGTATGTTTAGTTTGATTAGTAAACTACAGAAGGTACCAGCTTCCCGTCTTCTTAAAATCGAATCGCACACCCAAGTTGATCGCTTTTTTTTATCCATAAAATTGTAATTGCAGCTCCTAAACGTTGACGTATTCTCTCCATGACTTCACAATTTCAAATAAATTACCTAATTTCTTGCGACATTAATGACTCTCCAGTGGAGACACCTCTGCAATAAATTGCGACAGTATGATGCGCGAGCTTCTTGCAAGACATTTATTGCAGAAGATATTACAAAAATTCGTTAAGCAGTGTAAACGGTACTGCAAGAAACTTCTGCAAGACTTCCGCGAGTTTACTTGCAAATGGAAACGCGGCCTTATACAATAACAAGCGAAATGCAACAATAATCAAGTCGGAGTCTATTTCATCTGTTATGGTACTGCATCAATACTTACCAAACTCTCCCTGGAAATTCTTCAGTTGTTCGAAGTTTCCTCCAATTGGTTTTTTTTGTTTTGGGTCTCAAAACAATCTATTTCGATTCACGTTTCAGTGCAGCTTTCTGTTGTCGATACTGTTGATACTCTTACTATAGTTTGAATTTCTTCAACTAACAATAAAGGAGTTCTTTCCAAAGGAGGTAATTAAATTCTAAATCTCTTCCTCTCCATTATTTCTTATCAGCGGAATTGGTATAGTGAACACATCGGTTGTATTCCATCCAGTGTTTCTATGCTATTTCCGTTTTTCTTTATGGCTTACTTGGCTCTATATGCATATAGTAGATCGTAAATACTCACAAGGTTTGCGAACCAAGAAGAATCTATTTATATGCCACACACTCTAAATCCTTATAGACAAGCAATAAACATACTCACACTCACGTTCGTGATCATGACGTTCTTGAACTACTTTCTATATTCTGTATATTGTACAAATTGAATTGGATGATTTACATATGCAATTGAATGTATTCGTGAAGTTCTCTGGTTCGAACCTCGAACTACTACTTAACAATCAGATATGATAATCTAAATTCAAAAGGATTCCTATCTTGTTCTCTGCGTTTTATAATAAAACAACACTCAGCAGTTTTTTTCAGTGCCATTTCTCAACCAAGGGTAATAAAGAACAGTAGAGTTATAAGCAGAAAGCATAGTACATCATGTTATGCAGAATGAATAATCCAATCGTTTCGCAAACTAAGACTGTATTTTAAATCAAATTTGTTTTTAACATTCTAAAAGCAAAGTATGTGCAATGTTCGTATCGATGAAGCAGTTGAGGTTGACCCAGTTGCTTTCACAATTCAATCAAAATGAATTTTACTTGTACCTTTTTTAGGGTGAATTTTATTTTTGTTGTATCGCCTTTTTCCATTAGAGACCGCCATAGCTTTTATATCGTAAATCACTTTCGCCAAATCACTTGGGTCGGAGAATATTATCCTTTTACGTTTGGAAACACTTTCAAACGTAAAATCCTTGGATCTAAAAAAACAGACAAAGTAAATCTTGCATGCAAATTTGCCGAAGCTGTTCTCCCCCATCACAGGCAAAGTATGTAAATATATAAAAATAAAACCTTACGATTTCAATCCAAACCAAACATTACACTCAAATCCTCGGATATAAACACCAATCCGACCTAGAATTGTTGTAAGAAGTTGTTGAGGGTGGTATTTTAGTTAATTGACAGCCTACAAGCAAATGTAAGGTGCTGTAATCTAGATAAGCATCTGAGGAGAAGATTTGAGAGACCTGCATAACGATTCCCTTAACTAGATGATAAGTTAGATTTGAAAGTAAAAATATTTCGAATTCCAAGGGCACCATTGGCGTATGGTAGAGAATTGAAGTTCGGAGAAAGCAGTCAGGACTTTAAGACAATTTAGAATTTTTTAGTTTTGCTTTTATTGCTTTTTGCATCAGTGCTTTTTGAGTTTTCAACATATTTTGATGGATGCCTACGAATTTTAGAAGTGTTTTCTCTATGAGGATGTACTGGTCACAGAGTAGAATCAGAGGCTTAATTGCGGCAAGGCAGTGATATTTTGTCTACTACTTCGCTGAATTAGACTGGGTACCTTTTACTGGGCACCCTTTACCGGACACCCTCGTCGCCATTGCTTTGTCAGTAGTGTTTGAAATCATATAAATAAGGCGAATGTTTTTTCGATATTTTTGGGTTTGTAACGGCATAAAATATTAAAGGTTTCATTAAAAATCAATGTAACAAACATTTTTGCCTTCAAAGTGAAAGCTTCACTGAAAAAGACGAAAATAAAAAAATTCGTCGACTCGTAACTCCTTTGCTTATTGGAATTAACGGCTACATCCGCACATCCTCTTGCAATTGAGTTTCATTATTTCTTACTGTAGTATTCAATTTAGTGGCAAATAATGTTTACTGTGGTTGTTATGAATAAAGCCTTTACAATTCTCATTTGTTATGAATCCAAATATATCGGAAACACATTCAGTTTTCTGAATTAATTTCGAAACCATTTGACAAAAAAATGGCAACGAGGATTTCCGGTTTAATTTATTTGAGAACAAAATGAATGAGTAAAAAAAAATTTTTGACTGTAACCATTGTATATATAGAAGCTATAGTAAGTTCAAAAGGTGATTCAATAAAAATCCTATGAATCGGAGGACACCGGTGGCGCAGCAATCGCTTTTAGGCCGCGTTTCCATTTGCAAGTTAACTCGCGGAAGTCTTGCAGAAGTTTCTTGCAGTAGCGTCTACATTACTATATGAATTCTTGTAATTTCTTCTGCAATAAATGTCTTGCAAGAAGCTCACGCATCATACTGTCGCAATTTATTGCAGAGGTGTCTCCACTGGAGAGTCATTAATGTCGCAAGGAATAAGGAATTTGGTAATTTATTTGAAATTGTGAAGTCATTGCGAGAATACGTCAACGTTTATGAGCTGCAATAACAATTGTATGGATAAAAAAGAAAAAGCGATCATCTTGGGCTCGCGATTGGATTTTAAGAAGACCTTCTGTAATTTAATAAACGAACTAAAGATAGAAGACGCTCAACAATATTTCGATCTCACTTGGATGACCCCAGTTTATTTGTAAGTTTTGTTTTTAAAAGTGGGCCCTATTTTAAACAGCAGGACACTCGATTCCATGATTGAATATCAACGAAGGATAGACTTCTCTTAACGCTGAGATTTTTGACATCCATAAATAATCCATAAATACGGATTACACTTGTAACGTTCAATTGCGAGACAATTCACATATTCTCTTTCGACCAACTAGCCGCGAGTGCAATATATACGAAGGTGTTTCGGTAAGCTGCAAGAACTGTCGGGAGTCAATGGAAACCTGTTTCAACCTGCAATTTATTGCACTCGCAAATACTCGCAAGAAGTTATGCAAGGACTCTCGCGATCGAACTTGCTTCGCAGTTTCCATTTGCAAATCACTGTCGGACAGACTGTCAGACATTTCTTGCAGAAGTTTTCTTGCAAATGGAAACGCGGCCAGTCCAAAAGTCAACACAATCCTACTACAGTTTCCATATAAATGGTGTTATTTTAAGAGGTATAAGACTTCGATAAACTTCATTTTAATGTCCATCAATTTGGCTTTTTTGGAAGGATAATTTTATGCCATTAATGTTTAAATATGATTTTGGGCATGTGGGCGCCGTGGCTGGCTCGAATAATGTCAAGTATATAGGTCTAATTTTCAACCACTTTTTAGAGCATTTGAGGCCGTTTGTCCGCAATTACGCCACTAATGTTGGCTGCCTTGCCTTCTTACGTTTCTGTTTTTATTGACGTAGACGAGTGACTTCACATATCCACAAACATAAAAGTCCAATGGTACCAAATCACATGATCTTGGTGGCGCAGGGACATAAGTCCCCGGGACATAAAACCCAAATTTTATTTTTGGGACTTATGTCCCATCTAAGTGAGACATAAGTCCCAACTTCGAACTGGGAGTTGTGTCTCACTTAGATTGGGACCTTTGTCCCTCCGAATATACTTTTTATAAGCTCAAACTTTTTTTTTAGATGCCCTTCACAAAAATTGTCTGAGTTTTTTACTCAAATTCTTGAAGCTTATTTTTTCAAAAAAGCAAGCTTACTACTCATTAGAAAGTAGAGATATGGTTTCCCGGAAAGAGGAAATGTTATTTTACTTTTAAAGTTTATTTAGTAAAATTTTTTTAGTTTAATAAAGAAACCTAAAAAATTTTGAATTCCGTTTCGAAGGCTGTGCTCGAAATATGTTGTAAGGGCAGCGGGCGATGGAAAATGTTTACTTCAATTATAGCTGAGGTATTTGCACATATAGTTCCTGCGACTTTCTACTCATTAGAAAGTAGAGATATAGTTTTCCGGAATTAGGAGATATTATTTTACTTGTAGAAGTTATAAAAATTTTTTTATTTTAAAGAAGAAACTTAAAAAATTTAAATTTTTGAGTATTTGAGAAAATAAAACAAAAAAATCGCGCGATTTTGTTTGTTGTGTTATCATGGCCATATACCGGTCTCCGTTAACGGTAACTGGTTCGCCAGCATCATTTTGGAAGAAGTATGGCCTAATGACTCCACCTGCTCATAGAGCACAACAAACAGTCAGTTTTTGGTGGATGTAATGGCATCTCAATCTCAAGATACTCATGTGGATTCTCTTCACTCTAAATGCGGCAATTTCGCTAATTGACGTAACCATTCAATCAAAAATGAAACTCATCACTAAACAAAATTTTGCAATGAAAATCAGCATCGAAATCGATCTCATTTTCGGCCTATACACAAAAATCACGACGTATTCCATGGTCTCTCAGCCTAAATTCTTGTACAAACTGGATCTTGTAAGGTCGTCAGTCAAGAACTTTGCACCAAATTTTCCATAAAGTTGATGGATAAACTCCAATTACTGTGCATGGTGGCGAATGGATTCATTCGGGTCCTCTTCAACATTTCGCTCTTATCATAGCCCCTTGATGTGCGCGCAAATAGAATGCATTTTGCCACTGAACTCAAAACAAATCAATACTGAGCACTTCAAAGCTCCCATTTGAGATAAAAGTGAAAAAAACCTGCAAATAGCGCTCATTAGGACTGGCCATCACGACGCGGCTGTAGGCAGAACTGAGCTGTGACATTAGAAATGACATTTTGTATTATAATTACCGCTTTTCCGACAAAATTGTTTTTAAAAGGAATATTTTGCTGGTCGAGTCTTTGAAATTCTAATTGAAAAATGAAAAGTATAAAGAAAAATATAAAATTAGAGTATCACCAAAAAGTTGACTAGAATTGCCCGAAATGCGAAAACTAGCTGTGATTGTGAACAAAATTTTAAGTTGAAAAACATGAATTAAAATTTCCACAAAAGCACAAAAAAAACTTTAAGTCTAGAATTTGCGTTAATTTAAAACAATAAAAAATAGAAAAACATTCACAATTCAATGAATATTTTAGTTAAACAAAATTTATCATCCACTAAAAAATTCGCTCTGCTTACATTTTTTTCCATACAAAAATGAAGTTTTCTTAAAATGTTCAACTACAAATCAACTACAGTTGAAAGGTACAAATACAAATCACTAGTGTGCTTTTATTATTCAAGCTTTAGCATATAGTTTACAAGTTTTTATTGGCGCAGGGTCATAAGTCCACGAGTCATAAGTCCATAATGGACTTATGACCCACCCAAGTGGGTCATAAGTCCATAATTCGATTATGGACTTATGTCCCACCTAAGTGGGTCATAGTCATGGATTTATGTGGTGAGCATAAGTGTTCCTTAACTTTTGACCTAACTGATTCAAGATATGTAAGTATCTTCCAAGAAATATGAAATCGGTGGTGACTTTGAATATTTTTTATTTATTTCGCTCTTGGGGACTTGTGCTGGCGAACCACGACATTTTTTGGATTTACCTTTTTTATGTTTTTGTTTAAAATAAACATCGGTTTGTTTACTCTTATGCTGTCTTTTATTTTTTGTTTTCCAGCCAGTAAAAGTAGTAAACGTGGTACCGTCGTGTGACGAATGGTGGTTAGCATGTCCGCTTGTTAACCCAGAGGTTCGTGGTTCGATGCAAAAATATTTTTTACACTGGTATCGCCTTTTGCGAGAAATTGGCATGTCCTCCGTTAGAAAATCCATTGCCACAAAAAGCCCTTTCTCGGTTAGCCGTTCGGAACCTGCAGAAAATTGCAGACCCCCTCCATTCTCTCGTAAGGCATGATTGTGAGAAGTGCGTTAGACCCAGAGGCTTCTCGCCTTATTGCGCCACCCTATTTATTTATTTATATATTTAAATTTCGTGAAAATTAATGAAAATGAGAAAGTGGATTTCGTGATCACAGTTAGGAATAATTTTTAAACAATAACCGAAATCGAGGAGCTGTTTAATTAGTACTGTGGGGTTTCTGCACCATCAACGGTTAAAAGTGGTTTATGGAGATCCGTTGTGGTCGTATCCAGCAGAAGCGATGTTGAATGTCCAGGTAGCCTAGAGAAGTCGTCACACCAGAAATCGTTGATAAAATCCATGGATTGATGTTGGACGATCGCAGGATGAAAGTGCGTGAGGTGGCTGAGGCTATAGGCATCTCAACTAAGCGGGAACATCACATTTTACATGAATATTTGGTTATGAATAAGCTATCAGCGCGATAGGTACCGCGTTTGCTCGCACTCGACCCATAGCGCAATTGGGCGGGCGAGACAAAGGAGTGTTTGGTGATGTTCTGCCCCAAACCGAACGAGTTTTGGCCCCGTTTTACTACCGACGAAAACTGGATTCGTCACAATACAATAGAGACAAAGGAACAGTTAAAACAATGGGATTCGGTGGATGAACGTGCATCAAAGGTCGTGGCCACAGTTTTTTTCGATTTAATGCAGAAAAGATCACCGCGAAGAAAAAGAGCTGTTCATTCACCAAGACAACGCACAGGCGCTTACGTTAAAAGTCACTGTGTGGTAAAACTCCATAAATTGGGCTACGATCTCCAACCTTTTAGCTCATTCGTTTCCAAATCTGAAGGAATGGCTTGCTGTCCAATATTGAGGTCCAATTCTTTATTCCTCTTTACAGCATTTGAGTTTGTTAATCGCTACTCCACAATAACGCGACGAATGTCGTTTTTTTAAGTCGCCAATCGTCTTTGCCTACTCAAATAAATTCGATTATAGTCTAGCGGTGTTAAGTCGCAAGTTCTTAGAGAACAATTCACAGGTCTAAAGTGTGAAAGTGTAATATGATCGGAATCAATAGCAACTTCGCTTATCATATAGACACTTTTAAAAACCTATCGGATCGTATATCTCGGCTACCCAAAGCTTAGAAACCCTTTTGAACTACTCGGATATTATTTTATCCCTGATTGCTGCTAATATCATCTGGGAGATATTAAATTTTTTCCTATTTAGAGCAAAAAACATTCAAAGCATCGCTTTTTCTCACAATTAAAACTGATATCATAGGATCTTAAATGGCCGTAAAGTGGAAAAAGTAAGACCCTAATTCCAGACAAAGTTACCTACCAATTTTAAAGCATTTATAGATACATGAGCTAGTTAACACCAGATAATAAATTAACGGTCAAAGTTAAGGTGAAAAACATTTTTGTTATATTTCCAATCACCAATTTTTGATCAACAAAACAAACTCTAAATAAATTTAGTTGAAGATGAAGCCAATACTATTTTTTGCGCCCTATTCTTTCTTAAAAACTACGGTAGGTCTTTTCCATAAAGAACAATGTTACCCAAAAAATTATAAAATAAAACCTTTCATCAATATTTTTTAACTGGCAGTTTTTTTCTGTTTGAATCAAGGTAGCCGATTCTTATATTAGTTGTCAGTTAAAATTTATAATCAATTTTAATTTCACTAAAAACAATTAAAATTGCAAAAGAAGACGCAATGGGCAGAACTCTTCATTTGAGAAAAGAGAAGTCTGGTAGTTAACCATTATATAAAGGGTTTAACTTATAAGAAAATAGCTCAATTTGATGATTTAAAATCAAGGTTAGTACTGTTGGTGACATCGTCAGAAGGTTTCTTAATAAGGAACGATTCAAATTGATTAAGCAAAAAGGCCAGCCAAAAAATCTGGCAGTTTAGGAAGAGCACTTAATTCTTTGAAAAGTAAAGGCTTACCCCCGCTTGAGTCCCCCTTAATTCGTTGGTGAGATTTTAATTGAATGCGGGAAGCGCGTATCTGCGTCAAACGTTCGTCGCACCATCAAGACTGAAGGTTTCAACGGTCGAGTTGCCAGGAAAAAACCTTTCATAAATTTGCGCAACCGACTCATTCGCCATTATTTTGCAAAAGAACACTTAAAAAAGCATTCATCATGGTGGAAGGATGTAATTTTTGCGGATGAAAGCAAAGTTAACCTTTTGGGTTCCGACGGCAGGATAATAGTTTGGCACCAGACAAATGAAAACCTGAAAAGCGAAAAATTTGAAGCCGACTGAGAAACACGGGGAGGTCATGTGATGGTGTGGGGTGCATATCAACATATAACATATTGAGCCCTTCCCGCAATTTTATCGTAAGCGACAAAAAGAAAGTTTTACAGGAAGAGGTTTTTTGCTTGTTTGTATCACAAGCATTCAAAGGAAAAGTACCAGAGGACAGTCGCTTACGATAAA
This sequence comes from Melanostoma mellinum, assembly GCA_914767635.1. Taxonomy (NCBI): domain Eukaryota; kingdom Metazoa; phylum Arthropoda; class Insecta; order Diptera; family Syrphidae; genus Melanostoma; species Melanostoma mellinum. The sequence goes on from OU612059.1 coordinate 5,592,265, forward strand.
ATTTATTTTCGTTGTAACTTGTCGTAAAACAGTTATAATGTAAAACTAAAAATGTAGAAAATTGCGAAATAATGTAAACTTTTGAATTGTATAAAACAAAAAACATTTTGTTTAAAATGTAGCTTACGATGATTTTGCGGGAAGGGCTCGAATATTAATGTTATTATGCATTAACAAATTTAATAAATATTTAAAAAAAAATGAATATTAATGAAGTGTTAATTTCCTGACAATTATTTCATTTGCATATACTCGTATTTTAAAATCTCTAGCCTTGCACTGGTTTTCTTTTCTAATGAAAAACAAGTACATTTTGTTAATATAATCTGTTTATAAACAATACTTGATAAAATTATGCAAATATACACCTACCTATACTAGTTCATAGCCTTTCATAAAAATGCTACATAGAAAACCGAATATCAATGGCAGTATCGTAGATATTGGTTAGTCTAGGAGAGATACGAGCTCGAGGAATAATGAATAAATAAATACGTCAACTCTCGTTAATCCGAAACTGGAGGGACTCTTAAAATACTACGAATTATCGAATGTTTGAAATATCAAATGGTTCCAATTTGTGAGACAAAATAAATAAAACTTCGAAATTACTAGGTATTGATCAATCAATTATTATTTATCAACTGCTATTCTAAAGCTTTGAAAAAGAATTTGAGAGTGTACATGTACATTCGTAAACATAAATAAACTTATTCAAAATTGGAATTAATAAATGTTTCGAAAGAAATCTGTAATACTGGTTTGCTTCAAAACACATTGCTGCTCAATAACTTTTTTTAAGAGAAAAAGTGCCTGAAATGCGTTTCCATAACATTCGTTTTGTAGACAGAAGCGTTGAAAAGGTATAGAATGAGGATCGTGCTTCCTTAACTGACACCTCTGTTCACGGTTCTGATGTATCGTCCTCATCTTCACCGTTGCTTTTTTCATTCGTATCTGTCACAGTCAAAATTTCGCCTTCGGTTAGTGCACTTGAACAAAGTCAGAAAACGCTGATGTCTACTAATGGTTTTACTGATGATTCTTCATCAATCAATAAGTATTGGAAGATTTTCTTTAAAGAAACCGGATTTTTTGAAGACTCGTGTACGTTGATACAAGTTTGAACTTGTGGCCTATTGAACAAGATAAAACTCAGCCGACGAAGTACATAAGAATGTACTGATTAAGATCGAAATATCAAGAGATTTTGTATAGGGAACTCGTGATAACTATGAATTCGAAAGGTTCGAATTATCGCAAGTTTAAAATAACAAGAGTGGGCTGAATAGATCTTTGAGGTACACCCAAGCTAAAAAGCATTTTGTCACTTCTTATCTCAGCAATCTTTATTATTTGTAAACTTACGAAGGTGGCTTCGAACTTTGTTGAATCGAGGCTTACCTTAAAGATATGGCTCATCATATTGAATTTCATGGGCAGATCAGAAAACAAACCAGTATTGACCATATTTGTATAGAGGAATAAGTAGTTAATATACTCTTATAATTCTTTCGCCTATAGTTATCGATGTAGCAATTTTATCACATGAATTTTATTGGTCAGATACTTAAATCGTTTCGTCTTGTAAATGATCAAGTGATGATGTTTTATATGTAGATCTTGATTTTGTTCAGCAAAGTGGAAGATATGGCTAAGATACTACTGTCAAATAGTTCAACTTACCAACCCTTAAGTTTAATTTACTTTCTCCAATAGAAAATTTGACTGTTTTCAAGTCGTCATTACCCAATATCATTCGAAGTCTCAAAAAAAAAAAAAAAAAGAAGCACTCCGGGAGTGCCGACGGAAGTGAAAACAGAATTGAATTTTCAGTAAATTTTTTAATGTAGGTACAGAAAAATCTTTTAAAATATATTTATGTAGATGTACATATAGAGGAACATCAATGAAACTGATGAGTTTTCATTCACAAGTCCTCAATTCAAGTTGATGTTAAAATCACCACTCAAAATCATTGGGAAATCATCAAATCTCTCCCCAATTTTATCGTGAAGGTATGCAGAAGCGTCTTCAGACTAAATAAATAAATTTTTATTTAAAAACTGTCGTATTGCACTTGAAGACGTAGTCGGTGAATTATAAACCCCTACTGTTATAACTTGCTGTCCATTTCCAGAAAGGCAACGATAAGCACACAAATCGCCGATATCAAAAACATTACTACTAACCATATACTAGTGTAGGTACCCCGTATGCAAATCCATATGATTTGAGCAAAATATGGCAGTTGTATCAGACAAACTTTTACAGATAGCTGCTCCTGCTGCTGGACGATCGTGCCTTCTGAAACTAGCAACTAAATTGAAATCTGGAATATCATATCTATATTTCTTCGTCACCGTTGTGAAATTCTGTTAAAATCAATACATTCAATTTTTTAACGATAAATAGAAAGATTAATATAATTTTCAACAGTTAAAAACACTTATTTTATTTTATTTGCTTCTGAAATGTGCATTTGAGGAAATAAAATAAGTGTTTTTAACTGTTGAAAATTATATTAATCTTTTTATTTATTAGATTAAAAAAACACGTGGAATATCTCTTCTACAAAACTCATTTTTAACGATAGTCGATAGTGTCTACAGATTTTGTAACTGCGCTCGTAAACTTCGACAATAAAATGAAAGGACAATGCATTAAGTTTAGAAACGAAATTAGTGAATACTTGAGTAAAGGTTTTTCAAACTATTTTCATGCAACCATTTCAATTCCATCGATAAATCATCGCGATGAGTTGTTGATCTCTTTTAATTTGTTGTAAAGTTCGAATCATCGACCAGTGCGTCTCCTACTCTGCCATGATTCCAGCTTCACTCACCCACTTCATTGAAATGGTAGTAAAATATTTGGTGCTTTTTATTTTTTCTGCGTTGCATAAATCTTTCTCTGTCCTTCAATTCAATTCCTTTATTTCTTCTCTGTATTTCTCCGAGTCGGTAAGTATACTAGGTAATGTTGCTATTCCATTCCTTTAAGTCATTTAGCAGCTCAAAATTAATGTGTTTCTTAGCTCAATGGTAGAGTCGATGGCTATTAGACTAAGGGTCTCAGGTTCGAATTTCAGCCGTGGTCACAATTTTTGTTTATGTTTTCACTTTAAATAAATAAAAAAACGAAAGTCACTGCTTGGAATCGAACCTGAGACGCTGGGCTATGACGAATTTACATACGAAATACAATGAGCCAAAAAATGGTGTCGGTCGCGAATTCATTGCTTTACCCCCATCGCAAAAGTGCCAAAGGCGCCTAAAGAAGTTTTCACTTCAAAAAAAAAAAAAAAAACGTTCCGGCAATGAGCTATGTTTGATTTTATGCCATTCTCGTTTATGTACGAATTTCATCTACTGCTAACCAATCAAAGACAATCTTTGCAATGATAGTAGGTATCATCTTCTTTGCCATTAAATCCACTTGAGCTGCGGAGAAACTATCATGACAGAAGACATGAAATTGAAAAAGAGCCCATTTGCCTACTGCGAAGTTTATTTGCCTATCTATTCTCCAACTTATGTAGTTTTACCCCAAGGAAAGGCCATAATACTGACCATAACTTATTCTTGTATCTTAAAAGGTCGACCAATTAATCTTTGATTTTCAGAATATCAATTTACCTGAACTTAACTGGCTAATAACTTTGGAATTTTAAATAAGATTCGACCGCTCGACCGGAAAAGGCTTTTGATCAATTATGAAGGTGAATGCTTGGATGATTTTTCAAGTAATAATATACATAAATAAAACTTTTTTCCCAACAGCCTGTTTTGCTAATACTTCAACGCTGTTTAAACGTCAAACCATAAACACCATTATATTAGGGTTCATTCGGAGTACGCTTCTAACTTTACCTTTTCTATATAAATATTTAGCTGGCTCAATCTGAAATAATAAAAAAATTATACCTACAACAACACCCGATGCTTATTTGGGCGAGATTACGAAACCTAAAAGAATCTTTTACCATAACCAAAATTAGCCCCAAAGTCTGAAAATCATCCGCTTGTGGATTAAATAAGGGTGCGCTTGTTAAACATTCAAATTCACCCCATACTCGACATGCAGAAAATCCCAATAATATTTTTCCTTGAATTAACTCTTTTCCTGCTTCAATTTGATACCCGATGCTTGCGAAAACAGGCAACACAAATACAAATATATGATTTACACCTTTGGTCTGTAAGTTTTCTTTGAAAACTCAGAACATAAAATATTCACTCGAGTACCGAATACCGATCTGTCATCATCAATATACGATAGGTAGGTTTCAGTGTTCCAATGATTTGGGCTTCATTTAACCTTGTGTTCATTATTCCAGTTGAAAATAAAACCGGTGTGTGTAGAAGAATTTCAGAGTTAAATGGCATCCTACCAAACCTAATTAGGGAAAAGTTGGAATGCTTTTGCACAAAATACTGAAATATTTTTACCACAACCCGTAGATTGGGTGTGAATTTCATTGTGGGCTCCGTACAGTTGGAATATTTTAACCATTCCGTGAATTCGTCTGGAACTTTTAGTATGCAGACAGCTGGTTGCTGTCAAATTGCAAATGTGAAAAATTGACGTGAATAGAGTGATATTTCAAATTATGGGTTCATCACTGTGTATTAGCATTCGCATAACATAAACGTTACACACTTCATTGGATAACTACAGGGAATGCATATTGCAAAATTAATGTGCATATTGTGGTGTTTGACCTACGTGCGGTTTTGAGTCATAAGAGTTAATTGATTTTGATTTTGATGCAATTATTTTCATGTTATCTATTAACATCAATCAAAATTTGATGTAAATGCTCTCCCTACCGTAACCAATTAGTAAATCGACTTTGTGCAGCATTCTTCGTTACTGAGATTGATTCGTAGGTAAGGACCATTTATTACTCTTCCAAAACAAATGATTTTAAGACGAACGTTATTAAAATGTCTAAAAATATACTTATGCTTACTTTCTTACGATCTTATAGCATTCCAAAATTGAAATTAAATTGATGAAGTCAGGTCGAACAAGCAATTGAATTTAAATATAATGAACAACATTAAATGACTGAAGATAGTTTTATGTGGTATCTCTTCTTTTGAACTAAATACACAGTTTCCATTTGACTGTTTCTCCTCATTTCGACAACAGTGTGAAGTTATTCGGAAAGCAGTGGAGGACAAACTTGGACAAAATGCTGTAAAAGCTTGTTTGTTTTTCAAGTTAAGAGTACAGTGTTATTTAAAACTAGGAAGAGGTAATGTAATGTTTGAGACAGCTTTGGAAGAATCTATGAAACCTTGGGGTACTAGATGGGAGCGAAAGTAGTTGGCGTACGTTTTGTTTTAATGTCCACTGTGAGTTTTTTTCCCACTAGAAGTTAACCTAAGGATTTGCCTTCACATTTCTGGCCCAATTGTGAAGAGTTCAAAATTTTCAAAGCAATTAACTCTATCCGCCGTATTAATAAACGCGGAATAGCTAGGCTAAGGCTTATTCCATGAACTGTATTATCTTTTGCCATAGCATTTTCCACTTAATCCATGGAATAAGACTTAGCCCAGCTATTCCGCGTTTATTAATACGGCGCGCGGTATGAAATATGAATTCAAATACAACCAAATATGATGGTATTTCAGCTCGGTTTATGAACGGTATTCTATATCATGTGACTTTACTTTCTACAACACCATTTTTTTTCTTGTCAACTAGGATTCTGAGTCGTCTATCCAAAGCTTTCGAAAAGATTTGAAGCCATCAAATGAAAACGTTTTTAGATACCATGCAAACATTGCTGAAGCAAAATTAAGACTCTTATAATTTATGCTTTACATTTTGTTCAATTGTTCTGTGTATCTGTATCTAGATTGAGTGTCTAAGCATAGACTAATATTTGATTTAATTGTTGTATCCTTTTTATCTATAATCTTCCACTAATAATTTTTGCAATAAATTAAAGATATCGAACAATAATCAAAACACATTTTTCAGTTATATTCTAGAAATGATACAATATGCCGTGGTAATTGTTGCGTAATGGTTACCATGTCTGCCTGATAACCCAGAGGTTCGTGGTTCGAATACAGAGACAAAATGTTTTCCCACGGGCATCGTCTTTCGCGAGGAATTGGCAAGTCCTCCGTTAGTAAATTCATTGCCATAAAAAGCGCTTTCTCGATTAACCGTTCGGAATCGGAAGAGAATTGTAGGCCCCTATATTCCCTCACAAGTCATGGTTATGAGAAATGCGGTAGGGGTCCTCACTCTGTTGCGCCACCCTATTTACTTTTATTTTATTTTTTGATACAATGTTCCCTATTTTACATCATAGGTACGAATCTTTTTCCTTCATTATGAATCGAATGTAAACCTGATTTGAGTGTTAGATAAGTTGCAGTAAGTAGATGCAGTTTCAATTAGCAGCAAAATTCCAATCAAGGTTCGTATCATAAAATATTGAAAAAGAAAAAAAGAAATGGTGTGTTGTCTGTGAGGATCGGAATTCAATCCTTCATTTTCTGAGAAGTAATACATATCTATAGGCTTTTCTGAACTTTTCAAGGAAAATCGAAACTATTTGAACTTGATAAATATTTTTTATTTAGGAAAAATGGTTTAAACCATTAGACCCTACTCACGTTGTACTACATCAAAACCAGACATCATCTCATCTGTCTTTTATCATCTGACTTCTGTTTTCTGTCATCTGTCCTCAGTCATCTGTCATCAGTCATCTGTAATCTTTCATCTGACTTCATTTATCTATCTTCGATTATCTGGCTGATTACTCAGACCATAAAAAACTTGTATTTGGTACGGATTTTTGAATTTTATTGTCTGTCGTTGTTTCGCAACATAATATTTTATGTTGGGAAATTTTACGAAGAAAAGGGTCGTTTGTGTATGTAATAGGATCTGGTTTTGTTTATAAAATGCCGTTCAAACTATACATTAGTTGAACAGACTTCGTTCGATGGAAGCTGGATGGTCGGATGTAGTTTACGTTCAGACTTATCAAATTAGTCATCCAAATTTATGTCATATATTCCTCCGTCCAACTTCAAAATGTAACGATGGTGAAAACCCGATCATCGTTGCGACACATAGGCATCTTTATTAACAAGAGATAAATATTATCTTCTTCACCCGGCGGGCTGAAACTCCAAAACCATGTCCAATTATTTAAAGCAGAATATCAACATATACCATAGGTAGAATCATTTATCTGCAGTCAACACAAAACAACAAAATATGATTGAACAACCAAAGGGTTGTTGTATACAGTAATGTCTAGACATAGTAATACAAGATACCAAATGCGTAGGGAACGATTTGCCATAAGCATTCGTTGTCGTCTAGTCAGCTTGCGTTCAACGGGTAATGCAATGTGGTGCAAGTAAGGACATGTTGACAACGTAGGTATGATCAGTTTCATACGATAGCAACAGGGGTAGGTGAGCGTAAATGTGCAAAGGCAAGCAAAAAGAAGTAGAGAATGCATGATCAGTGGGATTCAGTATATACAAAAGGGGTAGATTAGCTTTGATATGGAAAGGCGAGCTAGTAACAGTTCGTAGTGTACGTAATTAGTAATTACGTTAAGGAGGACATATAATTGGACTGGTGAGTAAAGGATTCAAGTCAGTTGATATCGGGCGTCGGGAGAAGTCGATACGTGGTTCGCTACAGTATAAGCTGGTAGTTTAGTTCGTTCTTACAAAAATTTTAACAAATATTTGAAAACCATCCAACAAGTTGGTCGAGCGGTCGTCTGAGGATTCACACTATCAAACATTGATCGTTCAAGCCAAATTCTGTCCAACTAATTGTATAGTCTGAACGTTCCTTAAAACACGAATTACATTGATATCTTATGCCAATTTGCACTTGCACTTGTACCCAAACTTAGTTTGAGCGAATCACTTCTCATAGTTTTAGACTATCAAACCTATACCTGACTCGCTAGTCCTTGAAACGTCAAATTGTTTTAACTTTCACACATTGCATTTTCGAAGCGCGGGAAGAGAAGCCAATAGGAATACCAAGGGACAGAGGCTATTCAAGGTAAAGAGGAGTAAGTTTCTTAAGCAAATATTAAATTGATTGCCACCTGGAACAATACCTGCTGATCCCCCAGAGCTATTTGCCTGTGATCTACCTACCAAGATCTCCGGACACCTGCTGTTTCTACCTACCAGGGTCTTCGGACGCCTGCCGTTTCTACCTACCAGGGTCTTCGAACGCCCGCCGTTTCCACCTGCTAGGGTCCTCAGACGCCTAAGCGTTTCGCCTTACCTTCGGCTACCTATAGGGTGAATGGCCACAAGTGATTGTGCCGCTAGAGGTAGTAACCATATCTTACTTGATAATTACTAATTACTTTTCTCCCATAGCAAATACGAAACTAAGAGTACCTAGGCCAAGGCAGCTATAGCCTGCCAGGAGCCCTAGAAATTGCGGAGACTATACAGACCACGATACGGTAGCTGATAAACCTGAATTGCAACAACAAACGATACCTGAAATATACTAACCTTTGTTTGTAAATTATAATAGTAAATAAGACAGTTCCTAATCAAAGAGAGTTTCTGACCTTGTGAAATTTAGAATGTTTTTATTCACTAAGCCCTGGCCCGCCGTGAGTATTACCCCGGCTGAGAAACTTAAAGCAAGTCACAATCTTCCTCACGACCAGTAGAGTATTTTACTTTTATATACTTTTTTCTCTAAAACTGAAGTTGGGTAAGTTCTATGAATTTTATTGCGTAACTTCTGGATAAAAATCAGCCCGAACGAGGTAGCCGCTCAAACGGACATTGTCGCAACGTGAGAGGAAAAAGGAAAAACAGCTGCATTAAGCTGTCAGAAATTCCACAAATAAAACACTTCAACGCCGTTTGCCTGGTATGTTAATAATGTCGGAAAAAATACCGAAAAGCTTTTCGAAGAATACCTCTCAGCAAAAACTCCGAATCGTATAGATTCGGAGAATTTTTCTCCCCAAACAGATACCTCGATAGGGCCGAATGCTTTTTTATCTGGTAGTCCGAATATTTACCTTAATTTTAATCGAGTTAAAAGTGAAAATACCAAAATATTCGTGTTTAAAGACTTCATTAATGTTTTAAATTGAAGCTGAGACCAATCAGTGAAGATGCTAGATACTCCCCAAACAGATAAATTTCTTTTGAAACAATTATTTAACCTAATATCACATCATCAAATTTGTTTAACGTTAGTCTTAATTAGTGCCAATCAGAAGTGCAAAACTTTGCAATAGTTTTCTCCAAAGGTTAAATTAATCACTTGAAATCTTTTTATATTCATCCATCCCTCTGCCACTAGTGTTGTTTCTCTCTACATTTTTTTATTTAGGTTATGATTTCCAGGCAAAGTTCCCCGTGGAACGCCGTAAATTGCAAAAAAAGTTCCTTTTTGATGATACTTAGTTAAAGTCATAAATTAAGTTTTAGTTTGTGTCACTCTAGGGGTTTTGTCCGTGTCCCAAAACGAAAAAGTGATTTAGTGTTTACACTGCATACCCAACTAACTTGTAAAAAGTACTCGACGAGTTTTGTTTTGCTTTTTAAAGCAAAGTTTCCTCTAATGCGTTTTTTGAAAGAGCCCCAACTAGACATCTGAATAATGCCGCTTTTGTAATTAAAAATATTTTTATGTTTTGAACCAAAAAAAAAAAAAAAACAAAACAGGAAAATTAAAACCGCACAACCCTTTATTCTTTGGTTATTAAAATTGAGTGAGTGTATGTGTCTTTAACAAAATAATCTTCCGAATGTCATATGAAAATACGTTGGGTCCATCACCCATAAATCATCAGTTTTACTTCACCATAAAGCTGGAAACGCGCTGGAATAATACGTATTCAAAAGTCATATGAATAATGAATAGTGCATTGATACCTAGAGGTGACAACTCAAATCAGGTTGGGGAGATGTGAGGAGACAAGTTGATGATATTTCAATGTGATATTTAAGTTCATAGTCGAATTCATTTTTTAAATGGATTCCTCACTTTGTGACTGCAAATCCTCGGGAAAAGATTTACATTCGAAAATTTACGAGCGTGGGGAAGGTCCTCGTGTATTTATATCAAAGTTTATTTTCGCATTGCACATTCTTGAGATTGCCAGTCATCGTGGAAGTTGATGGAAGATGCAATTTCCTATATTAGCGATTAAATTATTCCTTTAAAAATTCACGAACTCATCGTTGCAGTTTTAAAAAAGTGAGCGCTTCCTTTTTTATGGCTGTGGTTACAGTTGCATTGTCAAGTTGCAATCCAGTCATTGCTGGAGTTTTTGCTTCACATTTTTAAAAACCCGAAAAAAAAAATTAGTTACAAGGTTTTAGGCACAAATTAAAACCAAATAAGTGTAAAAGTAAAGAATAAAAACTCAGAAGACCGCCGCGTCGCGTCGACAATACCAAGGTGTGTATTTGTTTCCCTATAGTCTTTTAAACCCCAGAGGTGCTTAGGTTCTAAGAACCGTTGGCTAAAAAAAATCCTGCAAGGTTCAACTCAGCAAAATTCAAAGAAATAACCATAATCAGCAACTCACTTGTCTACATCGGCGTCTAGTCGGGGAGGAATCGAATTAAATTGCATTCTTTAATATAATTTCTTTAGAACTTCGGCTTTTCAGTGACTCTTCGGTGATCTCAGGACTTATTATGTAAATGTGCCTTACTAGTCACCGGATTAACTCCTAAAGGAAGATTGCAGACGATTTACATTTTTACATCTGATGTTTGGATCAATAATTTTTGATTGATTAATTTGATTGAAACAACTAAATGGATTTGAATAAAATCGTCACTCGGCGAATATGCTAATATTTTATAGATTTTTCATTCAACGTATATGTGGAAGAGAACAACAGCAAAAACAATGTTTAAGAGTAATAAGCAAGTGAGTAGAACAAGACTTACTACAAGCAGTGCATGAAACATCGTTCAACAGGCGTAATGCTATTGACATTAACACTTAAGGCAAATCTACGAGTACTTCGCAAGTACCTAAATAATAACTAGGTGGACAGCGACACTGTTGACAAAGGACATGAGGCCGACACACCACAAGAGACACAACTCAAGACAGAATCTTCAGATAACAAATGGTTACTGTCAACTCAACTCGACTTTATTATGTTGAGGGAAACGTTTTTTTCTTTCTTTGGACATGTGAAGGAATCATTTCCCAAATGTATGAACATTGTGGCTGGAAACACAAAGTATAAGCAGTAAGCACTCTATTCGATGTGGACCATCAGTAATAAAAATGGTGGACTACTCTTCTTTAGTATTTCAGATAAACCAAACGAAGTTAGGAGTTTGGGTAATTTTGTCGATCCTCGTAAATAAAATGAGCTTCTAGTCTTTGGAAATCGTTTATTTGTTATTCTCCGCACGAATTGAAAGCTCAACGTATAAATATTAGCCAGGTATAGCAAATATGTCGAAGAAGTAACTGTTCAGTGGATGAGTGGATCATGTTTTTAAATGTGTAAATAGATTACAATCTTAAAGTTATGCTCAGAAAAAACCAGATCTGAAAAATTGGAAAATATTTCATTGACCGCCCACTTAAGTGATATTAAAATTGGTTCGTTCATACTGCAATTAATTCTGTTCATCTCAACTCTTTGAGTTTTATCCGTAAACAATTTTTGGAGAGCATTGGAGATGACATCTGCTAGTCTGAGGTTTGATCTTGTGACAACGACACGAATACAGAAACAAGAGTAAATGTGACAAAACCATCAATTCATTTTCGTCTCATAAATCCTATCATTTAGTTAGAATTTTTTTTTTTCTTAAAAGAAAAGGAGGAATATGCTAGTCCGTGGAACTCAGACCTTATTTTCCGGTTCATTGTACTACCTGGGTAGCAGTCTTCCCTTTTTTGTGGTGCAGTAGATGGAACTAATGTGGTTGTAATTTCACATATAACCACATGGGCAGATGAAACTGGGAGGCTGAAAGAAAGTAGATGCCCAAAGCGGGTTATTTAGCTAGCATCCTAAAAATAGAATATGGTTAGCTCAGCAAATCGTCAATTCAATTGCAGAAGCACGCTTGAAATACTAACTAAGCATGTTTTGAAGAAATCGTAAAAAACAATGAAACCCGCCAGAACCTCGAATGTACTGTAAAATATTTTAGACTTTTTTCTTTTCTACAAAGTGTTTAGAAAAACATATGCAAGTCCACTGAAAGTGCCAAGAGGCATCAGTTCTATTATTTATTTTTTGTACTATAAACGACTTTCTTGTCTTAATTGCACTCGCAAATGTTCAATAAGCTCTGATTTTCCTTGGTTTTTTGAATAAATAATGTTTTTGTTGAATTTTTTTGACTAAAAAGATGCTGCGCTTCAACTGACGAAATGAAACCTTGAATTCCAGAAAAGACACCTTAATCTTACAATTTAAAAAAGGGGATTGAATTCTAAAGAAGTGGGTACGACTTGTGACTTGTGACCCAATAGAGTCTGTTGCTATGCTGTGTGCCAAGAACCCTTAGCTCTTCGCAACAGCAAGAAACAAGCTTTGATTTGTCAAGAGTGGCAGTAGTCGCTTTTAATGCTGCTTGGCTATCAATGAAAAAGTTCATATCAGCGCATGTGATGGCGCATTTATGGGTTCCAGTTTTACAACGTTTGTAACTGCCAAGATTTCAGCTTTGAAGATAGTGCTGTGATTTGGAGGTTTATAGGAACTTGCTAGATTGAGGCTTTCTGGAAAGAAACCTGCACCTGTTCCAAATTTCATTTTCGAGCATTCGCGTCGGTATGAATTGATATAGACGTCTCGTTTTTGTAAGGTGTTTCATTATCCCAATCCTGTCTATTTGGGGAAGCTGGTTGAGAAGGATTTTTTAAATTCCAGATATGGAATTATGTAATCCGTGCAGGTATTGTTGTCTGCGTTTCGTGATAAAATCTGTGCATGTCCTGTTTGGCTGGGTTTTCAAACATTACACTGATTCAGCCAAAGTGCGCTGTTTTCCTATAGCTTAGAGATCAATGGGTGTGAGATAGAGGATTATTTCCAAGCTCGAGGTTGGTGTAGTTCTCGTTGCACCTGTTACACAAATGAAGGCTGTTCTTTGTACTTTGGCGCCTTCTACCAGATCAAATGGTCATAAGATAGAATATGTCTGACACAGTATACATTCACATGGTAATTTTAGGATTTGGTCCCCGCAGCTTTTGTCAAAAATCATGTTATACGAATACAGTGCTATCATGGCTTTTTTGTATATTTCTCGTAAGTTGGGACCCCATTTCAGTTTTTTCTGTCTAAGATTACTCCCAAGTACCTGGTTTGATCAGAGATTTTAAGTGGAATTCTATATAGTCTTGGCATCTCAAAGATAGGTAGTTTTCTTCTATTTGTGAAGAGTACCAAATTTGTTTTGAGGGAGTTAACTGCAAGGCCGCACCAATAGCAGACCTTGGTTAGTGCATTATTCAATTGCTCGCTAATAGTGGTAGGAAATTTTCCAACTAACAGAATTTAAACCAGGACATGAGTTCCGCTGAAGGATTTTGCAAACCCTCTAAAAGTTGAAGAAATGCAAATGTAATTTCTGTTCAAGTGCATTTTAAAAAACCTGACTGTTAAGCTTACACTTTTTATAAACACCTGTAGAACTTGAAAGAGACTTTTATCGAAACTTTATGGCTGGGTTTCCAGATCCAAAACCTGGTGCCAGTATTTGCATAGAGAGTGAGAGGCTGCACACGTTTTAAAGTAATCAACATCATCCAAGCGGAGATGAACGCTATATGTTGGATGCTGTCATCAGGCAAACTGACATTAACTAGCTGTGTACGTTTATTTGCAACCTTAGTACGCTTTTGGTACACTTTCAAATGTCTAAATGCATTTTTTAACGAAGATAAGTCCGTTGATATGAAGAAGGTGAAATAAAGGTCATTTGAAGTTTTATTACGAAAGTTGATGAATGTGTTATTTTTTATTTTATTTTATGAAATTGGGTTTGAGAGTTGAAATTGGAAATTTGAGTTCATAGATTTTCAAAGAAAGATAAATCAAAAAACACTATCATTTTTGCTTAACATGTTGCTAAGAATAGGTAAACAGGAAAGAAGAAGTAGGCAGCAAGAGACAAGAGTCTTCTCAACTCCTTAGGTACTTTGAAATCGATGACTTCCCTGAATGCGGTTGGAAAGCTAAACTTAACTTAATTGCTTCATGCCAGTGATCCGCTGCGTGGGGAACGCTGCGTTGACCTTATAATATTTGATTCAAAGACTTACTGAGTCAGCTGACCTTTTGGTTGGAGCTCTTAGAACCATGTTTTTGACTTAATAGTAACTAAAATATAAATTAAATATATTTTTGACTTCTTTGTTCCTGCTAAGGAGTCTTTGTCATCTTTTGTCGAATTGCAAGTTGTGTTAGCGATACGCCAATAGATTTTTTTTTACTTTTATTCTTTTTTCGACATTGATGTGTGTTAATTTATTAATGACAATGAGGTATTGCAAGTTTAAGTCAGAAAAGCCTATGTTTCAAGAGCCATAAACCAGTATACACTAAAATCAAAACACTAATGAATAGAACTTTTTTTCAATTTTAAAAAAAATTCAGATGAGCAATCTGCCCGTAGGGAACCGCTTACAACTCAGAATGCGTCGGCAAACTTTAAATTTTTGGATTCTCCCTTTCTATAGCCAATCAATAAATGGAGCTTTCTCGCCCCTTCACCCACTTCTTCTTCATTTCAACCCTAAAAATTAAATCACCATCAATAAATAGTTCATCCCCCTTTTCAGTCTCGTGGCAGGAGATATAAGGTAGCAGAATATTATGTTTGCAACAATTTTTACTTTTAAAGCGTTTATAGATCGTTAAAATATTTTGGATACAGTTCCAGATTCAAAGTCACGGAAGTCACATTAGGGCATAAGTCGAACTACATATGTGGTCCATGTGAGTAAGTCTCACACGAACAACTTATAAACTGAAATGAATTGACACCTGAAATTTGCAAAACAACATAAAAATGAAACTCAAATAATAAGTTTATATCCAAAATATTCCTAAAATAACAGCAGCATGAAAATGTTGCACTCACCCCCAAATACATATTGAGATGAGTTCCTTCAGATGAAACTTCAATATAAGCTTAAGCTGACTATTAAATTGGTTATTGGTATTATTCATTATTTATGGTCGACTTAACCATTTTAGTCATCTCTAAGTCTGATTATTGGCAAGACCCAATAACAAAAATGTTTATGTAAGCAAAATTTATTCAGCATTATCTTCCAACACATTCACAATTTTTCGATATGAATTTCCTTATCATAAGCTAACGCATTAGTAGAATATGGCAGCAAGTAAATGTTCAGTTGATGGTGAACATTCATAGAATTGTCATTGATACTTTTGTTATCTAAACTGTATCCCTCATTAAGCATTTATTGAGTAGTTGTGTCGAAAATGTGTAAAGACAAAGGAAAAGGACAAAGCAGAAACTTTACCAATTCGATATAATTCCCAGGGATACATTTAAACAATTTATTCACACAAAGCTTCATTCGGATAGTTCGTACGTATCTGCAAACAGATTTCGAATAAATATTCCCAAAGTGATTTTGGATACGAGCTCAGCATAAATTTATAAATTTCAGATGGGTCCAATGTGATTTTAATTTCTGCCAGACAAAGAAGATAATTGAAAACGAGCAATACTTTTTTGAATTAAAAGTCAGCAACACAATGGTGGCTTTGTTCGAAAAAGGCTAAAAGTAATTGGCAAATAACATCGACCATGTAAATTTCAATTAATTGTGGAGGATGGTGCCCATGGCGTAGTGATTTAGCAAGTCTGCATGTAATGTGGGAGGTTCGTGGTTCGAATTTCAACAGAAACCAAAAAATGTTTTTCACTGGTATCCCTTTTTGGGAGAATTGGAAAGTCCTCCGTATCAATTTTCATGAAAAGCGCTTCCTGGATTAGCCGTTCGGTGTCGGCAGAAAATTCTAGGTCCCCTGCATTCCTTCACAAGTCAATGGTTGTGGGGCTTCTCGCTCTCTTTTTCCACCCTATAAATGTGTGTATGTTGCTATAAGGTGCTTCATTATTCATAGAGCCTATTATAGTGAAATTTTTTTTAATTCACGCTGCAGGTCGCCGAGGTCGGCGAAGAACTCAACTACAATTGTGATGCCAAAAAAGGCTTTCGACAAGGTTATAAATTGTCATTCGGTTTTTTGAATAGATTTTACAAAACTCAAATTTCAACACCAGAGTCTGTACAATTACGCGCTTACTCAGACAATATTGACGTCATGAGAAGAAGGAAGCGTTATGTCAGGGGTAGTTTTGGGAGCATTGAAGAAGATGCGGAAAAAATAAGTGTAATGGTTAATGAGGGAAGAACTTAGCATATGTTGCCTTCAAAGAAAGTCAGAGATCATCGAAGAATACGAAAAAAAAACGACAAAACTTTCAGGTGGTACAGGACTTCGTCTTCCTAGCGTCCCTTAAAGACACGGAAAATAAAACAAGTGCGGAAATCAAACGTCAAATTAATCTTGTAAACCTCCGCCTCTAAGAAAGATCAGCAGAAGTGATCTTTCCAGATTCTCAGTAGCGACTGTGACTCTATAACTATGTTTCCCTGCTGGTCTTCACAGGCTTGAGTTCGGGGCTTGCCACCCAGGCAGGATCTTCTTACATTTCCGTAAGACTTCCGAATCTCGTTCCTGTCATGGCACCTCTCAATTTCCTCAAATGAGCGCTTCTCATGCTGCTTCTTTTTCTTTTTGAGAATTCGGTGTTCTTCCCTTCTTTTCTTCTTGTAAATCTCGTTATACTGATCGTAATCAGCCCTCGTTCGTTCATCGAAACATGGGTTTCGTTTTGGTGGCCGAGTGAAACCCAGAACCTCAGAGACAGCGTTTCTGATGGCTTCTTGGCATTGCCACTGGTCTTCAATACTTAATGCTGACATCATGGGATTCAAGGATAATTGAAAGGATACTCAATTGGAAAAGGCATTGGCAATCTCTTGCGATTGTAGCTTTCCGACGTCATATCTCTTAACAGCGTTAGCTCGTAAGAATCGTGAGCAAGATATCCTCATTCGTTGGCTACAACAAGGTAGTGGTCCGAGTCAAAGTTGGCCCCTCGGAAAGTTTGGACGTCTAGCAAACTGGAAGAGTGCCTTGCGTCGATAGCAACTTGGTCAATTTGGTTGACGGTTGATTGATCTGGAGATCGCCAAGTTCCTTAATGGATTTTGAGATTCGGGAAGCGTGTACTGCTTACAACCAGATTTAGTCCCGCAGCAAAATCGATTAGCCTCAGTCTTTTTCCGAAGGTTTTGTCATGGAGGCTATGCTTACCGATTGTATTTCCAAAGATGTTCTCCTTCCATAGTTTTGCGTTAAGATCGCCAAGAATGATTTTCACGTCTTGTCTAGGGCACTGATCATATGTTTCTTTGAGGAGCTCGTAGAAACAGTCTTTGGAATCTTCGTCTTTTTCTTCTGTGGTGGCGTGGGCGCATATAAGGCTAATGTGGAATTTATCCCTGATGCGGATGGTTATTATACGCTCATTAACTGGAATTTCACTAATGACCTTATCCCTGAGTCTCCGTCTAACGACAAATCCGCACCCAAATAAGCGCTGTTTCTGTTGTCTGTAGCAGTCGCTATAGTAGATGTCAGAGTTTTTCATCTTCTTTATGCCCGACCCACTCCATCACACTTCTTGGATGGCAGTTATGTCTCTGTCCGCTAATTCTCCAGCTGCACGTAATTTGTTAGGAGATCTTACGTTCCAAATGCAGATCCGGAGGTCTTCGTCCTTCTTATGTCAACTTTGTAATCATCATCGTTATCCAAAGCTTTTGGGTGTTCTGGAACTAGTTGTTTTTTCCGTGGTTGGGAAAAAAATCCTCAAAATCTTGTTAGAAACCAAAGGTGTTTTCAAGGTATTTCGGTTCCAATTTGAAAACAAATCAAAAGTGAAAATGTTTGAAAAATTATTCCAACTCTCCTTTTGCATCGCAAATGCAGAACCAAAATTTTGTTTAGCAAAACCTTTTTTGCCGCACTGTAGGCGATGAACCATTGAAATGAAAACTGGCTCCAAGTTGAGTTGTTGCAAAACCACTATTTTGACAAGCACCCCAAGTATGATGCATGTTTGTTTTGAAATCAGACGACGCCGACGTGTTTCTGTTCAAGCGTTCAAACCAAATGAATGCTATGCTCTTATGCACTCTCATTCGGTATGCACAGTGTTTTCAAAAATAGCATCGTACACAGACGATTGTGTAGCAAAGGTGAATCTCCTACACAGACTTCTTCTACCCTTTGCCATAGATACTTTTCATCCACAACGAATAACGTTCTATTACATAGTAGAACCTCGAGCGTAACTAGCTTCTGACGTACGTATTTACACGCAAATGTTACTCAAATTCTCAGTACTCCAATCCTCTGACGTCTACAAAGAAAGAAATATTAAACAAAATACATAAGTTCAGTTCGTTGAGGCAATCCTTTTTGCCATGAATTAGCCTCAGTTAGTATAAATGGCTGCCAACAAGATGTTAAAGTTCAACCCTAATAAGGCTAACTGCATTCAAAGGAAAAACAAACAAAACTTGGTGTAAACCTTTTTCCCTGTTACGGTTAATCCTCATTCAATTTTAAAGCTAATTAATTGAGTTTGAAAGTTTTCTATGATATTTCCTTGCAAATTAAATCTAGTTTACTTTAATTGGCGGAGTTGGAGTCCTTAATTTGGAGCCAGTACATACAACACCAGTACGAAGAATCTTAAAAATTGGATTCATAATTCGATTATTCTTTTATGGAATTCCATTACAATGGACTCCAGGACTCCTGCTTTAGTTTTTAAGTCAAGATGCCTTTGCAATTCCTCATCGCTGAAAGGCCACCCCTCGTTACTCTTAGTTGTTGAAATTTAAGCCCGACGGATTAAATTATAATTGATGAATATATGACTTGGGGGAATTTTTCGAAATACCAAGAGAAACTTTTCCTATTCTGATGAAGTGATTGGTGAACGGTTTTCTCGGATATTGTTCTTTTTTCGTTCTTTTGAAACAATGTGGGGAGTGGGGCAGGTCGAAGAGTCCTTTTTTTGCACAGAGTATTTTTATAGGTATGCCTTTATACACAACATTGGGATGGAATTTCGGTGTTTGTACATTTTTATGGGGCACATACCGAAGGCTGTGATGAGCTTTTGACAGGAAAGAGTGTTAAAAATACTCATGATGGAAACGTTTTATGGACCCGTTTGATGTTTTGTTCGTATGAAATGGATTTCTCATTGAATATGATACGATGATTTAAAATGGATAAAATTTTTGATGAATGGCAAATGTAAAAAATTCATCTCGCAGATGGTACTCGACTGGAAAAATTATGGCACCATTGATTTCAATCGATGAGGCGTCTTCCTTTAGACTGATTCATTATAATCTATTTGAATTTATTTATGCTCTTGATTCATTCCCAAATTATTCGGATTTATCATTTGGTTTTGTTCAAAGTTTTGAAGGGATGAATACAAAATTTGATGGCGTAGAATTTTTTTTGTTATTGTAGAGATTGATGATGCACGATTTTTGGAAAATTCTATTAGGTAATCACGCTTCAACACTTTTTTATTGTTTTGAGTGGTGAAATTTTTATTTACCCGGGAAAGTTTTTCGGAGGTTTGTATTTGTTCAGTCGATGGGAAAAAAGGTCTATTTGAATTCCGGTTTGAATGTACTTTAACTGACCCCAGACATGTTTGGCGAGAGATGGGCGAATCCAAAATTAAACAAACTCTGTAGGTGCTTATTCAAAGGATATATTTTATTTACGCGAATTCACTGAAAACGTAGAAGTCATTTCATAGAAGTCATGTGAGGAATGCAATGTTTGCATACCACACAAGCGGATCACTTATTTGAAGCTGATGATGGTGCAAATATTTGGTTCAAATTGCAGTGAAACTACACGGTGAGAACAAATTTCCGATGAAAATATCAGCCTCGTTAGAAGAATCCAAAATTAAATTGAATATTTTTATGCACCGTGCTTTGCATACGGTGCTTCAAAAGCTCAAAACGGATGAGGTTGGTTAGGAAAAGAATGAAATCGTATGAGAGAAGGGTTTATCCCTTTCCATTCAGGTGGGAGGAACAATTTTATAAGCAATCGACTTAACTTAATTTAACTAAATATTTATTCAAACACAGCCAGGCCCCTCATTGTTTTTAATGCCGTTGTGATTAACTGGCAATAGAAAGTCATCTCTTTTTCTGATAAGCCAGCAAGTAGGAGTCAACACAACACAAAGTTGTTTTTCGGGGTTTGCATGCTTAGATCTTTAAAACCACGCATTGGATTTTGATGCAGTTTATTTTTTCTTTAAAAAGATAAAGTGATCGAAGAAATAAGTTTATAAGCATGTTTCATTCCCATTTTCCCACGGTAATTGTTAGCAGGCCACCCCTGTGTCCTGTAGAAATTCATGTATATCCACCACATCCAACTTCACACGTCAAAAGTTACACGTCACCAATTGTACCTAACTTCACTACATAAAATTTCATGTGGCCATTTGCGTTTTTTCTCCAATCGTGTTGAGGTTAATTCACTTAAATTCAACTTATCATTGTAAATTGATCATTTCGTTTTGCTTTTTCATTTGCGCTTTTTCAAGTCGTAAAAATTCATTATTAAAGTATTAAAGTCAATTCATTCATTACAAACGTTGAAAAACTACCTACTTACTAGTGTTGAAAAACTTGGTTAATGGACCCAGACATGTAAGATCTATAACATATCATTTATTGTAATATAACTAAACAACTTTATCCAATAAAGGTTTTTGTAACTAATTCCAACCGAATTATTGAGTTGAGTTTTCGTTAACAAAAAGTCTGGCTGTTGGCTGCTTGTGCCAACAATTTACAAAAACATTTGGAACATTTATGATGTCATCATCACGGAAAAGTACTACAAAAGCGGGAACTTCAACTAAATCGTTGAAGATACAAAAGGCAAAGGCACCGAAGTCAACGACATCAGGAGATTTCAACTGTTATGCCTGCGATGGACCGGATTGTGCTGAGACCATGGTCCAATGTGACGAATGTGACGCCTGGTGCCATTTCAACTGCGCTGGTGTGGACAGCCTAATCGCCAATCAAGACTGGCTCTGCGCCAAATGTTCTTCAGGTAAGGTACCTTATTCTAAGTTTTCCGAAATGAATCCCGTAGCTGCTGTATGTTTCGCCACAACCTCAAATGAAGGTGCGACACGTGCAACACTTGCCAATATTTCTAACCCTACTTTTGATACAAACCTTTCGAATACTATAACTACTGCGCCAAATTCTCAACGCGATTATAATCTTGCCACATTGCCAATCGTTACCACTAGTGTTTTACCATCTGCTATGCACGAAAACGTAAGTGCGATCGCAACAAATTCTTTAAATACAATTTCGTCATGTACACCGACTAATACGCTCAGTGTCGCTTCTGTGAGCTCAATCCAAGCTACCATCGCGCATTTGCCCTCATCAACCGGTCCACCCACTATCGTTTCGAGCAGTTTAGGTGTACTTTCATCAGAAACACATCAAAACGAAGATGTTGCCTTTTTGAGTGCGACAAGTAATACGTTGCCATTTTCGTCGTTAGCCACGGTCTATTCGTCCTACAATATGCCGAGTGCCATCAATTTATATTCGTCTGGGACAATCAGGAAATCGTTTCAAGACACGAATACTTTCCCGTCGACCGCTACTGTTAGCGCATTGACTTCTACGAAGATACACAGTTCAAGTGCTGCTACACCTGGTACCAGAAGGACATCCGTGTGTTCTAAGCGCACCACGTCCTCTCATGGAAGGCAGATTCGAATGGAACTTCAACGACTGGAAGAAGAGAAGGAGCTTAAGGAGAAAAGAGACAAGGACTATTTAAATAAAAAATATCAGTTGCTGAGTCAGTTGTCACAGCATTCGTCAGACGAAGAGGATGGAAATTCATCAGTTGCAAGTGTCAACGTAAACAATTGGTTAACACATCAAGCACAGCAAATGCAGCAACCAGCTACTTCGCAGAATGTTTTGCCTGTCTGTCAGATAAACGACAGAACCTGTTTTACGACCGAAGGCGCTTCTATTCAACAACAGAATGCACATCCAGTCGCCGTGCAACAACAACACCTGCATATAGCTTCTTCACAGCAACGAAGTTCGCATCCGATTTCTACGCAACAACAACAACAACAACGTATGCATACAGTTTCTTCACAGCAACACCACCGGCATCAAACTTCTATGCAACAACAACAGCGCATGCATATATCTTCTTCACAGCACCAGAGTTTGCATCCGACTTCGACGCAACAACAACAACAACAGCGTATACTTGGAGATAGTATTCCGAATCACCAGCTGTCGTTCGAATTGCAACAACAACCTAGGTTTACGACGAGGTACCCACTGTTCTTTTCAGAACAACAAAATGAAAACGAGATTCCGCAAACATTTTCGTCCGCTTTACTCAACCAGTCACAACAGGCGATCGGAGAGTCAACACCTTCTTCCAGATTGACTAGAAGCCAAATTGCTGCACGTCAACTTATATCTCGAGATCTACAAAGCTTCTCAGGTAATGCTGAGGAATGGCCGGTCTTCATATCCAACTACATAAGAAGCACCAATTTGTGCGGATTTACAGAAGAGGAGAATCTTTTGCGTTTACAAAAATCGCTTAAGGGAGACGCATTAAACGCGGTAAGAAGCATTCTCGTTCAGCCACAATGCGTTGGCCAGATAATCAAAGCTTTGCAAACTAAATTTGGAAGACCTCAAGTCATCATTCAAGCCGTTCTCAAGAAGATTCAAGCCACTCCAGCGCCAAAGGAAGGAGATTTTGAAAGTATTGTTGATTTTTCCCTTGCTGTGCAAAATTATTGTGCCACTATAGAAGTTTCAGGGCAAACCATTTATCTTCAGCATCCATCACTTCTGCAAGAGCTGGAAAATAAGTTGCCTCATGATATTCGACTGAACTGGGCGTCACATAAGTGCCTGTTAATGGACTGCAATCTTTTGCACTTTAATGAATGGTTAATGCGACTCGCCGATGCCGTTAGTTGTGTTGTTCCACCTCTGAGTTCTGGTCCGGTATCGAAGACAAAACAACCCAGTCGGATCACGAAAGGTAAAGGTTTCGTCAACGCTCACAACCACTTTCAAACGCCAAATCAAAAACCTATCGCCCCAGCTAACATTATTTGTTGCATATGCAAGGGAAGTTGTAGTACGGTCGAACAATGCGAACGTTTTCAAGGTTTCAATAGAAATCTGAGATGGTCCGCCGTAAGAGAGCAACATTTGTGCCGACGTTGTTTGAGCAAACATCCAAAAGATAAGTGCAGGTCAACATCGAAGTGTGGTATCGACAATTGTACTTTTA
Source organism: Melanostoma mellinum (assembly GCA_914767635.1). NCBI lineage: Eukaryota > Metazoa > Arthropoda > Insecta > Diptera > Syrphidae > Melanostoma > Melanostoma mellinum. The sequence continues at coordinate 5,615,801 of OU612059.1, forward strand.
ACCACCACAGGCTCCTGCACGGCTATGCCTATCGCGAAAGCACAAGTCAAGGTGCTGATGCAAATGTTTCTGTTCACCAACAAAGGAGTGCAAAAGAAGAGTGTCCCAAGTCGCTTTTTCGGATCGTACCTGTAAGATTGTTTGGCAACGACACCACTATCAAAACGTTCGCCTTTATCGACGATGGATCGTCGGTAACGTTATTAGACGAAGAACTTGCCAACCAACTGAAATTAAAAGGTAAACCTCAACCTTTACGTCTCAAATGGACTGGCGACACATGTCGACTTGAAAACGACTCGCACGTACTTCAACTTCAGATATCAGGAATTCAAAAAGGATCCGAAAAATATTCGCTGACAGACGTTCATACGGTGAAAAGTCTTAGCCTACCTAAACAGACCCTAGACACCACAACGTTACAAAGGCGCTACGAACATCTTCAGGGAGCAACCATCGACTCCTATGATAATGTCACACCTCGCTTATTAATAGGTCTTAACAACACCAAGTTGGGACTACCGCTAAGTTGTAAGGAAGGTGACATCGACGAACCTGTGGCGACCAAAACTCGTCTCGGATGGGTTGTTCATGGCAACCTATCTCGTAGGCAACAAGGTCCTAAACGTCGAGAAGGCTACAATGGTTGTTTTCACATATGCGATTGTGACAATGAGAACCTGGAGCGCCTGATAAGTGAATTTATCATCAGCGAAAACTTCGGAGCGTCAAATCCAGGAAAAGAGTTTCTGTCTAAGGAGGATCAGCGAGCTATAGACTTATTGAACACCTACACCGTACGAGCGAATGGCCGTTTTGAAACGTCGTTGTTGTGGAAATACGATACCTTCCAGATGCCTGACAGCTATCCAATGGCTGAACGAAGATTAGCATGCCTCCATAGGAGAATGAAGCGAGAACCGGAGTTAGCCGAGGCCATCAACCAAAAAATAAACGAATATCTCAACAAAGGATATGCAAGTAAGTTGTCCTATGAAGAACTACGGGCGGTAAATGTTCGTTCCTGGTACTTGCCTATATTCCCTGTGTTCAACCCAAACAAACCGGGTAAGATGCGACTCGTTTGGGACGCGGCAGCGAAGGTGCAGGGCGTATCACTCAATTCGTTTCTCCTCAAAGGGCCAGACCAATTGACATCACTGGTATCGGTAATCTTTAAATTCCGAGAGAACCAAATAGCCATATGCGGCGATATAATGGAGATGTTCCATCAGATCAACATAAGGAAAGAAGACCAACCTTGTCAGAGGTTCTTATGGAGTCGCAGCTCTGACGAAACGCCCGTTGTCTACCAAATGAAGGTCATGACCTTTGGCGCTAGCTGCTCACCGTGCTGTGCCCAATTCACAAAGAATAGAAATGCCGACGACTTCGTCAAAACGTTCCCACGAGCAGTTAGATCGATACAACACAACCATTACGTCGACGACCTTATGGACAGTGTGTCCACTGAAAAGGAAGCCATCAATCTCGCAAAACAAATTCGGTACATACACCAGCAAGGAGGATTCTACATTCGAAATTGGATCTCAAACTCACCAGTGGTTCTTCAAGCCCTCCAATCGAAGGTGACCGAAAACAAAAACCTGAATGTCGATGTCGAGCTAACTACCGAGAAAGTTTTAGGTATGTGGTGGTCTACTTCTACTGATTGTTTCACGTACAAAATAACGAAAAACGTTCAACAAAGAAAAATACTTTTCGAAGGAAGCCGACCTACGAAGCGCGAAGTCCTGAAGATATTAATGACCATTTTCGACCCACTAGGCCTATTATCGAACTTTCTGATGTTTGTCAAAATAATATTGCAAGACATATGGCGCTCAAAAATTGATTGGGATGACAAAATACAAGATCCAGAGTTCGAAAAGTGGTCGAAATGGGTACAACTCCTACCAGCTGTTGAAACCCTAAACATACCCAGATGTTACATGTATGACTCAAGCGGATGCACAATTGAACGCCAGCTTCATATCTTCGTGGATGCAAGCGAAAACGGTTTCGCTGCTGTGGCATATGTGCGAAGTGAACATGATGAACAAGTAGAAGTTGCGCTCATAGGAGCTAAAACAAGAGTCGCTCCATTAAAAAGTCTCTCGATTCCCCGCCTTGAGCTTCAAGCTGCCATCCTTGGTGCACGATTCGCAAAATCTGTGGTTGATTCACACTGTCTTAACTTCTCACGTAGAGTATTCTGGTCGGACTCTAAGACTGTATTAAGTTGGCTTCGCTCCGATCATCGGCGTTACAGGCAGTTCGTGGCATGTCGAGTTAGCGAAATCCTTGACCTCACCAAGGTAACAGAGTGGCAGTGGATTCCGACCAAAGCTAACGTTGCAGACGAAGCGACCAAATGGAAAAGTGTCCCCGTGTTTTCGTCAAAAACCCGATGGTTCAAAGGGCCGGAATTCCTGACGTCCACGGAAAGCAATTGGCCAAAAGAAGCCAACGGTGAAGACACAACTATCGAAGAGCTGAAAACCCAATACATCAATGTCCACGTTCCAGTTACGCCTCAAGAAAGCATTCTTAGAATAGACCACGTTTCAAGTTGGCAGAGACTGTTGCGAAGCACAGCGTACATTATACGATACATAAACAACCTAAAAATAAAAAAAGAAAACGCACATAGACGAACTACCGGAACCCTGAGAAGAGAGGAACTTAAGACGGCGTGGTTTGTGGTAATAAGAGAGGCTCAGCGTACTACTTATCAAGAAGAACTGGCAGACTTAAACTCCAAACGACCTGTGGAAAAGAGCAGCCCAATTTTCAATCTGTGTCCTTATCTTGATGACCACAACGTTATCCGAGCTAAAGGTAGGATTGACCTTTCCATAGAAGCCAGTGATTACCTGAAAAGACCGATCATACTACCGCGAGATCATAGAATTACTCAGCTAATTATGAGAGACATACACTGCAAGTTCCACCATCTAAACCATGAGACAGCCATCAATGAGATCCGCCAAACGTATCAGATTCCCCAACTGCGAGCAGCCTTTAATGCTATGAGAAGAAAATGTCAGGACTGTAAGAACCAAAAAGCCAAGCCCAAGGAACCGATAATGGCTCAGCTGCCGAAAGCGCGGCTCTCACCGTTCACCCGACCTTTTTCGTTCACCGGGATTGATTACTTCGGCCCAATCAATGTCTCTATTCTAAGAAGATCCGTGAAAAGATGGGGAGTCCTTTTGACCTGTCTCACTACCCGAGCAGTGCATATAGAGATCGCGCACAGCCTTTCAGCAGACTCATGTATCCTCGCCATACGAAACTTCATAGCTCGCCGAGGAACTCCTAATGAAATATTCAGTGACAACGGCACTAACTTCCAGGGTGCTGAACGAGAACTACGGGAAGCGTTGAACTGCATCGACAAAAACAAATTAATTGAGGCGTTCACCTCCACTAAAACGAAATGGAATTTTAATCCGCCAAGTTCGCCGCACATGGGAGGTTGCTGGGAGCGACTGGTTCGTTCCATAAAAATAGTTCTCTACAAAATTATGCCTACGAGGAATCCTTCGGACGAACTACTTAGAAGTATGATGATGGAAGTGGAAAACATCGTAAACTCACGCCCCCTTACATATCTCCCGATCGAAAATGAAAACGAAGAAGCGCTCACCCCAAATCACTTCCTTCTGGGGTCGTCAAATGGAATGAAACCTGTGGCAATCTTCGAAGACGATGTAAAAGTAGTTAGAAAGAATTGGCAAGCATCACAGCAGTACGCGGATCATTTCTGGAGACGATGGGTAAGTGAATACCTTCCGACTCTAACACGTCGGTCAAAGTGGTTTACTCCAGCAGAACCAATAAAAGAAGGTGATATAGTTCTAATAGTAGACCAGAATAGCCCAAGGAACTGTTGGCTTAAGGGTCGAGTAATCCAGACCAAGGTCGCAGTGGATGGTCAAGTCCGAAGCGCAACGGTTTTGACACGTTCCGGGGTGTACGTTAGACCCTCTATAAAGCTGGCTGTGCTAGACGTAGCCGCTCTAGAAGGTGCTAAGTGATTCCTGCTGGATATACCAAGGGGGAGTGTTAGCAGGCCACCCCTGTGTCCTGTAGAAATTCATGTATATCCACCACATCCAACTTCACACGTCAAAAGTTACACGTCACCAATTGTACCTAACTTCACTACATAAAATTTCATGTGGCCATTTGCGTTTTTTCTCCAATCGTGTTGAGGTTAATTCACTTAAATTCAACTTATCATTGTAAATTGATCATTTCGTTTTGCTTTTTCATTTGCGCTTTTTCAAGTCGTAAAAATTCATTATTAAAGTATTAAAGTCAATTCATTCATTACAAACGTTGAAAAACTACCTACTTACTAGTGTTGAAAAACTTGGTTAATGGACCCAGACATGTAAGATCTATAACATATCATTTATTGTAATATAACTAAACAACTTTATCCAATAAAGGTTTTTGTAACTAATTCCAACCGAATTATTGAGTTGAGTTTTCGTTAACAAAAAGTCTGGCTGTTGGCTGCTTGTGCCAACAGTAATAAAAACGGGAACTAAAAAAATGATTGATCGGTTTCGAAATTCTTTCATCGTCAGCATGCTACATTATATCCCTCATCAACAAAGCCAACATCTCATGCTTATAAGCCCAGGAGAAAAAGAACGGGAATTCAAAAACTACTTGACCGATTTCAAAAATTATTTTACCATTAAAACGCTAAAATGCTATATTTTAAAAAGTAACATTGACTATACTAAGAACTAAGTAAACTACATTGTTTTTAAATCTAAGGAACACATTTCATCCTCATACTCTCACGGTAATTGGAACGGGAAACTGAAGACTTTCTGACAACTTTAAGCTTGGCCCAGCGGGTGTTTCTGACAGTTTTTAGTTTTTTGACAACTCGTGCGAACAACGCTTTTGATCAAGTTAGACCAAAGCAACGCGACGGCGGGTCTTTATTAAGTAAGAAAATTTATACTTTGAAACGGGGAAGTGTTTTTTGTTTCACTCGTCCTTTGCTTAAAAACTCAAAAAACTAAATAAATTTGGTGGCGCAACAGAACGAGGAGCCTCGGGACCTATTTTTTACAAACATTGCTTTTTGGAGGAATTGGAAGGGACTTTCATTTTTTTGCCGATTCCGAAAACCGATGCCGATTGAGAAAACGCTTTTCATGGCAATGAATTAACTCTCGAAGGCCTTGCCAGTTTCTTTCGAAGGGTGATAAATGTGGAAAAACATTTTTGCTTCCGTTGTGGTTCCAACCACAAACCTACCGGTTAATAGGCAGACATGATGATCATCACGCCACGGGTTCTTTGCTTGTCATTTATAAGGTTTGTGTAACTTTCCGTATTTTTGGATTTCTTTGTGTAACTGTGGATAAATTGGTGATACTTTGTGAAACTCTGCGAGATTTGAGTAACTTTGCGTAACGTTGGGCAAACGAGTGGCAACGTTTTACTGATTAAACTACGAAAGGACTACGAAAGGACCGTAAGCTTTTTATCTAGGAATCCAGGGCCAGTCCATGGATTTTCATGAAATTTTCGGAAATGTGTTTTGGATGGCGTATAGAAAAAAGTTAAAAAATAAAATTTCACCGCTCTCAATTTTTTAATTATTTTTAAAATTAATTATTAACTTTTAGAATTTTATTTAATTATTTAGGGTATTTTGGATAAGGTTTTCCAAAGCATAAGGATGGATAGGTTTGGTTAAGACAAAAAAAATTTGTATGAGAGAGGGGGTCTATATCCCTCCGTGTAGGCGCGAGGGCAATTTTATATGAAATTTACTTCATTTTTTAAAAAACTATTAAAAGTCAACTTAGCCACTTACTTTCTCTTACTTTAGTGTTTTAGAAAGCTATTGCTTTGTTCTTTAATAAAAATTTTAATTTGAGTTCACTTAATGAAAAGTTTTGGAGAAATCAATCCTCAAAGTCAAAATTTCGAAAAAAGAAAATATTTCTTTCTTAATTGATTTTTTTTTTTCATAATTTTGCCCCACAAAGGGCCATTTTTTCTTTTCATGGTCAATGCTTTTATTAATATTTACTCAGAGTAAAAAACCGAACAAAAAAATTTTTCTTGGTTTAGGAGAAATTAAAAAAAAAACGAAGGATACTTTCTTTCAGAAAACAAAATGTCGTTAATTTCCCGCTAATTGAACTTTTTTCCTTGAAGTGAAATATGAAATGTGTCTTAAATAGCATATAAAACAAAGTTAAAAAAAAATAAAAAAAAGAAGCACTGAGTTTTCATTCACAATTTCATCTCTTCTATTATCATCTCTACAATCATCGTATTCTAATACTGAAATAATAGGTCTATGCTCTATGGTAACTTAAATAGGAATCGAACAATTTTGTCACGAATCTATTTAAATATATCGCAAAGACTGCATCAATCGTCGCTTTATATTTCGTTGTACTAAGGCTGCGGTCATTCGTCATTGTAAATTAGTGTTCTTCTTTTAAAAATTGAAAAAGTGACAAATTTGTAGCATCGGCGAAGTAGATGGATAAATCACCACTCAAAATCATTGGGAAATCATCAAATCCCTCCCCAATTTTATCGTGAAGGTATGCAGAAGCGTCTTCAGACTAAATAAATAAATTTTTATATAAAAACTGTCGTATTACACTTGAAGACGTATTCGGTGAATTATAAACGCCTACTGTTATAATTTGCTGTCCATTTCCAGAGTGGCAAAAACATTAGTAGGTACTAAACATACTAGTGTACCTAGTATGCAAATCCATGTGATTTGAGCAACATATGGTACATAGTTGTATCAGACAACATTTTACAGATAGCTACTCCTGCTGCTGGACAATCGTGCCTTCTGAAACTTGTAACAAAATTGAAATCTGGAATATCATACCTATATTTCTTCGTCACCCTTGTGAAATTCTGTTAAAATCAATACATTCAATTTTTTAACGATAGTGTCTACAGATCTTGTAACTGCGCTCGTAAACTTTGACAATAAAATGAAAAAAAGGACAATGCATTAATTTTAGAAACGAAATCAATTAATATTTGAGTAATGGTTTTCAAACTATTCTCATGCAACCATTTCAATTCCATCGATAAATCATCGCAATGTAATGTTGCTATTACATTGTTTAAAGTCATTTAGCAGCATCGAAATTAAGATGTTTCTTGGCTCAATAGCAGAGTCGTTGGCTATTAAACTCATGGTCTCAGGATCGAATCCCAGCCGTGGCGACAATTTTTATTTATGTTTTCACTTTAAATAAAGAAAAAATGTAAGTCATGGCTGGGAATCGAACCAAAGCGCTCTGCATTCATATTTAATTGAATTCACTAAATTTGAACACGCGAATATTTTACACAAGGATGATATGTACATAACATAATATCCAAAAAAACGCTTCGTTTTTTTATTTGTGGGTTGGTGTTCTAGATCAGTTTATTTTTGCCAAATTCGCACAAAAACGCAAAAAACGTCTGTAAAAACCCAAAGTAATTGTATTTAGTGGAAAATAAAAATATTCCGTATTGTGTGTTTTTGACTCTGTTTACATGCTGGGATTGAATTCATATGATATTGTGATCTATATGTGAGTTGGAAAAACTATTTTGTTACTTGTTTCAAACGAATTAAACTATTAATAATAAAAAATAAAATCATTTTGATGGCATACTTTGAAAAAAATGTCAACATTCACAGAAAAATGTGAAAAGAAATATGCAAAAAGGTGCTTTCAGTTACTAAATAGACCTTTTTTAATTTCTATTACGTTGATTTATGTATCTTTATATAAGAGTTTACAAATTTAACTCTTGAAATCAATAAAATTCTAAAAATCAAAATTTTCAACAACTAAATTGCGGAGTGTAAGAGTGGGCACATGATTTTATTCAGTTTCAGATTTGTGAACAGACCCTTTGCCGCCCAATTTGCTTTTGTTCGAGATACATGAAAGTCTCTAGACGACCCAACATTAAAAAATGAAAAGTTGAAATACTCATTCGATACTCGACTAAACGTCAAAAATCTATCCTCGACCAAATCTTAACCATCCTTTTATCCATAACATTGGTTGTCGGAGATGTTGTTTTTGCTTTGCATGTAAAATGATGTTATGTATATAACAGTCTCATGAAAAAAAATGCCTAATAACAATTTCACCTAAACAAGGTTTCAAATACTGTTTAAGTTTCAATTTGATCAATCTACCCATAAGCATACATATTTGGTTTTATTTTATGATTCGTGCATGGACAATTAAAAGTTTATAAGTTACAATCAGCAGTCAAACCTGATGTGTATCAATTGGGTTGAAAAATTTAGCTGCAATCGTTGCTTGGCTAGGTAGTTGTCATGAAATATTTTATCCTACAAAACCGAAGGATGGTCGATTATAGCAACGGAAATTTTCTGGAAGTTTCAGTTCAATATTATTGATTAAATATTTATTAACACCCTTATAATGAGTGAAATAATTGTTTGCTATAAAGCGTATTACCGAGAAAAGTATCAATATGTACCATGGTCACTGATTGTTGGAAATTTTCTGAAAAAATTAAATGGCAATAGAGTCAACCTCGATTCCCTTGAGAAATTTTTTTTTACGTACAATTTAAGTTTTTATTGAAAAGCTCATTTTACGTAAAATTGTAAAATCTTAGACTACCATTTTTGTTTTAAAATCTGAGAGCACAGAAGGGCTTCGTTACCTTGAAGGGCTTAATAGATTTTATTTAAAGTTTATCTTTGTTTAACATTAAATTGTTTCTTAAAAAATAAATTGTATTTCCTCGTCGTCTTGAGCAGTGCTTTTTTATAACTAACGCACACATCAAGGGGTTATGACTGACTACCCTTTTGACGTTATAGGACACAGTGCTAGCATTTAGGAAAATAGGAGAGGATTTGAAAGGAGACACCGATGCACGTTGCTTTTGAAATTTTTGTGAATCGTAATGTAGGGGAAAAACAGGGTCAGGTAGAGCATTCCACATTCGAGTGGGGCGACTTAAATAAGAATCTCTATACTAACGTGTAAAACGTGCTGACGGTCGTTGGCTGCAATGTTGGTGAGGAGGAAGATTAGTTCGGTAGTTGCTTCGATCCAGAAAGCTGTTGTATTTTCGTGTTGCTGGGTGGGTCTCTCGTTGGCTTCAACCTCTGCTCTGCTGCGTTCTTCTTCTTGCAGCGACGTAGAAGTCTCCGAAGCTGTCTTCCAGCGATATTCGTATAGCACATGGAGATACCGGTCGTAGGGGGTAAGCAATTATATTGATTATGGATAAGATGGAATTTTTTAACCAGCAATTTGGTGCTGAGGTTGTGTAGATGTTTGACTCTGGGGTAGTTTGAGAAAGTTGGGCAAGTGATGTTGCATCTTCTAGCACTACAGGGTACTGTTCTCGTTTTGCCAGAAGTGACTAATCAAATTACTTAGCGCGAGTAGCAACTGACTGCTCAAGTTTCAGGAGTTTATTAAAACTAATGGGGAATGTCAAAGCGGGTGAATTTGTGGTGGCCTTCTATGTTGGGATTGTGCGTGGGACTCAACTCTTAACTCTTGCAAAAATGATTGCCATTTTTGGATTTTTTGTCTCCAATTTGCGTTTCGGACTCTGTCCATCTTCGGGCGCAAGCTTCGAAGCTGGACAGAGTCCGAAACACGTCACCTAATACATTTAAAAAAATAATTTGTGAAATTAAACAAAGTAGTTTTACCAATAAAAAAATCTAACAATTTTGTTTTTTAAAAAAATTCAAATAAGTTTATTGTTTTATTTACATAAAAATTATTGGTTCGGAAACAAATAAATAAATAAATAAATAAAGGAGGAGGCGTAGTGCATTTCGCACAACCATGCCTTGTGAGGGAATGGAGCAACCTTAAATTTTCTACCGGTTCCGAGCGGTTAATCATTGTATTTACTAACGGAAGACTTGCTAATTTCTCGCGTAAGGCGATACCCATGGGTAGCATTTTTGCCTCTTTTGGAATTCGAACCACGAATTTTGGTTTAACAGCAGACATGCGCTACGAGAGGGTCTATGAAATAACTCCCACGAAATAAGTCCCACTTTTGAAAACGAAATAAGTCCCACCAAAATGAAATGATTTAAAAATTTACTTGAAATGAAATAACTCCCACTCAAAATGAAATAACTCCCCCTTGAATAATATATTTCTTAAATGAATTAAGTCCCACTTTCATAAACGAAATAAGTCCCACTTTTTCATTGTTTAATGCGATTTCAAATAAGAAGTATTTGGCTCTTCGAAAAAAACACACGTCGAATAATATGAATAATCAAAGCAGAGGAATAATAAAGAAAAATCGTATACAAGCAAGAAGAGCCATGAGAGATAAGGACAAAAAATTATGGTTGTCCCTTTTACGAAATATTAGACATTTCGTAAAAGGGACAACCATAACTTTTTGCATAAGAAAAAATATAAATTTAGGGGTATGAAATAAATTCCACTTTACAAAACGAATTTATTCCCACTCAAAACGAAATAAGTCCCACTTAAAATAAAAACGCGTAACGAAATAAGTCCCACCAATTGACGAAATAAGTCCCACTTTTAAAAACGAAATAACTCCCACTTTCAAAATAGCAATTTTTGGTGGGACTTATTTCGTTTTTACAAGTGGGACTTATTTCGTGGGAGTTATTTCATAGACCCGCTACGAGTACCACTTTGTAAACAATCTCAGATAAACAGACACTTACAATTCATGGTTAAACCTCTAACTTTTTTTGTTTTCACCTTTCAAAGCATATCTCATGTTTTTAAAAGGTTTTGTTAGACATTTCTTTAAAAAAGAAGTCTAAATTTTAATGAAATAAAAAGGCTTAGGTTCAAATTCAAAGTACATTCTTGAGTTTACGAAAACGTTCAACCCCTCAGCCATTCATAGCTACATAAGCTAATTTAAGAGGCCATATGGTTCGATTCAATAAGTAACTTCTGTTGTGCTGCCTTTCTGATTTCTACACAAATATTCAATATCGTTACAAATTACATACATAAAGCTCAAGCACACACAAGTATAGTTATTAACTTATCACTCCCAGACCAAAAACAATACACAAGCGTCTCAAACTCTCGGGACAAGAAACTGGGTTTATTAGGTTATCCTCAATAGAATTGATTGGATATGATTTTGATTAAAATTCAGTCACAGAGTAAAAAAGTTGATGACAAAGTTATATTCTAGAACCTGCGAAGCCCATTTCCATGTTTTGATGAATCTGGTGAATTGTTTTTTTTTTTTTTTTCAATTGCCTCAGACACTAATTGACTGATTATTATGGTTTACGGGGTAGGAATTCAGCATTAAAAACAGCCACACGCTTCGCTGAGTGCCAGTTTTGTTCTTATTTTGCTGCTCAGCAATTTACCCGGCCCTTAAGGACGTCTTCTCGTTAATTATTACTTGTTTAAGTGTGCCTTAGAAGTGTAACCAATGCCATGCTTTTAATATAATTAGTTGGTAAGCATGACTTGATTCAAAATGAATTTAAAGAATTTCCAACGACTGGAAATGAAATCAGTTTAAAATAATTCTGTCACCGACTCTCCTTAGCGAAACATAAATGCAAATCAGAACTGACTCTTTAGGACAGACTATTGAGCAGTAGCTTGTCTAAAGTTACAAACAATTTCCATGTCTATGAGCATAACGAGGAACAACTATAAGCCCCTCTGCAAGCTTCCCACAAACCCTCAAAACCAACTCAACTCATTATAACTTTTGAACAATATTGCAAACATGATTTCCCAGCAAACTCTTACCGGCACTTAAACTTGCGGACGTTGTATAATAGCTTCGGTAAACTTAGTCTCTTCCTCCTTTACTATAACAAAACCCCACTAAACAGCTTGTCAATGGAAATAAATAACAGCAAAAGTAAATGATCCCTGTTATGTAGGTGTTCGAAATTTGTTGAGTAAGTAAAAAGCCACAGCCTTGCTACAGACGCGTGCATTAAAACCAACAAACTGCTCTTCATTTTAAATCGAATCGATAATTATTTTACAACCTCATCATTGCCGGATGAATTTTGAAGTGTGGGTTGAAAGTTTTTCATTCCTCTTCACAAAAATCTTATCGAAACAATTAAACCGTAACGGGCATCAAAGCCATTCAAAAATAAATTAATTTTATCTCGAAGCACACACCCACTACAAGATGTGTTTTTTGGATTTTCTAGATACCCAATATGCCCCAATTCGACCTCTACTGTGAGTAAACCTCAGGATGCATATTTCCTCAAAGTACTTTTTCGTGCTGAATAAACCATCTTGAATTATTCTGTGTGTTAGAAATGCAAAACCTTACTTGTGGAATAATCATGTGCACTCCACTGGAAACTCAGAGACCTACCCAATCAAGTTTTCGAGTTGGGTTGATTCACCCAAGCACATACACATGGTTTCTGGTAGTTGAACCCAGAAAAACCAATTGCCGAACCGAGATCCATAAATGTAAGGAGATTAACATGATGCACGGGCATAACTCTTGGAATAACTAATTCTACCATGTCTCGGGTTTAAGGATCCTTTGAGGAATAATTTAAGCAGCTTTGGGTGATTCATGAGCTTCGGTGGATAGTCAACTGATTACATTCAAAATTCATTCGAATGTTTTTGTTGGAACAAAAATTAACTACATAAATGATTTCCGACATGGGTCGATGGCTTGCATCTGTCAAAAGGTTTCTTATTAAAAATTTAGGTGCATTCTCTTATGCTTTTCTTTGTGGGTGAATATTTCTCATAAGAAGTTAGATTACAACTACGATACCGAAACAAAGTTGAGAGATAATTTGTTTCTGTATACGTGTGTGTTGTGTGAATGTGAAAGTTGATTGAATTTGATGTCGTGAGCTTGTGATATTTTGGCTGGGACTCAGATTGTGGCACGTAGCAAATGGAATTTTCAAATTAAAACAGATACATGAAAGCCAAGAATCTTGATCACGTAGCTTCGCAAACGATTTGTCGAGGCAATATTTTTTTTGAAATCCAAAAGACATATCAAAATAGAAAACTTTCTTTGTAAACATTTCGACTTAGTTCAGTTCTGTTACTTATTGGCTTTCTTTTTACTACCCATTGGAAGTTTTTTCTGTTTGATTAAAGCTGAAAATAAAGGTGATCGACCTTCGTTTAATCAATTTGTGGATATGAAACTCGCATTTTACTTAAACTGAACTAACAAACAACCCGACATCCTATACTTGATATTTTTCAAAATTTAAAAACGAAATGTCACTGAAATCTGTAAGGAGAACTGTTTTTGTAATAGAAGCTCGACGATGCCCTAGAATTTGTAACCAAAAGCCATAGTTTCGGTTCGAGGAATGAAAAATCCTGTCACTGGCATATTACATTTTCCACTTGTCGATGCTGCTATGTCATTGAATAACAAGGTGGATGACATCAAAACATGTTTTATTCTGGGAACTGAGCCTGGTAACGAGTCATGCGTCATTACAGGACACGATGCTTTGAAGTAGCTATGCAAATTACAAACTGCAAAATTGAAGGTATTTTTGAAGGCAGAAAACAAAATTAAGGGTGATTTTCTGCATGAAAGGCGTTCTATTATAAAATATACAAAATATGAACTCTCAATTGGACCCATGTCCAGTGAAGGCTTCGTTATATGCGAATCGAATATTTGTTGACGAGTTAAGATCAGCTGCCAAGAAACTTAAAGGATCACATGATTTTGGGTAGTATTTTCACGAATATACTTTCGGTTCGGATTTTATTGAACTTTGTTGTTAACTCCGTGGTGGCCGTCTATGTTAAGTCAAAAGTCAAATAACCACCTTCGACCGTGGTATCAGCTTTAAATTGAAAACAATCTTAATGCCGCTGCTATAATCAGAGTGCTTGCGAGTGAACCATGGCTGCACAAACACAACAGGGATATCATTCACGAAAAACTGCTGAATTAATCATTCATTTAGCAGTTTACATCTTGTGAGGCATGAAAAAAGGCTGTATTTGGGATACATTAAACGATATAAGAAATGGACGTATTTAAAGGGTGATTTTTTAAGCGCAGCTTTTTTAAAAATCGAATAAAACACTCAAATTTGCTATAATATTCAAAATTTTTATTGAAATCGATAAATTGCCTTTTTCCATTTCCGTTATAAAGATAACTTAATCTAAATCTTGTCCCCGGCTATGTTTCAAATGGTCCACTCGGATCGTTCGATTTTGCGTCACTTTTTCTAGCATTTCAGACTGTATTCCACGAATTACGTTTGTTATATTATACTGTATGGCTTCAATCGTGTTCGGCTTATCCACATAGATTCATGACTATTCAGCACCCCACAAAAAATTTTCAAGAGGCGCATGCGATTCATGGGCTTGGAAGCCAATTCACAGGGCCAATTGACCAATTGAGAGATCACCAAATTCATGGGGTGGGATTTGGCACCGTCTTGATGAAACTACATGCAAACGAGTCGAGTAGATTGTTTAGTGCCCAACAAATTAAATTTTGTGCGATTTTGGCGATAAAAACACGAATAGTTTTTTCACTAAGTCGATTATGATGACGTGGCATCGTTGGGATCCGAACCACGAACCTCTGGGTTAACAAGCGGACATGCTATCCATCACACCACGGGTACCACACGGAGGACGAACATTGATCTTAGTTTCAACAGTAAGCAATTGTTGTTCGTTTTTAAGAATTTTCATGGTGAAACGGCAGAGTATACTAAAAAGATGACGCTCAGACGCCATTACCAACCAGTGCCGTCAACCTAAAAAACTCAATTCTTCAAAAATCAACCAATATAAGCACCCAACACGAAATTATACGAGTCCCCTGAATGGTATGAAAAGCAAAAGAATGGTGATGATTGAAGGTGTTCAATCGTTCAACACGACCTTTTTGAACATCACAACATTTGAAGGCATCGGTTTGTTTAAAACGAAACATGTATGTTATTTCTGATGCAAAGGGTAAGTAGCCAATCTGCAACGATCTGATTGCAGTCGTTTGAGTTGAAAAGCTCATAGTGCCTTCGCGAATAAATGCGAAGAGCCCAACGAAAAGAAGTTGGCTAGACTAACAATAGCTATCCGCTTTTACTAAGCGAAAGCAATACCAGAGAGTTTGAAGGGATGTTTTCAATTTATCGATGTTTAGTTGATTTTTTTTTTTCTTTTCAACTCGACGGAAGCTATTGATACCTTTAAGGGTAATATCATCGAAAACAAGGCTTTTTTCATGATTCTTTTAAAGGAAATTTGAGATGTAAGGTATATAAATTAGATATCATTGGATTAAGCAGCTCTTCAAGAATAGAGCGAAAATTGTATTGTTATTTTTTTACAAAATGTCGACTAAGCAGCGATTGCCGTGAATCGCTTTTTTACAAAGCTCTTCCTCGGCGAGCAGTAGAAGTCGTGCCCAACTCCACCAACAAAAATGTCGTCAGTTAAAAAAAAATTTACTGTATTTGTGATCGTGTGTATTTCACTAGATGAACTAATGAAGAAGCTACAGTTGAAATTTCTAGTCAAGTTCTACTACTCGCCGATTTAGGAAACAGGGTTTTGAGAAAAACGCGTTTAAAGTTTCAAATTGATATGAATATTTCGTTATAAATTGATTTCAACGAATTTTGAGTTTAGATACTTGGCCGTTGTTGATTTAGATTCTAGGATAGTTTTAGCATGGTTCAAGCAAAAAAAAAGGTGGATATTGTTCCTTAACAACCCTTCTTCAATGTTTCTTTTGAGTGAGTAAAAAGTGTGTATCCTAAGCCATTATTAATTTTGTGATTGAAATGAAAAGTTGAAACAGTTTTACTTTTCATTCACAAAACTATTGGCTTCAATATCGCGCAAGTTCAAGTTAGTCATAAGATTTAAGATTTAAGATTTAAGTGAAACCCGTGTAAGACTGTTTAATACCTCGCACGATTACAATAATAAAGTGGGTAAGTGCAATGCTTAGTACAAGAACTGCAGAAACACACTCTAGCCAAACGATTCATAGAATCATCACTGCAAGGGGCTGGCTGCCCACCTTTACTTTGGAGCCTAGTAGTAGATGAACTATTAGAAAAACTAACCATGTAAGGCATAAGATGCATTGGCTATGCTGATGACATCACATTATAAGCCTGTTTGAAATATAGAGAAACCCTATGCGATATAACATTTGGTAATCACGAAAGAGTGGTGTACATCTGTAGGACTGAATATGAACCCCACAAAATCTACAACTATACAATTCACCAGAAGAAGACTCCTACCACTTATGAAAGACATAATACTAGATGGAATAACCATAGTACCCACAACAGAGGCTAAGAATCTAGGCGTGATTCTAGATAGTGAACTCCTGTGGAAAAAGCAAGGAGAAGCAGCAACTGAAAAGGCTAAGAAAACCCTAATGATATGTGAGAGCATAGCAGGAAGATCATGCGGGGCTGTAAGCCAAGCACTATTCGGTGGATGTACCTAATGATGGTAAGACCGACCCTGACCTATTGAGCGGTAGCCTGGAACAAGAGAACTGACCAGGTGACCACTAGGAAAGCATTAGCAAAAGCACAAAGACTTGCGTGCATATGCATATCAGGAGCAATGAGAAGCTGTCCAAGACGAACTGGCAAAGACAGGAGCAGGATCACCGATCATAGGACCGGAACCTTTTTGTGGAGTAACAGAAAGCCACATTTAGAAAGAAATCAAAAATTCGGAGGAAGACAACAGAATTAAACACTGAAATGACTTCCCCAAAATGCGCCAAGCCAAGTTTTTACTTGGCAATACAAGCCCCAATTATTGATTCATTCATTCAAGAACGTTTTTGCTTCTGTTGGGTTTCAAACAACGAACCTCCCGGTTAACACACAACCATAACGCTACGGTTAGCACATAAATGGTAACGAATGAACTGGGAGCTTTCACAAAACTCTTGTGAAGTGAGTTGCACGTTCTAAATTTGCTTCCTTCTTTTCAGTATGAACTCTTAGAAAAAAAATCACTCATACGCCACAGTGCTTTCGCTAGTGTCATTGAATGATTTAAGAATGTAATAAAAATTTCAATATACATTTAGCTGCCTCTTGTTTACAATTTTCGCACAAATTTTACTAATTATTTTGAATTCATAAAATATCTTAACTGCCTCTTGTCGTGCCTGATTAAAAATTAAAAAAAAAAAAAATCACATTGTTATATTTTAATGTCCAACAAAAATAAATCACAATATGGCTTGCTTCCCTTTCCGGTGCATTGAAAAAAATATCAAACTGCAAGACAATGACAACCACGCCACGCAAAGGACCAAGAATGAGCCTGTTTACTTTAAAAAAGTACACACACAAAGAAAAACCAGTTTACTAGACCCCGAAGAAGCTTCAATGGGAGGGGACGGCCGTAATTTAAAATAATCGAGAATTGGAAGAGGGAGACACTAGTTGTAGATTTGTTAGGGACGTTTACATATGCTCCCTATTGTGCCCAATAGTAATATGGTAATAACATTAGGATTGAGATCAAACAGAAAAACACCCTTACAAATTTCAATAAATTGGGACGCTTAGACTGAATGATAGAACAGATCTGACTTATCTAAAAAAATATATTCTTACGTTCCATTTTTGATTGTTTTCTTTTTCATCTCAACCACATTTAACGCCCAGTAATTTTTTTTTTTTTTTTAACTTTATCCGAATATATTTGTACGTACACAATCATATTTAAGGGAGATATATTTGTACTCTACACAAAACAATCAAAAAAATATACACCCATTTAAGAATTGTACATTGCTTTTCCCAAAACTGGTGTGCATTTCAGCACATTTCTACTATTAATTCCCATACAACAATGATGATTTATATTGGTACAATATTCATCCCAATCCCATGCTCAGTCGACGGTGACAATACACATAATCATTTTTTTTTTTTTTTTCTTTTGTTTCTCTAAATTGGTCTCTGTATGAAACGAAGAAACAGCACCGAAAAAGTCCATACAAAAAGAGAAAAGAACAAAACAGGGACATTAGACATATGGGCGCCTCATAAAGTTTTTTTCGCTCTGATACTGTCCAGAATTTCATTCAAAGAATTTATTACCACTCATAGTTTGTTGCGGATGAACAAATACAAAAGCAAAAACAGAAAAGTTTTCAATTTGGCATAGCCATTGGGCTTCGAATAAATTATTATCTTAATTGATTCAGTAATCAGTACCTATATATTCAGAGAACAAAGGAACTTTGTGACTTTAAAGTTTTGGGTGTTTAAAATGAGCAAATTTATTGTAAGAAAAATAGGACTTCAACAGAATATATCTGCAGTTGCGATTTAAAAGATCATTCTACAAATTACAAATTAAATTCCAAAAGTTTTTAAATCTGCCTGAGAAGGACTCTTTATTTTAGTTCAAGGGCAGAGAGTTTTGTGTTCTTTGGACTATTTTGGCTATTTTTTGAACACATCATGATAAAGCGTATGATATACCTTGTATCTACTGAACACCTCAAAATCTAGATAATGAAACAAAACTAATGCCTTCCTCCCTATTTTCCTTTAAAGTTCTTCGGCAGGAAGACAATAACCAAAAAACTTAAGTTTTAACAGAGTTTCATTTTTAAACTAGCGGACCAAGAAATTTATTGAAATCTCAATGCCTCTAAATTAACATTAAACCATCTTAAAGGTCGAGCGTAATATATTCATTTAATTTTTTCTTCTTCTTCTTTCAGCACACAATGACTTGCTAAGGACACAATTTCACAATTTTGTCGACATCAAAGATTTAAAATTTAATAAAACGAAAAGACCAAGATACACAATGCCTGTAGGTGGCAGAACTGCTGGAAAGTTTGGGTACGGGGAAAACAATTACTACAGCGGTAAGTGGAGATGTCGTATTAATCGGCAATTAAAAAATGTTCCCTTTCAAAAGTAAACACATTCCGCAACCATAAAGAGAACGCACTTGGCTGAAGTTGACATTCTTTCCTACTTTTGATTGTTGAACGGCATAGCTATTTGCTAGCTGGTGAATTCTTTGAATGTGTTAAGTGGTTTTCTCAACTGCTGCCTCTTAATGCTCCACTATGTGAAATGTTACCAAGGGTAAGTGTGATACTTCAAAGAGAAGTGTACGTCTCCTTATTCAAATTACAATTTGCACTCTCGACAGATGGTGGCAGACATCAATCGACCAAAACAATTTAAAATTGCCCTTTGCTGTTTATGTGTTTGTCAGAGGTAGTGTCAGAGTAATTAAGCTAATTAGCACAAATGGACGATGATTGTATTTGTGGATCTATTTCACAGTGTAAAGGAACAGTTTAGTGTATGAGAAAAAAATACTATCGGCATTAATTTGAGGTACGGTTAGAGTTTTCCCGTTCTAAGGAAGAACTCCGATATACTTTTAATGCATTCAAGCTCAATTTAATTGAAGAAAATGGATAAGCCTTTTAAGCAGAGCGCAAAGTTCTCCCTTGTGTATGTATAAAAATAAAAAGAATCCATTCATTAATCAATACAACTGTTTTTACATACTTAAAAAGGAATAACAAGCTTAGGGTTCAAGGAAGGCTTAAGAGCTTAGAGAGTTAAAATTAATCTGTTTGAGCACAACAGCTTAAATACTGAGAATAATTATCTCAGAAAGTTGTTGCCCACCATCATCAGAAAGTTGTTGCCCCCACCATCATTTTACTTGTCGATTCTTGTAAGGAATTTAACAGAGAACAAAAGACAAAAAAAAAACAATATTCAAGTATTTCACTGAATTTTTTTTTTTTTTTTTTTCACCTTAGCACCTATTAAATGCAAAAACATTTGACTTTGTTTTGAAACTATTTGGAATCAAGAGGGATGGTAAAAAAAAAGGAAGAAGTAATGAATGATGCAATGAATTCATAAAAGCAATGTATGTTCACCATTCAATTCAAAAACAATCCACTTGCTTGAAAAACTTACTGAAAGACAATTTCTTGTTCAGACTTATAGAACAATCTTCTTCTTGACATCAGCCGACTCTTTTTTGGGGATCGATTCAGTTCTGCACTTTTTCATACTTGGAAGGTAACCACAAGTTGACGTCATTAAAAATGCTCGGATGTATGTAATATTTGTACATCTTGTAAATAAATATAAATCTATCAAATAAAAAGTTCACTATTTTCAACAGAGTGAAGGAAAGGCTTTCCGAAGAGGAAATAGAATCTTTTTTGCGTTTTGAACTCGATTGATTTTTTGAATTGTATTGAACCTAAAACAAACATTTGTGTTCGTCGCAATGGTTAGAATAGAATATCTGGCTGTTAGTTATGATTATGAGGTTCGAGGTATGAATGTCAACAGAAAATGTAAACTCTGTTTTTATATGTATCGTCTTCCGTGAGGTATTGGCAAGTAAGAAAAATAACAATATCAAAGAATTTGTCATTGTTTCAAATTTGAAATTGGAAAATTGTTAAAGTAATTGTTATACTAAAGCAAGGTAAGCCACCAACAGAAGTGACGTCTTACAGACCAATATCGCTTATACCAATAATGGCAAAAGTCTTTGAAAAATTGCTACTGAAAAGTCACAGAAAAAAGAAATCTAATCCCAGATCATCAGTTTGGATTTAGAAATAAACATTCCACGATAGACCAAGTTCATAGAATAACGGATGCAGTTGAAAAAGCATTAGAAGAAAAACATGTATGTTCGGCTATATTTTAAGATGTTGCTCAAGCATTCGACAAGGTATGGCGTGAGGGGCTAGAGTACAAACTGCAAAAAGACCTACCCAGGCAGTACTACGCAATACTAAAATCTTATATCTCAAACCGGCTCTTCAGAGTACGGTATGATCAAGAATATTCAAAGCTAAGTAAAATACAAGCCGTTGTTCTACAAGGAAGCGTCCTAGGACCTACCCTGTATTTGCTATATACAAGGGATATTCCAGTGGATAACAACACCATTATGTCTACTTTTGCAGATGATACTGCAATTTTGGCATCCAGTAAGTGCGTCGTCAAGGCTGCTGAGAAATTGCAAAATGCCGTCGACACCTTTAGTGATTGGACCAAAAAATGGCGTATCAAGCTCAATGAAACTAAATCTGCACACATAAACCTTACAAATAAAAAGTTAAGCTATATAGGTACAAATATAATCAAGCTGTCCTTTACACCAATACGGCCAAATACCTTGCGATGAATTTGGATGCAAAGGTTAAATAGACAGAGCATATCAAAAAGAAAAGGGAAGAGCTCAACTTGAAGCATAGAAAAATCTACGGTTACTCGGTAGAAATTCTGACTTATCTGTCGAAAATAAAATAATGCTTTATAAACAAGTACTTAGACCTGTTTGGACCTATGGAATCCAATTATGGATGGGGCTGTACAAAGACAACAAATACTGAAATCACCCAAAAGTTCCAAAACAAAGTCCTTTGTGAAATAGTAAATGTACCATGGTATATAAGAAATAGCGATTTACATCGTGACCTACAAATAGAAACGGTTACAAAAGTTGTAAGAAAGCATGCTGTATCACACAATCAGCGCGCAGCGACTGCATAGTCATGTCAATTCTGAAATGGAGTTCGTATTAAATACGAGAGGCAATGTTCGGAGATTAAGAAGAACCAAGCCACACGAGCTAATGGTCCAAAAGTCATGGGAAGCATTAATAGCTTAAGCTTCTCCTAAAACGATTATATTATTGAGAAAGAAAAATCTGTTGTCGATCGTTCATAGATTGGTTCTGATTACGAGGAGTTTGTATTGAGTTAAGAATCCCACACTACTTGGTGTCGAATACTGCCAAGTGTCTTTTGCAGGTTTTTTCATGACAAAAAAAAACATTGTTTTAAATTTTGGAGTTGAAAATTTTAAATGAAATGAAAGCCAAAAGACATGGAATCCTTCATCTCCATCTCCATCTCCAAAGAGATAAAGTGACCTCATGACTCCCAAAATTGGTGTTTCGCCCACGTACGACATAGGAAGCTCTTCAGTTATGCGCACATTATAACTAAATCTACTTTCTTAATGTTTGTTTTGCTCATAGCTACTTTCTCCTGGTCTGGTCGTGTGAATTTTTTAGAAATTCGTGCGACTTAACCGCGCTGCATAACGAATAGTATGATACATAGTTCCATAGATATTTCTTATGGCCGTGTGTTCCTCTTTGGTATGTCATAATCCACAATCAGAGCATGGACTTATGTTTAGTGGAGTTACGTCCCTGTGCCAGTTTGTTCACATTGAAAATAAGTTAAAGTGCAAACGGTGAGACTTCTTTCCATTAAAAAATTTAATTTGAGTTGTCAGAAAAAAGAACTATGGCCGATGGCTCTTACTACTATTTCACCATGGAAATAACCCACGTGAGCCTTACTTTCAAAACAAAGAGGAAATAGGACCTATGGGTCTTATGGCCACGGGCCTTACTGTCGTACGTGGATGAAACGCCAATTTTTGGAGTTATGAGGTCACTGGATCTCTTTGATCCTCCATATCTTATTGACTTTCAGTTCATTTATTTGCAAGTTCTTCGACAGGTATATCATTGCCACGGAAAGCGCTTTTTCCATCAGCCGTTTGGAATCGGCACAAAAATATTTGGTCCCCTGCTGATTTTGGTTTTTGCACCTTCAAATTAAAAGTTTCAAAGACTTCATTTAAATTATTTGTTAACAAAAACTGTATAATTTTATATTATTCATGATTTTAAGATTTTTTGATTTTATGTTCCTCAAAATCGATATCCGCCATTTTGTTAATTAAAAAAATAAAACAAATGAAGAAATTGCTTGAAGATTCAATGAAACTTAATTAATTAAATTAAAAGATATCGCTAATGACGAAATACCTCGTGGTATTTGACTAGCCTTAGGCTCTTAAATGCTTGATTTCAAAACACTGGCTTTTAAAAAATTTCAAAAAATTTAAGAATAATGCTAGATTCCGGGCCGTTGGCAGTCTAGACAAAAAACTAAATAATGTAAAGTTTCTGTTCTGAGTATCACAGTAGTTATTGAGCCAGAAAACGAAGCTTTTCGCTTGCATCCGATTCTTTTCCTCTTAAATTCCATTCCCCTTTTTGTTTTGCTGATTTGGAATTCTTAAGGAGATAGGTCTTCCTTCGTCGTCTAATTCATTCATTCATTTATTCATATATTAAATAACAAAAAATTTTTTCAGTCTTCAAAAATATAAATTACTTCGATTTATGCTCAACTTACCAGAACAAAAAAGACCACTTTTCATTTATGATCCATAGAAATAAAAAAAAGCACAAAAGAGCTAAAAACACTGTTTAAACTCGTGTACATTCACTTCAAAAGATTACATCCGACTTAAAATTAACGGTCCTTTATGGCAGTTTAAATTTCGTTGTAAAAATGATCACGTTCCAACGTACAAAACAGACAACTGATAATAATTTCAAATAAAATACGCACATGAACCATTAAAGTCGTAGGACACTTAATAAAGAAGGCACTTATACACCCATTTTTTATATATGAGTATGAACCCTTTTTGTTTTGTAAAAAGTAGATAAGCATTTTTTGCTTAGAATTTAGAAAGCAGAAAATGGATATGAGCCCATATTTATTCCTGGTTTTGAGGCATTTAGAGTCGGAATATCAAAGCAGTGAGGATGCTCGCACAGTAGTGCGAGAGAGCGATGCGATGCGAGAAAATGTCAACATTTAATCTTATTCACGTACGTACAGTGAAGCGGTATTTGACGATAAACTTGCTAGTCTGACGCATAATTCTCAGAAGCTTTTCGCACAAAAACTCTTCTTACAACTTTTTCAATCAATTCTGTGCGGGAGTAATCGAGTAATCGAGTTAAACAACAGCGACAAAGCGCGCTTTTACTGTGCGCATTTTGGCGCACCTAATATTGCGCTTCTCGCATCGCATCGTATTGTAACATATTGTACACTCAGCCTTGGGTTATGTTCCAAAATTGCCATTTCGATATACCTTAAAGTGCAAAAGAGGTCAATTTCGCCCCGAGTGAGCATTACACAACATCCTTACCTATTTCTGTAGAAGATCAACTACTTTTAGCATTTCATCTATCCTCTCATCATTTACTGGGAAGCACTAAAAAGTACTTCACTAAGTCCAATAAAACACTTCGTATGATGGATTCACTATGTTGAGCGTCTACTGGACGACAAATTGATTTTTGGCTGAATACGCCTCACTCGATTTCGATGGATAGACATCATTAAAATAGAATTAGAGGAAGAGAAAATGTTCATGCTTGTTTACTAAATGTAACATTCTCCCACAAAACGTGTGCCGCAAGTCACATCACCTAGAAAAATCAAACTCAGATGTCAAGTTTTTCTCAATTCAAATTGCTTTGTCAAACAATTCAATAACAAAGCCACAAGCACTCAAACATAACCTGGGGATGCAAAAATAGTAACATTCTGTATCTAACCTTTGCCGTACCTAATATTTCTATGTTTTATCTGCTTTCGTTTTGGTTGCTTCCTAACACAACCGAAAATAAACAAATATGTAGCTTTTGACTCCTTGTAAGAATCTACTGCTAATGCTCATAGCATGATGAAATCTTGTCTATTTTAACTTATTTTCCCAACATAATACGCATTTAATGGAATCCTTGCGCAATAATATGGTTGATGGTCTTCTTGCCATTCTTTGAGAAAATTAGATACAATTCGAAGAAAGAAACTAGTTTATCTATTCATTTATATATGACGTAGGTGAGATCCAATCATTCGACACTTTTTCATTCGTGTCAAAGTATCCAAAGAAAATTTGTTGCCAGATCATTTGGCATCATTTGTCAAAGGGAATTAATGGCCTGACATTTGTTATATAGTTTAGTTGAAAATTCAAAGGGGCATTTCTGAGTCATGGATGTGCTTTTTGTCCCTCCCTCGACTAGGGTGGATTCGATGCTCAACTACTGACGTTTCACTTTATTGAGTAGAAACTTCATTTTCTTCCTTACACGGTCGTTTGGCTTCTTTGATACTCCTGATGGTGCGCCAGGGAATAATAGGAAATAAGAGTTATGTTGATGTAAGCAAAGGATACATAGAACAGGTTGTGGTGTGCGTAGATGTTTTTGTTAAACAAGAAGTTATTAGCTGTGGCATATTTCGAGACATGTGAGGACTTGTGGAGCTTGAGGCTTAACACCTGCGATTTGTTCTTTTTATCTATAATGGTTGAGTTGCTATGAGAGGACATGAGGTATGAATGTATTTACATATATTCAAGTTGTTCATTTATCGTCTCACACTATCCGGGCAGCAAGAAATCGGGTTACCGTATAAGAGAGTAGGGTTTTGGCTAACGCCATTTTCGTAAATACCGCATGACAACACGCAAAGCAGTTGGATGGATTTCAAAATTTTTTGATATTCTTGCAAGTTGGACAACAAATGTGACGAATGTGAACGCTAGTCTTCAAACTTGGAAGAAATTTTATTTCAAAAACGTTTTCAGGTAGTGCACATCGCACGGAAAGAATATTTTTCCTTTGTTAGGTGCATTGAAAATGGAATTTATATTGGTTTCAGGAAGTGGACCTCGCAACGAAAACACGCTTTCTCTTGTTTTTTTTTTCTTACTTTTCTAAAATTTCATCCCTAATTACCGCTGCTACTGCTATGTCAATCATGGTTGAAATACAAATCAGAAGGAAGTTTGACGATTTGTTTAATATTTGTGAACGCTATGGGCTATGGTTTTGTCCCCCCTAAAGGGCGCGTTGACAAATTACATGTGTAGTTCCTTTTGGGAAATCCTTAAC
This sequence comes from Melanostoma mellinum, assembly GCA_914767635.1. Classification (NCBI taxonomy): domain Eukaryota; kingdom Metazoa; phylum Arthropoda; class Insecta; order Diptera; family Syrphidae; genus Melanostoma; species Melanostoma mellinum. Next base: position 5,641,657 of record OU612059.1, read on the forward strand.
CCTAGAAAGATAATGTGCTCCTTTAAGGCGCCTTTTTGTATTTTATTTCATATACCGGATAGAAAACGTTATATTTCTAGGGTTAAGAATGCTTTTAAGAAGTCAGCCAGCACAATATGCTAGTCCCCTGAGGAATTTCGACGTTTTTTCATTAGGACAGCGCCAGTTGTTGGCTTGCCCCTATAAAAACCCAAATTGGTAACCAGATAGCCAATCAGTTTTACCCGATCGCAATCACAACATTGTTGCTTCCTGTTCAGAATTTGTCGTCATCTTCAAGAAGCATCGGCATCAGATAACTACCCGTATTGGAATTTCGTTTCCTCGCCTTTTCCTTTATCCAAATTATACCTATCAATTATCTTTAGAACCCTTGTTCGTTTTCGGTTTCGTCTACCACGTATATAAGAAATCCGTCAGCAGAAAACGCTTTGCTGGACGGTACCGGAAGTGATTCTCTTTTCACCTTCATCCGTTCCATAGTACAGGCTTAGTAGTATACGATTTCAACGTTGGCGATGCCAGAAAACGAAATGAGGGCCAAAACCTCTGAATCTACAAGTGGAACGCAAGATCGTTTAAGGGACTACGTGCAATCGGAGAATTAGATGAGGCCTTTAACTGCAGCAAACCAAACATAACCCCGATCTTAAAACTGCGGTTTGGACATAAAGAAGACGAAAAACTGTGACATCTACTATGGCGGCTGCAATATGCAACAGAAACATTGTTTTTTGGATACGGATTTGTCGTGAGAGGTAGACTCAGGGTTAAGATTATCAGCTAAAGCGTGTTTTTTTTATAATTAGCGCGCACATCAAAGGGTTGTGAATACCCTTATAATGCTATAGAACATAGTGCGAGCATTTAGGAAAATAGGAGAGGATTTAATAGGAGACCCCGATGCACATTGCTTTTGAACCTTTGCGAATCGTAATGCAGGGGAAATACAGAGCCAGGTAAAGCACTCCACATTCGGGTGGTGCGACTAAAATAAGAATCTCTATACTTGACTGTTAATTGGTATATTATGACAATTCGCCTACATTAGCCTGATATGCTCCATCGCATCGCCCCTACAGAAGAAGAAGTCGACTACGAGCTGTTCAAAAAAGCATATGAGAAATTGCGTAGACATGACGTAAGACTTGAAAAGAGGGAATCATTTTGGCCTGCATTGCAAAATATCCGAAAATGGATAAATCAGGCTTATTGATTTTATTGCGGGGCTGAATCTTGTTGTTAGTATTACACGCTTCCCGCATCTCAAAATTCAAAAGGTACATGGCGATCCCCAAATCAAACAGCCGTCAACTAAATTACCCAGGTTGAGATCGACGCAAGACGCTCGCTTCCAGTTTGATAGATGTCCAAACATTCCCAGGTGTCAATTTTGACTCGAGCCACTATCTTGTTGTAGCCAACCGGTGACTTTTTCCATTAAAAGTCGCTCTAATTATCTTTGAATCTAATCCAGCATTAAGCATTGAAGAACTGTGGCAGCAATGGCAGCAAGCCATCAGAACTGCTGCCTCTGATGCACTAAGCTTCACTCGGCCTCCAAAAAAAAAAAATAGTTCGATGAAGAATGCAGGCAAGCAAATGAAGCCAAACAAAAATACGTTAAATGTTAACTGAAAAGAAAACCAGGGCTGACTTTGACCAGGACAACAAGAAAAGAAGAGATCACTAAAGAAATGGAGGTAGCCAACCAGATATAGAAATGAAAGTCAAAAGTTTTACCAAAGAGTAAAAAATTAATGCCAGACCGCGAGCGCTAGCACTTGCGCTATATAATATCGCATATCGAGTATCGACATACCACATACACTATCTTCTTATAAATTTTATGACCGCACTCAAAAAACTCAAGAGTCAACACTACACGCATAATCTGCTTGAAGAGACGACATTTGGTGTCATTAAATGAGGACAGAGACCATCGACGTCACACACATATCTACATGTGAGGAAGTTCAAAACGTTGCAACAAACTCGCAAAAAAGAATTGCTCTTGCCGATCGCTGCCACTTTGATTTAAGGAGGCAATCGAGAAAAGAACTCCGTCTCGAAAAATCAAAGTTATCCTTAACAAACCGGAAGTGGAAGCTCCTGGTCATTTCGAAAGCAAAGTAAAAGTATTAAGCCCAGTGCAAACCAGCGCGGTTGGTGCGTGTGAAGCGAATTCTGTCAAAATGAAAAACATGTAACCTTATATAGGTTCCACTTAATACAATCGCATTACACCGCGCTGGTTTGCGCATTACTTTACCTTTATGACAAATGAACGTTTTCGTTATTCTTTTATTTGAACAAATTGAATAAATTTTAACGTAGGCATACAAACCGACGACTTTAATAACTTTTCAAACTATTTACAATTTTTGGTCTAGAAGCATAACGTATACGTACACTTATAGCGTAAAAAAGCCAAAAACCTTCATCGAAAAACGTACAACAATCTCAAATGCCTATACGTCTATCATTCTGTTTGCACAGAGCGCACTTTCGCACGGTAGGTAAGCTGCAAAAAAAATTATTTTAATAACAATCCATCGAAAAGTGTGGTTAGACTCACTCTCCCCGGAGTTGCAAGCGTAATTGATCATGGAACACATATTGCTAAACAATTTGACTGGCCCGTCAAATTCCCCACAAATAGGAGAATAAAAATCTCCGCACGCAATGCTACACATTTTTTGGCAATTTTTCTTAGTAGTAGTTCTCAATGCTGAAAAAAAATTACAATCGTTTTTAAACACTGTTTGTGTTCACAAAAAAGAAACAATTTTATAGTTTACTCACGTTTGTCGCCTCTTATTATGCGTTCACATTTTTCGTTTTCAAAATGACATGAGTTCCTCATTGGGAAACACGATGTACCATCGGTTGTCCAAATTGTTTGAGGATGTGGAGAACAAACTTTTTTTTCCAAGCATCTATTTGGAACATTTATCGCCGCCACAACAGCAAAAAGAAGTAGAAGACCTACGAAAGATTTCATGGTAAGATTTGTCTAGCGCTTAAATTACCAACTGAGAAGCCCTAAAACTTTGACAGCCTTTTAAGCAAAATGATGTGTGCATGTATTTAGAACGCTTATTTGTAGTGATCAGTAAGTACATAAATGACAAAGAGAAGCTTGTCTTAACAGCTCTTGAGTGTACTCTACTAACTGCTTTCTCCAATATTAACACACCGTATGCGGGTCTTAAGTTTAAAAACCTATTTTAATCACAAATCAATAGTCGTTTACTGCTTTGTAGAGTCACGAATAATTCTTTTTTTTTTTTTTAAAGTTTGACAATTCGTTAATTTTTTTTTTTTTTGAGCAAACACATTATTTAATAATTATTCAGCCCCAAGGGGTTTTGGGGGTCGACAAGTTCTGCAATTTACCCCTTTACACATGCTCTTATTTAAAACTTTTAAGATAGTGTTGTGTTACTAACGCCATTTTATTACATGATTGATAAGTAGTATTGTTGTTAAGTAGTATTTTGCTGCACGACGAATTGGTAGTTGATGCAGTTGCATTTTTACTGAAGTACATTCGGTTTTCCAATACTAACCCTTTTTGTGTGCAAATAACTGTTTGTTTGTAGTTTAAAAAAGATGTAGTCTATTTGAGCAAATTTTTGAATGGTGACGTATGCTGCTATTCTCCGAATATGTATCATCTGATCACCTGTTATTTATACGCTTTTGCAGAATTCAGGTATAATTTGTCGATACAATGCATAAGACTTCCAAATTTTTGTTCACAAAAATTGAAAAGGAGGATATTGGTAACATTTGGTTTCAACAGGACGGCGCTTCGTGCCACACAGCCGAAGCTACACTCGATGTTTTGCGCTCTGTTTTTGAAAAAAAATATGTTATTTGGCGGACCCTTTGAAACGTTTCTTTTTCAAACCTCAATTAGAGATAAACATGTATTGTTGATACAAAATAAACAAAGGATTAGCAACATAAATATAAAATGTACAAATTTTTTCGTGCTTTATACGAAAGATTTTGCAATTTTTATATAATCTATCTATACATATATTAAAAACGTAACAGTTTGTTTGTTTGTACACGCTAATCTCAGAAACGGCTTATCCTATCTAGATGTGGTTTTCAATAATATATTGTGGTAAGCTTCACTTAACATTTAGTTTTTATTTCAAGTCAATCGGTTGATAAATAAAAAAGTTATGCCAATTCCTGCGGACGAAGTCGTTGGCACACCTAGTTATAAAATATTTTGTAACTATAGGATTTTATTTTAGTTTATTTAGAAAAAATTTTGTACATTATATCTACAAAAGTCTTGTAAATTTAAAAAAATATTTCGTATATTTTACGAAAGTTTTCTCCACTTGGCGTAGCTCAGGCCCTACGTTAACCGAATTGAGTAAGTTTAGTGGGAGACTGGGGATGAAATAAAGTTTATGTTACTCAGAAACAGTTAAGCACTCTCTGACGGTGACATAGTTTTTGGAATTAGGGTCCAATACTGTAAAAGTGAAATACGCATTGAAATCGGTACAGTGGTTTTTTTTGGAATTCCCGTTTCGGTTCCTGTGGGAAATTGGTGATGAAATATGGTTAAGATTGCTCAGGGACAATGAAGAATTCTAACAAAGAAAGAATTTTTAAAATCGGTTCAGTACTTTCCAGTTTTCTGGTTACTTCACCATTCACGTTTCCGTTGCCGAAAGAATATGTGAAGGAAATATAGTATTTAATACTTTGGAGCAACGAAGCACTCTAACATTGAAAAAATTTTGGGATTGGTCCAACATTTTCCAAGTTCCCGCTAATATTGTTGTTCCCGTCCCGTTGCTGAAGCTCGTGACACTTATTGAGAACATCAAAGTGTCAGCATCTGCACCGATCAACATGGCCACAGAGACCACCAAGTTGTTTTACAATATTAATTATTGGGTCTGAGCCAAAATTAAAATTTTCTTCGAGCCTTTATTACTTACTCATTTCTTCTTGTCTACATAATAGCCAAAGAACTTGCACTTCATATGCATTCGAACCCAACATCCCTTCGAGATCATTATCTCTATTAAAGGCCTAGAAGACGCTTTCATAGCTTAGGTCAAAGTGTATAGTATCACTTTAAATCAATTCCTTTTGTTTTGCGAATATAATTTATGTTCAATGTGCAGTCATTTCATATGAAAAAATAGCTTGGCTTGGATTATTGTAAAATTAACACTTTAAACTAAAAAAAAATTTAAATCTTAATTCCTACCAGTCGAAAATCAAAAGAGTTCTTTAAAACAAACAATCCAATAATCTAACTATTTGTTTTTTAATTAGCTGAGCTGCCCGGAGTTGCTCGGGTCTGTAGTTTTAAGGCTCAGGTTCTCATTCCTGTTTCTGTTCCCGTGGGGCTATAGGAATGAAATCTAACCACTGTGGGACTATGCGGCATCCCAGTGATGAAAGAATTTTTGAAATCTGTCCAGTAGTTTCTAAGTTTCCATTTCCAACCCCGTGTCTGAGGGATTCTTCCCTTCCCGTGGAAATAGGAGGGATAATGTAAAACACCCTAGGTTAGGTTACGTGGAAGTGGCTGTCAGCCAATGAGTACATTGCCTGACACACTTAGGCCGCAAGTGCCCATTGTGATACCACAGATATCAGCAAGTTAATCACCTACTGATCTCAGAAACCCGATGTAAGATTCACGAGTTGATCACTCATTTATCTTCCACTACGGGAATAGCCGGTTAATCATCCGCTAGTGGAACCACGAGAAACTTTTAATGTATTTCAAAAGATTTTTGGGGTCTATGTAAGCTAAGTCGCTAGTATCATCGAAGAAGAATTCACGGAGATGAGTTTTCCTTCTATATAGTAGTGCAGGGCATGAGCAAAGAAGGTGTTGAACGGTTTCCTCCTCTTCTTCGTCCTTGCAGCTTCTGCATGAATCATTGGAATAAACACCAACTCTTTTGGCGTGTCTTCTTATTAGACAGTATCCCGTAAAAACACCTATGCTAGAACCTAGATACAGGCTGTTCAGGGGCTAACAAGCTCTTTAAGCGTTTTGGGTCTACACAAAACACTCAAAAACCCTAGAGTTGAAAGATTTTTTGAAATCGGTCAAGTAACTTTAAGGTTCCCGTTCTCGTTCCTGTTTCTGTTCCCGTGGGATTCATGAAATAAACGCTTTTGAACCTTCCCTAGACTAACACGAACATTTCAATATCAAGATAAGACAAATCCGTTCAGCTGATCTCGAATTTTAGTCAGACATTTGTCAGTACCGTGGATGTCAGTACCGTGGTAAACAAAGCAAATAATATTTAAATGAATATTTACTTGATGTTTTAATTTATTATCATGTTTAATTGATCTAGTGTTATAAAATTTAAATTTTTATTTGTTAAAAACTTCCATACTTGAAATTCACAATATTTAGCTAATGTTAATCTTTGTTTTATTCTAAGACTATTATAAAAACTGTTATTTTAATTCTACTGTTAATAAATTTTAAAGATTGTTAAAATCAAGAAAGAAAATACCGTAAATGTCTCTGTATAATTACCAAAATCCTATAATTTATCATTTGCTTTATTATTTTAAGAGATTTAGCCAAATATTCTGAATATTTCATTTTGATGTCAGTACCGTGGTAGTGAAATTTCTAATTTTTGTTCTAGCTTCTTTTCTATTGCAGTTGTAGTAGAGCTACGTTACAGGCTTAATTTTGAGCACAATAAAAAACCAATAACACCCAGATCACAAGTTTTAAAGCATTTTTGATTTTAAAAAATTTTGAGTTGTAAAAATCACAGCTATGTAAGAATCACCCATTTATAGATATATAAGCAATTAAAAAAAAATTTTTTTGTATGTGTGAAAAATGTTTATTCACGTGCAGTGAGTAAATCTTTGAGCTTAAAATTTGTTTATTTTTTACTCAAACAGAACAACATAAATAAGAAATCATGCACCCAAAAACCGGAGAGGGCAAAACACAAAAAGACTTTATTTAATAAACAGAACTTTTGTTAAGAGGTGTTAGTTTGTTTCACTTTTTATTTACCTTAGACTAATATTTAGGATGAACGAAATGAAATAATGACAATTATAACAAGACCGCTGCCGCTGCCGGTTTGTTTTCCAAAACCAATAAATTAAAGAAAATAAAAGATACTTAACACGAGCAATTGAATATGAACAACCGATGTGCCGAGCAAATGGAATGTCAAATGTGCTGATAACTAAAGTGCAAATCTCAGAAGATCGGCTGCTGACACTACTCAGCTGCGAGTGTGTTGAGTTTTGGGTAACGCAACTGGTACCACTTTAGTTAATTTGCTATTGTCAAAGTGTTCACGTCAAGTGGTGCAAAGTTTCACTCTGAAAACGGAGCAATCGTTACAATACAAAGATTCTTTCCAACAATAGCTTTCCAAAAACACAATTATTATAAAAAGTCTAACTTCCGACCGTACGAACATACCACGAAACTAAAGAATTCCTATAGAAGGCAGTTCCATATTCAGGAGAAAATATACCAACTGTGTCCGAATATTTAAAAAAAAAGGAGGTGCAAATCAGTGGCCAACAACAAAAATCGCGTTTAAATCCAATTCCACCATGATGCGGCACTTCTCCGTCCTTAATCCAATAACGGAAACGGAAATAAAAACTTATGTGGAATATAAAATAATCTCTAAAGGCAATGTATCAGAAAATTGCTGCAAAGACATCACGAGACCATTTTTGAGTAACAGATTTTCCATTTTCCAACCACAAATCTGACCTCAAACAAAAAGGCAATCGTGCAGAAAAAGTTTTTGAGATAACAACTAAACATGAAGTTGCGATGATAGTGAAGTGTGTCCTGCAATTCTGTCTGTCTGTATGTTTGTCTGTCAGTATATGAATCTACACCCAGAACCGCTTTACCGACTTTCTTTAAATTTTCAGCTTCTCGACTAAGAACTACATCACAGTGCACCAATAATCAAATCGGCACACTACCATTCTAGATTACTTTAGATTCCTACCGAATCGATCCGGCTACGTGGTATACCCAAATTGGTGTTTGATAATAATTTCCAAATAACCATACCTTCAAGAGAAGCTTAGGAAAATGGCACTCTCTTGGAAAATGAAGCAATACACTTTTACACCGATGGTTCAAAAATCAGCAAAGGTGTGGGAAGTAGAATCTACTCAGAAAAACTGAATCTTAGTCTTTTCTTCCGCCTACCCGATCATTGTAGTGTGTTCCAAGCGCAAATTCTGGCGATTAAGGAGGTGCTGTATTGGCTCAAAGAAAACGTCATATCCTCCGATATTCGAATCTTCTCGGACAGCCAAGCTGCCCTTAAATCTCTTGCCTCTGTCTCTACAAAATCCACCACGGTCCAAAATTGTAAAATGTCTCTGAGGGAGATGTCAAATCAGTTCAACATTCACCTTTCAGGATAACAAACACTAGATGGACTGAGAGTAACAACTGCCTTGCAACCAAAAAAGTTTGGCCTTGTGTAGACTCAAAACGCTCGAAGAGTTTGTTAGCCCTGAACCGCCTTACGGGACACTGTCTAATAGGAAGACAAGCCAAAGGACTTGGTGTGTTTTCCAATGATTTCTGCAGGAGCTGCATGGACGAAGAGGAGGAGGAAACCGTTCAACACCTTCTTTGCTCTTGCCCCGCACTTCTTCATAGGAGGAAACTCATCTCGGTGAATTTTTCTTCAATGATACTAGCGACTTAGCTTACATACCCCTTAAAAGTCTTTCGAAATAAATTAAAAGTTCCGCGTGGTTCGGTTAGCAGGTGATTAACCGGCAAGTCCCGTAATAGAAGATAAATGCGGGATCAACTCGTTAATCTTACATCGGGTTTCTGAGATCAGAAGGTGATTAACTTGCTGATCTCTCTGGTATCACAATGGGCCTTGCGGCCTAAGTGTGTCAGGCAATGTACTCATTGGCTGACAGTCACTTATTCCACCTAACCTAACCTGTTTATCTGACTAGAGAGGAATTTTTCGTTGGTCTTGAAATAACGGTACCTGCCATACAACCTTTATGATAATTCTTCTTTTTTTTCTTGAAAACGGCACTTATAACTCTCTAACTAATAACGATAAGATTTTGAAGGTCTTAAAACTTGCACGCTTTATTTTTAAGAAATTCATTTTTTAAAGAGATGAAAAATAAAAAACCGTGTTTAAAAAACTTTTGAATTTAATTTTTCGTGTTATGTGTATATGTAATATGTTTTGAAAACTGAAAAAGTGGCGTTTATAGATTTTCGCTAAAAACATCTGGAATATTTAATTAAACTTTTGTCAATATATTTTGCGATTTTATTAAAATTACATAATAAATGTGTTTCCGTAGAAATCGAGATTGCCAACTTACTTTAGTTGCCGCTGGTTCGCGGCTGGAGTCTCCGATATGTGTGGAGTCTTTTTCCTTGTTTTTTTTAGTAAAACTCTCTTATTTTACTTAATGACAAGTTTTCTTATATTTTTAATCTAGTTATAAGTTTTATTGGTTGGTTTCATCTTAGTTTTTAAGTTTTAACTGAGCAATGAGAAATGGAGGCGAGGTGAACTTGTGCAATGCAAAAAGAATAGTGAAAATAAATTGAAAGATGACATCATCCTCGGGCTGTATCGATGAAACCGGCTGTCAAAAAAACTCAACGAAGAGTTTATGGCAGTGATGCCAGTAAACCTCGGTTGATTTTTTGGCGGCGGCTCGGTTCATCGATACAGCCTTTTGGAATGCAGATTTTTCTTAGTGCAGAGATGCACAATTGCATGAACATTACTGCCCCCCTTGGCGTTATACGCCAAGTAAAGAGCTATGAGTGCGTTAAGCGCCAAATATATAATTTGTAACGAAAAATATTATGACTGAGAGCGGGAAGCGCCAAAAAATTACTATTAATTATTAACAAATGAATATTATGAAGAGCGGGAAGCGCCAAAAAATTACTTTACCACAAAAAAAAAACTTTTGAATGAACTGATTGAAAAAAAAGCGAGTGTAGATTTCATTTTCATACAATATTGAAAGGCACATAAAAATAACTAAAAATGTTGCATAATGATTTTGAAAAGAACTAAAAATTGTTCTTGGTTATTTCATGGGTAGAAGACACAGCTTGACAACTGGACGGCTAATTTCACCGTTTTGCGTTCGGAGCGTCGCTACTCTAACTCTTCCGTCAGCGCCGGGGTGTACATTTATAACACGCCCAAGTCGCTGGTCACTGGATGGAAGATTTTCGTTTTTTATAATTACTAAGTCATTTAACTTGATATCTTCTTGAGACGATTGCCACTTATGTCATTGATGTAATTCTTTTAGATACTCGTCTTTCCATCTACGACAGAATTGTTGGTGGAGGTATTTAACTTTTTCCCATTGAGTGATGAGAGACAAATTGGCGTCAGCCAAATTTGGTTTGGGAAATGCTAAAAGTGGACTACCGCGAATAAAATGACCCGGAGTTAAAGCCAATAGATCATAAGGATCAGTGGACATGGATGAAATTGGTCGTGAGTTTAAGCATGCTTCGATCCGGTAAATTCGTTCAATAAGTAGCACTTAATTAACAGCTCTTTTTCACGATAGGTACAAATAGAGAGAGAGTTCTATGGCGTTCAAATCCATATTGCTAAGACCGTTGAGAATTCTTCAAAAGTGAGTCGAGTACTGGTCTTTATGATATTTTTCAGTTTGGAAATCCAAAAACCTTTGTCGCAAGAGTCGCAGCATTAAAGAACTGCCGCCATGTAGAGAAAATTCATGAATGAATTAAGTGAGGAGATACGAAAAAACTTGAGCTATGAGGTAAAAAGAGGAGATGTCATTTATTATAGGAAAGATCTGACTGAGATAGTCGACCGTTGACCCTAAGAAGATGGTCTGAATCAGGGAATAAATTAAATGAAATAATCGAGCACTTTTGGAGAATGGGTTTACCTTCCATTATAGGAGAATATTCCGTTGGATAGTGATTTTTTGAGCTTGTAGTATTGTGATTGTAAATCTGCTTTTGACGCTAACGATTTTTTTTTTTGTTCTAGAAAACTGTTGTAGGGCGATAAAAAAAACGAGAGTGACCAAAAAGGGTCTTTGAAGGTTTTGGCTTAAATGGTAGTCGGACAACAAATCTACCATCAGCACGTCTAAAAGTGGTTTTTTTTTTTTAGAGTTCTTCACAGAAACAGTCTTCTGACGGACGAACAACTGTAGAGGGTAATTCTTCAATCTTCCAAGATTTGCGCATTTGAGTATCTAAATTGCAAGAAGTGCTATCGGAAATGATGATAGTGTTGAAAGATTGAAACGAATCTGGAACTGGGCCTGACAGTATCCAACCAAACATGGTGTTTTGAGCGAGAAGTGAGTCGGAAATGTGTTTAATTCCATTGCGAATTATTGATGGATAAAGATCAGCACCGATCAGAAGATCCACCTGAGAGGATTTACTAAAAGTGGGATCGGCCAAGGGGAGGCCTTCGAAAATGGTAGGATTAACTACCGAGAAGGTTGTACTGGGAAGATTGTTAGTGAGAGTTTTAAGCACAATAGCTTGAGCTGAGATAGTGACTTGAGGCGGATTAGCAGAAGTAATTGCAAAAGAGCAAAGTTTTTTTGAAGTTATAGAGAGATTTCCACTAATTCCAGAAATAGTAGTATTTTTGTCAATCCATGGTAAATTCAGACGTTTTTGCACTGCTGCCGAAATGAAGGATATTTCGGAACCGGGATCAATGAGTGCTCTCACAGTATGCACTGTGTCTTTTCCTACAATACTGACTAAGGCAGTAGCCAACAGAATTCTTTTGCTAGAGGTCACCACAAAATTTTGGTATGTTGCTTGAGGAGAGAAAGGTTGCGAGGATGCAGACATTTGATGATTTTGTATAGCCTGTGGTTGAGAAGTGGACTGTATATTTGTATTTGAAGTTTGATTTGTAGCTGAAGTGGGATTGGTTTCAAGATGTAATAGTGTATGGTGCCTTTTCTTGCACACACTGCACGAATGTTTACTAGAACACGAAGCCTTTTGATGACTGGTGCCCAAGCAATTATTACACATTTTCTTTTCTCTTACAATTTCGATTCGAGAAGAGACTGGTAGTGCTGAGAATTTTGGACACTCATATATGGTATGCTCTGCCGAGCAAATTTTACATCTAGTTCCTCCCGCCTTCGCAAGAAATGCATTCACATTGCTATAGGTTTTTGATAAGTGTTTTCCTTAGTGACTTGATAATTGGAAGCAAAAGGTTTTGAAGACGTGGTGTCTGAAATGGACTCTAGCGTTTGGAAAAGGATTAAGGATTGAGTCGTCCAATTGTGACATTTTCAACAAAAAAAATTAAAAAAAAAGGAAAGAAAGAGAAGTCGTGTTAGACTTGGAATGATTTGAAATCAATTACAACAAGTTACTAACTTGAGTCCCAATAGTGAGTCGGCAGGCCGAGAATTTAATTCAGGTTTAAAAAAAAGAAATGAGAGAAGGAGTGTTAGACTTGGAACGATTTGAAATCAATTACAACAAGCTACTAACTTGAGTTCAAATAGTGAGTTGGCAGGCCGAGAATTTAATTCAGGTTTAAAAAAGAAATGAGAGAAGGGGTGTTAGACTTGGAATGATTTGAAATCAATTACAACAAGCTACTAACTTGAGTTCAAATAGTGAGTTGGCAGGCCGAGAATTTAATTCAGGTTTAAAAAAGAAATGAGAGAAGGGGTGTTAGACTTGGAATGATTTGAAATCAATTACAACAAGCTACAACTTGAGTTCAAATAGTGAGTCGGCAGGCCGAGAATTTTATAAAGGTTCAAAAGAAAAAGGAGCGAGAGAAGTGGTGTTAGACTTGGAATGATTTGAAGTCAATTACAACAAGCTACTAACTTGAGTTCCACTTGTGAGTCGGCAGGCCGAGAATTGAGTTCAGGTTTAAAAACCAGGAGTGAGAAAAGTGGTGTTAGACTTGGAATGATTTGAAATCAATTACAACAAGCTACTAACTTGAGTTCCAATAGTGAGAAGAATAGAAAGAAGCTAAACTATTGAGTGAGAGGAGTGTTGCTGAACTTGGAATGATTTGAAATCAATTACAACAAGTTGCAAACATAGGCAAAGTTGAACAGGCTCCATTTCCCAAAAAAAAATTGGAGTCAAAAAGGACACCGTGAGGAGAAATAGCTTCAGAGTGGGCAGGCCGAGAATCTTATACGAATTCAAAAAATAAATTATTGAGTGAGAGGAAAGTTGCCAAGCTTGGGATGGCTCAAGATCCATTTGAACAAGCTACAAAAAATGGCAAGGTAGAGCAGGCACCATTTCCTAAAAGAAAACTTGGAGTCAAGAGACAACGTGAGAACAAATAGTTTTAAAGGCAGCAGGCCGTGGTCCATGGATGATTTTGAAATAAAATATTGATTGAGAGGAGTACAACTATGTGTACGATCAGGAAATCCTTGGAGAATTGTCGAGTGAAAACCCATATCAAAAAACTGAGTGAAAAAATTGTCTATAAGAAGACTTATTCTATCATGAGGAATGATTGCAAAAGAATCTTAAAAGAGGCTCCAAGATCGAAGAAACTATCGGTAGTAATGAGTTTTCGAAAAAATTTTGAAAAAAAAGTAATAATATTTTGAAAAGTTCAAGATAAGGCACAAGTTCCAAGAGGAAAAACTTTTCAAAATGAGTTTAAATTCAATTGAATTATAGAGAGAAAATTGTCTATAAGCAGACTTATCCTATAATGAGGAATGATTTCAAAAGAATCTTAAAGAGGCTCCAAAATGAGCTTAAAATCAATTGAATTGTGGAGCGGTATCAAAAAACTGAGTGAGAGGAATGTCTACGAGAAGACTTATCCTATAATGAGGATCGATTTCAAAAGAATCTTAAAGAGGCTCCAAAATGAGCTTAAAATCAAATGAATTATAGAGCAGTATCAAAAAAATTGAGTGAGAGGAATGTCTATAAGAAGACTTATCCTATAATGAGGAATGATTGCAAAGGAATCTGAAAGAGGCTCTAAAGTGAGCTTAAATTCAATTGAATTAGAGAGCGATATCAAAAAAAACTGAATGAGAGGAATGTCTATAAGAAGACTTATCCTATAATGAGGAATGATTGCAAAGGAATCTTAAGGATGCTCCAAAATGAGCTTAAATTCAATTGAATTAGAGAGCGATATCAAAAAAAACTGAGTGAGAGGAATGTCTATAAGAAGACTTATCCTATAATGAGGGTCGATTGCAAAAGAATCTTAAAGAGATGCCAAGAACGCGAAGAAAAACTAGCAGTAGTGAATGAGCTTTCGAAAAAAAAAATATTGAACAAAAAAAAACAGTAATAATATTTGAAAAGTTCGAGCAAGTTGCACAAGTTCAGTGAGAAAAACTTTTCAAATGAGTTTAAATTCAAATTGAATTGTAGAACCAAGTCTATACAAAATTCAAAAGAATTAAAAAAAAGATCATGTGTCCCAATGGAACCTGAGGACCAGCACCGTTGATAATAATTGACGACATAGAATTGTGACGTTACGGCAAAAAAAAACTTCCTGTACGTTATAAAAACTATACCATAGCGTGATGGTAACTGTACTAAAAAATACAGCTTTCACACTGTATACGAAGTCACGCCACGAATAATAAAAAACTACCACCAAAAATCTCAAGAGGTGAAAGCACGAGCAGCACAAAAAAAACTTTTTAAATTTGGTTTTCCGAAAAAACCGATGAGAAGCGACTGATTTTTTCCTTTTTCAAGAATTTTTTTTTAAAAAACAAGATTATCACGCCAAATGACTTAAATTTCAGAATGAATTTATCTCGACCGATAGCGCGATGAAAAAAAAAGAGATGGAGAGTGACGCCAACTTTTCGTCGTCAAGCCGCACAAGAGAAAAAAAGAACCCGTATGAAATAACGGAAACTATGTACTACATAAGCCTTTCAATATGAAATAAAAAACGAAATTCACACTCACCCTTTACATGAAGTTTAACATTGTTCTGGATCTTCTCCTGGTCTTCTGCTGCTTGCTGATGATTTCTTCTGCTGCTTGCTGATGACTTGACTTCTCCCTCCTGACACCAATCGAAGCAATGGTGTACCCTGACACCAATCGAAGCAATGGTGTATCTTCCTTCAAGTTCTTAAAAGAACGTTTTTTGCCTTGAGCGGCGTTGAGCGTAGTTTGAAAAACGTGTATTCGAGCACGTAATATAAAAAACAAGTTCTTAAAAGAACGTTTTTTGCCTTGAGCGGCGTTGAGCGTCGTTTGAAAAAACGTGTATTCCAGCACGTATTGTAAAAAACAAGTTCTTAAAAGAACGTTTTTTGCCTTGAGCGGCGTTGAGCGTCGATTGGCGATATATATATATATCGAATATGGCTCGATTGGACCAAATGTTTCCGTAGAAATCGAGATTGCCAACTTACTTTAGTTGCCGCTGGTTCGCGGCTGGAGTCTCCGATATGTACTCGTCGTCTTTTTCCTTGTTTTTTTTAGTAAAACTCTCTTATTTTACTTAATGACAAGTTTTCTTATATTTTTAATCTAGTTATAAGTTTTATTGGTTGGTTTCATCTTAGTTTTTAAGTTTTAACTGAGCAATGAGAAATGGAGGCGAGGTGAACTTGTGCAATGCAAAAAGAATAGTGAAAATAAATTGAAAGATGACATCATCCTCGGGCTGTATCGATGAAACCGGCTGTCAAAAAAACTCAACGAAGAGTTTATGGCAGTGATGCCAGTAAACCTCGGTTGATTTTTTGGCGGCGGCTCGGTTCATCGATACAGCCTTTTGGAATGCAGATTTTTCTTAGTGCAGAGATGCACAATTGCATGAACAAAATGTGTGGTAGGCAACTCTGTAATACCAAATATATTATGAAAAGCGTGAAACCTTGCAGTAAGCCTCAAGACTTTGATATTGTACTTAGCACACACAATCGCAAGTTCAGGCTGCTATTTTTTGTAATTCTCTATGATCTTTTCGTTTTCTCACTACTCACTTCTTGGTTGTCTTATTCTCTCTTGGTATTTAGCCGCCCGTTCCCTTTCGTCAATTTATTGTGGACGATATAACGCTGGTAAATACGGTCAAAGGATTCAAGCAGCTTTTCGCTTGTTGACTAAAAGTATATCCGATGTGGTATCTAAGCCACGCTCTAAGCTTCCACAAAATTCATTGGCTGAATGAACGACTGCAGAGTTCAGACACTTTTCCGTGACTTTGTACTCAGGAAGTCGAGAAAACGAAAATCTTGCGTAATATTCTAGTGCGATGGAAACCACTGATTAAAAACTGACTGGACAGTATCCCCACAAAATGATAACGATGCGACGTTAAAAAAATAAGATACATCATTATGGGTTGACACTTTGTAAACTACCCAAACAGCGGGTAGTCCATTATATCGTTTCCGATAGGTGTTTAAAAGTGCGTCCACACTATGCCGAGCGGCATTAACCGGCACATGCCGATCGGCTATACCGACTTAGTGTGGACGTCCCGATCGGCCTTCCTCCTTACCGAAAGCCGAACCGAATTCGAACCGAATGAAATGGATCCGTATGCCGGTCGGCATAGTGTGGAGTTATTAAGCCTTGTGACCCAATTGACCTAACCTTACCATATCCCGAATTATGGTAAGATTAAAGCATAAAAGCGGAGAAGGCAGTAAAAGTGAGTGGTGAAACACCTTAAGTTTGATTGAATTTTAAGATGTTGTTAAGTGGCATATCAAGTATGGGCGGTCATCGGTCGTCACTCAGCGCACCAAAGAAGTATTCTCCGATTAATTCTTTCAAGCTGATTGAAAAAAATCAGAACACTCTACAGATTTGCATTAATTTACTAGAACCTAGAAAACTACTTTAGCATTTAATGCTTTGGATCTGACAACGGCGTCAAAAGACGAAATGGGGAAAAACAGCAGCACAACTAGTACGTAAATTTGAAACAGTATTTGCAGTATTTCAGTGATATATGTAGCATGTGAAACTCCATAGACAAAGTTTTTTTTTTTTTTTGCTCGTGTTTGTTAACACTTTATTCTCTACAGCTTTGCAGTTACTAACAGTTTATTTGAAACTCCTTACCACTGGTGGGGGAGAACTTAGTTAAAACTGAATGTTTTATTTTGAAACCTGGTATAAACCTCGTGTTTGTTAACACTTTTTTGTCTGCAGCTTTTCATAATATTATTGCATTTATTCAAACAGGCCAAAATAAACATGATTTAAATAAGAACAAGAAAACACTACCCAGTCGTACATAATATTTATTATCAAAACACACAGTTATTAAATAAAAACAGTTAACATCCAGGAGGGATCTTTATTAAGACAGCATTTCAATTTATTCTCTAAGACGTAGAAAAGTGGTACGGGGTTTTATTTTTCCTCAAAATAATTTATTCGAAAAACAAACATTTCTTTATTGAATTGGTCGATCAACTAAAAGGAAAATTTGGATATTTCTTTTGGTCACTCCCTCAAACGGTTGCCATGTTGTTGGTAACCCTTAAAACATAGACAAAATGTGTCTGTTGACTAGAGTCTCTATCAGAAATCAAAACATGATTATACATCCCACAAAAAATCTTTTCACACTCATTCTCCTTTACAATTCGACTGGCCACTCGATTCCCAAAGTTTCTGTGCAAATACCACTTAAGAAGATTTAAGGATCTTATGGAGAGCACGTAACAGAAGTTTTTTTTCTGCTTTGTTCTTGTGATGGTATTCTGAAAACAAATAAAGATAACCAAAAAACAAACAAAAAGTAAACCGATTTCCGAAAGAAAAACGTATCGGACTTTAAAGCTCCTTTCACAACCCAATGGAAGGACGATGCTTTTAACTTTTTAGAACTATTTGCCAAAATAAAAACTTTTCACATGAGCATGTTAATAGGACATTGGATCTCATATTAAGAGTATGAAACTGTTTGGTTGAAATTAAAAAACCAAAAAGTAAAAGAACAGAACAGAAAAAGGACTCCCATATATGTACCGCCTCAAGCATAAATTCTTTTTTCGTCCGAATACTTTGGTTAACCTAGCACTTAAAAGGGTCGATAAGGGTCAAAAGCGATTGAATTTCCACAGGAAATTCCATTGTTTCATCAAGTCTGGAAAACTGGACTTCACTTACAGATGATGGAAATGATTTGGAATTCATACCCACACTTTGGGAGAGTGTTGAATTTACGTGCACGTTAAACGATTGTGAGTAAGGCTAACTTTTATGATGCTTGAGGACAGGTATTTCATATGACACCCGAGAGGACAACATTAACATTATTTGTCAGAAATGAACATGAGTTAGGTCCGTGAATTTTTTTTAATGGTTTCTAAAACTACCTTAAGGACACGGGGAGCACGTGATGTGATATCAACTACCTAGGGGCGATGAGGCTTTGATTTAATCTTAATTTGGGGCAAAAAAGTGTTGTATTTTGTAGTTAATGTGAAAGAAACTGCAAAATGCAATCAAAGACTTTCGAAGTAAAGTTCTTATAGACAACAATAGTGAGCTCTGAATCATCCAATGCAAGAGAGAACCACTTGTAGAAAAAATGTGGATTTTTAACGACTTTCTTTCCATAGTTTGGCCCAGATGGGTCTTTGTGGTATAAAAGCAGCATTTGCTCCAATGAAGTCGTAATTTAGACAAATCTTTGATAAAATCGCTACAAAACTGTTATAAGTGTGAGTCATAGGTTAGCATCGCAACAAATCAGTTGCAGTTTTAACCAATCCGTTGCAAGTGCCCTTCAATTAAAAAAGATTCAAAAGATAAGCATCGAAGCGGAGTACAGAAGATGCAGAAACGAAACCATTTAAGAAATACGACCAAGCAACTTGAATTAGTGAGCGAACATCTTCAATAACAACTCAAAGTCTTTTGAATAAACAGGTTTCTCAAAAGTGGAACCTTACTTCACCGGAACACCCGGCATCACATTTGGGGACTTCAAATGTTAATACTGGGCAAGACACCATGTGAACGAAATTCATAGAAAGCAATGAAGGAATGAATGCAACCCACTTTCTATAGTTTTTCAAAAAGAAACGAGATAGACCAAGCTGTGATAGTTATACTATTCGATACAGCTAATAGGCTAACTAGGGTGTCTGATGGCGAATGTGGGTAAGTCAACAAACAGATGCAATCCCAAGCAAAAGGATTGTAATGGAAAAATATCTCGAGTTTTTGGAAGTTTGACTTTGTGGTGCTCGTGGCGTTATGGTTAACATGTCTGTGACGCTAGAGGTTCGTGGTTTGAAGCTCAACAAATAAAATTATTTCCACCGGTATCACATTTCACAAGGAAATGGCAAGTCCTCTGATAGTAAATTCATTGCCATGAACCGTTCGGAACCGGCAAAAAATTGTAAATCCTTTCCATTCCCTCACAAGGCACGGTTGTGAGAAATGCGCTAGGCCTAGGGACTCCTTATGCTGCTGCGCCATCCATTTTAACAAAAAAGCATTTGAACAAAAAAGAGATCAGATAGCAATGTGACACGAGATGTTCGATAAATGTATGACTTACTATATAATGCACACGAAAGAGCCATGACGATGGTCGGAAGCCCAGCTGAAATATCTCAAGAATTTCAAGCCACTCAATTAGGCGTCTTGAGTCCTTTGCTCCTTATTACAGTCCTTGACCTTCTCTCGAAAAAAAAGTACTGATTAAATCTATAGAATAACAAGTAACTGAAAATACAAGAAAGCCTGCACCTAAAAAATACCATCTTGGAGAAAATAAAGTTTGTAAAAAATCATCTTTTTGTCATTTTCCAAAAGAGCAATTGAATGAACTCTGTCAAAACGGAAAAAAGAGTAAGGTTCGGCAATAGACTCCTGAAACAAACATGTAAAATGGCGTCTACATTTGCTTAGTCCCAGATACGAACCAATCGAGAACCAGGAAACCTGCCGGCGGATGCCTTCTGTGGTCAACGTGGTGGGCGTACCTCGCAAAAGAAGATATGTAAAAGAAGGTCTAGCGAACTTTGTAAAGCACTAACACAGTTTCTTGATCGAGAATACTTGAGGCAAAAAAGCACAGCGTCATCTGCAAACATCACAACTTTGGTATTATTTTGAATATAGAAAAGAATCGGCCCAAGTAGGGAGCCTTGTGGTACATCGTATGGAAAATTTCTTGTATGGAAGGAACACTTCACAACTAAAGTGAACAAAAAATATGTTTTTCTATCAAAAAAGTCCAAACAATTTTTGCATTAAAAGCATAAGCTCGCTGATGAATCCTTCGTGCCATACTACATCGAAGGCTTTTTCAATATTTTTCAACACTCAAAAAATGTTTTCAGTTATGGCTATTTTGAACATATTGCTTCATTCTTAAAATGTGATGATTATTGCCTTGACCAGCTATGAATCCGAATCGCTCCGGTGTAATACTCTGCACTCTTGAATTTTTGTTCTACGGTTTTCAAAAGCTTAGATGACAAAAAATTTACAGCAGACTTATTTGTAGATATAACAAAGGCATTTGATATGGCCAACCACAAAATCTTAGTAGAAAAGCTATCACGTCTTATCTTGAGAATCGATCTCAAAAGGTTAAAATTAATAAGACTAGAAGCAGTAAGGAATATACGAATATGGGCGTGCCACAAGGATCTGTCATTGCACCTCTACTGTTTTTAAATTATATTAATTCTGTATTCGAGCTGCCTTTCAAGGATGCGTTAACAGCTTTTGCAGATGACATAGGATTCGTATATGGGACAAAAAGCCAATTAAACTTGACATCTGAAATTAACTGGGACCTTATTATTCTTTGAGTCTGGTTTGCTAGCCACAACCAAGTGATTAGCTCTAAAACGAAATTAATGCAATAAGTTTGTCTTACGTTAATAGCTTTTAAGTTTACGTGTTTTACAACTCTCCCGATTGTCAGCGTTTTAAATTAGAACACTGCAGAGAATACTTTTGATGACAATTCACGGTGTAATATGAACTGCTTTCAAATAGAAAATGTAGATGAATTTAAATATTTAGTTTTACATCTGAACTCTAAAATGAACTCTCTGCCCATACGGAAAAGTTGAGGCAGTACTTTTGTTCCGTTCTCAGTCATTTTTTTATCTACGTTCTGTGTGTAAGGACGAACTCTTCAAAGATATATATTACGGAATTTTCCATTCTCAGATGCAATATGCAATAACCTGCTGGGGTGGAACCTATTCCAAAAAATTCAACCACTTTTCATACTACAAACGCTCATGATGAGAAAAATATTAAAAAAGTTGCGTTGGGATCATAGTTTTCCATTATTTCAGAGTTTGAAGGTTCTTCCTTTACACCACCTTTATTTGTTTAAGGTATTAAAAATATTCTTTATGAGATTTGGTCATCGCAATCTAAGAGTTCTTAGAAACCATAACGGATGTGGAAACCATTCATTTTTGATAAACACTTCTCACTCACGCACCACTGCTTGTCGTAGATTCTTTAGTGTGGAATCTTGTAGACTTTTTAATGAACTGCCACTATGTCTTAGATCAGAAACTTCAACGTCTAAATTTTTAAAAAATTTGAAATTTTGGTTGTTCACTTTAAATCATACATGCATTGAACCAATTCTTCTGTAATTAATATACTATACTATACTACCATACTATATAGCTTCCTCAACGTGCCTTAAGAAGCGATTCTTTAAAACTTTTATAAAAACTTTACTTTAAGAGCTTAGTAAGCTTATGGGCCTAAAACTGCATTGGTTATTTTTTGGCTACCAATAGGAAATACTTTAACTACATAACAGAGCTTAGTATAAATATTAAACAAGAACGTAAGTGAGTTTCTTTTTTGAGGAAATGCTTTTAACAGGTGGTTTCTGATTCCATCAAAGCCAGGATAATTCCTTATTTTCCGTTCCTTTAATATTTATTAATATTCCTTTATTATTTAGTCATTAATTTTGACTAAACAGTTGCTTTGTTTTAAGATACCTGTGTTGTTAGCAAAAAAATCTCTTAGAAGATTTATAGTTCAAAGGTCTCTTAAGTTTGCTGTTGTTGCATGTGGTAGAGGATCAGTATTCAGTACCCTTTTCACTTTCATCAAGGCAGAGTTTGTAGCATCTAGATCTTTTTCAGCTTATGCTTCAATCAATATTAAAATAAAGAAAACTAAAATATTCAAGCAATGAAGATCGTAAAATTTTTTATTTCAACTTCCCCCAAATGCTGCTAATGACCATTAAGACAGATTAACTAATTTCTCATGCACCTTTAAATTTAAGGCTTATTTGATTTGAAATGTTTACTCTCAAGTAAATCCAAGACAAAAATATTCCAATGTCCTAATGTCCTGTCTACAACTGCTATTTTCACTTAAATTTAAGACAACCCAAACAGCTAATTTGGTGGTTTCAACGAACAACTAAATTTTTTTTTTACTTTTCCGGCTCCAAAAATGAAGGTAAATGTGGAAGCAAAAGAAAACAACCTGAGCCATAAAATCCTAATAAAACTGGAGAGCTCTATTTTATTATGATATTTTCTTCACCCCATTTTTGTGTGTTTTTACGACGCAATTACAATGGCTGACGTTGACTGTATCAGCTTATGCGATGAGATTTAACATTTTATGGGTCGTCTTAATCGCATTCGCTGACATTTCCCTACACGAACGAAATCTTTTGAACCAATACCGTCTTTATTTTGAAATCACTAATCCATGGAAACGGAAATTGTCTTTATTTTACCTAACACCAAAGCATTGTCCTCTCATTTTCACTTCTCCACGGTCTTTAAATTTTATCAGCCACTATGCCGAGTTTTTATCTTCCTTGGCCTTTAAGAAAATATAATTAATTTTAATTTACATTTCGTTGTGTTATAATATCGCGATATTAACAAGCCTCGTATTGAGAGGGGAGTGAGAAATTGTTTTCAATGGCATTTAAAAGCTCCCTGCGGGTATAAGTTGAAAAACAGAAATTCGAAGAGAAAAGGGAAATTTAAAAACAATCTCCGGTGAAAAACATCTGCAATGGGACTATTGACGTCTCATCATAAATATTTTCATTGAGACTTATTGTCAAGAGGTCGCTTTAAGGTTTCCGTTCATTTTTGCGACGATGTTTTTGAGTGATGTGCAAAGGGCATGAACTCATCCGTGAAGTAATTTGAAATTTGCTCAACTCTCACTAAAACTGTTCTGGGCAATGACTTTGCATTTTTAAATAAGTTTTCTGAAGTTTTCTGCTGGCGACAGAACTGTTGAACTTTAGTCATTTGAAGGTTAGATGTAGAAGTATTTTTTATTATTAGCGCGCACATCAAGGGGCTGTAAATACCCTTATAATGTTAATACACAGTGCGAGCTTTTAGGTAAGTAGGAGAGGATTTGATAGGAGACACCGAAGCACATTGATTTGAATTTTTGTGAATCGTAGCGCAGGGCAAAAACAGAGTCTGACATAGCATTCCACATTCGGATGGTGCAACTATAATGTGAATCTCTATACTTGACTGTACGACCGGAGTTGGGCGCAAGGTAAAACTGATGAGCATTCCTATCGAGGCGGGTGTTACTTCTAATTCGGTCACGATCACTATTTGCGGAAAAAGCAATAAAAAGAAGGGAGAGACAGGTAACAGACGATTTTCAAGAGGATCAATCGATACTGCGATTGAACTATCACCTATTAATGTCAACACTCTGATTTGTATCTTATCAATTAGGCACAAAGATGTATGGGGAGCACATAACCAGATATGAGAATTGTACTCTAGTTTTGGGCGGATGTTCGCTATTTAAATAGTAGCTAGTGCCACTGTTCTGTAACTATCGCCTCGGCGACAAACGGTGGAAAATGGAACGAAATTCTATGAATTCAGTAGGATTTCGTTACATTTTCTACCGTTTATAGCCGAGGCGATAGTTGCTGAACAGAGGTACAGATCAGAAGGGGTGAAGAAATTATTGCATCGTCTTAAGAAACCAAAGCATTTTGCAACATTTTTGGCAACTTTAAATATGTGGTCATTCTAACGAAGATCATCGTTGACACAAATACCAAGTACTGACCGCTTTTTGGTTTCTTGGATGTAGGTACCATTCATTGACAATGGCAATGGGGGAATGTTGAGCTTCAACGACAAGAGACAACATTTAGTTCTACTCAGTTTTTACTACCCCCTGTAAAAATCCGGTCAAGGTCAAAATTCAAGGAGCTTGTCTTACG
Source organism: Melanostoma mellinum (assembly GCA_914767635.1). Classification (NCBI taxonomy): domain Eukaryota; kingdom Metazoa; phylum Arthropoda; class Insecta; order Diptera; family Syrphidae; genus Melanostoma; species Melanostoma mellinum. Next base: position 5,665,926 of record OU612059.1, read on the forward strand.
CAGCCATTCCAGTTTCCCATCCGAAGAGCAGGGACTTGAATTTGGAAACGAATATGAAAATCTGGGGGCTGAGTCGTCAGGAAAACAGTGAAGAGGGTTAGTGCTCTTAGACAAGAGATCTCTTATGAAAATAAGGAAGACGGTCGGAGCCATGTGAAACCAGCATTTATAAGGTGAGTATCAGGCTTAAAAGCTAAAACCATCTAACACAACTTTTATTGAACGGTCGGAAGGTAAGGTTCTAATCCAACGAAGAAGAGACTCATCGATACCAAAAGCACGCATTTTCGATAAAAGAGCCTGATGCCTCTATCAAATGCTTTAGAAATATCAAGCGCAATAATCTTACTTTCTCAAAAACAGTGTTAAAGATTGGTTTCACTTTTCGGTGAGATGTGCCATCAAGTCACCAGTGAATCTTTTGCTACGAAAGCCACACTGTCGGTTTGAGAAGCATTCGTTCTTCAAGATGCTTCATGAATTGATGGTTTATCCACCTTTCCATGTCTTTAGAACGAAGAGAAGATTCACCTTTTGTGGGGACGGTCTGGACAAATGGTGTTTTCTATCTGCTCGGGAAGAGCCAAGAAGAATGGAATAGATATAGAAAAGCTGACGCTGCAGTTTTTCGAACGTAGAAGAACACATCTTCAGAACAATGGCGGGGATACCATCCAGACCAGCGGGCTTATATTCATTCAAATCTTTGAAGACTCTCGCAAAATAGCGAAAACGAAAAAAATATCTGAAATTCTTCGCAGAGTTCACAAACTGGCGCTTAAATGGAACTTGGAGCTTTAGACACTCCTAAATTTTTTTCTAGTCCTAAAAGGGAGGCAGATATTTTTTTAAATCATACTTCAACCTTTGAAATTCATCATAGTAAACAATCTGAATAGTTGAACAGTTATAGTTAGAGATTTACACAATTATAGAAACTTCTCTTCAAAGTCCGTTCTGCCCCACTATAAATAAAAAGTAAATAAAAAAATAAATGGGGTGGCGCAACAGAGCGAGGAGCCCCTGGGCCTAGTGTATTTCTCACAACCATGCCTTGTGAGGGAAAGGAAGGGACCTACAATTTTCTGCCGGTTCCGAACGGCTAATCGAGAAAGCGCTTTTCATGGCAATGAATACTAACGGAGGCCTTGCCAATTCCTCGCGAAAGGCGATACCCGTGGAAAAAACATTTTTGCCACTGCTGGGATTCAAACCTCGAACCTCTGGATTAACAGGCGGACATGATATACATCACACCACGGGCCCCACTAGCGGGACAAAAAGGACCTTTGAATGGGGCAAAACGAACCACTGATTTCTTTTAATAACTGTATCAAAAACAACTGGTATCAAGGGAAGTGAAGATTTTCAATCAAAAGCTCAAAGTCTGCCGAATCGACGGGCTTATTGGGACCTTGAACTCAGGCTTTTGACATCGGTTCTGGGTTGCGCTAAATGATTTCCGGGTTCCTTTCTTAGAAATTTAAAAGCCAGTCTCTGCCAGCCATCTTTGTTTCGTGAGCAAAGAGATGGGGTATTTTATTCGTTTCGGCTACTTCATAAGCAAGGGTTTTAAACATCGCGAGTCGTCATTCCAAAGAATCTTTTTTCGAAGTCTAGCAAATGTCTAATTAATTTTTTTTTTTCTTACTCAGAGCTGAAGACTATTGTAAGCTGTCCAAAATTTTTTACATTGGTATCCACTTTACTCTACGAATGATTGTGGATTTCGGGAACTTGAAAGCCTTGCTGGTCTTGAGATAACCCATCTCTCTCGTTTTTCGAACGTATGTTCGAACCATCTTCAAAGATACAAATGTTTAATTACAACTGAAGTAACTAAATAAATAGGTAGGTAGTACATAAAATAAGGCTCATTGAGCAAAACGGTGCTGCTTTCATTTTCATTTTCAAAGCAGCAGTAAGCACTAACGATCACAAACAACTTAAAATGATCAAAATGTTTGAAATGAACAACTGGTTGCTTTGGATTGGTTTTGCAAAATTAAATTTTTTTTAAAATATAGACCGTTTTTTAACTTCCCTCATTTAAACCGGAACTACTTTCAGTTTTTCAGTGAAACTAAAGGATATGTTGGGAATGAAGGTTTTTTATTAATGCTAGCTATTGAATATAAGATGGATTTAGGAACCATGGTAAAAATCGGTTTAGTTCTTTTTGCCCCGAGGTCCCTCTTGCCCTGATGTGCATTCCTTGCGAGGTGGAAATTGCGGCTAGATTGTTTCAGGGGAGGAATACAACTGGCTATTTGACTAGAGCATTGTTTGTAAAAGAAACGATAATAAAAGAGTGAGGCAAGTAGCATTTCGACGATGTTCAGGAAGTGTCGAGGAAGCAGCAATTCAGGCTGCCGGCAAAGTGGTTTTTTCGATGGAGCTAACATACGGAGAGTCGTTGCAGGCTGTCGTTGACACCGAAGACTTAGTAGAGTTCTTAATGTTCTTCACAAAAGACTAAAAGTTTTGGCTTCCCTTTGGACACAACAATATTTTTTGCCTTACTTTTCTGTCATGTAAGAACTTGGGATTATATATAAGAGCATTAGAGCCATTTCTGGGCCGTTAGAACCTATTACGGTTTTCTACTGTAGATTTATCTTTATAAATTCGAAAACTCCTTTCTCTATCCCAAATCTCCTCTTTACAGCTTGTGAGGATGCTTTTTGTCAAAGGCTGAGGTATGCTCAGCGGATCCAGAGTCTTCTAAAGAAGCAGCAAAACTTTAGATTATTGAAGCTAGTTTATTTCCGATATTATAAATAATGTTGGTTTATACATTTCATACAATGTTTTATAATTCTAATTCAAGTTTCTATTTCGAAGTCTTTATTGATGAGGGTAGATTTCACTCCTCTTCGGGTGAAGTTTCACTTGGGGTTCGGCTGGGATGTGGTATAGTCCGGGATTCACAACCAGATTCTTGGATTGGTCCTCGTGCCAGTTGGATGAAGATTTCCGGTCCTGGATTGGTCTTGGGACACTTGGATTATGGTTTTCTATCTGGGGTTATGTGCTTTCAGCTCTTGGGCTCGGATTACGGTTGCTTGTCTGGGTTTAGAGGCTTCCAATTCTAGGGCTCGGATTTGGAGTAACGCTGGGTTCTTGGTATCTCTCCCTGGATAAAGTAGATTCTGTAAGGATACTTGGAAGAGGGAGTTAATGGTTGCTCTGAGATAGCAGGAGCCACTATGGATTCACAACGAGATAGTGCTGGACACTATGGATTCACAACGAGATAGCTTTGGACACTATTTACTCACACAGTCTTGGTTCCTGAGCTCTACTTCTGCACTGCCGGTACCAGAATGCCTACTCTTGCTTGAGTACTATGATGAGATCCTTACTTGTCCACTGCCGGGACTTGAACTATGGAATGCTACTCTTACTTGAGTACTAAAATGAGTTCCTCAATTGTGCACTGCCGGGACTTGAACTGATTTTCGTGTATTTCACTTGGTCTAAGTAAGTAGACGCCACAATTCAACCAACTCAATCAATTAATCAATTAATTGAAAAAAACCACAAACACTTATTTGCTCTTGTGACAAAATTTGTGGATATAGTAAGAATATCCCATCTACAAACAATCAAAGGCTGTCAGGTGATGCAATTTTCTTTTCACCAAATTTTCATTTATACATACTTTCAACCAAAAACGAAAGTTTCCCATGCGGCCAGCATATTGATTTGTTTCACTTCCAACACAGCACTTCGATATAACTTTTCCAGAAGGTAAAAGGCTATCCAAATCACGTCCCCTAGCTCTTGTGATGGCTGTGGGAAATTGTCAACCATTTTCAATCTATAAAAGGATATTTTCTGTCCTCAGGTGACTCAGAGATAACTCCATCAAAATGAAACTTTGGCAAAATGATATTCAAATGTATAGCAGTCGAATTTGGCCTCTCTAACCAAATTGACAGTGCATCCAACATCAACTGCTATAAAACGAACAAACAAGGCCTACAGCCAGAAAATACCACTCCTATAGAAGGAGCTACCCTAGCGGGGGCGAATAAATATCCAAACCAAACGGTTTTCTCATCGTTGATGGAACATCCTTCATATGTCTGTGGGCAAAAACCAAAAATGATTTAAAAGATTTATTTGATGCCAGCAGGAAAACAAGATTTATGAGCCAACACATTTTCTGATGCACTTACAAGCCAAATTCGTTAGACACTTAGCCCAGTAATGGGTTTATGGAAATGTGCTACAGCTACCTTGTCAAACAACTCAATTAGGCTAATGCCTTGTGGTCGTTTTCAATTTGGAGAAACAAAAACCAAACAAAGATAGTGCTTAAGTGAATCATATTAATTAAGAATGGCAACAAATTTCTTTCTCTTTGCTCCTCCAGGAACAACTGAATTCCTTTTCCTTGTTAAAGCTTTGACCTAAAGCACAAGGAAATAAACTGTGTTACTCGTGTATATGGATTACTCAGAGCTCTATTATCTTTTCTTCCTTTCGTTTTGGCTTTTAGAAGTATTGTCAGGGTACTCTTTAGCCTTAAAGGTTATTCCGTGTAGCTAAATTGTGTACTCCGCTGACATTATTTGCATGAAATTAAAAGATTGCGATTACCCAGCGGTGTAGTCAACAACACAATAAATAAATAAATAACGAAAAAAATCACTTTAAAAACACAGCGAGGTAAATATAACGGAAATTGTTTCAAGAAGCCGAGCGGAACAGGAAGGATAAAAAATGCTATGTGGATAAACATCATTATAGAAGCTATAGTCTGGATATATTTATTTTAGATTGAACGTAGGCGCTTTGGTAGAGGTTTTTTATCCGATGGGCGCCAGCTCCTATGTTGTCCTATAGTGACGGTTGGGAAATGGGATGACAACGCAAAACACCCGATATTTTTATCTTCAGGAGAAAAAACCAATCTGCGTGTATACGAGGAGATAAATAAAAAACCCAGCAAAGGATCAAACAAAAATAAATTGTGGGAAGCAACGACGAGGAAAGCCAAAAGCCAATAGTTTGAATTTTAATCAGTCAACAAACTCACAAACTGAAATATAAAATCGTAAGGGGAATGGTTGTTGTAAAATTATAATAAACACAGACTCAGACATTGTCATAGAACCCTCATTTCTCACTCAAGTCAATGAGTAGTATAATGGCATTATTGGGCTATCGTTGGTGACACTGTTTGTTTTGTAAGAGTGTGTGCGAAGTTGATATTGACAAACATGTTAATGGTTTTTTAAGATACATCAGCTTTTTCATCTGTTTGTGAAATGCTATCCAATTTATAACAACTAATCAAGCTTTTGGGCTGGGAAACGGACACAATCCCGAAAAAACTGTCCCCGAAAAGACAAAATCACGAAAAAACATAATCCAGAAACAGACTTTCCCCGATAATTCAAAATCCCGAAACAGACTTTTCCCGAAAACTCATAATCCCGAAAACATCAATCCCGAATGGCCAAAATCCCGAAAAAAATCAATTTTGAAAAATAAAAAATTCTAACCAAAACTATTTTTTAAATGGCGTATTTATTTCAACAAAAACAAAAACAGCACATAAATTTCAAGTTTAGGCACTTTATATTTACCTATGTATATATCACGTAATTAGTTCTTTAACACTCAACTAAATATTTGTATTACACACAATAACTTTCACTTGAACCTTTCAAAACAATAATGACACTGAGCACATGAAAAGATTATGTTCTGATAAGCAACGAGAATAACGGAACAACATTATGAACAATCATAACACTGATACTTACTCCAGGTAATCATTCCAATAAACAGATTTCTTCTTACACGTGACGACCAAACTTTAAAAAACATATTTTTATATTAAATTAATGCAAAATAGAAATCTCGAAAGGTTTTCCCGAAGAACGATATAAAATGAAAAATTTGCGCAAATTTTTCATTTTATATCGTTCTTCGGGAAAACCTTTCGGGATTTTCGGGATTGTGGGTTTTCGGGATTATGGATTTTCGGGATTGTGGGTTTTCGGGATTTTGGATTTTCGGGATTGTGGGTTTTCGGGATTATGGATTTTCGGGATCTTGGCATTTCGGGAAAAGTTTTTTCGGGATTATGTCCCCAACCCTTTTGGGCTTGAGTTAAAGAGATTAAGAGTGGTGTAACGGTTGGGTTCGAACGATTTTGATAAAGTAAATTAATTTACGCAAATGTCTACCAATTCGTATTGAACTTGGTGAATATTAATCCATAATGGAAAGTTTGAATAATTGAGTGATTTTGAATTTTAAAAGGAAAAGCGAAGCTTGAATTTTTAAACAATAGACGAATATAGCGCATGTGAGTTTAAGATCATTTTATTTTTTCGACAGGTACTATGAAAAACAAGTGAAAGAATTTACTTTGATGATGTTAGACCAGTTAGATAAGAAGGTCGTAGCTCAGACGAGAAAGAACATAGCTATAAATACAAGTAAGATGGCGCCACAGAGCGAGCAACTCCGAGGCCTAGCGCATTTCTCACAACTATTGCCTTTGTTATGGAATGGAGGGTACTAACAACTTTCTGCCGATTTCCGAACGTCCAATCGAGAAACGAGAAATGGTCCAGAGAGTACACCTCATGATGTTGGTATCAAGAGGAGGAAGATTCAACAGTGCGTCGAAAGCAGCTCCCGCCCGGTGTGCTGGGAAAGGCCCCAGTAACACCAAGACAAATTGTTCTCTGAAGTTTGGCAAACGAGGCAATAACGTATTTACGCGAGAGCTTATTCCACCAAACAACTGACGCATAGGAGATGTTTGGTCTTGTCATAGACGTAAAGTACCAAAGAACACTTTTTCGATGAAAGACCTCATGTCTTGCCAAAGGCTCCTTTACATTGCCGCAGAAGACTGACAGTGTTTAGTAGTTTTAGACTCGACATGTTTAGACCAAAGAAGTTTGTTGTCTTGGATTACTCCGATATGTTTGACTTCGTTGTTTATTAAAAAAATTTATGTTAGGGTGGCGCAACAGAGCGGGGAGCCCCTGGACCTTGTAAGAAGATGAAGGGGACCTACAATTTTTTATCGACTCCGAATGGCTAGTCGAGAAAGCGCTTTTCATGGCAATGAATTTACTATCGGAGCATTTGCCAAGCAAAAAATTCGATATACATAGTTTTTCTATATACATTAGATTGGGCCCAAAAATTTTTTTTTTTTGTTTCAAAACCATATTGAAAATATTGATTGGGATAACTTAAAACAAATTCCAAAAGAGTTTGAGCTAAAAAAAAGTATTTAGAGGTCTATCAATCTTTTTTTATATTTCTTAGACCTAACCTTACTTGAGCGTCAAAACTGTTCAATTATTTTGAGCTAAACAAATAATAACGACAGATATTTTTGTAGAAAATTAAATTTTCTCTAACCGTTTCCAAGTAATTAAGCTTTGAAAAATGGTATGTTTTTCTTGATTTTGCTCTTTTATTTTGGAGTTTCTTAACTCACGTACAAATCCATATGTGAAAAATTGCAAACATGTTTTTTTTTTAAATTTAATTTTCTAAAAAAAGATTTTCTTACATTTTTTCACAAAGTGCTTTCTTCAGAAGTTATTCGCGACTAAAGTTGAAAAAAAAACGTTCTCGTTTTTTTGGTTTTTGGTTTTTTTTTTTTTAACTCAATGAAGCAAACTGATAGTCGAGATCATAGAAACCCATTAATTTATTTATTTTTATGTACTATTAAAGAAAAAATTTGTAAATTTGTATACAAAAAATTTTTTATTTGACCAGTCTAATATACTAAGTATAACAGAATTGTTACTAGAGTAATATAAGCCGAGGGCAATTCAATGCCTCGAAATCCCAATACTGTGTTTTATTATGAATCGTTCTTCTATCAGCGAAACCGAAAAGCTATCAGTACTCGGTATGTGTGTAAGCTAAAGATCTCAAGTCTCAAAAAATACTGCCTTAGCACTTTCTCACAGTTCACACAAAAACACGAACAATTTTTATTGAAAACAGAAAGTAGTTAGATAAATATAAAATTGTTCTATGGTGAAATTAATGCAGGTAAACAGTTTGATTTTATCTTGTTTTTAATTAATTTAGAAATGTCAAAAACGCTTTGCCATTATAATACGAGTATATTTCCTAAATCTTCGATGTATTATTTATCTAGTTTACTTTTACCTACCAAGCCTTAACAATTCAATGAAAAGTCAATCTAAACGAACGCCTTTGAATATTGAACCTAATACAATAATTTTTAGAACATTGAATTCTGATATTTAACAACATAGTTTGTACACGTTAAAATTCATGTTATTTACCCAACGTTTATTTTGTATTCGGCTCATATCTGCGAAGCTCTATTGTTAACTTTCTAGAAATCCTCTCTGATGTTTTATAATATTATGCTAATGACCGGAGATTTGGGGGATAAGAATCATCCTATCCCTGTTTGAGGAGAGGTTGGTCCCCTGTTAGTATTTGTTATTCAGAGCGTTGTTGAACAGATTTCTTAGGATGTTCAATGCGCCGAAGGGAGGACATCGCAATGTTGTGTTGAGAGTGCTGTCGACTGTTACTAAATTTTTTCCTTTAGTAAATAAAAAAACAGCAGTGAAAAATAATAAGTGGGTAGATAAGGTGGGACTAATTTTGCATCTTATAAACAAAAATAGTTTTTTTTTGAGTAGTGGGTATTCTGTTTTAGACTTTTAGAAAGCGAAAACGCTAGCATACTAAAATTTGCGGACTGCTAACTCGTTATACGAATAAGAAAATTAATTAATTAATTCAGAAATATGAAATCAATTTTAATCATTGAGAGTCAGTGTAAGGTACATTGACTTATGTTTAGCTATGTTTAGCTCATCGTCATGACTCATGTCGGCAGAAAATAAAAGATTTTCAATCTAGGAACATTCAAAGTGCCATAACGTCGATCAATGTAAAATAGATTGCTTTTAATTCCTAGAAATAAGCTTTCCCTTGTTTAAGAAAAGTCAGAAACATTGTGCAGAAGATGACAAGCCTTACATGACGGGCAATCAATTCCTTTTGTAATACTTAGATCCAGACCCCTCTTTACCACTGGGCCCATGCCCAGGGCCCCGCGATCACCAGGGGCCCCCGAATGGCTGAAACAACCCTCAACCTCTATTGATCTGTTTTCAAGAAAAAAAAAAAAATATTTCGATGCATTTTTTTTTTTGGAACAAAATTATATTCAAATTCAAAAAAAAAAAAGAGGTCACTCAAGTAATGATCAGGACAACGAAACCATACACTACCTTGTGTTCGTTTCAGGGCACTTTTAAAAATCCAATCAGAAAAAATATCCATACGTGTATCTTACGATCGCACTTAAATGGTATTGTGAAGTTTGGTGTTCATGAGATGAAATGACAGAATATGCGTTTCAATATCTTAGTTTATATGTTAACTAGCAGGCACATCTGCGATTCATTTGACATACTAGCACTTCTTGGGTAACAGGTACTGAACATGCAAACTAAGATATTTCATACCCTCTGATTCCTTAAAAAAAAATTCTTCAAAAAACTGTTACGTTAAGGATCTTAATTCTTCAAATTTGCATTTTTTGTGAAAACAGAAAGAGAGGCTAATTCATGATAGCTCCTCATTCGTCAAAGCTATGACATTGCTTCTTACTTAACTAAAATACTGTATCCATTGCGGAAGTCATAGAATCTCACCAAACTGGGCTTCGAGGTCCGTATAAAGAAGAACACAATTTCTTTTTTATACATCAAATTTTAAAAACTGAATACTGGAACACCCCCCTGTTTGAATGGGTAAGGAATCCAACTATTCGAAGAGTACCTAACTGAAAGTTGAAAATTAGTAATTGATACTGAGTGTTACAAGCTTACTGCTGAATCGTTTCGTTTTTTAATTCAGTCGCACGAACTTATGATTGTGTGCTCAATATCAAAACAAAATCAAAATCTTAAGACCGAGTACAAGGTATTCGCTCTTCATAATATATTTGGTAGTACAGGGCTGCCAACTACAGATTAATTATGTTAATTGAAGAAAATCACATAAAATATAGAAAAAAAGTTAGATTTACTTTTCCAAAGACTGTTAGTAAAAATATAAAAACGCCATATTCCTAAATCTGGGTTTTTATTTTTCACTTTTTTGAAAATCAAGTTTCTCAATAACTAAGTAGGCCGATCTTAAGATCTTAGCTGATGTTTTAACAAAAAATTTGAAAAAAAATCAAAGAAACAATTTGGAAAATATTCAAAAGAATGAAATTTTTTTAAAAACTTCAAAACTTAATATGCAATCTTCTTTAAACAACCTACGGAAAGTTAGTTTTGAAATAGACGGTACAATAAGGGATGCCATTTTTAGCTTAAAAAAAAAAGTTCTTTACGTCGCAAGAAATACAATTAAAAAGAAATGCCTTTCATATGATTTTATCGAAATCGTTAGAGTCGTTCTCAAGAAAAATACCAAAATACCAAATACCAAAAACCTCTCTGTAGATTGCCCCACAGATCTTAACTGCAAAATTGTAAGAAAATCGGTCAAATGGTTCTGGCTGTAGATTCGTACACGGACAGGCAGACAAAAAGACATACAGACACATAAACAGAATTGCAGGACGCACTTTATTCGTATTCTTTATCATTGTAATACCAATCTGTCTGATTGTCCCAGCTTAGTATTGGTTTCTTTTTCGGAAAAAGTAAGGTCTCCTTTCTTATTTATTCCTTTCTTATCCATTTGAAGTTTTGAATGAAAACTAAAGCACTCGCAGCAATTATTGAAAATAGAAATTTTCATTCAGTCTATGATCCCAAGTGAATGAAAATACAACTCAAACTCGGAACAATCTTTTCAGAAGTGCATACTCTTCGAATTGAAAGCAAATATTTTCCTTTAATCTTCTTCGGTAAGAAATAAAAACTGAATCCTCACAATTAAGCTCCGTTGATTTCATTTCGATGGGATTCATCTTCAATCCTCTTCCATGGACTTCATGTCCCACATCAAAGAATATTCAAAATCCTATCAGCATTTGTCATTCCTCCTAAGAATATCTCCGAAACACTTCCAGTGCCATAAATTACCCAAAGCTATTTGAATAATGCCACAGAGAAAATTCACTTACCCTATTAAGCTGGTCGTTTCCCGACAGTTCCATCGTTCCGTGTCTTTCACTTCAGTATTTCAATCTGTCTTATGGTTCAGTTAAACTTGTCATTAACATTGCGTGATACATTCGTTTATATTGCAATAATCATTTGGTTAAATTTTTTTTTTTTCCTTTCGTATCTTCCACAGGACGCTCCTACAAGAGCATCAACGATGAGATAATCTGGGTGAGCATCGGCATGGGCATAACCATAGCCGTTCTCATTACGATCGCCCTATGCTACATCGTTTACGAGAAATGTCAAAAAAAGCGGGAGTACTATATTAATGCATAACGTATCCAAGCAGAGCCAGCTTTTACCTGTTTTTTCATCAATCGGATACGGCAGGTCTACCTTTAGCTTGGTTCTTTTCACTTGATTTCAACCGGAAAGAGGTGAGACGAAACAAATGACCCATCAATAAAACATCAATAAAAAAAAACCTTTTCAATTAGGATAAGCATCAAAGAAACTGGAACATCAAACAGAAGAAACGAGAATAAACATATTCTGGGACCAAAATACCACACACATAAAATTTAAAAAATGAAACTAAATTATAAAAATTGATGTTAGACGTAGACTACTAATTATAATGATATACATTTGAATGTTTACCACTATTTTTTACATGTGTATAGACATAGACTCATTGATGTATTCTTGTAAGCTATTACCTACTTGTATGTACCTCGTATACTTATTTCAAATACCTACAGCGGAGACAAGAGAAATGGACACACTTGTTGTTGAATTATATAAAAAATGTTCCAAGAGTAGTAATTAGACAATTTTACTATTATCAGTTTCGTATTTATTTAGTAGCAAGTAGTAGGAAGACAAAATTAAAAATTTTGATTCTCCTCTTTAGTTTGATTGATCTCTTGAAATAAATTTGTTGTTACTCCATTAATTTTATTTTAATTATTCTGAGAAAATTGTTTTTCAGCAGAGTGGCTATTGATCCTCAGAACTTTTATTCGAAGACTACAATGGCCTTTTGCTTTGAAGTTTTATGTTACAGAGCTTTCTTCTTTTGAAATCGTTCAGTAAGTAGCACAGTAAGTAAGAAAAATAAACGTTAAACTTCATTAGGGATGTACATATAGAATATTCGGAATTCGAGGTATAGAAGGTTTTACTACTTCGGGAAGTTCAAAACACCGAAATAAATCAACCATTTGTTGCTGAAGATGGAGCTATCATTAGTGAGGATTTTATGTAACTAAACCCTAACAACAACCAAGTAGCCCGTTTTTGGATTCAGACGTTTATTTTTCCGATATTTGAACGGAAATATGCTTCCTGAGCATGAAAAGTCTTACTATCTGAGATACATACATGAGAAAACTCCACCACCTTCTTTGATACAGAAAAATTGGCTCCTGAGCCGAAGGGAAGGCTCCACACCGCGGTTGTGCGCCCAGCCATGTTTACAATATTGGACAATGTATGAGATTAAGTTGGCGGCAATTGGGAAGAAGATGCTTAAGGGGCAGTCCCTCAGCTCTCCCCACCAGAAAAACAAAATAAAACAACATTCAGACACGATCGCAAAAAGGGTATTCTGGTCTGGAATGATGGATTTCAGGTGATTTTTAGAGTCTCGTAATAAAAATCAAAAAAAGAAAAAAAAAAAAAAGAAAAGATTATTATTAATATAGAATAATGTTGCCATAGCCGGAACTACGAAAAACCAAAAATTCTTGACAAAATGGCGACTGACTGAGAACAATTTCTGACTACTTTTTAGGACTTTTCGAATTTAAAAACAGAATGAATAAAAATTTGGTAATGAGCGTAGTTCCCACCATAGAGAACGCCAGGCCACGATTTTTCGATTTCCACAGGACCGATTTTCCAGTGGAAATCGAAAAATCGTGGCCATAGTTTTGAAAAAACAGTTTCGAGAAAACGCGTTTAAGATAACATTATAAAGCCGAGATCTACTTTGGATGCGCGTATTCTTAAAGAGTTAAACCTAAGAAATATGAAAAAATAGTCAAATTATTTTATTTCTACACCTGAATGCCTCCTTAAGAAAGAAGAAGAAAAGGCATACCAAAAACATCTGTATTTGGTCGGCATCAGGCATGCAAAGCTTATCTGCTGCGCAAGTGTGAAAATATCCCTTCTTCTGTGAAAACCAAAATGAGTGTATATAAAATAAAATTTAAATCCACAAGATAAGTTTTATGCCTATTACTTTGGTTCTTGCATGTAATCTTAAAATTCACCATAAATCTACACTATGAATAGTTTACCCAATTAATGGGTGGGAATCAGATTACTAAAGGCAAAAACTATGGTGGAAACGCTACATTTCAAATCGATGTCTTTGTCTTTTAAGACGGCCCAGCCCGCAAAGAACATAGATTGGATTGGATTTTTGTCTTTTCAAAATATCATTCTATAAAGGAATGTCAATTTAGCTTCCAGGTAACAAATCTTGTCAATCAGTGACGGATCTAAGGACACTATAATACAGATTTTACAAAATGAAGCAAGTAACTGTAATCAGGTCACACATTAAAAGTCGAATATGTCCAAGTGAAGCCTTTCCAACTTTGAGCCAACATAACAAAACTCATCAACTTATTCAAAGCCGCAAACAACAGACAAAATCTTCTAGAATCTAGGGTATCGAGAAATCTTTGGCCAAGTAGTTAGTTAGTTTAAGAAACTTTATTTAAATTCATTTGTATATAAAAGTAAACAATTTGGATATACTAAAGTTTAATATGGTTTGGCCAAAGGCCGTCTACCAGATTGACAATATTTTAACATACATTTTTTTTTTTTTTTTTTCATTGAATTTATAGGTATTTAACAATTTTGTTTTTTTTATTTTTTATTTTTTATTTTAAAAGTCTTCTTCAATAATTCGGGTTCTATATCTTAGTGCTATGGTTAAATATTTATATAAAATTTCCCATCCAAGACCACCATTTAGAATAAATATCACTTCGTTCATATCCAACGATGTTTTGCCAAAGTAACTCACTCTTAACTCTCTTAAAATCGGGCATATGGCAATAAAATGGTATACATCCTCTCTTTCCTTTAGGTTGCAAAGGTCGCACAAAACCGGTAAGTCCGGCCGATGTAGTATGTAGTTCAATTTTATTATTTCACCTCTTGCTTTAAAAATTAAATTTATCATTTCAATAGGAAACCGATTTACTAGGTACGTTTCTTCTTGAAGATTTCAGTTAAGTTGACTATATATCATCCTATATTGAGAAGATTGAGCTTCGGTCGTATATCCCTCAAATGCAGAGGGGCTCTCGTTTGCTAACAACTTTCCAAAGTAGCACTTTAAGTCAACGACACTAATATCCGCATGAATACTAACGGTTTCCCCGTCTAACTCCTCCCACTTTTTAACAAGGTTACCTAGACAACTTAATATATTTGAGCACAAGCTTAGGAAGCCGTCCTTCTTCCATCTCAAACACTTTTAATATGTACTCAAAATGTAGTTTGAGTGTGTCTAAAAAAAGTGGCGGCACAGAAGTTTCCAAATGAAGCATATAATTTGGTGTATGTACATGCCGGCAATCGAAAAATTCGCTTGAGGAAGTACCTTAAAAACCTTTCCACTTCATCATATTTGCAGTATTCCCACACTTGTGCACCGTACAGCAATATTGAGGCTGCAGTTGAACGAAATAGCTTCATCTTTGCACTATGATCGACAAACTTACTGTTCATGCAACGTCCCCATACTGATGAAATAGCTCTTTTCGCCTCGGCTAGCTTCGACAGAAAATGCTTTTTAAAGTTGAGGTTCGAAGTTATTAACACACCTAGATACTTGTATTCACGCACAATCGTTAAAATTTCTCCTTTATACTTCCACGTTTCATTTCTGGAATATCTCCCACCACCATCTCTGAAGATCATCATTTTGGATTTTGCAGTATTAACGGATAGGTTCCAAAGATCACAGTATCTTTCGAGCCGGTTAATCATTCGCTGCATGCCATCTACAGTTTCCGCCAGAAAAACGATGTCATCAGCGAAAACAAGGCCTGGTATCCGCACTCGTCCATAATCTATTCCTCCTCCGATTGAATCCATAATATCGTTTATAAATAGGATGAAAAGTAAGGTACTCAACACACACCCTTGTTTGACTCCCATTTGAGAGGCAAAGTCTTCCGAAATGAATTCTCCATCCCAAACATAAGACACGTTGTTTTCATACATCGCTTTAAGAACAGTAACAACTTTAGTTGAAATCCCCATCACATACAGTTTATAGAAAAGCGCCTCTCGAGGAATAGAATCAAAAGCTGCACGGAAGTCCACGAAAAAAGCATAAAGCTTCTTGTTCTTCTTTTTGAAACTATCTGCAATATTAAAAAGGACGAAAATCTGGTCTAATGTCGAGTGGTTTTTCCTAAGCCCAGCTTGGAACTCATTAAGTATTTTTTTTCTTGTCAATCCACTGCGTCAGTCTGTTAAATATCAACGAGCTAAATAGTTTAACTGATGTGTTCAGAAATGAAATTCCCCTATAGTTCTCTGGGTTGTTATAACTACCTTTTTTGTGGAGAGGATATATTATTGCTTTTTTGAAGCTTCCGGGAACATTTGCTGTCTCAAATATTCTATTGAATTCCTCAGTCAGTGCATCGATAAATACTGTTGAACAGTTCTTATAAAACTCCACAGGTATTCGGTCATCCCCTGGAGCTTTTCCCTCTTTAGCATGTTGAATTACATTCATAACTTCGAAAGGCGTAAATGGTGAATCGAGAAGCTCATCCGTGAAAAATGGAGCAGCGTATTACGGAAGCGGAGAAAATATCTGAGTATTAAGCAGATTGTAAAAGTAGTCCCGCAGTTCAAATGCTTGAAGAGATAAGCCAATCCTATTAAATCTCCCGTTTATAGTTTTTGCAGCTTTCCAGAAATCTGCCGAGGATCTTGCATTGTTTACGAGAGCTAAACTTTGTTGTTCAAATTGTTTTCTTTTATCAAAGCAAATTTTCTTGAACTCCTTATTAGCTGCTGCATACATGTCTTTAAAGAGTACCGAATTGTATTTTCTCAAAAGCCTCAGAAGTAAAAATGATTTCTTCCTTGCTTTAAGACACTCCGTATTAAACCATTGTTGTTTAAATTTATTCTTACATCTCCATTGAGTACTAACTGGAACAGAGTCTCTAATAATTTGTGTAAGTTTTTCCATATGCAGTGGTTCGCCCGCTGCCTGTCGCTTATCAAGCTCTTCGTTCAAATTATCTTGATATATAGGCATAAAACTATCTTTTCATTTTAACTGCGGCAAAAGTTCCAGTTTCTTTGTATGCGGTGCTCCTTCAGTTCCAGAAAATATACACGCAATCTTCAACGGCATGTGGTCCGAAAAAATTTGTTCACCTATCTTGAAGTTCCTTAAGTTTGAGTTCCATGTTCCTGATACAAAGCAATAATCAATTACCGAGCATGCCGTTCCCCGAATAAACGTGTATTCCCGATTAGGATCTCCTTCACAACTTCCATTTAAAACTCTTGCATCGAATGAGTCTGCAATCTCCAGTATCCTATCGCCTTTTGCATCAGATTCTTCATCCTGTGACCTGTGGGTTAAATTTATAACATTTGAAGCGGTCCCACTTAAAAAATTATTCTGCGACAAGCCTATTCTCGCATTAAAATCGCCTACAAGCAATAGATCCAATGACCCTAGGCACTGAAGTACGTCGCAAAGTTTGTCGTAATCTCTTTTCCAGTGATTACAATTTAGGTAAATTGGGATGATGAAAAGCACACAGTCGTTGACCTTTACCTCCATAACTATCATTTCTTCCACTTGTTTGAAATTCATAACAACTCCTTCGAGACACTTGCGATAGCCATAAAGTTCTCCTCCACTTCCTCTTCCATAAGTATTTGTTTTCACAGCTGGGATCCATTTTAGTTCATAATTTTTAAACATTCCATCAAATATCACCTTTTCCCATTCCAATACATGAGTTTCACTAAGTATAAATATATCAAAGCTTCTAACATAATTAAGGAAATTCATTGCAATAAGCTTATTTTTGAGTCCTGATACGTTATACCCTAATATTCTTAAATCTATTGTTTTAATTTGTTTCTGGTAGACAAACTCGCCTCATTCAAAGAAGTATTTCAAAGAAGAAAGAAATCTTACCTAAAATAACAAATAACATAAATGATTTAAGAGGCAACAATGCTCATGAAACCTTAGGTCTTTACGCTTTTCAATATCCTACAATTTTATGCCGATTCCGAACGGCTAAGATGGGAAGCGCTTGTCATGACAGTGTAATTATTCTCAAAAAACTTGCTTACTTCTCACGAAACCCAACACCCATGAAAAATAAAATTGGACGTTTCTGGAATTCGAACCTCAAACTTAAATGTAACAGGCAGATATGCTAGCTATTATGACAATTGGGCATGTGCCTAAGCTAACAGCATTCTGAAATAGTTCAGAGCTTCGAATAGTTCAATAACGCACTCCAGACATAAGCCTCTAATCTAGAATTCACTCATTTGCTCTATTTTACACCCTTATCTACCCATACCCGAGATCATTATGAAAAATGGGAACGACTGGGTCGCACGAAATTACGATTGTGTCCTATACGATAACAAAATCTTTAGGCTGAGGAAAAGGTTTAAGTATTCGCTCTTTATAATACATATGACCCGCCCGGCGCGGCGTAGCTCAGGTCATAACTTGATCGAATTCAGTAAATTAAATAAAGTAGTTTCCAAGTTTAGTGGGAATATGGGGATAAAATTTAGTTTAAACTAAACTACATTTGAAAATAACATCGTATTGAAATATAGAAAATTTGAAATCGTTCCAGTATTTTTGAACTGCCTTTACCATTCCTGTTCCCGTTCCTGTGGAAATTTGGGGATAAAATATAGTTTTTAGTAATCAGAGGCAACGCAGCACTCTAACGGCGAAAAAACTATTATAATCAGTCCAGTAATTTTCAAGTTCCTGGTTGTGTTCCCGAGGAAATATGGAAAGGAAATATAGCCTATATCATTTATCAGGTTTCAGACCATTTCTGTCCCAACTTTCGTTCAAATCGGCTCAGCTCCCGTTCACGTTTCCGTTCCCGTTACCGTTCCCGTGGAATGCTGGAATAGCATTCTAACTGCGAAAAAATTTTGAAATCGGTCAAGAAGCTTCTAAGTCCTTATATTATGTTCCCGTTTTCGTTCCCTTGGGAATATGGAGATAGAACGTATACATATATAATCCTTTCTCTTGGATCACTAAAATCTATTTAAAAAAAGGCATCAAAATCTGTTGAGTGGTTTCGAAAATACATATAAGCATACAGACAAACAGCAGAAAGCGACTTTGTTTTATATTATGTAATAATTTGGTGGTACAGGATTGCCAACTACACATTAATTTTGAAAACTTTATTAAATCACGCAAAATATTGGATATAAATAAATAAAATTAAATTATACATATATTCCAAAGGTTTCAAGCGAAAATCTAAAAACGGTATTCTTTTACAGTTGCTAATTCATATAAACGCTGAAAATTTAACCAAAATCGTAACAGCAATTTCGTAACGGTTTCTTACTTTTAACTTTTGTAAGAATCAGGTTTTTTAAAAACCAAGTATGCCAATCTTAAGATCTAGTAACAAGATATAAGCAAAATTAAATTCAAAAGAAATCGAAGATACTATGTGGAAAATATTCAAAACAAATTAAAATTTTTTTTTAAAAATAATAAAAATTTCAAAAACTTAAATTTTTGAAATATTGACATGCAATCTTTCTGAAGCAACCAACGACTTCTTAAATGTAAAATGTTATAAAAATCGCTCTAGCCATCAACAAGAAGATCGGTTATAAAAAGAAAAGTTAGTATGGGAGGTATCAGTTTGAGTCTTTAAAAAAAAAAAAAATTGTTCGTCATAAGAAAGACAAATAAAAATAAATACCTCACATAAAGTTTTATCGACTTCCTCAAAACAGTTTTCGAGAAAAGTAAGTATAATTATAAAGATTAGTTACCGTTGTTCCAAGACCAAGAGACCCAATTCCAAAAATCAATCCGAAGGCTGCCCCACAGATCTGAACTTCAAAATTTGAAGAAAATTGGTAAAGCGGTACAATTTTTATGAGCTGCAACATTCAAAACATAATTTAATTGTAGAAAATAAAATCAAAATGTAAACTCGTCGTCGCCCTAAAATTGGGTTGCCGTAAACGCCAAAATTCGTTTTTTGAGTTTGATATGCAGTCTTATGTTTTCGAGGGTTGCCCTATCTCTTTCCATTGCGGAGATATTCCGAACGATTTTGACGTATATGCACCTAAATCATTAAATTCAGGTATTATTTTGACGGACACGCCAAATTTTGGCATATACGTCAAAATTTCCATACAATTTAAAAAAAATTTTATTGCAAGAATTGTTTTGTCGTACGTTCTTTATCTTCCAACGTACGCCGTAAACGGAAAAAATATTTTTTAGTATTGTTTTGACTTATGTATGTGTATACAAAACGATGACTTAGATATGCACGTACGTCACTAAATAAAAAAAAAAAAATGTTTTCTTAATTTGGCGTACGTGCATACGGTTTTACTCTGAACGTAGAAAAGTATACCTAAATAAAAAAGTATAATAAATAATAAAAATAAACTCTAAAAATACTCTCTCAATAAACTATTATTTCAACCCCACCCGAAAAAACACAAGAAATTCATAAACACATAAAAAGCTTCCCCACAGTAGAGTCTCATTACTGTAGGGCAAGGTCCGATCGAAAATATTTGGAATCTAACTTAAATATCTCAAATATATACTCTTTGTATCAGGAGACGACGAATGAACCTAAAGAAAATCCTACTAGTAAAGAAATTACAGATTATGATGGTCGAAAGGGACTAAAATCGAAATGACTTGGAGCCAAAAAATTAAATAGTTGGCTTTGATCTTCAAAGCGTTTTTTCGCTTCCGAAGGGAAACGCTTCTTCTTTTTACTACAAACGAAAACTAATGGCGCTTTCCATTGGTTTCACTCGGGGAAGCACTCATTCTAAAAACCAATGGAACACCCAAAATTGTTTCTATTCAGTTTAACGTAATTTCCTTTGTGTGAGTGAAACACCTATGGCTCTTAAAAAATATTCCTTGCAGAAACTTTTCATTTTGACATTTGAGTAACATTTGTGTTAGTGCTTCTGGACGCTCCTGGACGGTTCTTTTCGTCCAATGGAAAGTGACATAAGTGTTTTTAAACTGACGTCAAAACTTTGCTTCGCTGACAAAAAACCAATTATAACAGACTGTGCTCTATTGAGTGAAGTGCAAAGTGGTCGTTCTGGTAATGTTATAGCCAGTGCTCTGATAAAAATACTAGAGCAAGTCATGACAGAACAAAGAACATCCTCTAGTGGAAACACTAACATAATGGAGTGATTCTTGTGTCCCCCAAAACAAAAATAAAATCATGTCTACAGCCCTTAATACTTTTCTGCACAAGTCACCGAGCTAAAAAACGATTTTACACCACATTTATGTATTTTCTACTCAATAACTTCTTTTCATTTCGGATATTCTATAGCTAGTAGATTTTGTTCAGTTTTTTATTATTATTAGATTGCCGTATGCACATTTTTTGACGTACGTGTATGAGCTTGCAAAATCTTTTTGATTTTGTGGCGTATACGTCAAACCTACTTTTTTTTTAGTAAATTGTAAATATTTTAAAAACTAAAAGTATTTCATCCCATCTTCTTGCGTTTTTTAAAAGAAGATTTCCATATAGATATTGTGTAAAAAAATCAAAAAATCCCAGCGGTTGGTTTTCATGTAGTTGGCTGCCAGACCTTTAAATCCAATTTCCCAAAAACTTAAAAATGGCGTATACGGCAACACAATATTAGGGCGACGTCGTATTGTCACTTTCAAAACAGAAGAACCATCGATTTCTAAGAATCTAAAAAGCTTTAAAAAATATAAAAATAAACAAACAGTGGTATTTACTTAACCTTTTATGTTCAAAGTTCAAATACTCCAGTGAAAAATGAAGTGTAGGCAAGTGAAACATATAAAGGAAGTTGGGCAAATGAAGAAGATGTAATATGGGACTGCTTACTTCATACACTATTCAAAGGTTAATCTTTCCTCATGCGGAGACTCATTAGTCATTATGACATGACAGAAGGTTATTCTTTCATCAGCTTAATATGTAGGGTGTCCAATTTATTTAAATGCTGTCTCTATTATGCTCTTTCGGGCAAAGTCCTTTTTATTGAGACCAACTGTCTTACACACATACAAATACATTCATAAATTTGAGGCATCAATATATTTATTGATGTACACACAAGCGTGCCAAACTCACGGCATAAAAGGTGCCCTTACCTAAAACAACAAACAGTGTCGACGTTGGCGTCACTTCTTCAATTTTTTTTCTTTTTTATTTCATTTAAAAGGACAGCTTCAGCTCACTTCTAAAATGTTGGCAGTATAGACAACAACACCATGAAAAAGGTGACATCTATCGCCCTATTCATTGGTGTATACAACGGCACCCGACTTTTTTGCGTAGCAAATCTTCTAGCACTCGGATTTGGATCTCATGCATGATTTATAAGAACCATTGTGCTCAGTCTTCAAATTGTTCCATGGAGACGAGCTCCTTTAAATTATTCCGATGGTTGAGGATCGAGTGATTCTGTGTGAAATATTGAAGTGACGTCTCTTGCTTTGTTTACGACCCATTGCATTTGAAGGTAGCTATTGAAATGAGGTGTATTCGTAATAAATTGGTTCTTTTAGATAAATGTTTTCACTCTTTTTAGATGAGAAACACTTTGGGATGACTCACAACAAGAATATTTATCTTTTGGGAGATAAAGTTTGAATTTGGGACAAAACTTTTCAAAGGACTCCGTTATGTGCATTTATAGTTATACATCATTTATAAGTGGCATTTGGCAAGTTTACTCCTTTAGAATGGCTTTTGGGGTTGTGAACGGGTAAAGTTATGGATTTGCAAACAGATAGTGTTTAAAACTTAAAATGAAGTTGTTAACTCTCATAAGTAACGCAGAGTGCTTCCAACATCAATGATTAATATTATGTATACTGAAGGAAATTATTTTGAATATTTTTTTACAAAAAATTGCTATGGGAGAGTAGGGTTTAGGGTTTGTCTCTCTCTGGCTTAGATGAAGTGGGAGAATTCGGAAGAACAGAATTCTTTACTTTACCTTTTTGCAGAATTCCATTTATTTACTTTTTTTATCCGGGATGAAAACTTCCGATCTCAGTTGTTTTAAACAGAAGCAGAGGTAAAAAAAAAAAACAAGAGAAGGTTTTTCAAGGAATGTGTCCTATATTTCAATTATTTACTACCGCGGAATCTTCCTGACACGTGGAGTTGTATTCGCAGGAATAATAAAATGGATATTGTGTACTGGTGTTTTAGGTGTGTACTGTGTAGGTAGAGACATGCTGGAAATGGGTAACGAAAACTACTTCTACTATTCAAAAAATAGTTTTCTTTTCACAACACAACAAGATGGCGTCAGAAATGATAAAGGATCAACTACCACAAGAATGCTCTCTTTATCGCAGGTTTCTACAGAAATCCTTTATATGTAAACTGAGAGCGAAGCTCAACGCTTGTTGTTCATCACACTTTCCATTTAGAAAATCTTAAATCAAGGCGCATTTAAGATACGGAAAATAGAGAGACAGAAGCTCAATTTTGATCTTATGTAACGGTGGCTCCGAATGCTGTAAAAAATATTTAATAAATTAAATGACCGAGAGGCAGCTGAAAACTTATAACAATAAACTGTCGCACAGTAGGGCAAAAGTCTTTTTGTTTTAAGGCACTGCGTAAAAGAGGAAAAAAGAATTCTAATTTAATTTAATGTTATTTAAGAAAAGGCGAAGTTTGGGGGATAGTTACATATAAATGGACCCGTAGCGTGAAGGTTAGCATGTCCGCCTTTTGACCCACAGATTAGTGGTTCGAATTCCAACAGAAGCAAAAATATCTTTCCACAGGTATCGCATTTCGCGAGGAATGGGCAAGACCTCCGTTAGTAAATTCATTGCCATGAAAGTACTTTCTCGATTAGTTGTTCAGAACCGGTAGAAAATTGTATGCCCCCTCCATTCACTCGCAAGGCATGGTTGTGAGAAATGCGCTAGACCCTGGATTTCCTCGCTATGTTGCGCCACTTTATTTATTGATTTTATTTATTTACTAGCTGAGCCGCCCGGCGTTGCTCGGGTCTGTAGTTTTTAGGTTCCCGTACTCTGTTGTTTCACGGGCTGCCTCACTTTGCTCTTATGATTGAGCAGCACAAAGTCGAGCCGTACTTACGCGGTGCCGTTCACGTACAATTTATTCAGTCTTTTCATTTGCAGTGTTACGTATCCTTCTTGCATTACGGCTTTGGCGGGAAAGGGAAAGATTTGATCTTCTTGGTGGCGACATTTTTAGTCAAAGTTCACTTCACTTCAATTCAACTAAAGATTTATTTATTTCAAACCTCGAATTTACTACCATTCAATCATAGACAAAATTCTTACTTGCTCGAGATGCGCGTTTTGTTATTACAACTCTGATGCGTTTTTGGTCAGTAACCTTTTAAAGTTCACTTTACTTTACTAAATAGGCAATGGTTTTTTTTTTTTAATATTGATGTCATACCTACAAAAATCAAATTTATTTCTCACAATACGTCAATTTTTTTTTTTTTTTTTGTTTTTAAAGAACAGTGTTTTGTATAAACGAAAACTACCCCTTTGTATTAATGTCGTTCCCATACGAATATTAGGATAAAAAGTATCCTATGTCCGTCTCCTGGTCCTAAGCTCCCTCTCCACCAATTTTCAGACAAATCTGTTCAGCCGTTCTTGAGTTATGGATAGTGTAACTAACACGACTTTTTTTATATATATAAAGATTTATTTATTTATTATCATCACTACATAGTATAAAACAAAGTCGCTTTCTCTGTCCCAATGTCCCTATGTATGCTTACATTTTTAAAACCACGCAATGGATTTTGATACAAATTTTTTTAATGAATAGAGTGATTCAAGAGGAAGGTTTAAATGTATAATACATGCATATTATAGTAGAGAAAAGCCGACAAATTTAAAGATTTGTAATGTGATGTCGTAACATACACATTTTTCTGTGCTTACATTGCAAACGCTGGCTAAACCTTACGAGATAGATCAAATTTAAATTGCATATCTTAAAACATGAAAAAAAAGTCGGCAACAGCCTCCTAAGGATAACCCACAGTAACCACTTTTATCTTTTACATATTACAAAAAAATATGGGTTATTTACCAAGCTATTTTAAACGATACAGTATCATTCCTTATGCAATTAAATACATTAGACACATAGTGTTTTTCATGTAAATCAAAATTGCCCTTCACAGCATGTGATTTAAATGAATATTTTCGAAGATAATACAGATTTAAAAATTGCGGGGTAAAAATGTAAAAAGTAAATAAGTAAAAATCTTGTGTATGAATATTCCAAAGATTGGAGGAAATCTTCATGGTATAGGGAAAGGGGAATTGTTTTACTCCAAATTTAAATGTTCATAGTTTTTCTGTAGGATATTTAGTATCAGCCTTGTACCCGTGCGAAATCGGGGTGGGTAGCTAGTTAAATATGAACTTACGTATTTTCACCAAGATAATCGTGGGTTTTCATTTTTGTGTTAACCATCAAAGATGCAGATAGTGCGAAATCGGTAGCGCCACAATCTGAATGAATGTGGCTTGATTAGGTGAGTTTTGTAGTTGAGATAATCCACTTGTTTTTTTATGAATGAAAAGATTAGTAAATATTTTTAAACCGTTAAAACACTTTTTATATTTCCTCCGATGCACATTTCGGAAGCAATGCTTCCATCGTCAGTGAGATTTATAAACTAAATTAAATTATCTGTCAAAAATGTTAAATAATTTTTTCGATATTTCACTTCGTTTTTAAAAAACGATAGGTGCTTGAAGTCAGAAAAATGAATTGACTAAGCTTTTTGAAAACCGATTGCTTTGTAACTTTGTTTAAAATTGCAAAAATTAGATTAAATTGAATGCAGAAGTTCTAAGCTTCTGCCGGAAATATTTTTTTTTTATTAAAAAAAAATAGTGTTTTTTGGGATATATGTGATAAATATCGTTGCGCCGCAATCAGACAATGAAATAGGCATAGCTGTGCTAAAATAAAATTATAATGTTAAATAAAATGTTACATAAAAAAAATGTACATATTTGCCTTTCATTTGTAAATAAATGGATATGCGTCGCGATCTGACAGTGAATTTAGCTTAATTGGGCCAAAATGAAATGGAAATTAAATTTTTTTTTTGCATCTCAGAGACATAAGTCGCTTTGGGCTTAGAGCAAGCCCAAATTTTAAATTTTCGTTTTCGAAATATCTATACTTGAGCTTCAAAGCTTTCCCTTTATTATTCTGACTTTTATTATCATTATCTTGAAAACGAAGATAGCCATCGAAGTATTTTGAATTATACTAGTGGCTCGGTACGTGCTTTTCTACGTATAAAGTAATAATACAATTTAATTGGAATTGGTGTTCCAATTCAAACAAAAAAATATTTTGCTAGCTAGACTTAATCCGAAACATTTGGACAGACAATATTTTGTTTTCCATTTTGAGCATGAACAAACAAACGGCTGGGGGTACCGATTCTGGAACAGCAACATAAGTTGGCCATACGAAAAACATTATTCCTACAAATTCACACCACAAAAGTTAATTGTTTGCCCTTGGGCCTTGTTGATAGAAATCGCAAATGATTTCTTGTTCTTGAGTTATAAAATTACAACGAAAAGTGGCATTGATTTTTATATACATTTCTTATAGATTTTCGTTTTATTTTTGGCTAATTTAGTGCCGTTTTATTTTTTGCCTTATTGAGCCAATTTCAATATTATTCACTACGGATATCGTACGAAATAAACACGAAAATGATAACCAACGATTTACTTGGCGCAAACCAAAAGCAACAACGCTCTGGCTCGACCGCATTTCGACAGCACATTGCGGGAAGAACGTGAGAAGAGAAGACCTATTGGCGCAATCAAGTAGAAGAAAGAGAGTTAAGCTTAAAAATGCTTTAAAGCTTTTAGAATGTGGGGGAAAATATTTCAAAACGGCACGTAATTTCCAACAATTTTTGTTCTTTTCATTCGAATTTGTTACAATATCTTAAAAATAAGATTTTGGAGAGAAATACGGATTATTTATTAACAAACGAATATGTATCTTTTTTTTCAAATTTTAACGATTTAATTCAAGTAGGTGATTGGTGACTACACAAAAATCAGTATTTTTAAAATCCCCTTCGTATTTCTCTAGCTACATATATGCATGTACAATAAGTAGATATTTTTCTAGACCCAAATTTGAAGCAGCTACCTTGCGTGCCGCAGAGCTCCTCAAATTCTACGTGCTTCGCAAAAATGGCTGTGGTGCCGTAATTTTTGAATATTTTTTTAATCATAGTTGTTTATATTTTGTTACAATATACGCTCAATAACTTCCTACAATAATTTCACTAACACAAAAAACACGTTTTTCTTCTTGCTGTTTCAGTGATGTTACCCCTTAACTTGAGAACTTTATGTTATATGATCTGATTGCTGAAGTTAACTGAAGGATCTACAGTCTATACTGATTATGCGGACGTCTATTAAAAGACGAGTGATACTCCAAGGCCCTAACTTAGTACTTCACTGATAAGCTTAGAATAAAGAACAAAAATGAGAGTAAGAAGGCTCTAATCTTTCTTCACTACTAAACCGTAGCATGGTTAAGTAAAATAAATTGTTGCCAAACACCTTCAAACCAGGAACACCATTTAAAAAAAAATTCTGCGACAAATTCAAACAGATATAACCCATATGTTTGAAAAATTTCGAAAATATATTTTTATTAAAGTGGAACACTATTTTTAAACCTCGCAGTTACTCAGAAAGCACTCGATAAAATATCCCGATATAAAATATCGTTCAAAGCTTCATTCCTGGTGAATCGAAACAAAATACAAAATGACTCTGTATTTGTGTGTTCATTTATTCAAAATCAACCTAAAAATTTTGCCAAAAACAATTCCGTTTCCGCCCAAAGAAGTGAAAAGTGACCAGTCCTTTATTAGCTGGTGTGTTAAACGGTGACAACACTTTCAATGCGAAGCACTTAAATATTTCATCAAAGTTTAATTGTTGTTTGCACTTGGTGAAAAAAGTTATCTTTATTTGTAACAAAGCAGCAGGCTCTAGCAAACTTACTTCACCGTCAATAATTTGATTCAAAAGAAATCCTTTACTTCTTTGAAAAGTTTTTTGCTTTGTGATATCGAGAAGTATTCCTCGCTCGTTTTATATTTGCCATGAATGCAGGAAAGAAATATCTTGTTATGCTCCTATAAGACAATATTCCTTGCGTCAATTATTCACTTTGTTCTGCCCACCTTGGTTGTCACTGTTGCTTTCATTATCTTCCTTTCCATTTCCTTTTAAAATGAATTGAACTTTTCTGATGTTCCAACTAAGATAGTATTTCATTATCAAGTTACAAACTTTAGCCTTATTCCTTCAGGATATTTTCAAACAAAAATATTCGTCCCTCTTAAAAATATAGAGTAGAAGAAATTTATTCAAAAGAAAATCTTGATTTGAGTAAAAATTTTGCACAACATATTTCCTTTCATCTCTGTCCTGGTACGAAAAATAAATCCATAAGAAAATTCTGATGAACAAGAAATTATTCAAATCGAGATTTCTTTTCTAATTTGCATCTTGGGATGTATAAGATTATGTAAATGAACATCTGAAGCAAAACAAAAAAAAAAGAAATAATTTAGGTACTACTCATTGGCTGAGTTCCAGAAAGCTGCATTTATCCTCCATAGCAATTTAACTGCAATAATCGTTTTGATAGAATTACTCCCCAATTATCCCTCGAACCCACCCTCAGACCAATTATTAAATCAAAGGATTCATATTTCAAAAGCCCAGCCCGAATGTGAAGTGCTTTACCCAATTCTCGAATAATTCTTGGTTGCACCTGTTTAAAAAAAAAAAAAAAATTCCTTTAAAAATCTGTTGCAGCAATGGCTGGAGGTTCTGCTCCAGAATTTTGATAGAAAAAAATACAATTTCGACAGTTTGTATATCAAAACAACTTGTGAACCTTCTTCTCGAGCTCCAAAGCTAACGCAACCAGTAAATGAAGTACTCTTCATGAGCTAACTTTAAATGCATACCTTACGAGTAAAATATAAAGCAATTTTTCCCCCAAGTCATTCAACGCTAACATTAATCATCTACACCGGTCTCTCGCCTGCCACCAATGCCAGCGGTTCTTTGTCCCTCCAAGAAACTTTTGATTTATGAAGAGTAAAATTTCATTCAGTAATTTTTCCGATTCATTTCTTAGGGTGTCCATTATGCAAATTATTTTAAACCCCCTACACAAAAAATTGCCAAGTGAGCTAATGAACCTTCTCTGGAGAGCGATTAAGCCAAGAGAACAAATTGTAAAAAAAAACGAGTAGGCTTATTTGCGATTATGAAAAAAGGAATAAATTGCACAACAATTTTTCCTGCTGTAGGGAAAAAATTATTCATGAGTAAAATGGAAAGTTCGAATATGGAAAAGTGCGTGTTGTTGTTTTTGCCTACGGTAAGTGGAATGAAAGTAAAACAAAGAATTCAAGTGATTGTATTTAAAGGTAGTTCGCCAAAATCGATAAATTCTCGCTTGGATTCGATTTTTATCCTTTTTGTACAGGACCCTGAAGCTATCTATCATTTCATTTTGCTACATCCACTTGAGTTTTGATTTATTTTTCACAATTTTATTTCTATTCACTTCACATCTTCCATCCGAACAAAAAGATCAAATATACTCTTCCCCTTGGGGCATCCACGGAATGTTTTCAAACAATCAACACCTTTCAAGCCCATTGTATACGAATCCTTATAATACTCCTCCATGGTGCGCTCTGGCCTGTGTAGAACAAAAAATGTTGGAAAACAAAACAAAAAAAATTGATTGAATAGTGTTCATTCATTGCTTCCATCTCAACTCACGTTAGCAGTCGTTTGTATATATGGTCAAGAACACCTCCCACTAGATGCACTTGAGAGTTTTCACAAATTGCCCTCTGTAGACACTCCCTTCCATTCATGCCCTTATCATTCATGTAGCTTTCAATCATTGCATAGAGGAAAGTTGCCGTCAGATCCGTGGGCTGTTGTGGACCTGGCAATAGTGATGTTCCTGTCATAGATCGAGCTTTGACCGGAAAATAGGTGCTGTTCCACCAGTGTAAGGGTGTAAGGGGTAGGAAATGCTGCCATTGAAAGTTCCATGCGCCAGATAATGATCTCCATGCTGTTTTGTCATGCAAGTCGATAGTCAGGGCGAGGCTGATAATGAACTGTAAGAAGACTTTTTTAATTGTGTGCACAATGAACCTTAATGGACAGAGAAAGGAGAATTTCACCAAACACTTTGAGTTGGACACTTTAAGAAATTTCAAAAGATTTATTGATATTCTATTCCTTTCATCGTTTATCACTGTTTATCCAAAAAATTTTGTGTTCTTTGTCAGCCGAGTTTTCTTTAAGATTTGTGCAGACATTAAAAAACGACAACAACTTTTTGAACTTATTAAAGAAAATCAAAACACTTTCCGTATGGAACGTTCCAGTAAACAATTTTTTAGAAACATCTATTGATTGACACCGGTGGAAAAATAGTTTACCTTGTGGGCTGCTTGAGTTTGAAAAATGAGAAACCGTTTTTGTCGGCTCTTCGCCCAGTCATGAGTGGCGTTCCTAGGCTGCTCCTGATAGGAACACTTCATGCAGAAAAAGTGAACTAAGGCAACTGCAAAACAGAGCTTTCTATAAATTTTGAATATTAATTAGACATTCTCCAAATTTCAATTGCTTACACTAAACTCATCTCGTTTGTCTGAACTAAACGGAGTGTGCTCTTAAACTAGCATCGAACCTACAATACCATCAGCTTTAATGGTAAATGTCACATCCACATAACAGTGAATTAATCAAGTAGACATTCTAATTCAATTAGAGCATGTTCTATTGTTGGTCTGGTTGATTAGATAGGTTACCTGTCACCACCATCAGTGGCTCGTACATAAATTGTGACCACTATTCCATAGGTATACACGACGATTCATACAATTGGATGCCTCAAGGTACGAGTCTGTGAGGGAAAATTAGTGATTTGGTGTAAGATACAGATGAATGGAAATAGGCTTACTGACCCAGATTAAACGACATTAGAACGAAAGCATCAAGTTTAATAATATGTATGTATTCTAGAGCTGTCAATTGCATTTACACTGAACGTTGATTGGCAATATGAGCTAATTAATTTTACTGATTGGTCTACCAACTTGTTTCGACATTAAAGGAGCAATATTTTCCCAGAAATGTCATGAAACAGTTTTCTGTAGAAAATGTCAAGTTGAGTTTTGAAAATTTCGTAAATTGTAGTAAAATGGAATGGATTTTGTGTTAAAGTGAATTTGACTTTCTTGTTCTGTGATTTTTTAATAAAATATATTTTTCTAAAATAGTTCTTTTTTCATTTGCCAGGAAGCTTTCCAATTTCCATCGTTACGTGGCAACAATCAAAGTGAAAAATTCTTGTCATTGTGACGTATTATGACAAACCAAAATTGAAGTACGGTTAGAAAATGTCTTCGGAGTCTACACTCATATTTCGGCTTGATTTCATTGCGAAATAGTACTACAATTTAAGAAATTAAATCAGCCCTAAAACAAATTACTTGACTGAATAACGTGTATGCCTGAAACGTTCGAGGTCCAAGCTTCAAATCGCAGAAGGATGAAAGAATAAAGATGATTGTTTTTTCCGGCTATCGTCTTAATGTAATCATATTACTGTTTAATCAAGATAAGGTAATATTTCTTTTAATCTTATAACTATCGTCTTTAGCGAGGATCTAGATGTTAGAACAAAACACACTGAAATGAAAAATTTTCTAACGTAGCCGTCCGGAATCGGAATAAAATTGAAGGTCCTGAGATTGCGTTAGGACCTTAGGTTTCCATAATTATTTGATTAAATTTTCAGTGTTTATAGATAACAGAGCCGTTCACACTGTACAATTTGTGGGAAAGACGTTGGCTTGAACCAAAATTTTTTTATGGGTTTAAAAAAATATATTAAGTATATACGAACAATTTGTTTTTAATATTTTTATGTTTTTTTATACTCTGTATTGATTTGTATAAATACATTGCTAGGAAAAATCCAAACAAATATTATAAATGTAAAAGTAACTCTTTCTGTCCGGCTTTCTATGCTACCGTCTCCCTCGCAAACTACTGAACTGATTTAACTGAAATTTTGTACAGAGATATTCTAGAACCTGAAGAAGGACATAAGCTATATATATTTTATGTCCATATTCTCACGGGAACGGAAACGTATGCGGGAATTTAGAAACTACAGCACCGATTTCAAAACCGATACGATGTGTTTGCTGTTTGCAAGTAAGTAGGGAAGTGAATTTTCATATATTTATATCGCAGGTCCCCTGGTATACGACCCAATACTACCTCCACATCAACATACCAAATTTACTTACACTAGAAAAGGATGATCATGATAAAAACAAACCAAAACCAAAAAGTCATTCCAAAACATATGGAATACCTGCAAATGAACTTATCAATAGATATGGCTTCCGTTTTTGGAGGTTTTTTTTCGTTGAAAGAATGAAATTTGCAGATGAATTTTATGCTTCCACTTTATAAAAACTAATGGTTATTTTTTTACTTCACATATTTCGTAGGTGGTTTCACCTCTCTTGGATTGTCCTTCACCCAAATATGGCGATTCTGCGTATTGACGAATGACGTAATAATGTGATGACTGAACATAGTTCTCTTCGAAAATTTATAATCCACTGTTGTCATTTCTAGCCATCATTCTATTTCTATTTGAGGACGGTTGAAATGGTCAAGAAGCTTCAGTTCTTGAGTCAATTGCACCTTTTAAGCGTCCAAATGCAAGTCTTTCTGCATAATTTTCATCAACGACGAGCGTGAGATGTGCAATTGTTGGGCACGACGACGAGTTGAGGTGGACAGCTATTCAGCCACACCCTCAGGAACAGCAGCAAGAATTTCTACAGTACAAGCATGCATCTTTTCACATCTCCTACAGACGCTGTTTGCAAAAATTTGTGCACGATTTGTCCGATTGTACGCACATTTTGACGATTAAACTGACCGAAAAAATCACAGAGTGCACAATAGGCAAAATGAACGCCCAGTTTAATAATAAGCCTGAATAACTTTAATGCGATGCTTGATTATCTGTTTTCCTTGGTTCAAAATTCAAATCGAGTTAATCTGAAATTGAGAAATGTCAAATGAAATTCTGAAAAAAATTTGATGTTTAGGTGTAGTTCACATTCAACATTTTGTCAAGCAATGGTGATTTTACTTCTACTACGAACAGTAAAACATGAACAACTATTAATTTTCAAAAACTACTGAAGAACTTTTGATTTATCGGTATTTGAATGTTTTTGAATAGTTGAATATTCTCGCTGCTAAGTTTTTTTTTAAGTAGGTAAGTAATGTTTTATTAAAAAACTCGACTTATTCTTATCTCCGCCTAATTTTTCTTCTTCTTTGTAGTTGATACCATAATTGTCCATTAAGTCACGTCACATTTAAATTTAAAACTTAAATTACTAAATAACAATCTGCTGAGCAAAACCATTGAGTAAAGCTTTACTGAAAAGTAACAAGAGATGCGACTGTTCTAAAAGTCAGCTTTTCATTAAGTATCAAAGTCTTCTTCATCTTGTATCGTAAACTACTTCAC
Source organism: Melanostoma mellinum (assembly GCA_914767635.1). Classification (NCBI taxonomy): domain Eukaryota; kingdom Metazoa; phylum Arthropoda; class Insecta; order Diptera; family Syrphidae; genus Melanostoma; species Melanostoma mellinum. The sequence goes on from OU612059.1 coordinate 5,699,038, forward strand.
TTTAATTTAACCACAAACGCCCCTGGAAGTAAGGCAAACAGTCTACTGTATTCCCTGGACCCTGGTGGCTGTTTGAAGAAGATTTACCGTCAAAACGGCACCTTCTGTCTATGTCACATAAATGAAATCTGGGCTCTGTGTGTGGTCTACACAATTTTGCAAGCAAAACAAAGTGACTGTAATGTAAAGTACCAGAAGCAATAAACAACTAACGTCTGATGCATTGTGTGACTCGTTTTTCGTGTGTACTGCTATCATACGCCTTACTGAATAGTCCCTTTTGGGATGTTTTTCAAATTGGCCTTACAAGCAAGTCCCTAGCTTTTAAGTTATTCCTACTGACTTTCTATTTAATCATTGTATACGTACCTACATTCACACTTCCGCCCATAGTTTGTAAATGATAACGGCAGTGGGACACATCATACATTGCATTCTGAATGAATCTCGCCCTGAAAATGAAATAGTGTGATAATGTGTGTAGCTGTGCATTGTGTTCATTGTTCAACTTAAAATACAGCATGCAAGGCTTTAAAACTTTTCCTACTCCAAAATCTATTTTATATCGTATGATTCTCAAAATTCTAAAAATTTCAATATTGATCATCAGTCGTCCGATTGAACATTAAAATCTACAGATTGATGTCCATACTTTCATCAAAATAAATAGCATATTTGGGCTTGAAAACCTTCATGAAATATCTATTTCAACGTTTATTAATAATGTGGAAACACAGAAGTGATAAATTGCATGCATTTTCAAAATATTCGGCTCAATGCCTAAGCTAATGAAGTACTATGTTAACATGTGCACCACGCACGAAAGAGTTACTGTAAGCCATTCGAATTACAAATATGGTGGAGTGACATTATATCGTCCAGATACATACATTAATTGAAAAGTTACACACACTTCCTTCCATTGAGGGTATAATTTCGTTTGCGGTGTGGTTAAACTTTTTAGGATAGGCAAACGATATGAAACATTTACATATCGTGAATTACGCGAAGCGAAGGTCGCAGCTACTATTTGCTTGTACCATTGTAGCGTAAGGATGTTATAGGATAAGGGAAAATCAGGGAACAAAATTATTAAAAAAAAAGTGGTAATTTTAAAGTCTATATACTTACAATCAGATGACAGATGACAGATGACAAATGACAGGTAACATATAACAGATGGCAGATGATAGATGGCAAATGACAGATGAAAAATGACAGGCAGATGACAGACCTGACGGGACCTTTTCTGTTTCTAACATTTCAAATTAAATTTCTAGTGTGTTTTTGTCTTGATTATAAGCAAAGTTCTCTTTATTCGTTCTCGTCTCCGTTCCCATGGGAATATGGGAGTGAATAGCATTCTAACGGAGAAAGTATTTTAAAATCGGCAAAACAGTTTCTAAGTTCCCAAGTATGTTCCCGTGTTTGTTTCAGTGTAAATTTCAACTCCCGTTCCCGTAACTGGGGGATATGTGGATGAAATATTCATTTAAACCTTTCTCTTGGATTATATTTTTTTTTTTTTTAATTTGATAGGGTGAAGGTGAAAATTACCTTTACAATCACGTCGACCTGAAAGATCTTTTGTGCTGTTCCCTTAGGTTTAAAAATACGTAGTGTGTAGTTTTAGTTCATTCGAAGCTGAGGTCATGTAAGAACCTAAGAATCTTCGAGGAAGAGGTGTTTCTGATATCAAGGGGACTGGGGAACCCTTTATTGAATATTTTAAGCCTGGATCTAGCTAAGGCAGGGCATTCACATAAAATGTGTTCAGCTGTTTCTATGTCTTCAAGACAGAGACGACAGGTGTCATCTTTGCTGATGCCCATGTTTTTAAGATGATACTTGAGAAAGCAGTGTCCAGTGAAGAAGTCCGTAAGTAACTTTGCGTCACGTTTGTTCATGTCAAGAATTTCTTCCATACGTTTGTGGGATAAGTCAATGAATAGTTTTGACTGACGATGGCCATTTGAGTTGTTCCAGGTGCTGATCATGTCGTTCCCAGGTAGCTAATTCGTTTTTAAGGCTACTGATTGGGAGACCACAGTAGGGTTCAGGGCCTTTGAAGTGGGACTGAGAGCCAAGTCTAGCAAGTCGGTCAGCCTCTTCGTTACCCGGTACGCCTTCATGACCAGCACCCATGAAAGAGTTATTTTATTGTGAGTAGCTAATTAGGCGTAAAGTCCGAGGAGTGGGCTGCAGGCGATTTCAGTATTGGGAGCACCTGCAGAATACTCATATGCCCTTGTAAGTTTTCCTTTCTTGAGTAGTTAGTGAGATGAAGCTTTAGTCCACTTAGTGCAGCAGTCTTCTTTACTCTTTAGCGGAGGAAAATTTAATAAACTTTCTAACGCTAAAGTTTGGCAGGTGCGCGATTTTACGTCTCCTGGTGAATGGAATGATGACTGTTTTGGTGGGGTTGACCTTAAGCCCTTCTTTACTGCACCAGTCATTAACTTTGTTCAGGGCACTTTGCATACGCTTTGTGACCTGTGCTTCTTGATTGCCTTGAATATAGAGATGACTAGGTCATCAGCGTAGCCTTGTGTATCAAGGCCTAGCTTATTGTGGTCGTCCAAGAGCTGATCTATTACAACTGACCAGAGTAGGGGAGATAAAACAACCCCCTTGGGGACAGCCTTTAACAGCATTAACTGTTATTGATGTTTGACCTAGTGTGGTGGAGATCATTCTGCCACTTAACATAGAGTCATTCCATTTAATGGTTGGTCTGTCAATTCCTTTGACAGTTGCAGCGGTTTGAATTGACAAGTACGTAGTATTGTCAAAGGACCCAGAAATATCAAGAAAAGAGCTGAGTATGATGTCTTTCTTAGCAAACGCATTCTCAATTTTGCTGACCAGCTGATGGAGAGCTATAACTGTGGATTTACCAGTTTGGTAAGCAAATTGGTTAGCATTGAGAGGATTTGCTATTAAGGCCGTACTGCGAATTTGTAAATCAATTACTTTTTCCATGACCTTTAGGAAGAAGGATGTGAGACTGATTGGTCTGAAGGATTTTGGGTCTGAGTTTGATCTATTGCCAGCTTTTGGTATGAATACTACTCTCACCTTTCTCCAAGTTTAAGGGATGTAGCTTAATTCAAAACTGGATCCATAGATAAGTGTGAGTGAGCAGATAATGGTATCAATTCCATGCTGCCAGAGAGCAGGAAAGATACCATCTTTCCCGGGCGCCTTGAAAGGCTGTCTTTCTATTTAATTCTATTTATATTTTATCAATTTTCATGACAGTGAAATTACTATCGGAGGACTGGTCAGGCCCACGTGAATGGTGGATGATATTTGCTAAGAAACAATTAAATGTTCCAAGAATCTAAGCCTCAAACTCCGTAGTAACATGCTTACCATGATGTCACATATAAAAATTTTGTTTTCATTATCTATTAAGAAACTTATTTTCAAATTAAAGCAAATGTGTACTTCCTCAAAAACCGTGGGCCATCGGAAATGTCTATGAAACTATATCAAAGCACCTCTGGTCAAGGATATTATTATAACTAGTTTTGCAAAGAATTTATGGACATGGCAAAGTGCCGTCTGCCAGATAGTGACATTCAAAAGAAAAGAAAATGAGAGAGAAAAGAAGTTCATTACAGACGTACAAGAAAAAATAAAAAATATAAAATATTCTTAAAAAAAACCATTGAAAGCAATTTGAAGTCAAGTGAAGGATTAATTCTGTGAAAATGTAGTGTGCCTGTATAATTTTGTTGTTAAATCTGTGAGCTTAGCAAAATTATGGCAAAATCAATTAATAAAAATGAATATACATTCCAATCGTATTCACAGTCATTTTAAATATTATGTATATTTTTTTCCTCCTTCACGTTTCCGATTCACCCACTAAGAAAGCTTTTTATTTCAACATCTTTCCAAAAAGCAACTGAGTTTTATCTCAGAGATTCGAGCAATATATCTAAAGCACATAGGATGGGTTGTATTGCTAAAGTTAAGGATTTCCTTATTTATAAAAAATTATAATAAAATGCAACACATTTCGAATTTATTTTCAACTTACAAACAGAAATGATTGTGGGAGCTCAGCTCTGAAAAGGTTTATCGTTTGAGGATGAATACAATTTGCCCTATTGGAATTGCTTGCGTACTTTGTTAAAATGAAACTCTGCCAAACAAACGGAAATGTGTTATAAAAATAAAAATAAAAATAAAAATCCTCTCTTCCAAGGCTGTGGATTTATTTTGCAAATTTTTACCTCAAAATTCTGTTTTAGTTTCCTTTTTACGGTAAAGCATAATCCCTGAAAAAGAAAATTATCAAATACGTTAAGCTGTTTATTGCAATAGGGTCTGTGTTCGAATCGGCTTTGATAACAAAGTAATTCGTTTCTATGCTACCATCCTTGGGTGGTTCTAATAATAACATTTATTTTGGTGATTTTGAACACAGCTTAAGACAAAACATAATACTTCGCGTTTTATTGTGGTGAATTTAATTGAATGAAAGAAAGTACTCATATTACATATCAAACAGCGAATAGAATAAATAAAATAAATTCATGAAGTTGAGTTTTACCGATTTAAACTGTACAGTCTACGCTTCAACTCGCATCCAGGACTCTGTTTCCTGAACTGGTTTCTTTCTTTTCTGATGACTAGCATTCAGTATACAAAGCTCACAGAAGGACACAAAACAAGTATATCTGGTTGGCGCTCGTTTCCGTAAGACTCAATCTAAAATTTGACTTCGGTCTGCACTTCAATTTGGATACGAGGACTTTAAGACGTGCAAAACGACGACTACCACCAATATTTGCAAAGAACCTTGTTTCAAAGAGATTTTACCGAACAAAGGGACACTTTGTCGATTTCTTTCCACTCAAAGAAAGGGACCTTCGTTGACAAAATGTTCAAACATCACTTTAAAGTACGTCTGGAGATTATTGTAGTGAGCGACTATTTGGAAAATTTGATCGAATAAATCTTCTTTGTTAAACGAAATCGCAGTCATCATGTTGTGAAAAGAATTATTATAATAGCGTCGCTCCTCTTGTTACCTAATAACAAAAACTTCTAAGGTTTGTCATTTGACTTCTTTCTGAGACAAATTTTTGGAACGTGTGTCATAAAGAATTTCATTTATGTTATCTTTCTTTCAGATCTTTATGTCATTCATCAATATTAATATTCACCAACGTTACTTATCATCTTTTTGGTAATCTAATGTAATTATTGAAGCACTGTGTGCTTCAAAATGTTGTAAGTAACTGTACTTGTCTTCCTCATGACAGATTTCAGTGGAAACATTTTGAACTTGACATTTTCATGAAAGTATCAAGGTAATTGGAGTACCTTGAACGATGTTCCTAATTAGAAGGTAAACATTTTATTGTCTCATTAAATAATGTGATACGACTTTGTACTTCGTTTGAGATTGTTTCATACATTTACACCATGAGCCTGACAGCACCAGTGTGTATACTTAGTGTAATTTAGTTATGTCAAAGAGTGTTTTAGCAATCACAACATAGATAAATAAAACAAAGGGTGCGTAATGAACAAATACAGGGTAGGGTAATCTGCATAAGATGCGATAAAACGCTTGAACGTGTAGGCTGGGTCGAAACAAGATAAACAAATATACAGAGCACTCTTTCTTTAAAAGTGTTTTAAAAGAAGCTTTTTCATCGAGGCAGGTAAGAGACACAATAAACTTTCTTCATCGAGAATCGTTTAAGTTATAGATCATTTATTTAACATCAAATAAATTTAAAGCTTGTAAAATTGCTTGTAGAACAGGAGGATATCGTCTATATTATTAAATCATATTTTGATATTCTTAGCTCTACAAAAAGTGAAAAGCCGATTCATCGGTTTAATTTCAAAGTTCTAACCGCCTCTTGCTTGTGCTTTTTTATGCTTCCTGATTATATTATACAGGGTGTTTGGCATATCATGCTACAAAAGCTAAAGATGGATAGGTTGGGCTAAGACAGAAAAGCAACCGAATAAGAGGGGGGTCTCGAACGATACAAAAACGTAATAAAACTAAGTAGAAACAATGTATTCATACAAGCAATGCAGATATGCAACGAACAAGAAGAATCTCCTGACCGCCTCTTAGGTGACTGCGAAGCTCTAATACATCAAAGGAAGAAGTGCCTAGGATCCTACTACGTAGAAGTGAGGGAGCTAAAAAACTTCTAAACGTAACCCAGATACTCAGTTTAATCAAAGGAGCTAATCTGGATGAATTACTTTAAATTAAAGAATGCTTTTTTAAGGGGTTAGTCAGAATTTTCATAAAAACCTATTTTTGTTTTTTTTGCATTTTCTTAAATCATAGTTTCTTAAAAATATTCTCTGAAAGTTTGAAGTGAATCTGACAAATATCTTTCGAGTTTTTCAGCTTTATTTTCAGCTTTCATTACTGTACATAAAGCGACTGTTAAAAAAAAATAAAAAATTCCCTTAGATCAGGCACTAGCTTTTTATGTTTTCTAAAAACTGTACAAGTTTCCCTTTAAATCTATCGAGCGGTTTTTGAGTTACAGTTGGCACCGCAAGGATCTATTTTTAAGACCTGTTGAACTTGTTAACTTGTAAAATAGTTAATTTTTTTTTTTTAATTTTAGTGAAGTAATGCTGAATAATGATGAAATGATATTATGTTTTTGCTTTCAAATTCATTACTAGTAAAAAAAATTATTGAAAAATTGCATTTTTTCACGCTCCGGACTACCTTTAACCCCTTAAGAAGAAGGGGTTACAATAGATCAACAAGTGCAATATAAAACCCCAAATCAATCAATTATTCATTCAAGAGGGTCGTTATAACTCCCGCCGTTGAGGCCAGGGTTTTGCAGTCTTTTAAAAAATTGACTTCTAAAAAAAAAAACTAGAAATAAACTAAGCCACTTACTACCACTTACTAGGTTTTTAAAACCCTTTACCTACCTTTTTTCTTTGATTAAAATTTTAGCTCAAGTTAGTTTAGTGAACAATCGAGTTTAAAATACAAAATTTTGAAAAAAGTCAAATATTTAACCTTATAAAGGGTCCGCCAAATAACTTTTTTAACAGAGCGCAAAACATCGATTGTTGCTTCTGTGCTGTGTGGCTCGTAGCGCCGTCCTGTTGAAACCAAATGTTGCCAATATTTTCCCAATATTTATAACAGTTTTTTCACAATATTGTTGAACGTTGTACTGCATGGACATCAAAATGAACAAGGAAAATATAATATTTGCAGCCTCTTTGATAAAAGACAAAAAAGATTTATTGTTCGGCAAATTTTCCGATTACTTGACACATTCAGACAAAGTAAGAGAATGGAAACCATTTTTAATTCCTTGCAGTCTCAAACGCTTCTCATCAATAAAGACCGCAAATATCGATGTTCGTTAGGCCAGCATAATATAACGTTTTTGAACATTAAACTCTATAAAAGCATCCGCAAACTGTTGAATTAGATATCCCATGCATGTCGGCAACTCCATGGTATTGTCCTCTATTCTCTTGCCAACGCAAAACGGTTAGAAACAGCTGCCTTGGTGTGCACAGTTTTTTTTTCGCTCGAGTGGGCTATTTGCGGTTCAATAATTAAATTTATTCCCTCTGCTTTGCATCGACTGAATCGAAATTTTTCACTAAAATGAAATAACTCAAATATATCATAGTTTATACGCAGACGATAATTATCTTTTTTCCACTATCAGCATATCATCACTGACTGTTATAGCTGCTCTAATCTTTCGTCGCAAAGACATTTTTGTAATGAAAGCTAGGAATTACAATTTTGTTACAAATATTACACGTCTACCTTCACCTGTAGAATATTCTTAAAAATTCAACAAAATGTGTATGTCTATTTTCGTTGGTGAAATGAAAACTCACAAATTAGTGTTATATTAACAAGTTTGTTACTTGTAAAGTACAACTTTAATTTTGTATTGGTGAAACCGAAAAGGAAATTTTTCCACAAATTTCCTTTTGTAAAATACAACTGCAATATTGTAATTAACAAAGTTGGTGAAGCAATATTTTTATAAAAATCCACAAACTTTGTTAAAAAACGTTTGTACATAATTACAAATTTGTGAGTTGGTGAAATAGGGCACAAATTGTAAATTGTAGCTGTGTAAAACTCTCATTATTAGCACTGGAACGGATCATTCTAAGGAATTGAAAGGCTCTACAGATATGCTCAGTGTCCGTAATATTGTCTACTGATAGACATTCGACAACATCCCCCACCACGTCTGACATAATTTATAAGTTTATATGGTCAACTATCTCATTAGTTGGTGCCGAAACCGACCTTTCACACAGCCATTTCCGATCGCCAATATTTTTTATTAATATCTAGGTAGACATTTGTTCTCCGGGCAACTGTGTTATCGACAATTTGACGGAAATCACCTCATGATGAAAGAAATCGGTCCAGTAGTTTCTAGGATCCCGTTTACGTTGCCGTTTCATTAGGAATATCGGGATAACAAAAACAGCCCATGTCCTTCCTCAGCTCCTTGCTCCTGACTATCTCTAAGCACAAATTCACTTAAATCGGATCGGTGGTTTCGGTGGAAGATGGTAACAAAGAAACACGCATTTCATTCATAATATTAACAAGGATATCCATCCTCAGGTTCTAAACTATCTCTGTAACAAAATTCATTTAAATAGGTTCAATAGTTTATTCGGTAAATAATAATAAAGATAAACTGACAGACAGAGATAAGGATTTATATTATAAGTAAAGACTTCCGTTCCCGTGGGAATATGAGGGCCGTTCATGGAGGATGACTTAAGGTTTATGGTCACTTAGCCGTTCGAAATTGTTCAAAATTGTATTTCCCTTCAATTCCCAACTATGGCTAAAACATATTCACAAGGTCCAGCCGCGGCCTAAGGGATTTTTTTACATAGTGTAACGTGCGCTTAGTTCGCAAAAATAAAACTCTACCTTTCAATTTAATTCTACCACTTTATTCAGTATCTACTTTCGATATACACTTTATTCGAACTCAACTCAATTACGTTTATTCAATATTCACACTATCACTTTCGAAATAAAACTGACCTCTGGTTGCGTCAGCTCCCTCTTTATATAGGAGTGTGAAACATCGAGAGATTTCTAGTAGTTTTTCTATGAACCATGATGTCTAGACAAGTTCCCCTCCCGGTATTTCTGCACACATACACACTCACTCACAAAAGACGTCTTCTTTTAAACCACTCCATTATAGTGCTCCCAGATGTGTTTTTCTGTTGAACGTTTTCGATTAGGAAATTGGTATTAAATGTTGGGTTCACGTTACAATAGTTTAGAATGGGAATATTTTTTATCAAAATGGTTCTGTGAACAAAACTTGTCAATGATATTGGAATTTGGTATCATTTTTCGATTCTCGTATGGTTGAAGCGTCAAACAAACTACCAACTAAAACCCTCTATAAGCAAAGCCGGATATTATTTTCAATTCTATTTTTTTTTTTTTTTTTCAATTCTGGCTGCTGAGGAAGCCAACATTACGTCTCACCGGAAATAAAATAATTTATTTAGTTTTTGTTGATTACGGCAGTTTTCATGGAAGGATTTGTAATGACACACACACAATAGCACTCTTTTGAAAATGCAATTAATACACGATACGAGCATACTCACCGAGACTGCATATCTCTATGGTCTAATGAAAATGTGTTTGTTTAACCATGATCAGCAAACTAGAGAATTTACGCCAATCTCTTTACCAATAAATTGAACTGCAGCTTAGTGGTAGAAGCTCGTGGCTGTTGGGTTTAAAAGTGTGTTATGTTTACCTGAAAACGAAGCGATAAACAGGTTATCTATAGCCCACAACTGATTCATGAATCATGAGGCTTTCGCCTATAAATCCTTCTGTTGCATTGAGAGGTAGCATTCTGCACATGATGCAAGTCGGGTTTCAAATAGGTTATTTAGTTAGTTACATTTTTTGGTTTCAGATAAAAGAGCAAATTGCGAGTTAAAAAGTAGAGGATACTTTTCCAACTTCAGGTAAAAAGGATTTTGGAAAGACACTCAAAGATTTAAGGATATACGATTGGAATTTGATCTAAGAAATACAAAATATTAGTGGAAATGTTATGCCACCCTTAGAGAACAAAGAGAAATTACTAAATTCGCTGTTGTTAGAACAAAATTGGTCTAGAAATAATAAAAGTTGTATTTCATCCCCAAATTCCTAAGGAGAAGGGGCGGGAACGGGAATACAACCAGGACATTGGAAAAAGTAAAAGCTACAATTACTTCATCTTATACGGGCTTTCAATTATTATTTCCTTAGATATACATACGCATCATAAAACGTGCGGTATATACATATACGTAGGTGTACAAGCACATGACTTGTTTTCATCCACAAACTTAGAATCCTCCGAAAAACTTATCAGTGCCTGAACATCGATAGGTAAAGCATTTAGTTAAAAAATGATTATTTTTAATATGAGGACGATTATTTACTCATTGTAAAACATAGCACACTCAATTCTTCCAATGAGTAACTATGTTAACACAGACGTTTCACAAGGAATCAACGATTCCGAATACATATGCAAAACGTTCTTGTTTTCTACCTCAATTTATCAAAGTCTCAAAAAAAGCTTTCCGTGCGTGGTATAAGACCAAATGCAATTAGTATTCCTCAAAGGAAACCACACCAGTTTCGACATACCTTCAATTATTTAAAAACCCACGTTCTCATGACAAAATTCTTTTTACACACTTGGAGGAGTAATCAAGTGTGATGAGCACTTTCCAAGTCAATAAAAGAGAAGCAAAAAAATGCTAAATACTTTGCGAATTCAAGTAATGACAAACAAATATGTGGTATACGTTTATTTGGTTCAACCATGTTTTACATCTCAATTAAAACAACTGTTTTGAACATTATTCGAAAAACAAAAAACATCTCTATTAAAATTGATTCGGCTTATAAAAACCAGCGTTTTTTTTATTTTGCTTTTTTTGTGTCATACTTTAGTGAAGTTGTTTTTATAGGTCACAGTGACAACACCAGATTTTTTGAATAAAAAGAAATACAAATGAACTTATTATGTACATTTGCGTGCTTATTGTTGACAAAGCTTATTGACAACTTTTTTGTTCGAATAAGTAGATACCTACTTCATGAGAAAAATACTCCACGAAACATAAAGCGAATCAATAAAGCCCAAACAAATTGTTCGCTTGCATTGAATTTCTGTATTTGATTTGAAAAAGTGTTTTCATATCCCATTGTTTGCATTTTCGACTTAAATGGAAGTGTTTATCTTAAAATGCTTACAATGAAGACAATCGTGACAAAAAATTCAACCTCTTTTGCTGGAAAAAAAAAGTCATTTAGAGAATTTACGATGCAATCAATTTTAATCCACGGATTTGTGCAAACGTTATAAATTGTACTGGCTTATTGAGCCGTTCGAGATCGTAAATTTTTCAATACTTATAGAAAGTTGCAAGTTTCACTTTAGTCATATAAACCTTTGAAATTCACTGTTTTTAATTTAAAGATCTTTTCAGGTGCCAATTTTATAATTTACGAATTTTCAAACAGTAGCTTTGCTTACATAGGCTGGCGCAACAAAGCCCTGACACCTTGCATTTCTCACAACCATGTCTTGTCTGGCGGGGACCTACAATTCTCTACCGATTCCGTTCGGCTAGTTGCGAAAGCTGCTTTCATGTAATGAATAGATTTTTTTAAATTTTTATTTGATTCGCGAAAGACGTTACTCGTGGAAACACATTGGGATTCGAAAAACGAATCTTTCGTATAAAAGGCAGACATTCTAACCATTGCGCCACGGGTATCATAGAAGGATATGGCCTATAAGACTAAAGTAGCTGGTCTATGAAATAACTCCCACGAAATAAGTCCCACTTTTAAAAACGAAATAAGTCCCACCAAAAATTGCTATTTTGAAAGTGGGAGTTATTTCGTTTTTAAAAGTGGGACTTATTTCGTCAATTGGTGGGACTTATTTCGTTACGCGTTTTTATTTTAAGTGGGACTTATTTCGTTTTGAGTGGGAATAAATTCGTTTTGTAAAGTGGGAGTTATTTCATACCCCTAAATTTATATTTTTTCTTATGCAAAAAGTTATGGTTGTCCCTTTAACGAAATGTCCAATATTTCGTAAAAGGGACAACCATAATTTTTTGTCCTTATCTCTCATGGCTCTTCTTGCTTGTATACGATTTTTCTTTATTATTCCTCTGCTTTGATTATTCATATTATTCGACGTGTGTTTTTTTCGAAGAGCCAAATACTTCTTATTTGAAATCGCATTAAACAATGAAAAAGTGGGACTTATTTCGTTTATGAAAGTGGGTCTTATTCATTTAAGAAATATATTATTCAAGGGGGAGTTATTTCATTTTGAGTGGGAGTTATTTCATTTCAAGTAAATTTTTAAATCATTTCATTCTGGTGGGACTTATTTCGTTTTCAAAAGTGGGACTTATTTCGTGGGAGTTATTTCATTTTTTAAGCAATTTTTGGTGGGACTTATTTCGTTTTTAAAAGTGGGACTTATTTCGTGGGAGTTATTTCATAGACCCTAAAGTAGCACATCATTAATGTAATTTCTCTCGAACCTTTGGTGGTGAAGCCCTAAATTTTAATCTATGTAGTGTGAAAACTTCCACAATCTAGATACTATAAAAAGTGAATGTCAATATATTTATTTATTCATCAATGGATACATACATAATCTGTTGACTTCAATTTATTTAAACTATTATATCTCTAAACATTATTCAAAATATTTGAAACGATACTCTCAAGCATATATTTACTCATTTGAAAATCAACCTCACGATTAATTTAATAAAAAAGGAATGGGGAACGGATTATGCGTTCATAGTTCGTCCTGTGATTAAGAATTAAAAAGAGGACATCCCTGTATCTCAAATTTTCTTACAGGCACAATCGAAAGACATAAGATCTAAAAAGTCTGGAAATTTAATTTTACTATTAAGGATATCCTTTATGAAAAGAACACAAAGAGTTTCTCTTCGACATTTTAGAGTTTGTAAGTCGATTGATGCGCATCTATAGCTATACCCTATGTCTATGACCACCCCCATTTTCTCAAAGCAAAGCGCGTGAATCATTTTTGAATATTATCAATTCTGTCTGAAGAGTTTTGATAAAAAGGAGACCAAATAACGCAACAACATTCCAATAAAGGTATTACCAAGGATAAACCATAACCATCTTTGAATACTTCTGTGTTACGAATCAAGAAACCTAGCAACAAAATCGATTTAGATATTACAAAATTCACATAATATATGCTGAAAAACACAACCTATAGTATCACAAATAACACCAAGATCCAGATTCTACAGAAGAAAGACTTTCTATTTTCCAAGCAGGATACACAAAAGGTGGTTGTAAGACACAAATTTGTTGTATGGAGCGACCACTGCAAAATCCATGAGGCCTCGATGTTATCATGTCTTGAACAGCGAAATTGCGACTGTTGAATACCAACTTTTCACACAGTTTTGGAATTGCTGAATGTGTTGAGACTGGTCTACTATAATTTTTAAATAATTGCACTTTTATAATTAGGGCTTATTGAAGATATTTTCCATTCTTTAAGAAAAACATCAGTAAGATGAGATTTATTAAAAACGACTGTTGAGCCCAAAAGAGTAGGAATCAAATCTATTCTAGCCTTCAAATTACTGTCTTCTGTAAAAAGATTCAGGACAGCAACAGAAGAATCGAAGATCCTCGATTCGATGTTCAATAAACATCTGGCCTGTTGCCAATCTAACCATATTGCAAGGTTTTTAGCAATTTTTTTAATTTTCAATAATTTAGCTTGTTGCATTTTCAAATCGAAAGTTTGTGGAAAAATCTTTTCTGTTTCAACAACGCAAAATTAAAGTTTGTAGGAAACACGCAGGGCGTCGATGTGAGTTCTTTAGAGTCATCAATTGTAACTTTTACTTTGAGGAAAACAGTGGCATTCCATTTCTTACTTTCTTTTTTGTTAGTTATTACTCTATCTGGGCTCATCGTGTATATATAATGCACGTGTGACGATGTTGTTTCAACGTTTTACCCGGGCTTTGTTTCGTGCTACACGAAAAAAAGCTTAAAGCTGTGACGATTGATTGATTGTGGTACCCGTGTCGTGATGGTTAGCATGTCTGCCTGTAAACTCAGAGGTTCGTGGTTAGAATACCAACAGAGTTTTCCTTTAGTATCGCCTTTCGCGAGGAACTGACAAGTCCTCCGTTAGAAAATTCATTGTCATGAAAAACGCTTTCTAGATTTCCCGTTCGCTACTGGCAGAAAATTGTAGGTCCCCTCCATTCCCTCACAAGGCAATGGTTGTGAGAAAAGCGCTTCGCCCCGGGGCTTGTCGCTCTGTTGTGCCACATTTTTGGTAACGATTGAAGATATACAATTGTACACCTTGATTTGTATTTATTTGGAGACTAAGAAGGATACTTACAAAAGTTTAAAATCTAGTTCCAAAAAAAAATTACATTTTTAAGGCAGGCGGCTTACTCAAACCAATATGAAATAAGCTCTCTTCATTTATTCTACAAACAAATGCAAAAGTTTTTGAATCCTTAATTCGAACACGCTTTTTCTGCGTACGAGTATACGTTTCCGTTTACACAAAATCCTCAGACAAAGTTTACTATGTCCCTTAAACTCGTGTCTTTGCTAAAGTTTTCTAATGCTGCACTAAATATACAACGAATAATTCCGAAAGATCTTACTCCAGATACTTTCAGCATCTCAGTCTCGTCAACTAAATCAACGGCAATGAACGTTTAAATACAAATTGCAATTAAACGAATCCGTTTCCGTCTCTGCCTTTTGACAAATAAATTGAAACTTTAAATGAAAAAAGGAATCCAATAAAGTTTCCAGTGCAAGTGTACACACAGGGTGTTGTGTTGAAAAACTGGAATTTTTCTAAGCTAAATATTCGTCTTGCATAACCTTTCAATTTCTGTTGATTGCTTTTTCTAAAAGAAAAGGTTAATTTGTGTTCACTTTGAACAGGTTTTCATTTTTAATTCATTTTTCGTTTTTGCTTTGAAAACAAAATAATTTTTTACTCTGTTGTGAATCGCTCACTCAACACAGCTTTTGTTTTGTGAAAGGACAACATTATACACCCTCTGAGTAGTCTCTTGAGTGTACATCAAGTATGAACTCCTCCAGGACTTTTTGAAGTTCCTTATCGAATAATGGAACAACTCTAGTTTTCCACTTAATTAAGAATTGCCAACAACTTGAATCTCTGAAGAGCGCACTTGCATACTTAGCGGAAATTTATTTTTTTCTCTTTCTTCTATTGAACCATTAGTTATGTTTGTTCTTCAACCAAAAGACGAATATTTTGCGGGGCAAGTGCACTTCTTCAATAAAATTTACTTTTCTATTATAAAACCAGCACTTTGGTGTAGAATGTCCTTTGGTTCAACATAAAAGCCATCCGTTGCGGGGCACACAGACACACCTTGCAATGCTATTTACTCAACGTAACTGTAGATAAATGTTTTATGAATATTGTTTCTTCTTACGAATAACAAACCCTCCTACTCGAATACAACAACAAAAATGGCAGCATCTGTACCGGGCCACTGGGGTTGGGGTTGTTACTGATAAAAAACATGCACTTTTTCCCTTTCTGAATGGTTGCGCTAGCAGAGTTGGGTATTTTATGCTGTGTCAACGAAGCTTACATCTTAATTAGTTTTTATGGTGTTTTTTTGTTTTTTGTCTCTGAAATAGAACACAATGATCCAAGTCAGGAGCAACATGAACAAAATAATTCTATTCTCGTTGGAATATTGTGCTGGAGAGCAATCCCATGGCGCGCAGAGTTGAAAACTCTTTTTATTTGCATATCGAAAAAGGGAACGGTAGATAGTGTCGAGTTCGTTAGCAGACCTTTTTTGTTGGTGCATCTCCTTATATCTACTTTTTTATTTATTAATTACAACCTGCACCATAGAAATTGGACTCACTTGCAAATGAAAAGGGAAATAAGCCCGAAGGGTTTTCCCTCTACCAATATCATCGTGGAACTATGACATGAGGAAAACCTAAGCGCAAAGCATTGTCTTTCTAGGCCTAGAGAAGCAGATTTACGCACCTAATTGGAAAATCTCACGAACACACTTTAAGTCTGGATTTAATACCGTGGCACTCTTATTAAACAAAAAAGCCACTAGTTACCAATCGAATTTTTAGTTAAGAGTCATAATCACAGACAGATTTTCTTTCAAAACCACTGAAGTCTCATTAGATCTTTGTGATAAGACTGTTGGTTATTTAATTGTTTATTTATTCATCATCTATCGAGCTCAAATCTAAATAGATGGTGAATAAATAAGTAGTAATTAGTCCAAAATGTCTCATAGGTAACATAACTAAAGCTGTAAATCAAACTGTGTGCCTTTATCCTTGGCAGACATGTGCAACTTTTGGCACCTGTCGGCTCTCAGAAAATGTATTTTGTATGCATTTATAACGAAGATCTATTGATACGTTATGCACATGTCTAAGATGACGAAATACTTCTTCGCCGTTTCATCCAATCAAACTTTCGGTTGTAGTCACACATGGACACAATTTTTTCGATTATTTCAGAGTTCCATATGGCCACGAGATACCAGGCATCATGCTTATGGATTGTTAAATGTTATTTTCATATCGAGAAGAGATTGATGCAAACTTTATAATCCTGAAAAGCAAAGTCCTCAGGGCATAACAAAACTTTGCCAAAATGTGCGCTCTTATACATGATACCACCATGTAATTAGTTTTTGTAAAGTTTTCGTTACACCAGCCAAACTTAAAAATGGTTTCAACTGAACGGAAGTCAGCTGACGTTATTTACGAATTTTATAGGGTGACCCATAGTCATCGAAGAAAGCTATAGGTTCTTGAAGTTATTATAAATTGAAAGACTATACCCCAAAGATATTTTTCTCGTTTTAGCTTCTTTGGAGCTGTAAGGTTGTTGGCTTGTAATGGAGCGTTCATGATATCTGTAAGTTTTGGGAACTTTTTTGGTACTTGGTACTTTTCATACCACTATGTACAATGTAGTACAGAGTCAACAACAATGAACTACGAATGAACAATGAGTCACCGCCATACTACCCTCGCAACAACAATTATAGTGCATGGAGCAGTAGATTGCGTACTCGCCGAGTATAACTCAAATGTAGTTCCTTCCCAAAGAGCTATATAGGTAACCTAAATTTCATTGATAGATAATTTCATATCTAATATGTATAATGTATCCATAAACTAACCTTTTTCCGCTTTCCAGGTTCATTAATAAAATTTTTTTTAATGTTTGCCTATTCCAGATGCTTCTACGCGGAAGTAGACAACACCATGTATTGAACGTTGAACCAGATACATCCGAGCAGGGGTTGCTCAAGGTCCTTTCCTGTACAGCATCTTCCCCTCAGACCAGCCGCAACCAGAAAATACCACCAGCCTTCTCTTTAGAGATAACTCCTTAATCTGCGCGCACTCACTGTTACCTGTGATCGCAGCACGAATACTTGAAGACCAAATAAAGTAGCTGTTCTAATACTGCCGACGATTGGAAATCAAAAATAATTCACTACAATCCGAGCTAATTTGCATTTAAAGACCCACAAAAGTACGGAAACATCCCGACGACTACACAGCTCAGGCCAAAGAAGCAGGTTAAGTATCTAGGTTCTAAGAGTCAACTTCTACAAACTGATGCGTTTCAACCCGCACGCTAGTGCAGTTGGTAAAAAACGTTTTCCATCGCATCCATCCGCTAATGCACAAAAGAAGCGGACTTAGCCAAAACACAAAATTATTGCCGTACAAGTAGGTAATATGTCCTGTAATCACCTACTACTTTACCGTCTGGTTTACAATATCCAAGACTGGAATGCAAAAACTGGTTGTCTTCAAGAGGAAGGTTATGCGCATATGCACTAGACTTGACTACGATCCGATTCACAAGAAAACCGTCAGCAATTGAAAACTCTATGGAGAAACTACAGTCATCCCCATAGAGAAATACATGGTGCCATCTGGAAGGCACCTATACTGGAAAACCTGGTCTATCATCCGAACCCCTTAGTAAGAAGGATAGCAGAAGAATACCGACAACCGGACTCGGGCACACAGCAACAGCACTAACTTTGGAAGTACTTTCTCAAAACTTCCCAACTTTATTCAACCAAAGAGCGACTTATTTCGTTCCGCGGAGATATAGTACTATTCTGTCATATGTCAAACGAGTTGCGGCTTATCAAAAAAAAACGCCAACCGAGTGTTTCAACGAACGAATCTATCAAAAAAAAAATGTTTCTCTCTTTGAATTAAAATAGGAAAACAACTTGGGCAGTCCGCTCAAGCAGGGAGCAATTTAGGACAATTTCAGACTAAATTATTTTTTGCAAAAAAAATCACACTTAAGACAAACTGGAGCAAAAACCCATAAGAACTGCTTCAACTCAAAAAATTTGCAATCGAAACACTGCAATTGGATAAGTGTATAATTGTATAAGTACTCCATGAGGAAATTGTTTCTGATCGAATGCTAAAGAATTGCTATCTTCCTCAGGAAATAATTATTTGTATCTAAGATCATTCGACCGGCATAGTGTTTGACGATAGTGAGTGATAGTTTGTAGGCTTGATCGTTTACGTGGTTTAAGTATGGTATGAGCTCCTATTCCTCCTTTATTGCTTAAGTGTGAGAAATTATTGGTTTTCCAGATGGTTCACCAATTAAAAGCTTCTTTGACGAAACACATTCATAATTAACGGTTAATGTGAATGGTTTTTCACATTTTCATAATTAAGTGTGCTTCATAGGACCTGCTCTTCAAAAGCGATGTGAAGTTGAGTTCCTTTGATGTGTGTTCAGACTATTATGTCACTCAAAGACGACTTAAATGTAATTATGTAGGTAAGTCTGTTGAAACAATACCGAAACATTTGGCAAACGAAAGATAGGTATGTCTTGCTTTGTAAATATATAACTTTGTAAATTACTTTTGTTTTAAAAGTCTCACCAAGGTTGGCTGTGACAACTTTTTTTAATTCATAAACAAAGATGGATGGGGCAGTAGACAGATACAGACAGATAGAGGAACGCTTGCATTTGACATAAAGAAACATAATACATGGTGTAACAGACTAATGTGGTTAATTAGGAAAGAATCTAAGAAGTCACCCGGTTCTTCTTATACTCGTAAGTTTCGTACCCAGCATGGATGAGATAGTACTGCATGCTGAACACATGATGTGCAAAACTTTCGAAAGAGCAACGGTCAGGAGTGCATGAGCAACGGTGTTCTGATATTGAGTTTCTTCCATTACTATAAAGTAATACTCTATAAGTATACAGGGTATGCTTTGTACTTTGTATACCGTCTGACAAAAGCTCAGGACGGATAATTTGGATCAAGACAAGAAAAAAGTCGTGTGTGGAGGGATGAGGCAACAGACAGAGGCAATTTCACAAAAAGTTGATCTAGTTTCTTTTTTTTTAATTATCACTCTAGGCAACAGTCCTTTTTGCCTTTCGCCTAATTTTTTGTGGTTCTTATGGTGACTTTCTTTTTTATCTTTGGTAGCAGCAACTAGAGCTTCCGACTCAGGCTTAAATGGTGAACTTGTCAATATTGCCGTTTTTCGTCTCCTTGACTTGCTCTGCGAAGAAACTCTCTTCCCAAAAGGCACCTAAACAATCTCCTTAGGAAAAGATGAAATGAAAGCTGTATAGCTGTTGATGCAGTGTTGTCTAGGGCAGCTAAGGCATCGACGAAGTCAGTTTTAACATAGTTTTCTTGATCGGAAATTATTGTCGTTGCAAGCGGTTCAATTGAACGTGAATGGAAGGGAGGGATGCTTCACAAACTTCTTGTGATGGAGAATTTGTGATAAACTCTTCAGCTACATCTGTGGAAGATTGTTCTTCAGAAAAAGGGTCAGATCAGATCATGATCAGATAATTCCTTCTCTTGCTATTTTGTAAACACGGTTTTGATTGTTCCCAGATATCACTTTTTTGAGGAGTTTTCAAGAGAGTTAGTTTTGTCGATTACTTTTTTATATCTGTCCCTAAGGGTGCTCTTAGGGACATTAAAGGT
This sequence comes from Melanostoma mellinum, assembly GCA_914767635.1. Taxonomy (NCBI): domain Eukaryota; kingdom Metazoa; phylum Arthropoda; class Insecta; order Diptera; family Syrphidae; genus Melanostoma; species Melanostoma mellinum. The sequence goes on from OU612059.1 coordinate 5,719,210, forward strand.
AAGACAAGCTTTTTAAACTCCATCTCATTTTTAAGAAATGTTTTGTTTAAAAATGTTCCCATTCAAACTTTTTTTTTATACAATATTATACAAAAACGGTCTTGCACATGTGTGGTCTTGCACGGTCTTGCCCCCATGTGCGGTCTTGCCCCCACTTCCCCGACACTTTACGTAGTCGTTGCCGTTGTGAAGCATCCCACATACCAAGTGCTAAACATTGCGAAGTTTGTACGTTTGTACCTATGTAATATGTATGTATTTTTGCTCGTAAGCCACTCTAAGGTCCATTATGAAACCTTGCATGGTTGCTTTATACCATATTTGCTATAAAAATAACTCAAAATGGTCCAAGTTGGTGAAAATCAATTTTTCAAAATTAAATCTCATTCAAAAAACAAAAAATAAATTTATTGTCGAATTCATAGAGTAATAAATTCAATCAGTTGATCATTTCAGTCCATAATTTTATTACCTGGTATTTGGCTTTGGAGTACTGCACATTGAACATTTGGTCAACATATTCAAATTCCTATAACTCTTCAAAGAGTCATTACAAAGCTAAAATATTTGGTACACGATTCAAGGACATTCATAGGTACAACCACTCAATTCTCAACAAAATCGGAAACATTGACCTTTTTATCTCTCCGCTTCATGGAGTGGAATGCCCCCTATGTTAATTTCTTGGCTCTTGACCATCGCTGTTCCAAAATTCATTAAAATCGGCTAAGTAGTTTTGGAGTTTATTAAATACAAACAAACCAACAAAAAAGTCTTTAATACTGTAAGGACGTAAATAAACGAAAATAAAGCGGTCTAAGTTTTCCTATTATTAATTCATCAATGTACCTACCATTTTTCATTCCCTGCTCTTTGCGGGAACCTGTTAAATTATTAAAGTTGTTCAAAAAAAATTGTTTTCGTGTGCAGAGGCAACAGCTTCATAAGTTTATTGCCCAAGTGAAATTCGAAACTCCCCATTTTCAGGTGAAACAGTTATTTATGTTGAAGAAGAATATCGATGGAAGCACCTTGCATTATGCAATTTACATTAATTTATGGAATGAACTCAAGGCATTCGTTATGGTTTATTTACAAAGCCACCTTGCCCGCTCTCGTGGGCCTAGAAATAACATCTGATTTATGGCGAAAACATCTAATGTAGTGCACACAGGCAGAGTCGTGGGACCATAAGATTAATTACACAACCTAAAATATGATTGACTACCTGGGACCAAAAGAACACCTACACATTTATGAGAAAAAATGAATTCCTTTTCATTTGGTTATGTAAAGAGATGTAGAGCTTTAAAAAAAACTTGTTTCCCAAGACTTGATTTCACCATCCCATGAACGCCTTTAAGAATCTGATAAAGTCACTGCTAAGTTAATCATCCCATCCCAAGATGAGGCTGACTTAATTCATTTTCTGTTGAGAGCATCTCCATGTCGACATGACTTACGGGTCCCTAATTGCAAACCAACGTGCCACCAATTAATTTGCACTGCTTAGTTTCCATTTGACATGACATGGTAATGTTCATATTCCCACATACTTCTAGACGAATTCTTTAACAATCCTTGCAAACAGTCCTTCTGACACGTGTTTCTTCAATAAGGGTCGATTGAATATTAAGTATAATCGAAGCAACACGTTTCCTCATCCCCACCGAAGGAACCAAATCAATACTGACTCCCTACCTACACACCTATACCAACTTGTAATGACAGGGAAAATCAACTAAGCCATATTCCTTTCTTTTAACTCTTGCTGGTGTCGTCGTCGTGTAAACTAGACAATGTTCCGCAGAGGCGAGATTAAGCAAAGCTATACAAGCATACGGTTGTCACTGCTCGTCGAAGAAAAGCCTGTCGGGGATAAATTGCGGGCTTATGCTGAAGTCTTTTCTTTAATGAATTTCAATCATAATTGGAAGAAAGACAAAGAACTTTTATGGTTGTGGTTGTGATTACCTATACCTACATGTGTATGAAAGAATGTGTGCTAACTTGGTATTTTAGTAACAGACGGTGAAATAAAAGAAGCTGCCTACCTGTAAACAAAAAAAAGTCCAGACTCTTCTTTGCCCACGACCTGCACTTGTATATAATCTCTAAATATGTACATAAGTGTGCTTAAGATAAATGAAAACAAATGAATTTGTATTTTCCTGGCTTCCGTAATAAGAATTTCTTCTGTAGGCAGTCCTTGTTTTCACTACGTTTGGGGGCATGGCGAATAATAACAGGGATACTGGATAGCGACGGACGTTTCATTATGGGCTCTATGTCTGTCAAGAGGGACAATAACAATTTGTTATTGGATATACTGGGGGTTGAAGTACCTATCCACTCGTACCTAGGCATGTGAACCTGTTGCTTTGTCTGGTGATATTTTAGTCTTTTATTGCGTTAAATTCAAGTGCCACGACCAGGATTGCTTTAAGCTGAAACAAGGTAGGGGAGAGTGGGTATGAATGGGGCATTGTTTCACGCAAACATGTTCAAATAAATCTATTCAGTACAAACTTTTCCCTGGAAATTGAGAAACAGAAATTAAATAAAGTAAAACTTTCCCAAACTACGAGCTTTAACTGATTGGAGGCGTTCAACATTCGTATACGGATAGCTTTTTGTTGTTGTTGACGTGTTAAAACGTTTAGCAGAGTCACACACCCATTTCCACTGAAAAGCTATCTAAAGGTTTCCGAGTATTTTTGGTATACCTTTCTATTCAAGTGATCAGCTGATGGAAAATTTATTTTTATTTCTTTTCATGTTGACTTTTTGTTTTGGCGTGCATTTATTTCAGCACTATAGAGTCTTTTAAGACGCATGGGAAATCGAAAAAAAAAATTATAATCGTCTAGGGAAGATATTTTGAATGTTTTTCTGTTTTCAAAAATGTAATTTTAATATTTCACAACTGTTGTCTGCAGCAATCTGGAAAAGATATCTGAATCGTTCAAAAAGTTATCTAGAATACGGCTATACGAGATAGGCTATCCGATAGGTTCTTGAACGTGCCCATTGTGTTCACTATCATTATTCTGTCAAGAAAAGCAAGGATGTGGATGCCAAATTAATACAGGCCAACGGAAGATTTAAGGCCCCGACCCATAGAATCCGTTGCGTCCGTTCGCTGCCGGATTCAACTGACAGCAGTGAGTTTTACCGGACACAACGCATTGAGGTGACCCATAGAATCCGTTGCGGTGTGAAGAGAAAACTTCAAATTGGTTTTGACTGCGCATGTCATCAGTTCTGCCGGATGCAAAAGTTAAAAGTTGGGCTACTTTTTGCATTGCGTACGTTGCATCCGATGCTTATGGGTCACCTGTCATAAGATCGTGTGTATTTATTCGAGCTGTCAGTTGAATCCGGCAGCGAACGGACGCAACGGATTCTATGGGTCGGGGCCTTTAGCTAATTTGGCCATGAAGACGCAACAATAACAACTATGTGTATGCCGCTCTTATGTTTTCGTTTGGTAAAACTAGAGTACCCTTTTTTTAGAGTACTGTGATTTTTAGTCTGAAAAAATTTCTAGGGTAGCAAAATTTGCTCTGAGGGTAATTTCTGACAGCAAAAAGAGTACCCTCAGAGTAATCTTTTTTCCCAAACGAAAACGGCATTAGTTATTTCTTATTTTAGTAATTCTTCTTTGCAAGCTTTTTTTTCTTTCTTTTTCTTATACTATTATTCTAAATTGCAATTTTTAAATTATATTTCTTTTCTTTCAAAAGATTTTCTTATTTTTTTTCTTTTAAACCAACAATTTTTCCTTTTTTTCAAGATCATCATCACCGTTTCTTTTGTTCGTATTTGTTGTTTACTTCTGAAACAGATTATGCCATGTTGGGTGCTTTGTATTGGGCACACCCATCGTCTCTCCAAAAACAATGGTCGGCCCTAATGAGCTAAATAGGGTTTCTGTAGCCGCTATCCCTACGGGTACTATCCGAGTAATGAAAGATGTTGTATGTAGTCAATATGTTGGGTTGCAAATTTGCCACATAAACGCGCAAAGTTTGAGATCAAGGGCTAAGTTAGGTGAATTCAAGTATGTACATGTTTGAAGGCTCTAAAATAGATGCAGTATGTGTTTCTGAGTCTTGGTATTTAACTGATGTAGCGGATGCGATTTATAAAGTTAAAGAGAATACCCTCTTCAGACGTGATAGATATGGACGTGTTGGTGGTGGTGTGGCTGTTTTTGTTCGAGATAGCTTAGAGTGCACTCTTATTCGTAAGGCTATGACAGGTACTGAAATGCAATATGCTTTTGTTAAAATAGTTTGTAAGTCCAACAAAATATTGCTGGGATCTGTTTACCGTCCCAATTCGGATATAGACATTTCTCCGCTGATTGATGTTCTGGATGAGCTTTCTTATGTTTCACCTTCTGTAATTATGTGTGGGGACCTCAACAGCAATATTTTAAAAGAAGTTTCTTCTTAGACGATGACAAAGTAACTTTTCTCGTCCTGCTTGATTTCTCCAAAACGTTCGATACGGTTAACCACAATGTATTGTGTAAGAAACTTCAAGTCCAGTTGAATTTTTCTAAGTCATCCACTTAGTTAATAGCCTCCTATTTACATCGTAGATACCAGGCAGTAGTTGCAAATAAACTCGGTATCAGAATTTTTTCCTTTAGGCTCAGGTGTTCCCCAAGGTTCGATACTTGGATCACTTTTTTTCAAAGTATATAAATGATGTCCCTAAATGTGTATTGACTTCCTCGGCTTATACGTATGCTGACGATGTTCAAATTAGGAAGAGTTTTCCCTTGGGACTTCTGGACAACGCTGCACATGAATTAAATGAAGATTTAATGAAAGTTCACTGCTGGTCATGTGAAAATGGCTTTCGTTTGAATCCGTCAAAATCAAAATGCTTGGTCATTTCAAGAAAACTCGTTGATATAACATATTTTCCAAGTATATCCCTTAATAACATTGATATTGAATTTGTTGACTCTGTGAAAAATTTACGTTTGTGGGGTATACGGTATACCGAATTCAGTTTTGGTGGGGGCAAAACCCCCATATATTAAACTTAATACAAGCTATTAACTTACAAACTAAGAAACTTAATAGCTAAGACTTACTAACTAGTTGGACGGCTTAGGAGACGAAGTTTTAGGCAGGGAGTACTCATATTGAAGTCAAAACAAGAGGAGTGGGAGTTGACATTCCTCAGCATTCGGGAGATGGGTTCATTGGATCCGTAAGAGGTTCGATGGCTGAGAAGATAGAAGAGTCGGGGATTCCGGGTGTTACGAGGGTTAGTATTTAGAAAAATGGATTCGTTAAGGGCTGGACAGTCAATGGTACCTGTGAAGATTCGGTGAATGAAGAGAACGTCAAATATTTCTCTTCGATCTTTCAGCGTATTGAGGTTGAGGAGTTTGATTCGGTCTTGATAAGGAGGTAATATCAAAGGATTACTCCAATTAAGACCTCGAAGAGAAAATCGGAGGAAACGGCGTTGAATGCTCTCAATTCTGGCAATGTGCACTTGTTGGAAAGGCGACCAGACTTGACAAGCGTATTCAAGAAGCGGACGGACAAATGAAATGTAAAGAGATCGGGTTACGTAGGGGTCAGCAAATTCTTTGGATCATCGTTTCACGAAGCCAAGTGCTGAATTAGCCTTAAGGATTATATCGTCGATATGCTTGAGGAAATTCAGTTCACGGTCGCAAATAATCCCAAGGTCCCGGATCACCTCAACGGTGAAAATGATTTGACCGTTTAGAAGATAGAGACGGGGAGGAGATTTGATGCGTTTACGTGAGAACGTTATTGATTGGCACTTGGAAACATTTAGCTCCAGGCAGTTTTTGGAGCACCATATTTATAGAAAAATTGACGAGGTCATGTTGGAGGTGGGAAGAGTCTTCAGAAGAAGAAATGACTCGGTAAAACTTAGTATCGTCCGCATAGAGAGAGATAGAGGAGTGTTTTATGATCATTTCAATGTCGTTAATACTGAGAATGAAGAGGAGAGGGCCTAAATGGCTGCCTTGGGGAACACCGGATGTAGCTAGAAAGCGGCTGGATAAGGCGGATCTGAACCGAACGCTGTAAAACGGTTTTCTAAATAAGAATAAATCCATCTCAACAGAATGGGTTCAAAGCCGAGGGTGGAAAGTTTAAAAAGAATAAGTTTGTGAGAGATTTTATCGAAAGCTTTACTAAAGTCAGTTGAAATTACATCGACCTCCTTTCCATTCTCCAAGGCTGAGAGGGAAAATGAGACAAAGTCAACAAGGTTTGTTGTTGTTGACCTGCCTTTGAGGAACCTGTGTTGTCTAGGGGAAATGAGAGATTTGCAACGAAAACTTAAGTTTTCATACAATATGTTGGAGGATTTAGGGTTTTGTCCGCGTTGACCAGTTCCTCAAGAATAGAGACATTGTTATGTTGTTGTGGGGCAAGCATGGAGCTGTTGAAAGTTGACGTTGTTGGCTGCAGTTGATCTGGGATAGAGGTTGATCAACTCATCAGAAATCTGTCCAATCGATGATCTAGTCGCGGCTAAGTCATTAGACAAATCATTTAAAACATGATAGAGCCCAACGAGAGTGCTACTAGATGAATGTACGTTGATGTCTGATCGGATTGACGATGTTGTACCGAGAATGTTTTTAATAGAGTGGGTCATTTTTCTAGCAGAGAGTTTATAGATTTCAAAGGGATAGCATAGTTAAGTTTAAGGCAAAGTTCTTCACTCTTTGCTTCACTGGTTTTAATTAGGTCATTTAAAGAATTGGCAATATCGGCGATTTTTTTGCACAGATTATCAGAATTATTGTTCAACACACGGGTAATGTTCAGGACCATCGTATGAATTTCGTCATTCTGCTTAATCAGGTCATCAATTTTAATTAACTCATTATGTATCTGAGCAAATTTAACATTGTTCACGTCAATCGCTGACTTAAGGTTTTCGTTGGAGCACTTGATTGCAAGTAATATATGTGACAACGATATTTTTTCACATTCATCACAATAAAAAACAAATCGCGAAGTTATGTCAACAATATTACTTAACAATCTTTTGCTGACCCCAATACAACCCGGTTGAAACACTTTTCCGCATAAACCACCGCACGAGACACGATCGATGTTGACTTCCGAGTTGCAAAAGTTGCAGAAAGGCATGGTGATTCAGTAATTGATTATTATTTTTAAATTGGGTAAAGGCAAAAGAATGGGTATAGGCAAATTTCAAGAATAGGGAAAGCGACAATTATTAATTTTTAAAGGCGGAGCGATAAACGAACACGTCTGTAAAGGAAAGTCGAAGAACAAAAAACCGGCATGACTTTTAACAGAACACTCACTTAGAATAACCATATCAGATTGACGCTAGGAAAGATTTATGGAGGCCTTCGCACACTTTGGGCCACACATTAAGTGACGCCGTTAAAAACAAGAAAAATTCTCGCTAAAACGCTCGTTATTCCAATAATGCTATTTGGTTGCGAGATTTTTAGCAACTGTAATTATGAACACAAACGAAAACTTAACGTAGCTTTCAACAGTATTGCGCAGTACATATTTGGACAAAGAATGTATAATCGCATCTCCACCTTCTCGAAATCATTATATAGTCTAAGTCTTGAAAATATTTTTAAGCTAAAAATGTTAGCGCTACTCCATAACGTAATACAATCGCGTCAACCAATCTACTTATACAACAGAATCAGTTTAACACAATCTAACAGAAGCTATGATATCACACCGATTCGTTACAGGTTTTTAATGTCTGAACGACAGTTCTTTATTCAAGTGATACGGCTTTGGAACTCCCTTCCCCGAACCTTGCAATCAACAAGTTGCAATTAAATTAAATCAAAATAAATTTTGTTTTTCTCTTTAAATTTCTCTTATTAAACCATCTTTTTTTTACTTTTTTCCTTGTTATTATATAATGTTGATTTTGAATTTGTATAAATATTAGTAACACTTTTGCTTATTTTTAATAATTTTAAATTAACCATTGAAGCTTGCACTGTTAAATGAGATACTGTATCTTACTGTGTTAAGTTAGTAAAATAAATTGAATTGAATTGAAATTGTAGTGGTCGAATGAGACATTTTCATTTTACTTGGGTTTGTTCTGAGTCCGTGCAGTATTCAAACTTTCTCATTTGCAAACTATGTTCAATGGTTGGACATAAAAGAGTCATGCCAAGACTATTTCTTCAATGAGCATAAAACCTCTTTTTAAAATATTTCAACGTAAAGATTTCACTGAGTACACAAATTGGTTTGTTTTACAATCGATACCTACACACCCACGAGATTTTTTAAGAACCACATAAGCAAAATAAAACAAAAAATCGCTACTGACCCATCTCTCCTGTGTAAACTGTGTAAACAACTAAACACCCACTATACCCTATTCGTGGCTCTTTATTTTTAAAGGAAAAACAACATAAAAAATGTAGAGCATTTTAATTCCTCGTGTGCGTGTTCTGGATTCTAAAGGAGTGTGTCTTCGTAAATATCATGTTTTTCTACTTAAAGGGCAATTATGATTGAGATGACATATACGTATACTTAAGTTACGTCATAGTTACATCAAATCTATGCAAATATCTGTTTTTATAACTCGATGTTCTATGAAACAAAGCACTATGTAGGTGTTTAAAAATGGTGCTTTAAAATTCTAAAGACAGAAACATTATCTAATCGTGCTGAAAATGTTTGCTTTATCGTTTTTCTGATTGAATCATGTTTTTCTTTATCTGTCGGTTATTGCAAAGTATCCAATTTTGATTTTGATTATTCCGTCTTCATTAAAGACAACACCTGGTCTCAAGTCGTTGTGAAATCTATCCTAATTGAATTTTCCATTGTTCAATCCTAATAACTACCTAAGTGCTTACTGCTTACCCATAGCACATTAACCTTTCTGCTAATGAAAAGCACATCATTGGTACGAAGGTAAGCCCCTTGTTCTTATAAATATTCATGGTTCAAATCAGGACATGGGGCTGTCGACCTACGTCTAATTTGACTTGATTAGGCGGGTGGTGGCCGAAAGTAGAAAAATTGCACGATATTGTGAAAAGTTTTGGAGTATTTGTAATCACTTGGAAAATATTTCTTTATCTATGTATCTATGCCCAGATTATAAAAAGGAAAGATTTGTGTGTTTGTTATGCTTAGACTCTAAAACAACTGGACCGATCTCAAAAATTCTTTCGCCAGTTGGAAGTTTTATTATCAGCGAGTGACATATGCTATATTTAATTCTGTTCTCGTATTTCAATGGAACGGAAACTACTCGAGTGAAAGTTAGTGAAGCTGATTTAAAAAGTTATCTACATATTGTAATGTACAGAAAATGAACATTCCAGAAGGGGTGAAGATGTGGTCCAGTGGGTGTGCGTAGACAAATATATTTAAGGAGTATACCAGAAGGAGACAAGGGTATTCTACGACAAATAAAGGTTGCTTGCATAAGTGCACACACACACGTATCCAATAATTGAAGAAGATCTATAACACAAAAAGTGTACAATTTGAAGTTTCTCGACGAAGGTTCCCGTCTTCTCTAGAGGTTTCTATATTTGGTGGTATGCTTCTATGCAAAGAGACTACTGGCGCAGGTATAGTATGTCAGTTTTTATTGTGAAGGGCGATGTAAAGATTGGATTAGTTAAAGACAAATTGTGGTTATTTATTGAATTTGTTAAACGAATAGAAAAGTGGTGTAATTAGAGTGCAAATAAGACTTTGAAAGTAAAGTTTTATTTCTCGAACTTAGTGAACCTTACAGTTTTTAAGGGAATGAACTCCGGCACTAACCATCCGATTTCAACTTTTTTTCTTTTTGAAGTGAAACTTGTCATGCGACTTCCAAACATGGTTGCCTTACACGTTGTTGCAGGTCAGGAATAGGAAACACCAGCAATAGGAAAAGGAAACGGGAAAAAAGAAAGGGAAAACCACAGGAACGGAAACGACGGGATGGAATTAGGAGCCAGGAGGAACAGGATGATCTGCATCGACAGGAAATGGCTCGCCGGATGTGAGGGATCTTTCCTCTCAATGCAGAAGACACCTACAACAAATAACATGTCTCTCTCAGCTAATCAGGGGTCGAACTACCGCACACGTTATCGACTAACAGGTACGTGACTGAATAATGAACTTTATCAAGAACGTTAATGCGACTATTTGACATTCTTTCATCAGAAGCGAATTTCTAAAGAAAAATAGTACTCACTCACTCGATCACTGATGCGATAAGTCGGCCCAGTTCACAACTTCCACTTTCTAATTATGAACATGACAACGGTAGGTACTGTTCTGGAGGCGTCTACACATCTACTCTTGAAAGTTCAAAACTCTGCGCCAAATATGCGTGGACGCTGCTGGCAATATTCAGTAAGCTATTGGATTGTTCAAAAGGAAAATCCTAACTTGATTGTGATCATCTACGGTAGAAGTACCTACTTCTGCAACAAGAAAAAGCACAAATGTCAATTTAAAAAAAAAAAGAAAATATTCAAAAAAAACTAGCAAACTTTTTAAAATGTACTAATGTTTACTTACGTTCTTCTGTTGATTTTAAATGTTTTTTAATCTTATCCCATTTTGACCCTCAATAGAGAGTGCATAGCATAATGCATAACCCTTTTCACTCTTTATAGTTCTTCTGGACCTAAACACATTTATACGCATATAAAATTTTCCAACGATGTTCAAACGATTCTTCTCGAATGGATGACTGGCTCTCGGTCCATTGTCATCGAATACTCCGTTCTTGAAGGTAACAATAAAGATTGACATTTCTTGCAGATTACCATGATTCACAATTTATCTGTAAATACGTGCAAAACTGGATAAAAAATTATGTAAGTTCGTTTTCGGATCTCAATTTCATATGTAGTTTCTTCAATTTTTCAGCATCACATTTGCCGCTTCTACACGTTCTGGCATATTTTTACTTTCGTGAATATATCCTCAATTAGGTCCTTATATTCCAAGTTCCCTATGAAAATCTTCCATAAAAACTCGGAGTCCAACCAAGAAAATCAACCACAGAATGCTGACATCAACTTCTCAGAAGCTGGCAGTCCTGAACGGAAACGCTACGCTGGTAATCAACAGCTTAAGCACGCTGTCCAAAAAACACAAAATCTGAAAAACAAAAACTTATTTTTAGTTTAGGCTGTAGTTGCTTTAGTTTTAAGAAAAAGGAAAATGTTTTAAAAAACTTGGATTTTAAGAATTTCCTTAGTTCTTTCTTACTTGCTGTAGTAGTTTATTTATCAGAAATCTTTAGACCGAAAGCCATTAGCATTAAGTTGTACATATATGTACATAGCTGTTCTGATTTTCGACCGGATTAAAATCGAAGACCGAAATAGTTTGCTCTTATTTACAAACGGATTCACTACTTACTTTATATCATAAAAACGATTTTGGAGTTAAATTTTAGAACTTATAAGGTCTGTTCGTTGAACTTTCCCCAGGGTTGACCCAGGTTTTCTTGACGACCCTATGAGTTGTCAAAAAAACCTGGGCTTTCCACTCCTCAAAAAACGCTAAACCACAAATCACCACACATCCCTGTCATTAAAAAAAAAAATACATGCCATTTGACAGCCCTCAAATCGCCACAGCAAAAAAGCTAGGGCGAGTTTGGGGAAAACCTGTGGCAAACCTATGGCTGAAAAAACACTCAATTTGACATTCAGGGCGAATTTAGGTTTCTCAAAAAACGCTTTGTGGCGACCATTGGGCAACCCCAGGGCTTCAACCAACAATATATTCAGAACTTTTAAAATACAGGACGGTGTACAGCAGGGAGCGGTGAATTCGCCTATTTTGTTTAGCATTTTCACCGGCGATCTAATTGGTTCTCTTCACCATCCTATAGCGTACGCCAACGACCTTATCGAGTACAGAACAGGTCCAAAGATCGAAGTCATCAGAACACTCTTGCAGCATGACTTCGATAAGATCCAGCAATATTGCGATGACTGGAAGTTGAAAATCAACTTTCAGAAATCGGAAACAATTGTGTTTAGAACCCCGTTGGCTCGGGCCTCATGGGATACGAGAAAGAACTGGCGAAAGCTGGTGATCGTTGATCTACATGGCCACCCACTGCCAAAAAAAGTAGTAGTCAAATACCTCGGCCTCTGGCTAGATCAGTATCTATATTTTAACAAACATATGGATGCGGCTCTGGCCAGGGCTAGAGGAGCTTTTGCTCTGACAAGACGACTGTTTCACAGCAGACAACTTGATAGCAGAGTGAAAGTGATTTGCTACATGGCCCTCATAAGGCCAATGATTGTCTATGGGTGCCCCGTGTGGTTCAATGTTACAGCGTCTCAAATGGAAAAGATTCGGGTGTTTGAGAGACAGTGTCTGCGTACCTGTCTTGGATTGCACAGAACACCAGAGTCGGAGTACAGAAAATATTATCCTAATGAGGTCCTTTACAACGGGGCTCAAATAAACAAAATCGACAACTTCATTATAAAACTGACTCGTGGTCACACTGCAAGAGCGATGTTCTTGACCAATGGCCTGATTTTTGGGGCTTATTACCCCAACAGAGAGTATATGGAAAGAACACGCTTCAGTGGATTTGTCCCTCCGGAGGCTTTCCTCTATTTTGATATGGAAGGGCTGATTCAGGATAGATTGGCGGTTCCGCTAATCTACCACGTCTGCCGTAAGTCCGTGGAACGACGGCTCCTTTATAACCGAGACGTCGCCGCAGTAGGCGGAGACGTTGAAGAGCTCCTTCGGTTTAGTAGGGCGGTCTCAGATCGCGATCGGTGTGACGTTGTCAAAACGGCAGATATGTTCTGGTGGTTGTCCGAACAACAAATTGGTATTGATGATGATAGTCAGTCGCCAATGGCTGGCTTACACAGGTTTAGCGTGTAAGTCTTAGGGTAGGGGGTTGGCACAGTGGCAAACAAAAAAAATTACAAAAATCCAAAAAAACAAAACATAAAAAAAGATAAAATCCAAAAAAAAAAATTACAAAATACAAAAAAAGAAAAAAAAATTAAAAAATTTCAAAACCAAAAAAAAAAAACCAAAAGCTACTGTGGCTGCTCTAGTTTTAAATAGTTTTGATTAGTTTTAGTTAATTTTAATTAGTTTTAAGAAAATACAAAAAAATGATTTTTGAAACTAAGTTTTTTTTTTTAAATTTTCTTAGTTTTAACTAGTTCTAGTTTTTAATTCATAAGATATCTTAAGGCCGAAAGGCATTAGTAGTAAGACTTTGAATAATTTAGAGTACCCGCCTAGGGTCAGTAAGTTAATAAAGTTATTACATAAGCTAGTTTTACACATTTTTGTTAGCATGTAAGTAGATATAAGAAAAAAGTAAATATAAATGAATTTAAAATTAAATGGAGTTAAATTTTTATGTTCATTGGATTGGTCTACTATTTTAGTATGCACATGAAAATGTTCATATAGTTCCCCATTTGTCATGTACATCAATAAATAGCGTTTTTCACAATTCATCAACCGAGTTCAATTCTGTTAGTAAAGTGATAAGCGAATTGAAAATGTACGAATTCGGAATTGAGAACTGCAGAAATTGTAAATCGGGAGGCTATCCAAACGAAAATCAGAGCCATAGAGTAATTAGGGCTACCCGTTAAGGGTCAGCAAGTTATTATAAGCAAATAACATATTTACATGTATTTGACCATCATGAAATAAGAATTCGGTCTTCAAAGACGAGAAGAAGAATTTTCATCCAAACAAATACCTTTATACGCATTTAATGTTAATATTATTATGTTCTTCTCCTTCAAATATATACTTACTAGATGACCCGTCCGTTAGGGTTGTGCTGTTATAATTTATTCAAAACCTTGTTAACACAAAATTGAAATTGAAAGCTTTTCCGTTCCCGTTCCAGTTGGAATATATTGATCAAATGTAGTCAATGTTACTGAGAGATGATGTAGAATTCCTATGTGTAGTAGTCCAGTAGTTTCTAAGATTCTGTTCCCGTGTGATTCCAACGTTTTCAATAGTTACTCTGCTATTAAGGACGGTAAAGATAGAAAAACAGCTTTCACTTACGGTTCGCTCGTATTAAAACTTTCAAATGAGTTTCAGATATCACTTCACTCGATTGGAAATGTAGATCTGAGGTAAGCCTATAACCTTTCTAGACTATCTCTGTACCAAATTTCATTCAAATCTATTCAGTAGTGTTTGCGGGGAATGTTACCAAAGAAAAACAACAATACAGAATTACTTTTGCATTTATAAGTAAGGATCTACCATCATAATGATAACTTACTGTTAAGTTTTATTTTCTCCGTAAATAAAATTTTAATGACTAATAAAAAAATCCTATGTAAAAATCTGCCAAAAAGTTGCGTTTTGAACCAAGTAAGATACAATTTAAAATCTAGCCCCTTTAGACACGAGATCTCCTGTGAGATTTGTTCTTAAGAACCAATCTTGATTGATTGCTGATGAAGCTGCATCTGCTTCTTTTCGCGTTCCCTTCGCCGCATCTTCTTCCGACGACGATCGATACTTGCTAGATCCCCTTTGATCATGTTGTAGGTCTTTCGGAGATCCTGAATTTGCTTGAGAAGAATTGATATTCTCTGATCGGGATTCATTGCGGGATCTAAACCAAACAAGTCAATTAATTGACTTCAATAAAAAACAATAAAACATACCCAATTGCACAAGGAAGTTGTATTGGCATGGTCTGTTATGGCGTGAAGACGATGAACGCTGAGAAATGGCATCTGAATTGTCCTCACTATCGGAACCTAGACAAAAAAGAATTATTTTTATAACATCAAGCAAATTTGGAGTGGCAATTTTCTTTTACCGTTGTTCTTCTTGACGGAAGTCAGGGGTCTTCTTCTCTTCGACTGTGATTCCATCAACATTTCTGACTGTTTTCGGGTTCGTCGCCTCTTTTTGGGTGACACTTCATTCTCGATATCGGCCTGTTTCTTTATTTCATCACCACTCTCATCCTGACTGGCAGAATCATTCGGCGAGCTATTGGGTGTTGGTCCTGGCTTCGAAGGGGCTTCCATTGGGGGCGGGGGCTTACTCATGGGTGTTGAACACTCGATATCCATCGGCACAGGCTTTATATCCGACTCGATCGGATGAGAATTTCCTCTACAGAGAGCCAATGGATCTAATACATCCTTGCCTACCATAGAACAAGGACTTCCCGGAATAGTCTCTTCACAGAGAAGCAAATTTATTGATTCACTGTGCAGATTTAAGCTTTCAGTAGCTTGGTCATCTTTTTTGACTTCAGGCGGAGGAGGAGGTGGTACCTGTTCGATTATGGACACTGGTTCGACTTGGGGTCTCTCCGGAATTTGAGATGCACACACTTCAACCGGACGAATGTCAAAGATCGGCTTGACTCCATCTTCTGGTTGAAGATTGGGATCCGAGTAGAACGTCTGTGGAAGATTGAAGATACTTGGCACCACCAATGGCTTCACAAGTACCGGCGATAAGATTTTTGGTTGTTGGGGAGCCTGTATTTGTTGTACTGTTACCTGCGTTTGTAATGTAAGCAATGCAGGTGGAGGAGAATGTTCTACATGTACTTCCAGCTGAGGAGGATCAACCTTCTTTTCCTCTTCGACTTTCGTTTCTGCTCCCACAACCGCAACTTTAACCTGCTCTTCCTGCTTTTTCACTTCAGGTAGTTGTTTTAC
Organism: Melanostoma mellinum; assembly: GCA_914767635.1. Classification (NCBI taxonomy): domain Eukaryota; kingdom Metazoa; phylum Arthropoda; class Insecta; order Diptera; family Syrphidae; genus Melanostoma; species Melanostoma mellinum. The sequence continues at coordinate 5,734,940 of OU612059.1, forward strand.
TTCCACCGGAGTTGACACGCCTTCCGAAGGCTCCTCTTCATCTTCTATAATCAATCTCTGCTCTGAATCGTTGCTATCTGACTCTGATTCATCAACAAAATGGTCCACGCTAGGCGTTCCGCTTGTTTTTTGAATTGCACATTCCAGCTTTTGAATGGTTTCATTCAAAACATTGTTCTTCACTGGTATCGACTCGAGTATGCCGATTTTCGGCTCCGGACTTGCGAGCATTGGCCGCTTAGTTGGGATTTCAAAATCACTACTGACCAAAGTGCAAGTGACGTCTTCTATTTTGGGAGGCTCGGTCATGAAAGGGGAGGTGCTGACAGCACTGCTACTGTTGCTGCTGCTACTGTTGCTTGTTGTTGGAAGATTGTCTTCATCGATCTTGATGTCTTCTTCTTTGAGCAAGGCCAAAGGAGGTTTGACATCTTCAATCTTGGTGGTGACTTCAATTTTGTTCTTCTCCTCTTCCTCCTTCTTTTGACTGATGGCTCGGAGCACTTTGTCAGCGATGGACGAGGGCTTCTCCACTTTAATGGGTTCCAAATCAAATGATGAGTCACAGAGCAAAATCTTGACGTTCTCCAGTTCGAATTTCGTATCCTTTGCCTCATCACTACTCGTTTGGCCCTCTGCATCTTGGTTGAGTTCGAATACGTTGGAAAGGTCACAGGTTGTTTCGATGAATGGGCTTCCAATCACACGCGTACCCTCTGCAGGTTCATCACCACACTTAGTGGGTGTCAAATGCTCTGGCAGCGACACATCAGTCAGAGCTCGAGTTGTTTCTTGAACTGTGGTCGCCAGTTCCTCATGGAGTGCATTGAAATTCAGATTGAAGCTGGGCGACTTGCGGAGGGCATCAAACAAAGTGGTTTCATTCTTCTGTGGCGTCAACAAATTGCTCATTGCTGCTGAGAGGCTAGAGAGTGACATCTTATCGTCGATTTTCATCTGTTTCGGTTTCTCGGGCGAATCTTTGATAGGAGACGCTTTCTTTTTCTTTGCAAAAGCATTGGTCAATGGAGAAACTGAAGGTTGGTCTTGGAGCGCTTTTTGCGACGATATTGCAGCTATTGGCTTTTTCTTAGAATCCAAAGTCGCTGTAGCTGACGTAGTCGTCTTTCGAACTTCAAACTCAAACGGCTCTGGCTCTTTGAATTCGTAGATATCAGAAGTCGCTTGTGATGTCGGGGCTGGGAGAACATCTTTGACATCAGTCGGGTCCTCAAGCTTTAGAGGGTCAGCTATCGGGTCAAGCACGGCTTCCTTGATGAGAATTGGTTTATCAAGTATGACTGGGTACTTACCGATTCTTGTAAGGTTCACAGTTGGCTTGGTCGCTGATTCTAAGATCATCGGGAAGGGCTTCTTCTCAGTGGGTGGGGATGTCTCGATGGGTTCCAATTTGATTTCAGTTTTCGGAATTTTGATGGTCTCTTCAGCTATAAAAGGTTTTGCTTTGAGACTCTCCTGCCGCTTCTCAGCAAGTGATTCTTTGATTATCTTTTCGATTCTTGACGGTGCAGCCTTTTCTGGGACTTTGCCCGATGGGAATTTCTCCAACAACGCACGTTTGTCTGCGTTTATTTTCAACTGCAGCTTTTCCGTCATATTTTCCAAGGTTGTGGTCTTATCAGAGGATTGGGAGTCATCATCGGCAAATGAATCTGTGCCTTCGGAGGACGAGTCCGAATCGGAGGACTTTGTAGTTTCATCGTGTTTTTGGTCAGATGACTCCTCTTCTTTTGGTTTGAAGTCGAAAATCGACTCGGATTTGGAGTCTTGTTGGTCGGCGTTATCAGTTTCGGTGTCAGAGGTGGGAGATTTGAGCTCTTGGAAGCCTTTCAGCTCAGATCGGATTTGATTCAGATCATAGTCTCGCCCCTTGGCACTAGTGACGGATGTATCGACCATTTCCTCATCATCTGCTCCTTCTTCGTCTTCCTCCTCCTCCTCTTCTTCTTCATCTTCGTCTTCCTCTTCTTCTTCTTCACTCTCGCTTGGGCTGTTTGATTTTGTTGAAGTAGCAGTCACCGACGCTGGTGATTTTCCTCGAGAAATTTGCGATATTTTGCCTTTGGAGTCTCGCGTTGCACGCGTTGGTCTTCGAACAGGCTCATCAGAGTCACTGTCGGACGATGTTTGCATCGACACATCCGACACATTGTTGGATGTGCGTCGCATTGAGTTGACAACTGTCCTTGGAGTCCGCTTCTGGACGTTGGATGCCGCTGGTGACTTAGTACGACTTGAATTAGAGGCCACTGAACATGGCGTTGTTGAGCGTGGAGGCATTGAGTCACTTCGTCCACGACCGCGTTTAATTGCAGATGTGGGAGTTTTGCCCGCCGCTGGGGAAATTGCCGATGGCGGCTTTGGTGGATTCTCTGACTTTTCGGAAGACTTTCCTTTGTCCGAAGCGCCACCAATGCGTGTCTTTTTGAGTTTGTTGTTTGTGAGGTTCTCAGCAATGCGCTCACGAGGTACCCATTCGTCGTAGCGGTTATTCCAACCGGTGTAGTGAACCAAGTAGAGGGGAGATCCTCTGGTGACTGATATTTCGATGACCTTCGCCTCGTAGGTGACCTTTTTCTCGTGGTAATAGACTTTGAGTTTATCCCCAACTTCGACGGGAAAATCTGATGGGTCCGCTTTGTCGGGGGCGTCTTCCTTTTTCTTTTGTTTTGGTCCACGTTTTTCTTCGTTCGAAGGTTGCTTCTTTTGCTTTTCTTTCTTGGCAGCACCTAACAAAACAGACATCAAGAAAATTCCGTAAAAAAAAAAGAAAAACTCATAACTTACCAACAGATCCAGTGGGCGAGTTCTCTCTGGTTGTGGTGGGCGTTTCTGAGCTCTTCCGCTCTGTCACTCGCTGGCTACTTTTTGGAATCTTCGCCAAAGGAAGTTCGGACTCCTCTTTGGCCTTTTCCTCGAACTTCTCTACTAAACTTTTGACCTTGCCGGCGGTTACTGAGGACTTCCTCTTCGTAGCTGCCTTAGCAACAGTCGCAGGCGCCTCAACACTCGATTCACTTGTATTTTCAGATTCATCGTTCGCAGACTGAGCTGCAGCAGCAGAAGAAGCAGCAACTGCAGCCGAAGCAGCAGCAGCAACAGTGGCAGATGCAGAAGCAGAAGCATTCGCAGTAGCAGTAGCAGCAGCCGCAGATGAAGCCGCAGCCGAAGCTTGAGCCGCTACAGCAGCCGCGGATGTTGACGGCACAGACACAGCTGCACTAGAAACTGGTTTGGTCTCTTTACTGGTATCGACTGGCTTTGGGGAAGCCACCGAATTCGCTCGGACCAAGCTTCTGCCTTTTGTCCGATTGGCGTTGCGTGGGGTCATCAACATGGAGCAGCCCAACTTACGATGAAAGTCCTCGTAGGGTTGCAGAAACTTTTTGTATGCCTGCTTCACCAAGTTCGTCACACTTATTGTGATGGGAGTGAATCCAAGGCGTACGGTGATCGACTTCCATTGGTTTTGACTTGTAACACGGTTATACCCGCCAAGCTTTTGCACCGCACGAAACAATCGGTAGAAGTCGACATCTCTGTTTTGGATAGAAGGCACCTTGTTCAGAGGAGTACCGCGGTCGTCCATGTACTTGTAGAGCTGCGCTATGAACAAATCCTTCTCCTCGCTGGGTTCATCATCTGAACTGTCCGAGTCTACTTCTTCGTACTCACTGGAAGAGTTTGCGATTCCGAAGAGAGAATCACGGTCCCAATGGGTTGGCAGGACCTCGCTGTCCAGATACTCCAAGGCAGCTTGGACTGCTGACCCGTCTTGCTTGTGAGCCTGTTCCCGGGTAAACTCCATGGCCTCTTTTTTTGGAACCGTGTAATAGCGACCGTCTTTGAAGGAACGAACAAGGTACTCGTCCTTCACCCGGATTCTCACGGTTACCTGTGCAGTTGGCGAAACTACCAGCCCAGGAAACCACTTCTCTTTGTCTTTTTTCTTACTATCGGTCGATTCAACACAAACGACCTTCCCAATATTCTCTTCTTTCTCGTTGATCACCTCCTTGGCATCACTCTCATCATCATCCTCGGAGCTATCATCGTGAAGATGGCGCGAACGCCTGCCCCGTCTACCACCAACAACTGGGTTACCGAAATGCTCCGGATGAGTCAGCGGCAGTTGGTCTAAAGTCTCACTTTCATTAAAGTGACGTCCACTTTTCAAACACAGGGCCGTACGCCTGAGCGTAGTTATGTCCCCGTCATCAAATACAACAGTGTACTGGGAGCAATCCTGTATCTTCATTACAGTTGCTTCTACATTTTCTCTACGATCTGGGTGCTTGACTTCAACAGTCGAACCGACACGAAGCACTCCAGACTTAATGGCGTCATCTGAGACGACCGCTGATCCAAGCCCATGCTTAAAGGCTACTTTTACTTTTATATTACGAACAACTTTTCGAACCTTTGCCTCGCAAAAGGCTCCTTTATACTTTGCGCTTACCTCCGTTCCAACGGGTAACGATGGTGGGTCATCCACTTGCTGCAACAATAGAGAAAGTTAGGTCGCTTATCGTCCACGAAGAACACTCGTATTGTGAGTAAAGTGCCTTACCTGCATTTTTTGGAGGAAATAACGCTCAAAACTCAAATTATCGCTTACAAACGCCACTTTTGCGGAATGCTTTTGTACATTTCCCCAGAAAATATTGCAATTTAGAGATGAAAATTAAAAAATAAAACTCAAATGCAAATTAAAACAAAATGAATTGCGTTTGCAAGTGAGTGGGTAATTTGTTTCGATTCAATGTGTCTGTAGGCTGTTTATTTACAATAAATTAGTCAAACTTAACGAGCACTACAGTTTATTTTATTAATATGCGTCTTTTTACAATTTTATTTGACTGAATTTTTCCAATTTACGTTAAATAAAAGTAATGGAAAAAATTGGTACACAATAAAATCTGCCCGCCTGACGTTTGCATTAAAAGAATTTTGTGGTGCTGCGACGCTCTCTGTGAGTTGAGAGCTGTAGCTTCAATTTGGAATGAAATGGAAAAACTTAAGGCCAACCCCAAACTACCATCGGTTTCATTTTGTTTTTCAATTATTATAGCGCCAGTTTTAAGCGATCATGAAAGACCTTAAAAAAGTTGACAAAAATAGAAACATGAATTTTTTCCTGACGAGCGTTTATAGCGAACAAGAAAAATATGTCAGTTGCAAGGCTCATGAGTACATGAAAAATTTAAATAAAATAATTGAAACAAATAAACAAACTGCTATGGAAAAAAGCTTTTGTAAGTTATGCTGGGTTTACATGCATCTGCAACTGCGGAAGTGCAGAAAAGTAAAGCGAGACGGATGAAGATTACAAAGCACAAAGGTTAAAAAGAGAGACGAATAAGATTATGGTTGCAGATAACTAAGAAGTTCGTTCCCTCTCTATCCGACAAGTATGAATTTTACATCTTGTGTCTTTTTCCGATTTTCATCTGCACTTGCAGATGCATGTAAATCCACCATTAGTTTCATTCACATAAATTAATATCTTATTTACTTCTGGTGGGAACTATTACTTGACTTTGTTTTTGATTTTTTAAGACAGGTGATAATACTCTACACATATATTTTCCACTGAGTGTTGTCGTGGATGTGGTGACCAACGAAAAGTTTCGTTTCGCATCAGCGTCAGCGACCATCGCCTAATTTTCCGGTACTAAATAGCACGTTTAGAAAAGCTATCAGAATTTATTAGAAGATAGTAAAATAGTGTAATGCACACCCACCATTTAATACTGGTAACGTGAACCCAACATTTATTACCAGTTTCCTGATCGAGGACGTTCAACCGAAAACCCAAGCGGCAACACTAGTGTGAGTGTAGAAATATTCTAGGGGAGAAAATGTTTGACAGCCAAAATAGTGGAGAGTGGAAACTATGTGGAAATTACTGGAGAGTTCTAGATGAAATGTCATTCGATATAAATAGCCCGCCCTAGGCAACCAGAGGGCAGTTTTGATTATAGAGTGATAAAGTGAAGAGTAAATAGTTTACGAGCGATAGTCCAAAAGTCGAGTTGAGATCGAATAAAGTATAGATACTGAATTAAAGAGATAGAAATAAATTGAAAGGTGAAGTTTTATTTTGCAAACTAAGCGCACGTTACAATACTAATTTCCTAATCGAAAACGTTTAACCGTGCATTTGAATCTGTCAATTTTGAATGAAATTTAAATAGTTGCGTTAACAATGCATTCATAGACTGAGTTTACATTGGTCGATTTGTTGAAGCATCGTGAGAATAAATGTTACTGCTTTTTTGTTCTCCTTCTCTGTTACACCAATTTTCCGGTATTAACTTGCAGTCGATTCGTTGATTCGTTGGTCGATTTGTTGCTTCAACAGATCAACCAACGTGAACTTCGTCATACAACACCATTTACTTGTTTTTGATGAGCGAATAAAAGTGTATGGAACAATGTAGCATGTCACGTGAACGAGCAAAACAACCGTGGCTTTGACTAAACGTTACTGCTTTCTTTTCCAAATTTCATAAATTAATGAAATTTGAATGATTTATGATTTGTAAAATTGAAAGTAGTATTTTTGCACTTGACACAACTTAATTTCTTCGATCTTGCGATCTGCAATCACGTTTGCAGTATATTCAACGAAAATGTTGAATGTTGCTTCAAACGTCATCGTTTACACAACCAATCTGGGTTTCTAATACCATTTGGAGTTCGGCACGGTTTCAAAGGCTGTCTTTAGTTAGATAAACTTCGGAATGACATTATAAAAGGTGCGTTTTTGCCACAACTCAGCCCAGAAATGTTCTTTAAAACTGAAGACAAAAACATATCAATTGATGAGCTCTTAAAGGTTTGCAATAGCTTTTAGGAAGCAGCATATGAGAATACCCGCATCAACTTGTCAAAAAAAACGCAGCGTTTTCCTACTGTCCATTGTCGCTACGACAAAAATGGTGACTACAGCGTTTGTGTAGCTGCGCAAGTGTGAAAACGCGGGAGAACCTTTCTCATTGCTTTTAGCATTTACGCCTAGGAGTATGCAATATATTTTAAGATTAACCTTTTCTTTAACTTTATCGTATTGTGCTTCCAACCTAAATACAGATTCTTCGAACGCTTTCTGTAAACTGTCAGTTGTCATTTGGCATTTGGCAAGGCAAACCATTTCTTGTAATTTGTAAACAAAAAACTTTTTACAAATGTGAATTGATTTAAAACACACAAAATTCTCTAACAAAAAAAGGATAAATGATTTGAAATCATGTCTGGCAAAAACAAAGGTTTCCCTGGAAAAGATTCTCTGAGTCGCATGAATTTTCTTTATCAAGCTTCAATGCTCATGGCCGGAAAAAGTGATACACTTTCAGCCTACTATGGAAATCTTTGCAAGAACATTGGCAAGAAATCTGTGCTTCGGATGTAACTAGTAAAATATTTATCACTACAATTTTAATGCTATCTTTCTTTTTTAGAGAACCTGATATAAAGAGAACGCTTTGTAAGAAGTGCGGAATAGCATTGAAAGCTGGTGTCACTTCAGAGGTCTCTGCTCTTGATACTAAACCAGAAACATTGTCTATAAAATGCATGAAGTGTAGTCACACTAAATATTTTTCCATAAACCAAGAGTATACATTCTGGTTAGAAAATCCCGACTCTATTGCCGAAGTTTGCTCTCTGAAAAGCAAAAAAGAACTAAAAAAACGCAGAAAGAAGGACAAGGAGAGAGCAGAATGAATCAATTTTCGTAGTTAACTACGAGGAGGAGTTATGTTAAAAGAAAAAATATTTAGGTATATTAAAATATTTCCGTTAGCACATTAAAAGACCAGGCGTAGCTAAGCGTGAGCTGGTTAAATTTTTGCTATCATCGATTTGATTATTTCTTAATTTAGGTTTCATAACTTTGTTGCCTGTTCACTTGAATCGTCGTTTGTTTACTTTTTTTTTTTTTTAGCTATTCTCGTAACTCTTGGTTTAGAGTTTAGACAAACATATTATTATGATCGTCGTTGAATTTTACCCAGGGTTGACTCAGGTTTCCTTGACAACTCCATGAAACCCCAAAAAAAACTGGGTTTTTCAGTCCTCAAAAAACGCTAACCCACAAAATCACCACAGTCAGGGCTCAAAAAACACTCAGTTTGACATTCAGGGACACTTTGGGTTTCTCAAAAAACGCTTTTTGGTGACCCCAGGGCTTCAACGAACAGCTATGGAGTTCTAAATTCAAATTGAAAGTTCAATTTAAATTGGAAAATGATACTGAAATGTTCAGACGAGAATATGGGGAGATGAGTATCGTTATTCAAAACTCAAATTCAAATTCAAAACGCTTAAGAGCCAGTTTGTCCTTAGCGTCGAAGTAGAATTAACTCACCAAATTGGCTAAATTAACTCTGGTATGATATTCCGTGTAGGATGATCTTCCATTTAAAAGGTGCCCTGAGATTGGTTGGTTGTATCAGGTGCAGATGAAACACTAATTGAATTTGAGTCCTGGGTAGGAAGACTTCAAAGTAATACTGAGTGAAGTCGACAGAACTTTTATGTAGATCGTAGCTCTTAGGACGATCAATTCGTTATAAATATGCAAATATATCAGTGTAACATCAACACACCCTAAAATGCAGCATAAAAACGAAGCTTAACTTGTTTGAAGATTGCCACATCGTTGCCTCAATCTTCAAAGGCCTACCAACAAGCCAAACAAACATCATGGTGGAATGATGAAGATAAAGATGTAATAAGCAAGAATAAAGCAGCTTTCAAAGCATAGTAAAGTGCGCGGAACTCGAATAAAAGGAACACATTGGGTATTTACACTGCCAACCACTAGGATGAGCCCACAAATTTTGCAATTGATTTTTATAACTTATATTAATAATGAGTATGTCCGCCATTTTTGAATATTACCTCTATTAGACGGTTTGGAATAGAATCATACTGTTTTTTCTTTTTTGTAAATAATCATATGAAATTTGGGCCCGAGCACTACGAATTTACAAGATACCCATGCCAAAACATTTTTAATAGTGTTTAAGTCCGGTGAATATGGTGACCATAACAAAAGTTATACGTCTTCTGATTGAATCCAGCTTCTGACTACCCTGCTAGTATGGATTGGGGCATTGTCTTGTTGAAAAATCCAAGTCAGAGGTCCAAAATTTTTTTTCATTTTTGGATATGACCGTTCCAGCAAACATTTGTAGCTATTTTCGTTCATTGTTGTGGACAAAAACTCCAACTCCAATTCTGATATTCGTGCCATAGTAGGTAATAGCTCCACACACCATTAAACCTGATGTACGGCTATGATGTCTTGCCAAAATAAGCTCATCCTTTCTGATATCTAATATAAAAAGTTGTAACCATCAGGGCCTTCAAGGTTAAACTTTCTTTCATCCGAAAAGACAACGCGTTTCCATTCACTGCTCCAATCAACATGCTGTCTTGCAAAGTCTATACGATGCTTCTTGTGTACTGGCTTCAGGTTTTTTTTTTAGTTTCCTCCTTTGAATAGTATCACTTTTTTGTATTATTCTTCGAACCGTTGTTATGCTGGCTAAAACTCCGCTTTTGGCCCTTATCATAGTCGCTGGTAGAGTTGAATTTGAGGCAAGTGGTAGAATCAACTGATTTTCTCTTTGTGTTGTGGCTTTTCCCTTGCGTCCTTTTTGATTTTTGCCATAGTTTTGTGGATCAGCAAGAGAATTGTTTACAACTGTCTTGTTCCTGTTAAGTCTCCTTGCTATTTTACGGTCTGAGAGTCCTATTTCCGTGAAAGCATCTATTTTTGCTCTTTCTGTCGTTGTCAAACTCTTTCCGAAACCCATGTGCGCTTCAAACTAAATAAAACGGTTATTTTTAACACTCTCTTAGATATTTTTTTTACAAGAATTCGCACATGTGCACTCCTGCACAGAAATATTCGCAATGGCCTATCTAGTGGAGCACCGTGCCATATTTCAGTAGTTCATTAATTGATCTTGGGAAATTCCAACGGTCGGGTCGTTTCGAATTAACCCTTTAATTTTATGAATTTGTTGTGGAAAAATACGTATCTATTAACTGGTAATAAACTTTTTCGGGTACAAATTTCCACCAGGCATAAAAACCGAAAATCGATTGCAAAATTGGAAGAAAACAAAGCTGTTGAAGAAATACGATCATTTGAAAAAGGACAATCATCTTCAGAAAGCAGTTCAAGGAAGGAAAAATACTCAGTATATTTGTTCGCCCAATTTCAAAAGCAGCTTCTTGTTGTACAGGTGGTCACAGTATTTTGATAGTCTTTTTAAAGAACAGTTTACTCGGAAGCAATTTCCAGAAGCTGAATCTTACTTAACAGAAAAAGAGGCAGTGAAAAACTCCAAAAAAGGCAAAGGAGCTGGGTCGGAGGAGATACCATTTCATTTCGGAAAAGATGGGAGACAAAAGGTTTAAATGGCTCAAAATTCTCATCGTTAATCTTATAGGAGGATATAGTCTGCCTAAGGAATGAATGGAAAGTTACGTTCTAGCAATGTGTACAAAGGGAAAGGAGATACATAAAACTATCTCGTACACTATACCGTTCGAACAAACTGATGTCCCATAATTTGAAGATCATTGAGCGGGTATTGAGTAGCTGACTGTGGAAAAAAATTATAGTAAAATAATAATTCCAATGCTGGTTTGTCGGGGGTAAGTCAATGGAATGGAAATTTCAATGGGAAAGCATGGCGTTTTCTTAGAGGATTTGCATGATGTGTTTTTAGGCCTCGGAAAAACGCACTCGTTCGACAACAAGATCTAGTATGGGAGGGCATAGACATCGAGAAGTTACAAAGGTCTATGAATGGATGACCAAGCATTTGCATGATGAAATAGTGACGAAGTTTGCAGATTAGATGTCCAGCTGGTGTCACTGAAGATTCAACAATAGAACAGTATTTGTATATCAAAGGAGCGTATTGAGTCATTTGCTCTTTATTACAGTCTTTGACTGATGGAAGAACACCAAACTACATCCACTATTCTTTGCTGACGATGGAGCCATCATAAGTCGGGATTCTGCATTCCTTCAAGAAGCTTTTATACTATGGGTAAAAGTCTTACAAGATAGTGAGTACCAAATTTGATCAAAAAAGACTGAATATTTGTGTTGCCCGTTTTATGATGGCGTGTGTATTCCAGAATGAAAATGTGCTGCCCTACACCGAAAAGGTTAAATTTTTGAAATCTATGCTTGAAGCAATTTGTGATGATGACATCAATCAACGAGTTAGTGTAGTCGATGAGTAAATGAAGTGGTTCTTAAGCTGAAGGAAACATGGCGGCTGTGTGTCCAGAAATCAGATACATTTCATAAAGCTAAGCAATATACAAGAAAGTATGAGAAGAGAAAGAAAAAGTAATAAGAGTAAATTGATCGATGTTGATGAAGATGAAGATGCTCCAACACTTTTGGTACTGACAAATGTAAGACGTCAGCATATGGTTGGCATCAGATGTAGCAATTATAACCTCTGAGGCTTAGGGATGCTTCCTGAGGTTAACGCAGCGTACCTCATGAACTTTTAACCATTTGAAAAAGAGATATGGTCCCATCTTGATCAGGAAGGTCGTGACGACCAAAAGAAAGAAGAATAAGGATTTGGCCTATTGGAAATCCCCGTACAGGTTCTATTGGGTAAGAACTTCCTGTTCCTAGAAATCATCCATACTTTTGAGATTGAAAAGAACGTTGATTTAATACACAGTACCCACTTCTCTGGAAAATGAATTGGTCAATTTCTTAAACTGTAGTTGCTTACAAGAAATGTGCTTCCTTCCAATGCTGAAAGTTTTTTATCGAAGGAACGCTGTACTCCTGAAACTATTTATGCTTTTATTCATTTTGATCCACAATTCGATCAGGAAGTTTGTGAGACTTTAAACTTTTAATTACGTTTCATTCGTCTTAATGGTGTGCCATCGTTATGAGTTCAAAATTATTTCCTTGGTATTTCTTAGTATGGTCTGTGAAATAAAAGTTTATACTGAAATAAATTCTGGCTTATGACATTTAATATTGAAGCTGAAATGGCATTTGGTAGATGCGTGGATACATCATTAGTAAACTTTTATGAAATGAATGAAAAACCACAATGAAATAAGGGATTGACTTTTTTTGCAGAGAAGTAATTCCAGGGATATATTAAAAAAGATGTGGGTGAAGTACGTAAGGTATCCTTTTAAATCCTCTCCCATTTTCCCAAATGTTTAGAAATGTGTTTTATAACATTACGAGTGTATTCAAAACCCCTTAATGTGCGTGTTAATTATATAAAAAAGGTTACACCTATGCACATCTAGAAATAGGAAATGTCATTTGTAATCTGTTTTATTCAAGCTTATTGTTCTATTTTAAATTAAATGTTTTTCGTTAGTTCTTTGAATTGACATCTATAGGCCTATAGGCTTGAGGTTTGGAGTTTTAACAGTTTGGAGGCGTAGTTCGTAGGAAATTTAGTTTGACACGTGACAAAAGGACAAAAGTTTCGTTTTGAGTTTGAGTGCATATTCTAGTTTTTATGGCTTGCTCTTTCTAGTTTCTCATACGAAAAATTATTTAACATCTTTTTGTAAAGAATTGATACCTCTATAAAAAAGGTCTTTAATAATTTTTTTTATACTTTTAACCGTTTAGAAGATATCGAGGGTAGAAGTTTAAATTATTTAAAAAACAAAATTGTTTTCGTATTTCTAAGCAACTCATATCATTAATATTTTAAAAAGCGCAACATTTTATTTTTTATTTTTGTAGGAATTTAAGTGCTCTACAAACAATGTAACCGATAAGTCTACTTAATCTAATTCCTTTCTCAATTCTGTCGAGTTCGATGCACTGACTTGAGGACTTTATAGTTGTTACGAAGATGAAGTAATGAAATATTTAATGGTAGTTAAATCCGATGCAGTTGTTGCTCATCGTTTTCCTTCCATCTGATCAATCAGTTCTCTGCCGTGTTTTTCTCAAGTTTTAGAGAAGTTAATTGAGAAATCAATTGTAGGACATCTTTCAAGAAATAATCTTTTATTTGAAAACAAATTGGGCTTTAGAGCTAATCACATCTGCTCAGCAGCCAAGTCAATATTCTGGACGATATAAGAGTTGATTATAGGTTTATCAGCTGAAGTCCTGCTAAAAGTTATTTATTCGCTGAAGCCCTGGTTGCCCTGTGGTCGCCACAAAGCCTTTTTTTAAACCTAAACTCGCCCTAAACGTTGAACTGGTTGTGTTTTGATCTCTAAGCTAGGAGTAGAACCAGATAGTCAACTGCGGCAAGGTAGTTCCAGGAACCCTGTTCGCCATATTTTTGTGTTGGTTGATGTGTAATCAATTCAAATATGTTAGTGTTTAGGCAATTTTTGGGTGTGTAAGGGCCAGTTGCTCAATCGATCGGTAAATTTTACGTATTTCGTCATTGTTAAAAAAGATAAAGTCCCTAAAAGGCAGTATGAGGAAACCAATTGGGACGGCCTGAATTATTTCTTTCGAAATTTTAATTGGTCATTGTGCTTTCTCGACGGAAACGTTGATGCATCAGCTGATATGATATCTAACGTAATTCTCAACGGCATGAGAAATTTTGTTCCTCACAGAACAAAAAGTATCATCCCCAAAGAGAATTCGTGGTTTGATTCAAGCTGTAAAGAGGCGATTAGGGATAGAGAAAGTAGTTTTCGAAAATTCAAAGACAACCCTACTGTAGAAAACCGAAACTTGTTCAAGCGGGCTAGAAATATCTGTAATGCTCAAATACAAAGGGCTAAGTATTTGCATGACCAAAAAGTAAGGCAAAAAATACTGTTGTGTCCAAAAGGAAGCAATAATTTTTAGTCTTTTGTCAAGAACATTAGGAACTCGACCACGTCATCGGTTCCAACGCTCGTCTTCAAGCTCCATCGATAAAACCAATTTGCTGGCAGCTCAATTTGTTGGGTATACTCCCCCCCCCCCGAGGACTTCACCTTGTCGATTGGTGGGGGGCTTACGTTTGGCGTTGAGTCAAACAAACTAAGAAAGTCCAAGGTGTGCGTTGCTGGCTGCTGGTTTTTTCCTCGACTAGTGGCTGGCTGCGAACATTAAGGTTGACAGGCCTCGAGTATTGAGGTACTCATCTGTAAGTAACCTTCGGGTTGCGAGGCTTCACCAGAAGCTGAGCTCTGGTACCGCGGGAGATAGGCCTTCCTGGACGACGTTCTGCGCTCGAGGTGCGGGGCATTGTCTTGGACTATCTATGAGGTAGGCTCCCTTAGTGGGAGTATCGCTGTGGCTGCGGTTATCCGAATGCGGAACCGATTGGCATTCTTCATTGAATGCAAGAGATGTAGATCGGCTTCGCTCCTCAGCAAGGGGGTGGATTTGCCTCAATAAGTTCACTATTGCAAATGGCGACCAAACAGGGTGGTGGTTGACACTCAATTTAACTCCGTTATATGCCATATGCCAGGTGTTCACGTAAAACAAAGACTTAACTGTTGGGTATACTGCAAAAAAAGCCTTATACGAAACTTGCACAAAAACATTTTATTAGTAAAACGCAAACAAAATTAAGATGTGACTCGATTTTATGCAAAACCCTGATTCAAAACGAAACTTTTCGTAAACTATGATATGGCCATCTGACCACACCTCCCCCCCCAAATATGTTTATGTCGAATCGAAAAAAGAATATGTATATTTCCAATCAATTTTCGTTTTCAACATTCTTAACCCTCTTTTGAGAAAAATCACTTTAACGCGATCCCAATTCTATCCTTTTTTTTTTAACTCTCAACACCTTCACACTGGATTGAATGATTAACGGAGCTTTTCTTCAATCATACCTGAAATCACTATCTCATCTCTGCAAAGAATGTGCCATTTCATACGACAATCACTCAAACCGTTGACACAAAAAGGTCCCTTTTGTCCTTGAATGAAAAATAAAGGAATGCAAATGTTTTTACTGTCATTTCATTCTTTCGAATCAAATAGTCTTCCATGAAAACTCTATTCAAAGCCTATTTTTACTATCATTCCACTACAACACAAATAGAAGGGGGAGAAAAAAAGGGAAAATATCTAAAGTTAATCACAGATCCATAGCTTTTTGTTATCCTTTTAGTTCGAAACAATAACAGGTAGGCAAATTCAAATTCCTTCTTTAAAATTGAATTGGGATCATCTTCCCTTTTGACAGCCCGTTGGCTATAGCTATCTGTAAGGAATAAGGATGGAAATGAAAACACAACTTTATCTTGATGGGCAAAAGTGTTTTCATTTTATTTGGTTCTCATTCTTTTTCCATGAAAATGTGACACATTTTGTTGGCTTTGCCTTTCAGTGATATACCAAGAAGAAAAGCGAATGGTATTCTTTGTTGCTTTCCAACAGTAAATACTTTATACTGACTTTGAATGGAGCGCCTTAGAAATAAAGCTTCGAAGAAAAAGAACTCCGAAGCCCGAAGGATCAGTCTTATTCAAAAAGAAGGTATACCTACATAGACATTTGGAATGACTGTCTTTCACAGAACCTGAGAGGCTTATGGTGAAGACGTGACATGACGTATTTTTGCAACAGTCGTAACTGATTGATAAACGATGTGATGGTAATACCGCATAGCTATCTTTGTAAGTGGTTTGCATTTCTCTCTTCCAAAGTAAAAGTGGTTAAATTTCCGTTTAAAAATAAATAAATAACATCTCAGCTATCTCGGATAAGAAGGTTGAATGTCTTTTAGAGTTTGTGTCATTTTGATGTATCTATACCTTCCTTTTTTTGGTTTAGAAACTAGTTTGACTCGTGATGTCTTTTGATAACATTTTGTGACTTTTGACCTCTAGCTAAATCAGCTATAATAAAAACTTTTTTGTTAGAAGAGATTCGTGAACAGGTGCACTAATAAAGTTAGAGATTCTTTTAGGCTGTTGGGCGTAGAAGCACGTAGGAGATAAGGGACAACTTATTTTTCACGTTCCTCACCAGATTGCATTTACCAATTTCAAGAACTTTACCTGTGATGACTGTCTTCTTATGGCTGTAACCTGTTTATGGCAATCGTGAGACATGTGTTGGCTACGTGATTTAGCGAGGGAAGGTTTAGCTGATTTGATTTAAATGTGAAATGTGTTAACTGTTAACTTTTTATTGCAATTTGAGTCATGCCTTGAGTGGCAGTCACACCTTTTGCGAAAATAAGGGACACGCACAGAAATAAATCAGAATAATTCACCAGTTTAGACAAATTTACAAAATTGTGTATTTCATATTTTTCTTACCGTAACAAATTAGAGCAGGTATATTTTTTGGAGAATATTCGTATCTAAGATACTTTTTTGAAAGACTCAGATAAGATACGTGTATCGGGGATAGTCTATACGATAGGTTCGTAATTGCGAATTAAAAAAAAGTCTCAAAAGCAGAAACACATTCAAAATATCTTTGCTAGAATTTGTTTCTTTCAATGTCCCATGCAACATACATGACTCTTAGGGCACGGTCACGTATACTGAGCAGCAAAGCGTCAAAATTAGAGCGAAATCAAAACTTAAAGCCCAACGAACTCGCTTTGACCCTCTACAGCTCAGTTCGTGGCTGTGACCTGATGCTGAAACAAAACTTACTTATTTACCCACTTAAGGTGGCGCTACACTCGGGGTTGGACCAGGGCCTCAACCAACATTCTTCTCCAGCCAGCTCGGTCCCCAGCTAGCTGCCTTCAGTTTTGCACGCCAAGTTGGTTGATGTCCTCTCCTACTTGCGTGCGCCACCTGAGTAGCTTCCTCTACTGCGCCGCCCCTTGGGATTGGAATTGAAGACTTTCCGCTGGTGTCTTGGTCTGAATTAATAGCGGCGGGCGCCTAGGTAGACAAAGTCCTTAACTACCTCAAAGTTAAAGCTGTCTATCGTGACGTTCTGTCCAAGATGTCGGCGTTTCTTTCTTGATGACAGCATTTACTTGGTCTTGCCCTCATTTCCCACTAAACCCATCTTCTTCACTTCCGTTTCAATGCTCATAAACGCGCCATTGACATCACGCTGCGTTCTTCCAATTATGTCAATATCGTCGGCATATCCGAGCAATTGGACGGATCTTTGAAAGATTTTGCCTCTTGTGGGAGTTTTGCACTATTCTTTCAAGAACGATGTTGAAGAAGTCGCATTGCCTAAAACCTTTTTTGACATCGAATGTACCAGTGAGATCTTTTCCGACCCTGATGGAGCAGCGTGCGTTCTCCATCATCGTCATCCTACACAATCGGACTTGTTTGGTAGGAATGCCAAAAGTAGATATGGCTCTGTATAACTCCTCTCTTTAGATGCTGTCATACGCGGCCTTAAAATCGACAGTATAAAGATTTGGTCTTTAATGGACTTTCCTGGTCTAAAGGCGCACTGATAAAGACCTATCAGGTTGTTGACGAATGGATTTAGACGCTCACACAATACGGCAGAGAGGATCTTATATGCGATGTTAAGAAGACTGACACCTCTGTAGTTGGAGCAGTTCAGAGGGTATCCTTACTTGAGGAGCGTTGAGACAATGCTGAAGTTCCATTCATCGGACATGCTTTCTTCCGACCATATTTTGCAAATGAGCTGGTGCATACTCCTGACCAGGTCATCGCCTGCCGCTTTAAACAATTTGGCAGTGAGGCCATCAGCTACAGCAGCTTTTTTGGACTTTAGCTTGGATACTGCTGTCTTCACTTCGTTCAGGTCGGGTTGGCGGTATTGTTGGTCTACGTCGCACTAAGGAGCATTTTGCTTTCAAAATCGGACAAAAGTAAAAAATCCAAATGTTGCTAATGACACCAAGACCATAGTTATTTTGTAGCTAAGTTAACGTACTATCCGGGAAAGGGAAAGGAAAGGCTGCACAGTTAGTCGGAATCTAGAAATCTTTCAGAAAGCACGCCTACATTTTCGATGCGCTCTATTTCTTGTTAACTTTAAGTTACGAGTTATATGTTTTTTGGAGTTAAAGTGACAAGTTTGAGTTATAGATCCTTTGGACCAAGGTATGTACTTAATTTAAAAACCAAAACATTAAGACTTTGTTAAAAAAATTATGGCATTTAGGCTCATCATCTAAACTTTTTCTTTTTCTTTGACAAAAAAGGGTTTATGTTATAGTGTCGAGGAAGATCGAGTAAAATTTTTTTTTACATAGAATTCTATAGGATCTTACCCTGCTATAACAGTAAAAACACCTTCCACATCTTTCCACGACTTTGAATTAAAGGACTTTAAAGTGCATAGGTCAATTTTGTAAACAATTTTCATTTTGTCGCAGGTTTGACATCTAATGTTATGGAGATATCTCAAAAATCGCTTTTTATACATTTCAAAGAAAGCCCAACAAAAAAAATTTACGAAAAAGCATCATTTTTGAAAGAAACAATAGACCTTTTCAAACCCGAACCAAATAACGACGATTCATTAATGGATGAAAAAGAATAAAATTATTTTTTTTTCAAATATGTACTTATTTTTACTAAAATATACTTATAATAAGCTTTTCCATGTATTTTCTATTATTTCCAATTTGAAAATTACTCAAAATATTTTTGTCCGATTTTGAAAGCAAAATGCTCCTTAGTGCGTCGCCTAAATCGAATGGTTCTATCTCTAACAGCGGAATTGGGTTCATCGCCGTTATAGAGCTTGGCGAAGTGGTCTTTCCATATCTTCAGCATTGACTGCGGTTCCACCACGATGTTCCCTTGATCGTCTTTGCAGGCCTCGGCTCGGGGCTTATAGCCCAAGGCTGTTGTTTTTACCTTTTGGTAAAACTTCCGAACCTCATTCCTGCTGTTACAACCTTCTATCTCCTCGATCGCGAGCTTCTCATGCTCTCTCTTTTTTCGTCTTAGAAGCCGGTGTTCGTCTCTCCTCTTCTGCTTGTAAAGCTCGTAAGCAGTTCTAGTCTTTTTGTGCAGCGCCTCTTTGTATGCCTCCTGTTTAGCTGAATGTGTTTACCGGCTATCGTCGTCAAACCAGGGGTCTCGTTGTGGTGGTCGTGTGAAACCCAGAAATTCAGAGGCAGCTACTCTGATGGTGATTGGCAGTGCTGCCACTGGTTCTCTATACTTGATGCTGGCGGCATAGGACTTCTCAAGAGGTTGTAAGAGACTCGATCGGAAAGGACTTGGCGATCTCTTGCATTTCTTTTTTTTTATTCTGGGTTTTATTTTAGCGTCCTTGCTGAAAAACATATTTAAGTTTTCCATCAGCTGATCATTTGGATAGAAAAGTATGTGTAGCAAAAATTCCAGGATACCTTTAGATAGGTTTTAAGTAGAAGTAGTCTCTGCAAAATTTTCAACACGTAAACCACAAAAGGCTATCCGAGTACGAACATTGAACGCCACTTTTGAATTTATTCAATAATAAAAAGATAACTCTTTGAATTTAAAACACCGTTTGTCCAAAATGATCACTGAAAAAGTCAGCAATACCTTTGCAAATTTCAGAAAAAATTAAAGAGGTTAACCTTGTCCAATTTGATCCCATTATTGTTGACTCTGACCTATTTTTGCGACTGTTTGTTGTGGAAACCTCAAAAGAATTCTTCAGTTAAAAAACAGTATCTACTGAATTTCTTAAGTCACACTCGTGCCTTTAACTTTCGGAATAGAAATACGTTTACGTTGCATAGTCTTGGATATCTACATTCTACATGCATATATACCCACACCGTTATTTCCCTCCGTGAATTATGTTTCGCGATTCCTTACCTTTTGAAAATCCTTAGGTTAAGGAAATAGCAACAGAAAAAGTAAAGCGACAGCAAAAACAAGCGGAAATAAATCTGGTGTGCGTGAAAAGAAAATCCAGATTCCCTTAGGATACCTATTTATGGATACCTCTTCTTTTTTCATTCTCATACTTTTTCCCCAAGCGCACGTTTCAGCGATGTAAGAAAATGTACATGCATAGGCACTTAACATCCTTTTCAACCAAAATTTTTTTTCTTTTCAAACACCCCTTTTGTTTGGATGTTGTAAATATTACTTGCAGTAAAAATAATTCAATTCAAAAGAAATTAAAATAGACACCCCTACTGTGATAGCTAGTTTTTATTATTTGATTAGTGGGACTTCCCACGGGAATAATGTAAATGCATACACAATAGACTGAAAAACCCGCAATTTCTTTCAACTCCCGACACAAAAAATTGTTTCAATGCTTCTTTAAAAGATGAACTCCTAAATTTAAAGGAAGGCCCTGATTATCTCAGTTTTTCATTTTTTCTTCAGTTCTTCCATACGACAGAATTGATTTATCGTCGCACAGAAAATTTGTTTGTAAATTTTTTGTAGGAAATTTAATGCTCTACAAAAAAAAAAAAAAAATGCGCACGAACTTGCGATTGTGTGCTAAATACGATTTCAAAATCTAAAGGCTTAAGTGTTCGGTCTTTATAATGAAAAGCGCTTTTTGTACATATAAATCTTTCTCTTAGATCACTCCACTGTGAGGATCCTTTTTGTCTAAGGCTCGTCGGATCCAAAGTTTACTAAATAAACAGCAAAACTTGTATTTATTGAAGTTAATGTTTAAAAAAATAATCTTTCTGATTTTATACAATTGTATTCATATTTAACAGGCTCATAATTCTAATGTACTAGATATGTCTTGATGGTTTCTAGCGGAGTCTCTCCCGGTGATTGAAGGGTTTATTCTGACGTTGGGCTGGGATTTGGATGATTTTCAGTTTCACGACTTGGTTCTTAGATGTTGACCAGTTGGGGTCTCAAGTCTTGAACGATGATGACGGTGATTCTTGGCTTTTCGACTTTATTTGGGTAACTAGGCTGAAATAATTATGGTTCTGGGTTTCAGATCTTCCTTTTTGCCTTAGGTAGTTCTCTCCTGGTATAGTGATTCCTGATACTGGAGGCAGCGTTAGGGTTTGCCCTGAGATAGCTTTTCGCTTTTTCAAGGCCATAAGGCCACACAATTAAATTTGTCCTTAAGTCACTAAGGGCCAGTTGCTCAAATCGAATCATAAATTTAAGTTCTACATAAAGTTTTCATTTTTGTATGAGACGTTCCGGAATTCTTAAGTTAGAAAGTTTTTGAGAAAATTATTTTTAAACAAATCTCTACATTTCTTAATGAACATAGTTTGATATGCCCAATTCAATCTGGCTTTCGTGAACGTCACAGCTGTTTTACTGCTTTGGTAAAGATTGTCGATGATATAAGGATTAAATTTGATATGGATTAGGTACTTAACGGTACTCTGCTTGTTTGATTTTTCCAAAGCTTTTGATAGTGTTAATCATATGGTGCTTTGTCATAAATTTAGACTGTATTTTGGCTTTAGTGAGAGATCGGTGCGCCTGATAAAGAATTATCTGATCAATCGTCTCCAAAGGGTTGTTTATGGGCAGAATTGCTCCCTATCTGGGTCGTTGAGCTCGGGAGTTCCCCAAGGATCTATTTTGGGGCCATTATTATTCTGTCTGTTCATTAACGATTTGCCTAAGGTTTGCTCAAGTGTATCTTTACATCTTTATGCTGACGATGCTCAAATATATCTATCTCGACCAATCGGACTTATTGAAGACCTATCTAATATTTACAACTGGTCGGTTTGCAACGGAGTTAATTTAAACCCAAACAAATCTCAGCTTATATGTATTTCTAAGAAACATTATAACACTGATGAAATCCCACCTGTATTTTTAAACAATAACAATTTGAAATTGAAATTTTCGGACACAGTAAATAACCTTGGTTTTAAACTTAGTCATCATAAACTTACACATCAATTTTGTTATAGGACGAATTTATGGTGGGCTGCTGAAACATAATTTTTCATCCAACTTTACTCCTGTAGCTACGAAACTAAGACTTATTAAGACTCTATTTTTGCCTATTTTAGATTACTCTTCAGTACTGTAAATTCGACTCTCACTCCCACCATAAGCTACTGGTCGCGTTCAATGATATGATTAGGTATGTGTATGGGCTTCGCCGATCTGAACATACATCTCATTATCATAAATTGGTTCTCGGATGCACTCTTCAAAAATTTCTTGACACAAGGTGCTGCCTCTTTATGCATAAAATCATTATGAACAAAACACCAATATATTTATATGAAAAACTTCAATTCGCTCAATCAAGCAGAACTTTAAATCTTACAACCCCATACTTTGCTTATTTACACTCCTCGCGCCTTTTCTATGTTTATGTGACCAAATTATGGAATTCCCTCCCCACGGTGATAAAAAATATAGTTGGTGATAGTAAATTCAAAACTGCAGTATTGGTACATTTTTCATCTCTATAATGATAAAATTCTCTTGGCTGAAAAAATATCATTGCCTTGAAGCTTTGGTCAGTATTTTCTTTTCTTTTTTCTCATTTTACCTTTCTGTCTATCACTCTTCTTTCTATATCTACCTCTAAACATATTTTAAATTTTTAATAATTTTTTTCTTTATCACAATCTCTATTGTAAATGCCTAGTAAAATCGAAACACAATGATTTAATACTTTCATTGCTTTTTTATTTTTGACTAGCTGAGCCGCCCGGCTTTGCTCGGGTCTGTAGTTCTTAGTTTCCCGTTCTCGTTTTTCCTTTTCCGTGGGAATTTGGGGATGAAATATAATCTTTCTAACTGTGGGACTCTGTGGCATCCTAATGCTGAAAGTATTTTTGAAGTCTGTCTAGCTGTTCCTAATTTTCTGTTCCCAACCCATTCCTGCTGGAATCTTCTGTTCCCGTGGAAATATGTGAATGAAATATATGTAAATCTATTTCACTGACTGTAACATTATCCATCCTAGAGTTGAAAGAATTTTCGAGGTCGGCTAAGTAACTTTAATGTTCCCGTTCTCGTTCCTGTTTCAGAATCCTGTCGGATTATAGGGATGAAAAATATATAACCTAAGTTACTGACAAAGGGTGAAGGGGGATAATGTAGCACACCCAATTTTGAAAATTTTTTATCAGTTTCTTAGTTTCCGTTCCCAAACCCGTTCCTGTGGGAACCTTCCGTTCCCATCGAAATATATGAATGAAATGTAAGAGTATCTCACAGAGGAATAATGCAACACCCTAGAGTTGAAAGAATTTTTGAATTCGGTCAAGTAAGTTTATGGTTCCCGTTCTCGTTCCCGTTTCTGTTCCTGTGGGATTATAGGAATGAAATATAGTTTAAGTTACTGATGAAGGCAGATAATGTAGCACCCCTAGTGCTGAAAAAAAATTTTAAATCTGTGGAGTAGCTTCTAATTTTCCATTTCCAACCCCGTTCCAGTTCGAATATGGGGATCAAACCTTGACAGGAACCATCCCTGGACTGAACTATGTCTACCCTGAAAATTTCATAAAAATCCGTTGGGTGGTTCAGGAGTTTACCCCGGACATACATACATACATACAAACATACTTCCTATTTTATATATATAGATTTATTAACTTTTGTATAACTTTCATTTATTGTTATTTTGAATTAAAATTGCTCCAATTATCTTATGTACTATAAAAGACTAAGGGCCGGTTTGTTCAGAGCGGGTTAAATAAGCAATTTGGTAATCAAGGATTCTTCTTAATTTATGATTAAGAATCTATCACTACCAAAGAGAGTTTGTTCACCTTTCTTATAGCTTGGTTAGCAAATCATGGGTTATTCAAAAATCGTTCCATTTTCCAGTCTATATGTCAAAACTTAATCAAGGAAATTATTGAAAATACATATACAGTTTTTTCGGTTGTCACAACTATAGAAATTTGAATTTAATTTCATCCTGGCGACATCATTTAATTCAACAAGTGCTTTGTTTTCTTCATGCACATCTGGTGGAATCTTTTCATTAATAAATTTATAGAAAAATTTGCCTCATTTTTAAAAATTCACTGAAGGTTCTTATTGATTTCCAAAAAAATATTTTATGTGATATGTCAGCATGACAATTTTTGATTTTGAAGGAATAGCTGTGATTTGAACAAAAATTAAGCCTGAACAAACTGAATTTCAGTTAATCGTTGTTTAAATGGAGCTAACCAAGAAAAATGGACAGGTTAGCAAAATCATTGATTAAAAGCTCTGATCAGAGATTCCTTGATTAAAAATTTCGTGAACAAATCGAATCCATGATTATCATCTGGAATAATCATTGATTATAAATAATCAAGCTTGAACAAACCGGCCATAAGTCTTATTTGTACAATTGTTTTAAACAAACTGAACTGAAACTGGAAAAACTGAAACTGAAAAAAAAAGGTTAATGTAATTGATGAAATCTTCTTATTAATCTTATGCATACTCTTAAAAATAAAACACAGCCTTTTAGTTAGAGCTGGAAACAAGAGTTGTGAATCAAATTCTAAACTTTAGGCATACTCTTAAAAATATATCGCAGTTATGAGAAAAATTCTATTCCGGTTATGCAACCCTACCACCTCCTGCCCGTTATATAACTTTAATTCCTAATTGAATGTGAGATTTTAGTATAGAATATGAACTACAATAATTCTAAATTGATTGAATTTTATTGTTAAAAGCTTATAGACTTAAATTTTGCTTCTAAAAGGAAAATACCTACATGGCTACTTATACAATACTTCATATGAAAAAAAAGGATATATGAAAATTTTTTCAATATACCCATTTTCATAGGCATAGGCGGAAGGGGAGCAGCTTTATTTATGATTTGAAATCCTTCATGCTCCATTAATATTATGGCTTTGATATTTAAATCAGCAGTTGGAGGGCTTTCAATGGTTTGAAATTATTTTGTTCGCAGTAACACATTTCAACACAAAAAAGAAGGATGTAGGAATTCAATATATTTTTGATTTTTCAATCGAAGGCTTTTTTGAACTAATCTGTATGTGGAAAAAAAGGTCACGACTGGGTCGCACAAAGATCTTCATAATATTTTTGGTAGTATAGGGTAGCCAACTACACATTAAATATGAGTATTGAAAAAATCACTTAAAATACTAAATATTAAATTAAATTTAATTAAATATTAAAAAATTTAATATTCCAAAGTTTTTAGTGAAAATATAAAAACGCAATTTTTCGCAGTTGTTAAATACTTATGAACGCTGAAAATTTAATCAAGCCGGTTTTTTATATTTCATTTTAAAAAAAGAAGTTTTTTACAAGTTAAGTATGCTTAAGCTTATGTTAGGTTAAGATTCTGCCTGAAGAGTTTTTAAAAAAAAATGAAAGAAAGCTAAAGATAACGATTTGAAGTTATTTAAAAAAAAAAATTATTAAATTTATAAAATCTTTTTTCTAAAAATATTTCCTACATCATAAGAAAGACAACCAGGACTTATCCCTCATTATCCCTGGTTGAAGTCGTTTTCGAGAAAAATAAGTAATGTTGTATGGCAGGTACCGGCTTTCATTCTTAGAGCAAGTAGGTGCGACAATGTTGGTCACTTTATCCCATTTCGTTAAGGTTATCAAGTATTTTGTCAGTTGATCTAACTTTCAGTTACTCTGTGTCGAAGTGGTTTGAATGTAATAAACTACAGCACAATGCAGTGCTTTGATGGAAGCCATTAAATAAATTGACCAATTTTTTTACAACATTGAAAGCAAAAGTCCTTAATTATTGTCTAGACGGATTGTTCTGACAACCTCCATAGTAAAATATTCAATTCCAAAGTAGTTTGAATTTATTGTGTCCGAAGTAATTGTCGTGTCCCAAGCAAAAGCAAAAGCAATTCAATCAGTTTAAGCACAACTGCTGTATTGATTGAATTTTATTCAAACGTATTACTCTAATGCCTCTGATTTTATTATACGGTTGATGGATAGCAATATAACAGCCATCCAAGAGAAGACTAATGCGGTGGTATAGTCTATTCAAGGTCTCAGAATGTGCATTGTATACCCGCTAGGGTATTGTGTTTTGTGTGCCACGGGTATGAAAATCTCTACAAAAGAAAAACACTCAATAGAAAAGACAAGAATCCACTATAATGAATGACACTTTGTTTTTAGAGGTTAATATACGAAAATCTATCTTTTGTGACTGAAAGTAGATTTTATCCTTTTCAATAGAGTGTAGGTAGCATAAGTTGAACACAAATTGAGATTTCAACACATTGATTTTAGTTGAGTTTTGTTTGGATTGACAAGTTCTCCGAAATTAATACTGCCATGAAAAATGGTTTCGGGTTTTCCAAAGGGCACTTGACAGTTTTGAATTTAATTTATGAACGCACCTACAAGCTATAAATATTTTCTACCGAAATTCGGAGTCAGTGACCGTTACTTTAATAGCATTAACTCCAATTTTCGGTTTAAGTTTTTTCCCTATTTTCTAGGCAATATTTAGTGCAAACAATTGAGCCTAGATTTTCGTTGTGTGATATTGCCGTATTAGTGAGACAAGTCCAAGGAGTTGATCGAAAAGTCAAAAGTAGGCTTCCGTCGTAAACGATCCAAATCGGCCGATTTTACGGAGGCTAATTGCGACCAACGTCTCCACGGTGGCCATATGATGGAAGTCAGTGTATTGTACCTCAAACTTGCTACTACTTAATTGGAAAACCCTACACATTGTTTCAGTGTTAGGAGTTCCAACTCAGAATTGCCGAACTAACCACTTGGATTTTTATCCAACAATAATAACCTTCTGGGACTTTCTGCTTTAAAATCAAAATTGCTTCTAGTTTGCAATTTAAACAAAGCTTTTATAAATTTTTATAAATTGAAGTCTTTTAAACTTTTGTCTACAAAAATTTCCATTTCCACGGGCCCCTTCATCTGCGATGCCGACTTGGGTTGCGTCAATAAGGTTAAAAACGAAAACCTCAATGCTTAGTGAGCGAGTGTACTTAAGGCTAGTAAATGAGGGCTCCAAGCGAGGCTGCTTTATGCTTTGGGCGCCTGTTGCATTTGATCGATTGAAAATCAATAAAGTTCGTTGTTTTCCGCTAGTAACAGGAGGGCACAAACGATAGGGTAAGTGGGGTGAATATGCCATTTGGGTAATATGCCACTTTTCAATAATATATACTTCTTAGTTGATATTGTCAATGCTGCCGATGCAATTCTCTTAAGTTTCGCTTTGTTGCTTATACATACGGGTTTGCGTGTTATTAGGCTATTTGTTTGAGACAATATATCGTGAAGTATAAATACAAGTGTCTTTTTGTAAAACTCAGTGTAATATAACCAATAAAATCTCCTTCTGTCCCTAGTTTTGACCTCACCTCAGGCGCCAAATAGCCAAACTTTGTTAGTACATATTTTAAACCCAAGCCCATCCCGCTCTCCGCTTGATTCCCCACCAACATTCGATCCTCTATTACCACCTACTGTTAAACTCACGCAACAGTCCCTTACTGAGTCTACCGAGTCCCGTTATGCTCTCTCAAAACTAAGAGATAATAAGGTGTTTGACAACATTCGTCTGTTCCTGGCATATCTTCACGACAAACCAGACGATATGTGTGTAGACGGTAAAACGAAAAGCTACGTATTAGCGTCTATTCAAAAGGAAGTACTTCCTTCTGATCCTCAACACCTAAGGCAGCTCTACAATAAATAACACGAGCTCTTGAATATCTCTTCGTTGCAAGTCTCCAAAGATCTCTTAGCTTTCTCTCGGTACGTTCAGTCCAAAAGAATCTCTTACCTGCAAAGAATCCGTTCCGAAACAGAAAAGTTCTATCGCTCCTAACACTGAATCCAGTTATTCCCCTTCTAATCTCCACCCTCTGTCTTTTTACTACCAAAACGTAAGAGGTGTTCGTTCTAAAACTCACTCAGTTTACTTGCAGTCTCACAATCTTCCCTTTGACATATTTGCACTTACTGAAACAAACCTTTCCCAGGACATCAAAAGTCAAGAGCTGTTTCCTTCGTTTTTCAATGTCTTTCGTGATGATGAACAACCTCCCCCAAATAGAGGCGTCCTAATCGCTGTCCATAATAAATACGAATCTTCCTTCGTTTCATCCTCCTCTTCCAAACTACTTGACTACATCTCTATCAAACTAACATTCTCTAATCAGTCCATCTTCCTGATGTGTTTCTACATCCTTCCCGGCGAACCAACAGACTCGTACAAATTGGTTGTTGCTGCTATCGATAAAGTGCTTGACATCTCAGAAGCACAAGATGAGATAATTATTTTCGGTGACTTCAATCTTCCCTATCTTCAATGGAACACTTCAGAAGACCAAATTGCTTTCACTCCCTCACCCGTTTCCCTCAAAGAATGTGTCTTCGTGGACGGTCTTACTGATTCAAGCCTTTCCCAAATGATTGGTATTAAAAACTATATGGGCCGGCAGCTTGATCTTATTTTCACTTCCGACCCCATTAACTCATCTGTCTCAGAAACCACATCCCCATTATCTACTATTGACAACTTTCACCCGCCTCTCACTCTCTATTTTTTTATAACCTTACCTTCTCTTCTACCTAGCCCAAATAAATATTCGTTCAACTTTCGTAAAGCTAATTTCAAGAAAATCAATGAAATTCTCTGTAATACCTCATTCGACTTTAATAATCTCTCAATGAATGACGCAACTAGTCTGTTTTACGAGAAATTGTTGCACTGCATAAATCTCGATGTTCCCCTTTCGCGTGATAAGTCCTACTCAACATCCCCTCCCTGGTACAATCATAGACTACGTGAGCTACGAAACAAGAGAAATAAGCTCTGGAATAAATTTCTACGCTCCCGTTCAGTTTTTGATTACTCTGATTACATTGGAGTGTTTTATAAATTTTCCAACCTCAATGAAGCTCTTTACAATGACTTTACATCCACCACCCAAGCTAATCTAATCTCGGAGCCAAAATCGTTTTATAAGTTTATCAATTATAAAAAGAAAAATAATGGTTTCCCTCCTTCTCTTCACTACGAAAGCCATTCTTCCAACGAACCAACAACAATCGCAAATTTGTTTGCAAGTTACTTTAAACTGTCTTTTGCCCAAAAACCCCAGATCTAGACCAGACTTACTTTTCCTATCTTCGCCATTTCTCTACTGGGCCTTCTAATCTAAGCTTTAATCAGTCAACTGTTCTTAATGGTCTCCTCAAACTCAAAGACGAGTATAATCCTGGTCCAGATGGCATTCCTGCTATTTTGCTTAAAAAATGTTGTTCGAGTTTAGCCCTTCCTATCACTAACCTTTTCAAACTTTCCCTTTCAAGTGGTGTTTTTCCGGACTTATGGAAAATATCTGTTATTTCACCTATCCATAAATAAGGCCCCAAAAACCTAATTTCTAACTATAGACCCATAGCCAAACTCTCTCATATCCCTAAGCTTTTCGAAAGCATTCTGTATGAAATACTTTCTTTTCAGTGCAAATCAATGATATCCTCCAAGCAGCATGGTTTCTGTTAGGGAAGGTCTACAACCATTAATCTAGTTGAGTTTGTTTCCTTCTCTCGTTCTGCGATGGAAAAAGGAAACGAAGTAGACGTCATTACCACAGATTTCAGCAAAGCTTTCGACAAAATCTCTCACACTTTAATCCTCTTTAAACTTTCCTTCCTCGGATTCAGCCCTATCCTACTCAAATGGATATCTTCATATTTGGATAACCGCCAATATAGAGTTCGTTTCCGTTCTACTCTTTCATTTCCTTTCGTGGCAACCTCCGGTGTGCCCCAAGGCAGCCATCTCGGACCACTTTCTTTCATTCTTGCCATTAATGATGTCGAAGAGATAATCCAATATTCTTCTATCTCACTTTACGCGGATGACGCTAAAATTTTCAAAGTCATCACCTCCGATCGAGACTCTCTCCAGCTTCAAAATGACCTCGATTCATTCGTCTTTTGGTGTTCTAAAAATTTTCTTGAGTTAAACATTGCCAAATGCGAAGCAATTACTTTTTCTCGTAAAAGTAATAAACCTCCCCCCAGATCCTATTATCTTCAGAACATTTCCATAAACCGTGTGCAGCTTATCCGAGATTTAGGAGTTCTCTGCGACAGCGAATTAAATTTTCGTTCTCATATTGACGAGGTAATATCAAGAGCTAATTCCGCCCTTGGTTTTATCAAGAGATGGTCCAAAGAGTTCCACAACCCCCTTGTTACAAGATCCCTCTATATTGCCTATGTTCGCCCTCTCCTAGAGTATGCATCGCAAGTGTGGGCTCCATATCAAGCGGTTCATATCTCTAGGATGGAAAGTGTTCAACGTCGTTTTCTGCTGTTTGCCCTTCGGGATCTCTATGATGTTAGAAACTTTCTCACCCTGCCTCCTTACCGCGAACGTCTCGCAATCCTTAATCTCCACTCTCTAGAAAACAGAAGGAAAGTCTTTGACATCATACTCATTCACCGACTTCTTACTGGTAACACTGACTGCTCCCCCCTTTTAGATCTTATCTCCTTCAACACTAATCCCCGAAACGTAAGATCATCCCGATTTTTTTCCTTCCTGCTAATCGTACATCCTATGGTCTCAACGAACCCCTAACCCGCATGATGAATAAGATTAACTCTGTTCCTTTTCTTTTCGACCTTAATCTTTCAAGTTCTTGTCTGAAAGTCCTCCTTTTAAACCATTTCTCATCCCTGTAGTTTAATTTAGCTTTAATTAGTTTTAATTAGTTTAAGTTTAGTATGTTTAAGTTATTTTAAGCTTGTATCAAGCTAATAAATGGGGCGATAGCCCCACCAAAATTAAAATTAAAATTAAAATTAAAATTAAAATTAAAATTAAAATTAATATGTAACTTTTGTTTTTAAGGTTTTTCAATTCAATATATGAAGGTTTCTTTAAAAAAGGTAAGATTTGTTTTGTATACGTAGTGTTTCTCAGTGTCTAGACGTTCTATCTTCCCTAAATTTTTGATGATGAAATTAAAATAAGACTCACACATCTCACTGAACACTATACCAAATGTTTGCTGGCATTTTACCCGTTCAGAAGTGGCTTGTTAGGGTAAAATGCCACTTTTTAAGGGTTTTTTAAAGCTTAATTTACAATGAATTCTGAGAGTTAAAGTTATATGGTTTTCTTTATTTATTTGTTGAATAAAATAACAAACTAATAAAATTGAGAAAAACTTGTTATTTACTATTTGTTTTTATTTGTTTACTGTTAAGTGTGGCATATTCACCCCACTTACCCTAGTATATTAAATTAGTTTACTTCTAAATAGCACAAACAGTTTTCTTCTTCCAGTTGTTTGCTGAACATCAGCAATGTAATTTTTTCATAAAAATTATTGTTCATCACAACCCCCATAATTTTCCCAAAAAGTTACTATATTTAAAAGAAGAACAGGCAAGAGCTGTTAGAAACGTAAGAAATAGAAATAAATAACCAACCATTCACTTACTTCTAAAAATGTCAAATCAGTAGGTAGTCGTGCCAATCAGAAATGTGACTTTTTACTATGGCTATCTTTAACAAAAAATCCATTATGTTTAGTTAGTTATTTAGTTAGTAAGTTGGTTTTTATTAAATCATAAGTTTTTTTTCAAAATTTATCAAAAACAAATGGACCTGGCTTTTGCCGATTGCCAGATTGACAATTTAATAAAGAAACTAGTAAAAAGTAAAAAAGTATTTAGTTTAAAATTTCAGAAACTTCTTGTCATAATTCTTTGTCTGTAGGCAAGAGAGATTTTGGAAAATAAAAATATGTATATATAATACTGATCTGCCCCTGGTTCGTTTTCAGATGTTATGCTGTGCATTATTACGGCACAGCCTAGCACTAAGCGGCATAGTGACAGAGGTGCAAAATTAAAACAAAATTTATTCTAATTTTGCCACCTTGCCGCATTGCGCTTAGTCCGGCAAAGTGCCCTGGAAATACATAAGCATGTCAAAATATGTTAAACTTATTCCTTTTTTGCTAAAGGAACTCTTTTTCAAAAAAAAAAACGCTATAATCACCCTACCACTGGTGGGGGATAGTACTTCATTGAGCTCAATATGTATTCAAATGTGTTCATATAATGTTCTTCCTTCGTTTTACTTTTTTTCACAATCTATTGTGCAATAAACTGCACAATATTCTTTAACAAACCCTGCTGAAATTATAAAAAAGAATTTATTTTTTATATAACTATGATTGCCATTATAAACTTGAATAGCTTAAGAATTCACTTAGTCAGGAGTAGTGCGCTGGCATTTGACGTAACCCTAGTCTCCAAATTCTTCAAATCAATCGCAGATATTAAAAAAGCTTCGCAATTAAAGACCATTAAAGCAGGTTTATTTTTATAGTCTGCCATAGATCATGTTTTTATCACAGAGTGCTTCTATCGCAGCTATTAACGCAGCGAGAGCTGTCATCTGGGTTTTTTTTCCATCATTTAATTATTTTAATTTTTCCAATAAAAATTATGATTCCTGCTATGAATTTCAATCAAGGGCAGCGCTACACATGTAGGGTTGCAACATCGTTGTAAGAAACATCGATGTTGTAAAACATCGATGGTCTCCGACTAATATCGATGTCAAAAAAACATCGATGTCAACAACGATACATCGATGTTTTTCCGATGTTTTGCCGATTTTTTAATTATCTTATCAATAGGTGCGTTTTTTTTCTCAAGTCTATATAGACTTGATCAAAAAGAGAAAAAAAACACGATTTAGCAATTTGGTAGCACTACGTATTTGGCATATGACTTTTGGGTGCAAACTTCAAGAAAAGAAAGAACAAGCAAAAGATTTAGTCGAAGATGACAATAAACATGTACGATTTTCTTTTTATTTTCGTGTTTCAATTTTTAATTTTTCGATTTGTCCCTACGTTGTTTCATGCATACTGATAAATGAACCAGATCTCTTTGAAAAGTTGTAGCATTCTAAATGAAAATGAAGTTAGTCACCATCAAATTACTACAAAGCAAAACAAATATGTATCATTTCGAACTGTATTCCTGATACCCCATCAAGCTGAATAGGATAGCATGTCCAAATGTTTCCTTGGGATACTACAAGAAAATCCTTTTTATTTAAAATTCATTTAAAAAATCCTCTGCACTTACATCTAAGCAGAATTTCAATCCTGGCATGAAGTTGCCTATAAGCCCAAGAAGCATGAAACAAGTCCTTGATCCGTTGAGCCCTGCGGTGCATATAAGAGCAGAAGAAGCACTGAAGCTCATTGTAACTAAATCGGCATAGAAAAGTTTTCGTGCAACAGCATCCACCACAACAGCTCGGACCACCTCAATTTTGAGGCACAAGCCTGCGCGTATGCATGGATTCGGTCCTTCAATGCAGTCGTCTATGTTAATAAATTTCTTCTAATTTACATTTATCGAAACAGCTGCACCTGGCGCCACAGCCGTATAGTCGGACGGCATTTATGCTGCTCATATCAGTATCATAGCCAGTATACTCACAACGGTGACATGTATTTGGTACGGATGTTTTGACAACACGGTTCGCAAAAATACTAGCGAATTTATTGATTGGGTATTGGTTGCAGTTTGCCCATCGCAAATACTGACCCATTCGTCTCCAGAGTAAGTGGTGTATAAAGTCCTAAAATGTCTTTTGGAATATGAAGTTGCTTCCTGGTTTCAGCATCGCCATCCTTGAACCGTTTTAAGTAGGTACACGATTTCCCGATCTGAGAACTAAAAAGTATAAGTAAATATTTAGTATAACAACTAACAATTATTGAATACTTACTTTTTGCAAAATTTCGTCTTCTTTCTGCTCATACGAATCTACTAAAATTTTAATGACTTTGAAAGAGAAATGTCATTTGGTACATTGGGTGCGTTCGGTGAGTTTACAAATTGTACATTTTTGTTAACAAATTTTTTGTCAAGTAACATGAAATTGTTAATAATTGTTAGCATATGTTGCTACACCAAACGCACCCAACGACAGCCTTCGCCATTTTCGATAACATTTCCCAAAAATAGTTTGGTAGCACATTTTTCGTTATCGGGCTAAGGAAATAAGACTGAATAAATTATGAGGCTAAAGGAAGCCCAGTTAGCTAAATTTTTGTTGTATTTAGCACGTGAATTTTTCTAAGCCGTATAGGCTTGAGAAAAAAAACGTACCTAATAATGAAAAAAATTGGCTTTATTTACGTGCACTGTAGCTAAATATGGAAATTTAATATTCTTACCAGTTCCAAATTCAAATCGACAGAATTCATTTGCAAATTGCGATACAAAACATTTATTTGAACGTAATTAATATTACAAATATTCAAATTATTTAACCAAATCCAATAATTTTGATATCGAATCAAAAGAAGCTCTGATAGTCTTGTCCCCAGAAGTTTATTTCTGTCCTGAGTAATTCTTGCCCCAACTCCCGAGAACAAACGCTCGCTTGAGACAGACGTGGCAACGATGGGAAGATAAAGCATTACAATTTTTACATGCTTTTTAAAAACAAATTTCATATGATGTTCTTTGAATACACTTTTGTCGCTTTCCATTGGTTTCACTCGGGGAAGCACTCATTTTAAAAACCAATGGAACACCCAAAATTGTGTCTATTCAGTTTAACGTAGTTTCCTTTGTGTGAGTGAATATGTGAAAATATGGCTCTTAAAAAATATTCCTTGAAGAAAATTTTCTTTTTGACACTTCAAATCGAGAAGCGGCTGTCACTCCTCAGAATCATGAAAAGCTTAACGTAACTTTGACAACTCGCAAGTCGCAACTCAAACAAAACATGAATGAAGTACTTTGCATTTCTCTATTTCTGCCGACAATTGAAAAGGAATAGTGCACTCATTTAATAATAATTAAACAACATTTATCACCAGTTACGTCTTATGTCTGTGTGAATAAATCCTTGAGCCGATTCTTACAAAAATATTTTTCACTGAACGGGTTGCCCTTTTCTTAGAATTAGTTTTCATACCTACTAACTAACAAAAGATCTACAGGCTCTTGATTATGCTATTTTTTGTTTGTAGGTAGATTGTTGCTGCAATTCAGTGATCAAAAAACTTTTTTGTTTAAGAATTACACTTTGAACGTGTAGGGAATGTTCAAGGAAATGAATGTGCGATGCCGATGTTTTTGCCGATGTTTTCAGTTTTGCCTTCGATGTATCGGCGATGTATCTTTTTTCAAAACATCGATGTTAACATCGATGTCTATGACCAAAACATCGATTTTTTGAAAACATCGATGTATCGTTTGCAACCCTATACACATGTCCTGTATTCCTGTAACGCTCTCTAATAGACTTCTAATGATTAGTTTTTCCATTCACTACACCTGATGTGTAGCACCTACGTATATTTCCCTTAAGCCAAACTTTTTCACAGCAAAAGAGCTCTACATCAGTGAATGGATGGGAAACCGCTTTACAAAGAAATCATGAAAAAAAGAAATACTCACTAAACTGTTTTCTAAAATTAGTCGTACTACGAAATACTTCAACGTTTAGTTTGTATTAGTTGTCGCTTGATTTTACTCAGAGAGCTGGCCTCTACTTTTCAAAGTAGAAATTTGTTTTTAATTGAACGACCGTCGTTGACGTGCGTAAACTGTTTTCTCTAACAAAGTTTCTATTTTCATGAAATATTTTCCCACTAAGTTTGAAGCTATATATGCTACACAATTGCTGCGAGCCTATGGCCTCTGGGAGCATACCCTCCAAATCATATTCTCGAAGGAACCCCACTTCGCTTTGACTCCATCAAATACTCTCCCCGTTAATTATAACTAATTGAGTTGAGAAACAACGACTTAACTTTATTAGCACTTGGCTTAATTCAATCTGCTACCAAAAAACACTTGAAAGTTCTTTTTCTAATTTGATTACCTCACTGTATTTAATTTTATTTCACAATCTGGCTAATTATTCCGTTATAAGGAGTATGGCGTGTATTTGTGCGACAAATGTGAGCAAACAGAATTTGCACTGTGCTGCCAATTCAACTTTAATTCCAAGACAAGTTGAAGTTGTTTATAAAATAAAACCATGTGCGTTTGTAACCCCTAACGATAATGAAGGCAATGCCACACATGGTCTCATAAAAGTTTGAAGGATTTTTTAGGTTCGTTATCTTTTAGGGATGAATCAAATGTTGACAGATAGCATCTGATTTCGAAATTCAAACAAAGAAAATGTAGAATTGTTTTGTTCAAAAAGTTTGAGGAAAAAGTAACCCGCTGCGGGTAATCTTGCTGTTAATCTCCCACATCCACTTGCAACCATCATGTCAAAGTTTGAATGTCAATTACAATTGACATGTGCCAAGTCTTTGATATTTGATGTCCGTAAATTCTTTTTCTCTCTTTGAAATCCTGCAAAGAGAATCAAAGCAGAAGTGATGAAAATATATAATTCTATTAGAGGAATTCGAGAGGAGAAAAAAGCAAAGTTATTTGTGTTTGATTCTTTTGTTCAATTGATCAACGTCAAGTCACTCGAAATTGAATTCAGTTCCAGTCGATCATCGTGATGTGTTGGAATCATTGAAGGTGACAGTTTGAGTGTATAAGTTTCTGTTAATACCATTACAAGAATTCATCCATTCAACATGTGCGTATACCATCATCAATTCTGTTGTATGTTTCTAAATCGATAAACCCATTTTAAGCAAATCAGGTCATTTTAGCTCAAACGTATTTTTTAGGAACTTCAAAGCTTTTCTTCTTTTGATGTGTATGTCTAGTCTATCAAGAGGCCGCAGTTAATGATAACATTTTCAATATTATTACTCTACTATTTATACCTTTTCACCCATCCTTTCAATGCTTCGGCTATTAGAGGCTCATGAAGGGACCTTTCGTCCCTTTCAACAACATTGAAAGGGTTGGCAAAAGTAGAATTGAAGGCTGTTGGTTGTTTTCATTTCGGAACCATAAATTTACTTTACCTTATTGGTTTGGTAGCATACCACACACACAATTCTCAAGCACAGTACCCTTTTTGATCATTGAGCACAAACGTCGTATACTGCGGTTACCACAGAGGTTGCAATATCTTAGTGCTTGTTGTATGCGAATATATTATCCCAACCCTAAATTTTTGCACACTATGAGCTTAGTGCCCCGTAGAGCACTTGTTGGCTTCAATATTCCAATTATCATATAATTTATGATAACCTTTCTCGGAACAATGGCAATGGTTTTGAAAGTCTGAAATCATTTTCTACATTGGACTTCAAAAATGAATTGTGCTGTTTTTAGAGCAAAGCCAAAATCCTGCCATAAAAGCCATAAATGGAAGACCCACTTTCACATAAAGAAGCTTTTAGTCAGCCCGTTCATTTCTATATTGCTAAGAGTATTCCAGAGATCAAAGGTACATGGTCCTTTAAAATCCTCTTATCTTATTCTTGTAAATGTCAAATATCAGCAAAATAGAAATACATGTTTCTCCGACCAAAAGGTAGGAGGAGGTATTCTTCCTATAATACCTCTCAATTTCATGATGCTATTCTAACATTGAAAGCAATTTGAGCTCTTGTTCTCGAGTTATGTTCGTGGAAACTATTTTTGCGGTTAATGAACTTTCCCAGCAACAAGCTTTCTGGCACACCTTTGGCATCACCAAAAGCAACAAAGATTTATTCGCTTTACTTTGGAAAGCAAAGTTAATTACTTTAAATTGACTTCATGGCCATAACGAACCATGGACGCGTCTAGTTTATTGAGAGAAGATTCGATGAATTCACTTGCTTACCAGTAAAATTACTCTTGGAAGCATTTTTTCTCTTCGCCATTTAAATACATCCTTTCAAATAATTTTTGGCAGGGACGATCTACTATAAAAGTCGAAAGCGTATCGCGGTCGAGTAAATATTTTGAGGCGAATAAATATGAGAAAAATATTTTTTTTTTAATGGCGTTCATTCTGTGATTATTTTTCATAAATTTTTTTTTTCAGCGAGCATAGATCTTAATTAATTTTATTAATTTTAAAAATTAGTGTTAAGCTTAAAACACTTACATTTTTCAAATAGGGAAACGAAAGCGCTTAGTTTTTGTTCCACGATTTGAAATCAATAAACTGAGGCGTTTCGTCATCAATATTAAAATTTATATCTCTGAAAAACACTGTAAATTTTGTTTCGTATTCCTTCCTCCAGTTTAAAGTGCCTTGCTCGTATAGGAAAATGATCAGTTATGTCTCTTCAAAAAATCAATTGAAAGTGGATTGTACTTGGGTAAATAGATAAAGAAAAGTAAGGAAATAGATATCGATTGTGGTAGCAGGGAAGAAGACAAGAACGAGAATAAAATCGAACTGGAAGAAAATATGAGGTTGAAAACGGAGTATCCTTTAACTGTGCCATGAAATAAGGCCAAATGAAGAGATTTGGCCTTATTTCGTTTTCTTACAGTGAAAAAGGCAAAATTTTAACGTTTGGCCTTATTTGGCAATTTTTCGCTTCGCTTCCAAAGTGGAAATACTAAAAACTTTTGGCTACATTGTTTCTGTTCAAGGATCCCAGAAATGCTGATATCTTAGAAGCTCTTCTTTTAAGAGCTTGATAGTAGTGGAACAAACACGTTGTGCATTTCGCCATAGAGTAAACATTTTGTGGGTTGTTCCTCAAAGCTTTCTCAAAATCTGAAACGAACGAATTTGGTTTCAGTTTTAAAAAATTTCCTTCAATGTATTTTTTATTTATTTTATAATTAACGCGCACATCAAGGGGTTATGAATACCCTTATAATGTTGTTAAACAAAGTGCGAGTATTTAGAAAAATAGGAAGGGACTTTAAAGAAGACACCGATGCACGTTGCTTTTGATTCCTTGTGAATCGTAATGCAGAGGAAATACAGAGCCACTTAAATCATTCCACATTCGGGTGGTGCGACTGAAATACGAATCTCTATACTTGACTGTACGTCCGAAGTTGGGCTCAATGTAGTACTGATGAGCATTCCTAGCGGCTTGTTTCAGGGGAGGAATGCAACTGGCAATTTCACTAGAGCACTGTTTGTGAAAAAATGCGATCAAAGAAACTGAGAAAGGTAACATTTCGATGATTCTACGATTGAAATATCACCTATCAATTTGAACGCTCTATTTTGTACCCTATCAAGTAGGTGCGAAGATGTTTGAGCAGCACCATACCATACTCGAGTTTTGGGCGGATGAAGGCTATATAAATTGTAGCTAGATCAGAAGGGGTGAAGTACTGCATCGTCTCAAGAAGTCTAAGCATTTAGCAGCATTTTTGGCGACTTCAAATATGTGGTCATTCCAACGAAGATCATCGTTTACACACATACCAAGTACTGACAGCTTTTCGGTTTCTTGGATGCAGGTACCATTCATGGATAATGGCAATGGGGGAATGTTAAGCTTCAACGACAAGAGACAGCATTGAGTTTTCGAAGCATTGAATTCTACTCGGTTTTAATGACCCCATGTAACAATGCTGTCAAGGTCAGAATTCAATGAGCTTATCATACGCAACCGTTCCAGTTCCACATCCGAAGAGCAGGGACGTGAATTTGGAAACGAATATGAAAAGCTGAGGGTCGAGTCGTCAGCAAAACAGTTAAGTGGATTAGAAGTTTCAGACAAGAGATCATTAATGAAAATGAGGAAGAGAGTCGGAGACAAAACGGAGCCCTGGGGCACACCAGCATTTATGAAGTGGGTATCAGACTTGAAGCCATCCAACACAATTTGTATTGAACGGTCGGAAAGGTAATTTCTAATCCAACGAAGAAGAGACTCATCGATACCAAAAGCACGCATTTTTGATAAAAGAGCCTGATGCCAAACTCTATCAAATGTTTTAGAAATATCAAGCGCAATAATTTTACTTTCTCCAAAACAATGTAATGATTGGTTCCACTTTTCGGTGAGATAAGCCATCAAATCACCAGTGGACCGTTTGCTACGAAAGCCGTACTGACGGTCATTAAGAAGCTTTCGTTCTTCAAGATATTTCATAAGTTGACGGTTTATCAACGTTTCCATGACCTTGGAAAGAAGGGATGATAGTGCAATTGGACGGTAATTGGAAGGGCAGCAGTTTTCCATCTGCTCGGGAAAATCCCAGCAGAATAGGAAAAATGGAAAAGTGTGCGCAGTGGTTTTGCCAGCGTAGAAGAACACCTCTTCAGAACAACGGCGGGGATACCATCTGGACCAGCGGATTTATGTATATTGAGATCTTTGAGGACTCTCGCAACCGAGCGAGTTTGAAAAAATATCTGCTTCATTACAGAATTTGTAGACTCAAGCTCGGGTGGAGCCTATATGCTATCAGGTAGTGTTGAGTTTGCAGCAAATTGAGCTGCTTACAAATTGGCTTTATCGATGGTTCGATGGGTATATGATCATTACAGATATTTCTGGCCCGTTTGAACCAATTTCGGTTTTCTACTGTGGGGTTGTCTTTAAATTTTCGAAAACTTCTTTCTCTATCCCTATTCACCTCTTTACAGCTTGAATCAAACCACGAATTCTCATTGGGGATGAAATTTGTTGTTGTATGAGGAACAAAACTTCTCATGCCGTTGAGAATTACGTTAGATATCATATCAGCTGATGCATCAACGTTTCCGTCGAGAAAGCACAATGACCAATAAAAATTTCGAAAGTCCCAATTGGTTTTCAGCCACACAGTTCTTTTAGGGACCTTATCTTTTTTTACCGTGACGGAAAGTGAAAAATCTACCGATATGACACAATGGTCCGATTTGCCTAGAGGAGATGATACTACAACCCTGTATTTTTCGGGATGAGAATTGAGAAATAGGTCAAGAGTGTTGGCCGTATGGCCTTCAATATCAGGAACCTAAACCTATTTTACTTCAGCGTTGTTTACTTCGTTAATTATGTCTTTTTTATGTTTTTTTTTGTATAGATATTAAATTTCAAACCTTTGTTTTGTAAGCTTTTCTCTGATTCTGTATGATATTTGTGCAATTAAATTACTCTCGGTGAAATGTATGACTGCTGTTGGCGTTTTGTTCTGTTATTTTGATATTTTAGAGTTTTAAGCCTTTTTTTTTGAAGTGAAACTTCTTATGTGACTTGCAAACATAGTAGTGTAACACGATTAACGCGGATTATCGATTGCATACTTCTCGGCACTGCTCGCAATTCGTCATTGCCAGACGATTTAAATGTATTGAAATGTGTTCTTCGGTGGAAGTTTGCATTTTTTTTTTGGAGAAAATCAAATTGAAACTAGTTTTTTGTTCTTTTAATGCGATTAATATATTTGTAATTCATTTCTTAAGAA
This sequence comes from Melanostoma mellinum, assembly GCA_914767635.1. Lineage (NCBI taxonomy): Eukaryota > Metazoa > Arthropoda > Insecta > Diptera > Syrphidae > Melanostoma > Melanostoma mellinum. The sequence continues at coordinate 5,776,112 of OU612059.1, forward strand.
AAATGGAAAAAATTGCGTTTATTTTTCGGGAATTTTATTATTATGGATAAAAAATATTTTTTATAGTTTATTAAGATATACATTTCGATGGGAAAATTCGATTTCTACAAAAAAAGGTCTTTGGAATTGCATCAAAATTTTGCTTCGTTCTCGAGATATATTTTAAAAACGAATGAAGATGGTTTAGAACCCATGTATCCGAATCGCACCCCATAATTTAATAGCACTTTCCATTAATCGATTTATGCAATAAAATCTTTGCACAAGTAAAAATTCTTTCAAGTCAACCGATGCATTCTAATAACTACTATTTCAATTGACAATTTTTATACTCATTGAATAAACTCTAAAGAAATTCACTTCCACTCCACATTTATTCGCCTAGACAACGACATTATTATTGTATTTGTCTCTCCTGTAGAAACAACTTCATTAAAACGACTGTTTTGAGATATTTCATCATCATTGTTCTGTCGTTGTTTAAAATTACACAATTGCAGCAACAGGTAATCCTTTTCAACAGAACTTCTTTTATCCCCCCATCAAAGATGAAACTTCAAAGAAATCCTTCCAAGTAATGTAGCAATACAATTTTATTGGACACAATGCCCAATCCAAGTATCTACGCTCTTGAAAAGCCAATAATGTTAAAAAGTAACGGTTGAGTGAAATTGAAAGGAAAACTATCCATTACTGGCACTGTAGCTGTTAGGAATAAATCTACTGAAGATAGAGACCAAGTCAATAACAGATGCCAAATCAAAACCTATTCTTTATCCTCTTGTGGAAAATATGTTGAAAAAAAAAAGAAAAAAAAAATGTCTACTGGGCATTTGATTTGCATACAATTTGTATTTTTACTTTCCGCACACTCAATCAGAAATTGTTATTCTTTGTTGCAAAAAAAAGAAAAAGAAAAAAAAAAATGAGAAAGGTTAAACGATTTTTGTTCTTATCTCACTGACACAACACAAGTGTTTTGTCAACTTTTCGTTTTTCCAGGAAATGGAATGGAAAGAGCTTTCAATAGAAACGTTTCCTGAATTTATATGGAAATCGGTTGAAAAGATGTGGTTTGATTTAAGCCCTTAAGGAATGCAAATACAGGGGAGCCAGAGATTGACGATAATGGTTGCTAAGTTAGTGTAGGTTCGTCAGTTCTCGATCCTTGAATTTCAAATTCAAAAAAGTGTTGAAATCAATTTCCAAGAGATTCATGTTCATGTGGTGTTTTGTACTCAACTAGGGAGTTGGGACCGAATTGATTTAAATTTAAAAGAAGTGAAGATCTATTACATGTGCATATTTAGACTTTCAATTAAGATAAGAAAGCGAATCGTCTTGTGTGTGCACCGAATCATGGAAGCCATGCAGGACAGGATGTAGGAGGTAGACATGCTGTTGTAATAAGAGTTGACTACTCTGACTTTACTTTTCTGTTCACTATAACAAGAGAGCATTCCTTAACCAATTGTTTCAGCTTATTATGCATGTATGTAGATTGTAGAGACATATATGCATACGTATTCTGTTTGAAACTTAAGAATTTTAAGACAATGTGTCTTTTAAACAATACTTAGAAGCATAGCGCTTACATTAAAGATTCATTAAGAAAAGAAAAAAGTAAAAAATTGTTTTAAATAACAAATATCTTCCTATATTATATAAGTTTCATATTTTACAACTATATTCTGATTTTTTTTCTAAATCTAAGTGCAATGGCCTTAGGGCACCTCCAAGTACAGAGCTGCAAAGCGGCAAAATCATTGAAGGCTGACGGACTGAATTATGCCGCTTAGCTTTTAATTCTGTTTTGTCGCTTTCAGAGCTTTTCTTAAATATCGATGTCAAATTAATAGTTTTCCACTTCATTGCAAAGCCATCACATAATTTTGTCTTATGTATTCGAAAAAATTAAGAAGTGTCTTATAAAGGGTTTTCCAATAAGAGTTTTATATGATTTCCAACCGACCACCAAATATTTATAAATTTTTTTGAAGACTTCAAAACGCTTTCTCAGAATCTGTATTCTAGCTACGTCACCCAAATGGGCTGTTCTCTGAAAAACGATCCAAAAAGCTTTTGGTCCTTTGTAAATTCTAAAAAAAAATCAGACGGCTATCCAGCCAACTTTATTTATAATGCCATTTCATTAAAAAATACTCCCGATATTTGCAATGCTTTGCAGACCATTTTAATGGCTCTTTTTGTAATACAAATCTAGAAATTGATGAAAAATACTTTGAATATTTAACTCACTGCTCGCAAGTGAATTTCAACAATATCCCTTTTCAAAGAGACAAAATTACTTACTACCTCTCTTCTCTCAAAGATGACGTTTCTTCTGATCCGGACAGGATTCCGCCAATTGTTTTAAAGAAGTGTTCCTCACGATTATCCTTTCCACTTGAACATCTTTTCAAGCTTTCATTAAAATCTGGAATATTCCCCACTCTTTGGAAAAAATCTTTTATCATACCTGTTTTCAAAAAGGGTGAAAAATCTGATATAAAAAACTACAGACCTATTTCAAAGCTCTCATGTATACCTAAGGTATTTGAACAAGTAGTCTGCGAAATCCCTTTTTTTCAAGGAATGTTGTCTGCCACCAGCAGCACGGATTTATGCAAAGAAGATCGACGGCTACCAACCTTCTATCCTTTCATCATAAGTGTTCCAATGCTCTTGAATGTGGGAACGAGCTTGATTGCATTTACACGGACTTCTCTAAGGCGTTTGACCAACTGTCTCATAACATCATACTTTATAAACTAAAAGCTTTTGGATTTCCTACAGTATTTATTGCTTGGATAAGCTCCTACTTAAAAAATAGGACTTATGAAGTCAAATTTCGGAACATTTTGTCAAAACCCCTTCAATGCTATGTCTGGTGTGCCACAAGATAGTCATCTTGGCCCCTTGCTTTTCATTATTGCAATAAATGATGTAATTTCTTGCATCTCCTATAGCGACATTTTAATCTTTGCTGATGATATGAAGATTTTTAAAATCATCAAAAGTGTTTCAGATCGCGACTTCTTACAAAAAGATATTGATAGTTTTGTTGTATGGTGTTCAATGAACGGACTAATTTTAAACACTTCCAAATGCCAAAGTATGACCTTTTCCCGCAAAAGATCTCCCAGCATTGGAGAATATTCAATATCGCAACAATCTTTATCTCAAGTTTCTAGATTCCGTGACCTTGGTGTTCTCTTTAGTACTAACCTCGAATTTAATGAACACATCAACCTCATTATTAACAAAGCAAATTCAATGCTTGGCTTTATTAAGCGATGGGCAAAAGAATTTAATGACCCTTATGTTACCCTCTCTTTATACAACTGTTATGTTCGTCCCCATCTAGAGTATGCTTCTCAGGTGTGGTCACCATTTTATGATATTCATAAATCACGAATCGAAGCAATACAGCACAGATTCATACGCTTCGCACTCAAAGGTCTTCCTTGGCAAGATCCTTTCAATCTCCCTCCTTATGAAAACCGTATTCGCTTATTAAATCTTCAAACCCTCTCACAGAGAAGAATCAACAATGATTTAGTATTTTTTCATCAATTAATAACCGGTATAATTGATGCTCCCGACTTGCTCTCCCACATAGGATTCAACTACCGCGGAGGAACTCACCAACTACGTAATTTAGAGTTTATACATCGCTCCCACCACCTTACTAACTATGGAATGCATGAGCCATTAGCACGCATGAGTAGATTATTCAACTCTAATCCTTATATTGCCGATTTCAACATCAGTAAAAATAGTTTAAAATTAATATTAAGAACCAGTGTACCATCTGCATGATTCATGTTTTAGAGATTTTTTATTACTGTAGTTTAATTTCATTTCTTATTTATAACTTTAGTAATGCACAGTTTAGTTTGTTCTCTTAATGTTAATTTAATTTATTTAATTTAAACTTTGTTATATTTTTGTAATGTTTTTTTATTTTTTCTCGTATACGTTCTCTTTGTGCTTGTGTTGGCGTTATTTACTAACCACTAACACTTGCATTAATGATGAAGAGCGTAGATAAGTGTGTACAGACGAGCTTGCTCTAAGTTCATTGCCACTTAAGTCTCTGAGATAAAAAAAAAAAAATGATTTCTTTAAAAAAAAAAAAACACACTTGTTGTTAATGAAATTCAAATATTTTTTATTTAATGTGCAGTTCATTCAACACAATCAAGTTTTAAATAAAACATCATTCAAATGGCCACCACGACTTCTTCTGCTAATGCAACAAATCCGATGAACCCAATTTTAGAGCACTTTTTCCACTAAATCAAGTCGCATATATCAGGATTGGCAGGTTCAATATTGACTTGTAAGGCTTAAAAAGAATCTAGTTTATTTTGAAAGACCAATGACTTCAAATAACCCCACAGGAAATAGTCTTATGGTATTAAATCACAACTTCCTGGAGGCCATTCAATATCACCATTTCTTGAAATAATCGAATCTCTAAACTTTTCCCTCAATACCAAATTCAATTGTTGCATTTTCTGTGTGGCACTTATCCCCGCCTTGTTGAAACTTAATGTTGTCAAGATCAACTTCTTGATGAGCAACTTCGGCCATAAAAATTTGGTTATCAACGATCTATACCGATCTATATTGACAAATGGTGTTACCAGCTTCATTTTGAAAGAAGTACGAACCGATGATTTCACCAGCCCAAAAACCACACCAAACTGTGAATTTAGGTGAATGTAATGGTTTTTCATGAATATTTTTTGGATTTTCATCGCATCAACAGTTTTGTTTTTTTACCGCACCAGTCCACAGTGGTTTCACTCTCGAACAAAGGCGGCCATAATCACTTACTCATTTGATAGCATATATAAAAACTATTTTTTCTAACATGGTTTGGGCTCTCTGATTACGAAACTGCCATCAGTTTTGATGTATCTCAATGTCTTGAGATGATTGAGGTAAAAGGGTTCAAGATCGGTTAGCTATTGGGACTAGAAAAAATCCTGTAAGAGGTATGTTTTCTACATTTATCGAAATGTATTTTTTTATTCAAAATATTTTAACAAAACTTATTACAGTATGCTCGTACTATATTGTATAAACAATAAACTTTCAGCAAAACACAGAAACAAATAGCTATGCAAGTATTCAAATTAAGTTTTTCTTTAAATAAGACTTTTCAAAAAGTGTTTTTTGTACAAAATATAGGTTGATGGACATATGTACATCGTTAGGTACATATGTATATACATTTTTCAAAAACTAACTTTGAAACGTAGGGACCACTTCTAGACATCTATCAATAGTGTTTCTATTCCTTAGACCTTACCTTATCTTAGCGTCTGTTAAACTATTTTGAGCCAAACAAATTTAAAGAGACATATTTTTGTAGGAAATTAGATTTCCTTCAAAAAAGGTCATTTTAAAAATTTTTGTCAGGCTAACCGTTTCCAAGTAATCAAGCTTGAGAAACTGGTATATACTTTTGATTTTGCTCTTTTACTTTGAATTTTTTTAATTAACGAACAAATCAATATACTATAAATTGCAAACATGTTTCTTAGAGAAAATTTGATGTTCTACAAAAAAGATATTTTAATATTTTTCAATAAAGTACTTCCTTCAGAAGTTATTCAAGATTAATGTTGAAAAATTAATAAATTCTTTAGGTCGCTTAAAGATTAATTAAAAATCAGTCTGCAAGTTTTTGCAGCTGAATAAATCTGCACTTAATAGTACAATTAATAACCTTTCTGGCAATACATAATTTTTTGGGAGCGTTGCGGGGCGTAACAGTTAAAAGTTTAAGCCAAATAACATTAAGATTTTCATTTTTGTTTTGTTTTTCTATCTAGGCCCAATTTATAAACGTTTATATTGAGTCTTACATTGATTGTAAAAAAAGAAGCACTCCGGGAGTGCCGACAGAAGTGAAAACAGAATTGAATTTTCAGTAAATATTTTAATGTACAGGAAAATCTTTTATAATATACTAGCTGACCCGCCCGGCGTTGCTCGGATCTAAGTTATTTAAAAAATTGTCAGAAACACCCGCTGGACTAAGCTGAAAATAACCGGAAAGTTTCTAGTTTCCGTTGGAATATGGTCATAAAATAAAGTCTATGTAAGGGATAATGTAACATCCTAATATCAAAAGAATTTTTAATATCGGCTCAGAATTTTTCGAGTTTTCGATCCCATTCCGGTTCCCTTTCCTATCCCCGTTCCTGTGGGAAAACTGGTATGAAAAAAAGTTGTATATCTATTCTCGGAGCCACAAAATATATTTAAAAAATTTCATCGAAATTGGTTAAGCCGATTCGTAAAATAACGTAGATACCGACTGCAACGCCATCTGCTGAGCCGACATTTACGGGTATGAAAAATAGATAGTAGGTAACCAGGATTCATTAGAATCTGTTGAAAATTACGGGCGTTAGAAGGAAACAAAATTTTAAGATTAAGAATAATTTATACTTACAACACAATACCTGTTTGCGGGAGCTAGTGGCACGTGTTGAGTACTTTTGAGGTTGTGTAATAAATCAGTTAATTAACTAATCAAATCATGCAAACTGCACTTAATAAAATAAGAATAAATAATTTTTGTCCAACAAATTAATAATAAATTTAGTTGACAATATACATAGTTGATATGACATTTACACTGAGACTCTAGAATCTAATATCTAAAATTCTCGTGTCACAGTGTAAATTAAAAAACAATGTTGATGGCCCTTATCACTTAGGGGGATGAAAAATAGATAGTAGCCTATTCTCAGACCTACTGAATACGCATATAAAATTTGGTAAGAATCGGTCGAGCCGTTTCGGAGGAGTTCAAGTTCGAACACCGTGACACGAGAATTTTATATATATGATGATGTAGATGTACATATATAGAAGAACATCAATGAAACTTATGAGTTTTCCATATCTTCTATTATCATCTCTACAATCATCGTATTCTAGTACTAAAATAATAGGTCTATGGTAACTTAAATAGGAAACGAACAATTTTGTCTCAAATCTATTTAAATATAAGGACTGCATCAACTGTCGCTTTATATTTCGTTGCACTAAGGCTGCGGTCTTTCCTCATTGTCAAATAGTATTCTTTTTTTAAAAATTGAAAAAATGGCAAATTTGTAGCATCGGCGAAGTTGATGTTAAAATCACCACTCAAAATCATTAGGAAATCATCAAATCTCTCCCCAATTTTATCGTGAAGGTATGCAGAAGCGTCTTTAGACTAAATAAATAAATTTTATTTTATAAAAACTGTCGTATTACACTTGAACACGTATTCGGTGAATTATAAACCCCTACTTTTATAACTTGCTGTCCATTTCCAGAGTGGCAACGGTGCCCTGACATAAGGCCATACGACATAAGACCATATTCGAACATATGGCGCTATGACGCTTTCAGTTGTGACTTTAAGCCATATTCGAACATATGGCCTAATGACGCTTTGTCAAAGGGTTGTAAAGACATATTTTTTTGCGACTTTAGGCCATACATTGGAATGCCCTAATGATGCTTTCGACTTTACATACGAAATACGATGAGCCAAAAACTGGTGTCGGTCGCGAATTCATTGCTTTACCCCCATCGCAAAAGTGCCAAACGCGCCTAAAGAAGTTTTCACTTCAAAAATAGTGGAGGTTTTACCTTCCAATAATATCAAAAAAACAACTCCACAAAAAGATATGAAAACGTGAAAGCCAACAAATGAAGTTTTACTAACACTTGGAGCACTAAAATTCAAGTTTCCTGTGCTTCCAATGTTGTAACTTCGAAATTAAATATTTAACGGCATTTAGGTTTTCATTTATTATGACTTTAGGATGTTCTCAGCTAATTTAAACGGGTTTTTATTATAACCTTTGCAATGAATTTTTTGAATTTTAACCTACCGGTGAAACCACTGTGCAGTCAAATGAAAGTGAGCCTCATCGGGGAAAAAAATTGTAATAGGAGAACGATTTTTTTGATAATAAAGTAAAATAATTTGCAAACGTTGTTCTTGAGTAAGTCTCTGTATCTGTATCATACCTATTGGAAAACCCTTTATTTCGTGTCCTTTAAGGAATAAAAACTTAGCTCCCCAGTGTTACTATATAAAATTATAATTAGTGTCAAATGTGTCTCCATATGCTACACTTACAGTGAATATGAACTTCAAAACATGAACTATGTGATTAAGGGCACGACCACGGCACAGACTGAACGCTGATGTCGTTTAGTCTTAAATTTCGTTTTAATTAACGACACTAAGCCACTCAGTACGTGGCTGTTCCCTAAGGCCTTTAAAAGTCGTTGGGAGAGGGGCGTTTATTTATTTAATGGGCGCTGTGGTATCACTGGCAAAAGGTTATTTCAATTTAATTGAACCCATATTTATTTTTTCATTTTACCTATAATCAGAGGAGAGTGTTCGGAGTAGTTCAACTTCACAGTTTGAACATCCTTTGATATAAATTTATAAATTTAAATTCACGTGAATAAACCTTATTCTCTTGATTTTGATCGCAACTGCGTGGCTCTGGGTGAGTTGATTGCAGCCATGGTCCCATCAACCAATGGTGTACACAGAGAACCCTGCAAAAGCAACAAAACACCTTTTCACTTCCCGATTCCTGGTAACCACCATCTTTCCACCTGGATTTTCATCAATCGTGTCGAGCCAGCAGTTGAGCTGGAGTCAGTATTTAACCACTTCTCCTAAAACGTTGATAACTTTGTTATTTGCTATTGTGACATCCACCTTCGCCTGTGAGTGCAATGCTACACTTGCTTTGATCTTTAAATCAAGTGAGCTATCTTTATATTTGTTTATAGTCTAATGACTTTGGGAGCTGTATACATATCTTCAATATGTGTAGTCTTTTCAACCCCACTCCGTTTATCTATTGATATTTCTTTTTGTAATCTGATTTTGTCACAAATATGTATTTCGAATGAAACTGCAACTGATGCTTCCTTGTGGTTACCCTAAAATTGGTTTCCACTCTCTGAATTACGTATATACAGCTTTGAGCCTAATGGAAAATTCGATTTGAAAATAGGTCATCAAACATTTACACAGAAACTGTATCTAGAATTTGAATTTAGAATTATATTTGATAATTTCTTCACTATGCCTATGATTGGGAATGAAAAAGCAGACAAACAGGGATGCATTCTGTTTTGAAACTATAAAATTGCCAATTTGCACTGAAATAACATATCAGTTTCCAAAAATAAACCAAAGCTACACATAGAATATTAATTCAAATACCGAAAATATTCAAATCATATTCATATGGCCGCTCCTTTGTTGAAGAAGTAGGTATACATAATCTTGTTGAAATCGTATTAAGCATTGAGTACCAAATTGTTTGCCAGAATTTTCAATAGAAGCTTTTGTGACTGCTCTCTCTCTTTTTACATGATAGTCTTTGAGTGCAACAAGCGATGTTATCCTTTTCACAAATATGTACAATGCAATGGCAGAAGAGGAATATAAATTTATTATTTATTTTACTGACTAAATATTCATGTGTATGTATGTGTGTATGTACAGTACTGGAATATTACCCTAATAAGACGCATATTCTTTGCAGTTTGAACAATGTTCTATCAAGTACAAAACCAGGTTAAACGCTTTATTTTCTTCGTGCTAGATAAATAAATAAATAAATAAAATAGCGGAGAACCAAGGGGATGAGCGCAATTGTCACAACCATACCTTGTGGGGGAATGAAGGTAACTTACAACTTTCTGCTGATTCCGAATGGCTAATCGATAAAGCGCTTTTCAATGAATGATACTATCGAGGAACTTGCCAATTCCTTGCTGAAAGACAATCAGCCCTATCACAGATTCCATTGTAGAAAACTTCCACACGGAAAGCTAAGTCACGAACTACGAAAATTTGTGATCACGAAATCCGAATGGAATCGAAGAAAGCATTTCCTGTTGCCACACTAAATACCGCTAAGCTGGTTATCGATATCAGCTGTTTTACGCCAAATGTACAAGATCATTAACATTTTTCTGTAAAACACAACTTCTTTCGTATTTAAAGACGAAGATTTTACATTCCACTTGGATTTGGTGATACCGAATCTACGAATTTCGAGATTCGTTCCACTCCAAATGGATTATGTGATAGTTACATCGGGAAACTTAGACTTTTTTCGATTACGATGGAATCTGTAATAGGACTGAATACACGTGGAAAACGCTTTTTGTTGGGATTCGAACCATAAACCTCCCAAATAACAGGCAGACTTGCTAACCATTACGCCATTTCGTTCTAAGGACCCAGCAATAAAGGTTAAGGATGACGTATTAAATAAAATGATTAAACAAAATGTAATTAAAAAGTGTAGAAACCTCGGAGAACTTCAAACTGTTTTTTTACCTCCTTGAAAAAGTTTATTGTTGTGTTTTACTGCACACGACTCATTCCTTTGAGTAAGCCTATCGTTCTGAGCATGAAACTTAAAAGGTTTTGGGCTAAGACCAAGATCATATGTAATGAAATACGGCTCTGCTGATGCTGTTGACTGTGTCATTGGCATAGCTCCTTGACTTTATAGTCTAGATCAGTGAAACCAATTACGAATCTTCCTTCACTTACGCAGGTAAAGCGTTCCTTCATAGGAAGAAAACTAGTCTCGGTGAATTCTTCTTCGATGATACTAGCGACTTAGCTTACATCGACCCTAAAAGTATTTCGAAATACATTAAAAGTTCCGCGTGGTTCGACTAGCGGGTGATTAACCGGCTAGGCCCGTAATGGAAGATAAACGGATGATCAACTCCGACGATTTCTGAGATCAGTAGGTGATTAACTTGCTGATCTCTGTGGTATCACAATGGGCCTTTGTGGCCTAAGTGTGTAAGGCAATGTACTCACTGGCTGACAGCCACTTCCACCTAACCTAGCCTTCACTTACTTTACTCGGTTAGAAACAAACTTCAAACCCAAAGAAATATTGTATGTTACTCAAAATCTTTTTAGCGACATTTTGAAAACGACTGAGTTGTTTGGTGGTGCACTGAGATGCTGTCGTGTTGTAAGTTTCGCATAAGTCAGACATCGAATCAGCTCCACGTACAAGAATTTGACTTTTTGTTTGCATTTCCTTTTTCGAAACTCAGTCTTTTATCCATTTTGATACGCCTTTGCAATCCACTACAAACTTTTTGAAAACAGTCTTTAAATTTTATTTTTGTAGTTTTTATTCAAAATGAAGAGAAACTAATACTAAGCCAATACAACCTTTGGTTTTAAATGCTACCAGTGTAGAGTTCTTCCTTTTTTTCCCCTTTTTTTACGTTATCAATGGAAAATAGATTCGGAGCAATTTTACCTAAATGGTCTTTCAACCAGAGGTTTTGTTGTAAAAAACGCTGCTGTTTAAACTGTTAACATGATCAAGTTGGCATAACTTGAAGAAAAGAAATAATTAATAGGAAGGAAAGCTCGAGGAGCCTCGGAACCCAAGGGATTTCAAGGGTCTACAATTTTATACCGATTACACAATAATTTACTCTCGGAGTATTTGTCAATTCCTCCTGATGACTGTGGAAAATCTATTTAATTTTTATGGGTCTCGAGCGATTCACGCAACAGGCAGACATGCTTACCATTACGTTAAGGGCATCACACGGATTGAAACTATTGGAAGTAACTTCAATAGTAGTGTGAAATTCGTCTTCAAGCTTCCTTTAGGGTGGTTTTGACGCACTTTTTCGGGCAGCAATTGCGAAATCGGTAGAAACCATTGGGACAAGTTAGAATGTTAATATGAAGATATTGCTGTTGTAGCCCTTATGTTGAAAATAAAATCAACAGGTCTACCATACACAAATCTGTAATTTGAATAATGCAAATGAAATAACACCCGTGGGGTGATGGCAGCGGCGGATCTAGACTAATGGCGCCCCTAGGCTGCGAAAAAAAGCCGCCCCAAAATTTTTTTTTACATATTTATACTCACTGCAGTCATATGAAACTCGACCATGATCGTCGATAGCATAAGATTGTAAAATAAAAAATAAAAATCATTTGACATAAAAAATAAAAAAATAACATTTCTATTGAAAATTTTTTTTGTTCGAGAAAAAAATTCTTATTTTCAAAATATTTGCCGCCCCTCTGGAGTTGCCGCCCTAGGCTGCAGCCTACTCAGCCTATAGCTAAATCCGCCACTGGGTGATGGTTAACATGTTGTATGCCTGTCATCAGGGAGGTACGTGGTTTGCCTTTCTTGGGGTGTATTGGCAAGTCCTCCACCGTTCGTAGTTTTTGCGGTAATATTTTTAAAGTGAAATGTGGGTTCAATTAATTTTGCAATTCATAACAATTTTTCTTCCAATGGTCCTTATATTGCCTTCAATCCAAAGGTTGTAACTTATAATTTTGCTGCCAATTGCATTAAGAATTAATTGTAAGACTCTGTAGATTTATCAGACACAAAACTATTATGTATTTAAAAATTGAAAGACGTTTTTCCAAATTACTTTTGCTTTTTTTTATTCAGTTCTCATCATTCATAATGAGGAGTAGGGCTTAAACGTTGACGCACAATCGATTCGTCACGTACATTACTTACATTCTTATGTAACCATATCATTGTAGGAGACATAGTCTTTATTTGCCTTTCAATTATTCAACTTGAACCCACCTCCTTGGCTTGTTCCTCAGAATTATTCATAACGAGTTGATGAACTTAACGTGTATTCCATTCAAATACTCGTCTTGTATTTGTCAGGAGAATCTTTGATTAAGTAGTGTATGACGTACATTTATCAGACACAAAACTTACAACTGAACTTTCTATCTTTTTGGAAAGTTTTCATAACAAATGAACATCTCATATGAACATCTTAATTACAAGAGTATTAGTCATTGTAAGTTCCCAATGGGATATGATGGAAAGAATTTGGTTTATTCAAATACTAATTGAAACTAATAGTTTCAATTGAGAAAACTTTTATAGGGACGTTGCGAATGATTTGTTGAGATGAATTTTGAGAAAAAGCGCTCTCTTTACTGTAGTTTGTTAAATGAGTTTTAATTTACGTAGCTACTCAACTCGAAACAAGATAGCCGAAAAATCAAATAAAGAATTCGAAATCCAATATAGTTGACCAAAAGACAGCACAAACAAGATTTCGAACAAAAAGGAACGGAGTCAAGGCTCACATCTAATAAAGAGAGGACCTTATTCCGGTTTATTCAATTTTTTAATGCAATGAAATGAGCAAAACAAAACTACTTCCATTTATTATGGCTTTACAACTAAATGGAAACACTCCCATTAGATATGGGACAGAACGTCGGGGTCGTTCAGGCGGCTGCCTTGGCTGTATTCACAGTAGCGCATTCTATATGGCTTTCAATTGTCCAAGATATTGTTTCGATCTGTGGCTTACGAATTGCTTGGATGACATTAGCCTCAATTGGCTCAAATCGCAGCTCTTAGGCGACCAATGGACATCGAGCAGATGACTGATAACACGACCAGGAAATTTGGTAAGCAAAAGGCTGGTTGTGGCATGAGTAGTGTGGCATGGCTCAACTTCTTCCTTCTTCTTCTTTTCATTTCCGGCGTTACGAGTAGTGATCTTGAATCGATCACAACTCTCCCACTTTTCTGCTTCACACTAGTGATCAGCCTGTGGGGTACGCCGCGTTGACCTCAGAAAGCGTCCGCAAGCCTCCCGGTTTTGGATTGTTCCATGTCTGAGGCCAACCAAATGCTGCTGTTTTTGCATTTGCTTGTACCAGGAGTGTTTTGGCCTGCCTTTTCTTTTTCGTCGCGAATTTGTTGAAACGATGTACGATATTGCCTTTTGGACGAGGTTCTGCGTATCTCTCCTTTGAACATGACAATACCAAATGAGCCGGTCGGGCTGAATTTTGTCCAAGATGGTACTTTTGACATGAAGGCTTCCACGGATCTTAGTACTTCTAATTCGATCAAGCTTTATTACTCCTGCTGTCATCCGAAGCATCTCCATTTCGGCTGCCGTCAATTTGCTCTCATACTTTTTGTACATTGTCCAACATTGTGAACCGTATGTCAGAGCTGGACGGACAACTGCTGTGTAGAGTCTTCCCTTCAGCTTAGGGGGCATTTATCGATCACAGAAGATAGCGGAGTTTTCTCGCCACTTCATCCACCCTACGCTTACACGATGATTGATGTCGTCATCACAAGTTGCTTCACTATTGATCATAGATCCCTGATATTTAAACTTTTCACACTTGGGAACATTTCCATTCAAATAAATGTCTTAAATAGGCTTGTCTGGATCAGAAAAAGGGCAGTACAGGTATTCAGTCTTTTTAGCGCTAATACGGTACCCATTTCCTTCCAGAACATCAAACCAAACGTCAAGTGCTCGTTGCAGGGATGTAGGATCTTCGCTTATGATGGCTCCATCGTCAGCAAAGAATAATTGTTGTACTTTATTGTCCGTTACTTTTCCTTCGAGCAAATAATTCAGAACAGCAATAAAGAGCAGTGGACTCAAGACACTTCCTTGATGTACACCTACTGTTATTTGAAATTCTTCGGTGACTCCAGCTGGGCATCTCACTTTTGTAACTGCTCCCTCGTACATGTCCATAATTATTCGCACATAGGCTTCAGGAACTTCTCAGTGGCATGACGCAGTATCCGGCATAAAAAGGGCGTCCTAGTCCATGTCATCACTACAATGGAGCTCTTTAACCCTCACCGTTGCCCAAAACATTGCTAAAAAAGGCTCCACGTCGCCACCACTCCGCAATCTGCAACAAACTGTCACCCTCTAAAACTTACGTGCGAGTGCTCCGACCACCAAGCCGCAGATGTAACAAATTGCTTTGATAACGTAGGCTCCGAGATGAAAATGCACCTGGTCTGAAAATATGTTTTCCATCCAAAATCGTTGTACAATTCAAGCTGCTCAAAGGCCGAAGCTGAAAATAATGAATCAGATGTCGTCGTGTGAACTCAGTTCATTGAACCTTGAAAGTGAATAGTCCCAGATCTTTGTGCAGAGTCCTCCTTAGATTATTGCGTGAACTCTTGAGGTAAGGAGGTTTAATGGTTGTCGATCTTTGTTCACATTCTCGCCTTTGATCGCCATGCATGCCCACTAGCATGCTGTCTTGTTCTCGAGAACTTTTTGAACGAATTCGCTTAGAGTAAGTGCGGTGGGTGGATGCTTCATTTTAGCCAATACTTGTTTTCATAAACGCACTATACAGGACTCACTTTAGAAATTTATTTTCGTAATATTTCTTAATTTTGTTCCAGCGTTGGGCTACTCATCTCGTGGTGGTGTGACACTAACTTTCTGTCAAGGTTTTAAACTTTCTTTGCTTACTAACGGAGTACTTACCAATTCCTCACAAAAAACGATGCGCGTAAAAAACATTTTAACATACCACAAAAGCTCAGGACAGATGGGTTGGCTTAAGACAAGAGTAAAATCGTATTGTAGATTTTATTTATTTCCCTTCGTTTAGGACATAACAAATATATTTGTTTTTAAATTAAAATTTTAATTCACTTTAACTCAGTGATTGCTTTTCGAGTAACCAAGTCTCAAATTCAAAATTTAAAAAAAAAAGAATAAGAAACTTTCGTATAATGTTTTTAAATTTGTACAAATAAAACATGAAAACATTTCCGTATTCCTAAATTAAAACGATATTATTCTTACTTTGAGAGGAATGCTTACATTTGAAGCACAATTTTACAGCCGAATGTTTATGCTTGTCATAAAAATCATAAAAAATCATCGCAACCGCCACCACACAGTTTATGTGCTCTGCTTAATCTAAGAGGCATGAATGCAAGGATTTTGGGTTCTATGAGCCGTAAACTTTAAGCAAAATGAGACAGATTGATATTCTTTTGTGCGGATATGTCCTGAAACAAATTGCAGTACTTAGCTCCAGAAGCATAAGTTTGTATATTTAATTTTATAACCATTGTGTGGTTGTGTCTTTTAACACAATACAAAAGTTTGTCATTAAATAAACACATACACAGAGCAAAATGGGCAGAACGTGTCAAAGGAAGCATTTTACTATCAGAGGGACAAAGCTGTGAAACTCGTGAGTAGATCCCAATGAGATGATAGCATAGATGAGGATTGCAAATATAATATATACTTAGAGAATATGAAACATGCATGGCAATTGGAGAGGCACGTTCTTTGTTATGACAACTCGGATATTGTGTTAACGATAAGAAAACTCGTCAAACTTTAATTTTTTTTATACACCATTTGAATTCAGTTCTGAATTCATTTATCATTCGGCACATATGAAGCGTACAAGCGGACAGTGACTTCAACAGGTGTTGCGACAGTATCGAGTAGAAGGTAAGGTTAAAAGAGTTCTGTCCTCTCAATGGCTTAGCATATAACATGGACCTGAAGAAGAACAATTTCAAAACTAAAATTTATGCTTTATAAGTTGTTTAATAAGCAAAGGATTCGACTTCACGGAGGCGAACACAAGAAATGTTATTGCATGGGATTCCTATAGCCTTTTGAATATGGGTTAATCAAAAACTTACAAATAGCAATCAGGTTAAAAAACAAGCTTCGCCATTTAGCAGTTTGGGTAAGAAACATTTAACATGTCTAAGAGAACAAATTCGCAAGGATATAATTAACAGGGACATATAGTGGGATTGTGAATACCTTAACAATATCATAATTGTTAGGTTTTTTAGTTTCCGAGTAGCTCGATTCAACAATTGAAAGCGACGAGACGATGAAGCTTCATTCCGAAACGCGTCGTATCCTCTAAAAGAACATGAGCTACCAGAGTTTATTAGAATTAATTAATTTATTAATTTATTTACTAGCTGACCCGCCCGGCGTAGCTCAGGCCCTATTTTTATCAAGTTGAAAGTTATGTACGTAGAGCAGTCTCCTATGCTTTCATTCTAGTGGCAGAGTGGGGATGAAATATAGTCTATGCTACTCAGGGGCAGGGTAGTTTTAAGCCTAAGGGATGAAGTATACGCTAATAGGGCCCCTACACTACCCAAACACATTTGTACAAATGTGTGTTCGTGCAAACATAGTTTCGCCACACACTGCACAAACATGTTTGAGACATATTAGTTGCTTGACGTTTTTTATATCAATCAGAACAATGAGCAATGAGCGATTTCGCATGAGCTGCTTTAATTATTGCAATAAAATTTGCTTTGTGGAGGACCGTAAGCTTTTTACCTAGGAATCCAGGGCCAGTCCATGGATTTTCATGTAATTTTCGGAAATGTGTTTTGGATGGCTTATAGAAAAAAGTTAAAAAATAAAATTTCACCGCTCTCAATTTTTTAATTATTTTTAAAATTAATTATTAACTTTTAGAATTTTATTTTATTTATTTAGGGTATTTAAGATAAGGTTTTCCAAAGCATAAGGATGGATAGGTTTGGTTAGGACAAAAAAAATTTGTATGGGAGGGGGGGGGGGGGGGGGGGGGGTCTATATCCCTCCGTCTAGGCGCGAGGGGCAATTTTATATGAAATTTACTTCATTTTAAAAAAAAACTATTAAAAATCAACTAAGTCACTAACTTTCTCATACTTCAGTTTTTTTGAAAGCTATTGCTTTGTTCTTTAATAAAAATTTTAATTTGAATTCATTTAATGAAAAGTTTTGGAGAAATCAATGCTCAAAGTCAAAATTTTGAAAAAAGAAAATATTTTTTTTTTTAATTATTTTTTTTTTTTTTATAATTTTGCCCCACAAAGGGCCATTTTTTCTTTTCATGTTCAATGCTTTTATTAATATTTACTCAGAGCAAAAAACCGAAAAAACGAAAGATACTTTTTTAAAGAAAACAAAATGTCGTTAATTTCCCGCTAATTGAACTTTTTTTCCTGAAGTGAAATATGAAATGTGTCTTAAATAGCATATAAAAAAAAGTTAAAAAAAATTTTGTATGATCTTAATTTTAATATAAATTATAAATAATTATTAAAATTTTAGTGTTATATTTTAATTATATTAGTTTTAAGTTAAATTTTAAAACTAAGACCTATAAATTGGTCTCAAAGGGTACCATATATACCGATTTGTGCTCTAGATGCTATTTCTGGTCAAACGTGTTGATGGATCCAAATAAATATGGTTTTTTGCCAAATAAATACTCGCGAATTTTTCTACGTGCGTTCAGTATGCAAACAAACATATATGAATAAGGTATGCATCATTTCTTATATAAAAGAAAGAACTACACATCGGCATGCTCCCCACCTAAAAAAAAACTTCGAGCCGTTAATTTAACTTAATTGAACTTTGAATGGTTGAAAATTCAAAATTTGGCAAAAAACCACAATTTTTCGGTTCCATCAACTCGTTTGAGAGGAAACAGCATTTAGAGCATAAATTAGTATATTTGATGTCCTTTGAGATGAAATTTCAAGTTTGTAATAGGTCTTAGTTTTAAAATTTAACTTAAAACTAATATAGTTAAAATATAACTCTAAAATTTTAAGAATTATTTATAATTTATATTAGAATCAAGATCATAAAAAATTTTTTTTTAACTTTTTTTTATATGCTATTTAAGACACGTTTCATATTTCACTTCAAGGAAAAAAGTTCAATTAGCGGGAAATTAACGACATTTTGTTTTCTGGAAAAAAGTATCTTTGGTTTTTTTTTAATTTCTCCTAAACAAAGAAAAATTTTTGTGTTCGGTTTTTTGCTCTGAGTAAATACTAATAAAAGCATCGAACATGAAAAGAAAAATGGCCTTTTGTGGGGCAAAATTATGAAAAAAAAAAAAAAAAATCAATTAAGAAAGAAATATTTTCTTTTTTCGAAATTTTGACTTTGAGGATTGATTTCTCCAAAACTTTTCATTAAGTGAACTCAAATTAAAATTTTTATTAAAGAACAAAGCAATAGCTTTCAAAAAAACTAAAGTATGAGAAAGTAAGTGGCTTAGTTGATTTTTAATAGTTTTTTAAAAAATGAAGTAAATTTCATATAAAATTGCCCCTCGCGCCTACACGGAGGGATATAGACCCCCCCTCTCATACAAATTTTTTTTTGTCTTAGCCAAACCTATCCATCCTTACGCTTTGGAAAACCTTATATAAAATACCCTAAATAAATAAAATAAAATTCTAAAAGTTAATAATTAATTTTAAAAATAATTAAAAAATTGAGAGCGGTGAAATTTTATTTTTTAACTTTTTTCTATACGCCATCCAGAACACATTTCCGAAAATTTCATGAAAATCCATGGACTGGCCTTGGATTCCTAGGTTTTGCCTTTTTTATGTCTAACGGACTTCCACTAACACCACAACACCGGTAAACTTTTATATTATTTGATAAATTCCGTCCAATGAATTTGTTCTTGTTTATTCATCTTTACTTCTTGAAAACTGATAACTATTTGAGCAAAACTCAACACACACGACTCAAACATGTTTGTGCAAACACGGAAAATTTAAAATTTTTTTAATTTCTTCAAACCGTTTGCGCAAACACTCAACATCGCTATACACTACTCAAATAGTTTGCACAAAGATTTTTACAAAAACAAAATACATGTGTATGTTTGAACAAACGGTTTGTGTATTGTAGAGGCCCTAAAAGTTACTGAGGGACTTTGTGGCATCCCAGTGCCGAAAGTATTTTTGAAATATGTCCAGTAGTTTCTAAGTATCCATTTCCAACTCCTTTCCTGAGGAAATCTTCGGTTCACTTGCAAATATGTGAATGAAATATAAGTTTATGTCACTGGGGGATAAGTTCAATGAATTTGAATTGATACAGACGAAATTAATTCAGCAACAATCAGCCACTTAATTTTTATCATTGAACTCTTAAATATAAAATGTATTAAAAGCAGTTACAATTTATTATCGGAATAAAACTTTAAAAAAAAAAAAAAAAATAGTACGTATACGCCAGAGTCAATAGTATACACACTATAGTGATGTGCCAAACCGTAAAATTTACAAACCGGGTTAACCCGAGTTGGATTTTGATTAACCCGAGTTGTAACTCGAGTTGGCTAACTCTATGTTTTGAAAAATAGAAACAAACCAATTTTTCAATCAAAACAAACGGATTTAGTCAAAATGCATTTATAAAAAAAAACCAAAAGCAATAAGCACAGGAAAGAACCGAACCGACTTGACTCGGGATATTTTACAGAAATTTAATTCCTAACTCGAGTGGCAGTATTTATCGAAAACATTCAAACCGTTTACCTATTAACAGACGATAATGAAAAAACCGAACCGCAGTCCAACTCGGGATAAATTAATTCCTAACTCGAGTTGCAGTATGTATCCATTGTAGCTATGCGGGAATTGCATTATGTATCCATTTTCCATTGTAGCTATACGGGAAATTAATTTATCCCGAGTTAATTCCTAACTCGAGTTGCAGTATGTATCCATTGTAGCTATACGGGAAATTAATTTATTCCGAGTCAAGTCAAACCGAGTTGGACTGCGGTTCGGTTTTTTCATTGTCGCTGTTGATAGGTAGACGGTTTGAATGTTTTGGATACATACTGCAACTCGAGATAGGAATTAATTTTCTGTAAAATATCCCGAATCAAGTTTATCAGATGTGTGTGTTTCTGTATGCCTGCGAAAATAACTCACTTGTTTTTATGCTTTACATATACTTCTACCATAGTCGAATTTATATGTGTAAGTGCATTGTGTTTGGCAAAGACCGCAACTACCCAGTAGGAAATTTCCAAAAATTCACTACTGAAAATGCTGCCTTTTCCTCAGGGAAAAATAGCTGCAAAAGTGCATTTCCTACTGAATCCTTTGCTGAATTTAACATGGGCTTGTCATTGGCAAGAAGCACCTGCACACTTTCTCGATGAATGAGATGTAAGGAAATCACCATACCCATGGCATCTTCGTTTTCATGGCTTCATGGTTTTCCTCTATGGGAGTTTTTTTGCAGATATGTGTTTTGAGGAGTATGTTTTTCACAGGATACCTACTAAGGACAAGAATGCATTTGCGGAAAAACATACATAATGGAAATAATAAATGCATTTAAGAAAAAAGCAATCGTCTGTTGTTTATTTGATACATCTATTATGAGTTAAATGTACATTTAAATTGCACAACCGTCTTGCTTAATCACAAAATTGAAACTAAATCCAAGACCCATTGAAGCAACATGTGACACAAAAATAAAGATATTTTAAAGCGAATAAACGAAAGAAAGAGAAAAGAAAGGGTTGTTTTCTCATACTTAATTTTGTCGCTACCTGAAAAATGATTGGCGTTTCTCAAAGAGGATTTTGCTGTACATCGTGTTTTCTTCTTTATTTTCTTCTGAAAACAACGCACAAGATTCAACTTGAACTGCAGACTGCCTACCAATTGCATGACATTTCATTAGTGAATTCATTGATGACCTTTTCCCTAATGAAAGCACCAGATGAATTCCTCGAGGAATTCATCCTTTTTTTTCACTGGTGAGCAGATTTCCTACTGGGTAAAGGAGGGTAGTTTTGATTGTGTTCAAGTGAACTCGGTCTGCTTGCATTAATTTCATTTTAATTATTTGGTTGACGGTTCGGTTTTTTCTTTGGTTTGCCAACTCGGTTCGAAAAAATGTAAACCGAGTCAACTCGGTTTGGGCTCAACTTGGTTTGACTCGGTTTATGAAACCGAGTTGACACATCACTACTCAAGAAAATGTATCAAAAATGTCTTTTTTGTGTTCCGATAAATAGAAGACCTATACTTTTGTATAAATTAATATAAAACAAACAAAACGAAGCCATTTTTAATAAAATAGCATTTTTTTATGAAGATTGAAATATTATTATTATTTTCGGCGCATATATACTGACAGACACACACTGTTATTATAAAGTCTGTTAGTCAATTTAAAGCTCTCTCATAGACTATATTTATTGTTTTGTTTAGTGGTGCGTAAATACACAAAAAAGACGGTTTTCCGACGCGCAGACATGCGACGTTATAATTGTCCATGCGCGAAACAGGAAAACTCCAAGTTGATTCCGCAAACTTCTAACGACTGTCCTTGTGATTTATTTATGGTCATCGCAAAGGCCAGGCGTACTTGAAATTGTAACCGTTTAAAATCGAATGGTAAATCCGTTGGAACTATCGGTATTCGCGGAACCAAGACATCATCTAATTAGTATTATCCTTTTATGATTGTTGCTTCAATGTCGTTATTCATCAGCTTTTTCTAAGCCAGTCTTGTTGCATAGCATAGTTGAGGTTGATTAATGTCACGCAGCATGATGACAACGGATCCTACTTTCAACTGCAAATTGTGAGGTGGTAGTCCAGCCAATTCCAGTGAATTCAGAATTTTCGTGGGATATTTGACTACGTCATCCTGGTTCATAACGGTGTCGACTGATTTGAAGGAAACTAGACAAGAAATTGTTTATGAAAATTAGGAAAAGAGTTGGAAACAAAACGGAGCCCTGGGCCACACCAGCTCTTATAAGGCTTAAAACCGTCCAACGCAACTCGCATTGAATAAGAGAAGCTTGATGATGAATTCTATCAAGCGCCTCAAAATATCAAGCGCAATAATCTTACTTCCTCTATAACAGTGTATTGATTACTTTCACTTTTCTGTAAGATATACCATCAAATCACCAACGGACCTTTTGCTGCGAAAGCCGTACTGTCCGTCTTTAAGAAGCTTTTGTTCTGAAATATAGAAGTAGCTGTGGTTTAATTATGCCGACATATCCTTTACTATTTTAAAATTCAATAGTCCACATCATGAACTGCATACGCAATGCAATGTGTTTTTCTATTTAATACAGATTTATTTTCAAAAATCACTGAGCATGGCTTTGCCTTCTGGCTGAACCAAGTAGTTCTATAAAATTGATTTCTTTTTGTTTTTTCTATACTTGTGCCACTCGATTGCGTTATGAAAAGTTTTTACGCCCATTTGATGAAGCACCTGCAATTTTGTTTAGAACTAGAAAATTAAGTTTGATGTTCTTTCATAACATAAAGCATATGCACAAAGAACAACCTTGGAACGATCCCAACATATGTCGGTCTGGAATCTGCAAAAGCAAGTACCACGATGCACACGTATTCCGTCACATTTTGCTTATCAAATGGAATCGTGAACAACAAAATCAAATTGCTTTCCCCATGTACCTGCTTCTTATTTTACTACTCTGAAAATTTTTTGTTTCTAGAAGTCTGAAAACAGATCAGTTGTACCTTATATGGATTCGTTATTAAAGAAATAAAGACTAACAAACTTGCGTACGTAATACAATGTTAAGAATTAAAGTTAACTAAGTAAAATGCATATCCAAATACTTAGATGTTAGATGGAGTTGTTATGTAAATGTCTTCTTTGTTTGAACGGCTGCATACTGCATAATAGTTTTAGTGAACTATAGTTTCATATACTCACATTTATTACTCAAAAAGTAAATATTTTCAACCTAAGATATTCACATGAAAAAGGCTAACGTCTGCCTCCCAATAAATAGCACTTAAATGATTAAAGTCCCCAAAGAACACAAATATACAAGCTCATCAATTATTTTGCCAATTCAATAATGGAAATCGTATTCTAAAATCTTAAATGAAAACAAGGAATATGTGTGTTGCCAAGCCACAAAGAAGGTACAGATTTACTTGAGCCCTTGACCAATACTGGAAGCTTTACCTTGTCAGCTCCTGACTACGACAAATATTAATAAATAAAAATATTTCTGTCCAAAGACTTTCTCGTAAAGTTCTCATTCTCGAAGATGCTAATTGACGATCAATATCTAACAAGAAAAGGTCAAAAGGAGTAAAGGCTGCAAATAACCATTATGCATCATTAGATTCATAAGCCAACCAACCATAAATCAACAAAGTAATAGGAATTTACTTTAGCGATTAGTTTCGAGTTTAATGGTTTGAGTGCTGGTCCCTTACTTCCTTCCATTCAAAGTGAGACTTGTCCTATGCTATAAATACTCTTACATAATAAACTGTAATGGTCGACAGTGGTGTGATACAAAAGTTTTACCCAACGATGTTTTTTGTTCTTACACATGGCTTTTGTGTGTACGCCAGGGCTTACCGCACACGGTTCAATAACTGCCTGGAGCACAGAAGTTGGTTTCAAATACCATGTAGCTTACCAAATTAAGCAACCCTATTTGCATACAAATAGAAATTCAATGAGGACAATCTGGAGTTTGTAATTTAATTGAAATTCCTTAGTGTGTCAGCTCTAATGACAGTCACCGGCCACTTAGAACAAAGCCCTTTACTCCAAAAAGAGATTTTGGCTTGAAGAGTATGGTTTGTGGGGCGTGTTCGGAAATTATTTCGATTTTACTGCAGAGCAGATTCACAATTTAGTTTTATTGCTTAAGGCTCACAACAACAAGTATTTCTTGGAAATAGGTTAGGTATAGGTACTACAAGAGACACATCAGCATTTGTAGGGCTGGCTTTAATGAGTTTATGTGAGTAGTTTGGGGTGTTGAGTAGAGTTCGGAATTCAAGTTGAACATACTGCACTGAGTGCCCTAACGAATTATGTTTGATAATAAGAGACTGTTGAAAAGTTCTAATAAAATAAATAATTTCATATTCCAATGAAATAATTCCAAAGTGAAGAAATGGTTTTGGGGTTTGGATTTTGAATGCTATCAAAATCTTAAGGCTGAGTACAATGTTTTAGTATTAGCTCTTCATAATATATTTAGTGGATACAGGGTTGCCAACTGTAAATTAATTATGAAAATTTAATAAAACCACACAAAATATCGAAAAAATTAGATTGAATATCCCAAAGATTTCAGGCGAAGATTCAATAACGCCTTTTGTTGCTATTACATATGAACGGTGAAAATCTAATCAAAATCGCTGGACCGTTTTTTATTCTCCTAAAGGTCAAGTATGCAAAGTTTAAGATTTTGCTAGAAGCTGATTTGAAAAAAAAATTTAAAATAGTTGAAGAAATGTTTTCTAAAATATTTCAAAAAAATTTAATTATATTAAAAAAAAAATTCATGAAAATTTCATAAATTTGAATTTTTCACATGCATATATGTAATATTTATCAAACTACCTAGGACTTTTTAAATATAATATTTCGTCAATATCGTGTCAGCCTTCTACGAGAAAGTAGGTTAAAAAAAAAACGGTGCTGTGAGAGGTACCGGTTTTAAACATTTTCCGAATATGTTTTTTACATAATAGGAAAGACAACCTGAAACCTGAAATAAAGGTTCCGCCATCGAACGTTTTTTTTCAACTAGTGTCTATTTCGTGAATGGTAACACTTAGCGCCTGTCTGACAAATTAGTTTCATCCTTCCGCTGAACGAATATGGTTGTGTATTCGCTTGAACAACGCTGGGAAATATTTCGGCATTACATATTTTGAAAATCAAGAAAATGTTGTAGAATGTGTGCGAAAATTATGTACGGATTTTGGAAGAAGAGAAGCACCGTCAGCTCCGTATGTTCGTTATCTTGTGAAAAAAGTGAATGAAATTGGCGTCCTCATCGATAAACCAAAGCGTGAAAAGCCAAAAACAGTGCGTACACCCGAGACAATTGCTGCTGTGGCAGAAAGTTTGCGTGAAGCACCATAAACATCAATTCACCATCGTTCTCAACGATTCCAATACGAATCACTGTTTGATGCAGATTTTGGTCCAGAGGCATTCTTCGAAAATGAGCAAGGAGTGGCCGTTACAGTCAATAGCGATTGTTATCGGGCCATGTTGAACGAATTTTTGTTCACAAAAATTGAAGAGGAGGATATTGGCAACATTTGGTTTCAACAGGACGGCGCTACGTGCAACACAGCCGAAGCTACACTCGATGTTTTGCGCCCTGTTTTTAGAGATCGCATTATAAGCCGCAGAGCTGATGTCGTTTGGCCACCTCGGAGCTGCAATTTGACACCGTTGGACTAATATTTGTGGGATGCCGTACAAGATAAGTGCTACGCCGACAAGCCAGAGACAATTGACGCTTTGAAGGACAATACTTGTGAAGGAACGGGGTTGGGAACGGAAAATTAGAAACTACTGAATAGATTTCAAATATTCTTTCAACATTAGTCGTGCTATATTATCCCCCTTTACCCTTTGTCAGTAACTTAGGCTATATTTTTCATCCCTTTAATCCGACTGGATCAGAAACAGGAACGAGAACGGGAACATTAAAGTTATTTGAACGATCTCGAAAATTCTTGCTACTCTAGGATGTATCACTATCCGTCAGTGACAAAGATTTATATTTCATTCACATATTTCCACTGGAACGGAAGATTCCAACAGGAATGGGTTGGGAACGGAAACTTAGGAACTGCTGGACAGATTTCAAAAATTCTTTCAGCATTAGGATGCCACATAGTCCCACAGTAAGAAAGATTATATTTCATCCCCGAATTCCCACGGAAGAGGAAAAACGAGTACGGGAACCTTAAAACTACAGACCCGAGCAAAGCCGGCCGCCTCTCCTAGTTTCAAATAAAAAAAGAAATTTAAGAAAATATTTAGTATTTTTTTTTTATAGCATTTTCAAAAAAAAAGTTTTTTGGCGGACCTTTTATAATCGAGATCATTGGAGCTTTTTTCGAGAGGAATAAGTATTGTCATAAAGGTTGTTTATCAACAGGTACTGGTATTTCATAACCTGTAGACCCAACTCCAAAACCTCTCTGTAGGCTGCCCTAAAGACCCTAACAGCAAATTTTGAAGAAAATCGGTCTAGCGGTTCAGGCTGTCGATCCATATACAGACAGACAGACAAAATTGTAGGACCCATTGTTTATTATGGATCTAGAGGATCTACTACATATTTTTCTTAAAATAATTCTACTTCCTTCAAAAAAACTTGTTGCACTTTTGGTTTTACGAACAAAATCTAAGCTTAAGCAATAGCGATACTCAAACTTATGAATTTTCAGTCTGAATCCCACCATTTTCCAAAAGCACTCAAGTATTGTTGACATACTCAGCTATCGGCTTCGACTTATGGCTTAAGACTTTCCCATAGGTTTGGCATTGTATATGAATTTTCTGTTAAAGAGAAATTGATATTAATTTTATCTTTCTATTTAGGCATCACTTTTTCAAATTTATAGCTTACTAGCTGAGCCGCCCGGCTTTGCTCGGGTCTGTAGTTTTAAGGTTTCCGTTCTCATTTTTCCTCTTCCGTGGGACTTTGGGGATGAAATATAATCTTTCTTTTTGTGGGGCTATGTGGAATCCTAATACTGAAAGAATTTTTAAAAACTGTCCAGTAGTTCCTTAATTTCCGTTCCCAACCCAATCCTGTTGGAATCTACCGTTCCCGTGGAAATATATAAATAAAATATAAATCTATGTCACTGGGGGATAATGTAACATCCCAGAGTTGAAAGAATTTTTGAAATCGGTCAAGTATCTTTAAGGTTCCCGTTCTAGTTCCCGTTTCTGTTCCTGTGAAATTATATAGGGATGAAATATAATTTAAGTTACTGATGGAGGGAGATAATGTAGCACCCCTAGTGCTGAAAGAATTTTTGAAATCTGTGGAGTAGTTTCTAATTTTCCGTTCCCAACCCCGTTCCCGTGGCACTATGGGGATCAAACCTTGACAGGAACCATCTCTGGACTAAACTATGCCTACCCTGAAAATTTCATAAAAATCCGTTGGGTGGTTTAGGAGTTTACCCCGGACATACATACATACATACATCCTATTTTATATATGTATATAGATATAGATAAAGTTATTTGAGTATTTAAAAAAGAGTTTCCTAAAAAAATTCACTGCTTAAATACGGAATCTACAGATTTTTTTTTTTTTTTGTAAATAGGAAATTCTTTCAAACAGTGGAAAAGCTGGTTACAATTCATAGGGTACTCACATGATAATAATATGCATTATGTCATATCCTTAGAGGAATAAAGAACAAGAGGGAAAACCATTACCTCTCTTGCCTTGCAACCTCCATTTGTTTGCATTGTTGCTTTTGTAACATGAGATCTATCTGTGATACACTTATTCAACTGAATATAAAGTTGGGCCAGTGAATTGATACTAACACCACTTTATTTTCGAATTTGGTTTTGAAATCCGAAAATAGAGTGGTGTTTGTATAGTCAGTTTGTGGACGTATA
Organism: Melanostoma mellinum; assembly: GCA_914767635.1. Lineage (NCBI taxonomy): Eukaryota > Metazoa > Arthropoda > Insecta > Diptera > Syrphidae > Melanostoma > Melanostoma mellinum. Next base: position 5,804,270 of record OU612059.1, read on the forward strand.
CAGTTGTGTGTGTAAGGGTTGCACTCTTGTTCTTTATTCCTCTAAGGTCATATCACACTCTCCTCCTTCCTTCTTCGCCTCCTCATCCGGAAAGAACAATGGATCCTTCGAGATCCGAGTGAGTATACAAGTGTCGTTATTTTATTTTTAATCCTAAATGTGCACTAGGTTGATGTACCCATACCTATAAGTTTCGTCTCCACTTTTACTCGTTGTTCTTATTCGACCTCTATTCTGAATTTCTTCTTCGCTGAATTCACATTGACATGAAGAGTGACAACTCAACCCTTCCTTCACCTTCTCTTTAGTTTGGTTTGTAAGATGAAACTCGAAAAATTCATTTCCTTCTCCGGTATAGAATGTGTTGAGGCGTTGACTAATTGAAAGAGATTGCATTTTAGAGCTGGATGAACATATCCGGAACTATGTATATTATGTTCAGAATCAATTTACGAGAAACGAGTTTTGTACCTGGTTCATTTTCAGGGATAAAGAAAAAGAATGCTTTATTGCGGCGGTTGCGTTCATTTGTTTCTTTTCAAGAACATACTCTTTCCAATTAGTATTTTGTTTGACCTGCTCTTTTATTCATTGCAGCTGAACATCAGCGTGACATTGACATTGATCGTATAGATTCAGGTATAATGTTCCGGGTATAAATTGGTCTGGTTTTCAATTGACTCTGAACGCCTTTTAACAACATAAAGTTTTATTACCCCAGGTGTTCTCAAACTGAAATGAACATACAGCTAAATTTTTTTCTCAGAAGTGTTTTTTAGATTATGAAATTAGAAAAACTGCGAGCATTTATTTCAGCTATCACAAAGCACAAACCCTAACCTCTAATGCAAAGGCCTCTTGTACATTTTCTAGAATCTGTAAGAAGGTAAGTGGTTTTCGATGTTAGGACGACCATTCAATCATTTTCGTCCCTAGAGAATCATGCGCAGCCCATTACAGTTTGGGTGTTTGGAGTCATTCATAAGGTGCATTGAGAGTTCAGTTCATCATTTGCTTCAACGAAGTCCACTTCCAGACGAGACTGAAAAACATAATACTTGGACCAGATGTTTCCAAGAAGATAAACAGGATAGTTTGCACAATCCAACGACGGGGAGGCCAGATCAGATCAGGAAAAGGCGGAGGCATTCGCTAAACATTTCGAAGGCAACTTCGTTCCCACACCAACGGATGACCCTGATTTTCTGGACATCCATGCAACGGACCCTGAAGTCCAACACCGATGCAGCAATATTCAGCAACAACAACCCGTCGAGTGACCCCATCAAGTGCACAAACCTTACCTCTACGGAAGAAACTGCAGAAATAATACACAGCTCCAAGTCCAAGAAATCAGCAGGCCCAGACGATCTCTCAAATTAACGTCCTGAAGAAGCCTGAAAAAAACAGTGATGATCTTTCTGGCTATCTGGCGATCCCGAAGAAAGGCGATCTGAACCTCATCGGCAATTTCAGGCCCATCTCCCTACTCAACAATCTAAGTAATATCATCCCAAATATGCAGTTCGGCTTCCGGGAAAAGCATTCAAACCTGCATCCGCTGATGAAACTACACAAAGCCGTCACCGAAGACCTTAAAAACCATCGTGTCACCGTCGCATGCTTTTTGGATGTCGAAAGAGCATTTGACAGCGTTTGGATTGAAGCACTCATCCATAAGCAAAAGCTTTTCAGCTCTATAAATAAAAACAATTTTTTCCTTTCTCTCCCACAGCATCTTTTTCGTCCAAATTGGAAGCGCAAAGTCCGCCACCAAAAACATCAGAGTCGCTCAGGGATCAAAACTAGGACCATTCCTCTTCAACATCATGACGTCGGACCAACCTACCCCAAGGGACTGCGAAAACCTGCTTTACGCCGATGACTCTCTGACATATGGCACATCTATATCACCAACCATAGCTGCCCGGAGAGTGGAAACTCGTATCCACAAACTATATATTCTTATTATAGTAAGTGAGGCATCCGGATCAACTCAGCTAAGTCAGAGCTCGTCTGCTTCAGAAGGCCCGTAAGAAAAGGCTGTTGTACTGCTGGTAACTGCAGAGCCACATCCATTACTCTACCTGATGGAACCAGATTGGCTGCCAAAAAGAAACGCGAAGTATCTATAGGTATAAATTTTAACGAGGTGCTTAGATTCAACCCGCACTCACACACTGTACTTAAGAAGGTCAACTTCGCTTTCGGGGAGAACGACAGGACTAAGTCAGCCAGCAAAATTACTGATGTACAAACAGCTGCTGAGACCTGTCATCAACAACGAAAGCTCAGTTTGGTTCACCATCTCGAAGACCGCGATAAAGGAGCTCCTAATTTTCGAAAGGAAGATTCTGAAACTCTGCACCGGCCTCAATTTCAACCACCAGCGTCAGAGACATTACAGTTACCAGCATCTGTACGAGACAGCCAAGATGACGCCCTTGAACCAATACGCATTATCAACTGTATTAAAAACGGCTGCAAATATCAGCAACCACCTTTATCCCAGGGTCAGCATACTTCCGCGGCTAATGCCACAGTCCAATAAAGCACCCCCTTTTATAATAAGATCAACTACCTAGCGCAATATTGTTGCAGAAAGTGGTTGGCCTTATTTTCTTAAATAATACATAGAAGAGTAAGTCCAAAAGCATTGATGCTATAAATAGATTCGCGCCGCAACGTATCTAATCACATTTGTCTCTTATCCATTTATCCTCAAAGACATTGTATTAAGGGTAATTTTTCCAGCTGAAGAAATCCTGCAGTTTTGTTCAAGTTTACTAAATGTATGTACAAATTCACATACTTATCCAACCAGTCAAATCGAATGTCTTTTAAGTAAAAGTTCATTTAATGCTGCCCATGGCTAGAGTAGCGATGGATTTATCTGAACTACGCGCTTCGATGCAGTTCAATATTTCAATTCTATTAGCTGCCGAGTACGGCAATGCTCTGACCAAGCAAGTAGAAATAATTTGAATTGACAGAAGTTCATTGCTGTAGCTAGTTATTCGAATTTTGATTTTTTCTTATGAAATTCAATGAATACGTAATCGGTTTATTTGACAAACATCTTCCTCGTGGTGCATATTACGCTCTCCTTTTTTGATAGGATATTTCCCCCTTGCTTTCCGCTCTTCAGATATCTTCTTTGAACGTGACTATACCGGTTGAGATGGTGGTGTTTTTGACGTGTATTTTGAAATTGATAGAGCTCTATCTACACCAGCGCCCACGGTAATATGCAGCTTCTTTATCTCACCTCCATAATTTTTGAACACGGTTTAGCTCGCTGTTGGTGCATTAATTTGTTCACTGATATTTCTCACTATATTCCAAAAAATTTAATTTATATTCATATAAGTTACTAACCATGCTTCTTGGAATAGTGACTTTTAGCAGAATTTTTTGGTTTTTTGCATTAAAATAATCTAATATTATATTATTTTATTTAAGTTCATTTTTGCGCACGACGTTCTTACTTTTTCCATCTTTTGCCAAATAAAAAGGTTTTGCGGGTTTGATACATGTGAGCGTGCCACATAGTGTTGCCATGAGATATTTTTTCTAAACGGAAACCTGCAACTTTAAGCGTCAGAGCTTTATTGATACTAATATCAAATTCTGGCTTCAGAGAAAACTGCACTCTTTTTAATTGAAATGAAAAATCAGTGGGAATTAAAGGAATACGGGGACGGGGAATCAAATTTTTTTCTCCTTTTGTTATTGCAGTCATTATTAAAACTTTAATGGTGGCGCATCCCTGATGAGTACAATTCTAGATATCTCATTGTTGGCACTGGAACACCAACTTGCAGCCTCAACTCACTGGAAGGTACTCCTGAGGAATTGAGGTATTGAGAAACTTTATAGGTCGTACCCAGTCACTTGCTCAGTGTCCATAATATTGTCTACTGATAGACATTCGATAACATCCCCCACCACGTCTGACATAATTTATAAATTAGTATATATGGTTAACTATCTCATTAGTCGGCGGGCGCTGAAATCGACCTTCACACAGGCATTCCCGGTTGCCAATATTTATTTGAAGACATTTCTTCTTAGGTCAACTGTGTTATCGACAACTTGACAGGAATTACCTCACGATGAAAGAGTTATGGAAATCGGTCCAGAAGTTTCCAGATTCCCGTTTACAATGCCGTTCCCATAGGAATATGGGGATAACATATATGGCCCATGCCCTTCCTCACGTTCTAGACTATCTCTGAACAAAATTTCATTCAAATCGGTTCAGTAGTTTGGGCAGAAGATGGTAACATAGAAAGATGAACAGACAGAGCTACTTTTGCATCTATAATATCAATAAGAACTCCCCTTACCGTAGGAATATGGAGATGAATTAAAATGTATGTCACTCGGGGATAGTGTAGTATTCTAACGTTGCGTTGGAAGAATTTTTGAAATCAATGCTGTAGTTTCTAAGTTCCCGTTTACGTTGCCCTTCCCGTGAGAATGTAGGGATTAAATATGCATAGCCTATATATTTCTTGGTTTTTCAATAAGAGCGATACAAAAGTTTTTTTTTTAAATAAAACAAAACGGTCCAAATCTATAAAATTCTTTATTCCTGTGAAAGTGTGTTTGATGCCATTATGTATGAAACTTGATTTCTTTTGCATAGCCACCACGGGCACGCTTGCAGAAGTCCAGACGCTGAACCAAATTTTCGACGGTTTTCAAGCGTAAGTAGGTCGATACTTCTGCAATTTCAAGTTCGATATTCGTGTATGAAGTTCATCAATCGTCACTGGCTTGTTGGCATAGACCAAAGACCTGACGTAGCCCTACAAGAAATAATCTAACGGCGCGGCGTCAGATCACACGACCGAGGCAGCCAAGCGACTGGACCATTTCTTGAGATAACACGTTCTCCAAACTTTGTTTCCAATAAATTGATTGTGACATTCGCTGTGTGGGTTGTGGCGCCGGCCGTCCTGTTGAGTCCACATGTCCTCCAAGTCCATATCATCCAATTGGGACTAAAAATATTTGCTTATCTTTGAACGGTACCGATCCCCATTCACAGTAACGTGCCGGTCTTTATCATCACGGAAGAAATAGGGTTCAATGTAATATTTTCGGAATGCAATGATGACTCATTGAGTACGTGTGGATTGCTCCTTGACCAATACCGCATATTTTTTTTTATTGACGAAGCCATTCAGCCAGAAATGAGCCTCATCGCTGAAGATGATTTTTCGATGAAAATCCGAATCATTTTCATTTTTTTGCTCAGCCCAATTCACGAACATACATACGACGCTTCTGGTGGTCAAGCGGCTTCTGTTCTTGAGTCAATTTAATCAAGATCATTTCCGCAAAATTCGCCGCAACGACGCGACGTCACAGAGATGCCCAACGCTTGAGACCGACGTGTGGGGGACACATTTAGGCTTTCTGCTACTGAAGCCTCAGTGGCAGCAATATTCTCGACACTACGGGCACTTCTTTGTCTCACTGGCACGAGAACAGTTTTTACTGTGGCTGTGGACTCAAATTTTTCACTAGACGCTCAATTGTTGATCTGCTAGGACGATTATGACGACCATAAATTGGACGTAGTGCTCTTAACGTTCAGGCCACTGACTCCGAATCGCGGTAGTAAATTTTAATAATTTCGACTCGTTGTTGGCTCGTATATCTCTCCATCCGGAAATGGCAAACCTACTGAAAGGAAATGTCAAAAGAGCTTCTACAAAAGTAGCGTTCCTGTTGAAAAACCCATGTTGATGTCCTTCCTCAGGTTCTAGACAAACCCTGTACGAAATTTTATTTGAATCGGTTCAGTAGTTTGGATGGGAGACGGTTAAATAGAAAGTCGGACAGACAGGGTTATATTCCCATTTAATTCTATTATAGAAAGGATGAAAGACAATTCCCAACCAAAATTTACTGTGCAACCCAGTTAGACTTGCAAGTGAGATGTACCTTCTCCTTCAATTTGCTTATAGAATAAATCACTTTATTGAATGAAACACTTGAAAGAAATTGTTCATTAACGTAGGACTTTCCAATTCCTCGCGAAAGGCGATACAGGCGAACATACTAACCATCACGCCACGGGTACCACAATTTCTAATTTAACTATGTTTATTCGCTTTCTCTCTGAGCTTTAAGAATACGATTATTGTTTTGACATTTTTGAAATTGAATTTTATTGTTATATGTACAAATGTGCAGCTTGCCAATCAAGAAGATGGAATCTCTTTCACAACAAAATACTCACTGTCATTTGCTTTTACGTCTGAACTTTGTTTCATTCCCATGAGGAAATTTTTCTTGTATCTTCTACGCAATAGTCTTATTGGGAATTATTCCAATAGACAAATAAAAGAAATAAATAACAAGGTCCTGGCCGCAAGGAATATCAATTCAATAAACACAAATTCCCTGAGATAGATTTGCGGTAACTCAATAACTGCAGAAGTATATGTAGTCTTGAGCTCCCAACAATTTTTTTCTTAAATTGATAGATTCGCTTATTATTGATGTCATTTTTATCACACAGAGAGCACATGTGCCAGAAAAATCATCACGCAAAGCCTGAGATGTGTTTTACCGCTTTATCCTACATGACTTTATTTTATTACCATGGTTTTTAAATTGTTCACAACTCTCTTCCAATACATTCTATCCCAACCACCAGCAAATGTGTGATTGAATATTTGATTGAGAGATATGATTTTTTATATCCATTTTCATTAATGAATTTGGTTATTGACTTTACCAATATAAAAAAAATAGGCAGTAACTGGCAGAGAGGAAATCGATTTAATTGAGTTGAAAGTCTGAAATAAAATAACTGATTTATTGGGAAAATACCATCATGTGGTTTTGGTTTTGATTTTTGTACAATCTGACTGAGTTGTAGGTCTTCCGAACAATTTTTATACGATTACGTTAAATAAACACGTTGCGAGGGTTGGAAAATGGAAAAGATTGAAAGTTTTTGGTGTGGAAAACATAGAGTTTGTGATTTATGATTGCTTGGATCAACCTCAAAGCAAAACATTTGTTTTCACTATCCGAACTCATGTGTGTGTTGTTTGTATTGTTTTTGGAATGATTGACTGTTCGATAACACGTTTCAATTAATCAACAAATGGTGTGGAATTTGAACCACTACCTTAACACGCTTTCTCGTAAGTAGAGCATTGTACACTGTACAATCAAACGAGTTATGGCATTTGTAAGGTTGTACAAATGCCATGATTCGTTAAACTGAACACTGCTCTTCCTAGCAAAGTTCTTAACAAATTAATAAAACTCATTCAAAATGTTTCATTCAATCTATAATCGTTATGATTTATTGTGAACCTTGAAAGAAATCACTGATCGTACACAATTTTTTTTTTAAGTGAGATTTCTTTGAAAGAAAGCACGTGTACGACAAACACAATTTTTACCTACGAATTAGGTCAATAAGGCCCGTTTGCTGATTCGAATCCTAAATCCTGTAAACAGCTAGGAAGTAGGTACATAAATTTATTTATGTTGCACGTGAAAATTTATGTGGAACCTCGCAAGGTAACAAATTTAAAATACAACTGAGTTCTATTTGAACTATGCAATATGTCAAAAACTCACATTCAAATTAAAAATAGGAATTTTTTTTTGGTTGTGTATTTTTGTTTATTATGAACCCAAAAATTGTCCATGGGTTGGAGAACGAGTTTGACGTTGACAATGAAATTAAGAATTGGGGCGAAAATGTAACTTATAGTAAAAATAGACAGCTTAAGAGTGTTTATTACGTACCTACTTAATTTGATTTTAGATTGACGATATCTTAGCCAAGCTATTGAAAACAGCTGGAGCAAATATAATCCATCTATACTTAACCCATTTCCGGCTAGCGTTGCGAAAACGCAACGTCATGCCTGAGAGCGTCTCCAGCTTAAAGGATCCTTTATTTTAATGAACTAACAAATGATTTTGAAAGCTTATTAAAATATCTAATCGACCTGTTTTTGGATTTTTTTCAAAAACTTAATTTTGTAGTCTTTTGAACACCGTCAAAAACTGTAATTTCGGAAATTTTGAGGTAGCCTTTGTTGAGGAACTAAAAAAGTGTACCAACATCTTATTATTTTAAATTTTTTTTTTCACAAACTGTTAGGGAAAGATTCAAATTATATTTCAATATTTCAATTTGATGCAAATCATACGGGTTACCTGATTGATAGGTGAGGTAGAAATCCTACGTTGCGTTTTCGCAACACCCGCCAAAAGTAGTAGCATTTACCAAAAGAAAAAAAACAAAAATTCCGTTGGGTTTCCTCTGCATATAAAATTTGGTTCCTTCGAAATAATGTGCACTTTATAAAAAAAAAATTTTTACTAAAAAAGAACCGAAAATTCATTCCACAGCAATTTTGGAAAAACCACGGTAAAGGGTTAGAAATTCTTTGAAATAATTGGACTGTACACAATAGTTATAAAAAACCTAATAGCCCAGATAATTTATTTTTTCAACAGAAAATTTATATTTATTTTTCCTGGAAAAAAATGAAACCAATAATTCGTGAATGAGTGGTGTATTGTAAAACCACAAGCGAATATAAATATTTGGCAATTGATTTATTTTTTACAGTCATCAGCATCTACAACAAATGCACGGCAACAGCATCAGACATCAGAGACGATCTCCATACCTCGAACAGGATATGCAGAAGCACCTATGAACTTATTGGAGGAGACTTTAACGCTAGACACCAAAGATGGATGGATACACAAGACAACAGTGACGGGAATGCAATTGTCAATTAGCTGGACGAAAATATAGAACATCACTCTCTGGTAGTAGTGTCCCAACCCAAACCCACCTTCCCAATTACACCATAGACGCATGAATTTTTCCTCGCAACATCCAATCCTATATTTATCCTTCCGGAGCTCCGAAACTTCGTCTGCACGACAATAACCAGCGATTGGGATCACGAGGCCGTCCTTCTTTCAATCAACCTCCGGCACCAGATAATCTCTGTGAAGCAACCAGAGGTGGGCTTCGTCAACTACAAAAAGCTAAACAGTGCTACCCAACTAACACACACTACCGTCAACCAACACAAATTTCCGGAATGAGGAAATTGATACAGCAATTGACAATCTGGAAACTGTAATTGAATCTTCGCCTGAGATGAATAGGCAGCCAAGAACTTCCCGGGACAAATACGAGCACCTGCCCGACTACTTACAGAAGCTCTACCACCACAGGCAACACTTGAGCAAGCTGCTACAACGTATTCAGCTACGGGAACAAAACACCATCAACAGCAACTACCAGGCGGTCTCCAGCGAGCTCATATGCGTAAACATCATGTTCAAGAACGCAGTGAACTATCACAACGACATTCTTCTCCAAAACAGGCTCCAGCCCATGGCGAAGCTTCAACCAACGCAAATAGAGCCAAAGGATTTGCGGACTTCTTTGATGAATACTTCAAACCAAATCCACCCTTGGACCCTGCATTTTTGGAAGAAGTCAACTCCTCAATTCAACTCGCACAAGCCCCCCAACAGACCATCCAATTCAGCGATGAAAATCCGTCCAACGATCCAGCAGACAACCTTGAGCACTCCTGAAGAAATTCAACATTGCCAAAACATTTTCTGACAAGATCTTATAAAAATTGTTTTGAGAAAATAAAAAAAAAAAAAAAAAATCAGCGTTTATATGTTTAAGCAACTGCAAAAAATTGCATTTTTATATTTTTACTTAAGACTTTTGAAATATTTCACTTATTTTTTTAATGTGTAGTTGGCAACCTTGTTCCATACATATATTAATTAAGAGTCTATACTCAAATCACTTTCTCAGCACACAATCGCAGTTTCGTGCGACTCAGTCGTGCCCATTTTTTTTTTAATGTGACAATTCCTTAGAATCTTTGAATTCAATGAAACGAAAATGCGTCACGATAAAGAAAAATACACAAAAAAGTATAAAATTAAGTTGACGAGATAATGAGGTAGAATGCACTGCACATCATTTTTTATTCTCGGTCTCCTCATTGTGCGATACTTCGTAGTGTCTCATAGTCTGCATTCTTAATTTTTCTAATTTTCCAAATATTCGTCTCAAATTCTGAAAAGCTGTTTTACTGCCGCCGTATGTAAATTGCAGACACACATTTTTTGTCTCTTTCTTATCAACTTTTTTAGAACAGATTTCCGGTGAAAAGAGATTCATGAGTTTGCTTTTGTTATGATTGTGTTTCTAATTGAGCTGAGTGGAGGTTTTGAAAAGTGCCACTTTCAACACAACAAGAAGGTCGAGGAGGTCCTCGTCTCCAAAAGAGGGGGGATATGTAACGAAAATCAGTTCACCGGGAAACCAATAAACAGAGTTCGTGCAAGGTAAAAGGAGTAAGTTTTAATTAGAACAACCATTATATTGCTTACGTATTGTGCCTCCTGGGGCAGAGACTAATACCTTCTGATCCCTCAGAGCTATTGCCCGTGATCTACTTACCGGGGTCTTCGGACGCTCTTGTTTCTACCTTCCGGGGCCCCAGAGCTATTGCCCGTGATCTACCTGCCGGGGTCTTCGGACGCTCGAGTTTCTACCTACCGGGGTCTTCGGACACTCGTGTTTCTACCAACCGGGCTTTTCGGACGCTCGTGTTTCTATCTACCGGGGTCTTCGGACGCTCGTGTTTCTACATACCGGGGTCTTCGGACGCTCGTGTTTCTACCTACCGGTGTCTTCGGACGCTCATGTTTTTTATCTACCGAGGTCCTCGGACGCTCGTGCTTCTACCTACCGGGGTCTTCGGACGCTCGTGTTTCTACCTACCGGGGTCTTCGGACTCTCGAGTTTCTACCTACGGGGGTCTTCGAACGCTCCTGTTTCTACCTGCTATAGTCTTCAGACGCCTACGCACCTCGACTTACTTTCGGCTACCTATAGGGTAAAAGGCCACAAGGGATTGTGTCGCTGGAGTAGTAACCCGATATCTAAGTTGGTAATTATTAATAACTTCTCTCCCATAGCCACTACGAGACTAAGAAGAGTACCCAGACTAAGGCAGCTAACCTACCAAGAGTCCTAGAAGTCGCGAGGTTTACAGACTTGGTACGGTAGCTGATAAACCGAAATTATCGCAGCAAACGATACCCGAAATATATTACTTTTGTTTGTTAATTATAAATTCAAATAGAGAAAGTTCTAATAAAAGAGTATTTCTGACCTTGTGAAGTTTTGGTGCTTTTATTCACTAAACCCTGGCCCGCCGCGCCGTGAGTATTACCCCGGTTGGGAAAAGAATAACACGTCACAAGTTTGTTGTAGACCTTCTGCAATTCATGTGTGAGTTATTTGTCTTATTGCGCTGTAATATGCTTCTTTGAGTTACTGTGCCAACACAAAAAAAATTATTTGAACGGAAGTCGATTTTCGTTCAGAAGTAGCTAAAATAAACTTTACTTTAAAAACAGCAAGCCAGCTTCTTTTGAACGCATATACGTTCATATACATTGTCTCTGTAGATCTAAATTCCACTTCTTTTAAATTTCAATAGCATGTTTGTTTAAGTAAACTCGACATAAAATGAAGGCAGGAAGATTTTCTATGGCAGTTCCTCAAGAATCCAGAGTGTAAATTTTCTTTGTTGGCTACAGGATGAGACATTGAAAAAATTTATTGCCAGTATATGCCTGTGTTCATCTTCATACTTGTTTGTTTTTGCATTGTAAGGTTCTTGTGGTGGGGCTACAGCATGAAAAGGAGAAAGCATTGCTTTTACACTTCCGTTTGTTGTTGTGGCTTAAGAATATAATGAGTTTCTTTCAAGGCTTAAGGTGTGTTTATGAAGGGATAAAATTGAAACGAAATTTCGATTGGGTACTTTTAAAGTGAACTGAGATTTGAAAAATATTTGCTTAAGGATTTCAGTAACGTAGCGAGACCAGAGGCATTCAATGTTTTGGTTGGACGATTTTTTGGAAAAACTTTTAATCAATCTAAGCTATAAAAGTTTAATAGTCTTTAAAAGAGCTACGGAATATGGAATGTAGTCTGTATTTAACACAGAAACAGAAACAAAAGGCATTTGGTGAGTTTTTAGTGGTAGATGTTGCCATATAAAGAAACCTCACCAAAAACCAGCAACAAACACATACAAAATGGTGTGGAGCAGCCAGCAGCTGCTAAGCAACATTTATGGTATTAGTCTCACAAACGTTTATCAAAGCTGAGAGTGTATAAGACCCTATTTATTGTGTGATGTAATTTTATGTTTCTTATAAATCCTTTTAAACTCAGCTTCCTTCCATAGTCGGGCTGGACGACGCCGACGATGAGTTTTTATAACAGTGAGTGTACACGACGGTCAGATGGTCTTCATGGTTTGAATCGATGTCCAAAACCAAATAAGAGTAATCGAACTTCACATGCATTTTGCCATTTAAAGCACAAAATGTGATAAAAATTTAAAAAAGAGTTATTCTATTGTTCTATACACATTCTTTGGAAATTTTGTGTGTCAATAAGATAAATTTAATCAAATTACAAAAAAAAAAAAAACGACTTTCATGAAAAAAATAACCTCAAAAAATCATTATTCCTCTAACTTTGTACAAAGAACTTCTACCACAACTCAAAAACAAAAAGATATTTTGTCGGACTTTATGAAGAAGTTCCCATCGATGGCTACGAATTATCCAGCAAGCACTTCCTCAGGCAGGAACATTTCGAACAAACACTGGGAAGAATTGACGGAATTGCTCAACACAAATGGACCCCAATCAAGACTTTGAAAGCGTCGAAAAAAGTAAATAAATACTTTTTGTACCTTGAACGACTTTTAATATAGCAGTTGGCAGATTATAAACATCGCACAATGTTTAAGCTCCGAAAAACTAACTTTTCTTAAACAAAACGGGTGGGGGACCATTTGAAGATAAAAAACTTTCTGCCATTGAGGAAGCTGCGATAGAACTAGGCAAACTTGAAGCCGCAAAAAAAGAAGCAAAAACGCAATATATTCACGTAACATATTAAAGTTCACGGATAAAATGTATATTAGGTTTGTGCGTTGAAGCCCTAGGGTCACCCTGAGATCGCCACAAAGTGTTTTGTGTGGGAAACCTAAAGTCGCCCTGAATGTCAAATTGAGTGTTTTTTGAGCTTATGGTTGACCTAGATTTTCCCTCAACTCACCTTAGGTTTTTGCTGTGGCGAGTTGAAGCCTGTCAAGTGGCATGTATTTTTTTTTATAACAGGGATGTGCGGTGATTTGTGGTTTAGCGTTTTTTAAAGACTGGGAAACACAGGTTATTTTGAGGACTCATAGAGTTGTCAAGAAAACCTGGGTAAACCCTGGAGAAAGTTCAACGAACGGACCTATTAATAAAACTTTTGTTATTCCAAACCGCACACGAAGACAAAACGTCAAGTAATAAGCTGTCGAAAGCATTCGTTCTTCAGGTTACATGAAGCAAATTGTTCGCACACACGAAAACATTTGTTCGCTTTTTACATACAGAATGTAACCCCTTGACGTTTGAAAGCAGCGGAGATTGCAAGTAAATAAATTGAAATAGACTTGGCCTATTCCGAGCCTGTCGCTCGTTTACCTAGGATCCGCTGGAGACACGGAAAACAACATCAGTGCGGAGATCAAATAACTCTTGCCAACCGTTGCTTCTTTGGGTTAAGAAGGCAATCGAGAAACAAAACCCTCTCCAGAAAAACCAAGGTAACCTTATATAAGACCTTAATCATCCCAGTTCTGCTTTACGGCGCGGAAGCATGGACCTTATCGAAAGCGGATGAGGAAACCCTTGGTCGTTTCGAAAGAAAAATACTTCGAATGATCTTTGGTCCCGTATGCAAAAACAATGTGTGGAGAAGAAAATACAACAACGAGCTATACCGCAACATGGGCATGGTCAGAAGAGTACGCATTGCGAGGCTACGATGAATGGTTGAGCCATGTAGAGTGGATGGACCCAAAGCTCTAACTCGACGGGTTTTCGAAAGCACATTGCAGTGAAATCGTGGAAGAGGAAAAACGTCGTCTTATGGGGCGCAACCAAGTGGAAGAAGACCTCAACCGACTTAGTGTAAAACTGGAGAGAGCTCGCCCGAAATCGAAATTGTTGGCGTATGATGATGGTTGATGTTCAGGTTCACCCCGAACTGTAATGCCCACCCAAGAAAGATGTTAATGAGGCAGTTGGCAACTCTATTTAAAATTATGCACAGAGTGAGTTCCAAGGACTTCTGGATGTTCCCATGTTCCCTTATTTTCGAGGTTTTTTTATCTGCTGATTTGGTTTTATTTCCTCTGATATTAGAAGTTGTTACTGAAAAACTGAGTTGAACGAAAGGTGACACGTAGTGAAGTGAAATTTGATACACAAGTAGGACAGGGCGTTTCCATATCTTAGTTTGTATGTTCAGAGGTGTCTATTGAACATACACACTCAGATATGGAAACGCATACCCTTTCATTTCCCAGATTTCATTTTCAAGATCTCTGCCCTACTTGTATATCGCGATTTGGTGACAAGCAACCGGGTACTACGTTCAGCTTGTTTGTCGACAATATGTGTGTCAACGGATCAAAGTCAAAGGATCGTGTTGGTTCGTTTAACAAGGCATTTTGAGTAATTTGAGTAGAAAAAGTCAAGTAGGCACGTGTTGGATCGTTTAACACCTCGTTTTGAGCAATTCGAGTGGAAAAAAGGTCGTGTAGGATCGTGTTGGTTCGTTTAACACCTCGTTATGAGCAATCTAAATGGAAAAAAGGTCGTGTAGGATCAAGTTGGTGCCGAATTTTGAGTAATTTGAGTGAAAAATTGTATCATGGGCCATATGGCTGGCGTTGGTTCCTTTAACACCGGCATTTCCAGACTTCGCCCGAGTCTTAGGTGATAGTAATCATAGAAATTAAAAGTAAGAATGACTTTATTTTTCAATCACACGAAAATCATTCCGTAAGGAAGTATTCAGGACCCAATACTTGGTAAGTAAATAGTTTCCAACTCTACTTCGTTGTAAATTTAGTGTCCAACGCTACCTTGTGGTGAATTTAGTGGCTTCTTCTACCTCAAAGCAACCATTAACTCTCCCTCCTTAGTATCATTCCAGAACTCACCTTACCAAGAGAGAAGTACCAAGAACCCAGCGTTACTCCAAATCCAAATCCGACCCCGAGAACTAGAAGCACACAAGACACAACCCAGGACGGGAAACTTTCATCCGATTGACCCGAAGGCCAATCCAAGAACCTGGTTGTGAATCCCGGACTATCCAACATCCCAGCCAAACCCCAAGTGAAACTTCCCTCATCCGAAGACTTCACTGGAACCTACCAATACGTACTAATACTTTGAAAAATAGAATCCTGAATTCAATTTATAAAATATATTGGTAAACGAACACTATTTTGAATATCAGAAATAAACTTGCTTCAATAATCTAAAGTTTTGCTGCTTCTTTAGAAGATTCTGGACCCGCTGAGCCTACCTCAGCCTTTGATAAAAAGTTTCCTCACAACATCTTCGAATTCGGACGAACTCTGGCAAGACCATGAGATTGCTAACTCAAATGACTGTAATGAGCTCACTTTAGATTGACGATTGACCAATAAAAAACCTTTTCTTATCATAAAAACCGAGTGGTTTGATAGCCAACACGAGATTTCTTGCAAACGAGAAGGAGAAGTTTTAATACTCGTATCTTCAAGCCATTTACCTTCCATTTTCTTAATTCTTTGAAGATCCTTTCTATCTTGCGCTCAATTCAAAGATACCCCCGACATCCCGTCCATCTACAATATTTCCATTCCAATTCCTAAGCTCTTAAATAAATTGAATGTGGAAGCCTTTAGTCACCTCACTCCCAGAATTATAAATATGGTTTTAATAAATTTTATTTGTCTCGTCTCTGATGTTTAATAATGAAAGTTTACCCTGGAGTCATGTCAGAGGCTTTCTGCTTCTACCTTCTGTCAGCTACAGCCACATTGGAATGGCATACCTCAAAGTGGTTGAGAAACCATTGCAGCACCTGTCAAAACATGGAGCTTCTACGTCTGATTGTAATTGAATCACTTTACATTTGCGCCACGCATATTCTCTTTGCATCACATAGTTGAAGTAAAAGGCTCACATAGACTTAATCAATCAAATGTGGCTTGTACAGGAAGTTCAAAAGGAAACAAAATATCTCTGGAAATGGAGATTATTTTTATCTGTCACATTCAGCGCCATAGTGTCTGTTCATTATAATACCACATCAATCTTTGTCATTACTCAATTTCGAAGTTTAGCGGCTGTGGCGTTGCGGTGGTTGTAATAAGCCTCGAAGCATATAATTACTCATCAACGTAAGAATGTTTACAAATTCAGTTCTACACCAGCTCCATCAAAAAGGAAATGAATGCTGGAGCAAATGAAAAATGATAAATCAATTCATTGATCAACATTTTGTAATGAATATGATTAAAATAACATGAGCTGATTTCTTACGCAAATGTAATTTTTGGTTAATTAGATTTTAATAAGACCTAATGGATGCATTTCAACAAATTATTAGACATCATCCGTGAACTGAAAACGACCATAATAAGATTGTGTTTCAGGTTTCGTTTTATTTCTGGATATTCTTCAAGTGAAGAGTGAAATGAGAAAGAACAGTAGGAGGATTTTACAACCAATAAAAAATCTCAAGTTCACTGAAAGACAGGGAAATAAAGTTCATGAGACTATCAGAAATCGTTAATACCTTTTTATCATATTGAATTACCCTCATTTAACCACAACTTGATTGGATGAGAGATTCTTAGCTGAACATAATTAATTTCATTCTTTTAAAAAATTTAGATTCGAACAAAAAGCAGTACTTAGAAACTTCGTCGTACTTTCTCATTCAAGTTATTTTTACCCTTAAACTTTGGAAACTAGAACTTCAGTTTTGGTAAATCGAGTGGGAAGTCTGGTTAGAGCTCGTGAATTATTAAACTTTTCTGTGGAGAGCATCACTCAAAATGGCGTCTCATTTTGAAGTGAAAATATTTTTTCCATCATGAAATAAACTCTTTTCTTTTCAAAAACTTTAACGACGCAATTTCTAGTCAATTGTGCATGGCATGGAAAATATTTGCCCATGAAATGATTAGGTTTTTATTGTTTGTGCTAACAGAATGACATTTTTTTGATTTAGGTTCATGTCATCTCTTTTGCTTGAACCTCCCAAGGGGACATGAAACACAAATATATTCGAACATGTATTTAGATATACATAGTTAAGTCTATTGTTGGCAAACGGTCGGTTTTTTCTTTTTTGAATCAACTTTTATTCTGCTGTGCTTTGCTAAAATAGAAAACCCAAAAGTGTTTTAGGATAAACATGATTTCGTGAGCTTACCTCTGTATACACAAATAGATTCCATTGTTTCGATTATAATATCGATTGTGGGGTGCAGAAGAATGGGGCCATGGTTTAAATTCCTTTGATGAGGACAGCAGCCATGTTAAAGGTTGTGTCATGAATAAGCTGCTTTATGATAAGCTGGGAATTTCATCAGTACCAATATTAAATTCCTGTAGTGTTGAGTGTAAACACATTGTGGGCTCGAATATCAAACCAGATTTGTGCCAGGGGGCTTTGAAGGAATTAACAGATCATCGAATGTGGTTTTGGTCAGTGGCACTTCTCTTGAAATTGCTTTTGAATGGTAAGTATCCCTCTGTTACTGTGTCGCCTCTCAAATCTACTTAATATTACCAGGCTTATATGTGTCGGTTTTGAAGTGTGTGGTAGATTCAATTTGGTATTTTTGGTTAGTGTGTTCCACAAAACGTAGATCTATACATTTTAGTTCAGATTCAGAAGTGTGTCTAATTTCAATGGGTTATCAAGGAATGTAACCGTAGTTGGTCAAAATAAGCTGACCGTTTAAATTTAAACACTTAACGTGATTTCTAACAAAGTGTTCTGATAACCACAGAATATTTGGTCCTAAACCCAAATTATATGAAGAGATACTTATCCGATTATTGTGTGGTATAGTGGTGGACCACTGGTCAAGAACTTTTAGAAGTTAAACTTTTACTTCAACGTTTACTGAAATAAATACGTACATATCAAAATTAAATTAAGACCTCGAGGGTATTGGACAGTGTTACAGAGAGAATCGTCTGAAACTAAATTTGGATAAATGTCAGGTTATTGTTTAGTTTAGTTTAGTTTATTTTATTCATCAAACAAAGTCACAATACTTTAGTGATTACTAGATACATAATACATTTTAAACATAACCACCAACAAAGTTATTTAAAATTAATAATAATTTTGATTTAAATAGATATCTACTCAGATTAAAATCAATAATATTGCAAACAGAATTCGCTTCTCTTAGACATCATGATAATGGTTCATTGGCAGCATATACAGTTCTGTGGAAATGTATTTTAAAAAACACAGGGTTTTTAAGCATTCTCACAGGAACATTGAAGTTAATTAAAGCTTAAATTTGAGTGTTGCAGTACTCCAAATTAGACCTTACAAAGGCAAAATATAGACATTTTAAGTCTGTAGATCGGAAAACTCTTTGGAGTTACGCAAAATAAAACCTAACATTGAACTAAAATATCTATGTGTCGTACAAAGTTCAGCTTCTCGTCAAAAATTACACCAAGATCTTTCTTAAAATGTATCACAGACAGTTCTTTCTGATCAATTTTATAATTAAAATTTACTTGCGATCGTTTTCGACAAAATGTTAAACTTTGACATTTAGAAATGTTAAGACTAAGAGAGTTTGTTGTACACCACCTTGACAACTTATCAAGATCTTTTTGTAAGAGCAGGGAATCAATTTCAGATTTTATGCAACGAAAAACTTTCAAATCGTCCGCATTCATTAAGCACCCTGAATTTAAAAATATTTCAGGAATGTCGTTGACAAAAAGCAAAAAAAGAAGGGGGCCGAGGTGGCTTCCTTGTGGAACACCCGAAGTAACATATACCGGTGTAAAAAGAACATTGCTTATACGAACGTACTGAATACGATCCCTTAAGTACGAATTGAGTGAAAACTAACTTTGTTTATCTTCTTCAGTAATACGTCGTGATTTACTCGATCGAAAGTTATAAACAACTCTGCTGTTGACATGTCATGTCTGTCAAGTATTGAACATGAGGGGAAAATTTGAAACTACGTTAAAACAATAACGGCCGGATTTATGCTGCTTTGCTCGTTTTATATTTATCGGGAAGAGGTCTTCCAGTCTGAACAAAAATAACGACAGCCAAAACACTTGTCCTACCAAATACGGTAGCCCCATCTTTTGTGGTCCTGATATAGTGCTAACAAACGCAAACTACAAGTAGCATTTAACAATATTGTTTGTTTTATTTACGGTTAACGTCGTTTAGATCTTGTTTTCGTAAAGGCAGGTAAAAGTTTTCAATGTACCTTTTAACAAGTATAGTGACTATCGAAATTGAACATTTCCTTTTAAACTTATTCATACATAATCTCCTTGATATCTTTACGAAGAGTTTGATTTTCCGTTACTACAAAGAAATAATAATCTCAGTTTCAAATACAGAAACAACAGTTTCTTGTGCACACTGCTGGCCTTTGGAACTCCTTACCTGCCAACCTAAGAGGAATAAAAAGCTAATCGTTTCGAGAACTCCATAACAAACTTTCTTCGAATGATAAAACTTTTAACCATTTCCTTAATTTTATTTTTTTTCTTGTTTTCTTTTCTTTTTCTTTTTTTTCATATATAAAATTGTGTTTTAGTAAAACAGGCTTATTTTTAAATATTTTACTTTTTATTTTGACTTTAATTTTATAAATGTTGTAACTTGTAAACATATGTTGGCTTAGTAAATTTAAATACATGTAGGGATCGGTTAGCTATGGCAATACCACACTTAGTTGAGACATTTACGAATTAGAGTACCTAGCCAGGCTTAAGGAAAAATAACTAGTACAAAAATGAAATTGAGAAGAAAAGGACACCAGAGATCTCGCAGAGGTAGCTCGTTCTTTTTTTTTGCTTACAATCTTCGACGACAGACGACCTACAAGAACCCAACTCAAACAATTAAAATCTTGAACTTCCTAAGTATAATTATATTATGTACTACTTATTAAACTACTTTGAACTTAATTAACATAATAAAATACTTACTTATTACGGTGCTCTCAAACCTCGGCATACATATAAAAATAAATAAGAGGAACATTTAAAACATTCAAGTGCTTGAATCAGACTTTAGGACAGCGACCGTTTTGATTCACCCGTAAGGATGTCTCCTTAAAAAGCTCCCCTTGAACTTCAACCGATATTTAACGCTCACAAGTTTCAACAAATTTGTAATAACACATTATACTTCCATCAAATAAAAATAAATGACATTGATTGAAGTAAATAACGACTTTCATTAAAGGTTTTTAACCCAAATTTATGCTAAAAGAACTTTTAGTTCTTCATTGGTCAGTTGGGGCGTGACTATTTAATAGCTTTAGAAAAAGTACAATCAAAATGCTGACACTTAATGTTGCGTGCTTCATGCCATTACGATTTGTAATAAATAAATTATTATTTCTTTCTTATAACTTACTGTTGATAATGAGCGGTTAGGAATAGAATCCTAAATTGGGACGTAAGTAGTTATGTTTTTTATTTTATTTTCTAGATTTGTGTTTCATTCAAATGCTTTTATTTATTTCAAATTCCTGAAAACAGAAAGACTTGACTTCAAGGTTCATAAAAGTTCAAATATAAAACACAAACGGAGGTTGGTTTAGTTGCATATATAACTAATTCATTATTTGAATGTGACTCTTCGTCAATATTTACTAACTTAAATTAAATTACAGCTTGGTGCTTGCTTCGTAGTAATAACATTTTAAACCCTTTTGTACTTAATACCATTTGGAAACAAATGAATGAATTTACATTTCACATAGAAGTTTAAACTTAAAGTGAGGTTTAAACTATCAATATAAACCAGCAATAAAAATCATTAAAGCGTCTAAATGAAGAAGCACATTTCATGGCTATATTGCTTTCTGAGGACTTGTAGATTCCTCCCGAAAAGTGATACCATTGAATATTCTTGGGAATCGAAACACGATGTCCAATGTAAAAATTTGCTTGGCAAATCATTTCAAAATGGGTACCGCTCATATGATAGACTTAAAGAGCATTAATTTCAGTGAAAAGTATTCCAATTTCCTATCTACATCACATATGCAAAGATTTACTAAATTGCTACTCCTACGGTAACCGCATGAGATAATCGTACCCATAATCGTTCTTATGCCATGGTGAAAATAACACACCCTATACGACAACTTTGTGAAAAACAATAACTTTGAAAAAAGTCTGCAGTCTTACTCAACGACTCGCTTTATGTTTCACTTTTTGATGTTTTCATATTCGTCATAGTCTTGTGCTGCCTTTAGTTTCTGTTACAAAGTTACATCAAGTTTTGTAAATTGGTATGCAAAAGGAAATCTGTTGCCGAGTGAGAGCGCTTCCACAACTCATGATCAATCGTTCTATTCACAGCTCTCGTAACATTTTGAAAGGAACTAACACCACAAAAACTTTGATTGAAGTGCTGTTGCTGTTGTTGG
Source organism: Melanostoma mellinum (assembly GCA_914767635.1). Classification (NCBI taxonomy): domain Eukaryota; kingdom Metazoa; phylum Arthropoda; class Insecta; order Diptera; family Syrphidae; genus Melanostoma; species Melanostoma mellinum. The sequence goes on from OU612059.1 coordinate 5,825,914, forward strand.
CTGGAGAACGTTCCCTGACGATGTTCAGCAGACGCACTGATATATTAATGCAATTTTTCTCTCACGGCAGAATTGATTGTCCTTCATTTTCATTTCAAGAACACGATATGTCTGAGCTTCGTACTTTTATATCCTTGCAATTTTTACGACTGCTCCAAAATGATGGTTACGAATTCTGGGGGAGACACCAGCCTTACCTAATTTCCTGCACTGTGACCGAACAAAGACGACGAAAAAAATCAATCAGCGTATGTGCATATGTAAGTTAAATGAAACATTTAAGAATCAAAGATTGATCAAAGTTTGTGAGAAAAAAAAGACAAATGTTCAGATGTTTACGTAATTAAGTCTTTCATTCAGACAAACATTTTGACCTTTTGAGATTCGTTCAATTAAATCAGAGCCAACCGTCTTCGTGAGCAAAGTCAATTAACGCAGTCAACTTTGAAGAGAATAATTAAATACTGTCAATAAAATTCAACTTACATAATTAGGCTATCTTAGCAATTAAAAGCGAGGACTCTCAAGTATTATAGTAAGACGCCAACTCGGGTCACAATTAATATCAAAAAAGTCCGATTTATTCTTATTTACAAATCCTCCATTTTCCCAGCCCAATCAATCCTTAATGGTTCGTTTGTTGTTTCGGATGAAAGATTAATAATGAAAACTCTTTGAAGGAAAATGCAAATGAGCATATTTCTATGCAAATTCCTTAATGCGGTGGATTTGCTTCATTTTCATTTATTTTCCAATGGTATCCGGCTAAATGAGTTTGAAAAAGTACCCCCCAAAGCGTTTCCAGTGTTTTTATTATAAACAGGTCAAATACTTGTATAGTCTAAGAAAAGACACTAATAGCTTCAGCATGACTGAGCAACCACCGCCCACTTGCCTCGAGCAATAGGGACTAATTGAAAAAGAAAAAAAATTAAGAGTTCTCCTTGGTTGAGCTTTTATTGCTCGCCGTTTAGCTGTTTTTTGTTTGAGAAAAGTACACGAAACATCTCATTATTCTTTCATGGCCTTTGGGTCATTTGAACCGTGTCATTCAACACCTCCAATGGGAATCCTTGGATGTTTCCTGATTTTATTACAAACTTTTTTTTTAATCAAAAATGTGTGTCCTTTCTGTGTGATTCCAAATACCGTTATTAAAAAAGCACCAGTCTGATGCTGGGTTGGGCTAAAGGATTGAGATTCGAGTAGGTACATCAGCTAAAAGGAGAATCATTCGCACGCTAAAAAGGTTTCTTGCGTGATTCAGCGGAAATAAGAGGATATTTCATTAAATAAAAGTAAAAATGTTGGGGTAGGTATAAGGGTTCTATTTATCAATTCGGTTCAACGACTTTTTAGTGACTCTTACAATGTTGGTTTTGGCAGAAAAATCTCAGGGACTCTTACTTAATTAGGCATCCCTTAAGGCCCTTAAGGGACAGTTTCATTCTAATGTAGCGAGTTACACCCCACGAGGATGATGCCTGATGTAATTTTGCTTTTTTCTTTCATGCGTCCTCATTCAGGGCACGAACGAGTTAATTCAAGTCTAATGAATAAATTATGTTTTGCGGACAACAAACATTTTTTATAAATTTTTAAAACTGCAATTACTGTATGTTGTTTGGGAAAGCTTAACTTTTGAAACTCACGAGCTTGTATTCAAAGTGCGCTTTTTCAACATAACTCTTTTACGAAAGTCTGTAAGTAGAATGAGAAAATAAATAACCTAACAAAACAGAAAGCAATTTTGTAGCGGAAGAAATTGAGCAGATAATCGTGATAGTCGTAGTCATTTTTCATTTACTTTCTCGAATATGGGGAGACATTTTTTGCAAATTTTAAATTAAATTCTGTGAGCAATTTCGAAAGGACGCGTACACTGCACACATGAGTGATTTTGTTGAGTCTCATAAGTTCCTTGTTGCTGGTCATACCTAGAACCTATCTCCCATCGGGTGGATGAGAGAGGAAAATTGAAATTGCCAATCGAACCAAAAAGAAGGGATGTCACATTTAATTTAAAACTGAAGAGAAAAACTTAATACTTCGCGAGTGTAAGGAAAGAAAACATAAACCAGAAAATTCCATCGCTCAATTAGGTTGATGTCGTTTGAGTTATTAAAATCATTGAGAGAATATGTAGCGTAGGGGAGTTCTGCTTTAGATGACATACTTTTTCTTTGAAGCTAAAAGTAAAAAAAAAATTTCAATCACAAAATAATAACACAAAGTAAATTTAGTATATTCGTTTATTTTTCACAGCAAAAAACTTAGCAGTTATTAAATGGAATGAAATTATTATTTTAATAAATTAATTCAAAATTAGTTCACAGCCAAGTCTAAGTTGACATACCTTTGGATAAGATGACATAAAAAAATAAATAGGGTGGCGCAATAGAGCGAGGAGCCCCTGGGCCTAGCGCATTTCTCACAACCAAACCTTGTGAGGGAATGGAGGGGACCTACAATTTTGGGCCGGTTCCGAACGGCTTATTGAGAAAGCGCTTTTCATGGCAGTGAATTTATTAACGGAGGACTTGCCAATTCCTCGCGAAAGGCGATACCCGTGGAAAAACATTTTTGCCTCTGCTGGAATTCGAACCTCAAACCTCTGGATTAGCAGGTGGACATGCTAACCATCGCACCACGGGTACCACAAAGATGACACACCTCATTTTATTAGAGCTCACATATGAATTGTTTTATTTAGTGGCTTACACCGGCGCACAATGCGTGGCATCATTTATCGCAAGCCTGGCCGCAAACCCAATGCTCTCCTGAAAGGGAAAAGCTATAAAGCTCAACAATTTACATTGTCATAATCATCTTCAAATTCCAGCGGAGTTACAAGTCACATCATTGTCCTGTAAAATCGGAAAAAAAAAAAAGAATGGCAAGACAAAAAAAAAAAAAAAATTGCATGAGCAAGGAATGAGCTAAGAAATGTGACCATAATTCAATTTAAAGACACAATATCGTCCCTTGTAAAATTTTATTTTAGCGACTTAGACCAATTGAGTTTTCCGCTGACGATATGTCAACTTGGACGGACGAGCATCATGTCATCTTGCCCGACATTACCGAAAACGTTTTCAATATTAAATGCGCAACACCTTGCGATCTGGCAATTATATAACATAGAAAGAGCCAGAGTACCTTATGAATTCATCAAAAATGCACCAGATTCTGCTATATACATACATATTTATTTATTTATTTATTTATTTACACTTAGTACAAGCAAGCAAGCAAAACTTAAATCTAAAATACAAACAAAACTTAAATCTAAAATAAAAAATATATTCAAAAGAATGAATGAAATCAGGAGGGTTCGGTTCATTGTGAGTAGGAAGCAAGAGATTTACGGAGGGTTGATTTTGAGGTATGGAAATCGAACAGATTATAGGAATCATTGACATTACGTAACATACGTGACATAGGGTTGTAGAAACTATAATTCGTACGGTGATAGGGAATTCGGAAAGGGGGAACAGTCCTAAGATTACGTGAATTTACATTAAAAGATATTAAACTCAATAGCGAAGGACAATCAATGTTTCCATTCAAAAGATCATGAATAAATACGATATCTGAGATCTAGCGTCCCCTTTGAAGAGACTGAAGATCAATTAGCTGCAGACGATCAGCATGTGGAGGCAAACGATATCTATCTTCCCAGGGAAGTTTGCGTAGAGCGTAAAGGAGAAATCTACGTTGGACAGCTTCGAGGCGTTTAGCTTGTGTTATTTGATAAGGTGACCACACTTGGGAGGCATATTCAAGAATTGGCCTAACGAAAGTAACGTACAAGGATTTGAGAATATACGGATCGGAAAATTCTTTCGACCAACGTTTTATGAATCCGAGCATGCTGTTTGCTTTTTTTATAACATGTTCGATGTGGGAGTGAAAGTTGAGCTCTTTATCACAAATGACACCTAAGTCACGAGCAAAAGAGACAACGTGTATTGGCTCACCTTGTAGATAATAGCACCGAGGGGCGGGGGTAGACGTTTGCGGGAAAAAGTTATAGCGTGGCATTTACTAACTATGGGACGATAGTTAGACACATCATTCTTTGGTTCTGTTTTATGGATAGGAATTTTATAAGATGTTTTCCAGAATGTTGGAAACACACCTTGTGAAAGTGATAGCTTGAAAAGGGCTGTCAGAGATTGGACAAAAAAGCTCGAACAGTTTTTTAGGACTATAGCAGGAATTCCGTCAGGACCAGATGAGTAATTATCCTGAAGTTTATCTATTTTATTTTTGATTATGGATGGGAAAATATCCAATGTGTGAAATGAGGTTTGTGGAGAGTTATTTAGATATTGGAAATAATGAAAATCCACTTCTACCTCGCAATCACTAAATGACTGTTCAAAAAAGTTTGCGAAAAAATTTGCAATCATTTCAGGGTCTGATGATGAGTCGTTGAGGTAAGAGAGGGAGGAAGGGTAGCCGTCAGATTTTCTTTTGATGTTTATAAACTCATAAAAACGTTTAGGATTTAACTTGAAGATTGCATTTGAAGAACATAATCGCTATAGAGACAATTTACAACATATACATATTATCAACCATATGCTTTCTTCTGGAAAGGCAGAACCGAACTTCAAAAAAATCACTGATATTTCCCATCCACAAAAAAGGAGACTAATTTGGTGGCAAACTACAGAGAAATATCAAGCAAAAACATTTGCCGGTGTTCTGTTGGCAAGACTTCAGAAATGGGAAAGGAATATGGAATTTTAAATGAATATCATGCCAGTTTTAGGGAAGGATATAGTACATATAATCTTTTCAATTTATTCGACATAATAAATCTAAAAATGAATGAAAAAAAGAAAGTTTACTGCTACTTCATAGACCTTAAAGCTGCGTTTGATCACATTCACCACCATGCTCTCATGTACAAGTTAAAAAAGTCTGGAATATCTGAGAAAATTTTAGAAGTTATCAAAGACCTCTATCAAGACACTGCGTCAGCTGTTTGGAATGGAGAGAAACTTTCAGAGTGGTTTAAAACATCAATGGGTGTAAAGCAAGGATGTCTTCTTAGCCAACTTTCCTTTGCCCTATACATCAACGATTTGCACGAGTATATTGGTGGCGGGATTGACGTGAATAGAACTCTGATACGCTTACTCATGTACGTAGACGATATTGTGTTCATGGCTGATAAGAAGACAACTGTTCTCTAGGGAATGATAGGAAAGATTGCTGAGTACTGCAGACGCTGAAATCTGATAATCAACAAAATTGTTGTATTTAGAAAAAAAGGGAGGTGGTTAAGTGCACAGGAACAATGGAAGCTTCACAACGAACAAATAGAAGTTGTAACAAAGTATAAATATCTTGGTGTATGGCTGACCCCTAGTTAGAGTTTGACAGAACACAAAGCTGGCAAGCAAGGTTTAAATTCGCCTTGGTCAAATTTAATGGCCAACAAGGATGTAAGACTCTGTTCAAAGATAGAACTCTTCAACGCAGTCAGCAGATCCGTCGTAGCTTATGGAGCACAGGTCTGCGGACACACAAAATATGAAGAAGTGCAGACGTTACAAAGGTATTTTTTTTAAAAAAGTTCTCGGCCTACCAAGAGTAACTGCAAACTACGCGCTAACGCTGGAACGCCAAATGAAGCCCATTCTCGAATTTACGATCCGGTGCCACTTGAACTATATTGGAAAAGTCTTCAATTGCTATGAAGAAATCAGACTACCAAAAATATTGGTTAGGAGAGTTAGGGGAAAAAAAAATTTGTTGGTTCGAAGCTCTCCTGACCGATTTGGGTTCACAAACCTAGAAGAACTTGTGGCAAACAGGAACAATTTTCATAATATGTTTGTTGAGAACGTAAGTCAAAAAATTTTAACCGAAGATCGGCAAGAGGCACTTCGAAGCGAGCGAATCTGACGAGATCACATGAGGTGTACCATGCGCTTAACTACGAAGAGTCAAGAGTTTGTGAAAATATTGGCAATAGATTGCGACAGACGAAACATCTTACATTGTTATTTAAACCTATCGTTTAAGATATAAAAATAAGAAAAATAAGGTATGAAATTTATGTATTATTATTATAGAAATGAAATTTGAATAAAACATACTACTACTTATACTACTACTACGACAATGCACCTATTAAACACTTCTGACTCAATACAGTAACTCACCTTAGCAGAAACTTCTTTGTGAACACATTTGACAAAAAAAAAAAAAAATTATTCGACTCAAAATTTTTCTCGACGTTCTAGTAAAAAAACAATCGCCAACTGAGAACACCTGCGACATGCTATTTGTTGCCATCGTGACACTGTTTGGGTGTGTTCTAAAAAAAATTTACCAGTTAAGGTCATTGAGTAAATGCAAGTATGTTATCTTGTCGGGTATGGCATCTTAAGCAGATCTCCCCTACATTATCCGATTATGGCTCTGGACTGGGCAAACTTGCATCAATATATTCAACAAAATAGAAGTACTCATTGGAAGGGCACGATGTGTATTGAGGAGATTTGTATTGGAACAAACCATAAATATACACACTATGCATTCGGATTGGAAAGATATGCTGCAAAACATACTCAAAACTTTATTTAATCCTTTGTCTGATTTATTTATTAAATGAAAAGTTAGAAAACCTTGCAAAGCCAATTTCATAGACAACTTTTCTGAACTTAAACCCTTTTTACGACGTGGTGAACTTATTGGCTTAAAGTTTATGTCACACAGCGAGGATATCCTCATGACATGGTCTTTAAACAACATGACCGAAAGGGTTTTCGATTCAATTATTTATCTTCACTGACTTTTGTCCTTTTCAAGAAAAATTCGAGTTGAGTTTTGTTTTTGTCAAACTATTGCTGACCCGGTAAATGATGTTTTACTTTGTAGATTTTCAAAGAAATCGAAAATGAAGTTATAAATTCTGAACTGAAATTGTGTTGTGCTGATTTTTATGCTGCTGTACTGTACCGCTAAAGTTAGGAACGACATCAACGAACAAATTCATGTCGCCGAGGAGGACAGATGTCATTTGACCAAATGTGTTTCCCAATTTCATCAAACTGAAGCGTCGAAGGCGAAAATAAAAATTTACGATCTCCGAAAGTTAAAAAAAATCTAAATTCCATTTAATTTCCGAGATTCTTGAACAAGGAAAGGAAAAGATTGCAAAACTATTCAGAAAGAATAAAATTAATCTAAAGCTCTTAATTGTCTGGGTCTTTGAGGGAAACAAAAGCTGAAAGCCTTTCGTTCAAAGTTCTTATTTCATTTTAGATTTAAATGATTGCCTAAAGGCTTATGGTCATTTTTCTTCAACAACTTGATTTATGCAGAGAATGATAGCTTTTCTCAAAGTACCTACATTCTATTGGAAGGACACCCTTTTAACACTTTTGTTCTACATTCAACGTATTCTTGCTTCAAGAAACCTATTGTTCTTAACATGATAATTGAATTGATGTCCAAAGGAATACACCAGAGAAATCAAAAGATAATAAGAGTAATAATTAATGAAGGATAACGACTTGAAAATCGTAGTCCATTCCAAAGAGATTAAACGCAATTAAGTTTAAGTCTTCTTTTTTTTAGAATTAAAGAATAAAAAAAAGTAGGTAATGCGACATATTAACGAACACCACTGGTTCATTGTAAAAGAAGATTACTTTCTGAGAATGAACTGCTAAAAAGAAATGATTTATCTGTCTGCTCCATTCTTTCTCTTTTTTGATTGCTATTTTTTTTGTAAGCTCTTAAGATTTAATCTCAGGCACCTGGATATGAGTCGGTGTATAGTGCGGGTTTTCTTGGCAGAATGGTCATTTTAATGAATTGCAAGCCAGTCATGGACTAAATCCAAACGGAGATGGGAAATTAGAAAGCAAACAAAGAGAAAAGAAATTTTTAGGACTTTTTTCTTCTCTTATAGCACAACATTCAGGTAGCACATGAACTAACTGGAGTGGTAAAAAAATGTAAAGGCACTCTGGCGTATACGTAATTTTTTTTATATCGTGAATTAAAATGCAACCCAATTTGTTGTACTTAAGGCCTCTATATCAAGAAACCAGCACACAGTCCAACTTTATTTTAAAAATTATTACACAGTACTATCTGTTCATAATCAATTGTCAGCAATGTAGGGAATAAAATTACATTGACCCACGTACAAGCTGTGCATGGCAAAATTTAATTTATTAGCTTCAGAATACAGAATTTTGCCTAAAATGCATGAAGCAGTAAGATTCACTGACTTCATCGTTCGATTACCGCTCTCCCCCACCATTCATTCATATTCAAGAATTTTCCAATACCCACTTGTTCAAACCAAAGACAAAGTTTTTTGATCAAATATTTTCTGGATTCTGCCCATATATTTTAATCCGTTCTTTTTAAAGGCGGCGCTGAAAAGCTTTGGGTCAATTTTCAAGTTTTTTCACAACATTCTCATTGATCAAGCAACATAATTGAAAAAAAAAGTTGACTAATATCCAGAGCAACAAAAATCAAATATCAGACCTCTCAGCATACATGTATTCTTATTTTCGTCCTTCGATGCATCTTTGAGCATTGCGTTCTCAAAAAAATTTTTTGGGTGCTGAATAACTCGCGGATTAAAAAATAAAAATAAATAGGGTGGCGCAACAGAGCGAGGAGCCCAAGGGCCTAGCGCATTTCTCACAACCATGCCTTGTGAAGGAATAGAAGGATAGAAGGGAACTACTGCCGGTTCCGAACGGCTAATCTAGAAAGCGCTTTTCATGGCAATAAATACTAACGGAGTACTTGCCAAATCCTCGCGAAAGGCGATACCCGCATAAAAAACATTTTTGCCTTTGTTGGAATTCGAACTCGAACCTCAGGATTAACAGGCGGACGTGCTATCCATCGGACCACGGGTATTACAGCAACTCGCGGATTGCATTTATTTATTTCACAACAGTAAGCTCACAAATTGTAATTTCTCCTCGCACTATGATCTCGCTTAAGATAGTATGCATTTTTTTCTTTTGTCTTCCAAACAACTGGTTTGTAATGCAACTGGCTGATAAAAATAAATTCCCATATTTCGCAAACAGTTAATTAGCCACACGCTACAAATCCACTTGTTTAATAACAAAGTAAATGCAGACATAGTTTAGTCAATAGATGTAGATGGCTACTGTCAAGGTTTGATCTCCATATTCCCACAGAAACGGGGTGGGGATCGGAAACTTAGAAACCACTGGGCAGATACCAAAAATTTTTTCAGCATTAGGATGCCACATAATCTCACAGTAAAAAAGATAATATTTGATACCAATATTCCAATTTCCAACGGAAGCGGAACAACGAGAACGGGAACCTTATAAAAACAGAACTGAGCAGCGCCTGGTAGCTCAGCTAGTAGAGAATAGAAAGACAATCAGAGGATTGAAAAACGACAGTAAACTTTCAAGTTGGCATATTTTAGTCAGTTTTCAATCTAGAAAGTTCTTTCATACAACAATTTCAAAGAGTATTTTATTTTCTGTTTTGAAAATAAATTTTCATATGTTTATTTGACCCCAGAAATGCCAAATGTTGATATTATTTTGAGCAACCTAGGACTTTCGTCAGAGTCTTGCAAGCCATTGATCAGAAAGTCGTTTTTGAGAAACCGGTTACTATGGGGAGTACCGTTTTTTTCAAAAATAAAATGTTTACATCATAAAAAATGAAAATTGAGAAATAATCCATTACGTGAAATTCAATCCAAATCGTTAAAGCCATTTTCGAGAAAAACAAACAATATCGTATAGGTTGTACTGCAGGTATCATTATCTCTGGTCCCTGAGACCCTATTACATATTTTGAAAAAAAAAAAGAAAAACAAATCGGTCAAGCGGTTCAGGCTGTATAAATATATAGACAGACAGATAGATATACATCAGACAGCCAGACAGATAAAATTTCAAGGCGCACTTTGTATGTGTTCCCTAATATCGTAATGTCATATTTAATTATTGTAATCCAAGACTTTACTTTGCAAGACTTTACTTACGTACCTATAACCGTAAGTAAAAATAAGTACTCTTTATACAACAAAGCTTAATATTCCGGTTGATTTTCTTTTTCGCGTTTAGTTGTAGCATTTGCATTTTATCCAGACTAAGCTTATGATCATTTTACACAATTTAATTCCATAACCGACTTTCCACATCCAACTTATCTTTTCGGTATTACTCAAATTTGTGCGCATACATTTTTTAATTTTTCGGTGGCTTACTCCGGTAATTTCGAAGACTTTCTCGAATTTTTTATATTTTTATTTATGAAGAGCATGAATGAGACCATGTCCTGAGCTTGGTTACTGCATGTCATTTTGTATACTTAAAAATTTAATCTTGTACGATTACTCTTTTTTATGTGGAAAGACTGCCAGAATATTTTAGCATAATCAACCGGACACAGTTTATATGGAAAATATTCACAGGATAGTGGATTCTTTTTCTGCATACCTACCTGTTTTAATGAGAGACTTCTTTAGAATTGGCTGTCGTTAGCGATGGAATATTATTTTATATAAACGGCAAGAGTACTCAGTCATTTCAGTAACATAAAAAGCACAATGACTGTTCTTCACTAGAGAATGGATTTAGTGGAACGGATGACATTATTACAGGCAATTAAAATAGATTAACAAACACCAATTAAATAACAAACAAGGGATTATTTGATACGGCATGGCAGCGCAGCACTAGCTGACTATAAAAAAAAATAAAAATTAAAACAATCATAACGACATATATTAATTAATAAGCTTTGAAATGATATAATGACTGGACTGAAAATTAAAACGTCAATTTAATCAAAAGCAGTTAATCAGATTAATTTTGTTTTTATTTACCGCTGAAAAATTTATTTCAATTGATGCGACTTAATTTTGATTGAAGTTTTTTCAGTATTATTTTTTTAGCCTCGAACGGGCTCGTATTTCAAACTTTGTGCTTAACAAGAGCTTTAAAGGTTGCAACAATTGCACTGGGAAGGTCAATTTTTCTTTTGTAGAGATGATTATTTTGTTGCTCTCATGAAATATTTTGAAAAGTATGATTTTAATATGCTCTCCTAACTCAATCTGCATATCTTTTGGATCGGTAAAGTAAAAGGAGATCATTTTTGGCAACGCTCGCGTTCTAGGTACGTTCTAGGTAGGGACATTCCAAGGTACTAGATCTGGGTGTCATTTTTTGTGTTATTGCTATATCCGACATCTACGTTCTATCCCTCATTTCTATGAACCAAACCAAAGAGAGCGGACATTTTCGGCAACTACTTTTTTTGTTACCAATTAAAACTAAAGTTGGGCTATTGTAAGTATAAAATGCAATATATAATAAAAAATATGTAAAGATATAAAATAAAAACGATTTAAGGTTGTAACACAACCGCAAACATTGGAGCAAATTCATTTATTGCTGCATCAAGTGCTGCGTTCACGACGAGTCAATCATCTCCCACAAAAAATCATTTTATAAAATTACAAGATACTCCCTGCAGTGTATAAGCCTTATTGCGAAGGACAACTATCAATTACAAATTGATATTTATCTATCATTCATTTAGTTCACAAAAGTGTGGCTTTTGTAAACTCACCGATCACATCCAATGTACCAAATGTCATTTCTCATTCAAATTCCTTGCAAAAAGTGTAAGACCTGGTAATGACAAGTAAAAACTTCAAGCTGGCAATTTTGCTTTTTTGTGATAGTTAATATTTGTGGAGCTGGTTCTTCAATTTAAAAAAAAAAAAAAAAAAGAAGCACTCTGGGAGTGCCGACAGAAGTGAAAACATAATTGAATTTTCAGTAAATATATTAATGTACAGGAAAATCTTTTATAATATATGTAGATGTACATATACAAGTACATCAATGAAACTTATGAGTTTTCATTCACAATTTCATATCTTCTATTATCATCTCTACAATCATTGTATTCTAATACTGAAATAAAAGGTCTATGGTAACTTAAATAGGAAACGAACAATTTTGTCTCAAATCTATTTAAATATATCGCAAGGACTGCATCAATTGTCGCTTTATATTTCTTCGTCACCCTTGTGAAATTCTGTTAAAATCAATACATTCAATTTTTTAACGATAGTGTCTACAGATCTAGTAACTGCGCTCGTTGGAGTCACCAACCAGTGCGTCTCCTACTCTGCCATGATGAAATTTCCAGCTTCCACTTCATTGAAATGGTAATAAAATAATTGGTGCTTTTTATTTTTTCTCCGTTGCATAAATTTTTCTCTGTCCTTCAATTCCTTTCTTTCCTCTCTGTATTTCTCCGAGTCGGTAAGTAATATTACTAGGTAATGTTGCTTTACATTCTAATGTTGCTTTACATTCTTTTAACTCATTTAGCAGCAACAAAATTTTAAGGTGTTTCTTGGCTCAATGGCAGAGTCGTTGGCTATTAGACTCAGGGTCTCAGGCTCTCAGGTTCGAATCTCAGCCGTGGTGACAGTTTTTATTTATGTTTTCACTTTAAATAAATAAAAAAATGTAAGTCATGGCTGGGAATCGAACCTGAGACGCTGGGCTATGACGACTTTACATACGAAATACGATGAGCCAAAAAATGGTGTCGGTCGCGAATTCATTGCTTTACCCCCATCGCAAAAGTGCCAAACGCGCCTAAAGAAGTTTTCACTTCAAAAAATAATAATGGCCGTTTCAATTTTTAATTTTTGTTTACTTATTTTGAAGCTTGCACCCAAAAGTCTTACGCCAAAATAGTGCTACGCAATTGCAAAATCGTGCTATTGTTGTCTCTATTTGATTAAGCCTTTATAAGTTTGAGAGAGAAAAAAAACACACCTAATTATAAGAAATAAAAGAATACACCATTCACCAACTCTTGAAATCTATTTATTTTGTTCAAAAAGCCGTCTGCTTCTATTCATGTCCGTACAAGGAATTAATAATGATTTTCATAACCAGTGGGCCATTCACCAATTGAGTCTCTTCACCTCTTCATTCCGTCTCTTGTTTCCGTCTCCTCCACTCTTATCACTGTCCCTTTGTTACGTTTCTTACATAATATAAAATTTTACGTTTTTTGATGGAGAGTTTGATTGTTTACCATTCTTTAAATTTTATGTTAAGAGCTCGATAATAAACGGCAAAAAACAGATTTGCAAAGTTGAAGGAGCAACATACTTACATGGCCAAAGGATTCTGTTCTAAGACTCGAATACAAATTTGAAGAGAACATTGGTATTGAACTGAACAGTTGAGAGGCCACCACCAGAATGGACTCCAGAAAAGTGGAAATGAATGTTGCACTTTTCCCACGATCAAATAGTTTGCAAATCTACAACTTTAACCATATCTTGTCCGTTATGCTGTGCTATTTGCTTTAACTAAAGAGTAACCATGTTATCTGCTGCTACTGTTATTAGTAGAAGAGTCTCCAGAATTCGTTTAGCCCCTGCAACCGATGATGGCTCAATTAAGAATATCTTTTTCAAGATGTTTTAGAGTAAACTACTAGCGGATGGACTAGGGTTACTTTGTACTATACCAGCACTTTGAAGTCACAATAAAAATGAGAAAATGATTTGTTATGTAACTTGTTGTAAAATTTAACGCACCTAGAGCTTTGATCGACCTTTGTATATAAAATTTTAGATTAAAGAGAAAACTCAAAATAAAGACGCATTTTCAGCCGCTCAACTAAGTTTTTAATATTTTGAAATTCATCATTTTCTTGCTACAATTTGACAGGAAACAGAAAAATATGTAAATTTTGTTAATATCTTATTCACAAACCTGCAAATGTTGCGTAGGCATTCACAATAGCACAAAATTGTATCATTGAGTTTTCACAATACGAATAGTTGAGTACACACTGTACAATTAGTTGGAGAGACTTCGTTTGATAGATGTTATGTAGATGGTCGGATTTAGTTTGCGTTCTGACTTATCTAAATTGTCGTCCAACTTTATGCCATGTATGCCTCCGCTCCGTCCAACTTCAAAGTTTTCAAAAATATTTCAAAAACATCCAACGAGTTGGACAAGCGGTCCTCTGAAGGATTCACTCAGGCATTGGTCTTTCAGGCATTGGTCTTTCAAGCCAAAGTCTGTTCAACTAATTGTACAGTGTGAACTCGGCTAATTCCAGTTCCAATTGATAAATTCTATCAACCATCAACCACTTCATTGCTGATGTTCTTCATAAGGCTGTATTTTTCTTGCATTTGTATATCTTGGGTTAGCGAAGTAATGAATAAAAGATTAATGAAGATGAATTTTTTAATAAAAATTTATATTTCAAGCTTTTAAGTGAAAGAAAAAGGATGAAAATTAACCAAATTCACTTAACGCGTTAACCACACACTTCCGAAAAATCACGTAACATTCATGGGTCCAGCGGACCCGAGCATTAACAAATGTCAACAGCTCTTTTATTTTTGCATGAAATGACTTCGAACTTTTTTTTAAATACAGTTCAAACAAGCCTATTCAAGTACGCTTATACTACAACAGGAGGATCTGAGACTAGCATTTGAATGTGATGGGTGTACGGTCTACGGTACATCCATTCAAAGTCGGAGCGGGTCCACTGGACCCAGTGTGTGGTTAACGGGTTAAGCTACGTGCAGACGGCATATAAAAAGCCGCACATATGTGCGGTTCTGACGTCACATAAAAAGTTGTAAATTCAACGCAAATGCTATACGTAAATTAGTGTACGCAAACTCGCATATAAGGGTGTTCGGACGACGTGCGGAATCTGTCCCAAAAGCCGCACACTAGTTTGCGTTGATTTGCTCGCACATCAAATATGCGCAAATGAATACGCACATTTTTCGGTCGATGTGCGACGTGTTCACACGATATGCAGAAAAATACGCACATCAACCATTTGCATTCATATGCAAGTTTGCGTTAATTTAATCGATTGTTCTACTTTTGTGTTTTGCTCATTTTTTTGTCATTGTTGACTATTTTAAATTGAAAATGAAATTGAATGAAAAAGGGCTGCTATTGCAGTTTTGACATTGGATATGACTGAAAAAGATGAAGAACAAGAAAGTTGCAATGAATCGGGTGTGGACAAAGGACTGGCTTCTGCATCGCCAGGCGTAAGGTTTCTGAGCGAAATTGTTATTAGAACTGCGTGACAGTGAACAAGAACTATACCACAGTTTTGTTTGAATGTCAGCCGATCAATTTGATCATTTACTTATGCAGGTTGGTAAAGCCCAGGATCGAACAAGCATATTGAATGGCAATATGCTCACATTTTAACAGAACAAACAATTTTATATTTATTATTTACGATCAAATTAGTTTATTACTTGCATTAGAATTGAAAAAAAATATCAAAAATTGAAAAATAAATACTCAAGCTAACAAAACAAAAAGATCTACTAATATTTATGTACATTTTGTAAAAGGAACAATAACATAGAAGCAGCAAATTTTTGGCCGTGGAGGCCATATAATGGGATGAGATTACACTTCAATCAGCTCCTCCTCCAATTCTTCGGTCGAACTACAAGCTGTGCAATCTGTTATAGGTTCAATCAAGGCACTCGGTCTTTCCTCCTTTCCTCATTATCAACAATGATCGATTCCAAACCGTCTTTATCGACTTCCTCTTCAGTATCCTCAAGAAAACGAACCGATTGAACCGTTGACGAGCGTGAATCACCTTCTAAGAATTCTAATAAATAGCGATTCATTTCGTTTCGTAAGTGATCGGCTTGGTCTTCAGAAAGATGTCTTAAATGGCACAAATAATCGCAGAATGTTGAGTTCTTGTCGCTTGATTGCAAAGCGGAGACTGCCGAATTTAAAATGTCCAAGTGAGCGGTTGTTGACCATGATTGCGGCGTTGATGTAGAAGGCGGTGTTAAGGTTTTTGTCAATAATCTACGTTCACGCTGCTGGCCGACTGCAAGTTCTGACATTGGTAAATCATATGAAACCACGTCATCAACGAGGGCAGCAAAGTCCTGTAAAATAAAAGAAAATTGTTTATTTAAAAATAAAAACCAGCATTTCTGAAAAACTGACATGGTCCATTGAAGAAACAGATGAAGTTTATCTTTTTACATCGTTGGCCTCCAAAAACATCATTTGAGAAATAAACTGCCAATGCACGGAGGATGGTTCGGAGCCCTGCACTTTCCGAGCTTGTACTCCGCCGAACCTATATCTCGCTTCTCCACCGCAGTAATTAAGGCTTTAATTTCATTGGGCGTCCAATTGTGCTCCACTATTCGAATACTGAATTTTGATTTCCTTGTGCGGCGTAATTAATTTTGCTGTGGGCTCTCGAAATGTATTTCGTGTTCGCTCGTTTAATATTTTGTTCTTTTGCAATTCAATTTTGATCACAACTACACTTCAGAATCACTACTGATTTGCGTAAAATATGCACATTTGCGTTGTCCTATTTTCGTGTCAACGCATATGATTACGACGACCGCACATGCACGCAAATGCACGCAAAGTGTCACAAAAAATGTGCGAGTGTGTTCAGACGATTTGTAAAAAAGCCGCACATTTATGTGCGGTTTCCCTGTCGCACATCGTCCGCAAACCATTTGCGTGCATGTGCGGACTGTCCCATAAGGGTGTTCAGATAATATGCGTCAATACTTGCAAATTATGACGTAAAAATGACGTCAGAACCGCACATATGTGCGGCTTTTATATGCCGTCTGGACGTAGCTTTAGTGAGAAAAAAATTTGGAGAACCTCATCATTTGTACTTCCAATTAAAAACGGATGAAATAATTTTTTTTCAATACACGAGAATATCAATCAAAACGTTTGCACCACACAACACAAAAACTGACATGAACTACCTTCTTTGTTTTTTTTCTCTGAACGTCAAAACAAACAGTTCTCGCACAATATCGCTTAAAAAAGTGGTCGGAGCCTTTTGCGTGCGAGAAACTTGCGAGAACCTTGCGACAGACTCGCAAATGTCGCATCAAATATCGTTTCACTGTACGCACGTGGATAAGAAATCATATAAACACTTTTCTCGCATTCAAATACTTCTTGCGTCGCATCGCTTCCTCGCGCTAGCCTTAAAGGTTTCCTTTGATTTCAACACAAAATTTAAATAGAATTCGAAGATTCTTGTAATTAATAAATGAAATGAAATGGTGATGTTTATTTGGAAGAAGGAAGAAGGAGCTCTTCCTAGAACTTACCTAAACTTTAATGTTGATGCACATCTACTTCTTTCTTCTGCGTATATTGACTCGCCACTTAAAAAGTCTCTGCAATGAGAATTCTCGGCATTATGTTCATTGGCTTTATTAAAAGTCCTATTTTTATCCCTATTATTTATTTTATACCCTCTTCGCATTTCATTTTCTACGAACATTCTTCGAATGCAGTAAATGATTGCATCCGGTGCTTTTTAACAAAATACAGCTGCTTCCTTCCGCTCTTGAATTCGATTTGATGATTTCTTGGAAATGAAAGATTCAGAAAAGCTTTAAATTAAGAAACTAAGCATTTTTATTTTCTAAAAAATAATTTCTATTTGGATCTTTTTCACTATGAAAATAAGGGTGTCCTGTAGAAACCACTTCATTTCAATAAGAAATTGTTCTTTTGGGAAAAATTTAGTTACCCTTCGTTATAGCAAACACAGCGAACGCCACTAATTTACAGCTTCGGGAAAATGAAGTCATAGTGTTGTCATAGCGAAACTTAAAAAGATCAGCAACGCGTTAACCTACGATGGGAACATTTTTATTTGAATAAGTTTAGGTGAAAGAAGCATCGCTATAAAATGTTCTATACCACACGTATACGAATATATTCATTATGTGAAAAGGCATTTGGCGCTTCTCTCAACAGTTTTTTTATGACGAGCCTATAATTTTCTGGAATTTCAAATTGCTAGAGGAACACAAGCCTTTCCCACATAAACACCAAACTTAAATTTTAGTAATTCCATTAAAGTTTTTTTTATTTTCTTTATAATATTTCCACTTAGGTTTGGTTTTTCGTAAAAATAGACAATTAAAAGTTCTTCTATCTTTTCTCTCATTAGCAAGAGTTTTGAGCCAAGGGGTTGTGTCCGCGTATAAATGTTCAACTTAACCTTATGTGTAGCCATCTGCTTGCTCTCTCTTCTGATAGCTGGAAGCACTTTATTTACTCAATTTTCTTCCATCAACATAAACACAAAAGTCTTTGTGTTTGTTGCAAATAATTTCTCTTCATGTCTTGAAGTTTTTCCACGTAAATGCTAAAAGGAAAAGTTTCATCCATCTGATCTTCTGTGGGATGGCTCCTCATATTTTGCACTTTTATAACAGTTCAACTCTTTTCCATGTTTCACCATTTAATATTTTGTAGGTCTTTAAGAACACTAAGACTCATAGCCAACTCGAACAAAAATCATTCTCATAGTTCAACGTTGAAACCTTAGGGGACGTATTAAAAGGAAAAGAGTTGGCGCCGCAGCATGGAAACCAACAACATAGTTCTTAATAATAAATTTACTCTGATTACACTTTTAGTCTTCTTTGGAAGCCTTCGTTGAAAATGTGGTAAGAAAAATGGAGACCGTGATGGTTTGACAGGGATGAGGAAGAGCTCTGTGGCAACTGTGCTATGATAATAAAAGAAAAAAGCTAATACCTTTTTTGCCCTCTGAATTTAAAGGAAGCGAAAAAACGGCTATTCCCATTGGTAAATATCTCTCAAAGTTAATTGGAATGGGATTGAGTTTAAATGTCTTTTTGATTTTTGTTTGATGCAAAGTATTCGTTGGCAAGTTATTGAACTGCGAAAAGTGTCCGCTTTCCATTTTCATTCTTTTGCTAATCACTGACTATTTCTTTTGCAGATTGATTCACAGAAGCTATAAATCTAGTCTGCAAAATGGAGTCAATAAAGGTTTCAAATTCAGAAAGATACAACTGTACCAAAATATAATCAACACAACTTTTGCTTAACAGAACCTATGTACTCAAATATAACTTTACTTTTTTAAATTGGCTTTCATATCAATTGTCATTTGCTCTGAATACTTTATACAGTAAACATCTTTTGATATAAATCCCTGTTTGGTTTAATTTTCTACAACAAAATCGTTCATCCGCTCCAATTTATTCACAAATTTACTGTTATTTTTAAAGCAGCTGAAATAATTTCAACCACATTTTCCATTTTAACTGCTTAAGAACTTGGAAAAGTCAAAAGGGCTTGAAATACTCAAAAACTGTTTGTTCCGAGCATTTAAGTATGGTACTTGGATTGAAGTCTGTGCGAGCCAGTCATGGCCATTTCTTATTTCCTTTTGATTCTTCGGCAAAGCAAATGAAATGAAACACTTTGCCAGCAGTCTTTTCTAAGAAAATAGTAAAAAATTCTTAAAAGCTTTGCAGTTTAAATGGGATACAATCTGTACGCTAAAAAGGCTTTTGAAGAACGATACTGGTGCAAGAAGTAACCCGGATTGCTTTTGTCAAGTTATTTTTTTTTATATGATACCGATGTCTGTCCTATAATGTTATCTTCTTACCTTGTTATAATGAGTCCAAATTAGTGGCATTACTTTTACCTCCAATGTATTGGTTCGAGCGTTAGTGTTTGGTTGTTAATCAAAATTGCGGGAAACTTTCAACTTAATCGGCTTAGTTTTTCTAATGGTTTTTAAACATTCACAAAGATAGACAAATTTATTAATACCTTTTCATTGAGTTCATTGAAAGTTTTAAAAAAGTGAAGAAAATAATAAAATGAAATAAAATTTGAATTTTCCTTCCTATTACTTTGAGGGGATTCTCTGGTGTAGAGTCTTGAAAGTGTCGTGAAAACAAATGCTACAAAATATTTTTACGGAATATAGCGACATTATTTTACTCCCCATTATACAGGGTGGCTCATGAATCGTGCTACAATAAGAAATTTAAATAACTTTTGTTTTTTTGGATTAAAAGTTAAATTTTATTTTAAATAACTAATGTTTTTAAAGATGATAGAACACAAACAACCTCCACGCATATGCGGCACCTGATCAGAAAATTGTTCATTGCAGCCTGAAGGGTTGATATTGGGATCGTCTCAATTATTGTCTTAATGAATTGCTTCAATTCCGTCAAATTCCTGGGTTTCGTTTTTTTTTTACATCCTGCTTGACATAACCCCATAAAAAAGTCTAGTGCCAGGTCAGGTAGGGTGACCTTGGGGGCCAGCGGAAAGTGCAGACTCTGAATGTCTATTTGTTTGGGAATTTTCGTTTGAGCTCCTGCTGAAAGGAGTACGCGTTCAGCGAAGTTCTGGGTAAAAAACACTTCTTCAACATCTTTAAAAAACGGTCCCCATTGTCAGTTTGTGCTACACCGTTTTCTTCAAAGAAGTATGGCCCGACAATACACCTTAATGAAAGTGTGCACCGCACAGTTCTGTCTCATGTAGCATTTCTGGATTAGATTCACTCCATATAAGGCAATTTTGCTTGTTTAACATTGTCGTTTAAGTCAAAATTGGTCTAATCAAACATGAACAAATAATTCATCAAGGTGTTGTCTTCATCGGCCATGTTTTGGCAAAATTCTGGGTAAAAAGGCAAATCCTGAGAATTTAAGTTTCTTGTAATTTGGATTTTGTACGGAAGCAACTTTAAATCATCATGAATTATCCGTTGTAATGACCGTCTGCTAACTCCAATTTGGCCCGATAAATTTTGAGTCGAAACTTATCTCGATGATACGGTCTTCGTTCGATGCTTCCAGATTCGGCAAACATGTTCAATAGTCTCATAATAGTCCATCTACTCGGGGAAGTAACGCCAGTTTCCCGCCTAAATTCTCTGCTGCACTATCCAAATCCTTTTTTGAGTATCCCACGCACTCATTTTGATGAATCTAAATAAATCTATAAATAAAAAAAAAAATTGCTGAAATTATTACGTTTTGTTTTTTAAGCACGATTCGTGCGCGACCCTGTAGGTAAGCCAAGTTTTGCAATCGTGCAGAAAAAAATTTTTTAAAAGTCTTAAACAGCCTTAGAAAGATTGCATATCAACATTTAAAAAATTCTGATTTTTGAAATTTTTATAAGTTTTGTAATTCTGGCAAAATCTTAAACTTTGCATATTTGACTTTTAAAATATGTAAGTGAAAAATAAATTCAGCATTTTTAAAAAAGAACAGGTTTGTACGTTAGAACCACAAATTAAGCTCTGAAACTACCATTTTGTTTTATCAAGCCACAGTATGCTAGTTGTTTTCAGCCAAAAAAGCTCCAAAGATTGGTATTTCTCTTTTGGAAAAATATTTCACTTGTCCTGCTTTTGGGCAATCAACCATTTTCAAACTTCTGAAAATTGTGAGTTAATAATTCTAATTTTTAAAAATGTAACCAAAAATGTCATTTATTTCTTACACATCTATTATAATTGCATGAAACATAGTTACTTTAATGAACAGTTATAGACCAAGAGCTAGAAACAAATTTTTGGAATTGAGTGATAACCGAATTTCATGCACATGTATCAGGTATATATAAAAAAAAAAAAAAAATGAATAGGGTGGCGCAACAGAGCGAAGACCCCCTGGGCCTAGCGCATTTCTAACAAACATGCCTGGTGAGGGAATGGAGGGGACCAACAATTTTCTGCCGGTTCCGAAAGGCTAATTGAGAAAGCGCTTTTCACGGCAATGAATTTACTAACGGAGGACTTGCCAATTCCTCGCGTAAGGCGATACCCGTGTAAAAATGTATCAGGTTATCATTATATCAAATTCAACCGCCTGGGAATTTTTTTTTCAGTCGGGTTTTCAATGGTGCTTTTTCGGATATAAGCTGAAAAATGCATTTTGCCAAAATGGTAAAATGTGCCTGGCAAGCACAAGGCTGAGGCCAAACCATCTAGAACGCACTTTGTATCACACACTTGTAATCTGGTGATTTTTTCTGATTTTTGACGTATCAATCATGTGGTTATCACTTCGACCTCAAAATTTAAACAACTACCATTTTCGACGCCAACCCCCGCCCGCCTCCGGCTAGTAAACAAAAATAACCAGACGGTTGAATTTGATATATTGGGGCGTATACCTACAGATACATGCTTCCAGCTCTTCGACTATTATTTCACATGAGACTATTCACTCCAATATATCCAATTTAAAAGAATTCCGTTTCCATCCTTCAAAATCCATTCGATTGAAACATCGTAGTAGTGTTAAGCGTGAAAATGTAAATGACCTTTTTCCGGGGGATACTATAAATAAATCAATAAGTAAATAGCTGTACGGTTTCTCATGCAGAAGGCAATCAATTTTTAACAGTCATTTGGGAAAAATAAAAAGAAATTGAAAATGAGTTTCTCCATATCCAACTATAGGTCATTTCTTATTTTTTATTTTATTTTCGAAAACATTTACAAGTTTCTATCAAAGCCAATCGAAGTAAATCTTGCACATTTGCCTTTGTTCTTTGTTTTGGATTCCCTGCCTAGCACACTACGTTCCTCCTTAAGCCCCAGATATTTTAACAACGAACCACATTATATTCGCAGAATCCTTATGCATGAACATCTCGATAATTATCGCCTTTGAAAAACTGCGTTTACACTGTTTAATTATGATACATCATAAAATTTATTAATTAACTCATATCAACTTGATGGTGCTTGAAAAGAAAATACATACAAACACCTACATAATTACGACAAACACAAAGCATTTTCACGTTTGTTTTGTTGGAGCCATTTTAACTTCGTTTATAATAAGCTGTCAGAAGGGTAATTCAATTTGAAGAACAACTTTACCACAAGTTGTGTTCAATTATATGAAACAACGCGGTGACAGACAGGTAAACTTTTTAATCAAATTAAAGCTCGAGGGAGTTCTCGTATGTGAACACTCCTAGATCACAGTGTCAGATTCGTGGGAAAAACAAACAAGGCCGAAGGGGATCATATTTTAATATACGTGCACCACAAAATTAAAAAATAACAAACGTATTAATCAACTCAATTAAAATTTAGTTTTTAGTAGAAAATTCAGAGGGTCAACTCGTACCCCCTTAACCTGAAACACCCGCAAAAAATTTTCTACCTCAAATTGAAAATGGCGTCCTATTTCCAGATGAAAAAATATGGAGTAGTTGTAAGGTTCTGAACGTCAATAGAAAAGTAAAAAAAAAAAACAAGAAAAAATAGAAAATAATGTTGATTCATGCAACTTAAATTAATTTTTCTATGTTCTAAGCTGAATGAAATTTAAAAATAATCGATTTTCTTGCAACTAAAAAAAAAAACTTTTTTACTATTCATACTCAACTGATTTTATTCTCTGACAAACAATGGCAGCTGTGGTAAAAGCGGGTTCCCTGTTTGATTTAGCTTGTCGGCAAATGGTACTACAGTGCTTTTTACTTTGACTTTATTTCCGAGCGGTATCCATAAGTCATATGAGTCACAACGTATAGTACTAGTTCAAGACCAATTTGTAAATCATTATTGTTTTAAATTTACATGCTTGCTAAGCAAAAGTCAAGATGAGATGAAAATTTTGCTTCAATGAGAATTAATTAGGGAGCTTAATGTCTCTAAAGCAAAACTGGGGATTAGGGCGCCTTAACACTATGCCGAACGGTACCAATCAGAACATGTCGATTAGTAATACCGAGTTACTGCGGTTTTTTTTTTTAAAGTAACAAATAATTCAAACCGAATGAAATGGATCTCATTGCCAACCGGCATATTATATGAGCGCACCTTTACATACATGAACAAACCGCTAAAAATGTGGTCGAATTGGAATATTTCTTGAACCCCATAATTTAAAGTCGTAGTTAAAGGTACCCGTGGTGCGATGGTTAGCATGTACACCTGCTAATCCAGAGGTTCGAGGTTCGAATCCCAGCAGAGGCCAAAAATGTTTTTCCACGGGTATCGCCTTTCGCGAGGAATTGGCAAGTCCTCCGTTAGTATTCATTGCCATGAAAAGTGCTTTCTCAATTAGCCGTTCGGAACCGGCCCAAAATTGTAGGTCCCCTCCATTCCCTCACAAGGTTTGGTTGTGAGAAATGCGCTAGGCCCAGGGGCTCCTCGCTCTGTTGCGCCACCCTATTTATTTATTTATTTATTTAAAGGCTATGTCCTAATTAGATTTGCATCGCCCGTTGCTTGTTGGTAGTGCTACAAATGAAAAGAAGAGAAATACAAATAATATAAGACAAACAAATTTAATTACAAGTTTATGTGTGGGACTGTTTGCAGTTAATTTACAAATTCTTTTTTTAAAAAGCTTTATTAAGTATTAGACTCCTGTGAGCCATTACTTTCTTATAAAAGTAGTAGAGCTGGGTTGTATTGCCTTCGCAGTTGAGGAGCGCCAAAACGCCTTCATCATCTATTTCGTCGCTGCCCAGAAAGCTTCTTCTAATTTCTTTCAAGATCGGACATAAACCGTATTCGATTATTAAGTCTTCAAACCCTCTCACAGAGGAGAATCAACAATGATTTAGTATTTTTTCATCAATTAATAACCGGTATAATTGATGCTCCCGACTTGCTCTCCCACGTAGGATTCAACTATCGCGGAGGAACTCACCAACTACGTAATTTAGAGTTTATACATCGCTCCCACCACCGTACTAACTATGGAATGCATGAGCCATTAGCACGCATGAGTATTATTCAACTCAAATCCTTTTATTGCTGATTTCAACATCAGTAAAAGTAGTTTAAAATTAATATTAAGAACCAGAAGTGTACCATCTGCATGATTCATGTTTAGTAGATTTTTTATTACTGTAGTTTTATTTCATTTTTTTTATTTATAACCTTGTTTAGTTATGTTTCACTGGTTTAGTTTGTTATCTTAATGTTAATTTATTTTAAGTTTTACTTTGTTATATTTTTGTAATGTTTTTTTATTTTTCCTCGTATACGTTCTCTTTCTGCTTGCCTTGGCGTTATTTACTAACCACTAACAATTGCATTAATGATGAAGAGCGTAGATAAGTGTGCACAGACGAGCTTGCTCTAAGTTCAGTGCCACTTAAGTCTCTGAGATGCAAAAAAAAACGGATGAAGTGCTTAATGTCTTCTCTAACAGACATGTTGCAAATCGCACATATTATTGGCAGATCCTCTCGGTGTGGTATGAAGTTCAGTCTTACCAACCCGCTCCTCATCTTGAAAACAGCAGAGATTGTTTTTTGATTAAAATCGATCCTAGAATAGTTTCTTTCACACAGATTATGTTGAAGCACGCTATAAGTGGCTCTGTGCACAGAAGAAGACGCCTTAAAAATACATTCGAGCCTGTATTTCTCATCGGTTTTAGCGATTAGATCGTAACGAGAACCTTTGACGTCCTTTCCATAACAACATGTCTGCACGTTTAGTATAAAATTTAGCCCGCAGTACTCAGCTAGTTCTCTTAGTTTCTCGAATCAAAGACTCTTCCTATGTAAAACATACATGGCCATCACTTTTGGTAGTCTTTCCTCCTGCATGTTAAAAACTCTCAAAAATAGTCAATAGCTTAAGGTATTTCACAAAGAGTGGTGATAGTCCCGTTTCAATATTTACCATGTAATTAGGAGTGTTCTTTGGTAGTTGAAAACATCTTTTAACATAGTATCTAAGTAAATTTTCCACCGATCCATATTTTTTGTATCCCCAAGTTTGAGCCGCATACAACATAATTGATTCAGTTAATGCAGTGAACACTTAGTATTTTACGTTGTGAGAAACGAGTTCGTTTGCAAAGCAATTTTTCCATGTAGCACTTACAGCGCTTTTTGCTCGGATAAGTTTTTCTTTGAAATGCGTTTCCATTTGTAAGTTGCTTGTTATAACTATACCGAGGTACTTATATGCCTTCACGACTTCTACAGATTCGCGATTGAAATGCCATTTTTCATTTCTAGCCAATCTGCCAGAACCATTCTTAAAAACCAAAGCCTTTGACTTGCAGTATACTTCCAGACGATTGATCATTAGTTGTAGCGTTTCCAGTGAGTACGTGAACAGAACAACATCGTCAGCAAATGGAAGGGCTTTAATTAAAAGTCCAGCAAACTCTATTCCACACGGTAGCTCGTCAACCAGGTCGTCGATGAAAAACAAAAATAGATATTGACTCAAGGGACATCCCTGTTTTACTCCCATCGTTGTTTCAAACCAGCCCGGCCTCTCCTATTGACTATTAAATATTACTTTTGAGAGGCTTCAAGTGATTTGATGTCCATACAATATTCACCACAATCATTTTATAATACGTAGTACGTATTACGTACGTCTCTTATTTCTCACAAAACGTACAACTCCCACTTGTTTTTTGGTTTATTTTAATTAGCTACATTGAAATATTTCGATTTCAAATAAAATTTGATTTTGATTTTCGGCAAATAGAAAATGAAACCTTCTGGTTGCATTTGAGTTACATTTAACTCTGCAGTTAATAATTTCAAATGATTACATTAAAGTTTTAAATAATTTTCTTGCTTGGAAATAAAAATAAAACAATTTTTGGGCTTTTTTGATTACAGAGAAGTCTTAGCGACTTAATTATGACTTTGTACTAAAAAAGCCAACGATACTTTTTAGAAACTAAACATGCTACTTGGGTATTGAGTCATGTCTCTGGAACCAAGTATATGAGTCTAACCTAATCTAATACGATTTTTTGAATTAGTTCCATTTTCTTTACCAGTATAAATAAAATGATGTTGGATGATTTGGCTTTGCTATATTTTCAATTTATTTGTGAAATCAATGCGTGTTAACTGAAACAAAGAAATGTTTTTATACTTAGCTTTTTTTTTTTTAAATGAATATATTGCTGTCTCTTCATTTCTCTTTGCGCACTCTATGTTGTGGGACACCTGCGAAGCTCCTTACGTTTCTTAAGTTAATCCTCTTGAAGGTACGTTTTTACAAAAGAAAGAACCCAATACCAAGAAAATACACGAACATTTCATGACGTTCGTCACTTGCAAACAGTTTTATTTATGCTAATAATGTCTTATAATGCTTTCCTGGCTCCGTTTTAAGTCTGTTGTAATACTAAGGGCCAGTTGCTCAATCGAATTATAAATTTAAGTTCTACATAAAGTTTTCATTTTTGTATGAGACGTCCCGGAATTCTTAAGCTCTGCCTAAAATCCCCATACTAAAGTAGAACTTTATGTAGAACTTAAATTTATGATTCGATTGAGCAACTGGCCCTAAATGTTTATATTTTAAGTAGCCTTCAAGCCGAACCAGAGAACACATAAAATATAAGTCAAAAGTATCGATTGTTCATTGTTGAAGGAGAAGTCAGATGGACTTAAGTGTTGTTACGAGAAATACATCGGCAGTTGGAATTGAAAGACGCTTAACAAGAACTACTAGTTGCATCCTTTCGCACTAAAAATACAAAATGATCAGGATTTAAATTGTAATCAGGACAGAATTGAAAATACCAAATAAGGGAAGTTTCAATTTGCGTTCAAATTCTTCAATTGAACAACTGAACAATTGAGAATGTTATAATTTGCAACCCTAAGCTTATGAAACAATGACAGCGAAACGATTGCAATGCAGTCTGCCTCTATTGTTTGAATTTGCTGGTTTCGTACGATAATTCACTTAGAAGCTTCACTAGTTTGGATTATGTTTTTATTTTATTAAGTGATTTTCGAAAAGAAAGGAAATGTACGCATATCTATGCGTCGAAGACTCAATATATAACCTTTCACTTTTCGATGATTGTTTTTAGCTCTTAAGGTTTTCTTGAACCAAATCGATTTTGTAATTAGGACAGTGACTGATTCAGCTGTCAATTTTGTTTGTATATTAGAGTGCTCAAAGTGATACGACAAGAACCGCAATTAATTTCCACACCCTTAAAAAGCTCTTCTGTCTGTAGAAACGTTTCTTTCATCATTTCCGTTGCCACGACAATATAATAATTGTATGAAAACGCTATGTTTTTTTTTGTCGCTTTGGTGCTTTTCGGTTATTCTCATGTGGCGATGGTATAACTTGATTTTGACAATTACAATTATTATTATTATTATTATTATTATTATTCTTTATTTTTTCAATTAAATGTACAATATGACTTAAAGAATACGGACATGGCTAATTTGCCGTCTGCCGGATATGACATTATAATATTGTAATTTAATAAAAAAAAAAATAGCAATTTGGAAATATAAATACAAGAATTTAAAAAAGTTATACAAAAAAAGAAAAGGTTAAAAAAAAAGAAAAATTTTCTACCTACATGTATTCAACTAAGGTTTTACATTTTCCAAATGAGAAAGCGAGAATATTTTCGATTCCTCTACAATTTTAATGATTTGCAACATAAACAAGAGATCAATTTTAACAGTGATTTGAAACACAAAAAGTAATAATTTTGAAATGATTCAAAACATAAAAGTGTATTATTGCATAAAGCAAACTCTTCAATTTTTAAAAACTATTTCGGTACGTTAGGGCATGCTTGCAGAATTTATAAAATATAGACCAGCCTCTAGCGCCATTGAGTAATTCGTGGAAACTATTGAGAGACAAAAAACTTTCTTGGAAATACAGTCGACGAATTTCTTGCAAAATTGGGCAAACTGCGATAAAATGATAGACATCTTCTAACTCACGTCTGTTACAAAGACTGCAAATTTGCGGAAGATCAATTCTGTGAGGGATGAAATTAAGGTTAAGAATTTCAACCCTAGCTTTGAAAACCATGCTTATCAGCTCTGATGAGTTCTTATCGTTGAAGTAGTTCTCTGCAGTAGGCAACCGGTGATTTAGATTCCTGTAGATAGTTCTGGAAGAAGACGATGATGCTCTGGTAAGGTGCTGATCAAAAAGACTGCCGTCTATTTTTGAAATAATGTTTGCAAAAATGTCATTCCACTCGTACAGATTTGCTTCGGTTACTGAGCACGTGAGATCATTGGATAGAGCATATTGATTCCATTCCCTGAAAGGTGATGCATTTGTTTGCAGCAGTCTCAACATTATTTTCTTATGGAGACTGTTGTCACTTCTTCTTATCACTCTAGTAATATAGTTTGAAACCGCTTTGAGGTTCCTAATGTAAATTGGTGGTAGCCCTGTTTCGACGTGTATGGCGTAGGTTGGTGTGGAATTTGGTAATCGAAAGATACGTTTAAGAAAATTTCTTTGCACCTTCTCAAATTCTTCAATGGGGGTAACTCCGAAAGCCTGAATACCATAGCACATACAACTGTTAATAGTCGCATTAAAAACTTTAAATTTAGAGGAATGATCAATGTCTTGTTTCGCAAAAAATGTGGGCCACATTAGATTCAGTGCTAGCGTAGCTTCACTGCTTTTTTCCTTAATATGCTTATTAAAATTTAAATTGTATGTTAGGAGAACTCCAAGGTACTTAAATTCACGTACAGTGTTGATTAGCTCACTACCAAGCCGCCACGTTTCTTCAGGAGCTCTATTTCTTTGTCTGTTTTCGAAAACCATGGCCTTTGTTTTCTGTACGTTAATGCGAAGGTTCCATGTTCGACAGTATTCTTGCAGTTTATTTATTTGGAGCTGTAACGAAAACGGATTGTCAGCCAGTAAGACCAGATCATCTGCATAAAGTAAAACTTTGATGAGAGTTCCCGCGAAGATTACACCACCCGGTAGGATGTTTGAGACGTCATCGATAAATAGTGCGAATAACAGCGGGCTTAAAATGCATCCTTGAGGAACGCCTGCGGTAGTTTCAAACCAGTTCGAGAGCTTGGATCCATCCCACACCGCTGCGTTTGAAGTCTGGAGAAATTTGAAGTATAGTTGTAGAAATTTTCGTGACACTCCCAAAGTTGATAATTTATACAACAACGCTTGTCTGTTCACTGTATCGAATGCAGCCTTAAAATCAACAAAACAGACATAAAGTTTTTTGTTTTTTTCAACGCGATTCCTAGCTATGCTGGTCAAAGCGAAAATGTGATCGATTGTAGTAAATCCTGGTCGAAAGCCAGCTTGGAAAACGCTAAGTAGATTAGCTCCTTCAATCCAGCTACAAAGTCGTTCATATAAAATTCTAGCAAAAATCTTTCTCAGGGAGTTGAGAATCGATATTCCTCTATAGCTCTCAGGTAGAGAAGAGTCTCCTTTCTTAAAGATGGCGAAAATAATAGCTTTGGTGAAATCAGACGGAACGCAAGCATTGTCATAGAGGTGGTTAAAAAAGTCCAGAATGTAGTTTTTCAGAACATCGTTTGAATTTTTAAAAAACTCGACTGGTATTCCATCACTTCCAGGTGCTTTGTTGTTTTTCATTCTACTAAGCACATTTTCCAGCTCTCTCGCGGATATCGTTGTATCTAGTTCAGGTACCAACGTGTTCTGTAATGCAAAGCTGAAAGTATGAAGATTCTCCTCGGCCGACAACAGAGTTTTAAAATGAGCAGCTAGAGTCTGAGCTTCGAGAGAAATCTTCATACTTTTATGCCAACCACTAACTTCTCGTACATTGTTCCAAAATTCCTTTGAATTCTTGCTGAGTTGAAGCTGGTGTACAAGATTTGTGTGATAACTCGTCTTCTTAGCTATGCAAAGTTGCTTGAAATCCTTGTTAGCTCTCAGGTACATGTTTTTGTAGTGGGCAGCATTTGTTGTTCTAAACAGCCTTAAATATTTAAATGAAAGTTTCCTCAACCGGTTACAGTCCTTGTCGAACCACTTTCTTTTAGGGGAAAAGTTAACAAATGTATTATTCGCAGTTGGGGCTGAGGCATAAACCAATCCGATTATGCTGTTTTCAATTTCATCTATAGTGACCGTTGATTGTTCAGGGAGACGACTACAGTTGTTATTTAAAAGAGCTTTATATCGCTCAGCTTTGCTCTCCATCCATTTAAGTTTCCGAACGTTCTCTGAAACCATATGTTGTGGTTGTTGATCAAAGTTCGTTTTCACAAAAATTGGTAAGTGTGCTGAGAAATTTGCCAAACCCACTGTAAAATCTTTTATTACGTTGCACCATTCTCCAGATACAGCACACAAGTCTATAACTGATTCACCTTGACCGCCTATAAATGTGAATTCACCACGTTCGTCACCTGTTGTCACACCATTCAGAACGAAAAAACCATAGTCTCCGAATAATTCAGATAATAATCTGCCGTTTCTGTTAATGGTTTCATCTTTAGATTTTCTATTAATTTCGAAATTCAGTTGATTTTGCAAAAAATGTACAGAGGAGTTCTGATAACCACCAATTCGAGCATTAAAATCCCCGATTATCATAGTATTTTCCAAGAAAGAGTTGGTCATAAAGTTATATAGGTTATCAAAATCATGATGCCAATTATTACAGTTAAGGTATACCGGAATAATATGAAAGTTCGAATTGTTACTTTTAATTTGAATTATAAGCCTGGTCTCTATATTTCTGAATTCTACAAAATGCGAAACTTTGTAATTAACTCCACATAGAATTCCTCCACTCGCTCTCCCATGTACATTTGTTCTAATTGCTGGAATGAATTTTAATTTATAATCTTTAAAATATTTAAGGTAATCATTTTCATATTTTTCTTCTAAAAAAGTTTCTAATAAAATTATTATATCATATTTAAAGATATACTTAAAAAAATCAGGTTGCAGAAGTTTACTTTTTAGACCTGTTATATTATATGCTAGAATTGTTAAATTTAAAGAAATTAATTCTTGGCAGACGACATTTTTACCCTATAAATTTGGTGCACTACTAAGGTGCTTCAACTGGCTCCCAGGTGGCGCTGATGTGAAATTGGAGGTCGACGATGCATGTTGGTTTTCAACCGGGACCAACTTCGTTCCCTCGCCGCTGTCAAAGAACTCGCAAAATCTATCGCCAAACGTGTTGTTTACAAAGTTTAGCTCCGCCGCTGATTTGACAAATAATCCTCGTGATTCACTAAAGGCAAAAAGATGATTGTTGATTTGTAATTTATCACCCTTCAAGTTGATCTTCGCTTGTGAATTTATTTGTGATAATTTAGTTTTAATTTCATTCAGCCTTTGTCTCTTCCTGCGGTACATCAAAGATTGTTCGCGATATATGCTGATTCCTTTGCCTTTCAGCTGGTTTGCCACAGACAAAATTTGATTCGCGATTTCTGGTGATTGAAGTTCCATAAATACGGTTCCTCTTTGTGTTTGAGTGTTTCGAATTACAATTATAGCTGCCGCAACTGCAACAACGCAATAACTGGCAAAAAAAGACTTTTTTTTATACAATTTGCATCAACTGGATCTTACACCTATTTAACATGATGCCGGAAGGATACAAACCAGTTGCAATAATTTGTTGAGCGTTTACATGCTAATTTTTTTAACAGCCTGAGCAGCTGCAGAAATCGGAAACACGTTTGAAATAATTGTTCATCTAATCGACATTTGATAGACTTCCCACCAACCAACGGAAGGATAAGCAAATTAGCGGGTACCCAATAAATCTAATTTTCGTGGGTAGCAAATTAGCACATCAGAACTGGAAACAAGTGTGAAAATAAAATTAGGTTGCTTTGCATATGTACATGCTGATTGTTTTGATTTGGGCATTGCAATAAGCTCTCAACGACATGGTTTTCATGATTTTTTATAATGAACCGCTTTCGGGGTTTTCGTTTTTTTTTTTGTAGGTACTTATGCTTACCAAATTACAAACTGTTAGATTTGAAGTAACTATGACTTAAAGATAGGGATAGCAATAAAGTTGAAACAGACAATAAATTTTACTAAAACAGTTTTTGATCATCTTTCAGTAAATCATTCTCCTGAAAGAGACACATTATCCAGAATGACTAAACCTAAAATGTTGTGAGATAACCAAACCATCCTTTTATTTGGTTTTAAATTTCTAACTTGTTCTCAATCACAGAAATAAGGAACTAGCCAGCGACAAACTTTCTTCGTTTTTGAAAAAAATCAATTTTTACTAACTCAGCACAATATTGCTTGTGTAAAGGTGCGTCCACACTATGCCGAGCAGCATCAATCGGCACATAAAGATCGGCTATACCGACTTTGTGTGGACGTCCCGATCGGCCTTCCTCCTAACCTAAAGCCGAACAGAATGAAATGGATCCGTATGCAGTTCAACATAGTGTGGACGCACTTTAAGACTTCATTAAACAGTACAAAGTCAATGTTCTTTACTCTTGATATAAAAAAAAAAAAAAACTGAACTGATGAACACGTAACGATAACATAAAAAAGCAAAAGTTATTTACTGTAGCAACTTTTGTAGTAAAAAAATATTGAGTCCTTAACCTCCTCGAAAATTTTCTGCAGTGGACGTTAAATCGTAAGACTCCTGAAAAATTTGCGGATGGAATAATTTTTAATTTTCTCTCAGGTGCACACAGTGAAATGGTTGAATGAATCAACAAATAATGAAACTCAAAGCAAGCATGTTGATATAGTGAGTTCGCTTTTGAACATTAACCTTTTAATTAAAATAAAACAAGAGCAAAGCGAATTACATAGGTACATAAGGGTGACAAATATTATAATACTTCTTTAATTAGCAAAAAAAAAAGAGGAAATAAAGTAAAAAGGAGATCTCATTAAAAAATGGGCTCGAGTGCTTCAATTGTGTGCTAAATATAATACCAAAATCTTAAGGCGGAGTAAAAAGTTTTAGTATTTGCTAATATAACTGACGGTACATGGTTGCCAACTACACATTAATCATGCAAATTGAATTAGACCACGCAAAATATTGAAAAAATTCAAATTAAAAATTCCAAAGGCTTCAAGAGGAAATCTAATAATAATAATACGCCATTTTCCTGCAGTTGCTAATATATATACACTCTATAAATTTAATCAAAATCGTTAGAGCCGTTTTAAGAAAATATGCTTTTTTTTTAATAAGTACACAAGTCTTAAGATTTTGCTAAAAGATGTATAAACAAAAAACTTGAAACTTAACAATGATACCGTTTTGAAAATACATATTTACAATTAAAAATTTTTTTTTCTTAAATTGATGAAAATTCGATAAACTAGGATTTTCAAATGTTGATATGCAATCGTTCTTAAACAATTTAGGGCTTTTAAAACATGAAATTTTGTCAAAATCATGTTAGCCATTAGCGAGAAAGTCGGTGTTGAAAAAACGGTAGCATGGGGAGGTGCCAGTTTAAGACATTTTGCATCATAAGAATACCTATTCAGAAATAATACCTTACGTAAGGTTTTATCAAAATCGTTAGAATCATTTTCGAGAAAAATAGGTTTTAACATACCGTTTTTTCAAGACCTAGAAACCCAATTCCGAAAATAACTCTGTAGGCTACCTCAGAGACCATAACTGCAAATTTGGAAGAAAATTGGTCAAGCAGTTCAGGCTGTAGATCCATATACGGATGTACAAATAGAACTGCAGAACCCACTGTTTTCGTATTCTCTATCATCGTAATGTCGTACATATTTAATTGCTATCTCAAATGTTTTTTCCTGCACGATTGCAAAACTTGCATTATAGTAGATACCTATAATCGTAAGTACAAAGATAAGCCACTGGTCCTTGATTACATTTTCATCAGTTTATCTTCATTATTGAATCTTATAACAAAATCATTTAGAACCAAGCACAGCGAATAAATATTATTTTGCATTTACAGTTTATAAATTGTCATGAAATGTTCATGTTATCACGTAAAGCAGGTTTTACAATCTTAAAGAAAACAAAATTTAAAATAGCAATCAAACATGACATAACGATGTTGAGAAAAAAGAGGCCCTGCAATTCTGTCTGTCTGTCCGTATATGAATAAGTATCCTGAACCGCTTTACAGACATTTTTTTTAACAAAACTTACAGTCATGGTCTGTGGTGCAACTTTCGGAGGGAACTTTAGAATTGGGTCTTTAGGATTTGAAATAGCGGTACCTAATAATACTTACGTTTCTCAAAAACGGCTCTAACGATTTCTTTTGATTTTTTTTGTGAAGAATTAATTTTTTGAGTTGTTTTTTTTTTTTTTATAATTTAAAAAAATTATTTTGAAAAAAGTCTAAGAACGGTAGATATCTCTCATAGTACGGTTTTTTTTTTTTTGCAAAATATACTTTCTCGTTAACGGCAAACACGCTTTTTGACGAAATTTTATAATCAAGTAGTCCTAGGTTGCTTAAGAAAGGTTGCGTGTGAATATTTAAACAATTATATAATTCGTAGTTTTTAATGTTAATAGTTTTTTTATAAATTTTTTTTTTTTTTTAAATGTTTTCATAACGGTATCATAGATCTGTTTTTCTACGGCTATCGCCTCTAGCGAGGAATTGGCACGTCCTCCGTTAGTAAATTCAGTGCCATGAAAAGCGCTTCCTCGATTAGGATTCGGAACCGGCAGAAAATTTTATGAAGGTCTCCTTCATTCCCCCACAAGGCTCGCTCTGTTGCGCCACTCAATTTTTTTTTTTTCAATTTAAGAATTTTAACTAAATTTTCAGCGAGTAATGATCAAACATTGAACGACAATATTAGAACAACTTTTAATAGAAATGAGGTGAGAATCAAACTTCGGTTATAGGTAGTTATAATTACTTATTGACTAATTGAAAATAATTTAAAAGAACTGTATTTCATATTAAAAGAGGTGGTGCATTTTTGGGCTCAGGACACACACCTATGAGACTAGTACCAAAGCTTACGATCGATCCAATCTATCTGCCAAATGTTTTTGAATTTAGCCATGGCTATTTTCAGATAAATAATTAGAGTTCAGATTGAGCGCCGGAAATATTAAAAATCCACTTTTTTTAGGCGAATAATTACGTACATTTCGAAAAGTAAAGCACGTAAGATAATGATTTAGGTATCATATGAGAGAGTGGTACCCGTGGTGTGATGGATAGCATGTTCGCCTGTTAATCTAGAGCAGTGGTGGGCAAACTTTCTTAATGGGGGGCCAGAAATTTCTAGAAATTGCAGAGGAGGGCCAAAATTATTTGAAAAATTCATTTTGTGTTGAAACTTTTAATCATATAAAAAAAACATTACACCATTACACACCTGCACAAATGTTCAAAATGACAATTTAATTATTATTTGAAGGCCCTGCCATGGAAGGCGTGTGAGACGTATGAAATTGCTTTTGATTTTCCATAATATTTTTGAATGAAGGTTCAAGCTGTGACGAAGTAACTATCAGCAGCGCGAAAAGGTGTTCATCAATAACTCGGTTTCTGATTGAGTTTTTCCACAATTTCATGGACGAAAAAATTTGTTCGCACAAGTACGACGAAGCAAACATCGCCATAATTTTCTGGGCGTGAGAAATTATCTTCGGGAATTCAGCTTTCGGCAGTGTTCTATATAATTCTAATTTTGTGGAGTTAAGGAACAGTTGTTTCAAATGGGTGCTGCACTACATTTCAATAATTTCCAACTACAATTCTGCAGAGACATTTTCTGGATCTACATTAAACGGCATCGAGAAAACATCCAGCGACGACTGAATATTCTTAAAATCTTGAAACCTAATTTCGAATTCTGTGTTAAGTTTTTTCAACGCCTGACTGGATTCTTTCAGTCTGTTCTCACTCAATGGTGACACGGATCTTGAACGCGGAAAGTGAGTTAAATCGTTCTTAGGCATGCAGTTGTTAAACTGAAAAGCTGGGTTTTAAATGATTTTAGACACCCGCAAGTCTCATCTATGAATTGGTTCTTTCCTTGCAATTTCTTATTTAATTTGTTGTAGTGTTCGAGTAAATCGGTAAAAAAGGCAAATTCGATATGCCAATCTTTGTCATCGAAGACTATTTGTCTGTCTGTTTCATTAAGAAATCTTGTATTTCCTCTTTTGAATTCCAGACCCGTTCAAATACATACCCACAACTAAACTATTTTACTTTCGTGTGGTAAAGAAGGTCCGAATAATCTGCGTCGACTTCAATCAGAAATTCTTGGAATTGGCGGTGTACCAAGCCCCGGAACCGAATAGTATTAATTAGTTTAATAAAAACATTAAGTACATGGGTAATATCTATTGCAGTCTTACAAAGCACGTCCTGGTGAATTATACAATGTAAAAATACAACATTGTGATTAGGATTCTGGTTTCGAAAAATATCTAAGAATCCCGTGTTTTTTACAAGCATATTTGGGGCTCCATTTGTAGTTATATTGCATAGTTTTTAAATAGGAGCATTTAAATTTTGAAGACCTTCAGAAAATTCGTTATAAGTAATCTGCCCCGTCGTTTTTTATCGCGGGCCATATACTGTTCATGTCGAAGGATCGTCGGAGGGCCGGATTAAATGCTTTCGCGGGCCGGAGTTGGCCCGCGGGCCGTACTTTGCCCATCACTGATCTAGAGGCTCGAGTTCGAGTCCCAAGAGAGGTAAAAATGTTTTTTCCACGGGTATCGCCTTTCGTGAGGACTTGGCAAGTCCTCCGTTATTATTCATTGCCATGAAAAGCGCTTTCTCGATTAGCCGTTCAGAGCCGGCAGAAAATTGTAGGTCCCTTCCATTCCCTCACAAGGCATGGTTGTGAGAAATGCGCTAGGCCCAGTGGCTCCTCGCTCTGTTGCGCCAGCCTATTTATTTATTTTATTTCTCATGTGAGAGATCATAAAAATATATTATTTCATCTAAAACGTAAGCTTTCAATTGGTACTAGTCTCATAGGTGTACGCCCTGGGCCCAGGCTCCGTAGAAAAATGAGCCATCTCCTTTTAGTCCTTTCAGAAAACTTAGAAACTGATATTGGATTCTAAAGCACAATTTTCTTTCATGAGCTACCACTGGGCTCTTCAATTATATTGTTTTTTGTTATATCTCTTATATACTACATCTCCCATTTTGTTTAGTGATAATAAAATAAAACAAAATAAAAAAGAGTGCAAAATTATAACAAAATATATCCTGTTGCTTGGAGTGAGGAAATTGTTGGGAGTATTTTTTTCAATATAAAAAGATTATGTATCCAAAGAGAACCACGTAGTGAAATGTTCTGCCTCTTGAAATTGCAATTAATCTAAAATACAAATATCGGTCGCTCCATCCTAGTGATTCGGGACGATAAGTTAATTTGGAAGTTGCTATACGAACCTTATGTTTCAATTCACTGAATGAATTGTTGTGGATTCCGTAAATGTCATCCCCTCTAGGAAGACGAATCCCCATCTTTCATGGCAAGATATGATCTGGTATACTGCCGGCTCAAAAGTTTATACTGATACAGGTTCCAGATTTTTCAGCAACTCTCATAAATTCTATAATGATTTTTTCAGTAAGTCTTGGTAGGCATTTTTCCATTTTCCAGGCTGAAAACTTTGCTATTAACCAATTTATAATAAGTTCATCGAACACGAAAAACGAAACAATCTTTATTTTCTCAAACAGCTAAGATCCTCTAAAAGCAATTAACTCACATGTCATAAGATCCGAACTAATCCAAAAGACAGTTAAGTTATCCTCCAAACTAGCAAGGAAAAACTGAAAAACTATGGGACGCTCCATTTGATCCCAGCACACAAAGACTATGATGACAACGAGAAGGCAGCTATTCTAGCAAAGGACAGCTCCGGCGCATCTAAACCATTCGCCGGCCCTCCTGCGGTGGAAATAAAAACATCTTCCCAAACCCAGTAAAAAAAGCTGAAAGAATCCAACGAAGCTTAGCGACAGCTCATCTGGTTAAACCTGTTCAAAAGAAAATTCTGTAAAAACATTAAGATTCCTACTGAACGCTAATGGGAATGCCCTTAAGCCTTGCACAGGACTATTAACCAGCCACTGGTCTTAAAAGAAACATCTTCACAAAATGAGATTTGCAGCAGACCCTATCTCCAATATTAAAGAATCACATCTGCACATTATTTAAGAATGTCTAGCAAATACTTGACGATGAAATTAACCCTCTAGACTCTAGAGAAACTCAAACTCATTCACTCACAGAAGATTGTTAACTATTAGTTCAATTGAGGAGATGGATACCTGCTCTGAAACTTCACATGGGTTGGTACAATAGTTTTCATTTACACACCACAGTG
Organism: Melanostoma mellinum; assembly: GCA_914767635.1. Taxonomy (NCBI): domain Eukaryota; kingdom Metazoa; phylum Arthropoda; class Insecta; order Diptera; family Syrphidae; genus Melanostoma; species Melanostoma mellinum. Next base: position 5,864,936 of record OU612059.1, read on the forward strand.
CCCAGAGCTGATCAAGCTCAACCCACAAATATAATACAATCTAATTTGAGTAGTTCTTGTCATTACCTAAGGAGCTCAATAAAGGGGGCATTTTCAATGCAGGAATTTGTTAATGGGTGGTAGTTATGAAGTACTGGTTAGCATGTCTGCCTGTTACAGACATGGACAGAAGGCAAAATAGTAATCCAATATTAATTTCCTTGACATGAAAAGCGGTTCCGGCAGATAAATTTTGCTCCTCACAAGGTGTGCTTGCCAGAAATGTCTTCACTGTTCCGCCAGCCTTTTTATTTACTATTTATTTACATTTTCTCTTTATAACGAAAAGGCCGCGAAGTCTTATTAAAATAGAGGGTGTAAATAGGTTACAAAGGTGAAGAATCACTCAGTATTTGGAAAATGATGACAAATTTTCAAAGAATTTTTATTGTTATTACTTTGTAGAGACTTAATTTTCTATAGTTCAAATAATAATAAAACATTTTCCTCTTCACAACGCTAAAAACCCGACGCTGCGTTTTCTTTATAATCAGCCCATTAACCGATCCCTGTGTTAAAAAGCCGCCCTTTTTTGAGTTTCTTAAGAATCGACACATTTAAAGGCCGTTGCATGTGTGGGTCAACTAGAAATAGAATCCTGTGCTTCTCACTACTTCCTAATGAAAAATAAGACTTCGCTTCGTCTAAAAAGTTCTTAAATATAAATCTAAAATTCTTCTGACAAATGGATAACCATGCGATAAAATATGAAATAAGCTTTTCTCATTTGCTGACCTAAATGGCAATTTTACATTACTTTTCCCAAAGGACTCTCCTTAAACGCTCCAAACCAACCGACCCAAAAGGCAATAAAACAAAATGAGGTAAAACTTCTTTTTATGAGAAAATCACTGCTCTTAGGGAATTACCAATTTGCAAATCTACACTACTTGAAAATTCCCAGCTGTCCCAAAACTATAGAAATATTGCTCAAATAAGAGGGTCATTGAGAAAAGGATAAAGGCATGATAAGTACCTAACCCTTTTTATCATTTCAAATTATTACACTCAGTGGAATGTGGCACTTCAGTTCACTAAATGTTTCCTTCGTGCCTCTGTAAGCTCATTTAGCTTGTTGATGTTTAAGATTAAGAGGAACATTATTTCTGGCACATGGTGTTCAATTTTTCTTTTTTGTCTGCGTGGTTTTAGGGCTTTGGTCTCTCTGTACACAAACTCCGTAGAAGATTGCCAAAAAGGCAACTCGCAACTTAGACCTCCCATTGAGTCTCACAGAGTTTATGGATAGACTGCCTGTTTGGTGTTCTGTCTTCAACCTTGTTTTATGATTATTTTCTCACAAGGATCTGTACTTTATCAAGATAGGATAAGAGTTATGTAAGAATGAGAATATATTACCTTTAAGTGTTTCACGTAGTGATAATCTGTTTGAGCTCCAGAAATGATTTGTGATTATTAACTCGACAACACTGAGAGTAGGTACTCAGACGGGAGAGAAATAAAGTGCCGTCTCAATTGTCACTTATTATTATTTTTGATCGGGATTTATGAGGAACAGGTACACCTTCCTTAATTGTTGTATTCAATTTTAGGAGCATAAGAACTCTTCAGAAAATGCTCCAAAGAATGCAATATTTGTACATATTTTACTTTTTTTTTTACTTAACAAAAAGCTTCGTATGACAAGGATATTATCACATATTGGACATGACCTTTTGCGAATGATGTCGGTTGACATTGAAAGGAATTGCCAGAAAACCCATTTCTTCTGAGACATGCCGTCACTTGAGCATACTAAACGAAGAGAAATTATTTCTTACAAGTTGCATACCGAATGGCTGAAGCGCTAGATGTAAAAAGAAAGAAGTCTTGAAAGAAAACTCAATTCAAGGACATCTTTTTTTTTTTTGTGGAAGTAGGTCGTCTTCTTGAATTATTGAGCGAAGAAAAGTGGAAGTTGCATAAATAATAGTCTTGTAGTGAATTGGAAGACAACATCAAAGTAAGCTGACGTACATTTTTGGATTTGATGGGGATAATAATAACCATTTTTAGAAACTTGTTAATTTCTCTAATGAATAGGTATTTTCTTAGAGTGATGTTAGTACATTGAAGCGAATACTTTTGTGTACCGTTGCACATTCGAATACAGTAGGTGTAAAAGTGCAATCGGCCAAAAAGTTAGGGACACCTCCATTCTTCAACAGCTAAGTATATCAGAACTTCGCTAAGCATTGAAGCCCATTTGATTTATTTGTTTAATTAGGCTCCTCCTTTGTTTTTTTGTCATTCAAAATTGTAGCTTCAAGAATATTGCCCATAGTTTTTTTTATTACTAACCTTGTACTATGGCATAGCTAAGGTGCATTTAAAATGTAAAGTATAATTATAAATGAGCCAATACAGCGAAGTTTTGAGGCTCGGTAATAGTGTAGATTGATTCGAACAATAGCACATTGCCGGACAATGACTGTTGTATTTTGAAGAATATTTGCTCAATATTTACACACAGAGTACAAAAACTTAAAATGTCATAATATCGAAGCAAATTGAATATAATACGAGCACACTTAAATTAAAATGTCATAGAATAAACGAAATATGTTGATGTTCCTTCATATTATGTAGATTCAATTTACACAAAACTTAAAATAGCAAAATAATGTTAAACTCTTGATGTGTACGCCAAATTCAACATTAGTCAAAACAAACTACATTTAATGGTAGTATAGTACCTATAAACAAATAGTCCAAAACCGATCCACTGGTATGTACACTGAAATGCAACGCCGCATATCGTACTAATTGCTTCAAGGCCTCCTCAAGTCGATTCATCAGTTAAGTAACTGAAGTTTTGTTCGTTGAAGCTCGAGTAGCCATAAAGCGTTTTTTTTTTTTGTAAAACCGAAATTCATCCTGAATGTCAAAGTGAATGTTTTTTGGGCCGTGGGTTTGCCTTCAACTCGTCCCGAAGTAGCCCTAAGTTATTGCTAGGGCAAGCTTAGGTAATAAACAAGGCTGTCAAAAACATGTACATATTTCTGTTAAAATGAGGGGATGTGTTTTGATTTTGTGGTTTAACGTATTTTGAGTATTGAAAAGTCAGGTTTTTTTGACATCTCACTGGGGACCTAGTATAGACATAAATAACTTAGTTACCGACCATCCAGAGCGCTACCCTAATGCACACAAGAAATTCATTCAATTCGGTACCGCCATTTAATAGTTTTTTTTTATACTAACGCGCACATCAAGGGGTTATAAATAGCCTTATAATGCTTTAAAGCACAGTGCGATCTTTAGGAAAATAGGATAGGATTTAATAGGAGGAGAATACACACTGCTTTTAAGTTTTTGTAAGTCATAATGTAGGGAAAAAAGAGTCAGGTAGGGCATTCCACATTCGGATGGTGCGACTAAAATATGAATGTCTATACTCGACTGTACGTCCGAAGTTGGTCTCAAAGTAAAACTGATGAGCATTCTTAGCGAGCCGGGTGTTGCGGCTAAATTGTTTCTGGGGAGGAATGCAGCTGGTTATTTAACCTAGAGCACTGTTTGTGAAAAAAGCGATAAAAGAGAGTGCGACAGGCAACGTTTCGACGATGTTCAAGAGAATCAATAGCTCTACGATTAAACTATCACCTATCAATCTCAACACTCTATTTTGAACCCAATCAAGAAGGCGCAGAGCTGTTTGAGAGACACCTGACCATCAGATATGGGAATTGTACTCTAGTTTGGGCGAATGTAGGCTTTATAAATTGTGACCAGATCAGAAGGGGTGAAGTATTTCCTGGATCGTTTTAAGAAACCTAAGCATTTAGCAGCGTTTTTGGCTTTTCGGTTTCATGGATGCAGGTACCATTCATAAATGATGGCAATGGGAGGATGTTAAGCTATAACAAGTTACATCATTGAGTTTTCTACATCATTGAGAATTCTACTCGGTTTCTACTACTGGGGGTAGTAAAAACCAACAATGCTGTCAAGATCAGAATTCATTGAGCTAATCATACGCAACCGTTCCACTTCCACATCCAAAGAGAAAGGACGTGAATCATTTATGAAAATGAGGAAAAAGGAATTCGTTGCTAGGTTTCTTGAAGCGTAACTCGCAGAAGTATTCAAAGATTGTTATACTTTAAAAACAATCTATACATCCTTGATAATACCGAATAGGTATTACCTATATTGGAATATTGTAGGGTTGTTTGGTCTACTTTTTAACAAAAATACTGACAGAATTGATAATATTCAAAGAAGGTTCACACGCTTTGCTTTGAGGTGGTCAAGTGGTTTCCATAGCTATAGCTCTAGATGCGCGTTAATCGATTAACAATCTCTAAAGAGTCGGAAAAAAATTCTTTACGTTGTTTTTAAAAAAGATGTCCTCAACAGCAAAATTAAGTCTCTAGATATATTAAATCTTATCTTTTTTAATGTTCCTGAGAGAAATCCGAGAAACAGGGATGTTCCCTTTTTAGTTCCTTGTCACAGACTCACAGGACGAACTATGGTCGAAATTAACCCGTAACCCGTTTTCTATCACTTTTTAATTTAATTAACTGTGAAGTCGACTTTCAATTGAGTAAATTTAAGTTAAAGAGCATTGTTTTAAATATTTTTAATAACATTTAGAGATAATTTAATTTAATAATTGAGATAAACTGTAGCCAACTGATTATGTATCCATTGATGAAATAAATAAATAAATTAAAGAGTCGGAGACAAAACGGAGCATTTATAAAGTGGGTATCAGACTTGAATCCATCCAACGCAACTTGTATTGAAAGGTAGTTTCTAATTCAACGAAGAAGAGATGTGAAGATTGGTTCCACTATTCGTTGAGATATGCCATCCAATCACCAGACTATGACATACACACGTAGAGTGGAAATATTTATGTAACTATTTAATTTAGTCTGTCAGCTAATTTCTAAAAAAAAAAAATCCGAAGATAATATGATTTAACCATTTAGTTGCAGTATACCAAATTCCGACAGCAACGTTATTTGCCGCACTGATTTGTGAATCTAAACAATCCAGGGCGTCACTCAAATACACACAAGAAGAATATTTCAAATCGTTCCAGCCGTTTAGGAGTAGTTCACTGATATACACACGTACAGAAGAATTTTATAAGTTTTGTAGTTGAGAAAATCCACGTGTTTTTTTTATCTAATAAATGAAAAAATTAGTAAAATCTTTTAACTGTTAAAACACCTTTTATATTTCCTCAGATGCACATTTCGGAAGCAATGCTTCCATCGTCAGTGAGATTTTTTTTTTTATAAAATCATATGAGGAAATATAGAAAGTGTCTTAACTGTTAAGAATTTTTACTAATCTTTTTATTCTTTAAGAATTATATATATAGAAGTTAAGTTTAAATTAACAAAATGTAGATACGTGTTTTACTTTAATTAGTTTTATTAACTTTAATTCATTTTCTGGGTCTTCACCTCTCAACTTTATTTATTCTTTGGTTTGATTTATGGACTGTTGTCGTTTTTGTTTTTTTTTTTTAATGTATGTTTGTTCCAGCCAGCACTTAGGAGTCAAAACAAACAAACAAAACCTTCTATATTTACCTAAGATTTATGTGAGAAAAAAACGACCTTATTTTCTCAGAGTAATAACTTTGTCTTTGACGTCCTACTTCTCAAACAAGTCCTGCAAATCTGCAAGTTATTTCAAATATTTCTGTGACAAGATATTGATTACCTTAAGTTGAATTGAAACCTAAATAACTATTTTTTACAAAGCCGCTGGCCTCACGACGTTATACAACCCTTGGTCGTGGGGTTGTCAACTGAAATAAAATTCCCTTGATATTAATTCAAATATAATTACTTTTTCAAATTCCAAAGCCAAAGCACTACTATGAAGTTTGCAAATTCCATTAACATCACGTTGTGGTCTTTGATAATAAACACCTAAGCCCGAGGGACCTAAGGGAAACTCAGCAAACTATATTTCAATGCTTAGTATTAAAACAAGTCAAAAGGAAGATTCTTCATTCAGATAATTATCATTGGAATTTGTAAACAGAACTAACTTCGGAGAATAACATTTGTAATTGGAAAATACATTTTCGGTTCAACAGAAAAGCATTGTCAAAGGACGTTAAAAGTTTAAATTAGTTTGTTTGTGGGCTGCAGTAGGGACTCATTATATCCACGATTATCTCTTATTAATTATTATGGAATCATTTTTCAAAAAAAGGAAACATTAAACCATTGAAATTAAAAATACAAAGCAAAAGTGAGCAAAAGAGATTTGGTTGAAAGATGAAGATGCTAAGTGACATTTTCCAGAATTTTAGTAAAAAAATGCATTCCAAGTTTATTATTTGCATTCACTTTGTATTCATATAGCACTTCTAGTTTTAGTCAAAAAATCTCTCTAGACAAGATAGAGTAATACGGATGAGACAAAAATTTAAGTTTTAATATAGAAACCTCATCTCAAAGTAAAAACCAAAATTTTAAGGAATGCTACTTAACACCTTCATCTTCTTAGCGCTCCAAGTTCATTTTTATTTGCACTTGCTTTTGTTGTGGCCAACAATAAACCAAACTAAGACAAAATAAAAATGTTTAACTCAGTTGCGACTACCGACGACATCCGATGCTTTCCTCTTTCTTCTCAGCACGATTTTAACTTCAGTGGTAGAAAGTTTCAGAACTGTCACTAGCATTGTACACTTGATGTTTTCTATGATGACTCTTCCCATCAACACACCAGCCATTCACGATTCATCATAATCTGTGTTCCGAGTTGGTTTCAAAAATTGTTAATATAATCTGAACTCGGCAGTTTGAAAAGCAATTTGAGTGGGTCTCTAAAGCTAGTCAACTTATGGGTGCTCATTCCTGTCGAAAGAACTTTTGCAAAATTGCACTTTCCAGAAACAAGCTCCTTTATTGTGTAAGCCTGCAAAGACACTTTAACGGTTAGCCTACATCTATTGACACTTTTTATTTTAGTTAAGTTCACTTAAAAAAGGAGGGGAAAAGCATTCAACTACGTCGACCAACACACTAATGGGATGTTTTATTTCAAATCCATATAGCGGGATGTTTGAATAATTCACTCTTTCGAGTACCATTAGCAACATTGTGGAATGGCTCATAGAAAGTGAAAAACCAGCCTATTTAGGTTACGAAAGTGCAATTCGCGTCCTTAATGTAAGGAGCGGAGCATTAACTAACTATCGCTATAGCTTTGCGTTCATAAGGACAGTAGAAAAAACTTTTTGGTATGCAGAGGTGTATGAATAGGAATACATATGTTCCTTTTGGAATTAGTGATGCGAAGTAAGTGTTAGTTGATCTAAAGGTTCATATTACACAGGGTGTTGTGCAAACTTTGCGACAAAAGCTCAGAACATATACACTGCCAGACAAAATTAAGTGCTAATGCACTTATCTCATTTTAAAAATGCAGAGAATAAGCAATGAGAAGGATTTATCACTCTATTTCATATTCCTACGTTATATTTTATCATTTTTCATCAAACGTTTAAAAATTTATTTTTCTTCTCTTTTGAACATGAACTGCATTAGTTTTCAAGTAAATTACATTGAGCTTGGACCAAATAAAGTGCACGTGTAAAGTATAGCTAATAATAATTCAAAATAAAAATATAAGCCAAAGTGATCAACAGGTGAAGTTATCAAGTTCAAGATGAATTTTACTTTCTTAAGCTTTGACATGGAACAACTCTCACCTGAATTGAAAGAATTTTTAGTTATTGAACGTTAGGAGAAAAATATAAAAAAAAAAAAAAAAAATAAATAGGGTGGCGCAACAGAGCGAGGAGCCCCTGGGCCTAGCGCATTTCTCACAACCAAACCTTGTGAGGGAATGGAGGGGACCTACAATTTTGGGCCGGTTCCGAACGGCTAATTGAGAAAGCGCTTTTCATGGCAGTGAATTTACTAACGGAGGACTTGCCAATTCCTCGCGAAAGGCGATACCCGTGGAAAAACATTTTTGCATCTGCTGGGATTCGAACCTCGAACCTCTGGATTAGCAGGTGGACATGCTAACCATCGCACCACGGGTACCACAGGAGAAAAATATGGTGTGTCAATTTCTGGAACCCAGAAGGTTTATTTGAACTTCATTGAACGGGGATCTGCTGCCAGTTTTAGAAGTCAAAGTGGAAGAAAGAGGAAATTAACACCGTATGATGACCTCATGATACAAATAAAGGTCAGAAAAACACAGTCCAAAGGTGACTTTAAAAGTGGGCTAAGGGAAAACTTTTGCTACGCCAAATAAGTAAAAAATAAGACTTGCTTCGCAAAAAAGTGATTAACAAAACCACGTTTTGGGAAAACAAAATTAGGCCCTATGTTCCAAATTTTAGTTAACAAACCCGAAATCAAAGGAAAATAATTTGGTGCAAGCCCAAGGAAAGACTCTACCAAAGGTGCATTAAAAAAATCATCAAACATGGTGGTCTGTCTATATTGGTTTGGGGATGTTTTCCTTCTGGTGGCGTTTTGAATATAGTCAAAATCGACACCAAAATGACGGATTCTCATTACGTCAACATTAATAGAGAAAACTTGGCTTCTTCAGCACCAAAAATATCCCTGGACAACTACATTTTCCAGCAAGATAAATGATCCGAAGCATACTTGCAAAGTGGCAAAGCAGTTTTTTTTTTCTCAAAACAATGTTTAAGTATTGAAATGACTTTTAGATCTCAATCTAATAGACCATCTTTGGTCCATATTAGATGACAGAATTACGTTAGATGGTCGGCGAAACATACCATTTTTTGGGAAAGCCTCCAAATTGAATGTGAGAGGATTCCATTTAAAATTTTGAGAAATCTGGTTCACAGCATACCAAAGCGACTCGCAGCTGTTATTCAAAATAAAGAGGGAGTTATTGATTTCTTATGAAAATATATGTTTTTTTGTTAATATTTTGAATTTGCACTTAACCTTGTAATCTCTATTTTCATGATTTGTTGCAACACATATTTTTTATTTTAATTTTGGTTATATTTTGTTTATGAATACTGATATGTTTGTAAAAGAACTTAAATAAATTAATGACTTTTTGAAATAAAGTTCAAGAAAACAATACAAAATAAAATAAGTTAGTTTCTTAATTCCGGTTTGCATTTTATTTTGTCTGGCAGTGTAAGTTCCCTCAAAACAAGAAAAATTCGTATTGGAGGTGGAGTTTCTAACTGCGTTGAGGCTAAGAAATTGACATAGTTTCTTAAAAATATTTAAGTCAGAAAATCACCACATTTACGAAAGCTTATATCCAATTTTTCATTTAATATTTAAGTTCAAGTTAATTTAGTGAACGGTTTTTTGATAATTAGTCTCAAAGTCAAGACTGTGAAAAAAAAAAACAAAAATCTCCCTTTATTTAGATGGGTTGGGCAGTTTTATAAAAACTTGACTTAATTTTCTAAAAAGAAATTATTGAAGACTATACTGAGCCGTTTACTACACTACTATGTTTTTAAATTTTTTTTTCTTAAATTATTTCAATTTTTTATTAATTTGCCTCTTTCACTTAAACGACGTTGGAGACGACCTTCCTCACCAACAATTTTTTCCTGCTATCTTGTCCTGACCAAACCTATCCGTTGTGAGCTTTTCTGGCTTCTTATGCAAAACACCATTTTATTGCTAAATGTTCACAATATTCGGATCCAAGGTTTGCTAAAACTTAAACTTAAGTTAGTTACAAATCTGATATTTTGAAAATAATCTTTTTAAATTTTCACAATGGTTTTAATATAATATTAAATTCAATTTAATAAATTACAAATGCACTAGGTAGGTCTTGGTAGGCTTAGGTTCTAAAGGAGTCTCATCTGGTGAGTACAGTTCTTACTCTGTCGTGTGGCTAGGTTGGGGATGAGTTTCGGTTTCACGACTCAATTCTCGGATTAAGACCATTTGGGGTCTCAAGTCTTGAACGATAATGGCTGTAATTCTCGGCTTTCCTACTTGATTCGGGTAACTATATTAAAACGATGATGGTTCTGGGCTTTCAGTTCTTCGTTCCTTTAAATAGGAATATTGAAACACGTAGAAAAAATGGGCAAAAATTGCGACTCTGTGCTAAGTACAACTCCAAAATGTTAAATCTCAGTAATAAGGGGTTTTGATATTCGCCCAAAAATAAAATAAAATATTTGGTGGTATAGTCTTGTACACAATTGGCTGGCGAGTATTTAGCAGCCGCTGGCATAGTTGGACATGGTTGGCTGCTAGCAGCGGCTGCTACACGTTTTATTTAGCAAATTTTTCATTCAAGGTTTGTGCCAAATATCATAAATAGGTTTAAAAGTTTGAAATAAAGTTTAAAGGCAATTTTTGTAAGATTTACTGTAACTGTTTGCTGAGAGAAGCTGCCAAATAGCAGCCAATAGCGTGACTGGGCTGACAGCCACTGCCTGTGTTAAAGGCGTATCGGCGTTTATGAAATGTTACTTTTTTAACACTTTAAATCTTTTCACTTGTAATTTACAGCATATTTATGATACTTTTTATTGAAAAATAAAATATAAAACAAACAAAAAAAAAAAAAACATTTATCTCAAAGTGGTTTCTTGAAACATCCCCTCTTGATAGATTTTTGGTGCTAAGAAAATACAATGGCTGTGTCATTTTGAAAACGTGGGTAAGCTTTGGAGCACCGTTACTAAAATGAAATTGATATCTGTCAGTTTTTAAATGGGGAACAGCCTGAAAACATCTGAGCTACTGTAGAACTCCAATTACTACCTGTATATCTTGCTTGGTAAACCATCAATTTCTATTTTAATTGCAATCATGTTTGATGTTCATTCCTACTGCCTGCCTGCAGCATCGCAATAGTTTGAGAACCGGAATGAAAATAGTATGTTCCATTTTTCAATTCGTTTTTAAAATTCCATTCAAAAAATGCTCGAAGCATTCCATTTCATGTTAAAAGCTTCAACCACAGAACACTGACAAATGGTCTACATGTTATGGCATAGGCATCTTTTTTCTACGCGTTTCATAGAAAACATTTATAGCACGGCCATATTTTTTTTTTTATATTTTGACAACTGAATGATTCAAGCCTCTGGAAAAATACCACAAAAACACATTGTGGATTTAAAAGACTCTCGTCGCTCTTGTGTTGAAATTTTCACAAATTAAATTTATTCACAATCGAATTTATTCGGCCATCAGGATAGAAAAAAGTTTCGAATGTGCGTAGGAATGAGCCTCAAATTTCGATTAAAGTTTTGTGATTAATGTGAATTGGATCTGTTTTTTTATAAAAACCTACCCAATTCCTTCATTTAAATTCATTAAATGGCTCGAGTAAAGCAATTCGGAGCGTTTTTGTCTGCAGAATGACTTAGGAATCGAAAAACGAATTATAATTGCTTTAGAAACTTTTAACATTTATTCACTTTATTTACTTGGGAAAAGGAACCCACCATTGCTTTGCAGCTGCTCATATTTAACTGAGTAAGGAAAAGAAAAATGACAATAAATAAACAAAACATGAAGATATCTCAGAGTCGGTTGTCTATGGAGCATCCTAGCATCCGAGCATCCGACCTCCGATGGTGTGGTGTAATTGTTCAAAAAGTTTATAAAGTTGAAAACATATTTTTAGAAAATTTTGCTTTCTACATGTTATCAAATAAACTTTCTTTGCTTGAAAATGTAAAAGGACGAAGTTAATAGCTAAATTTAATAATGTGCAAATTTTTGTGCGGCAATTCTTAGCGGGGTGAAGGGTAGATCACCTATTATGGCTCAAAATTTGAACCAATTAATACGATCGAGGTGACAAAATAAATAAAATTCATTTGACTCGATGAATATGTTGTTCACAGCCAGCATTCTTCTTGGGGATAAATATTTTTGTATTCACTTGATAATTAGTAATTTACGAAGTCTTGCAACTTGAAAACCACGTGCTTAGTTAATTAAAAACGAAAAGAAAAATGATGTGAAAATAAAGGAAAAGCCAAGAAAATGAATAGACATTTAGGGAAATTGAAAGGAACTGCAGATAAAGAAATAAAATGCATTTAAAAGCTAGCTCTTCACTGTGTCGATGCATACCACTCAGTTAAATTTTCGTTCGTTTGAATAAGTTTTAACAATTTATTGAGGCGGGGTGGTTATATGAGGGCGGTGACCTATCTGTCTGTGACTTTTTGAATTGAAAACTTTTTTTTTCGCCAACTAACATTTTTTTCTTAACATTATCTCCTTTAAGCTCAATACATTTGGTCCAGAGTTTTTCCAATTTTTTCACTTCTTTTAAAAAAAGATTTCCTTAAGGCTCATTCGATACAAATCTCATGCCATTTGTTCAGATTTGCAAACAAAAAATCAAAGTCTTTTTCAAAAGTTGATCGTTTTGACCAGGTGACGCTGGGAGGACTTTTCGAAACAATTTTTTTGGGAACACTTTAAATAAAAAGATGCGATTTTTTGAGAGCAAAATCATCGCATTTGGTTTTGTTAAAAAAAAAGTATCAACAAATTTGAAAAAAAAAAAAATCTCTTGAACCAGCGTTGCCTTATAATTCATGTACAGAAGCAGTGTTCGAAATTTCAAACGGATCAATGCAGTAGGTTTGAAGTTATAAGGGGCACCGACTTAAAACACGTATTAGGCTGTGGGAAAATGTGTGGAGCAGGTTAAAAAATATTCAAAACGTCGCCAATCGCGTTCTGATTGTCTTGAAATTTTGAAACAATATTGTTGATACATTTGCATAAAAAAAAAAATATTTAGTTTATTCCTGCTTCTCCCTTAACCTGATGCCTCCCATCTCCATATAGACAATTCAAAATCTTCCTTTTCTGGCCCAGCAGCTTTGTCTTTTTTAGAGGGCTCAGCTGCATCAATTTTCTTTCGAATCAGATGTTGGGTCTATCTGGAAAGCTGGATTCAGCTTCTAAAAAGTTTTTGAGAAAACTGTTCGTTAAATAGGCCAAAGCAAAACTGTCGCCAACTTTTTCATTTGATTTTTGAAGTGAAAACTTCTTTAGGAGCGTTTGAGCACTTTTGCGATGGGGGTAATGCAGTATTAGAAGAATACGATGATTGTGGAGATGTTATTGGAAGAGATGAAATTGTTGAAAATTAAAACTCATAAGTTTCATTGATGTTCTTCCATATATTAACATGAACATTGAACAAAATGTTGGCACTATTTTTCTATTTTTATAATAAGCGCAATAGGAAAAAACATTTCCATTAAAACATTTTCGTGTACATTAAAATTTTCACTGAAAATTCCATTCTGTTTTCACCTCTGTCGGCACTCCCGATGTGCTTCTTTTTTGTCATTTCTTTTATTTGAGGAACACTTTGATCATGCTTCGAAAGCCGGCTTCTTCTTACTTATGATTCCTTTAATTTCAATATTCCACCACTATGTTTCTTTGGCTTCTTTGTAGTGTTCCTTTGATAAAACTGACAAAGATTAGACTTTTTTTTGCAGGCAATTCCAAATATTTGTGCTACTGTCCCTGCATTTTGGACTAGGTTGGCAGTGTTACACAGATGGGTGTGCTCATTTAGTTCTTGTCCAAATTATACAATCCATTTCTCCTTTTAGATATTGTTCGTTTGATTCCCTTCTCCGCCTTCATTAAAAATCTGTCAACAGAAGATGAGGTGGTTGTAGGTGACTTATGAAAATACTTGTTTGCGAATGCACAATAACATAACGGAGCATACTTTTACTTTGTCTACATCCAAAGGAGACATGCGACGTTGTTGTGCTGTCGACAGGTCCAATATGGTTGATTAAAACCTTCACTGAGGATCCCAGCAGACCAAGCGCTGGTTCAGGTCCTGAGAAAGTTATCAGAAATCCTTGCCTAGCAAGTACATCAGCGATATCGATTCCAGTTATGGCGTGATTGCCTGAAAATCAAAAAAGACTAAAAAAATTCAGTCTTATGACGGCATTCACATATCTCTTGTATTCCTGGATCACTTTTGAATTAGTAAGACGGTTGAGTAGAGCTACAACCTACAAGTACTTCACCTTATCCAGCCATTGTTTGTTATTTAGCTCAGAGCCATTTGTATTTGGATAGGATCCGCCTGGGATCCGCCTGATGATTCCAAATTACTGTACCTAAGCCAGTTCCTTAAAGTTCCAGTGAGAATTGTGCCAAAGACCACATCTCTTTAAACGAGAAATGGTATAACCATGATGCAAGTATCAAAGGAAGGAAAATTCAGCAATACGTCGTGATCAGCACCCAGAGTAGCCATGCGGATATATGGTTCTTTGGTATTTAGCGAACGGTGCTATAACTGAACTACATGAGAGTTTGTTCTACGAAACAGCTGACGCATAGGAGATGATTGATCTTATCATAGCTGTATAGATCCAAATAACCCCTTTCGGTGACAAACCCCATATTTTGTCAAAGGTTCCATTGCGTTGCCGGGAGACTGACATTTCCTTTGCATTTTTCGAGTCGATATACTAAGACCAAAGAAACTTTTTATCAAGTATTACTCCAAGATATTTGACTTCGTTTGAAAAGGGAATGTTTACCCCTTTAACGTAAGTTGGATCAAATCAGTCAATTTTCTCAAATTTCAAAAGGAAAAAAAAACTGCCATACCAAAAAAACCACTGCTCTTTATTTTTACATTTTTGTTAATCAAATTTTGTAAGTTTTTTGAATCTTCAATATTTAAGTTGCGTATCTCAACATTTTTGGTATCCGTGGTATCCCTGCAAAGGCAAAAATGTTTTTTCACGTGTATCGCCTTTTGCGAGGAATTGGCAAGTCCTCCGTCAGTAAATTCATTGCCATGAAAAGCGCTTTCTCAATTAGCCGTTTGGAATCGGTAGAAAATTGTAGGTCCCCTCCATTTCCTCACAAGGCATGGCTGTGAGAAATGCGCTAGGTCCAGGGGCTCCTCGCTATGTTGCGCCACCCTATTTATAATTAAGGTATTTAAAAAAAGTTTATAAGAAAATCCGTTTCATCAAAAACTTTGAGATCACCTTCCGATGAGTGTGTTTTTTGAGTTATGTCGGTTTGCCTGAAGCTCAACGATGTATAAATGATTTGCCGGTGAAGCAAATTGTTCACTATGGCAACTTTCTGCCAAAGAACTTGTTCCATGGTAACCTGCAACATCCAAACATTTTGAGGCATACCAAAATACTTCAAATTTTCACACATGAACCGTCAAAGCCTTAAGAAATGATGCGTACACAATTTACAACCACAAGTGAAATAGCTTCGTCTAAGAAGCATTAAAAAAATGCGTCTCTTATCGTTGAAAGCAATCATGGTGAACGGAGGCTTAGAGTAATGTCCTTTTCCTTACAGAACGACTTTGCTATCTAATTGAAATCAAATAATGCGTATGAGTGATTGGCCGATGGCATTTCTCATAGCATTGTCACAAAGGTAATAAAACCTTGTTATTAAAGTCGAAGGCTTATTCTTTTATTCTGTTTCATAGCTCTTTAAACGTTAGACTAAACTTCCATCCTTCACGTCTGAAAAATTAATACAAAAGAACGCAATGGACTACGTACCACGTAATGCCCCCGTTACTGGTATAAACACAATTTGCTGGGCCAACCCAATTCTATAGTATCACTATGTACTACATCGTAATACTATTTCCTTGCCATTACCATATGTGCTGAAGAAATAGCCTCAATATCCAACAGTCGTTTACAGTTCAACGTTTCACATCGGAGGATATCGTGTGACGATGTCAGCGCTTACCACACCTACTTTATTATGCCCATTGGGAATATTTATTTAATTTCGCGTCCTTTGAGCAAAAAAAAAGAAGGGAAAAACAACATAGCTCTTTGTTAAACAATTTTCCATGAGCTTAGTGTACGAAGACATCCCATTCGGGTTCATCATGAACCTTTCAATATGTATGTAAGTATGTGTTGCATGTTGGACATGCTGGAAGCAGCAGAAAACAGGTCATGTCGAAACCTTAATGACTGTTAAGCAATGGTTTAAAGGTTAATGAGAATTTGCGATGTAGCCGGAGAGATAATATTTTGTGTGAGAGCTCCCAAGTGAAATCTAACCGACTTTTAATGCATACGACATTCAAAATGAGTCCAGAGTTCACAACCGAGTTTTCACACGTAAACTGTTTTTAAAATGTGTTTATGTAAGTCAACTTTAAGATGGTTTTAATAAACTTGGAAAACTTTTTTAATTATTTTAAAGCTGGGAGTATGAAGTCGACGATTGAATTCAAGGAATTTTTCAAATAAAAGACTAAGAGTTTGAAGGTCAGAGTTTGAAAGAAACTCATTCAAATTAATGTTTTCTTAAGGTTTTTTTTTACAAAAAGGAGTGGCCAATCAGACACATCGTTTTAGAAAAGATCTTTTCGTTTTATAAAAAAAAAAAGCTGAGAGTAAATGGATTGCAGAAAGAAAAATGATTTCAATGCTGTTATTCAAAATTTTAAAAGATTACAAGTCTATAAATTTCGTCCCACAAAATGATCCCTATGTTAAACAGGACGGCAGGAAATATCATTCATACAACATTTGTGTTTTTGTTCCTAGGACTTTGAAATCTCGTTGCAAAGTCAGGACAAACTATCAGATATTATGATGGTCTAAGTAGAAAGGGCTTTGAAATAGTGAATAGATGGAACACAACTGTGCAAATTTGTAGGATTCAAGTTTTGCGAAAGAAAAAAACCGAAAATTTTTCAAGAATTTTGCTTTAAACCTTCCAGTGGTTTTTTATTTCCTGACAAA
Source organism: Melanostoma mellinum (assembly GCA_914767635.1). Taxonomy (NCBI): domain Eukaryota; kingdom Metazoa; phylum Arthropoda; class Insecta; order Diptera; family Syrphidae; genus Melanostoma; species Melanostoma mellinum. The sequence continues at coordinate 5,881,716 of OU612059.1, forward strand.
AGCGATATGTTAACACCGAGTTTTAAGGCACGGAGAAAAGTTCTGCTGATCGCGTTCTCTGTCCAGAATTATACCGTGCCCGTTTAGTTGAGTAGGAAGGGAAAAAACGCCAAGGTCAAATTGAAACTGTTTATGGAGACTATTGAAAAATTTATGAAATATTTAAAAAAATGGACGCTTCATCTCGACGGGTGTTCGAAAGCATATTGCAAGGAAAGTGAGGAAGGAAATGACTTCGCCTTAAGTGGTGCCATCTAGTAGAAAAATACGTCAACCAACTTAGAGTGCAAAATTGGAGTGAACTTGTCCGAAATCGAAGTCGTTTTCGAAGGATGTTGGTTGGGGCCCACGTAAACTCCAATCTGTGATGCCCACTTAAGGCGAAGTAAGAATATACGACTTGCGAGTGTGCGGTGAGTAAAACATCTACATAAATCTAAAGTCTTAAATAAAATTTTTGTTTTTCTAAGAACATTTTTTGGCTGACGAATGGTTGCCAACCAGACACAAATTATAAAAATTGCATCAAATTAATTTTTTAAAGATTTTTTTAGATACATCCTCTGGCCATTACTTTGCAATTTAATCATAATCTTTTGAACAGTTTTCCTGATGGTCTCGAGTTTTTACTTTTTACTTTTCATTAAATGAATTTTCTTAAAAATCAAACACACAAGTCTTAAGCCTGAACTATGTACATCGAAATACGAAGTAAAAAAGTAGGTCTGTTTCTTTACTTTCTGGGTTAAGCTTGGGAAAAAGCCCGGGGAAATGTTTGAGCTCGAGCTATTTAATGTTGTTTTTGTAATCTCCATCCGAAAATGAAAAGTAAAAATACGCATTTGGGATGTTTCTGGCTGAATGACATTTATCATGTACTCTCAGTAGAAATAGTAAACAAACATACAAACAATTTTGTTTCGTAAGGGTTAACAGCGTAAAGATTAACAGTTTTATGAGTCCAAAAGTGTGCGTTTCGGGTGTGACACCGTGAAACGACCCTTTTAAGAAATACGCCTGCTTTTATAGTTCAAAGGAATTTAACATTCAACAGTCACTACGTAAGTGTTTTTTAGTTATCTCTCAAAAATAAACAAATAACAAATTGTGAAATACATTAGATTCTGTTTTAAGAATTCAGTCTACTGTGCCCTTCTTCTTATTTGCACTCCACTCCAAAATAATCGGCAATTTTCTATAACCTTTTTCCAAAAACTTTTTCAAATAAACAGTAAGAATGCCTAAAAAAGAAGATCACGGCTTTCAAAACATGTGCGAACAGCAAGGACAACCAAAATAAGTCGCATCAGAGAGTCTTCAATAGAAACAGACAATCGCCTTACAAGGGTGTATACTACGCAATTTCGAGCTATAGAGGCTATCACTAAACGGTCAAAACGTTTTGCTAATCAAAATAAAAAAAATTCACAAGCTCGCGTATCGGCGTCTTTTACCAAGCGTTTTTAGCGACGAGCCCGCGTTTAAGAGTCTAGCACCGAGTGCTAAACAGATTTCCTGAATTCTTTCAACATTAAAATGTTTCTTTTTCTTATTCAAATATTGGGAACAGAGACCCGAGCAACACCGGGTGGCTCAGCTAGTGTTCAATAAATTTGATTGAAAATACTTTATAATTGAGTTTAAGGCTTGAAAACAGAATTGACATTTATTTTAGTTTTATATTTTTAGAATTAGTTTGAAACTTTGAAGAGCTTTTTTTCTGAAATCTACCGGATTTTAGTTATGAAAACAAAATTATTTAAAAGCGTTTGTTTTTGAACATTGTTCAAAGTGGAACTTCAAAGGTCCAGCTGGAGCAAACTTACCTCTTTAAAACAGAAAGGCAGGGATACAAAATTGTTTTTGAATATCGTTTGAGTTTTTGGGCTTCGATGTAGTTCAGGCTTCACCATATTTAAAAAAAAAAAAAATTATAAAAATTTGGCAACCTTAAATTAAAAAAAAAAAATTAAGTCTCTAATTTTTCATTATATTCAAAACCGTGTCTTAAGTTTAGCAAGATTTTAATACATGCCTTCTTAATTTTTAAGAACCAGGTTTTTAAAAAAAGCGGTAAATAAAAACCGCTTATAAAGAACTTCAATTAAAAATTAAATTTTTACGCTTTTTAACAAATGTAAAAAAGTAACGTTTTTATTTTTTCGCTAAATTCTTGTGACCATTTTATTTATTTTTTTTGTTCAATTATTCTTAGTATGAAGAGCGGACCCTGAAGTCTTGAATTCAGGTTTAAGGTATTGATACTGTTGTTTTGTTTTGTTGGGCATTACAGTTCGGGTGAACTAAGGCCTCATCCAACAACTGCGAGATCTCTCTAGTTTTCAACTCTTAGTCAATTAACGTCTGGTTCCACTTGATTGAGCATCGGTAGACGTGGTTTTTCTCTTCACCGATTTCCCTGCTATATGCTTTCAAAAAGCCGTAAAGCTGAGACGCTCATTTCTTGAAATTATTTCATCTCTCTCTACAAAATAAGCAGCTTCTAATTGACCGTATCGTTCGTTCCAATTCAGCTCAACTACCTCGGGTCGCACGTGTCGTTAATATTTTTTTTTAAAGAAAGGCAGCCAATAATTAATCCTTCTGGCAAAATCTAAGCGAAATCGTTAAGAAAACCCCTTCTGTAAGGTAGCTGCACAGACAATAACTGCAAATTTGAGTGAAAATCGGTCAAGCGGTTTAGGCCGTAGATCCATTTACAGACAGGCAGACATAGTAACATAACCCAGTTTTTCGTGTTCTCTATCTTTTTAATATCATGTTTTACGTTTTCTCAAAACTTTTAATCTGCACAATTGAAAAACTCGCCTTAGAGGCTGACGGTTGATCTTAATTCCATCAAACTTAGATCAATGTAGATCCATTGTGATACCCTGACGTATTGTAACGACCTTGAAAACTTTGAATTTATGTCTGGTCGGTATTTAGCCATTTTGTGGCCTTAGTGAAGTTTAACAGACTGCTTTTTGAAGCGTCTGATAGTTCTTCTAGTTCATTGAAGAAATAATTGCCTAGAAATTTTTTCCTAATGTGGCAGAGTGCTGGGCAATGACAAAGGAAGTGAGTTGTATCCTCGTGTTCATCTTCGTCATTGCATCCTCTACATAGGTCATCGGTGCAAAGACCCATTTTCTTTTTGTGATAACCTAGTAGGTTATGTCTAGTTGTGATACTGATAAGCATTCGCAATGAAGGTCTATTCAATGACAGCAGCTTTTCAGATTCTTTCTTATTATATTTCGGCCATATTTTCCTGCAAGTAACACAGGAATCTAGGCATACCCATCTTTCATTGGATTTTTTCATTATTTTGTTTCCGATTATCCATTTAATTTCACAGGGTGGGATCCTGATTGATTGATCAATGAGAGAAGGGTCAAGTGTTGATCCTTTTCTCGCTAGTTCGTCCGCTTTTTCGTTTCCTGTTATAACACTATGACCAGGAACCCAGCAGAGTCTAACGTTCAGCGTGTGACACTGCCAAGATCTCGGCTTGGAAGACGCTGCTGTGATTTGGAAGTCTGAATGAACTTGCTAGGTTTAGGCTTTCTGAAAAGAAACCTGCCCCTGTTCCAACTTCCATTTTTGAACCGTCGGTATAGATTGATATAGACGTTTCGTAAGATGTTTCATTCTCCCAATCTTGTCTATTGGGGAAGCAGGTATGGAGTTATCAAATCCGTGCAGATATTGTTATCTGCGTATCTTGATAGAATCTGTGCGTGTCCTATTTGACTGGTTTTCCAGACATTACATTGGTTTAGTCTAAGTGCACTATTTGCTGCTGCTTCTTGAACGTAGAGATCAAGAGGTGTGAGATTGAGGATTACTTCCAAACTCGCGGTCGGTGTAGTCCTCATTGCACCAGTTACGCAAATACAGGCAGATCTTTGAACTTTGGTTAGGGTTTTTAAATGCGTGGATTTTTCCAACGCCTTCCACCACACCAAATTGCCATAAGATAGGATAGGTCTAACAATGGCAGTATACATCCACAGGATGATCTTGGGATTTAGTCCCCAGTTTTTGCCAAAAATCTTGTTGCACGAATACAGTGCTATCATAGATTTTTTATATCTTTCTTGTATATTGGGACTTCAATTTAGTTTTTTTTTCTAAGATCACACCCAGGTATCTGGCTTGATCAGAGATCTTAAGAGGGGTCCCATTTAGTCTTGGTAGGTAACTCAAAAGTAGGTATTTTTCTTCTATTTGTAAAGAGTACCAGCTCTGTTTTGAGGGGGTTCACTGCAAGGCCGCACCTTTTTGTCCAAGCGCTTACCTTGGTTAGTGTATTGTTCAATTGTGCGCTAATAGTGGAAGGAAATTTCCCCGTTGCCAGAAGAGCTAGATCATCGGCGTAGGCGACCACTTTTACGCCATCATGTTTGACAGCTACGAGGATCTGATTTATGACCAGGATCCAGAGCAGGGGTGAGAGGATACTTCCTTGTGGGGTTCCCCTTGACACACACTTTTTCAAGTTTGTACCTCCCACTTCACTGTGGATCTGACGTTTTGTTAGCATATTCATGATCCAATTTGTAATTGTATCTTCAACTTCTAGATCATTTAGGGCCTTCTTAATTGCACTGTTTTGTACATTGTTGAAAGCTCCTTCAATGTCCAGGAAGGCTGCCAGAGTGTATTCCTTATCTTGCAGAGTTTTTTCTATGGTTCTTACTACACAGTGAAGTGCTGTTTCCACGCTTCTTCCTTTTGTGTAAGCATGTTGAAAGGTGGATATTACTTCCGGTTTCATAAAGCTACGGATGTGTAAATCAAGCAACCTTTCAAAAGTTTTCAGTATAAAGGAGGTCAGACTTATAGGTCTGAAGTCTGAAGGCTTCTATATGGCTGGGTTTGCCGGCTTTCGGTATGAAAACGACTTTAACTTCTCGCCATATTTTGGGAATGTAGCCCCATATGAGGCTATTTTCAAAAATGTTCTTGAGATGTGGGATGACTTTCCTGCTGCTTTTTTGCAGCTTCATAGGGAAAATGCCATCGTGACCCGGAGATTTAAAAGGTGAAAAGGAGATGATAGCCCATTCCAACTTCTCTTCCGTTACGATATCTGCCGGGATTTCGTGTCTAGAAAACCTAGTGTTTTCTATTTCATTGTTCTCTATAGGGCTGCATCCAGGGAAGTGCGAATCGAACAGATGTTCCAGACTCTCGACCGGGGATTCAGTCCAATGGTTATCCGGTTTTCTCAGAGAACCAAGTGGTATGGTCTCCTTGGAGAGGATTTTCCGTAGTCTGGCCGATTTGTTCGTACACTCGATTTCACTGCAAAAATTTCTCCATGAGCAGCGTTTCGCTCGTTGAGTTTCATTTTTGAATTTCCTTTGGCTGGATTTGTAATGTTCCCAGTCATTTTTGGAGCCGGTCCGTTTGGCAGCATTGAAAAGTCTTCTAGTTTCTTTCCTAATGCTGCTCAGCTCGTTATTCCACCAAATTGGTTTTTTGTTCTTTTACCGCTGTGATAAGAGGATTGCTTTTATCGCCTTAGAGTACCTACCTATAATCACAAGGTAAAAGGAATCCAAGTGCTGGGGGCGAGGTAATGTCAACTATAATTTATTGATCCCGTAAAAGTCAAGTACTGTCCGAAATCAAAGAACGTGACGGCCAACCACACAGCATTCAGCCTTCACCTTTACAAAATGTTAAACCAAAAGCGTTGGAAAATGCCACAAAACTACCGCATAAGCTTTGAAAATGCTAAAGTGTATTTCAGACAAATGGAAATGTCTTGAAGCGAAAAACCTTCAGAACGCTGAACATATTAAGCTACAACTACTAGGTGTGTTAACCACAAACATAACTCATAGCATATTTCTCTACTTTAGTTCTTATTCTTGTCGGTGGTTGATAAGACTTCAACCTTTACGTTCGTGGTAACAGACAAGTATTTAAGTTCATTTTCTTCATAAGTTCAAGTTTTGTTTTTGCGTTCGTTTCAAAGCGCATTACCATCCGCACACCATGTTGCATATAAACTTGTATGTAGTCAAGTTCTCTCCAGGTGGTGGAGAATGCTATTTTGTTGTCTAAAAAGACCCCCAGGGAAGATAATAGACCTTTTGTTGGGTAGTGTAGATGAATTTGTTTTTCATTCCATTGCTTCAAACAACATGACCAAAATGGCTGGTTTGGGGAATTAGTTCTTTGTTTACAAACTACGAATTGGTCAAAGTTTTCATTTGTATTGAGTCTCGATCCAAATAAAGTCTCAAATGTCAACTTGCATCAGCAATTGAGACAACACACAAATGATTGTTCATAATGTTCATGGCTCTTTGCTAAATGAACGTATGGTACAGCAAAAAAGCATTTCCTAAGGCTCCATTTATTTGGAAGAACAAATCGTAAACGGTGCTAAAGCTTATGGAAATGATTTTTAAATTCAAAATTTAAAACTGGTAGATCACAACATCATAAGGACTAATCGAACGCATGATATGTTTATTATTTGCTCTCCCACATTGAAAAGTCAATGCGTTATTGACGAGAATATGTAATTATGTTGACCAGGATATCCCAGGAAAATCAGCATCATTCATTGATTGTGCCTGGTGCATCGGTGTTGCCAATCAATACAAGCGAAGTTGATTTAATTCTGTCAGGTCCAAACCAATCTACCAGAGTTTATGTTTGTGACATTGAAGTAAATTGCCACTTCATTAATTTTACTTGTCGGTTTACCGAGTTCTAAGTAGATTGTTTACTATACAGATTGAGGATTGAATATTCAGTGGTTTACACTTAGTTTGAAGAAGGATACTACCGATGCCAGTGGGTAATAGTGACGAAGGGTACTTCCAACAAGTTGTTGTATCTGAAGCTGAAAACCATGTCTTAAATAGTATTTAAACAGTAGAAAACTATTCCAATCCAATGAATTTTGACCAGAAGATACAACGTGCTTCACATGCATCTATGGAATTTGATTTCCATTCCATAAATATCCTGCATTGCAAAGGACGTCTCTGTGCTAACTGCTTCAATCAGTGGCTATTGTTTGACACCAACTAATGCATCTATATGGCAAGGGAGCAAAACTCTTGCAATAGCATAGACATTTGATTCACACATTAAAATTCAATTAAACCGTTCATTTGGGAAGAGACTAACTGAATTTGTCAGTAGCAAATTAGATCATAAACAATGGTGATGAACTAGTACACTAAGCACTAAAGAAGAACTCCGTTGGGTATCCGACATTTACGTATGTAGTCAACGAAAGCTCAGGGCATTCTTGTGAAGTTATTTTCATTAACTCGACATAGACATGGGATTATACAGGACACATTCCTTCTCTTTATTAATAATAATGTATTCGAAAAATGTTGCTTAATTTATCGCAGACAAAAACACCAAACAGAGCAACGCTCCCGAGGGTGAATAAATGGCCATGCGGGCATGTTTTCCTAAAACACTGGCCATAATTTACTTTTTGGATTTCTCATGTATGATGGCACTGATAAAAAGCAAATATTTTGTTATGATCCCTTGAGACGGGCGGGTGGTGAGAAGAGATGTTGTTTAATTAAGAAAATACCTTCTGTTCAACTTGTATATGATGAGCGACAGGGCTTCCCTTCCACTTTTGGTAAAGCGATTATCATTTCTAAATGCAATTTGTTGTTTTAACCAAAACAAGAAATAATTATGAGAAACTTAATTAGTTCCTTTAAAGCTGCAAAGGGACTCCCAATTAGAGTTTTTATTTTGATATGTAGATAAATTAACAAGAATTTTTCTTGAAGAAACATCGAGTTTTAGTTTCTTTGTAAAGTAGAGGCCTAATGGCCGCCACGACTACGAATGCAGTACCGATTCTAATCATGACATTGTATGTCCTTGATAAATTCAGAAGCTCCATCTTAGAGCTCTTGAGTTGAAGGTGGGCCATTATAACATACCTTATCTGTCCTTATTCTTTTCAATAAAAAATTGTGAATGTGTTGTAAAGGGTGTTTTCTTAGACGTGTGTTTTTCAAGAAGAAATAAAACGCATTTAATTTAATGTTGTGGCCAAGAATTTAGCTTAGTTATAAAGATTAAAGTTTGACACTATGTTTTAAAAATGATTTTAACAGAGTGACCTCCGTGGCTGGCTCCAAGAAATTTCAGCTTAGAGGCGTTGAATACTCTCTTCCAAGGTGTAAACCGCCTCAAGCGTATCTGCGTAGACAAGCGACTTCACATAATTATACAAAATGAAAACATTCGGTGTTAAATTACCCGATGGAAGTAGCTCACAGGTCGAAAACTCGAAACGAAGTTTGGTCTCGAGACAATTTATCGAACATATGCAGTGTCCAGCGGTTTTGCGTCTTCGATTCTTTACGATGAAATGGCAAACCAGGCTGGACATAAATCAAGTGACAGCTGTAAAAAGGACCACCTCAAAAAAAAGTGTTCATACTTGGGTAGATGAGGAGTAGGAATTTTCTGGGAAAGGCCTTACTTCTTTCTCCCAACTACCCGACCATCGTAGTGGGTTTCAACCGAAAATTCTGGCGATAAAAGAAGTACTGTCTTGGCTGGGACACCAGATCATAGAGACATACCAGGCAACTGCATTGTAGACGAACTCGCTAACCAAGGAGCAACTTCTCATCTTCGACTTCAAAAGAACCACAAACTAGGTATACCTATAGCTACATGTAAGCTTTTGCTAAAGTAGGACAGTTTTGAGAAGATGAGCACAAGATGCAGCCTAATGCCTAAACAAATTTGGCCATTCGTAAACTCTAAATGTTCAAGGAATTTATTGAATCTAAATCGTCTGCATATTAGCTCCACCATAGCTAATGTGCAGACACTCTTAAGAATTTGATGCCAACGGCAATGGTTTTGGCAGAAGCTGAGCTGCATGGAGGAGGAGGAGGAAGTGCAAAAAGTTCAAAGTACCCTAATTTGTTCATACCCTGCGTTCCTTTACAGAGGGAAAACTAATACTTTAAATACTTTTTTAACATCACCAGCGATTTAACTAACAAAGATCCTAAAGTCTGCTGCATAGTTTCACTAACAGGTGGTTAGAGGGTGATCAGCTCTCTATTTTCCTTTATTCGGAATAGATGGAGAGCAAAATTCTGGCCTCAGTGGTATCTAACATCTAACATCTAACCTAATTTACCTAACTTACATATGAGGTGGCTCAACAGAGCGAGGAACCCCAGGGCCCAGCGTATTTCTCACAACCATGCTTTGTGAGGGAACCTAAGACTTTCTGCCGATTCCGACGTCTCACCGATAAAGTCAATTCCTCGCGAAAAGCGGTACCCGTGGAAACACATTTTTCTTTTCTGTTGGGATTTCGAACCGCGAAATGTATGAAACAAAAAAAGTGTTACTGGATTGAAAACAAAACCCTTTTATTACACACTTTAGTTGGCGATTCTGATTGCCTCTTCGTGGGAACACACGATCAGAAAACTGTTTCCGTGTGGCGGGTAGTGCTTTCTTTTTAAAAAAAAACTACGTCTGCATCAGTATCTTTTCAATCAGAAAACTTAGGTCCAACGGCTCCACCAGATCAAAAATTGTTGCGAACAACCACACATTGAAGATGCAGAGGGTTTTTAAAAACAGTTTTTGAGTTTTCCCAACCTCCGCCTTCGGAATGAAAATATTTTTTTTTTGAAAATGATTCCACTTTCCCCGATCTGACTCTAACATTATATTTCAGGCTGCATTTTTTTTAAATTTTATTTAGGGTAAATGTAATTAGGATGGCCAATTAGATACTCAAAGAATGAGGTGAATAAGGTGACGGACAGGCGGTGAAGAGAGGTATGTGGAGCGAAGGTGAGTAAGGGGCTATTTCAGAAATTGGAGGTCACAGTAGCCAAGGTGGTATCTGGTAGATCCGAAGGGTGGGCAACACCTCAGAATGTCGGTTACATCCTAGACCTTTCCACGCTATGAACCTCCCACTTGCATAATTTCGAGTCACCACATTTTTCTTTAATAGCCATAACCCATTCTTAAGCTGCGGTATCAAGAACCCCCCATCGATGAGATAGTTTGAGCTATATGAAAGCATGCCAAGCTACCATGCCTTGGACACCCTTTCCTTTTCTACTGCCAGGATCAGTCACTGGGACCTGTAGTCAGTGGTTGTAGCGATAGTAATGGAAGGAAGACCGAAGGGGTTTTGCTACAGGTGGCGCCCTATTGATGATTTCTCTATTAAATGTCATTTATTTCTTAAATCGACGGGATATACACAAACCAGAGCTGCCCTAAGTACTACGGGCTGCAATATTCTCATTTAAACGAAAAACAGCAGCAGATTTGAAAACCATGAGAAATTCTAATTCGTATGCCTTATTTTTTGGTTTAAATTTTCTCACCCCTTGAACACCAAAATAAATAAACATTCACGGTAGATTTGTTTATAAGTAAGGCCAAACAAAAAAAAAAGACTCGTTTTTTTAAAGATCTCAGTTTATGTGCGTGTGTAGATTTGGTTACTTGCGATTAGCGATTATTGGGAAGCTGTTAGCTATTGTTATGATATTCTTAGTAATTGAACACTTGCTTGCAGAAATTTGAACCAATTATGAAGGTTTCTGTTGGACGACTTCCAGTATCCTAAAATGAATTGTCGACATAGGGTATTTTGTGGTTATAACAGATCAAAACAAAAAACAAAAAGCCATTTTATCACTAATTTTCGGTGTTCAAATTTCATAAAGATCGATGTGCTATTTAGACGAATTCCGGACAAGAAATTAAAGCAATTTCCATTTTTAGTGAAGGAAAGTTATGTCGAAAAAACACTCGTTTGAGTAATACAACCGGATACAATTTGCAGGTGGTGCAAACCAACCTTTTATGATTGGTTCAAGGTAGCTCGAGGTCTTCTTTTGTGTTCAGGGAAGAAGGGTAGCTCACTCTAATGACGCTTCTATTGGAATATTTTTGAGGGGAACCATCCAGTGTGCTTTTTTCGCGTTTATCTTTAAACACGTTTATCTCGAAACTAGTAGTATTTTTAAAGTCGGTGTGCAAAATATCTCGACGACTGTTGCTTGGATCCTTCTGAAATTTTGCGCACTACTTTGATATAAATTTTTAGAGGCAAACACGAGGGTTTTAAAAAAATTTCATTTTTCCGGAATTGACAGCTACAAAATGGCGGCAGTTTTAGACAAAAAACGGCTTTTCACTTCAAATTGTCACCAAAATTTCTAAACTGCAAAAAAAAACCTCGTGGGATTATTTGGAGAAAGTTGTCTTTTAACGAAATCTTTGTAGAATTTTGATTTTAGATGATCCTGTCAATAGTTATCTTGCACACCACAAAAGAAGATGTCTCGGAAAATGCATTATCATCGGCTTGTTATGGAGGATACTTGAGACTTAATAATTTAGCAAATCAATAAATCAAATTACTTTATCAGATTTTTCATAAAAAATTCGTTAAAAAAACCTTTTTTTCAGCCCCTCCCTTAAGAACAACTTTATCGAAACGCAACCTTTGATGACGTTAATGCGTTTAAACTACTTTGACGTTTGACCGGTCATAACAATGTTAAATGTTTAGCAGATACACCAACCCATTCCTAATAAAAGATATTTAAAGGTATTCCAGAATATTTAGTACTCCATCGGAGTAATCAGGGGTCCAATTAGCGTACACGTAATCCTAGTATGGGGTCGAATAATAGGTTTTCGGTACTACTTTTCGCGTTACCGAGCACTTAAGTACCACAATTTAACATTCTTTCGTCAGTATTTGAACGAATTGAAGTCCATAAATAAACAGCAGACTGATGTGTATAAATTAGACCAAATTTCAAAAGAAATTAGTACTCACTCACTCGATTACTGATGCGATAGAAAATCTACTTTTGATGGTTTCATATTTTAGTGTGCAGAAATTCCTGCATCGAAGTTATATTAGTTGCAACGAGGATTAAAAAAATAAAATTCATTTTTCTTGATGAAATATTTTTTTTTCCGAAGCCTTTGATAATATAGACAGAGGCTATCAAGCAAACTTCCGTTCTTTGCTGAGCAGAAAGAGAAAATCTTTTCAGCAGAGGATGATTTCTTTTAGTCGATGAAAAACGCTACTAGTTATGCAGTGAGTCAGAGAAAGAACCCTCATCGAAGTATTCAATGTTAAGACGACTATAAACATTGATAGAGACAAAAAATTCTTTAAAGCTCATCATTTAAAAATGCATATGAATTGAAATCTTAAGGCTATGAATAATGATGATCATTGATAATAAAATTAATTGCTGCTTTCCTTCATTCATCGATTTAACACCTTAATGGCTTTTTGTGTTGGTTATTGGAGAGCCGAAAGGATTAAGGCAAATTATTTTCTTCCTTACACCACATCGAAAAGACCTACGCAGTAATGCAAAGTGATGTGCTCAATTTATTATCCAACTTATTTCAGCGTTCCCGACGCACCCTACTTTTTTCATCATCGATTGGCCTTCGTTCTTTCATTTCGTAAAACCCATCTCATCACTCTATCTTTTTAATTGTGCTTATTTCAGTTCAACCATGTTTCTTATTTCCGTTTCGCAAATTTATTTCTATAAATAGCTAGGTATCGAGGTAAGTAAGCAAACTTGAAATTAATGCTTGATGAGGCAGAGCAAAGTAAATACAAAAAATTATTCGGTTTGAATGGGCCATCAGCCTACTGAATGGAAAATACTTCGAGCATTAATGCTAATGAACGAATAATTTTGAATTACTGTTCTGGTATTTATGCAAAATCAATATTTTTCGTGTTGTCATAGATCATGGATGATTAACTTGGAAAACGGCTTACACCGCATTGCAGAGCAAAGGGCTTCATTTACCAATGTTTATACTCGATAACAATCATATTTCAAGGGCGTTGCGTTGGTTCTTAAGAAATGAAACTATTTCAAATATAGAACTGAATAAATCAAATCAAAAGTTTACAAAGGAGATCTGAATTACCTCCTTTTGAAGTATATTTTCATTATCACACTTAAAAGACAACTATTTGATATTCGTACGAATGTGCCTTACATGATTCTGAGTTGTCCCATTCCAAGCTGCCTAGCATTTTGTTTATAATTTAAATTCGCATATATTTCTCTAAATAGTTTTAGTTTTCAAAACTCATCTCAGAACTGAATACCTACCACTATTGACATTAAAAAGAAACTTGGAAGCTTTGAAAACAAGTCAAGGCTTACCCACATGCCATAACAGGAAGAAAACATACAACCAACAGCAACCCATAGTACGTGTGTGTGAGTGTGAATGCTCTTCACAAACTTTATTCATCACTTGAGGCGATTTAGTGGGAAGAAAGTTTGTTAGAATGATTTGAAATTGTTTTTGCTATAAAGTTAACCCTCATTTCGAAAACCACGACCGAAGTATGCTCAAGAGAATTATGTCATGATTTGAACGATACACAGCATTCTACACTTGAGAATTAGAGAGTGATGAGGATGACATGGGGGATTGGTTGGTTTCAAGAATAAAATCGTAGGCCAGCTTAATTGTTGGTATTGTGTATGACGAATGTGATTGATGAGTTTTTCGTTGAACATGAAGTTTCATTTTAATTTACGAATTTTGGATTACAGTGACAGATAAATGCAACAAAATTTGAAAGAGATTCGAATGAACTGTTGGAAGTAGACATCAGTTTTTATAAAATTAACCCTAGTTTACGTATTGGGGTTCGCGCGAACCCCAACGCATGTTTGAATGTCAGTGAATGAATTTCATTTTTCTCTGCGTTTTTCATCGTTTTCTCATCAAAAGTATTTAAGATAATTTTCTGGAATTTTTTTCTGAAAAAAAGCCACAAACCAAACTTGCAAGATTGTGTTGTGTTGGTACTAAATCGACCTGTTTACATACTTGGTTTTGGAACACAATATACATACCAATGCCATTCTCTGCGAAAATCCAAAAATCGATGAACGAAGTGAACAGTACTGTTTTTCTTTTTTATTTATTTTGAAGGGTTCGTTATTATTATCTGGAAGCCCTTTGACAGCAAATGGTTTTGGAACATCTATTTTATTCTTTCGGATTGTGCAAAGAATTGTTATTTTCTTATAAAAGCAACGGTTACCAAGAATTTTTCTTCGTTTAATCTCCACACTGATGTTGTTTTTCGTGTCTATAGCGGAACCTAGATAGACGAAATCCTGTACTACCTTGAAGTTATGTCTGCCTATTGTGACGTTTTGTCCAATTCGTCGATGTTCTGTGTCCCTGTTTGATGACAGCATATACTTCGTTTTGCCCTCATTAACCATCAAACCCATTTTTGCCGCTTCTGTTTCAATACTAGCAAAAGCACCTATGACGTCACGCTAGCTTCTTCCCAAAACGTCAATATCGTCTTCGTAGGCGATTCGTTTTTTATTAGTAGATGTGTGGTTGTTTTTAACAACGAAAAAATATTTAATTTGAGCACATGTCCTGAAAAAAAAAAATCGTAAGTCTAGTACCTACAGTTTTAAGGCAATCACTAAAACCGTCTTTCGAAACTAGTTCACAAAACTTCATTTGATCGTACTGAAAATTTATAAAAATTGACTTAAGCTCTTTTAACTTATTGGCACAGTATATTCACAGTAGTAAACTCGATTTCCCATTTAACTAGCTTTGTAAACAATTATTTACATACTTTAGTTCAAATAAACTTTTGTTAAATACAGTTATTGAAAATCTGAGTTTTTCTTTCGTTTTCAAATCTACTCCGGAAATTTTCAATTTACTCCACTTTTTTTACAAATCTGCTCCGAAATTCTACTACTGAGGTTCTAACCCTGTAGGCGAATTATTCTACAGACTTTTGAAAGACTGTTCCTCTGGTGTTGACGTTTGAGTTTTGTGCAGTCTTTTCAAGCATGATTTTGAAGAAATCGCATGACTGTTTGTCGCCTTGCCTAAAACCTTTTTCGACATCAAAGGCCTCGGTGAGTTCTTTACCGACCTTGAAGGAGCAGCGTGAATTCTCCAAAGTCATCCTGCATAGTCGTACGAGTTTTGCAGGGATGCCGAAACTAGACATGGTTCTGTACAGCTCGTCTCTGTAAATACTGTCATACGCGGCCTTGAAATCGATAAAAAGATGCTGAATATCGATATTATGTTCTCTGGTTTTTTCCAAGATCTGTCGTGTGAAAAGTTGGTCTATTGTGGACTTCTTTGGTCTAAAACCGCAGTGATAAGGACCTATCAAGTTGTTGACGTGGAGATCCAGACGTTCACATATTACAGCAGACAAGATCTTATAAGCGACGTTAAGGAGGCTTATCCCTCTGTAATTGGCGCAGCTTTGAGGGTCTCCCTTCATTAGGATCGGGCATACGATACTGAGGTTCCATTCATTGGGCGAACTTTCTTCCGACCATATCATGCAGATCAGTTGGTGCATGCTCCTTTCCAACTGATCTCCAGCTGCCTTGAAAAGTTCGGCATCAAGGCCATCTGCACCTGCAGTCTTATTTGATTTAAGTTTGCATATAGCAAGCTTAACTTCTTCTTGGTCGGGAGGACGGCATTCTTGATCATCGTCCAAGCTGAATGGGGCAACCTGCCTGACAGCGGAATTTGTGTCCTCATCGCCGTTAAGCAGTCTGCAGAAATGATCTTTCCAGATCCTCAGTAGCGACTGTGACTCTATAACTATGCTGCTGGTCTTTACAGGCTTGAGTTCGGGGTTTGCCACCCTGGCAGGATCTTTTTACCTTTTGGTAAAACTTCCGAATCTCGTTTCTGTCATGGCACCTCTCTATTTCCTCAAACGAGCGCTTCTCATGCTGCTTCTTTTTCGTTTTGAGGAGTCGGTGTTCTTCCCTTCTTCTCTCCTTGTAAATCTCGTTATACTGATCGTAAGCAGCCCTCATTCGTGTTTGCATAAGCATTTGTCGTGCTCTTTGCTTGGCTGCATTTGCCTGCCTACATTATCTTCATCGAACCATGGGTTTCGTTTTGGTGGCCGAGTGAAACCCAGAACCTCAGAGGCAGCGGTTCTGATGGCTTCTTGGCATTGCTGCCACTGGTCTTCAATGTTTAATGCTGTCGGCATGGGATTCAAGGATAATTGAAGGGACACTCGATTGGAAAAGGCATTTGCAATCTCTTGCGATTGTAGCTTTCCGACGTCATATCTCTTCACAGCGTTAGTTCGTGCTGGTCGTGAACAAGATATCCTCATTCGTACCTTGGCTACAACAAGGTAGTGGTCCGAGTCAAAGTTGGCCCCTCGGAAAGTTCGGACATCTAGCATACTGGAAGAGTGCCTTGCTTCGATCGCAACATGGTCAATTTGGTTGACGGTTAATTGATCTGGGGATCGCCATGTACCTTTATGAATTTTGAGATGCGGGAAGCGTGTACTACTTACAACAAGATTAAGCCCCGCAGCAAAATCGATTAGCCTCAATCCGTTTTCGGAGGTTTTGTCGTGGGGGCTATGCTTACCGACTGTATTTCCAAAGATGTCCTCCTTCCCTAGTTTTGCGTTAAAATAGCCAAGAACGATTTTCACGTCGTGTTTAGGGCACTGCTCCTTCGAGTAGATCGTAGAAACAGTCTTTGGAATCGTCGTCTTTCTCTTCTGTGGAGACATGGGCGCATATTAGGCTAATGTTGACGAATTTAGCCCTGATGCGGATGGTCATTATACGCTCGTTGACTGGATTTTGGCTAATCACTTTATCCCTGAGTCTTCCTCTAACGACAAATCCGCACCCGAATAGGCGCTGTTTCTGTTGTCTGTAACAGTCGCCATAGTAGATGTCACAGTTTTTCATCTTTTTTACGACCGGTCCATTCCATCGCACTTCTTGGATGGCGGTTATGTCTGCTTTGCAGCAGTCCAGGGCGTCCGCTAATTCTCCAGCTGCACGTAGTCCATTAAGTGATCTAACGTTCCACGTGCAGATCCGGAGGTCGTTGTCCTTTTTTCGTTTGCTTGGGTCGTCAACTTTGAAATCATTATCGTTTCCGAGGCTTTTGGTTGTTTCGGAACCATATTTTTTTCCGGGGTTGGGTAGTTAACCCTACGCACAACCCCCCCCCCCAAGCTGGAGGGCTAGGTTCTTTTGGATCCCTTCGGGCACAAAGGGCTGGGATATCCAGTGTCAGTACCCTGCTGCAGGGGTGTGAGTGCTGCCGTTGGCTCACCAGGAGCTCATCCGCCACCATCTCTACTTCAATACCCTGTCCTAGTATTGAAAGACTTTGAAAGACCTTTAAACCAAATATTGTGGAGTAGCTCCTTTAGGGGTTTCTGTTTTTTTTGACTGCTGAAGTCCACCGTTAACGTGTACTATAAGATTCAACATCTGGGCGTCGCGCCGCTGAAGTTGGCACCAGTCAGAGTCTAGACGTAGGGTTTCTGCCGTTCACAAATTAAAGCAGACAAGATCTTATACGCGACGTTAATGATTGATGATTAAAGTTGAAAAGAAAAGTTTTTCTAAATTGCGTGTCCCAGAACGTATAAGAAATCGATCATTACTGAGGCTAATGTTGAAATACTTCCTACACCGTACATATCGAATTGTGTCATTAAATGCTACAAGCAGCTTGTGTTGAGAGTGTGAGTCAAATTTGCAACATACCGTAGAGAAATAATCAATAATCGGCAGTAACAGCGTTTTGACCAATGATTTCAGCTTTGTATTGATTGGAGTGAAACTTGCAGGCAACCAAAGCTTTCGCAGTCCTGGATTAATCCAGCAATTAACATAGCAAAGGTGGTTTACTGCATAAAGAGCTCTATTTGTTTTAAAGCCAAGACTCATGACAACGTCAACAAATTTAATTCTCTTATTATTTAAGTAAACGGGAGGTATTGTATTGATATTGCACTGCTTATATAGAAGAATAATATGAGTTTTTTCAGAGTTGAGATTCAAACCATTTTAAAAAAACAAGTTATAAATGTTTCCTAGATCCTCATTCAATTCCACAACCAAATCATCAATCAAGTGAATTAGACGCGAAAGATATATCTGGAGTCTGGACATCATCTGTGTAGAGGTGACAAGAAATATTTGAGCAAATATTAAGACGATAAGCAAAACAAAATCGGTCCTAATATGGATCCCAGAGGTACTCCAGCAGTCAAAAGCTTGAAATTAGAGGATCTTTCATTATGTACACCTTTCTGAAAACGTAAAAGTAGCTACGAAGTAGGTGAACAGATCCTTCGCTAAAACCAAAATAGAACCTGAGCTTCTGACAACATAACTCATGGTTCACCCAATAAAAATCCTTGGAAAAGTCGAGCAGAACTCGAATTGTTCAGTTGTCTTTATCGTACTGAATGCGTATGTCATCAAAAGCTGTGACATGCTTGAAAATCAGACTGAATTGGTGATAATGGGTTTCTTTGATCCAAATAGCAGAGGTTATCTGATTAGGAAGTACCCTTCGTAGGACTTTATATAGATATGATAATATACTAATGCTGCACCGGTGGTTAAACGGCACTGAATGGATTTCTTGTTGAACGATTGATGATGAGATAATTTCTGCATAACATTATTCTGTAATCAAGGAAGTGACATTACTGACGACTGCCATTTATAATGACGTTTTGGCTAACTTAAATTGATTTTGTTAAAATAATTCCTGTGAGTCATTTGTTTCTTTACTCGATTATTGGCAACCCTTTTTATAGTTTGTCAAAAAAAAAGAAAGAAAAGAATTATAGGCTGACAATTAGAAAAAATGAATATCAATTCCAGGTAAGAGCGTTTTGAACGTTTTGGTTTTTCTGTACCAGCCACTGAAAGGCGGTTACTTCTTGGTACCTAAATTATTGGATGTACCCATACACTTGATTAACATCTAAAGATTTATTTTCTCACAATTCCATGCTCTAAATTATTTTCAGCGCATCAAAGAGTTTTTCATAATTTTTTTGCATTCTCAGACGACCAAATTCTTACTAACTCATCGTGAAGCAATACAGTTTTTGAGAGAAAACATCCTTTTTATCCATTTCCTTTTTTTAATTTAAAATAATTAAAGATAGAAGATATCCTTGCCATGAAAATTTCCTGTGAATTTCAAAACCATTTTAATGGTGTGACTGATTCCACCATTTCAAATATTATATTTGTTCAAAGTGAAGTGAGACAACATCCTTATTTGGAAATTGAATTCTATTGAGCAGAGAAAATGGAAAAACAGAAACCAGTCGAGTGTGACTCATTTTCATTGAACACTTTTAACAACAGCTATTAAACAGGACGTGTTATTTCTAGAAAGGAAAACAGTTCCGCTTGTTTAGAAAACACTGCATCATCAATGTGCAAAATACACATTTTTGTTTTGTCGAACCTTCCCTAGAATTTATATGTCTGATTTCCTAAATTGAAACACTTTAAGAACCCCGAACACAACAATTTTTTAAATAAATTATTACCAAGTTTATTTCATGACTTTTGTGCTTTAAATTTTCGCTTTCAACATTCTGCCCAAAAAAATATATATGCCTACCTCTGCTTCTACCGCAACTGTTTCTTGTCTGCCAGACACGAATGAGAGTAGTTAACTCCTCCTGTATTTATTTTACTATTACCTATATACACATAAATAAACGGTAATCCCCAAATTAGATTTTATTATCTTTGAAAATCTTCAAGCGTCAAATTAGCATAAATTCAAAAACAGAACACTTTTCACGCCCTAACAATCAAAGTTTTAATGCATTAAAGTTGAAGAGGATTTTTTAATTCGAATTCTTTTCTGTCAGGACCATATAACTTTCAAACCAAAAAAATAGAATTCGTATACCCACATTCCTGAAGTTTTAGAATTGCTAACTGTAAACGGCAAACAATCCCTGCAGGTGATGGTGCTGAATATTAATGTTAACGGGAAAACTTTTTGGCTTTCATTCAAACAAAGACTGCGTTGGAAAGTATTTAAAATCCTGTCTTTTTCAAAAAAAAGAAGCGAAAAGTAAAAATATTTATTTGAAAATTGTTTAATGCACCCTTCCTACCAGAAATTGAAAAACTGTGTTGTGGTCGACCTTTGTTTTATTCCGGGAAATTGATTTTTTGAAACGTGGGTATCATTTCAATCAAAAGAAAAAGTTCAATTCATGTGATGGAGTGTTGGTAAACATTGGATAACAGACAATATACAGGGTGAT
The DNA here is from genome assembly GCA_914767635.1 of Melanostoma mellinum. Classification (NCBI taxonomy): domain Eukaryota; kingdom Metazoa; phylum Arthropoda; class Insecta; order Diptera; family Syrphidae; genus Melanostoma; species Melanostoma mellinum. Next base: position 5,901,907 of record OU612059.1, read on the forward strand.
TCGCATAAGGTGTGACAAAAAGATAGGGTGTGTAGGTTGGACCTAGACAAGCAAAAAATCGTATGGGAGGGGGGGTCCATTTTCCCCCGTTTAGGCGGGAGGGGCAATTTAAGAAAAAAATCACTAAAAATGGAAAAAAAATTATTTTAAAAGAACGGTAATACCTACAGAGTCGTGCTATAGCATTTTGAAAAGCCAAAATCCTATACATGTATTTAAATTTTAAAATGAGTTGTTCAAATGAATAGTTTTTGAAATATTAATTTTCAAAGTCAAAATTTTGAAAAAAAAACTCAACTTTTTTTTTTCAAACCATTTTTTTGCAAAATTTTACATAATTAAGTAGTATTTTTCTGGCTTATTTTCAATGCTCTTATTTATTTTTGATCAAATACAAAAAACCGGATGTCAAAATAACCTGTAGTTTTTGAGAAAACCAAAAATTACAAAAACGACTATTTTAAATTTTTTGTTTTTTAAAATTTTTTTTTTCGTTATTGGATTCTTAAGTGAACTTACAAAATAAAGGATGAATTTTCTCTTTACTTTTTTCATTGAGAATTCACTTAAAAATCCAATAACAAAAAAAAACTTTAAAAAAACAAAAAATTTAAAAAAGTCGTTTTTGTAATTTTTGGTTTTCTCAAAAACTACAGGTTATTTTGTCATCCGGTTTTTTGTGTTTGATCAAAAATAAATAAGAGCATTGAAAATAAGCCAGAAAAATACTACTTAATTATGTAAAATTTTGCAAAAAAATGGTTTGAAAAAAAAAAGTTATGTTTTTTTTTCAAAATTTTGACTTTGAAAATTAATATTTCAAAAACTATTCATTTGAACAACTCATTTTAAAATTTAAATACATGTATAGGATTTTGGCTTTTCAAAATGCTATAGCACGACTCTGTAGGTATTACCGTTCTTTTAAAATAATTTTTTTTCCATTTTTAGTGATTTTTTTCTTAAATTGCCCCTCCCGCCTAAACGGGGGAAAATGGACCCCCCCTCCCATACGATTTTTTGCTTGTCTAGGTCCAACCTACACACCCTATCTTTTTGTCACACCTTATGCGAATCACCCTGTATATTAAGTCCACTTGAGAAACAGAAGGAAAAAGTGAACTGTCCTTGTCGTTAAATGGGAAATGGGGACTACAAGCAAACAAACCTTTGCAAGGATCTCTATTTTGAATCAATATTGGGCTCATTTAAGCTGAAAATTGATTCTTGAAGATGGTATGGCAGAATGCAGTTTCGAAATAAAACTCTTTTCTCCCTTTAGTGATTTTTTTTTTTGCTTATTTTTTTTTGAACTTATGTGAAATTGTTGTTTGAATCCGATGGGAAGACTTTCCTTAGGTAGGTAGTCTCTGCAGTTTCGTTTGAAATAAAAACTTTTTAAAAAGAAGCTGGTGTAAAATGAGCTCCGCAGGATTGAGTTTTTTTATTCTGAAGGACAGAATTGTTTATTTGCAGAAATTCGATTACATCATTACATTACATGCTTTGGAATTGAAATGGTATTGTTATGTGTAATCGACTTCATGAATGCACACATAAAATGCAATATTTGTGTGTTCGACATTGTTTGTTGTTGACAATGTTGATAGTGGAATCTACACCGTAGTCATTAAGCCCGATGTTTTTTCAGTGCGGTCACCTTAAAGTGGTATAATGTCATATCTCATCTAAAGCTTCAAAACAGAAGAATTTTAAGAGTGATGATATTATCTTTTTGTTAATCGGTCTTAACTTTATAAACTGCAAAAAAAGAGATCTTTATTGAACTATTTCTACTTAAAGGATCACAGGAGAGCTTTTTCAAGTTATGCCTGAAACAGAATGAACGTTGCTCAGTTAAGTTTGTGTAGAATTCACCGATACCCTTTATTTCGGCAATGGCTACTAATTGCTACGCAGTTTCTTTAAAATTTGTCTGTAACCATCAAGGATACATTACTTCAAAGACCTGTTTCAATGATAGTTGAAAAAAATATCAAATTGATTGAGTGGTGCCCGTGTCGTAATGGTTTGCATATTTGCCTGTTACGCGAGAGGTTCATGATTCGAATCTCAAGAAAACTGAAAAATAATTTGCCGAGGATATCACCTTCTACGAGGAATTATCCTCTGATAGTAAATTCATTGCCAGGAAAAGCACTTTCTCGATCAACCGTAGGTCCATTCCGTTCCCTCAAAAGGCATCGTTGTGAGAAATAAGCTAGGCCCCAGGGCACCTCACTGTATAATGCACCACCCCCTATTTATTTTATATACTAGTTACAAATTGAACAAAACGCTACCGAAGACTTTCTTATAGCCTATTCCTTTACAAAAACGAGCTAACCTGTTCCCACCAGATTTTGTTTAACGTCTTGACGTTTTTTATGGAGAAAAATCACTTATTTACTGCTAAATGAAGAAAATGAGCTGAACACAAATAAATTTATATCATTAATTACTTGAAACGCATGTGCTTGAAGTGACAGCTATTTTGGTTAAACAGTACAACCACCAATAGTTTTCCTATTGTTATTTTTTTTTTTTATCAAAACGACTTGGAAACATCTTGTTTATGAAAATATGTCGTTTAAAAGAAATGTACGTGAAAACTTGTTAGGTTTTTGGAATTTTTGCAAAAACCCCTTTTTTGTCCCAGTGCAAAGTTTCTATGTATAGCCCAGTCACATACGGCTCATACAACAGAGATAGCCCAGGGCCCAGGCATTCGTTTTTCTTTCTCTAGGAGCTGACGTGATAGCCCTGAGATTTCAATACTTATAGAACCGCGATAGGTTGACAATGTTTGATGTTTTGTTAATCCATTTAGTTTAATTAGACCTCCTGAGGTTGGGATTGTGAATTCTGCTATGAAATTGATAATTTTTGGTAATTGAGCAACGCAAAGAAATCCGCAAACAGAAATCTGTCGGTCCAAGTGAAATATTGTTCTAACCTTAAAAAATCACTCTGTAAGCTTTTCTGTGTATTTTATTTTTCTGAACTCGGAAATATCGAAACGCATTGTATAGCCAGTTCCTATGAAAAGCGAATTATAAACGCTGGTGTACCTCTGGGCTCCATTTTGGCTCCTGTTATCTTTTCCATTTTCATTTATGAACGTTTACAACTTCACGTTCCTCCTCTTCGGCTGTGGAACGAGAACGTACTTTGACAGCGTTAGTAATATGGATAATATGAGGCGCTTTGAATTCAAAGCAACCAAACTGAAAAGTTGCAGGCAATTGGTATGCGCATTCAAGTCCCTATTGATAGATAGGGTTATTTTAAAGTTTTTTTTTTCAAATATTTTAAATTTATCGATTTAACTCATTGAGATTCGAATCCAAACATCTTCTAAACGGTAAGAGTAGTAGAGCATTAAACATCCTACAAAAATATATGCCGCTCTGTTAAAAATATTAGTTCTTCTGAGAGTTTAGGATCAAGAAATAGGGAAAAGAAATCGGAATGTACAAGGTTAGCAAACCGAGTTGACTCGGGTTAGGAAGCCGAGTTGACTCGGGTTAGGAAACCGAGTTGACTCGGTTAGGAAACCGAGTTGACTCGGTTAGGAAACCGAGTTGACTCGGTTAGGAAACCGAGTTGACTCGGGTTAGGAAACCGAGTTGACTCGGGTTAGGAAACCGAGTTGACTCGGGTTAGGAAACCGAGTTGACTCGGGTTAGGAAACCGAGTTAACTCGGGTTAGGAAACCGAGTTGACTCGGGTTAGGAAACCGAGTTGACTCGGGTTAGGAAACCGAGTTGACTCGGGCTAGCAAACCGAGTTGACTCGGGTTAGGAAACCGAGTTGACTCGGTTAGGAAACCGAGCTGACTTGGGTTAGGAAACCGAGTTGACTCGGGTTAGGAAACCGAGTTGACTCGGGTTAGGAAACCGAGTTGACTCGGGTTAGGAAACCGAGTTGACTCGGGTTAGGAAACCGAGTTGACTCGGGTTAGGAAACCGAGTTGACTCGGGTTAGGAAACCGAGTCAACTCGGTTTCCTAACCCGAGTCAACTCGATTAATAAAAAGATGATATCATCACTCTTAAAATTCTTCTGTTTTGAAGCTTTAGATGAGATATGACATTATACCACTTTAAGGTGACCACACTGAAAAAACATCGGGCTTAATGACTACGGTGCAGATTCCACTATCAACATTGTCAACAACAAACAATGCCGAACACACAAATATTGCATTTTATGTGTGTGTTCATGAAGTCGATTACACATAACAATACCATTTCAATTCCAAAGCATGTAATGTAATGATGTAATCGAATTTCTGCAAATAAACAATTCTGTCCTTCAGAATAAAAAAAAAAAACTCAATCCTGCGAAGCTCATTTAACACCAGCTTCTTTTTTAAAAGTTTTTATTTCAAACGAAACTGCAGAGACTACCTAAGGAAAGTCTTCACATCGGATTCAAACAACAATTTCACATAAGTTCAAAAAAATAAGCAAAAAAAAATCACCAAAGGGAGAAAAGAGTTTTATTTCGAAACTGCATTCTGCTATACCATCTTCAAGAATCAATTTTCAGCTTAAATGAGCCCAAAAAGGAAAAATATATGCCGCTCTGTTAAAAATATTAGTTCTTCTGAGAGTTTAGGATCAAGAAATAGGGAAAAGAAATCGGAATGTACAAGGTTAGCAAACCGAGTTGACTCGGGTTAGGAAGCCGAGTTGACTCGGGTTAGGAAACCGAGTTGACTCGGTTAGGAAACCGAGTTGACTCGGTTAGGAAACCGAGTTGACTCGGTTAGGAAACCGAGTTGACTCGGGTTAGGAAACCGAGTTGACTCGGGTTAGGAAACCGAGTTGACTCGGGTTAGGAAACCGAGTTGACTCGGGTTAGGAAACCGAGTTAACTCGGGTTAGGAAACCGAGTTGACTCGGGTTAGGAAACCGAGTTGACTCGGGTTAGGAAACCGAGTTGACTCGGGCTAGCAAACCGAGTTGACTCGGGTTAGGAAACCGAGTTGACTCGGTTAGGAAACCGAGCTGACTTGGGTTAGGAAACCGAGTTGACTCGGGTTAGGAAACCGAGTTGACTCGGGTTAGGAAACCGAGTTGACTCGGGTTAGGAAACCGAGTTGACTCGGGTTAGGAAACCGAGTTGACTCGGGTTAGGAAACCGAGTTGACTCGGGTTAGGAAACCGAGTTGACTCGGGTTAGGAAACCGAGTTGACTCGGGTTAGGAAACCGAGTTGACTCGGGTTAGGAAACCGAGTTGACTCGGGTTAGGAAACCGAGTTGACTCGGGTTAGGAAACCGAGTTGACTCGGGTTAGGAAACCGAGTTGACTCGGGTTAGGAAACCGAGTTGACTCGGGTTAGGAAACCGAGCTGACTCGTGTTAGGAAACCGAGTTGACTCGGGTTAGGAAACCGAGTTGACTCGGATTAGGAAACCTAATTGACTCGGGTTAGGAAACCGAGTTGACTCGGGTTAGCAAACCGAGTTGACTCGGGTTAGGAAACCGAGTTGACTCGGGCTAGCAAACCGAGTTGACTCGGGTTAGGAAACCGAGTTGACTCGGGTAAGGAAACCGAGTTAACTCGGGTTAGGAAACCGAGTTGACTCGGGTTAGGAAACCGAGTTGACTCGGGTTAGGAAACCGAGTTGACTCGGGTTAGCAAACCGAGTTGACTGGGGTTAGCAAACCGAGTTGACTCGGGTTAGGAAACCGAGTTGACTCGGGTTAGGAAACCGAGTTGACTCAGGTTAGGAAACCGAGTTGACTCGGGTTAGGAAACCGAGTTGACTCGGGTTAGCAAACCGAGTTGACTCGGGTAAGGAAACCGAGCTGACTCGGGTTAGGAAACCGAGTTATCTCGGGTTAGGAAACCGAGTTGACTCGGGTTAGGAAACCGAGTTGACTCGGGTTAGGAAACCGAGTTGACTCGGGTTAGGAAAACGAGTTGACTCGGGCTAGGAAACCGAGTTGACTCGGGTTAGGAAACCGAGTTAACTCGGGTTAGGAAACCGAGTTGACTCGGGTTAGGAAACCGAGTTGACTCGGGTTAGGAAACCGAGTTGACTCGGGCTAGCAAACCGAGTTGACTCGGGTTAGGAAACCGAGTTGACTCGGTTAGGAAACCGAGCTGACTCGGGTTAGGAAACCGAGTTGACTCGGGCTAGGAAACCGAGTTGACTCGGGTTAGGAAACCGAGTTGACTCGGGTTAGGAAACCGAGTTGACTCGGGTTAGGAAACCGAGTTGACTCGGGTTAGGAAACCGAGTTGACTCGGGTTAAGAAACCGAGTTGACTCGGGTTAGGAAACCGAGTTGACTCGGGTTAGGAAACCGAGTTAACTCGGGTTAGGAAACCGAGTTGACTCGGGTTAGGAAACCGAGTTGACTCGGGTTAGCAAACCGAGTTGACTGGGGTTAGCAAACCGAGTTGACTCGGGTTAGGAAACCGAGTTGACTCGGGTTAGGAAACCGAGTTGACTCGGGTTAGGAAACCGAGTTGACTCGGGTTAGGAAACCGAGCTGACTCGGGTTAGGAAACCGAGTTGACTCGGGTTAGGAAACCGATTTGACTCGGGTTAGCAAACCGAGTTGACTCGGGTTAGGAAACCGAGATGACTCGGGTTAGCAAACCGAGTTGACTCGGGTTAGGAAACCGAGTTGACTCGGGTTAGGAAACCGAGTTGACTCGGTTAGGAAACCGAGTTGACTCGGTTAGGAAACCGAGTTGACTCGGTTAGGAAACCGAGTTGACTCGGGTTAGGAAACCGAGTTGACTCGGGTTAGGAAACCGAGTTGACTCGGGTTAGGAAACCGAGTTGACTCGGGTTAGGAAACCGAGTTAACTCGGGTTAGGAAACCGAGTTGACTCGGGTTAGGAAACCGAGTTGACTCAGGTTAGGAAACCGAGTTGACTCGGGTTTGGAAACCGAGTTAACTCGGGTTAGGAAACCGAGTTGACTCGGGTTAGCAAACCGAGTTGACTCGGGTTAGGAAACCGAGTTGACTCGGGTTAGGAAACCGAGTTGACTCGGGTTAGGAAACCGAGTTGACTCGGGTTAGGAAACCGAGTTGACTCGGGTTAGGAAACCGAGTTGACTCGGGTTAGGAAACCGAGTTGACTCGGGTTAGGAAACCGAGTTGACTCGGGTTAGGAAACCGAGTTGACTCGGGTTAGGAAACCGAGTTGACTCGGGTTAGGAAACCGAGTTGACTCGGGTTAAGAAACCGAGTTGACTCGGGTTAGGAAACCGAGTTGACTCGGGTTAGGGAACCGAGTTAACTCGGGTTAGGAAACCGAGTTGACTCGGGTTAGGAAACCGAGTTGACTCGGGTTAGGAAACCGAGTTGACTCGGGTTAGCAAACCGAGTTGACTGGGGTTAGCAAACCGAGTTGACTCGGGTTAGGAAACCGAGTTGACTCGGGTTAGGAAACCGAGTTGACTCGGGTTAGGAAACCGAGTTGACTCGGGTTAGGAAACCGAGTTGACTCGGGTTAGGAAACCGAGCTAACTCGGGTTAGGAAACCGAGTTGACTCGGGTTAGGAAACCGAGCTGACTCATGTTAGGAAACCGAGTTGACCCGGGTAAGCAAACCGAGTTGACTCGGGTTAGGAAACCGAGTTGACTCGGGTTAGGAAACCGAGTTGACTCGGTTAGGAAACCGAGTTGACTCGGTTAGGAAACCGAGTTGACTCGGGTTAGGAAACCGAGTTGACTCGGGTTAGGAAACCGAGTTGACTCGGGTTAGGAAACCGAGTTAACTCGGGTTAGGAAACCGAGTTGACTCAGGTTAGGAAACCGAGTTGACTCGGGTTAGGAAACCAAGTTGACTCGGGTTAGGAAACCAAGTTAACTCGGGTTAGGAAACCGAGTTGACTCGGGTTAGGAAACCGAGTTGACTCGGGTTAGGAAACCGAGTTAACTCGGGTTAGGAAACCGAGATGACTCGGGTTAGCAAACCGAGTTGACTCGGGTTAGGAAACCGAGTTGACTCGGGTTAGGAAACCGAGTTGACTCGGTTAGGAAACCGAGTTGACTCGGTTAGGAAACCGAGTTGACTCGGTTAGGAAACCGAGTTGACTCGGGTTAGGAAACCGAGTTGACTCGGGTTAGGAAACCGAGTTGACTCGGGTTAGGAAACCGAGTTGACTCGGGTTAGGAAACCGAGTTGACTCGGGTTAGGAAACCGAGTTAACTCGGGTTAGGAAACCGAGTTGACTCGGGTTAGGAAACCGAGTTGACTCAGGTTAGGAAACCGAGTTGACTCGGGTTAGGAAACCGAGTTAACTCGGGTTAGGAAACCGAGTTGACTCGGGTTAGCAAACCGAGTTGACTCGGGTTAGCAAACCGAGTTGACTCGGGTTAGGAAACCGAGTTGACTCGGGTTAGGAAACCGAGTTGACTCGGGTTAGGAAACCGAGTTGACTCGGGTTAGGAAACCGAGTTGACTCGGGCTAGGAAACCGAGTTGACTCGGGTTAGGAAACCGAGTTGACTCGGGTTAGGAAACCGAGTTGACTTGGGTTAGGAAACCGAGTTGACTCGGGTTAAGAAACCGAGTTGACTCGGGTTAGGAAACCGAGTTGACTCGGGTTAGGAAACCGAGTTAACTCGGGTTAGGAAACCGAGTTGACTCGGGTTAGGAAACCGAGTTGACTCGGGTTAGGAAACCGAGTTGACTCGGGTTAGCAAACCGAGTTGACTGGGGTTAGCAAACCGAGTTGACTCGGGTTAGGAAACCGAGTTGACTCGGGTTAGGAAACCGAGTTGACTCGGGTTAGGAAACCGAGTTGACTCGGGTTAGGAAACCGAGCTAACTCGGGTTAGGAAACCGAGTTGACTCGGGTTAGGAAACCGAGCTGACTCGGGTTAGGAAACCGAGTTGACCCGGGTTAGCAAACCGAGTTGACTCGGGTTAGGAAACCGAGTTGACTCGGGCTAGGAAACCGAGTTGACTCGGTTAGGAAACCGAGTTGACTCGGGTTAGGAAACCGAGTTGACTCGGGTTAGGAAACCGAGTTGACTCAGGTTAGGAAACCGAGTTGACTCGGGTTAGGAAACCGAGTTAACTCGGGTTAGGAAACCGAGTTAACTCGGGTTAGGAAACCGAGTTGACTCAGGTTTAGAAACCGAGTTGACTCGGGTTAGGAAACCGAGTTGACTCGGGTTAGGAAACCGAGTTGACTCGGGTTAGGAAACCGAGTTGACTCGGGTTAGGAAACCGAGTTGACTCGGTTTCCTAACCCGAGTCAACTCGGTTTCCTAACCCGAGTCAACTCGGTTTCCTAACCCGAGTCAACTCGGTTTCCTAACCCGGGTCAACTCGGTTTCCTTACCGAGTCAACTCGGTTTCCTAACCCGAGTCAACTCGGTTTCCTAACCCGAGTCAACTCGGTTTCCTAACCCGAGTCAACTCGGTTTCCTAACCCGAGTCAACTCGGTTTCCTAACCCGAGTCAACTCGGTTTCCTAACCCGAGTTAACTCGGTTTCCTAACCCGAGTCAACTCGGTTTCCTAGCCCGAGTCAACTCGGTTTCCTAACCCGAGTCAACTCGGTTTCCTAACCCGAGTCAACTCGGTTTCCTAACCCGAGTCAACTCGGTTTGCTAACCCGAGTCAACTCGGTTTCCTAACCCGAGTCAACTCGGTTTCCTAACCCGAGTCAACTCGGTTTCCTAACCCGAGTTAACTCGGTTTCCTAACCCGAGTCAACTCGGTTTCCTAACCCGAGTCAACTCGGTTTCCTAACCCGAGTCAACTCGGTTTCCTAACCCGAGTCAACTCGGTTTCCTAACCCGAGTCAACTCGGTTTCCTAACCCGAGTCAACTCGGGTTAGCAAACCGAGTTGACTCGGGTTAGGAAACCGAGTTGACTCGGGTTAGCAAACCGAGTTGACTCGGGTTAGCAAACCGAGTTGACTCGGGTTAGGAAACCGAGTTGACTCGGGTTAGGAAACCGAGTTGACTCGGTTAGGAAACCGAGTTGACTCGGTTAGGAAACCGAGTTGACTCGGTTAGGAAACCGAGTTGACTCGGGTTAGGAAACCGAGTTGACTCGGGTTAGGAAACCGAGTTGACTCGGGTTAGGAAACCGAGTTGACTCGGGTTAGGAAACCGAGTTAACTCGGGTTAGGAAACCGAGTTGACTCGGGTTAGGAAACCGAGTTGACTCAGGTTAGGAAACCGAGTTGACTCGGGTTAGGAAACCGAGTTAACTCGGGTTAGGAAACCGAGTTTACTCGGGTTAGCAAACCGAGTTGACTCGGGTTAGCAAACCGAGTTGACTCGGGTTAGGAAACCGAGTTGACTCGGGTTAGGAAACCGAGTTGACTCGGGTTAGGAAACCGAGTTGACTCGGGTTAGGAAACCGAGTTGACTCGGGTTAGGAAACCGAGTTGACTCGGGTTAGGAAACCGAGTTGACTCGGGTTAAGAAACCGAGTTGACTCGGGTTAGGAAACCGAGTTGACTCGGGTTAGGAAACCGAGTTAACTCGGGTTAGGAAACCGAGTTGACTCGGGTTAGGAAACCGAGTTGACTCGGGTTAGGAAACCGAGTTGACTCGGGTTAGCAAACCGAGTTGACTCGGGTTAGCAAACCGAGTTGACTCGGGTTAGGAAACCGAGTTGACTCGGGTTAGGAAACCGAGTTGACTCGGGTTAGGAAACCGAGTTGACTCGGGTTAGGAAACCGAGCTAACTCGGGTTAGGAAACCGAGTTGACTCGGGTTAGGAAACCGAGCTGACTCGGGTTAGGAAACCGAGTTGACCCGGGTTAGCAAACCGAGTTGACTCGGGTTAGGAAACCGAGTGAACTCGGGTTAGGAAACCGAGTTGACTCGGTTAGGAAACCGAGTTGACTCGGTTAGGAAACCGAGTTGACTCGGGTTAAGAAACCGAGTTGACTCGGGTTAGGAAACCGAGTTGACTCGGGTTAGGAAACCGAGTTGACTCGGGTTAGGAAACCGAGTTGACTCGGGTTAGGAAACCGAGTTAACTCGGGTTAGGAAACCGAGTTGACTCGGGTTAGGAAACCGAGTTGACTCAGGTTAGGAAACCGAGTTGACTCGGGTGAGGAAACCGAGTTGACTCGGGTTAGGAAACCAAGTTAACTCGGGTTAGGAAACCGAGTTGACTCGGGTTAGGAAACCGAGTTGACTCGGGTTAGGAAACCGAGTTGACTCGGGTTAGGAAACCGAGTTAACTCGGGTTAGGAAACCGAGTTGACTCGGGTTAGGAAACCGAGTTGACTCGGGTTAGGAAACCGAGTTGACTCGGGTTAGGAAACCGAGTTGACTCGGGTTAGGAAACCGAGTTGACTCGGGTTAGGAAACCGAGTTATCTCGGGTTAGGAAACCGAGTTGACTCGGGTTAGGAAACCGAGTTGACTCGGGTTAGGAAACCGAGTTGACTCGGGTTAGGAAACCGAGTTGACTCGGGTTAGGAAACCGAGTTGACTCGGGTTAGGAAGCCGAGTTGACTCGGGTTAGGAAACCGAGTTGACTCGGGTTAGGAAACCGAGTTGACTCGGGTTAGGAAACCGAGTTGACTCGGGTTAGGAAACCGAGTTGACTCGGGTTAGGAAACCGAGTTGACTCGGGTTAGGAAACCGAGTTGACTCGGGTTAGGAAACCGAGTTGACTCGGGTTAGGAAACCGAGTTGACTCGGGTTAGGAAACCGAGTTGACTCGGTTTAGGAAACCGAGTTGACTCGGGTTAGGAAACCGAGTTGACTCGGGCTAGGAAACCGAGTTGACTCGGGCTAGCAAACCGAGTTGACTCGGGTAAGGAAACCGAGTTGACTCGGATTAGGAAACCGAGTTAACTCGGGTTAGGAAACCGAGTTGACTCGGGTTAGGAAACCGAGTTGACTCGGGTTAGGAAACCGAGTTGACTCGGGTTAGCAAACCGAGTTGACTCGGGTTAGGAAACCGAGTTGACTCGGGTTAGGAAACCGAGTTGACTCGGGTTAGGAAACCGAGTTGACTCGGGTTAGGAAACCGAGTTGACTCGGGCTAGGAAACCGAGTTGACTCGGGTTAGGAAACCGAGTTAACTCGGGTTAGGAAACCGAGTTGACTCGGGTTAGGAAACCGAGTTGACTCGGGTTAGGAAACCGAGTTGACTCGGTAAGGAAACCGAGTTGACCCGGGTTAGGAAACCGAGTTGACTCGGGAGTTGACTCGGGTTAGGAAACCGAGTTGACTCGGGTTAGGAAACCGAGTTGACTCGGGTTAGGAAACCGAGTTCTTTTCGGGTTAGGAAACCGAGTTGACTCGGGTTAGGAAACCGAGTTGACTCGGGTTAGGAAACCGAGTTGACTCAGTTAGGAAACCGAGTTGACTCGGGTTAGGAAACCGAGTTAACTCGGGTTAGGAAACCGAGTTGACTCGGGTTAGGAAACCGAGTTAACTCGGTTTAGGAAACCGAGTTAACTCGGTTTAGGAAACCGAGTTGACTCGGTTTAGGAAACCGAGTTGACTCGGTTTAGGAAACCGAGTTGACTCGGGTTAGCAAACCGAGTTGACTCGGGTTAGGAAACCGAGTTGACTCGGGTGAGGAAACCGAGTTGACTCGGGTTAGGAAACCGAGTTGACTCGGGTTAGGAAACCGAGTTGACTCGGGTTAGGAAACCGAGTTGACTCGGGTTAGGAAACCGAGTTGACTCGGGTTAGGAAACCGAGTTGACTTGGGTTAGGAAACCGAGTTGACTCGGGTTAGGAAACCGAGTTGACTCGGGTTAGGAAACCGAGTTGACTCGGGTTAGGAAACCGAGTTGACTCGGGTTAGGAAACCGAGTTGACTCGGGTTAGGAAACCGAGTTGACTCGGGTTAACAAACCGAGTTGACTCGGGTTAGGAAACCGAGTTGACTCGGTTAACAAACCGAGTTGACTCGGGTTAGGAAACCGAGTTGACTCGGGTAAGGAAACCGAGTTAACTCGGGTTAAGAAACCGAGTTGACTCGGGTTAGGAAACCAAGTTAACTCGGGTTAGGAAACCGAGTTGACTCGGGTTAGGAAACCGAGTTGACTCGGGTTAGGAAACCGAGTTGACTCGGGTTAGGAAACCGAGTTGACTCGGGTTAGGAAACCGAGTTGACTCGGGTTAGGAAACCGAGTTGACTCGGGTTAGGAAACCGAGTTGACTCGGGTTAGGAAACCGAGTTATCTCGGGTTAGGAAACCGAGTTGACTCGGGTTGGGAAACCGAGTTGACTCGGGTTAGGAAACCGAGTTGACTCAGGTTAGGAAACCGAGTTGACTCGGGTTAGGAAACCGAGTTGACTCGGGTTAGGAAACCGAGTTGACTCGGGTTAGGAAGCCGAGTTGACTCGGGTTAGGAAACCGAGTTGACTCGGGTTAGGAAACCGAGTTGACTCGGGTTAGGAAACCGAGTTGACTCGGGTTAGGAAACCGAGTTGACTCGGGTTAGGAAACCGAGTTGACTGGGGTTAGGAAACCGAGTTGACTCGGGTTAGGAAACCGAGTTGACTCGGGTTAGGAAACCGAGTTGACTCGGGTTAGGAAACCGAGTTGACTCGGGTTAGGAAACCGAGTTGACTCGGGTTAGGAAACCGAGTTGACTCGGGTTAGGAAACCGAGTTGACTCGGGTTAGGAAACCGAGTTGACTCGGTTTAGGAAACCGAGTTGACTCGGGTTAGGAAACCGAGTTGACTCGGGCTAGGAAACCGAGTTGACTCGGGCTAGCAAACCGAGTTGACTCGGGTTAGGAAACCGAGTTGACTCGGGTTAGGAAACCGAGTTAACTCGGGTTAGGAAACCGAGTTGACTCGGGTTAGGAAACCGAGTTGACTCGGGTTAGGAAACCGAGTTGACTCGGGTTAGCAAACCGAGTTGACTCGGGTTAGGAAACCGAGTTGACTCGGGTTAGGAAACCGAGTTGACTCGGGTTAGGAAACCGAGTTGACTCGGGTTAGGAAACCGAGTTGACTCGGGTTAGGAAACCGAGTTGACTCGGGCTAGGAAACCGAGTTGACTCGGGTTAGGAAACCGAGTTAACTCGGGTTAGGAAACCGAGTTGACTCGGGTTAGGAAACCGAGTTGACTCGGGTTAGGAAACCGAGTTGACTCGGTAAGGAAACCGAGTTGACCCGGGTTAGGAAACCGAGTTGACTCGGGAGTTGACTCGGGTTAGGAAACCGAGTTGACTCGGGTTAGGAAACCGAGTTGACTCGGGTTAGGAAACCGAGTTCTTTTCGGGTTAGGAAACCGAGTTGACTCGGGTTAGGAAACCGAGTTGACTCGGGTTAGGAAACCGAGTTGACTCGGGTTAGGAAACCGAGTTGACTCAGTTAGGAAACCGAGTTGACTCGGGTTAGGAAACCGAGTTAACTCGGGTTAGGAAACCGAGTTGACTCGGGTTAGGAAACCGAGTTAACTCGGTTTAGGAAACCGAGTTGACTCGGTTTAGGAAACCGAGTTGACTCGGTTTAGGAAACCGAGTTGACTCGGGTTAGCAAACCGAGTTGACTCGGGTTAGGAAACCGAGTTGACTCGGGTGAGGAAACCGAGTTGACTCGGGTTAGGAAACCGAGTTGACTCGGGTTAGGAAACCGAGTTGACTCGGGTTAGGAAACCGAGTTGACTCGGGTTAGGAAACCGAGTTGACTCGGGTTAGGAAACCGAGTTGACTCGGGTTAGGAAACCGAGTTGACTCGGGTAAGGAAACCGAGTTGACTCGGGTTAGGAAACCGAGTTGACTCGGGTTAGGAAACCGAGTTGACTCGGGTTAACAAACCGAGTTGACTCGGGTTAGGAAACCGAGTTGACTCGGTTAACAAACCGAGTTGACTCGGGTTAGGAAACCGAGTTGACTCGGGTAAGGAAACCGAGTTAACTCGGGTTAAGAAACCGAGTTGACTCGGGTTAGGAAACCGAGTTGACTCGGGTTAACAAACCGATTTAACTCGGGTTAGGAAACCGAGTTGACTCGGGTAAGGAAACCGAGTTGACTCGGTTAGGAAACCGAGTTGACTCGGGTTAGGAAACCGAGTTGGCTCGGGTTAGGAAACCGAGTTAACTCGGGTTAGGAAACCGAGTTAACTCGGGTTAGGAAACCGAGTTGACTCGGGTTAGCAAACCGAGTTGACTCGGGTTAGCAAACCGAGTTGACTCGGGTTAGGAAACCGAGTTGACTCGGTTAAGAAACCGAGTTGACTCGGTTAGGAAACCGAGTTGACTCGGGTTAGGAAACCGAGTTGACTCGGGTTAGCAAACCGAGTTGACTCGGGTTAGGAAACCGAGTTGACTCGGGTTAGGAAACCGAGTTGACTCGGGTTAGGAAACCGAGCTTACTCGGGTTAGGAAACCGAGCTAACTCGGGTTAGGAAACCGAGTTGACTCGGGTTAGGAAACCGAGTTGACTCGGGTTAGGAAACCGAGTTGACTCGGGTTAGGAAACAGAGTTGACTCGGTTTAGAAAACCGAGTTAACTCGGGTTAGGAAACCGAGTTGACTCGGGCTAGGAAACCGAGTTAACTCGGGTTAGGAAACCGAGTTGACTCGGGTTAGGAAACCGAGTTGACTCGGGTTAGGAAACCGAGTTGACTCGGTAAGGAAACCGAGTTGACTCGGGTTAGGAAACCGAGTTGACTCGGGAGTTGACTCGGGTTAGGAAACCGAGTTGACTCGGGTTAGGAAACCGAGTTGACTCGGGTTAGCAAACCGAGTTGACTCGGGTTAGGAAACCGAGTTGACTCGGGTTAGGAAACCGAGTTGACTCGGGTTAGGAAACCGAGTTGACTCGGGTTAGGAAACCGAGTTGACTCGGGTTAGGAAACCGAGTTAACTCGGGTTAGGAAACCGAGTTGACTCGGGTTAGGAAACCGAGTTGACTCGGGTTAGCAAACCGAGTTGACTTGGGTTAGGAGGGTTAGGAAACCGAGTTGACTCGGGTTAGGAAACCGAGTTGACTCGGATTAGCAAACCGAGGAAACCGAGTTGACTCGGGTTAGGAAACCGAGTTGACTCGGGTTAGGAAACCAAGTTGACTCGGTTAGGAAACCGAGTTGACTCGGGTTAGGAAACCGAGTTGACTCGGGTTAGGAAACCGAGTTGACTCGGGTTAGCAAACCGAGTTGACTCGGGTTAGCAAACCGAGTTGATTCGGGTTAGGAAACCGAGTTGACTCGGGTTAGCAAACCGAGTTGACTCGGGTTAGGAAACCGAGTTAACTCGGGTTAGGAAACCGAGTTGACTCGGGTTAGGAAACCGAGTTGACTCGGGTTAGGAAACCGAGTTGACTCGGGTTAGGAAACGGAGTTGACTCGGGTTAGGAAACCGAGTTGACTCGGGTTAGGAAACCAAGTTGACTCGGTTAGGAAACCGAGTTGACTCGGTTAGGAAACCGAGTTGACTCGGTTAGGAAACCGAGTTGACTCGGTTAGGAAACCTAGTTGACTCGGGTTAGGAAACCGAGTTGACTCGGGTTAGGAAACCGAGTTGACTCGGGTTAGGAAACCGAGTTGACTCGGGTTAGCAAACCGAGTTGATTCGGGTTAGGAAACCGAGTTGACTCGGGTTAGCAAACCGAGTTGACTCGGGTTAGCAAACCGAGTTGACTCGGGTTAGGAAACCGAGTTGACTCGGGTTAGGAAACCGAGTTGACTCGGGTTAGGAAACCGAGCTGACTCGGGTTAGGAAACCGAGTTGACTCGGGTTAGGAAACCGAGTTGACTCGGGTTAGAAAACCGAGTTGACTCGGGTTAGGAAACCGAGTTGACTCGGGTTAGGAAACCGAGTTGACTCGGGTTAGGAAACCGAGTTGACTCGGGTTAGGAAACCGAGTTAACTCGGGTTAGGAAACCGTGTTGACTCGGGTTAGGAAACCGAGTTGACTCGGGTTAGGAAACCGAGTTGACTCGGGCTAGGAAACCGAGTTAACTCGGGTTAGGAAACCGAGTTAACTCGGGTTAGGAAACCGAGTTGACTCGGGTTAGGAAACCGAGTTGACTCGGGTTAGGAAACCGAGTTGACTCGGGCTAGGAAACCGGGTTAACTCGGGTTAGGAAACCGAGTTGACTCGGGTTAGGAAACCGAGTTGACTCGGGTTAGGAAACCGAGTTGACTCGGGTTAGGAAGCCGAGTTAACTCGGGTTAGGAAACCGAGTTGACTCGGGTTAGGAAACCGAGTTGACTCGGGTTAGGAAACCGAGTTGACTCGGGTTAGGAAACCGAGTTGACTCGGGTTAGGAAACCGAGTTGACTCGGGTTAGGAAACCGAGTTGACTCGGGTTAGGAAACCGAGTTGACTCGGGTTAGGAAACCGAGTTGACTCGGGTTAGGAAGCCGAGTTAACTCGTTTTAGGAAGCCGAGTTAACTCGGGTTAGGAAACCGAGTTGACTCGGGTTAGGAAACCGAGTTGACTCGGGTTAGGAAACCGAGTTGACTCGGGTTAGGAAACCGAGTTGACTCGGGTTAGGAAACCGAGTTGACTCGGGTTAGGAAACCGAGTTGACTCGGGTGAGGAAACCGAGTTGACTCGGGTTAGGAAACCGAGTTGACTCGGGTTAGGAAACCGAGTTGACTCGGTTAGGAAACCGAGTTGACTCGGTTAGGAAACCGAGTTGACTCGGTTAGGAAACCGAGTTGACTCGGTTAGGAAACCGAGTTGACTCGGTTAGGAAACCGAGTTGACTCGGGTTAGGAAACCGAGTTGACTCGGGTTAGGAAACCGAGTTGACTCGGGTTAGGAAACCGAGTTGACTCGGGTTAGGAAACCGAGTTAACTCGGGTTAGGAAACCGAGTTGACTCGGGTTAGGAAACCGAGTTGACTCGGGTTAGCAAACCGAGTTGACTTGGGTTAGGAGGGTTAGGAAACCGAGTTGACTCGGGTTAGGAAACCGAGTTGACTCGGATTAGCAAACCGAGGAAACCGAGTTGACTCGGGTTAGGAAACCGAGTTGACTCGGGCTAGGAAACCAAGTTGACTCGGTTAGGAAACCGAGTTGACTCGGGTTAGGAAACCGAGTTGACTCGGGTTAGGAAACCGAGTTGACTCGGGTTAGGAAACCGAGTTGACTCGGGTTAGGAAACCGAGTTGACTCGGGTTAGCAAACCGAGTTCTCTTCGGGTAAGG
Organism: Melanostoma mellinum; assembly: GCA_914767635.1. Taxonomy (NCBI): domain Eukaryota; kingdom Metazoa; phylum Arthropoda; class Insecta; order Diptera; family Syrphidae; genus Melanostoma; species Melanostoma mellinum. The sequence goes on from OU612059.1 coordinate 5,919,993, forward strand.
AAACCGAGTTGACTCGGGTTAGGAAACCGAGTTAACTCGGGTTACTAAACCGAGTTGACTCGGGTTAGGAAACCGAGTTGACTCGGGTTAGGAAACCGAGTTGACTCGGGTTAGGAAACCGAGTTAACTCGGGTTAGGAACCCAGACTCGGGTTAGGAAACCGAGTTGACTCGGGTTAGGAAACCGAGTTGACTCGGGTTAGGAAACCGAGTTGACTCGGGTTAGGAAACCGAGTTGACTCGGGTTAGGAAACCGAGTTGACTCGGGTTAGGAAACCGAGTTGACTCAGGTTAGGAAACCGAGTTGCCTCGGGTTAGGAAACCGAGTTGACTCGGGTTAGCAAACCGAGTTAATTCGGGTTAGGAAACCGAGTTGACTCGGGTTAGCAAACCGAGTTGACTGGGGTTAGGAAACCGAGTTAACTCGGGTTAGCAAACCGAGTTGACTCGGGTTAGGAAACCGAGTTGACTCGGGTTAGGAAACCGAGTTGACTCGGGTTAGGAAACGGAGTTGACTCGGGTTAGGAAACCGAGTTGACTCGGGTTAGGAAACCGAGTTGACTCGGTTAGGAAACCGAGTTGACCCGGTTAGGAAACCGAGTTGACTCGGTTAGGAAACCTAGTTGACTCGGGTTAGGAAACCGAGTTGACTCGGGTTAGGAAACCGAGTTGACTCGGGTTAGGAAACCGAGTTGACTCGGGTTAGCAAACCGAGTTGATTCGGGTTAGGAAACCGAGTTGACTCGGGTTAGCAAACCGAGTTGACTCGGGTTAGGAAACCGAGTTGACTCGGGTTAGGAAACCGAGTTGACTCGGGTTAGGAAACCGAGCTGACTCGGGTTAGGAAACCGAGTTGACTCGGGTTAGAAAACCGAGTTGACTCGGGTTAGGAAACCGAGTTGACTCGGGTTAGGAAACCGAGTTGACTCATATTAGGAAACCGAGTTGACTCGGGTTAGGAAACCGAGTTGACTCGGGTTAGGAAACCGAGTTAACTCGGGTTAGGAAACCGAGTTAACTCGGGTTAGGAAACCGTGTTGACTCGGGTTAGGAAACCGAGTTGACTCGGGTTAGGAAACCGAGTTGACTCGGGCTAGGAAACCGAGTTAACTCGGGTTAGGAAACCGAGTTGACTCGGGTTAGGAAACCGAGTTGACTCGGGTTAGGAAACCGAGTTGACTCGGGTTAGGAAACCGAGTTGACTCGGGTTAGGAAACCGAGTTGACTCGGGTTAGCAAACCGAGTTCTTTTCGGGTTAGGAAACAGAGTTGACTCGGGTTAGGAAACCGAGTTGACTCGGGTTAGGAAACCGAGTTGACTCGGGTTAGGAAACCGAGTTGACTCAGTTAGGAAACCGAGTTGACTCGGGTTAGGAAACCGAGTTGACTCGGGTTAGGAAACCGAGTTGACTCGGGTTAGGAAACCGAGTTGACTCGGGTTAGGAAACCGAGTTGACTCGGGTTAGGAAACCGAGTTGACTCGGGTTAGGAAACCGAGTTGACTCGGTTAGGAAACCGAGTTGACTCGGTTAGGAAACCGAGTTGACTCGGGTTAGGAAACCGAGCTGACTCGGGTTAGGAAACCGAGTTGACTCGGGTTAGGAAACCGAGTTAACTCGGGTTAGGAAACCGAGTTGACTCGGGTTAGGAAACCGAGTTGACTCAGGTTAGGAAACCGAGTTGACTCGGGTTAGGAAACCGAGTTAACTCGGGTTAGGAAACCGAGTTGACTCGGGTTAGCAAACCGAGTTGACTCAGGTTAGCAAACCGAGTTGACTCGGGTTAGGAAACCGAGTTGACTCGGGTTAGGAAACCGAGTTGACTCGGGTTAGGAAACCGAGTTGACTCGGGTTAGGAAACCGAGTTGACTCGGGTTAGGAAACCGAGTTGACTCGGGTTAGGAAACCGAGTTGACTCGGGTTAGGAAACCGAGTTGACTCGGGTTAGGAAACCGAGTTGACTCGGGTTAAGAAACCGAGTTGACTCGGGTTAGGAAACCGAGTTGACTCGGGTTAGGAAACCGAGTTAACTCGGGTTAGGAAACCGAGTTGACTCGGGTTAGGAAACCGAGTTGACTCGGGTTAGGAAACCGAGTTGACTCGGGTTAGCAAACCGAGTTGACTGGGGTTAGCAAACCGAGTTGACTCGGGTTAGGAAACCGAGTTGACTCGGGTTAGGAAACCGAGTTGACTCGGGTTAGGAAACCGAGTTGACTCGGGTTAGGAAACCGAGCTAACTCGGGTTAGGAAACCGAGTTGACTCGGGTTAGGAAACCGAGCTGACTCGGGTTAGGAAACCGAGTTGACCCGGGTTAGCAAACCGAGTTGACTCGGGTTAGGAAACCGAGTTGACTCGGGTTAGGAAACCGAGTTGACTCGGTTAGGAAACCGAGTTGACTCGGTTAGGAAACCGAGTTGACTCGGTTATCAAACCGAGTTGACTCGGGTTAGGAAACCGAGTTGACTCGGGTTAGGAAACCGAGTTGACTCGGGTTAGGAAACCGAGTTGACTCGGGTTAGGAAACCGAGTTGACTCGGGTTAGGAAACCGAGTTAACTCGGGTTAGGAAACCGAGTTGACTCGGGTTAGGAAACCGAGTTGACTCAGGTTAGGAAACCGAGTTGACTCGGGTTAGGAAACCGAGTTGACTCGGGTTAGGAAACCAAGTTAACTCGGGTTAGGAAACCGAGTTGACTCGGGTTAGGAAACCGAGTTGACTCGGGTTAGGAAACCGAGTTGACTCGGGTTAGGAAACCGAGTTGACTCGGGTTAGGAAACCGAGTTGACTCGGGTTAGGAAACCGAGTTGACTCGGGTTAGGAAACCGAGTTGACTCGGGTTAGGAAGCCGAGTTGACTCGGGTTAGGAAACCGAGTTGACTCGGGTTAGGAAGCCGAGTTGACTCGGGTTAGGAAACCGAGTTGACTCGGGTTAGGAAACCGAGTTGACTCGGGTTAGGAAACCGAGTTGACTCGGGTTAGGAAACCGAGTTGACTCGGGTTAGGAAACCGAGTTGACTCGGGTTAGGAAACCGAGTTGACTCGGGTTAGGAAACCGAGTTGACTCGGGTTAGGAAACCGAGTTGACTCGGGTTAGGAAACCGAGTTGACTCGGGTTAGGAAACCGAGTTGACTCGGGTTAGGAAACCGAGTTGACTCGGTTTAGGAAACCGAGTTGACTCGGGCTAGCAAACCGAGTTGACTCGGGCTAGGAAACCGAGTTGACTCGGGCTAGCAAACCGAGTTAACTCGGGTTAGGAAACCGAGTTGACTCGGGTTAGGAAACCGAGTTAACTCGGGTTAGGAAACTGAGTTGACTCGGGTTAGGAAACCGAGTTGACTCGGGTTAGGAAACCGAGTTGACTCGGGTTAGGAAACCGAGTTGACTCGGGTTAGGAAACCGAGTTGACTCGGGTTAGGAAACCGAGTTGACTCGGGCTAGGAAACCGAGTTGACTCGGGTTAGGAAACCGAGTTAACTCGGGTTAGGAAACCGAGTTGACTCGGGTTAGGAAACCGAGTTGACTCGGGTTAGGAAACCGAGTTGACTCGGGTTAGGAAACCGAGTTGACTCGGGTTAGGAAACCGAGTTGACTCGGGTTAGGAAACCGAGTTGAATCGGTAAGGAAACCGAGTTGACCCGGGTTAGGAAACCGAGTTGACTCGGGAGTTGACTCGGGTTAGGAAACCGAGTTGACTCGGGTTAGGAAACCGAGTTGACTCGGGTTAGGAAACCGAGTTGACTCGGGTTAGGAAACCGAGTTCTTTTCGGGTTAGGAAACCGAGTTGACTCGGGTTAGGAAACCGAGTTGACTCGGGTTAGGAAACCGAATTGACTCAGTTAGGAAGCCGAGTTGACTCGGGTTAGGAAACCGAGTTAACTCGGGCTAGGAAACCGAGTTGACTCGGGTTAGGAAACCGAGTTAACTCGGTTTAGCAAACCGAGTTGACTCGGTTTAGGAAACCGAGTTGACTCGGTTTAGGAAACCGAGTTGACTCGGGTTAGCAAACCGAGTTGACTCGGGTTAGGAAACCGAGTTGACTCGGGTGAGGAAACCGAGTTGACTCGGGTTAGGAAACCGAGTTGACTCGGGTTAGGAAACCGAGTTGACTCGGGTTAGGAAACCGAGTTGACTCGGGTTAGGAAACCGAGTTGACTCGGGTTAGGAAACCGAGTTGACTCGGGTTAGGAAACCGAGTTGACTCGGGTTAGGAAACCGAGTTGACTCGGGTTAACAAACCGAGTTGACTCGGGTTAGGAAACCGAGTTGACTCGGTTAACAAACCGAGTTGACTCGGGTTAGGAAACCGAGTTGACTCGGGTTAGGAAACCGAGTTGACTCGGGTTAGGAAACCGAGCTTACTCGGGTTAGGAAACCGAGCTAACTCGGGTTAGGAAACCGAGTTGACTCGGGTTAGGAAACCGAGTTGACTCGGGTTAGGAAACCGAGTTGACTCGGGTTAGGAAACAGAGTTGACTCGGTTTAGAAAACCGAGTTAACTCGGGTTAGGAAACCGAGTTCACTCGGGCTAGGAAACCGAGTTAACTCGGGTTAGGAAACCGAGTTGACTCGGGTTAGGAAACCGAGTTGACTCGGGTTAGGAAACCGAGTTGACTCGGTAAGGAAACCGAGTTGACTCGGGTTAGGAAACCGAGTTGACTCGGGAGTTGACTCGGGTTAGGAAACCGAGTTGACTCGGGTTAGGAAACCGAGTTGACTCGGGTTAGCAAACCGAGTTCTTTTCGGGTTAGGAAACAGAGTTGACTCGGGTTAGGAAACCGAGTTGACTCGGGTTAGGAAACCGAGTTGACTCAGTTAGGAAACCGAGTTGACTCGGGTTAGGAAACCGAGTTAACTCGGGTTAGGAAACCGAGTTGACTCGGGTTAGGAAACCGAGTTGACTCGGGTTAGGAAACCGAGTTGACTCGGGTTAGGAAACCGAGTTGACTCGGGTTAGGAAACTGAGCGGACTCGGGTTAGGAAACCGAGTTGACTCGGTTAGGAAACCGAGTTGACTCGGGTAAGGAAACCGAGTTGACACGGGTTAGGAAACCGAGTTAACTCGGGTAAGGAAACCGAGTTAACTCGGGTAAGGAAACCGAGTTGATTCGGGTTAGGAAACCGAGTTGACTCGGGTTAGCAAACCGAGTTGACTCGGGTTAGCAAACCGAGTTGACTCGGGTTAGGAAACCGAGTTGACTCGGGTTAGGAAACCGAGTTGACTCGGGTTAGGAAACCGAGTTGACTCGGTTAGGAAACCGAGTTGACTCGGTTAGGAAACCGAGTTGACTCGGTTAGGAAACCGAGTTGACTCGGTTAGGAAACCGAGTTGACTCGGTTAGGAAACCGAGTTGACTCGGGTTAGGAAACCGAGTTGACTCGGGTTAGGAAACCGAGTTGACTCGGGTTAGGAAACCGAGTTGACTCGGGTTAGGAAACCGAGTTGACTCGGGTTAGGAAACCGAGTTGACTCGGGTTAGGAAACCGAGTTGACTCGGGTTAGCAAACCGAGTTGACTTGGGTTAGGAGGGTTAGGAAACCGAGTTGACTCGGGTTAGGAAACCGAGTTGACTCGGATTAGCAAACCGAGGAAACCGAGTTGACTCGGGTTAGGAAACCGAGTTGACTCGGGTTAGGAAACCAAGTTGACTCGGTTAGGAAACCGAGTTGACTCGGGTTAGCAAACCGAGTTGACTCGGGTTAGGAAACCGAGTTGACTCGGGTTAGGAAACCGAGTTGACTCAGGTTAGGAAACCGAGTTGACTCGGGTTAGCAAACCGAGTTCTCTTCGGGTAAGGAAACCGAGTTGACTCGGGTTAGGAAACCGAGTTAACTCGGGTTACTAAACCGAGTTGACTCGGGTTAGGAAACCGAGTTGACTCGGGTTAGGAAACCGAGTTGACTCGGGTTAGGAAACCGAGTTAACTCGGGTTAGGAACCCAGACTCGGGTTAGGAAACCGAGTTGACTCGGGTTAGGAAACCGAGTTGACTCGGGTTAGGAAACCGAGTTGACTCGGGTTAGGAAACCGAGTTGACTCGGGTTAGGAAACCGAGTTGACTCGGGTTAAGAAACCGAGTTGACTCGGGTTAGGAAACCGAGTTGACTCGGGTTAGGAAACCGAGTTGACTCGGGTTAGCAAACCGAGTTTATTCGGGTTAGGAAACCGAGTTGACTTGGGTTAGCAAACCGAGTTGACTCGGGTTAGGAAACCGAGTTAACTCGGGTTAGGAAACCGAGTTGACTCGGGTTAGGAAACCGAGTTGACTCGGGTTAGGAAACCGAGTTGACTCGGGTTAGGAAACGGAGTTGACTCGGGTTAGGAAACCGAGTTGACTCGGGTTAGGAAACCAAGTTGACTCGGTTAGGAAACCGAGTTGACTCGGTTAGGAAACCGAGTTGACTCGGTTAGGAAACCTAGTTGACTCGGGTTAGGAAACCGAGTTGACTCGGGTTAGGAAACCGAGTTGACTCGGGTTAGGAAACCGAGTTGACTCGGGTTAGCAAACCGAGTTGATTCGGGTTAGGAAACCGAGTTGACTCGGGTTAGCAAACCGAGTTGACTCGGGTTAGGAAACCGAGTTGACTCGGGTTAGGAAACCGAGTTGACTCGGGTTAGGAAACCGAGCTGACTCGGGTTAGGAAACCGAGTTGACTCGGGTTAGGAAACCGAGTTGACTCGGGTTAGAAAACCGAGTTGACTCGGGTTAGGAAACCGAGTTGACTCGGGTTAGGAAACCGAGTTGACTCATATTAGGAAACCGAGTTGACTCGGGTTAGGAAACCGAGTTGACTCGGGTTAGGAAACCGAGTTGACTCGGGTTAGGAAACCGAGTTAACTCGGGTTAGGAAACCGAGTTAACTCGGGTTAGGAAACCGTGTTGACTCGGGTTAGGAAACCGAGTTGACTCGGGTTAGGAAACCGAGTTGACTCGGGCTAGGAAACCGAGTTAACTCGGGTTAGGAAACCGAGTTAACTCGGGTTAGGAAACCGAGTTGACTCGGGTTAGGAAACCGAGTTGACTCGGGTTAGGAAACCGAGTTGACTCGGGTTAGGAAACCGAGTTGACTCGGGCTAGGAAACCGAGTTAACTCGGGTTAGGAAACCGAGTTGACTCGGGTTAGGAAACCGAGTTGACTCGGGTTAGGAAACCGAGTTGACTCGGGTTAGGAAGCCGAGTTAACTCGGGTTAGGAAACCGAGTTGACTCGGGTTAGGAAACCGAGTTGACTCGGGTTAGGAAACCGAGTTGACTCGGGTTAGGAAACCGAGTTGACTCGGGTTAGGAAACCGAGTTGACTCGGGTTAGGAAACCGAGTTGACTCGGGTTAGGAAACCGAGTTGACTCGGGTTAGGAAACCGAGTTGACTCGGGTTAGGAAACCGAGTTGACTCGGGTTAGGAAACCGAGTTAACTCGGGTAAGGAAACCGAGTTGACTCGGGTTAGGAAACCGAGTTGACTCGGGTTAGGAAACCGAGTTGACTCGGGTTAGGAAACCGAGTTGACTCGGGTTAGGAAGCCGAGTTAACTCGTTTTAGGAAGCCGAGTTAACTCGAGTTAGGAAACCGAGTTGACTCGGGTTAGGAAACCGAGTTGACTCGGGTTAGGAAACCGAGTTGACTCGGGTTAGGAAACCGAGTTGACTCGGGTTAGGAAACCGAGTTGACTCGGGTTAGGAAACCGAGTTGACTCGGGTTAGGAAACCGAGTTGACTCGGGTTAGGAAACCGAGTTGACTCGGGTTAGGAAACCGAGTTGACTCGGGTTAGGAAACCGAGTTGACTCGGTTAGGAAACCGAGTTGACTCGGTTAGGAAACCGAGTTGACTCGGTTAGGAAACCGAGTTGACTCGGTTAGGAAACCGAGTTGACTCGGTTAGGAAACCGAGTTGACTCGGTTAGGAAACCGAGTTGACTCGGGTTAGCAAACCGAGTTGACTCGGGTTAGGAAACCGAGTTGACTCGGGTTAGGAAACCGAGTTGACTCGGGTTAGGAAACCGAGTTGACTCGGGTTAGCAAACCGAGTTCTCTTCGGGTAAGGAAACCGAGTTGACTCGGGTTAGGAAACCGAGTTAACTCGGGTTACTAAACCGAGTTGACTCGGGTTAGGAAACCGAGTTAACTCGGGTTAGGAAACCGAGTTGACTCGGGTTAGGAAACCGAGTTGACTCGGGCTAGGAAACCGAGTTGACTCGGGTTAGGAAACCGAGTTGACTCGGGTTAGGAAACCGAGTTGACTCGGTTAGGAAACCGAGTTGACTCGGTTAGGAAACCGAGTTGACTCGGTTAGGAAACCGAGTTGACTCGGTTAGGAAACCGAGTTGACTCGGGTTAGGAAACCGAGTTGACTCGGGTTAGGAAACCGAGTTGACTCGGGTTAGGAAACCGAGTTGACTCGGGTTAGGAAACCGAGTTAACTCGGGTTAGGAAACCGAGTTGACTCGGGTTAGGAAACCGAGTTGACTCGGGTTAGCAAACCGAGTTGACTTGGGTTAGGAGGGTTAGGAAACCGAGTTGACTCGGGTTAGGAAACCGAGTTGACTCGGATTAGCAAACCGAGGAAACCGAGTTGACTCGGGTTAGGAAACCGAGTTGACTCGGGTTAGGAAACCAAGTTGACTCGGTTAGGAAACCGAGTTGACTCGGGCTAGCAAACCGAGTTGACTCGGGTTAGGAAACCGAGTTGACTCGGGTTAGGAAACCGAGTTGACTCGGGTTAGGAAACCGAGTTGACTCGGGTTAGCAAACCGAGTTCTCTTCGGGTAAGGAAACCGAGTTGACTCGGGTTAGGAAACCGAGTTAACTCGGGTTACTAAACCGAGTTGACTCGGGTTAGGAAACCGAGTTGACTCGGGTTAGGAAACCGAGTTGACTCGGGTTAGGAAACCGAGTTAACTCGGGTTAGGAACCCAGACTCGGGTTAGGAAACCGAGTTGACTCGGGTTAGGAAACCGAGTTGACTCGGGTTAGGAAACCGAGTTGACTCGGGTTAGGAAACCGAGTTGACTCGGGTTAGGAAACCGAGTTGACTCGGGCTAGGAAACCGAGTTGACTCGGGTTAGGAAACCGAGTTGACTCGGGTTAGGCAACCAAGTTGACTCGGGTTAGGAAACCGAGTTGACTCGGGCTAGCAAACCGAGTTGATTCGGGTTAGGAAACCGAGTTGACTCGGGTTAGCAAACCGAGTTGACTCGGGTTAGGAAACCGAGTTAACTCGGGTTAGGAAACCGAGTTGACTCGGGTTAGGAAACCGAGTTGACTCGGGTTAGGAAACCGAGTTGACTCGGGTTAGGAAACGGAGTTGACTCGGGTTAGGAAACCGAGTTGACTCGGGTTAGGAAACCGAGTTGACTCGGTTAGGAAACCGAGTTGACTCGGTTAGGAAACCGAGTTGACTCGGTTAGGAAACCTAGTTGACTCGGGTTAGGAAACCGAGTTAACTCGGGTTAGGAAACCGAGTTGACTCGGGTTAGGAAACCGAGTTGACTCGGGTTAGGAAACCGAGTTGACTCGGGTTAGCAAACCGAGTTGACTCGGGTTAGGAAACCGAGTTGACTCGGGTTAGGAAACCGAGTTGACTCGGGTTAGGAAACCGAGCTGACTCGGGTTAGGAAACCGAGTTGACTCGGGCTAGGAAACCGAGTTGACTCGGGTTAGAAAACCGAGTTGACTCGGGTTAGGAAACCGAGTTGACTCGGGTTAGGAAACCGAGTTGACTCATATTAGGAAACCGAGTTGACTCGGGTTAGGAAACCGAGTTGACTCGGGTTAGGAAACCGAGTTGACTCGGGTTAGGAAACCGAGTTAACTCGGGTTAGGAAACCGAGTTAACTCGGGTTAGGAAACCGTGTTGACTCGGGTTAGGAAACCGAGTTGACTCGGGTTAGGAAACCGAGTTGACTCGGGCTAGGAAACCGAGTTAACTCGGGTTAGGAAACCGAGTTGACTCGGGTTAGGAAACCGAGTTGACTCGGGTTAGGACACCGAGTTGACTCGGGTTAGGAAACCGAGTTGACTCGGGTTAGGAAACCGAGTTGACTCGGGTTAGGAAACCGAGTTGACTCGGGTTAGGAAACCGAGTTGACTCGGGTTAGGAAACCGAGTTGACTCGGGTTAGGAAACCGAGTTGACTCGGGTTAGGAAGCCGAGTTAACTCGGGTTAGGAAACCGAGTTGACTCGGGTTAGGAAACCGAGTTGACTCGGGTTAGGAAACCGAGTTGACTCGGGTTAGGAAACCGAGTTGACTCGGGTTAGGAAACCGAGTTGACTCGGGTTAGGAAACCGAGTTGACTCGGGTTAGGAAACCGAGTTGACTCGGGTTAGGAAACCGAGTTGACTCGGGTTAGCAAACCGAGTTTATTCGGGTTAGGAAACCGAGTTGACTCGGGTTAGCAAACCGAGTTGACTCGGGTTAGGAAACCGAGTTAACTCGGGTTAGGAAACCGAGTTGACTCGGGTTAGGAAACCGAGTTGACTCGGGTTAGGAAACCGAGTTGACTCGGGTTAGGAAACGGAGTTGACTCGGGTTAGGAAACCGAGTTGACTCGGGTTAGGAAACCAAGTTGACTCGGTTAGGAAACCGAGTTGACTCGGTTAGGAAACCGAGTTGACTCGGTTAGGAAACCTAGTTGACTCGGGTTAGGAAACCGAGTTGACTCGGGTTAGGAAACCGAGTTGACTCGGGTTAGGAAACCGAGTTGATTCGGGTTAGGAAACCGAGTTGACTCGGGTTAGCAAACCGAGTTGACTCGGGTTAGGAAACCGAGTTGACTCGCGTTAGGAAACCGAGTTGACTCGGGTTAGGAAACCGAGCTGACTCGGGTTAGGAAACCGAGTTGACTCGGGTTAGGAAACCGAGTTGACTCGGGTTAGAAAACCGAGTTGACTCGGGTTAGGAAACCGAGTTGACTCGGGTTAGGAAACCGAGTTGACTCGGGTTAGGAAACCGAGTTAACTCGGGTTAGGAAACCGTGTTGACTCGGGTTAGGAAACCGAGTTGACTCGGGTTAGGAAACCGAGTTGACTCGGGCTAGGAAACCGAGTTAACTCGGGTTAGGAAACCGAGTTAACTCGGGTTAGGAAACCGAGTTGACTCGGGTTAGGAAACCGAGTTGACTCGGGTTAGGAAACCGAGTTGACTCGGGTTAGGAAACCGAGTTGACTCGGGTTAGGAAACCGTGTTGACTCGGGTTAGGAAACCGAGTTGACTCGGGTTAGGAAACCGAGTTGACTCGGGCTAGGAAACCGAGTTAACTCGGGTTAGGAAACCGAGTTGACTCGGGTTAGGAAACCGAGTTGACTCGGGTTAGGAAACCGAGTTGACTCGGGTTAGGAAACCGAGTTGACTCGGGTTAGGAAGCCGAGTTAACTAGGGTTAGGAAACCGAGTTGACTCGGGTTAGGAAACCGAGTTGACTCGGGTTAGGAAACCGAGTTGACTCGGGTTAGGAAACCGAGTTGACTCGGGTTAGGAAACCGAGTTGACTCGGGTTAGGAAACCGAGTTAACTCGGGTTAGGAAACCGAGTTAACTCGGGTTAGGAAACCGTGTTGACTCGGGTTAGGAAACCGAGTTGACTCGGGTTAGGAAACCGAGTTGACTCGGGTTAGGAAACCGAGTTAACTCGGGTTAGGAAACCGAGTTAACTCGGGTTAGGAAACCGTGTTGACTCGGGTTAGGAAACCGAGTTGACTCGGGTTAGGAAACCGAGTTGACTCGGGCTAGGAAACCGAGTTAACTCGGGTTAGGAAACCGAGTTAACTCGGGTTAGGAAACCGAGTTGACTCGGGTTAGGAAACCGAGTTGACTCGGGTTAGGAAACCGAGTTGACTCGGGTTAGGAAACCGAGTTGACTCGGGTTAGGAAACCGAGTTGACTCGGGTTAGGAAACCGAGTTGACTCGGGTTAGGAAACCGAGTTGACTCGGGTTAGGAAACCGAGTTGACTCGGGCTAGGAAACCGAGTTAACTCGGGTTAGGAAACCGAGTTGACTCGGGTTAGGAAACCGAGTTGACTCGGGTTAGGAAACCGTGTTGACTCGGGTTAGGAAACCGAGTTGACTCGGGTTAGGAAACCGAGTTGACTCGGGCTAGGAAACCGAGTTGACTCGGGTTAGGAAACCGAGTTGACTCGGGTTAGGAAACCGAGTTGACTCGGGTTAGGAAACCGAGTTAACTCGGGTTAGGAAACCGAGTTAACTCGGGTTAGGAAACCGTGTTGACTCGGGTTAGGAAACCGAGTTGACTCGGGTTAGGAAACCGAGTTGACTCGGGCTAGGAAACCGAGTTAACTCGGGTTAGGAAACCGAGTTAACTCGGGTTAGGAAACCGAGTTGACTCGGGTTAGGAAACCGAGTTGACTCGGGTTAGGAAACCGAGTTGACTCGGGTTAGGAAACCGAGTTGACTCGGGCTAGGAAACCGAGTTAACTCGGGTTAGGAAACCGAGTTGACTCGGGTTAGGAAACCGAGTTGACTCGGGTTAGGAAACCGAGTTGACTCGGGTTAGGAAGCCGAGTTAACTCGGGTTAGGAAACCGAGTTGACTCGGGTTAGGAAACCGAGTTGACTCGGGTTAGGAAACCGAGTTGACTCGGGTTAGGAAACCGAGTTGACTCGGGTTAGGAGACCGAGTTGACTCGGGTTAGGAAACCGAGTTGACTCGGGTTAGGAAACCGAGTTGACTCGGGTTAGGAAACCGAGTTGACTCGGGTTAGGAAACCGAGTTGACTCGGGTTAGGAAACCGAGTTGACTCGGGTTAGGAAACCGAGTTAACTCGGGTAAGGAAACCGAGTTGACTCGGGTTAGGAAACCGAGTTGACTCGGGTTAGGAAACCGAGTTGACTCGGGTTAGGAAACCGAGTTGACTCGGGTTAGGAAGCCGAGTTAACTCGTTTTAGGAAGCCGAGTTAACTCGGGTTAGGAAACCGAGTTGACTCGGGTTAGGAAACCGAGTTGACTCGGGTTAGGAAACCGAGTTGACTCGGGTTAGGAAACCGAGTTGACTCGGGTTAGGAAACCGAGTTGACTCGGGTTAGGAAACCGAGTTGACTCGGGTTAGGAAACCGAGTTGACTCGGGTTAGGAAACCGAGTTGACTCGGGTTAGGAAACCGAGTTGACTCGGGTTAGGAAACCGAGTTGACTCGGGTTAGGAAACCGAGTTGACTCGGGTTAGGAAACCGAGTTAACTCGGGTTAGGAAACCGAGTTGACTCGGGTTAGGAAACCGAGTTGACTCGGGTTAGCAAACCGAGTTGACTCGGGTTAGCAAACCGAGTTGACTTGGGTTAGGAGGGTTAGGAAACCGAGTTGACTCGGGTTAGGAAACCGAGTTGACTCGGATTAGCAAACCGAGGAAACCGAGTTGACTCGGGTTAGGAAACCGAGTTGACTCGGGTTAGGAAACCAAGTTGACTCGGTTAGGAAACCGAGTTGACTCGGGTTAGCAAACCGAGTTGACTCGGGTTAGGAAACCGAGTTGACTCGGGTTAGGAAACCGAGTTGACTCGGGTTAGGAAACCGAGTTGACTCGGGTTAGCAAACCGAGTTCTCTTCGGGTAAGGAAACCGAGTTGACTCGGGTTAGGAAACCGAGTTAACTCGGGTTACTAAACCGAGTTGACTCGGGTTAGGAAACCGAGTTGACTCGGGTTAGGAAACCGAGTTGACTCGGGTTAGGAAACCGAGTTAACTCGGGTTAGGAACCCAGACTCGGGTTAGGAAACCGAGTTGACTCGGGTTAGGAAACCGAGTTCACTCGGGTTAGGAAACCGAGTTGACTCGGGTTAGGAAACCGAGTTGACTCGGGTTAGGAAACCGAGTTGACTCGGGTTAGGAAACCGAGTTGACTCGGGTTAGGAAACCGAGTTGACTCGGGTTAGGAAACCGAGTTGACTCGGGTTAGCAAACCGAGTTGATTCGGGTTAGGAAACCGAGTTGACTCGGGTTAGCAAACCGAGTTGACTCGGGTTAGGAAACCGAGTTAACTCGGGTTAGGAAACCGAGTTGACTCGGGTTAGGAAACCGAGTTGACTCGGGTTAGGAAACCGAGTTGACTCGGGTTAGGAAACCGAGTTGACTCGGGTTAGGAAACCGAGTTGACTCGGGTTAGGAAACGGAGTTGACTCGGGTTAGGAAACCGAGTTGACTCGGGTTAGGAAACCGAGTTGACTCGGTTAGGAAACCGAGTTGACTCGGTTAGGAAACCGAGTTGACTCGGTTAGGAAACCTAGTTGACTCGGGTTAGGAAACCGAGTTGACTCGGGTTAGGAAACCGAGTTGACTCGGGTTAGGAAACCGAGTTGACTCGGGTTAGCAAACCGAGTTGATTCGGGTTAGGAAACCGAGTTGACTCGGGTTAGCAAACCGAGTTGACTCGGGTTAGGAAACCGAGTTGACTCGGGTTAGGAAACCGAGTTGACTCGGGTTAGGAAACCGAGCTGACTCGGGTTAGGAAACCGAGTTGACTCGGGTTAGGAAACCGAGCTGAATCGGGTTAGAAAACCAAGTTGACTCGGGTTAGGAAACCGAGTTGACTCGGGTTAGGAAACCGAGTTGACTCATATTAGGAAACCGAGTTGACTCGGGTTAGGAAACCGAGTTGACTCGGGTTAGGAAACCGAGTTGACTCGGGTTAGGAAACCGAGTTAACTCGGGTTAGGAAACCGAGTTAACTCGGGTTAGGAAACCGTGTTGACTCGGGTTAGGAAACCGAGTTGACTCGGGTTAGGAAACCGAGTTGACTCGGGCTAGGAAACCGAGTTAACTCGGGTTAGGAAACCGAGTTGACTCGGGTTAGGAAACCGAGTTGACTCGGGTTAGGAAACCGAGTTGACTCGGGTTAGGAAACCGAGTTGACTCGGGTTAGGAAACCGAGTTGACTCGGGTTAGGAAACCGAGTTGACTCGGGTTAGGAAACCGAGTTGACTCGGGTTAGGAAACCGAGTTGACTCGGGTTAGGAAACCGAGTTGACTCGGGTTAGGAAACCGAGTTGACTCGGGTTAGGAAGCCGAGTTAACTCGGGTTAGGAAACCGAGTTGACTCGGGTTAGGAAACCGAGTTGACTCGGGTTAGGAAACCGAGTTGACTCGGGTTAGGAAACCGAGTTGACTCGGGTTAGGAAACCGAGTTGACTCGGGTTAGGAAACCGAGTTGACTCGGGTTAGGAAACCGAGTTGACTCGGGTTAGGAAACCGAGTTGACTCGGGTTAGGAAACCGAGTTGACTCGGGTTAGGAAACCGAGTTAACTCGGGTAAGGAAACCGAGTTGACTCGGGTTAGGAAACCGAGTTGACTCGGGTTAGGAAACCGAGTTGACTCGGGTTAGGAAGCCGAGTTAACTCGTTTTAGGAAGCCGAGTTAACTCGGGTTTGGAAACCGAGTTGACTCGGGTTAGGAAACCGAGTTGACTCGGGTTAGGAAACCGAGTTGACTCGGGTTAGGAAACCGAGTTGACTCGGGTTAGGAAACCGAGTTGACTCGGGTTAGCAAACCGAGTTGACTCGGGTTAGGAAACCGAGTTGACTCGGGTTAGGAAACCGAGTTGACTCGGTTAGGAAACCGAGTTGACTCGGTTAGGAAACCGAGTTGACTCGGTTAGGAAACCGAGTTGACTCGGGTTAGGAAACCGAGTAGACTCGGGTTAGGAAACCGAGTTGACTCGGGTTAGGAAACCGAGTTGACTCGGGTTAGGAAACCGAGTTGACTCGGGTTAGGAAACCGAGTTAACTCGGGTTAGGAAACCGAGTTGACTCGGGTTAGGAAACCGAGTTGACTCGGGTTAGCAAACCGAGTTGACTTGGGTTAGGAGGGTTAGGAAACCGAGTTGACTCAGGTTAGGAAACCGAGTTGACTCGGATTAGCAAACCGAGGAAACCGAGTTGACTCGGGTTAGGAAACCGAGTTGACTCGGGTTAGGAAACCAAGTTGACTCGGTTAGGAAACCGAGTTGACTCGGGTTAGAAAACCGAGTTGACTCGGGTTAGGAAACCGAGTTGACTCGGGTTAGGAAACCGAGTTGACTCGGGTTAGGAAACCGAGTTGACTCAGGTTAGCAAACCGAGTTCTCTTCGGGTAAGGAAACCGAGTTGACTCGGGTTAGGAAACCGAGTTAACTCGGGTTACTAAACCGAGTTGACTCGGGTTAGGAAACCGAGGAAACTGAGTTGACTCGGGTTAGGAAACCGAGTTAACTTGGGTTAGGAACCCAGACTCGGGTTAGGAAACCGAGTTGACTCGGGTTAGGAAACCGAGTTGACTCGGGTTAGGAAACCGAGTTGACTCGGGTTAGGAAACCGAGTTGACTCGGGTTAGGAAACCGAGTTGACTCGGGTTAGGAAACCGAGTTGACTCGGGTTAGGAAACCGAGTTAACTCGGGTTAGGAAACCGAGTTGACTCGGGTTAGGAAACCGAGTTGACTCGGGTTAGGAAACCGAGTTGACTCGGTTAGGAAACCGAGTTGACTCGGGTTAGGAAACCGAGTTGACTCGGGTTAGGAAACCGAGTTGACTCGGGTTAGGACACCGAGTTGACTCGGGTTAGGACACCGAGTTGACTCGGGTTAGGAAACCGAGTTGACTCGGGTTAGGAAACCGAGTTGACTCGGGTTAGGAAACCGAGTTGACTCGGGTTAGGAAACCGAGTTGACTCGGGTTAGGAAGCCGAGTTAACTCGTTTTAGGAAGCCGAGTTAACTCGGGTTAGGAAACCGAGTTGACTCGGGTTAGGAAACCGAGTTGACTCGGGTTAGGAAACCGAGTTGACTCGGGTTAGGAAACCGAGTTGACTCGGGTTAGGAAACCGAGTTGACTCGGGTTAGGAAACCGAGTTGACTCGGGTTAGGAAACCGAGTTGACTCGGGTTAGGAAACCGAGTTGACTCGGTTAGGAAACCGAGTTGACTCGGTTAGGAAACCGAGTTGACTCGGGTTAGGAAACCGAGTTGACTCGGGTTAGGAAACCGAGTTGACTCGGGTTAGCAGACCGAGTTGACTCGGGTTAGGAAACCGAGTTGACTCGGGTTAGGAAACCGAGTTGACTCGGGTTAGGAAACCGAGTTGACTCGGGTTAGGAAACCGAGTTAACTCGGGCTAGGAAACCGAGTTGACTCGGGTTAGGAAACCGAGTTGACTCGGGTTAGCAAACCGAGTTGACTTGGGTTAGGAGGGTTAGGAAACCGAGTTGACTCGGGTTAGGAAACCGAGTTGACTCGGATTAGCAAACCGAGGAAACCGAGTTGACTCGGGTTAGGAAACCGAGTTGACTCGGGTTAGGAAACCAAGTTGACTCGGTTAGGAAACCGAGTTGACTCGGGTTAGCAAACCGAGTTGACTCGGGTTAGGAAACCGAGTTGACTCGGGTTAGGAAACCGAGTTGACTCGGGTTAGGAAACCGAGTTGACTCGGGTTAGCAAACCGAGTTCTCTTCGGGTAAGGAAACCGAGTTGACTCGGGTTAGGAAACCGAGTTAACTCGGGTTACTAAACCGAGTTGACTCGGGTTAGGAAACCGAGTTGACTCGGGTTAGGAAACCGAGTTGACTCGGGTTAGGAAACCGAGTTAACTCGGGTTAGGAACCCAGACTCGGGTTAGGAAACCGAGTTGACTCGGGTTAGGAAACCGAGTTGACTCGGGTTAGGAAACCGAGTTGACTCGGGTTAGGAAACCGAGTTGACTCGGGTTAGGAAACCGAGTTGACTCGGGTTAGGAAACCGAGTTGACTCGGGTTAGGAAGCCGAGTTAACTCGTTTTAGGAAGCCGAGTTAACTCGGGTTTGGAAACCGAGTTGACTCGGGTTAGGAAACCGAGTTGACTCGGGTTAGGAAACCGAGTTGACTCGGGTTAGGAAACCGAGTTGACTCGGGTTAGGAAACCGAGTTGACTCGGGTTAGCAAACCGAGTTGACTCGGGTTAGGAAACCGAGTTGACTCGGGTTAGGAAACCGAGTTGACTCGGTTAGGAAACCGAGTTGACTCGGTTAGGAAACCGAGTTGACTCGGTTAGGAAACCGAGTTGACTCGGGTTAGGAAACCGAGTAGACTCGGGTTAGGAAACCGAGTTGACTCGGGTTAGGAAACCGAGTTGACTCGGGTTAGGAAACCGAGTTAACTCGGGTTAGGAAACCGAGTTGACTCGGGTTAGGAAACCGAGTTGACTCGGGTTAGCAAACCGAGTTGACTTGGGTTAGGAGGGTTAGGAAACCGAGTTGACTCAGGTTAGGAAACCGAGTTGACTCGGATTAGCAAACCGAGGAAACCGAGTTGACTCAGGTTAGGAAACCGAGTTGACTCGGGTTAGGAAACCAAGTTGACTCGGTTAGGAAACCGAGTTGACTCGGGTTAGCAAACCGAGTTGACTCGGGTTAGGAAACCGAGTTGACTCGGGTTAGGAAACCGAGTTGACTCGGGTTAGGAAACCGAGTTGACTCGGGTTAGGAAACCGAGTTGACTCGGGTTAGGAAACCGAGTTGACTCGGGTTAGGAAACCGAGTTAACTCAGGTTAGGAAACCGAGTTGACTCGGGTTAGGAAACCGAGTTAACTCGGGTTAGGAAACCGAGTTGACTCGGGTTAGGAAACCGAGTTGACTCGGGTTAGGAAACCGAGTTGACTCGGGTTAGGAAACCGAGTTGACTCGGTTAGGAAACCGAGTTGACTCGGGTTAGGAAACCGAGTTGACTCGGGTTAGGAAACCGAGTTGACTCGGGTTAGGACACCGAGTTGACTCGGGTTAGGACACCGAGTTGACTCGGGTTAGGAAACCGAGTTGACTCGGGTTAGGAAACCGAGTTGACTCGGGTTAGGAAACCGAGTTGACTCGGGTTAGGAAACCGAGTTGACTCGGGTTAGGAAGCCGAGTTAACTCGTTTTAGGAAGCCGAGTTAACTCGGGTTAGGAAACCGAGTTGACTCGGGTTAGGAAACCGAGTTGACTCGGGTTAGGAAACCGAGTTGACTCGGGTTAGGAAACCGAGTTGACTCGGGTTAGGAAACCGAGTTGACTCGGGTTAGGAAACCGAGTTGACTCGGGTTAGGAAACCGAGTTGACTCGGGTTAGGAAACCGAGTTGACTCGGGTTAGGAAACCGAGTTGACTCGGTTAGGAAACCGAGTTGACTCGGTTAGGAAACCGAGTTGACTCGGTAAGGAAACCGAGTTGACTTGGTTAGGAAACCGAGTTGACTCGGGTTAGGAAACCGAGTTGACTCGGGTTAGGAAACCGAGTTGACTCGGGTTAGGAAACCGAGTTGACTCGGGTTAGGAAACCGAGTTGACTCGGGTTAGGAAACCGAGTTGACTCGGGTTAGGAAACCGAGTTGACTCGGGTTAGGAAACCGAGTTGACTCGGGTTAGCAAACCGAGTTGACTTGGGTTAGGAGGGTTAGGAAACCGAGTTGACTCGGGTTAGGAAACCGAGTTGACTCGGATTAGCAAACCGAGGAAACCGAGTTGACTCGGGTTAGGAAACCGAGTTGACTCGGGTTAGGAAACCAAGTTGACTCGGTTAGGAAACCGAGTTGACTCGGGTTAGCAAACCGAGTTCACTCGGGTTAGGAAACCGAGTTGACTCGGGTTAGGAAACCGAGTTGACTCGGGTTAGGAAACCGAGTTGACTCGGGTTAGGAAACCGAGTTGACTCGGGTTAGCAAACCGAGTTCTCTTCGGGTAAGGAAACCGAGTTGACTCGGGTTAGGAAACCGAGTTAACTCGGGTTACTAAACCGAGTTGACTCGGGTTAGGAAACCGAGTTGACTCGGGTTAGGAAACCGAGTTGACTCGGGTTAGGAAACCGAGTTAACTCGGGTTAGGAACCCAGACTCGGGTTAGGAAACCGAGTTGACTCGGGTTAGGAAACCGAGTTGACTCGGGTTAGGAAACCGAGTTGACTCGGGTTAGGAAACCGAGTTGACTCGGGTTAGGAAACCGAGTTGACTCGGGTTAGGAAACCGAGTTGACTCGGGTTAGGAAACCGAGTTGACTCGGGTTAGGAAACCAAGTTGACTCGGGTTAGGAAACCGAGTTGACTCGGGTTAGCAAACCGAGTTGATTCGGGTTAGGAAACCGAGTTGACTCGGGTTAGCAAACCGAGTTGACTCGGGTTAGGAAACCGAGTTAACTCGGGTTAGGAAACCGAGTTGACTCGGGTTAGGAAACCGAGTTGACTCGGGTTAGGAAACCGAGTTGACTCGGGTTAGGAAACGGAGTTGACTCGGGTTAGGAAACCGAGTTGACTCGGGTTAGGAAACCGAGTTGACTCGGGTTAGGACACCGAGTTGACTCGGGTTAGGAAACCGAGTTGACTCGGGTTAGGAAACCGAGTTGACTCGGGTTAGGAAACCGAGTTGACTCGGGTTAGGAAACCGAGTTGACTCGGGTTAGGAAGCCGAGTTAACTCGTTTTAGGAAGCCGAGTTAACTCGGGTTAGGAAACCGAGTTGACTCGGGTTAGGAAACCGAGTTGACTCGGGTTAGGAAACCGAGTTGACTCGGGTTAGGAAACCGAGTTGACTCGGGTTAGGAAACCGAGTTGACTCGGGTTAGGAAACCGAGTTGACTCGGGTTAGGAAACCGAGTTGACTCGGGTTAGGAAACCGAGTTGACTCGGGTTAGGAAACCGAGTTGACTCGGGTTAGGAAACCGAGTTGACTCGGTTAGGAAACCGAGTTGACTCGGTAAGGAAACCGAGTTGACTTGGTTAGGAAACCGAGTTGACTCGGGTTAGGAAACCGAGTTGACTCGGGTTAGGAAACCGAGTTGACTCGGGTTAGGAAACCGAGTTGACTCGGGTTAGGAAACCGAGTTGACTCGGGTTAGGAAACCGAGTTGACTCGGGTTAGGAAACCGAGTTGACTCGGGTTAGGAAACCGAGTTAACTCGGGTTAGGAAACCGAGTTGACTCGGGTTAGGAAACCGAGTTGACTCGGGTTAGCAAACCGAGTTGACTTGGGTTAGGAGGGTTAGGAAACCGAGTTGACTCGGGTTAGGAAACCGAGTTGACTCGGATTAGCAAACCGAGGAAACCGAGTTGACTCGGGTTAGGAAACCGAGTTGACTCGGGTTAGGAAACCAAGTTGACTCGGTTAGGAAACCGAGTTGACTCGGGTTAGCAAACCGAGTTGACTCGGGTTAGGAAACCGAGTTGACTCGGGTTAGGAAACCGAGTTGACTCGGGTTAGGAAACCGAGTTGACTCGGGTTAGCAAACCGAGTTCTCTTCGGGTAAGGAAACCGAGTTGACTCGGGTTAGGAAACCGAGTTAACTCGGGTTACTAAACCGAGTTGACTCCAGTTAGGAAACCGAGTTGACTCGGGTTAGGAAACCGAGTTGACTCGGGTTAGGAAACCGAGTTAACTCGGGTCAGGAACCCAGACTCGGGTTAGGAAACCGAGTTGACTCGGGTTAGGAAACCGAGTTGACTCGGGTTAGGAAACCGAGTTGACTCGGGTTAGGAAACCGAGTTGACTCGGGTTAGGAAACCGAGTTGACTCGGGTTAGGAAACCGAGTTGACTCGGGTTAGGAAACCGAGTTGACTCGGGTTAGGAAACCAAGTTGACTCGGGTTAGGAAACCGAGTTGACTCGGGTTAGCAAACCGAGTTGATTCGGGTTAGGAAACCGAGTTGACTCGGGTTAGCAAACCGAGTTGACTCGGGTTAGGAAACCGAGTTAACTCGGGTTAGGAAACCGAGTTGACTCGGGTTAGGAAACCGCGTTGACTCGGGTTAGGAAACCGAGTTGACTCGGGTTAGGAAACGGAGTTGACTCGGGTTAGGAAACCGAGTTGACTCGGGTTAGGAAACCGAGTTGACTCGGTTAGGAAACCGAGTTGACTCGGTTAGGAAACCGAGTTGACTCGGTTAGGAAACCGAGTTGACTCGGTTAGGAAACCTAGTTGACTCGGGTTAGGAAACCGAGTTGACTCGGGTTAGGAAACCGAGTTGACTCGGGTTAGGAAACCGAGTTGACTCGGGTTAGGAAACCGAGTTGACTCGGGTTAGCAAACCGAGTTGACTCGGGTTAGGAATGTAAGAATAATTGTAAAGCCTGTCCGGTCATCTGGCAATGCTGTCTTATATTCACCACACTCGTTGGTTATAAGAATGCTAGACGAATGCATAGAAGAAGATGACTTGGCAGTCGAGGAGATAACATTGTGAAGTACAGAAATAAAGACTTAAAAGCTTACAAAATGAAACATGGTGTCAGATGTTAAAAAAAAAAAAAAAAAAAAAAAAAAAAAAAAGTTATATAGAAAAGCTAACAGTAAAGTAATACAGTAATTCATTCAGTTCAAAAAGTGCAGAAAATATAAATTAAAACATAAGTCATAATGGGGGAACAATATATTCGAGGCCCAAGTGAGATGAACTTTGATGAACCAGCGAAAAACTGGCCTATGTGGAAACAAAAGTTTGAGATATTTCTCATTGCGGCAGACAAAAACGAAGCTGCAGAATCTACTAAAGTAGCCCTCTTTCTTCATCATATTGGGGAGAGAGGCATTGAAATATTCAATGCGCTTGAACTTCCAGAAGAGCAAAGAACATTACAAATAGTTATGACACGTTTTGAGAGCTACTGCATTCAAAGACGAAATATTGTAATGGAGACCTTTAAATTTGGTTCCATTATTCAGAAACAGGATCAGCCATTTGTCGAATTTGAGACTGAAGTAAGAAATCAAGCAAAATTTTGTGATTTCAAGTGCGCTGCTGCCTTATGTGAAGAGTCTTACACTGACCGAATGATAAGGGACAAAATAATTCTTGGATTAGAAAATAAAAAACTGCGCTCAAAGCTTTTAGAGTCCAGTCAAGATACTCTTGAACAAATTATCGAAAAATGTAAAATAGCTGAGCTATCTGAAAAAAATAAAAAAATTTTGTGTAACGAAGAAGACGCAGTCAAATTAAGCGAAATTAAATTAATCAAAACCAAAGAGCCATTTCGACATAAGGAGAGAAGCATACAAACATGTGAACGTTGTGGAATGGGATCAACCGTGCAACATGAAAAATTTTGCCCAGCATTAGTGCAAGGGAGAACGTGCAGATTATGTAATAAACCGGGGCATTTTGCTGTAGTGTGCAAAAAAAAATATAGCGGCAGAAGACCAAATAGCGGCAAGCATGTACAAGCAGTTGGATATAGAGATGGTGAAACAGACGACAACGAGAGAACAGCGGACTTAACTCAATCAGCAGCAGATCAACGGCGAATTATATGTTCAGTTAATCGACAGTACTATGACGAAGAAGGTAATCATAATCGTAATGAAAATAGTAACTCTAGAAATTTGAAACTAATTAAAAATTCTCAACTTGTAAAAATTTATGAATGTAGATATGTGAGGCCGGTCGGGTGGTATGAAGAGATTGTATTTAACAACAATGTCAAAGTAAAGTTCAAGTTGGATACAGGTGCTGACGTAAACTGTCTACCATTTAAATATATTGAAGAAATGAAGTACACCAATTTAATTAAGAATTCAAACACAAAATTGCTTGCATATAATGAAGATAAAATAAACTCTTTTGGAAAGATTACTTTACCATGCGGTGTTAATTTCAGTAACAGTATAAAACCTATAGAATTTGAAGTTGTTGACAGCAATTTTCAGCCCATTTTGGGTCGTGATGAATGCGAAGCATTAAACTTAATTAAAAGAATTCAAACATTACCAAAGCAAACATCAGAGTTACCTTCATCTCAGGAGCTTTTTATAAATAGATTCAATGACGTTTTTCAAGGTCTTGGTTGCATTCCAGGTAAATGCTCTATCCTAATAAGGGAGGGGTCTGAACCAGTAGTTAATTATAAAAAGAAAATACCATTTAGTCTTCATGATAGGCTAAAAGCTCAATTAGAGATACTAGTAAAAGATAATGTTATTAGTCAGGTAGAATACCCAACAGACTGGGTAAATAATCTTCAAATAGTGGAAAAATCAGATGGATCCCTTCGTTTGTGTCTTGATCCACGACCATTAAACGCATGCATCCGTCGACCACATTTTTCAATTCCAACTGCTGAGTCTATTACCAGCCGGCTGGCAAATAAATCGGTGTTCACAGTCATGGATTTGAAGAATGGATTTTGGCAGCTGGAATTGGATGATGAGAGTTCTAATTTGACTACGTTTATTACTCCGTTTGGTCGTTTTAAATGGCATAGAATGCCATTTGGGATAAGCAGTGCCCCCGAACTATTTATGAAAAAAATGGTGCAGTTGTTTGGTGATATTCCTGGGGTTGAAATTTACTTTGACGATTTGTTTATTTCAGGCAAAAACAATGTTGAACACGATCGAACACTTCTAAAGGTAATAGAAAGGGCGAGGGCTAATAATGTCAAATTTAACACGAACAAGCTGCAGTATAGGCTAAATAAAGTTCAATTCATGGGACAGTTAATTTCGAAAGGCAGTATAAAGCCGAATGATAAATACCTGAAAGCGATGGAAGACCTTCCAGTGCCTGAAGATAAGAAAGGCGTTATGAGATTACTGGGGGTTTGTAAATATCTCTCAAAATTTATACCAAATCTATCTATTGTGACTTCGAACTTGAGAGATCTTACAAAATCAGGTACAAAGTGGGTATGGACCGAAAATCACCAAAAAGAGTTTAATAACTTAAAAAATACATTTAGTCAGGCTCCAGTTCTGCGTATGTTTGATCCGCAAGAACCTTTGGTAATTCAGGCTGATGCCTCTAAAGATGGAATAGGATGCGTATTGTTGCAGCGAGGGCACCCAATCGCATTTGCATCACGGAGCTTATCGGCAAGTGAGCAGAAGTGGGCCCAAATTGAAAAAGAGCTTCTTGCCATAGTTGTTGCATTTGAAAAATTTCATTTTTATGTATATGGTCGTGAAGTAGAGGTTCAGTCTGATCATAAACCACTCGAAACTCTTGTCAAGCGGGAACTAGATAAAGTCACGGTAAGATTACAACGGATGTTTTTGTTTCTGTTAAAGTATCCCGGTCTTAAAATCAAATATGTTCCAGGAAATCAACTCTTACTTGCGGACTGCCTTTCAAGAGCGTCTTTAAATTCAATGGGGGAGAAATCAAAATTAAATTATGTTGTCCATAGCCTAGTTAGGGAAGTATGCATGTCTGAAATAAATAAATTTAATTATCAATTAGCAACAAAAGAAGATGAAATACTGAGTCGAATTCTTGAATACCACGAGAATGGGTGGCCAGACTACAAGAAACTTAGTGTTGAGTGTAAAAAATTTTACAAATTAAAAGATTATTTATGCGTTAATGACAACCTTTTATTTTTCGGAGACAAGTTAGTAGTTCCATTTAGGGTTAGAAGTCAAGTCTTAAAAATGTTGCATGAATCGCATTTAGGTATAGAGAAGACACGAATGCGTGCTCGTAGAATGTTTTATTGGCCAAGTATGTCAAAAGACATAGAAGATAATATCCAAAGGTGTCGTATCTGCGAAAAATTGAGGTATAGTAATCAAAAAGAACCACTTATGCAGCATGAGTCACCTGAGTTTGCTTGGGAAAAAATTGCAATGGACATTTTCGAATATGGGGGTAAATCGTACTTGGCTATAATTGATGCATATTCCAACTGGTTGTGCGTTGAAAAGCTTCGAGAAAAGTCAATTGACCATATTATAAATACAACTAGATCTCAAATATTTGAGAAATTTGGTGTTCCGTCTGAAATCCGCTCAGACAACAATCCATTTAATTGTCGAAGGTTTCGGGAATTCGCGGAAGATTTTAATATAAGGCTTGTGTTCTCTAGCCCCCGGTATCCACAGAGTAATGGATTGGCAGAGAAAGGAGTGGCTATTGCCAAACGATTATTAAAGAAAAGTATTGATGAATGTAAGGAAAAAGAGTTTCAGTATAGAATTCTTGAGTATAATGCAACACCATTAGCAAACATGTTGCTGTCACCTGCTCAACTTTTCATGGGTAGAGAGATTAAAACTAAAATTCCAACTACTAGGAGTAACTTAAGACCGCATGATGTTAGTACAAAGGAAGTTTTAACACGCATAGAAAAGAAAAAGAATCTTCAAGCTAATTATTACAATAGAAATTCAAAACAACTATCCAACTTGAAAGAGAATGACAAAATAATGTTTAGAAAAGATGAAAAAGATTGGTTGCATGGTACTATTTCGGAAAAAGTAAATGAACGATCATACATAATTAATGATAATGCGGGTAAGGAGTTTAGAAGAAATAGACGACACATTAGAAGATCGTTGAACGACGCCCCAACAAATGTTTTAAATGACGACATCTATACCGGCAACGATAATACCGATGGCGATCAAAACGAGACGAGTAGCTCCTACGAAACCAAACAAGGCCAACAAGAAGGTCCGCCAAATGGTGTTATCGGTGGCGGTATAGCTGACAGTCTTGAAAGTCATGATATCATTGATGGCGGTGTAATTGATGTACCCGATCGGCCAAGTAGAATAATAACTAGGTCAGGAAGAGTTGTAAGAGCACCTGAGCGCTATGGGCAGCTTGTGTCTCATTAAAAATATAGGAATATATAAAGACATATTTATATAAATATAATTGCATAATTAGCATTAGCCTTTATATACAAAATTTGTCAATTTTGAATTAATCATTAATTAGTATCTATATTTTCCTTAAAAAAAAAAAAAAAAAAAAAAATGTATAGCATGTAAGAATAATTGTAAAGCCTGTCCGGTCATCTGGCAATGCTGTCTTATATTCACCACACTCGTTGGTTATAAGAATGCTAGACGAATGCATAGAAGAAGATGACTTGGCAGTCGAGGAGATAACATTGTGAAGTACAGAAATAAAGACTTAAAAGCTTACAAAATGAAACAAGGAAACCGAGTTGACTCGGGTTAGGAAACCGAGTTGACTCGGGTTAGGAAACCGAGCTGACTCGGGTTAGGAAACCGAGTTGACTCGGGCTAGGAAACCGAGTTGACTCGGGTTAGAAAACCGAGTTGACTCGGGTTAGGAAACCGAGTTGACTCGGGTTAGGAAACCGAGTTGACTCATATTAGGAAACCGAGTTGACTCGGGTTAGGAAACCGAGTTGACTCGGGTTAGGAAACCGAGTTGACTCGGGTTAGGAAACCGAGTTAACTCGGGTTAGGAAACCGAGTTAACTCGGGTTAGGAAACCGTGTTGACTCGGGTTAGGAAACCGAGTTGACTCGGGTTAGGAAACCGAGTTGACTCGGGCTAGGAAACCGAGTTAACTCGGGTTAGGAAACCGAGTTGACTCGGGTTAGGAAACCGAGTTGACTCGGGTTAGGACACCGAGTTGACTCGGGTTAGGAAACCGAGTTGACTCGGGTTAGGAAACCGAGTTGACTCGGGTTAGGAAACCGAGTTGACTCGGGTTAGGAAACCGAGTTGACTCGGGTTAGGAAACCGAGTTGACTCGGGTTAGGAAACCGAGTTGACTCGGGTTAGGAAACCGAGTTGACTCGGGTTAGGAAGCCGAGTTAACTCGGGTTAGGAAACCGAGTTGACTCGGGTTAGGAAACCGAGTTGACTCGGGTTAGGAAACCGAGTTGACTCGGGTTAGGAAACCGAGTTGACTCGGGTTAGGAAACCGAGTTGACTCGGGTTAGGAAACCGAGTTGACTCGGGTTAGGAAACCGAGTTGACTCGGGTTAGGAAACCGAGTTGACTCGGGTTAGGAAACCGAGTTGACTCGGGTTAGGAAACCGAGTTGACTCGGGTTAGGAAACCGAGTTGACTCGGGTTAGGAAAATGAGTTAACTCGGGTAAGGAAACCGAGTTGACTCGGGTTAGGAAACCGAGTTGACTCGGGTTAGGAAACCGAGTTGACTCGGGTTAGGAAGCCGAGTTAACTCGTTTTAGGAAGCCGAGTTAACTCGGGTTTGGAAACCGAGTTGACTCGGGTTAGGAAACCGAGTTGACTCGGGTTAGGAAACCGAGTTGACTCGGGTTAGGAAACCGAGTTGACTCGGGTTAGGAAACCGAGTTGACTCGGGTTAGCAAACCGAGTTGACACGGGTTAGGAAACCGAGTTGACTCGGGTTAGGAAACCGAGTTGACTCGGTTAGGAAACCGAGTAGACTCGGGTTAGGAAACCGAGTTGACTCGGGTTAGGAAACCGAGTTGACTCGGGTTAGGAAACCGAGTTGACTCGGGTTAGGAAACCGAGTTAACTCGGGTTAGGAAACCGAGTTGACTCGGGTTAGGAAACCGAGTTGACTCGGGTTAGCAAACCGAGTTGACTTGGGTTAGGAGGGTTAGGAAACCGAGTTGACTCAGGTTAGGAAACCGAGTTGACTCGGATTAGCAAACCGAGGAAACCGAGTTGACTCGGGTTAGGAAACCGAGTTGACTCGGGTTAGGAAACCAAGTTGACTCGGTTAGGAAACCGAGTTGACTCGGGTTAGGAAACCGAGTTGACTCGGGTTAGGAAACCGAGTTGACTCGGGTTAGGAAACCGAGTTGACTCGGGTTAGGAAACCGAGTTGACTCGGGTTAGCAAACCGAGTTCTCTTCGGGTAAGGAAACCGAGTTGACTCGGGTTAGGAAACCGAGTTAACTCGGGTTACTAAACCGAGTTGACTCGGGTTAGGAAACCGAGTTGACTCGGGTTAGGAAACCGAGTTGACTCGGGTTAGGAAACCGAGTTAACTCGGGTTAGGAACCCAGACTCGGGTTAGGAAACCGAGTTGACTCGGGTTAGGAAACCGAGTTGACTCGGGTTAGGAAACCGAGTTGACTCGGGTTAGGAAACCGAGTTGACTCGGGTTAGGAAACCGAGTTGACTCGGGTTAGGAAACCGAGTTGACTCGGGTTAGGAAACCGAGTTGACTCGGGTTAGGAAACCGAGTTAACTCAGGTTAGGAAACCGAGTTGACTCGGGTTAGGAAACCGAGTTGACTCGGGTTAGGAAACCGAGTTGACTCGGGTTAGGAAACCGAGTTGACTCGGGTTAGGAAACCGAGTTGACTCGGTTAGGAAACCGAGTTGACTCGGGTTAGGAAACCGAGTTGACTCGGGTTAGGAAACCGAGTTGACTCGGGTTAGGACACCGAGTTGACTCGGGTTAGGACACCGAGTTGACTCGGGTTAGGAAACCGAGTTGACTCGGGTTAGGAAACCGAGTTGACTCGGGTTAGGAAACCGAGTTGACTCGGGTTAGGAAACCGAGTTGACTCGGGTTAGGAAACCGAGTTGACTCGGGTTAGGAAACCGAGTTATCTCGGGTTAGGAAACCGAGTTGACTCGGGTTAGGAAACCGAGTTGACTCGGGTTAGGAAACCGAGTTGACTCGGGTTAGGAAACCGAGTTAACTCGGGTAAGGAAACCGAGTTGACTCGGGTTAGGAAACCGAGTTGACTCGGGTTAGGAAACCGAGTTGACTCGGGTTAGGAAACCGAGTTGACTCGGGTTAGGAAACCGAGTTGACTCGGGTTAGGAAACCGAGTTGACTCGGGTTAGGAAACCGAGTTGACTCGGGTTAGGAAACCGAGTTGACTCGGGTTAGGAAACCGAGTTGACTCGGGTTAGGAAACCGAGTTGACTCGGGTTAGGAAACCGAGTTGACTCCGGTTAGGAAACCGAGTTAACTCGGGTTAGGAAACCGAGTTAACTCGGGTTAGGAAACCGAGTTGGCTCGGGTTAGGAAACCGAGTTGACTCGGGTTAGGAAACCGATTTGACTCGGGTTAGCAAACCGAGTTGACTCGGGTTAGGAAACCGAGTTGACTCGGGTTAGGAAACCGAGTTGACTCGGGTTAGGAAACCGAGTTGACTCGGGTTAGGAAACCGAGTTGACTCGGGTTAGGAAACCGAGTTGACTCGGGTTAGGAAACCGAGTTGACTCGGTTAGGAAACCGAGTTGACTCAGTTAGGAAACCGAGTTGACTCGGGTTAGGAAACCGAGTTGACCAG
Source organism: Melanostoma mellinum (assembly GCA_914767635.1). NCBI lineage: Eukaryota > Metazoa > Arthropoda > Insecta > Diptera > Syrphidae > Melanostoma > Melanostoma mellinum. Next base: position 5,949,894 of record OU612059.1, read on the forward strand.
GGTTAGGAAACCGAGTTGACTCGGGTTAGGAAACCGAGTTGACTCGGGTTAGGAAACCGAGTTGACTCGGGTTAGGAAACCGAGTTGACTCGGGTTAGGAAACCGAGTTGACTCGGGTTAGGAAACCGAGTTGACTCGGGTTAGCAAACCGAGTTGACTCGGGTTAGGAAACCGAGTTGACTCGGGTTAGCAAACCGAGTTGACTCGGTTAGGAAACCGAGTTGACTCGGGTTAGGAAACCGAGTTGACTTGGGTTAGGAAACCGAGTTAACTCGGGTTAGGAAACCGAGTTGACTCGGGTTAGCAAACCGAGTTGACTCGGGTTAGGAAACCGAGTTGACTCGGTTAGGAAACCGAGTTGACTCGGGTTAGGAAACCTAGTTGACTCGGGTTAGGAAACCGAGTTGACTCGGGTTAGGAAACCGAGTTGACTCGGGTTAGGAAACCGAGTTGACTCGGTAAGGAAACCGAGTTGACTCGGGTTAGCAAACCGAGTTCTTTTCGGGTTAGGAAACCGAGTTGACTCGGGTTAGGAAACCGAGTTGACTCGGGCTAGGAAACCGAGTTGACTCGGGTTAGGAAACCGAGTTGACTCGGGTTAGGAAACCGAGTTGACTCGGGTTAGGAAACCGAGTTGACTCGGGTTAGGAAACCGAGTTGACTCGGGTTAGGAAACCGAGTTGACTCGGGTTAGGAAACCGAGTTGACTCGGGTTAGGAAACCGAGTTGACTCGGGTTAGGAAACCGAGTTGACTCGTTTTAGCAAACCGAGTTGACTCGGGTTAGGAAACCGAGTCAACTCGGGTTAGGAAACCGAGTTGACTCGGGTTAGGAAACCGAGTTGACTCGGGTTAGGAAACCGAGTTGACTCGGGTTAGGAAACCGAGTTGACTCGGGTTAGGAAACCGAGTTAACTCGGGTTAGGAAACCGAGTTGACTCGGGTTAGGAAACCGAGTTGACTCGGGTTAGGAAACCGAGTTGACTCGGGTAAGCAAACCGAGTTCTTTTTGGGTTAGGAAACCGAGTTGACTCGGGTTAGGAAACCGAGTTGACTCGGGTTAGGAAACCGAGTTGACTCGGGTTAGGAAACCGAGTTGACTCGGGTTAGGAAACCGAGTTGACTCGGGTTAGGAAACCGAGTTGACTCGGGTTAGGAAACCGAGTTGACTCGGGTTAGGAAACCGAGTTGACTCCGGTTAGGAAACCGAGTTAACCCGGGTTAGGAAACCGAGTTAACTCGGGTTAGGAAACCGAGTTGGCTCGGGTTAGGAAACCGAGTTGACTCGGGTTAGGAAACCGATTTGACTCGGGTTAGCAAACCGAGTTGACTCGGGTTAGGAAACCGAGTTGACTCGGGTTAGGAAACCGAGTTGACTCGGGTTAGGAAACCGAGTTGACTCGGGTTAGGAAACCGAGTTGACTCGGGTTAGGAAACCGAGTTGACTCGGGTTAGGAAACCGAGTTGACTCGGGCTAGGAAACCGAGTTGACTCGGGTTAGGAAACCGAGTTGACTCGGGTTAGGAAACCGAGTTGACTCGGGTTAGGAAACCGAGTTGACTCGGGTTAGGAAACCGAGTTGACTCGGGTTTGCAAACCGAGTTGACTCGGGTTAGGAAACCGAGTTGACTCGGGTTAGCAAACCGAGTTTACTCGGTTAGGAAACCGAGTTGACTCGGGTTAGGAAACCGAGTTGACTCGGGTTAGGAAACCGAGTTGACTCGGGTTAGGAAACCGAGTTAACTCGGGTTAGGAAACCGAGTTGACTCGGGTTAGCAAACCGAGTTGACTCGGGTTAGGAAACCGAGTTGACTCGGTTAGGAAACCGAGTTGACTCGGTTAGGAAACCGAGTTGACTCGGGTTAGGAAACCTAGTTGACTCGGGTTAGGAAACCGAGTTGACTCGGGTTGGGAAACCGAGTTGACTCGGGTTAGGAAACCGAGTTGACTCGGTTAGGAAACCGAGTTGACTCGGGTTAGGAAACCGAGTTGACTCGGGTTAGCAAACCGAGTTCTTTTCGGGTTAGGAAACCGAGTTGACTCGGGTTAGGAAACCGAGTTAACTCGGGTTAGGAAACCGAGTTGACTCGGGTTAGAAAACCGAGTTGACTCGGGTTAGGAAACCGAGTTGACTCGGGTTAGGAAACCGAGTTGACTCGGGTTAGGAAACCGAGTTGACTCGGTTAGGAAACCGAGTTGACTCGGTTAGGAAACCGATTTGATTTGGGTTAGGAAACCGAGTTGACTCGGGTTAGGAAACCGAGTTGACTCGTTTTAGCAAACCGAGTTGACTCGGGTTAGGAAACCGAGTCAACTCGGGTTAGGAAACCGAGTTGACTCGGGTTAGGAAACCGAGTTGACTCGGGTTAGGAAACCGAGTTGACTCGGGTTAGGAAACCGAGTTAACTCGGGTTAGGAAACCGAGTTGACTCGGGTTAGGAAACCGAGTTGACTCGGGTTAGGAAACCGAGTTGACTGGGGTAAGCAAACCGAGCTCTTTTCGGGTTAGGAAACCGAGTTGACTCGGGTTAGGAAACCGAGTTGACTCGGGTTAGGAAACCGAGTTGACTCGGGTTAGGAAACCGAGTTGACTCGGGTTAGGAAACCGAGTTGACTCGGGTTAGGAAACCGAGTTGACTCGGGTTAGGAAACCGAGTTGACTCGGGTTAGGAAACCGAGTTGACTCGGGTTAGGAAACCGAGTTGACTCGGGTTAGGAAACCGAGTTGACTCGGGTTAGGAAACCGAGTTGACTCGGGTTAGGAAACCGAGTTGACTCGGGTTAGGAAACCGAGTTGACTTGGGTTAGGAAACCGAGTTGACTCGGGTTAGGAAACCGAGTTAACTCGGGTTAGGAAACCGAGTTGACTCGGGTTAGGAAACCGAGTTAACTCGGGTTAGGAAACCGAGTTAACTCGGGTTAGGAAACCGAGTTGACTCGGGTAAGGAAATCGAGTTAACTCGGGTTAGGAAACCGAGTTGACTCGGGTTAGCAAACCGAGTTCTTTTCGGGTTAGGAAACCGAGTTGACTCGAGTTAGGCAACCGAGTTGACTCGGGTTAGGAAACCGAGTTGACTCGGGTTAGGAAACCGAGTTGACTCGGGTTAGGAAACCGAGTTGACTCGGGTTAAAAAACCGAGTTGACTCGGCTTAGAAAACCGAGTTGACTTGGGTTAGGAAACCGAGTTAACTCGGGTTAGGAGACCGAGTTGACTCGGGTTAGGAGACCGAGGTTGACTCGGGTTAGGAAACCGAGTTGACTCGGGTTAGGAAACCGAGTTGACTCGGGTTAGGAAACCGAGTTGACTCGGGTTAGGAAACCGAGTTGACTCGGGTTAGGTAACCGAGTTGACTCGGGTTAGGAAACCGAGTTGACTCGGGTTAACAAACCGAGTTGACTCGGGTTAGGAAACCGAGTTGACTCGGGTTAGGAAACCGAGTTGACTCAGGTTAGGAAACCGAGTTAACTCGGGCTAGGAAACCGAGTTGACTCGGGTTAGGAAACCGAGTTGACTCGGGTTAGGAAACCGAGTTGACTCGGGTTAGGAAACCGAGTTGACTCGGGTTAGGAAACCGAGTTGACTCGGGTTAGGAAACCGAGTTGACTCGGGTTAGGAAACCGAGTTGACTCGGGTTAGCAAACCGAGTTGACTCGGGTTAGGAAACCGAGTTGACTCGGGTTAGGAAACCGAGTTGACTCGGGTTAGAAAAACCGAGTTGACTCGGGTTAGGAAACCGAGTTGACTCGGGTTAGGAAACCGAGTTGACTCGGGTTAGGAAACCGAGTTGACTCGGGTTAGGAAACCGAGTTGACTCGGGTTAGGAAACCGAGTTGACTCGGGTAAGCAAACCGAGTTCTTTTCGGGTTAGGAAACCGAGTTGACTCGGGTTAAGAAACCGAGTTGACTCGGGTTAGGAAACCGAGTTGACTCGGGTTAGGAAACCGAGTTGACTCGGGTTAGGAAACCGAGTTGACTCGGGATAGGAAACCGAGTTGACTCGGGTTAGGAAACCGAGTTGACTCGGGTTAGGAAACCGAGTTGACTCGGGTTTGGAAACCGAGTTAACTCGGGTTAGGAAACCGAGTTGACTCGGGTTAGGAAACCGAGTTGACTCGGGTTAGGAAACCGAGTTGACTCGGGTTAGGAAACCGAGTTGACTCGGGTTAGCAAACCGAGTTCTTTTCGGGTTAGGAAACCGAGTTGACTCGAGTTAGGAAACCGAGTTGACTCGGGTTAGGAGACCGAATTGACTCGGGTTAGGAAACCGAGTTGACTCGGGTTAGGAAACCGAGTAGACTCGGGTTAGGAAACCGAGTTAACTCGGGTTAGGAGACCGAGGTGACTCGGGTTAGGAAACCGAGTTGACTCGGGTTAGGAAATCGAGTTAACTCGGGTTAGGAAACCGAGTTGACTCGGGTTAGGAAACCGAGTTGACTCGGGTTAGCAAACCGAGTTCTTTTCGGGTTAGGAAACCGAGTTGACTCGAGTTAGGAAACCGAGTTGACTCGGGTTAGGAGACCGAGTTGACTCGGGTTAGGAAACCGAGTTGACTCGGGTTAGGAAACCGAGTTGACTCGGGTTAGGAAACCGAGTTAACTCGGGTTAGGAGACCGAGTTGACTCGGGTTAGGAAACCGAGTTGACTCGGGTTAGGAAACCGAGTTGACTCGGGTTAGGAAACCGAGTTGACTCGGGTTAGCAAACCGAGTTGACTCGGGTTAGGAAACCAAGTTGACTCGGGTTAGGAAACCGAGTTGACTCGGTTAGGAAACCGAGTTCTTTTCGGGTTATGAAACCGAGTTGACTCGGGTTAGGAAACCGAGTTGACTCGGGTTAGGAAACCGAGTTGACTCGGGTTAGGAAACCAAGTTGACTCGGTTAGGAAACCGAGTTGACTCGGTTAGGAAACCGAGTTGACTCGGGTTAGGAAACCGAGTTGACTCGGGCTAGGAAACCGAGTTGACTCGGGTTAGGAAACCGAGTTGACTCGGTTAGGAAACCGAGTTCTTTTCGGGTTATGAAACCGAGTTGACTCGGGTTAGGAAACCGAGTTGACTCGGGTTAGGAAACCAAGTTGACTCGGTTAGGAAACCGAGTTGACTCGGTTAGGAAACCGAGTTGACTCGGGTTAGGAAACCGAGTTGACTCGGGTTAGGAAACCGAGTTGACTCGGGTTAGGAAACCGAGTTGACTCGGGTTAGGAAACCGAGTTGACTCGGGTTAGCAAACCGAGTTGACTCGGGTTAGGAAACCGAGTTGACTCGGGTTAGGAAACCGAGTTGACTCGGGTTAGGAAACCGAGTTGACTCGGGTTAGGAAACCGAGTTAACTTGGGTTAGGAAACCGAGTTGACTCGGGTTAGGAAACCGAGTTGACTCGGGTTAGGAAACCGAGTTGACTCGGGTTAGGAAACCGAGTTAACTCGGGTTAGGAAACCGAGTTGACTCGGGTTAGGAAACCGAGTTGACTCGGGCTAGGAAACCGAGTTAACTCGGGTTAGGAAACCGCGTTGACTCGGGTTAGGAAACCGAGTTGACTCGGGTTAGCAAACCGAGTTGACTCGGGTTAGGAAACCGAGTTGACTCGGGCTAGGAAACCGAGTTGACTCGGGTTAGGAAACCGAGTTGACTCGGGTTAGGAAACCGAGTTGACTCGAGTTAGGAAACCGAGTTGACTCGGGTTAGGAAACCGAGTTGACTCGGGTTAGGAAACCGAGTTGACTCGGGTTAGGAAACCGAGTTGACTTGGGTTAGGAAACCGAGTTGACTCGGGTTAGGAAACCGAGTTGACTCGGGTTAGGAAACCGAGTTGACTCGGGTTAGGAAACCGAGTTGACTCGGGTTAGGAAACCGAGTTGACTCGGGTTAGGAAACCGAGTTGACTCGGGTTAGGAAACCGAGTTGACTCGGGTTAGGAAACCGAGTTGACTCGGGTTAGGAAACCGAGTTGACTCGGGTTAGGAAACCGAGTTAACTCGGGTTAGCAAACCGATTTGACTCGGGTTTGGAAACCGAGTTAACTCGGGTTAGGAAACCGAGTTGACTCGGGTTAGGAAACCGAGTTGACTCGGGTTAGGAAACCGAGTTGACTCGGGTTAGGAAACCGAGTTGACTCGGGTTAGGAAACCGAGTTGACTTGGGTTAGGAAACCGAGTTGACTCGGGTTAGGAAACCGAGTTAACTCGGGTTAGGAAACCGAGTTGACTCGGGTTAGGAAACCGAGTTGACTCGGGCTAGGAAACCGAGTTAACTCGGGTTAGGAAACCGAGTTGACTCGGGTTAGCAAACCGAGTTGACTCGGGTTAGGAAACCGAGTTGACTCGGGTTAGCAAACCGAGTTGACTCGGGTTAGGAAACCGAGTTGACTCGGGTTAGGATACCGAGTTGACTCGGGTTAGGAAACCGAGTTAACTCGGGTTAGCAAACCGAGTTGACTCGGGTTAGCAAACCGAGTTGACTCGGGTTAGGAAACCGAGTTGACTCGGGTTAGGAAACCGAGTTAACTCGGGTTAGGAAACCGAGCTGACTCGGGTTAGGAAACCGAGTTGACTCGGGTTAGGAAACCGAGTTGACTCGGGTTAGGAAACCGAGTTGACTCGGGTTAGGAAACCGAGTTGACTCGGGTTAGGAAACCGAGTTGACTCGGGTTAGCAAACCGAGTTGACTCGGGTTAGGAAACCGAGTTGACTCGGTTTAGGAAACCGAGTTGACTCGGGTTAGGAAACCGAGTTGACTCGGGTTAGGAAACCGAGTTAACTCGGGTTAGGAAACCGAGTTGACTCGGGTTAGGAAACCGAGTTGACTCGGGTTAGGAAACCGAGTAGACTCGGGTTAGGAAACCGAGTTGACTCGGGTTAGGAAACCGAGTTGACTCGGGTTAGGAAACCGAGTTGACTCGGGTTAGGAAACCGAGTTGACTCGGGTTAGGAAACCGAGTTAACTCGGTTAGGAAACCTAGTTGACTCGGTTAGGAAACCGAGTTGACTCGGGTTAGGAAACCGAGTTGACTCGGGTTAGGAAACCGAGTTAACTCGGGTTAGGAAACCGAGCTGACTCGGGTTAGGAAACCGAGTTGACTCGGGTTAGGAAACCGAGTTGACTCGGTTAGGAAACCGAGTTGACTCGGGTTAGGAAACCGAGTTGACTCGGGTTAGGAAACCGAGTTGACTCGGGAATTGACTCGGGTTAGGAAACCGAGTTGACTCGGGTTAGCAAACCGAGTTCTTTTCGGGTTTGGAAACCGAGTTGACTCGGGTTAGGAAACCGAGTTGACTCGGGTTAGGAAACCGAGTTGACTCGGGTTAGGAAACCGAGTTAACTCGGGTTAGGAAACCGAGTTGACTCGGGTTAGGAAACCGAGTTGACTCGGGTTAGGAAACCGAGTTGACTCGGGTTAGGAAACCGAGTTGACTCGGGTTAGGAAACCGAGTTGACTCGGGTTAGGAAACCGAGTTGACTCGGGTTAGCAAACCGAGTTGACTCGGGTTAGCAAACCGAGTTGACTCGGGTTAGGAAACCGAGTTGACTCGGGTTAGGAAACCGAGTTGACTCGGGTTAGGAAACCGAGTTGACTCGGGTTAGGAAACCGAGTTGACTCGGGTTAGGAAACCGAGTTGACTCGGGTTAGGAAACCGAGTTGACTCGGGTTAGGAAACCGAGTTGACTCGGGATAGGAAACTGGATTGACTCGGTTAGGAAACCGAGTTGACTCGGGTTAGGAAACCGAGTTGACTCGGGTTAGGAAACCGAGTTGACTCGGGTTAGGAAACCGAGTTGACTCGGGTTAGGAAACCGAGTTGACTCGGGTTAGGAAACCGAGTTGACTCGGGTTAGGAAACCGAGTTGACTCGGGTTAGGAAACCGAGTTGACTCGGGTTAGGAAACCGAGTTGACTCGGGTTAGGAAACCGAGTTGACTCGGGTTAGGAAACCGAGTTGACTCGGGTTAGGAAACCGAGTTGACTCGGGTTAGCAAACCGAGTTGACTCGGGTTAGCAAACCGAGTTGACTCGGGTTAGGAAACCGAGTGGACTCGGTTAGGAAACTGAGTTGACTCGGGTTAGGAAACCGAGTTGACTCGGGTTAGGAAACCGAGTTGACTCGGGTTAGGAAACCGAGTTGACTCGGGTTAGGAAACCGAGTTGACTCGGGTTCGGAAACCGAGTTGACTCGGGTTAGGAAACCGAGTTGACTCGGGTTAGGAAACCGAGTTGACTCGGGTTAGGAAACCGAGTTGACTCGGGTTAGGAATCCGAGTTGACTCGGGTTAGGAAACCGAGTTGAATCGGGTTAGGAAACCGAGTTGACTCGGGTAAGGAAACCGAGTTGACTCGGGTTAGGAAACCGAGTTGACTCGGGTTAGGAAACCGAGTTGACTCGGGTTAGGAAACCGAGTTGACTCGGGTTAGGAAACCGAGTTGACTCGGGTTAGGAAACCGAGTTGACTTGGGTTAGGAAACCGAGTTGACTCGGGTTAGGAAACCGAGTTGACTCGGGTTAGGAAACCGAGTTGACTCGGTTAGGAAACCGAGTTCTTTTCGGGTTAGGAAACCGAGTTGACTCGGGTTAGGAAACCGAGTTAACTCGGGTTAGGAAACCGAGTTGACTCGGGTTAGGAAACCGAGTTGACTCGGGTTAGGAAACCGAGTTGACTCGGGTTAGGAAACCGAGTTGACTCGGGTTAGCAAACCGAGTTGACTCGGGTTAGGATACCGAGTTGACTCGGGTTAGCAAACCGAGTTGACTCGGGTTAGGAAACCGAGTTGACTCGGGCTAGGAAACCGAGTTAACTCGGGTTAGGAAACCGAGTTAGCTCGGGTTAGGAAACCGAGTTGACTCGGGTTAGGAAACCGAGTTGACTCGGGATAGGAAACCGAGTTGACTCGGGTTAGGAAACCGAGTTGACTCGGGTTAGGAAACCGAGTTGACCCGGGTTAGGAAGCCGAGTTGACTCGGGATAGGAAACTGAGTTGACTCGGTTAGGAAACCAAGTTGACTCGGGTTAGGAAACCGAGTTGACTCGGGTTAGGAAACCGAGTTGACTCGGGTTAGGAAACCGAGTTGACTCGGGTTAGGAAACCGAGTTGACTCGGGTTAGGAAACCGAGTTGACTCGGGTTAGGAAACCGAGTTGACTCGGGTTAGGAAACCGAGTTGACTCGGGTTAGCAAACCGAAATGACTCGGGTTAGGAAACCGAGTTGACTCGGGTTAGGAGACCGAGTTGACTCGGGTTAGGAGACCGAGTTGACTCGGGTTAGGAAACCGAGTTGACTCGGGTTAGGAAACCGAGTTGACTCGGGTTAGGAAACCGAGTTGACTCGGGTTAGCAAACCGAGTTCTTTTCGGGTTAGGAAACCGAGTTGACTCGGGTTAGGAAACCGAGTTGACTCGGGTTAGGAAACCGTGTTAACTCGGGTTAGGAAACCGAGTTGACTCGGGTTGGGAAACCGAGTTGACTCGGGAGTTGACTCGGGTTAGGAAACCGAGTTGACTCGGTTTAGGAAACCGAGTTGACTCGGGTTAGGAAACCGAGTTGACTCGGGTTAGGAAACCGAGTTAACTCGGGTTAGGAAACCGAGTTGACTCGGGTTAGGAAACCGAGTTGACTCGGGTTAGGAAACCGAGTAGACTCGGGTTAGGAAACCGAGTTGACTCGGGTTAGGAAACCGAGTTGACTCGGGTTAGGAAACCGAGTTGACTCGGGTTAGGAAACCGAGTTGACTCGGGTTAGGAAACCGAGTTAACTCGGTTAGGAAACCGAGTTGACTCGGTTAGGAAACCGAGTTGACTCGGGTTAGGAAACCGAGTTGACTCGGGTTAGGAAACCGAGTTAACTCGGGTTAGGAAACCGAGCTGACTCGGGTTAGGAAACCGAGTTGACTCGGGTTAGGAAACCGAGTTGACTCGGTTAGGAAACCGAGTTGACTCGGGTTAGGAAACCGAGTTGACTCGGGTTAGGAAACCGAGTTGACTCGGGAATTGACTCGGGTTAGGAAACCGAGTTGACTCGGGTTAGCAAACCGAGTTCTTTTCGGGTTTGGAAACCGAGTTGACTCGGGTTAGGAAACCGAGTTGACTCGGGTTAGGAAACCGAGTTGACTCGGGTTAGGAAACCGAGTTAACTCGGGTTAGGAAACTGAGTTGACTCGGGTTAGGAAACCGAGTTGACTCGGGTTAGGAAACCGAGTTGACTCGGGTTAGGAAACCGAGTTGACTCGGGTTAGGAAACCGAGTTGACTCGGGTTAGGAAACCGAGTTGACTCGGGTTAGGAAACCGAGTTGACTCGGGTTAGCAAACCGAGTTGACTCGGGTTAGGAAACCGAGTTGACTCGGGTTAGGAAACCGAGTTGACTCGGGTTAGGAAACCGAGTTGACTCGGGTTAGGAAACCGAGTTGACTCGGGTTAGGAAACCGAGTTGACTCGGGATAGGAAACTGAATTGACTCGGTTAGGAAACCGAGTTGACTCGGGTTAGGAAACCGAGTTGACTCGGGTTAGGAAACCGAGTTGACTCGGGTTAGGAAACCGAGTTGACTCGGGTTAGGAAACCGAGTTGACTCGGGTTAGGAAACCGAGTTGACTCGGGTTAGGAAACCGAGTTGACTCGGGTTAGGAAACCGAGTTGACTCGGGTTAGGAAACCGAGTTGACTCGGGTTAGGAAACCGAGTTGACTCGGGTTAGGAAACCGAGTTGACTCGGGTTAGCAAACCGAGTTGACTCGGGTTAGCAAACCGAGTTGACTCGGGTTAGCAAACCGAGTTGACTCGGGTTAGGAAACCGAGTGGACTCGGTTAGGAAACCGAGTTGACTCGGGTTAGGAAACCGAGTTGACTCGGGTTAGGAAACCGAGTTGACTCGGGTTAGGAAACCGAGTTGACTCGGGTTAGGAAACCGAGTTGACTCGGGTTAGGAAACCGAGTTGACTCGGGTTAGGAAACCGAGTTGACTCGGGTTAGGAAACCGAGTTGACTCGGGTTAGGAAACCGAGTTGACTCGGGTTAGGAATCCGAGTTGACTCGGGTTAGGAAACCGAGTTGAATCGGGTTAGGAAACCGAGTTGACTCGGGTTAGGAAACCGAGTTGACTCGGGTTAGCAAACCGAGTTGACTCGGGTTAGGAAACCGAGTTGACTCGGGTTAGGAAACCGAGTTGACTCGGGTTAGGAAACCGAGTTGACTCGGGTTAGGAAACCGAGTTGACTTGGGTTAGGAAACCGAGTTGACTCGGGTTAGGAAACCGAGTTGACTCGGGTTAGGAAACCGAGTTGACTCGGTTAGGAAACCGAGTTCTTTTCGGGTTAGGAAACCGAGTTGACTCGGGTTAGGAAACCGAGTTAACTCGGGTTAGGAAACCGAGTTGACTCGGGTTAGGAAACCGAGTTGACTCGGGTTAGGAAACCGAGTTGACTCGGGTTAGGAAACCGAGTTGACTCGGGTTAGCAAACCGAGTTGACTCGGGTTAGGATACCGAGTTGACTCGGGTTAGCAAACCGAGTTGACTCGGGTTAGGAAACCGAGTTGACTCGGGTTAGGAAACCGAGTTAACTCGGGTTAGGAAACCGAGTTAGCTCGGGTTAGGAAACCGAGTTGACTCGGGTTAGGAAACCGAGTTGACTCGGGATAGGAAACCGAGTTGACTCGGGTTAGGAAACCGAGTTGACTCGGGTTAGGAAACCGAGTTGACTCGGGTTAGGAAGCCGAGTTGACTCGGGATAGGAAACTGAGTTGACTCGGTTAGGAAACCGAGTTGACTCGGGTTAGGAAACCGAGTTGACTCGGGTTAGGAAACCGAGTTGACTCGGGTTAGGAAACCGAGTTGACTCGGGTTAGGAAACCGAGTTGACTCGGGTTAGGAAACCGAGTTGACTCGGGTTAGGAAACCGAGTTGACTCGGGTTAGGAAACCGAGTTGACTCGGGTTAGGAAACCGAGTTGACTCGGGTTAGCAAACCGAAATGACTCGGGTTAGGAAACCGAGTTGACTCGGGTTAGGAGACCGAGTTGACTCGAGTTAGGAGACCGAGTTGACTCGGGTTAGGAAACCGAGTTGACTCGGGTTAGGAAACCGAGTTGACTCGGGTTAGCAAACCGAGTTCTTTTCGGGTTAGGAAACCGAGTTGACTCGGGTTAGGAAACCGAGTTGACTCGGGTTAGGAAACCGTGTTAACTCGGGTTAGGAAACCGAGTTGACTCGGGTTAGGAAACCGAGTTGACTCGGGAGTTGACTCGGGTTAGGAAACCGAGTTGACTCGGGTTAGGAAACCGAGTTGACTCGGGAGTTGACTCGGGTTAGGAAACCGAGTTGACTCGGGTTAGGAAACCGAGTTGACTCGGGTTAGGAAACCGAGTTGACTCGGGTTAGGAAACCGAGTTGACTCGGGTTAGGAAACCGAGTTGACTCGGGTTAGGAAACCGAGTTGACTCGGGTTAGGAAACCGAGTTGACTCGGGTTAGGAAACCGAGTTGACTCGGGTTAGGAAACCGAGTTGACTCGGGTTAGGAAACCGAGTTGACTCGGGTTAGGAAACCGAGATAACTCGGGTTAGGAAACCGAGTTGACTCGGGTTAGGAAACCAGGTTTGACTCGGGTTAGGAAACCGAGTTGACTCGGTTAGGAAACCGAGTTGACTCGGTTAGGAAACCGAGTTGACTCGGGTTAGGAAACCGAGTTTACTCGAGAGTTGACTAGGGTTAGGAAACCGAGTTGACTCGGGTTAGGAAACCGAGTTGACTCGGGTTAGGAAACCGAGTTGACTCGGGTTAGGAAACCGAGTTGACTCGGTTAGGAAACCGAGTTGACTCGGGTTAGGAAACCGAGTTGGGTTAGGAAACCGGTTAGCAAACCGAGTTGACTCGGGTTAGGAAACCGAGTTGACTCGGGTTAGGAAACCGAGTTGACTCGGGTTAGGAAACCAGGTTTGACTCGGGTTAGGAAACCGAGTTGACTCGGGTTAGGAAACCGAGTAGACTCGGGAGTTGACTCGGGTTAGGAAACCGAGTTGACTCGGGTTAGGAAACCGAGTTGACTCGGGTTAGCAAACCGAGTTCTTTTCGGGTTAGGAAACCGAGTTGACTCGGGTTAGGAAACCGAGTTGACTCGGGTTAGGAAACCGAGTAGACTCGGGTTAGGAAACCGAGTTGACTCGGGTTAGGAAACCGAGTTAACTCGGGTTAGGAGACCGAGTTGACTCGGGTTAGGAAACCGAGTTAACTCGGGTTAGGAAACCGAGTTGACTCGGGTTAGCAAACCGAGTTCTTTTCGGGTTAGGAAACCGAGTTGACTTAGGAAACCGAGTTGACTCGGGTTAGGAAACCGAGTTGACTCGGGTTAGGAAACCGAGTTGACTCGGGTTAGGAAACCGAGTTGACTCGGGTTAGGAAACCGAGTTGACTCGGGTTAGGAAACCGAGTTGACTCGGGTTAGGAAACCGAGTTGACTCGGGTTAGGAAACCGAGTTGACTCGGTTAGGTCACCGAGTTGACTCGGGTTAGGAAACCGAGTTGACTCGGGTTAGCAAACCGAGTTCTTTTCGGGTTAGGAAACCGAGTTGACTCGGGTTAGGAAACCGAGTTGACTCGGGTTAGGAAACCGAGTTGACTCGGGTTAGGAAACCGAGTTGACTCGGGTTAGGAAACCGAGTTGACTCGGGTTAGGAAACCGAGTTGACTCGGGTTAGGAAACCGAGTTGACTCGGGTTAGGAAACCGAGTTGACTCGGGTTAGGAAACCGAGTTGACTCGGTTAGGAAACCGAGTTGACTCGGTTAGGAAACCGAGTTGACTCGGTTAGGAAACCGAGTTGACTCGGGTTAGGAAACCGAGTTAACTCGGGTTAGGAAACCGAGCTGACTCGGGTTAGGAAACCGAGTTGACTCGGGTTGGGAAACCGAGTTGACTCGGTAAGGAAACCGAGTTGACTCGGGTTAGGAAACCGAGTTGACTCGGGTTAGGAAACCGAGTTGACTCGGGAGTTGACTCGGGATAGGAAACCGAGTTGACTCGGGTTAGCAAACCGAGTTCTTTTCGGGTTAGGAAACCGAGTTGACTCGGGTTAGGAAACCGAGTTGACTCGGGCTAGGAAACCGAGTTAACTCGGGTTAGGAAACCGAGTTGACTCGGGTTAGGAAACCGAGTTGACTCGGGTTAGGAAACCGAGTTGACTCGGGTTAGGAAACCGAGTTGACTCGGGTTAGGAAACCGAGTTGACTCGGGTTAGGAAACCGAGTTGACTCGGGTTAGGAAACCGAGTTGACTCGGGTTAGGAAACCGAGTTAACTCGGGTTAGGAAACCGAGTTAACTCGGGTTAGGAAACCGAGTTGACTCGGGTTAGGAAACCGAGTTGACTCGGGTTAGGAAACCGAGTTGACTCGGGTTAGGAAACCGAGCTGACTCGGGTTAGGAAACCGAGTTGACTCGGGTTAGGAAACCGAGTTGACTCGGGTTAGGAAACCGAGCTGACTCGGGTTAGGAAACCGAGTTGACTCGGGTTAGGAAACCGAGTTGACTCGGGTTAGGAAACCGAGTTGACTCGGGTTAGGAAACCGAGTTGACTCGGGTTAGGAAACCGAGTTGACTCGGGTTAGGAAACCGAGTTGACTCGGGTTAGCAAACCGAGTTGACTCGGGTTAGGAAACCGAGTTGACTCGGGTTAGGAGACCGAGTTGACTCGGGTTAGGAAACCGAGTTGACTCGGGTTAGCAAACCGAGTTGACTCGGGTTAGGAAACCGAGTTGACTCGGGTTAGGAGACCGAGTTGACTCGGGTTAGCAAACCGAGTTCTTTTCGGGTTAGGAAACCGAGTTGACTCGGGTTAGGAAACCGAGTTGATTCGGGTTAGGAAACCGAGTTAACTCGGGTTAGGAAACCGAGTTGACTCGGGTTAGGAAACCGAGTTGACTCGGGAGTTGACTCGGGTTAGGAAACCGAGTTGACTCAGGATAGGAAACTGAGTTGACTCGGTTAGGAAACCGAGTTGACTCGGGTTATTAAACCGAGTTGACTCGGGTTAGGAAACCGAGTTGACTCGGGTTAGGAAACCGAGTTGACTCGGGTTAGGAAACCGAGTTGACTCGGGTTAGGAAACCGAGTTGACTCGGGTTAGCAAACCGAGTTGACTCGGGTTAGGAAACCGAGTTGACTCGGGTTAGGAGACCGAGTTGACTCGGGTTAGGAAACCGAGTTGACTCGGGTTAGCAAACCGAGTTGACTCGGGTTAGGAAACCGAGTTGACTCGGGTTAGGAAACCGAGTTAACTCGGGTTAGGAAACCGAGTTGACTCGGGTAAGGAAACCGAGTTGACTCGGGTTAGGAAACCGAGTTGACTCGGTTAGGAAACCGAGTTGATTCGGGTTAGGAAACCGAGTTAACTCGGGTTAGGAAACCGAGTTGACTCGGGTAAGGAAACCGAGTTGACTCGGGTTAGGAAACCGAGTTGACTCGGGTTAGGAAACCGAGTTTACTCGGGTTAGGAAACCGAGTTGACTCGGGTTAGGAAACCGAGTTGACTCGGGTTAGGAAACCGAGTTGACTCGGGAGTTGACTCGGGTTAGGAAACCGAGTTGACTCGGGTTAGCAAACCGAGTTGACTCGGGTTAGGAAACCGAGTTGACTCGGGTTAGCAAACCGAGTTCTTTTCGGGTTAGGAAACCGAGTTGACTCGGGTTAGGAAACCGAGTTGATTCGGGTTAGGAAACCGAGTTAACTCGGGTTAGGAAACCGAGTTGACTCGGGTTAGGAAACCGAGTTGACTCGGGAGTTGACTCGGGTTAGGAAACCGAGTTGACTCGGGTTAGCAAACCGAGTTGACTCGGGTTAGGAAACCGAGTTGACTCGGGTTAGGAAACCGAGTTGGCTCGGGTTAGGAAACCGAGTTGACTCGGGTTAGGAAACCGAGTTGACTCGGGTTAGCAAACCGAGTTGACTCGGGTTAGGAAACCGAGTTGACTCGGGTTAGGAAACCGAGTTAACTCGGGTTAGGAAACCGAGTTGACTCGGGTTAGGAAACCAGGTTTGACTCGGGTTAGGAAACCGAGTTGACTCGGTTAGGAAACCGAGTTGACTCGGTTAGGAAACCGAGTTGACTCGGGTTAGGAAACCGAGTTTACTCGAGAGTTGACTCGGGTTAGGAAACCGAGTTGACTCGGGTTAGGAAACCGAGTTGACTCGGGTTAGGAAACCGAGTTGACTCGGGTTAGGAAACCGAGTTTACTCGGGTTAGGAAACCGAGTTGACTCGGGTTAGGAAACCGAGTTGACTCGGGTTAGGAAACCGAGTTGACTCGGGAGTTGACTCGGGTTAGGAAACCGAGTTGACTCGGGTTAGGAAACCGAGTTGACTCGGGTTAGCAAACCGAGTTCTTTTCGGGTTAGGAAACCGAGTTGACTCGGGTTAGGAAACCGAGTTGACTCGGGTTAGGAAACCGAGTTGACTCGGGTAAGGAAACCGAGTTGACTCGGGTTAGGAAACCGAGCTGACTCGGGTTAGGAAACCGAGTTGACTCGGGTTAGGAAACCGAGTTAACTCGGGTTAGGAAACCGAGTTGACTCGGGTTAGGAAACCGAGTTGACTCGGTTTAGCAAACCGAGTTCTTTTCGGGTTAGGAAACCGAGTTGACTCGGGTTAGGAAACCGAGTTGACTCGGGTTAGGAAACCGAGTTGACTCGGGTTAGGAAACCGAGTTGACTCGGTTAGGAAACCGAGTTGACTCGGTTAGGAAACCGAGTTGACTCGGGTTAGGAAACCGAGTTGACTCGGGTTAGGAAACCGAGCTGACTCGGGTTAGGAAACCGAGTTGACTCGGGTTAGGAAACCGAGTTGACTCGGGTTAGGAAACCGAGTTGACTCGGGTTAGGAAACCGAGTTGACTCGGGTTAGGAAACCGAGTTGATTCGGGCTAGGAAACCGAGTTGACTCGGGTTAGGAAACCGAGCTGACTCGGGTTAGGAAACCGAGTTGACTCGGGTTAGGAAACCGAGTTAGCTCGGGTTAGGAAACCGAGTTGACTCGGGTAAGGAAACCGAGTTGACTCGGGTTAGGAAACCGAGTTGACTCGGGTTAGGAAACCGAGTTGACTCGGGTTAGGAAACCGAGTTGACTCGGGATAGGAAACTGAGTTGACTCGGTTAGGAAACCGAGTTGACTCGGGTTAGGAAACCGAGTTGACTCGGGTTAGGAAACCGAGTTGACTCGGGTTAGGAAACCGAGTTAACTCGGGTTAGGAAACCGAGTTGACTCGGGTTAGGAAACCGAGTTGACTCGGGTTAGCAAACCGAGTTCTTTTCGGGTTAGGAAACCGAGTTGACTCGGGTTAGGAAACCGAGTTGACTCGGGTTAGGAAACCGAGTTAACTCGGGTTAGGAAACCGAGTTGACTCGGGTTAGGAAACCGAGTTGACTCGGGTTAGGAAACCGAGTTGACTCGGGAGTTGACTCGGGTTAGGAAACCGAGTTGACTCGGGTTAGGAAACCGAGTTGACTCGGGTTAGGAAACCGAGTTGACTCGGGTTAGGAAACCGAGTTGACTCGGGTTAGGAAACCGAGTTGACTCGGGTTAGGAAACCGAGTTGACTCGGGTTAGCAAACCGAGTTCTTTTCGGGTTAGGAAACCGAGTTGACTCGGGTTAGGAAACCGAGTTGACTCGGGTTAGGAAACCGAGTTGACTCGGGTTAGGAAACCGAGTTGACTCGGGTTAGGAAACCGAGTTGACTCGGGTTAGGAAACCGAGTTGACTCGGGCTAGGAAACCGAGTTGACTCGGGTTAGGAAACCGAGTTGACTCGGGTTAGGAAACCGAGTTAACTCGGGTTAGGAACCCGAGTTGACTCGGGTTAGGAAACCGAGTTGACTCGGGTTAGGAAACCGAGTTGACTCGGGAGTTGACTCGGGTTAGGAAACCGAGTTGACTCGGGTTAGGAAACCGAGTTGACTCGGGTTAGGAAACCGAGTTGACTCGGGTTAGGAAACCGAGTTGACTCGGGTTAGCAAACCGAGTTCTTTTCGGGTTAGGAAACCGAGTTGACTCGGGTTAGGAAACCGAGTTGACTCGGGTTAGGAAACCGAGTTGACTCGGGTTAGGAAACCGAGTTGACTCGGGTTAGGAAACCGAGTTGACTCGGGTTAGGAAACCGAGTTGACTCGGGCTAGGAAACCGAGTTGACTCGGGTTAGGAAACCGAGCTGACTCGGGTTAGGAAACCGAGTTGACTCGGGTTAGGAAACCGAGTTAACTCGGGTTTGGAAACCGAGTTGACTCGGGTTAGGAAACCGAGTTGACTCGGGTTAGGAAACCGAGTTGACTCGGGTTAGGAAACCGAGTTGACTCGGGTTAGGAAACCGAGTTGACTCGGGTTAGGAAACCGAGTTAACTCGGGTTAGGAAACCGAGTTGACTCGGGTAAGGAAACCGAGTTGACTCGGGTTAGGAAACCGAGTTGACTCGGGTTAGGAAACCGAGTTGACTCGGTTAGGAAACCGAGTTGACTCGGTTAGGAAACCGAGTTGACTCGGGTTAGGAAACCGAGTTGACTCGGGTTAGGAAACCGAGTTGACTCGGGTTAGGAAACCGAGTTGACTCGGGTTAGGAAACCGAGTGGACTCGGGTTAGGAAACCGAGTTGACTCGGGTTAGGAAACCAGGTTTGACTCGGGTTAGGAAACCGAGTTGACTCGGTTAGGAAACCGAGTTGACTCGGTTAGGAAACCGAGTTGACTCGGGTTAGGAAACCGAGTTTACTCGAGAGTTGACTCGGGTTAGGAAACCGAGTTGACTCGGGTTAGGAAACCGAGTTGACTCGGGTTAGGAAACCGAGTTGACTCGGGTTAGGAAACCGAGTTGACTCGGGTTAGGAAACCGAGTTGACTCGGTTAGGAAACCGAGTTGACTCGGGTTAGGAAACCGAGTTGACTCGGGTTAGGAAACCGAGTTGACTCGGGTTAGGAAACCGAGTTGACTCGGGAGTTGACTCGGGTTAGGAAACCGAGTTGACTCGGGTTAGGAAACCGAGTTGACTCGGGTTAGCAAACCGAGTTCTTTTCGGGTTAGGAAACCGAGTTGACTCGGGTTAGGAAACCGAGTTGACTCGGGTTAGGAAACCGAGTTGACTCGGGTTAGGAAACCGAGTTGACTCGGGTTAGGAAACCGAGTTGACTCGGGTTAGGAAACCGAGCTGACTCGGGTTAGGAAACCGAGTTGACTCGGGTTAGGAAACCGAGTTGACTCGGGTTAGGAAACCGAGTTGACTCGGGTTAGCAAACCGAGTTCTTTTCGGGTTAGGAAACCGAGTTGACTCGGGTTAGGAAACCGAGTTGACTCGGGTTAGGAAACCGAGTTGACTCGGGTTAGGAAACCGAGTTGACTCGGGTTAGGAAACCGAGTTGACTCGGGTTAGGAAACCGAGTTGACTCGGTTAGGAAACCGAGTTGACTCGGGTTAGGAAACCGAGTTGACTCGGGTTAGGAAACCGAGTTGACTCGGGTTAGCAAACCAAGTTCTTTTCGGGTTAGGAAACCGAGTTGACTCGGGTTAGGAAACCGAGTTGACTCGGGTTAGGAAACCGAGTTGACTCGGGTTAGGAAACCGAGTTGACTCGGGTTAGGAAACCGAGTTGACTCGGGTTAGGAAACCGAGTTGACTCGGGTTAGGAAACCGAGTTGACTCGGGTTAGGAAACCGAGTTGACTCGGGTTAGGAAACCGAGTTGACTCGGGTTAGGAAACCGAGTTGACTCGGGTTAGGAAACCGAGTTGACTCGGGTTAGGAAACCGAGTTGACTCGGTTAGGAAACCGAGTTGACTCGGTTAGGAAACCGAGTTGACTCGGGTTAGGAAACCGAGTTGACTCGGGTTAGGAAACCGAGTTAACTCGGGTTAGGAAACCGAGCTGACTCGGGTTAGAAAACCGAGTTGACTCGGGTTAGGAAACCGAGTTGACTCGGTAAGGAAACCGAGTTGACTCGGGTTAGGAAACCGAGTTGACTCGGGTTAGGAAGCCGAGTTGACTCGGGAGTTGACTCGGGATAGGAAACCGAGTTGACTCGGGTTAGCAAACCGAGTTCTTTTCGGGTTAGGAAACCGAGTTAACTCGGGTTAGGAAACCGAGTTGACTCGGGTTAGGAAACCGAGTTGACTCGGGTTAGGAAACCGAGTTGACTCGGGTTAGGAAACCGAGTTGACTCGGGTTAGGAAACCGAGTTGACTCGGTTAGGAAACCGAGCTGACTCGGTTAGGAAACCGAGTTGACTCGGGTTAGGAAACCGAGTTGACTCGGGTTAGGAAACCGAGTTGACTCGGGTTAGGAAACCGAGTTGACTCGGGTTAGGAAACCGAGTGGACTCGGGTTAGGAAACCGAGTTGACTCGGGTGAGGAAACCAGGTTTGACTCGGGTTAGGAAACCGAGTTGACTCGGTTAGGAAACCGAGTTGACTCGGTTAGGAAACCGAGTTGACTCGGGTTAGGAAACCGAGTTTACTCGAGAGTTGACTCGGGTTAGGAAACCGAGTTGACTCGGGTTAGGAAACCGAGTTGACTCGGGTTAGCAAACCGAGTTCTTTTCGGGTTAGGAAACCGAGTTGACTCGGGTTAGGAAACCGAGTTGACTCGGGTTAGGAAACCGAGTTGACTCGGGTTAGGAAACCGAGTTGACTCGGGTTAGGAAACCGAGTTGACTCGGTTAGGAAACCGAGTTGACTCGGGTTAGGAAACCGAGTTGACTCGGGTTAGCAAACCAAGTTCTTTTCGGGTTAGGAAACCGAGTTGACTCGGGTTAGGAAACCGAGTTGACTCGGGTTAGGAAACCGAGTTGACTCGGGTTAGGAAACCGAGTTGACTCGGGTTAGGAAACCGAGTTGACTCGGGTTAGGAAACCGAGTTGACTCGGGTTAGGAAACCGAGTTGACTCGGGTTAGGAAACCGAGTTGACTCGGGTTAGGAAACCGAGTTGACTCGGGTTAGGAAACCGAGTTGACTCGGGTTAGGAAACCGAGTTGACTCGGGTTAGGAAACCGAGTTGACTCGGTTAGGAAACCGAGTTGACTCGGTTAGGAAACCGAGTTGACTCGGGTTAGGAAACCGAGTTGACTCGGGTTAGGAAACCGAGTTAACTCGGGTAAGGAAACCGAGCTGACTCGGGTTAGAAAACCGAGTTGACTCGGGTTAGGAAACCGAGTTGACTCGGTAAGGAAACCGAGTTGACTCGGGTTAGGAAACCGAGTTGACTCGGGTTAGGAAGCCGAGTTGACTCGGGAGTTGACTCGGGATAGGAAACCGAGTTGACTCGGGTTAGCAAACCGAGTTCTTTTCGGGTTAGGAAACCGAGTTGACTCGGGTTAGGAAACCGAGTTGACTCGGGTTAGGAAACCGAGTTAACTCGGGTTAGGAAACCGAGTTGACTCGGGTTAGGAAACCGAGTTGACTCGGGTTAGGAAACCGAGTTGACTCGGGTTAGGAAACCGAGTTGACTCGGGTTAGGAAACCGAGTTGACTCGGGTTAG
The DNA here is from genome assembly GCA_914767635.1 of Melanostoma mellinum. Lineage (NCBI taxonomy): Eukaryota > Metazoa > Arthropoda > Insecta > Diptera > Syrphidae > Melanostoma > Melanostoma mellinum. Next base: position 5,971,374 of record OU612059.1, read on the forward strand.
GAAACCGAGTTGACTCGGGTTAGGAAACCGAGTTGACTCGGGAGTTGACTCGGGTTAGGAAACCGAGTTGACTCGGGTTAGGAAACCGAGTTGACTCGGGTTAGCAAACCGAGTTCTTTTTGGGTTAGGAAACCGAGTTGACTCGGGTTAGGAAACCGAGTTGACTCGGGTTAGGAAACCGAGTTGACTCGGGTTAGGAAACCGAGTTGACTCGGGTTAGGAAACCGAGCTGACTCGGGTTAGGAAACCGAGTTGACTCGGGTTAGGAAACCGAGTTAACTCGGGTTAGGAAACCGAGTTGACTCGGGTTAGGAAACCGAGTTGACTCGGGTTAGGAAACCGAGTTGACTCGGGTTAGCAAACCGAGTTCTTTTCGGGTTAGGAAACCGAGTTGACTCGGGTTAGGAAACCGAGTTGACTCGGGTTAGGAAACCGAGTTGCCTCGGGTTAGGAAACCGAGTTGACTCGGGTTAGGAAACCGAGTTGACTCGGGTTAGGAAACCGAGTTGACTCGGTTAGGAAACCGAGTTGACTCGGGTTAGGAAACCGAGTTGACTCGGGTTAGCAAACCAAGTTCTTTTCGGGTTAGGAAACCGAGTTGACTCGGGTTAGGAAACCGAGTTAACTCGGGTTAGGAAACCGAGTTGACTCGGGTTAGGAAACCGAGTTGACTCGGGTTAGGAAACCGAGTTGACTCGGGTTAGGAAACCGAGTTGACTCGGGTTAGGAAACCGAGTTGACTCGGGTTAGGAAACCGAGTTGACTCGGGTTAGGAAACCGAGTTGACTCGGGTTAGGAAACCGAGTTGACTCGGGTTAGGAAACCGAGTTGACTCGGGTTAGGAAACCGAGTTGACTCGGGTTAGGAAACCGAGTTGACTCGGGTTAGGAAACCGAGTTGACTCGGTTAGGAAACCGAGTTGACTCGGTTAGGAAACCGAGTTGACTCGGGTTAGGAAACCGAGTTGACTCGGGTTAGGAAACCGAGTTAACTCGGGTTAGGAAACCGAGCTGACTCGGGTTAGAAAACCGAGTTGACTCGGGTTAGGAAACCGAGTTGACTCGGTAAGGAAACCGAGTTGACTCGGGTTAGGAAACCGAGTTGACTCGGGTTAGGAAGCCGAGTTGACTCGGGAGTTGACTCGGGATAGGAAACCGAGTTGACTCGGGTTAGCAAACCGAGTTCTTTTCGGGTTAGGAAACCGAGTTGACTCGGGTTAGGAAACCGAGTTGACTCGGGTTAGGAAACCGAGTTGACTCGGGTTAGGAAACCGAGTTGACTCGGGTTAGGAAACCGAGTTGACTCGGGTTAGGAAACCGAGCTGACTCGGGTTAGGAAACCGAGTTGACTCGGGTTAGGAAACCGAGTTAACTCGGGTTTGGAAACCGAGTTGACTCGGGTTAGGAAACCGAGTTGACTCGGGTTAGGAAACCGAGTTGACTCGGGTTAGGAAACCGAGTTCTTTTCGGGTTAGGAAACCGAGTTGACTCGGGTTAGGAAACCGAGTTGACTCGGGTTAGGAAACCGAGTTGACTCGGGTTAGGAAACCGAGTTGACTCGGGTTAGGAAACCGAGTTGACTCGGGTTAGGAAACCGAGTTGACTCGGTTAGGAAACCGAGTTGACTCGGGTTAGGAAACCGAGTTGACTCGGGTTAGCAAACCAAGTTCTTTTCGGGTTAGGAAACCGAGTTGACTCGGGTTAGGAAACCGAGTTGACTCGGGTTAGGAAACCGAGTTGACTCGGGTTAGGAAACCGAGTTGACTCGGGTTAGGAAACCGAGTTGACTCGGGTTAGGAAACCGAGTTGACTCGGGTTAGGAAACCGAGTTGACTCGGGTTAGGAAACCGAGTTGACTCGGGTTAGGAAACCGAGTTGACTCGGGTTAGGAAACCGAGTTGACTCGGGTTAGGAAACCGAGTTGACTCGGGTTAGGAAACCGAGTTGACTCGGGTTAGGAAACCGAGTTGACTCGGGTTAGGAAACCGAGTTGACTCGGGTTAGGAAACCGAGTTGACTCGGGTTAGGAAACCGAGTTGACTCGGGTTAGGAAACCGAGTTGACTCGGGTTAGGAAACCGAGTTGACTCGGTTAGGAAACCGAGTTGACTCGGTTAGGAAACCGAGTTGACTCGGGTTAGGAAACCGAGTTGACTCGGGTTAGGAAACCGAGTTAACTCGGGTTAGGAAACTGAGCTGACTCGGGTTAGAAAACCGAGTTGACTCGGGTTAGGAAACCGAGTTGACTCGGTAAGGAAACCGAGTTGACTCGGGTTAGGAAACCGAGTTGACTCGGGTTAGGAAGCCGAGTTGACTCGGGAGTTGACTCGGGATAGGAAACCGAGTTGACTCGGGTTAGCAAACCGAGTTCTTTTCGGGTTAGGAAACCGAGTTAACTCGGGTTAGGAAACCGAGTTGACTCGGGTTAGGAAACCGAGTTGACTCGGGTTAGGAAACCGAGTTGACTCGGGTTAGGAAACCGAGTTGACTCGGGTTAGGAAACCGAGTTGACTCGGTTAGGAAACCGAGTTGACTCGGGTTAGGAAACCGAGTTGACTCGGGTTAGGAAACCGAGTTGACTCGGGTTAGGAAACCGAGTTGACTCGGGTTAGCAAACCAAGTTCTTTTCGGGTTAGGAAACCGAGTTGACTCGGGTTAGGAAACCGAGTTGACTCGGGTTAGGAAACCGAGTTGACTCGGGTTAGGAAACCGAGTTGACTCGGGTTAGGAAACCGAGTTGACTCGGGTTAGGAAACCGAGTTGACTCGGGTTAGGAAACCGAGTTGACTCGGGTTAGGAAACCGAGTTGACTCGGGTTAGGAAACCGAGTTGACTCGGGTTAGGAAACCGAGTTGACTCGGGTTAGGAAACCGAGTTGACTCGGGTTAGGAAACCGAGTTGACTCGGGTTAGGAAACCGAGTTGACTCGGGTTAGGAAACCGAGTTGACTCGGGTTAGGAAACCGAGTTGACTCGGGTTAGGAAACCGAGTTAACTCGGGTTAGGAAACCGAGCTGACTCGGGTTAGAAAACCGAGTTGACTCGGGTTAGGAAATCGAGTTGACTCGGTAAGGAAACCGAGTTGACTCGGGTTAGGAAACCGAGTTGACTCGGGTTAGGAAGCCGAGTTGACTCGGGAGTTGACTCGGGATAGGAAACCGAGTTGACTCGGGTTAGCAAACCGAGTTCTTTTCGGGTTAGGAAACCGAGTTGACTCGGGTTAGGAAACCGAGTTGACTCGGGTTAGGAAACCGAGTTAACTCGGGTTAGGAAACCGAGTTGACTCGGGTTAGGAAACCGAGTTGACTCGGGTTAGGAAACCGAGTTGACTCGGGTTAGGAAACCGAGTTGACTCGGGTTAGGAAACCGAGTTGACTCGGGTTAGCAAACCGAGTTGACTCGGGTTAGCAAACCGAGTTGACTCGGGTTAGCAAACCGAGTTGACTCGGGTTAGGAAACCGAGTTGACTCGGGTTAGGAAACCGAGTTGACTCGGGTTAGGAAACCGAGTTAACTCGGGTTAGGAAACCGAGTTAACTCGGGTTAGGAAACCGAGTTAACTCGGGTTAGGAAATCGAGTTGACTCGGGTTAGGAAACCGAGTTGACTCGGGTTAGGAAACCGAGTTGACTCGGGTTAGGAAACCGAGTTGACTCGGGATAGGAAACTGAGTTGTTTCGGTTAGGAAACCGAGTTGACTCGGGTAAGGAAACCGAGTTGACTCGGGTTAGGAAACCGAGTTGACTCGGGTTAGGAAACCGAGTTGACTCGGGTTAGGAAACCGAGTTGACTCGGGTTAGGAAACCGAGTTGACTCGGGTTAGCAAACCGAGTTGACTCGGGTTAGCAAACCGAGTTGACTCGGGTTAGGAAACCGAGTTGACTCGGGTTAGGAGACCGAGTTGACTCGGGTTAGGAAACCGAGTTGACTCGGGTTAGGAAACCGAGTTGACTCGGGTTAGGAAACCGAGTTGACTCGGGTTAGGAAACCGAGTTGACTCGGGTTAGGAAACCGAGTTGACTCGGGTTAGGAAACCGAGTTGACTCGGGTTAGCAAACCGAGTTCTTTTCGGGTTAGGAAACCGAGTTGACTCGGGTTAGGAAACCGAGTTGACTCGGGTTAGGAAACCGAGTTGACTCGGGTTAGGAAACCGAGTTGACTCGGGTTAGGAAACCGAGTTGACTCGGGTTAGGAAACCGAGTTGACTCGGGTTAGGAAACCGAGCTGACTCGGGTTAGGAAACCGAGTTGACTCGGGTTAGGAAACCGAGTTAACTCGAATTAGGAAACCGAGTTGACTCGGGTTAGGAAACCGAGTTGACTCGGGTTAGGAAACCGAGTTGACTCGGGTTAGCAAACCAAGTTCTTTTCGGGTTAGGAAACCGAGTTGACTCGGGTTAGGAAACCGAGTTGACTCGGGTTAGGAAACCGAGTTGACTCGGGTTAGGAAACCGAGTTGACTCGGGTTAGGAAACCGAGTTGACTCGGTTAGGAAACCGAGTTGACTCAGGTTAGGAAACCGAGTTGACTCGGGTTAGAAACCAAGTTCTTTTCGGGTTAGGAAACCGAGTTGACTCGGGTTAGGAAACCGAGTTGACTCGGGTTAGGAAACCGAGTTGACTCGGGTTAGGAAACCGAGTTGACTCGGGTTAGGAAACCGAGTTGACTCGGGTTAGGAAACCGAGCTGACTCGGGTTAGGAAACCGAGTTGACTCGGGTTAGGAAACCGAGTTGACTCGGGTTAGGAAACCGAGTTGACTCGGGTTAGGAAACCGAGTTGACTCGGGTTAGGAAACCGAGTTGACTCGGGTTAGGAAACCGAGTTGACTCGGGTTAGGAAACCGAGTTAACTCGGGTTAGGAAACCGAGTTGACTCGGGTTAGGAAACCGAGTTGACTCGGGTTAGGAAACCGAGTTGACTCGGTTAGGAAACCGAGTTGACTCGGTTAGGAAACCGAGTTGACTCGGGTTAGGAAACCGAGTTGACTCGGGTTAGGAAACCGAGTTAACTCGGGTTAGGAAACCGAGCTGACTCGGGTTAGAAAACCGAGTTGACTCGGGTTAGGAAACCGAGTTGACTCGGTAAGGAAACCGAGTTGACTCGGGTTAGGAAACCGAGTTGACTCGGGTTAGGAAGCCGAGTTGACTCGGGAGTTGACTCGGGATAGGAAACCGAGTTGACTCGGGTTAGCAAACCGAGTTCTTTTCGGGTTAGGAAACCGAGTTGACTCGGGTTAGGAAACCGAGTTGACTCGGGTTAGGAAACCGAGTTAACTCGGGTTAGGAAACCGAGTTGACTCGGGTTAGGAAACCGAGTTGACTCGGGTTAGGAAACCGAGTTGACTCGGGTTAGGAAACCGAGTTGACTCGGGTTAGGAAACCGAGTTGACTCGGGTTAGGAAACCGAGTTAACTCGGGTTAGGAAACCGAGTTAACTCGGGTTAGGAAACCGAGTTAACTCGGGTTAGGAAATCGAGTTTACTCGGGTTAGGAAACCGAGTTGACTCGGGTTAGGAAACCGAGTTGACTCGGGTTAGGAAACCGAGTTGACTCGGGATAGGAAACTGAGTTGTTTCGGTTAGGAAACCGAGTTGACTCGGGTAAGGAAACCGAGTTGCCTCGGGTTAGGAAACCGAGTTGACTCGGGTTAGGAAACCGAGTTGACTCGGGTTAGGAAACCGAGTTGACTCGGGTTAGGAAACCGAGTTGACTCGGGTTAGGAAACCGAGTTGACTCGGGAGTTGACTCGGGTTAGGAAACCGAGTTGACTCGGGTTAGGAAACCGAGTTGACTCGGGTTAGGAAACCGAGTTGACTCGGGTTAGGAAACCGAGTTGACTCGGGTTAGGAAACCGAGTTGACTCGGGTTAGGAAACCGAGTTGACTCGGGTTAGGAAACCGAGTTCTTTTCGGGTTGGGAAACCGAGTTGACTCGGGTTAGGAAACCGAGTTGACTCGGGTTAGGAAACCGAGCTGACTCGGGTTAGGAAACCGAGTTGACTCGGGTTAGGAAACCGAGTTGACTCGGGTTAGGAAACCGAGTTGACTCGGGTTAGGAAACCGAGTTGACTCGGGTTAGCAAACCGAGTTCTTTTCGGGTTAGGAAACCGAGTTGACTCGGGTTAGGAAACCGAGTTGACTCGGGTTAGGAAACCGAGTTGACTCGGGTTAGGAAACCGAGTTGACTCGGGTTAGGAAACCGAGTTGACTCGGGTTAGGAAACCGAGTTGACTCGGTTAGGAAACCGAGTTGACTCGGTTAGGAAACCGAGTTGACTCGGGTTAGGAAACCGAGTTGACTCGGGTTAGCAAACCGAGTTCTTTTCGGGTTAGGAAACCGAGTTGACTCGGGTTAGGAAACCGAGTTGACTCGGGCTAGGAAACCGAGTTGACTCGGGTTAGGAAACCGAGCTGACTCGGGTTAGGAAACCGAGTTGACTCGGGTTAGGAAACCGAGTTAACTCGGGTTAGGAAACCGAGTTGACTCGGATTAGGAAACCGAGTTGACTCGGGTTAGGAAACCGAGTTAACTCGGGTTAGGAAACCGAGTTGACTCGGTTAGGAAACCGAGTTGACTCGGTTAGGAAACCGAGTTGACTCGGGTTAGGAAACCGAGTTGACTCGGGAGTTGACTCGGGTTAGGAAACCGAGTTGACTCGGGTTAGGAAACCGAGTTAACTCGGATTAGGAAACCGAGTTGACTCGGGTTAGGAAACCGAGTTAACTCGGATTAGGAAACCGAGTTGACTCGGGTTAGGAAACCGAGTTGACTCGGGTTAGGAAACCGAGTTAACTCGGGTTAGGAAACCGAGTTGACTCGGGTTAGGAAACCGAGTTGACTCGGGTTAGGAAACCGAGTTGACTCGGGTTAGGAAACCGAGTTGACTCGGGTTAGGAAACCGAGTTGACTCGGGTTAGGAAACCGAGTTGACTCGGGTTAGGAAACCGAGTTAACTCGGGTTAGGAAACCGAGTTGACTCGGGTTAGGAAACCGAGTTGACTCGGGTTAGGAAACCGAGTTGACTCGGGTTAGGAAACCGAGTTGACTCGGGTTAGGAAACCGAGTTGACTCGGTTAGGAAACCGAGTTGACTCGGTTAGGAAACCGAGTTGACTCGGGTTAGGAAACCGTGTTGACTCGGGTTAGGAAACCGAGTTGACTCAGGTTAGGAAACCGAGTTGACTCGGGTTAGGAAACCGAGTTAACTCGGGTTAGGAAACCGAGTTAACTCGGGTTAGGAAACAGAGTTAACTCGGGTTAGGAAACCGAGTTGACTCGGGTTAGGAAACCGAGTTGACTCGGTTAGGAAACCGAGTTGACTCGGTTAGGAAACCGAGTTGACTCGGTTAGGAAACCGAGTTGACTCGGTTAGGAAACCGAGTTGACTCGGGTTAGGAAACTGAGTTGACTCGGGAGTTGACTCGGGTTAGGAAACCGAGTTGACTCGGGTTAGGAAACCGAGTTGACTCGGGTTAGGAAACCGAGTTGACTCGGGTTAGGAAACCGAGTTGACTCGGGTTAGGAAACCGAGTTGACTCGGGTTAGGAAACCGAGTTGACTCGGGTTAGGAAACCGAGTTAACTCGGGTTAGGAAACCGAGTTGACTCGGGTTAGGAAACCGAGTTGACTCGGGTTATGAAACCGAGTTAACTCGGGTTAGGAAACCGAGTTGACTCGGGTTAGGAAACCGAGTTGACTCGGTTAGGAAACCGAGTTGACTCGGGTTAGGAAACCGAGTTGACTCGGGTTAGGAAACCGAGTTGACTCGGGTTAGGAAACCGAGTTGACTCGGGTTAGGAAACCGAGTTGACTCGGGTTAGCAAACCGAGTTGACTCGGGTTAGCAAACCGAGTTGACTCGGGTTAGCAAACCGAGTTGACTCGGGTTAGCAAACCGAGTTGACTCGGGTTAGCAAACCGAGTTGACTCGGGTTAGGAAACCGAGTTGACTCGGGTTAGGAAACCGAGTTGACTCGGGTTAGGGAACCGAGTTGACTCGGGTTAGGAAACCGAGTTAACTCGGGTTAGGAAACCGAGTTGACTCGGGTTAGGAAACCGAGTTGACTCGGGTTAGGAAACCGAGTTGACTCGGGTTAGGAAACCGAGTTGACTCGGTTTCCTAACCCGAGTTGACTCGGGTTAGGAAACCGAGTTGACTCGGGTTAGGAAACCGAGTTGACTCGGGTTAGGAAACCGAGTTGACTCGGGTTAGGAAACCGAGTTGACTCGGGTTAGCAAACCGAGTTGACTCGGGTTAGCAAACCGAGTTGACTCGGGTTAGCAAACCGAGTTGACTCGGGTTAGGAAACCGAGTTGACTCGGGTTAGGAAACCGAGTTAACTCGGGTTAGGAAACCGAGTTGACTCGGGTTAGGAGACCGAGTTGACTCGGGTTAGAAAACCGAGTTAACTCGGGCTAGGAAACCGAGTTATCTCGGGTTAGGACACCGAGTTGACTCGGGTTAGGAAACCGAGTTGAATCGGGTTAGGAAACCGAGTTAACTCGGGTTAGGAAACCGAGTTGACTCGGGTTAGGAAACCGAGTTGACTCGGGTTAGGAAACCGAGTTGACTCGGGTTAGGAAACCGAGTTGACTCGGGTTAGGAAACCGAGTTGACTCGGGTTAGGAAACCGAGTTAACTTGGGTTAGGAAACCGAGTTGACTCGGGTTAGGAAACCGAGTTGACTCGGGTTAGGGAACCGAGTTGACTCGGGTTAGCAAACCGAGTTGACTCGGGTTAGGAAACCGAGTTGACTCGGGTTAGGAAACCGAGTTGACTCGGGTTAGGAAACCGAGTTGACTCGGTTAGGAAACCGAGTTGACTCGGTTAGGAAACCGAGTTGACTCGGGTTAGGAAACCGAGTTGACTCGGGTTAGGAAACCGAGTTGACTCGGGTTAGGAAACCGAGTTGACTCGGGTTAGGAAACCGAGTTGACTCGGGTTAGGAAACCGAGTTGACTCGGGTTAGGAAACCGAGATGACTCGGGTTAGGAAACCGAGTTGACTCGGGTTAGGAAACCGAGTTGACTCGGGTTAGGAAACCGAGTTGACTCGGGTTAGGAAACCGAGTTGACTCGGGTTAGGAAACCGAGTTAACTCGGGTTAGGAAACCGAGTTGACTCGGGTTAGGAAACCGAGTTGACTCGGGTTAGGAAAACGAGTTAACTCGGGTTAGGAAACCGAGTTAACTCGGGTTAGGAAACCGAGTTAACTCGGCTTAGGAAACCGAGTTGACTCGGGTTAGGAAACCGAGTTGACTCGGGTTAGGAAACCGAGTTGACTCGGGTTAGGAAACCGAGTTGACTCGGTTAGGAAACCGAGTTGACTTGGGTTAGGAAACCGAGTTGACTCGGGAGTTGACTCGGGTTAGGAAACCGAGTTGACTCGGATTAGGAAACCGAGTTAACTCGGATTAGGAAACCGAGTTAACTCGGGTTAGGAAACCGAGTTTACTCGGGTTAGGAAACCGAGTTAACTCGGGTTAGGAAACCGAATTGACTCGGGTTAGGAAACCGAGTTGACTCGGGTTAGGAAACCGAGTTGACTTATGTTAGCAAACCGAGTTGACTCGGGTTAGGAAACCGAGTTGACTCGGGTTAGGAAACCGAGTTGACTCGGGTTAGGAAACCGAGTTGACTCGGGTTAGGAAACCGAGTTGACTCGGGCTAGGAAACCGAGTTAACTCGGGTTAGGAAACCGAGTTGACTCGGTTAGGTAACCGAGTTGACTCGGTTAGGAAACCGAGTTGACTTGGGTTAGGAAACCGAGTTGACTCGGTTAGGTAACCGAGTTGACTCGGGTTAGGAAACCGAGTTGACTCGGGTTAGCAAACCGAGTTGACTCGGGTTAGGAAACCGAGTTGACTCGGGTTAGGAAACCGAGTTGACTCGGGTTAGGAAACCGAGTTGACTCGGGTTAGGAAACCGAGTTGACTCGGGTTAGGAAACCGAGATGACTCGGGTTAGCAAACCGAGTTGACTCGTTTTAGGAAACCGAGTTGACTCGGGTTAGCAAACCGAGTTGACTCGGGTTAGGAAACCGAGTTGACTCGGGTTAGGAAACCGAGTTGACTCGGGTTAGGAAACCGAGTTGACTCGGGTTAGGAAACCGAGTTGACTCGGGTTAGGAAACCGAGTTAACTCGGGTTAGCAAACCGAGTTGACTCGGGTTAGGAAACCGAGTTGACTCGGGTTAGGAAACCGAGTTGACTCGGGTTAGGAAACCGAGTTGACTCGGGTTAGGAAACCGAGTTGACTCGGTTAGGAAACCGAGTTGACTCGGTTAGGAAACCGAGTTGACTCGGGTTAGGAAACCGAGTTGACTCGGGTTAGGAAACCGAGTTGACTCGGGTAAGGAAACCGAGTTGACTCGGGCTAGCAAACCGAGTTGACTCGGGTTAGGAAACCGAGTTGACTCGGGTTAGGAAACCGAGTTGACTCGGGTTAGGAAACCGAGTTGACTCGGGTTAGGAAACCGAGTTAACTCGGGTTAGGAAACCGAGTTGACTCGGGTTAGGAGACCGAGTTGACTCGGGTTAGAAAACCGAGTTAACTCGGGCTAGGAAACCGAGTTATCTCGGGTTAGGAAACCGAGTTGACTCGGGTTAGGAAACCGAGTTGACTCGGGTTAGGAAACCGAGTTAACTCGGGTTAGGAAACCGAGTTGACTCGGGTTAGGAAACCGAGTTGACTCGGGTTAGGAAACCGAGTTAACTCGGGTTAGGAAACCGAGTTAACTCGGGTTAGGAAACCGAGTTGACTCGGGTTAGGAAACCGAGTTGACTCGGGTTAGGAAACCGAGTTGACTCGGGTTAGGAAACCGAGTTGACTCGGGTTAGGAAACCGAGTTGACTCGGGTTAGGAAACCGAGTTGACTCGGGTTAGGAAACCGAGTTGACTCGGGTTAGGAAACCGAGTTGACTCGGTTAGGTAACCGAGTTGACTCGGTTAGGAAACCGAGTTGACTTGGGTTAGGAAACCGAGTTGACTCGGTTAGGTAACCGAGTTGACTCGGTTAGGAAACCGAGTTGACTTGGGTTAGGAAACCGAGTTGACTCGGGAGTTGACTCGGGTTAGGAAACCGAGTTGACTCGGGTTAGGAAACCGAGTTGACTCGGGTTAGGAAACCGAGTTGACTCGGGTTAGGAAACCGAGTTGACTCGGGTTAGCAAATCGAGTTCTTTTCGGGTGAGGAAACCGAGTTGACTCGGGTTAGGAAACCGAGTTGACTTGGGTTAGGAAACCGAGTTGACTCGGGTTAGGAAACCGAGTTGACTCGGGTTAGGAAACCGAGTTGACTCGGGTTAGGAAACCGAGTTAACTCGGGTTAGGAAACCGAGTTGACTCGGGTTAGGAAACCGAGTTGACTCGGGTTAGGAAACCGAGTTGACTCGGGTTAGGAAACCGAGTAGACTTATGTTAGCAAACCGAGTTGACTCGGGTTAGGAAACCGAGTTGACTCGGGTTAGCAAACCGAGTTGACTCGGGTTAGGAAACCGAGTTGACTCGGGTTAGCAAACCGAGTTGACTCGGGTTAGGAAACCGAGTTGACTCGGGGTAGGAAACCGAGTTGACTCGGGTTAGGAAACCGAGTTGACTCGGGTTAGCAAACCGAGTTGACTCGTTTTAGGAAACCGAGTTGACTCGGGTTAGCAAACCGAGTTGACTCGGGTTAGGAAACCGAGTTGACTCGGGTTAGGAAACCGAGTTCACTAGGGTTAGGAAACCGAGTTGACTCGGGTTAGGAAACCGAGTTGACTCGGGTTAGCAAACCGAGTTGACTCGGGTTAGGAAACCGAGTTGACTCGGGTTAGGAAACCGAGTTAACTCGGGTTAGGAAACCGAGTTGGCTCGGGTTAGGAAACCGAGTTAACTCGGGTTAGGAAACCGAGTTGACTCGGGTTAGGAAACCGAGTTGACTCGAGTTAGGAAACCGCGTTGACTCGGGTTAGGAAACCGAGTTGACTCGGGTTAGGAAACCGAGTTGACTCGGGTTAGGAAACCGAGTTGACTCGGGTTAGGAAACCGAGTTGACTCGGGTTAGCAAACCGAGTTGACTCGGGTTAGGAAACCGAGTTGACTCGGGTTAAGAAACCGAGTTGACTCGGGTTAGGAAACCGAGTTGACTCGGGTTAGGAAACCGAGTTGACTCGGGTTAGGAAACCGAGTTGACTCGGGTTAGGAAACCGAGTTGACTCGGGTTAGCAAACCGAGTTGACACGGGTTAGGAAACCGAGTTGACTCGGGTTAGGAAACCGAGTTGACTCGGGTTAGGAAACCGAGTTGACTCGGGTTAGGAAACCGAGTTGACTCGGGTTAGGAAACCGAGTTGACTCGGGTTAGGAAACCGAGTTGACTCGGGTTAGGAAACCGAGTTGACTCGGGTTAGGAAACCGAGTTAACTCGGGTTAGGAAACCGAGTTGACTCGGGTTAGGAAACCGAGTTAACTCGGGTTAGCAAACCGAGTTGACTCGGGTTAGGAAACCGAGTTGACTCGGGTTAGGAAACCGAGTTGACTCGGGTTAGGAAACCGAGTTGACTCGGTTAGGAAACCGAATTGACTCGGTTAGGAAACCGAGTTGACTCGGTTAGGAAACCGAGTTGACTCGGGTTAGGAAACCGAGTTGACTCGGGTTAGGAAACCGAGTTGACTCGGGTTAGGAAACCGAGTTGACTCGGGTTAGGAAACCGAGTTGACTCGGGTTAGGAAACCGAGTTGACTCGGGTTAGGAAACCGAGTTGACTCGGGTTAGGAAACCGAGTTGACTCGGGTTAGGAAACCGAGTTGACTCGGGTTAGGAAACCGAGTTGACTCGGGTTAGGAAACCGAGTTGACTCGGGTTAGGAAACCGAGTTGACTCGGGTTAGGAAACCGAGTTGACTCGGGTTAGGAAACCGAGTTGACTCTTGTTAGGAAACCGAGTTGACTCGGTTAGGAAACCGAGTTGACTCGGGTTAGGAAACCAAGTTGACTCGGGTTAGGAAACCGAGTTGACTCGGGTTAGGAAACCGAGTTGACTCGGGTTAGGAAACCGAGTTGACTCGGGTTAGGAAACCGAGTTAACTCGGGTTAGGAAACCGAGTTGACTCGGGCTAGGAAACCGAGTTAACTCGGGTTAGCAAACCGAGTTAACTCGGGTTAGGAAACCGAGTTGACTCGGGTTAGGAAACCGAGTTGACTCGGGTTAGGAAACCGAGTTGACTCGGGTTAGGAAACCGAGTTGACTCGGGTTAGGAAACCGAGTTGACTCGGGTTAGGAAACCGAGTTGACTCGGGTTAGGAAACCGAGTTGACTCGGGTTAGGAAACCGAGTTGACTCGGGTTAGGAAACCGAGTTGACTCGGGTTAGGAAACCGAGTTGACTCGGGTTAGGAAACCGAGTTGACTCTTGTTAGGAAACCGAGTTGACTCGGTTAGGAAACCGAGTTGACTCGGGTTAGGAAACCAAGTTGACTCGGGTTAGGAAACCGAGTTGACTCGGGTTAGGAAACCGAGATGACTCGGGTTAGCAAACCGAGTTGACTCGTTTTAGGAAACCGAGTTGACTCGGGTTAGCAAACCGAGTTGACTCGGGTTAGGAAACCGAGTTGACTCGGGTTAGGAAACCGAGTTGACTCGGGTTAGGAAACCGAGTTGACTCGGGTTAGGAAACCGAGTTGACTCGGGTTAGGAAACCGAGTTAACTCGGGTTAGCAAACCGAGTTGACTCGGGTTAGGAAACCGAGTTGACTCGGGTTAGGAAACCGAGTTGACTCGGGTTAGGAAACCGAGTTGACTCGGGTTAGGAAACCGAGTTGACTCGGTTAGGAAACCGAGTTGACTCGGTTAGGAAACCGAGTTGACTCGGTTAGGAGACCGAGTTGACTCGGGTTAGGAAACCGAGTTGACTCGGGTTAGGAAACCGAGTTGACTCGGGTTAGGAAACCGAGTTGACTCGGGTTAGGAAACCGAGTTGACTCGGTTAGGAAACCGAGTTGACTCGGTTAGGAAACCGAGTTGACTCGGTTAGGAGACCGAGTTGACTCGGGTTAGGAAACCGAGTTGACTCGGGTTAGGAAACCGAGTTGACTCGGGTTAGGAAACCGAGTTGACTCGGGTTAGGAAACCGAGTTGACTCGGGTTAGGAAACCGAGTTAACTCGGGTTAGGAAACCGAGTTGACTCGGGTTAGGAGACCGAGTTGACTCGGGTTAGAAAACCGAGTTAACTCGGGCTAGGAAACCGAGTTATCTCGGGTTAGGAAACCGAGTTGACTCGGGTTAGGAAACCGAGTTGACTCGGGTTAGGAAACCGAGTTAACTCGGGTTAGGAAACCGAGTTGACTCGGGTTAGGAAACCGAGTTGACTCGGGTTAGGAAACCGAGTTAACTCGGGTTAGGAAACCGAGTTAACTCGGGTTAGGAAACCGAGTTGACTCGGGTTAGGAAACCGAGTTGACTCGGGTTAGCAAACCGAGTTGACTCGGGTTAGGAAACCGAGTTGACTCGGGTTAGGAAACCGAGTTGACTCGGGTTAGGAAACCGAGTTGACTCGGGTTAGGAAACCGAGTTGACTCGGTTAGGTAACCGAGTTGACTCGGTTAGGAAACCGAGTTGACTTGGGTTAGGAAACCGAGTTGACTCGGTTAGGTAACCGAGTTGACTCGGTTAGGAAACCGAGTTGACTTGGGTTAGGAAACCGAGTTGACTCGGGAGTTGACTCGGGTTAGGAAACCGAGTTGACTCGGGTTAGGAAACCGAGTTGACTCGGGTTAGGAAACCGAGTTGACTCGGGTTAGCAAACCGAGTTCTTTTCGGGTTAGGAAACCGAGTTGACTCGGGTTAGGAAACCGAGTTGACTTGGGTTAGGAAACCGAGTTGACTCGGGTTAGGAAACCGAGTTGACTCTTGTTAGGAAACCGAGTTGACTCGGGTTAGGAAACCGAGTTAACTCGGGTTAGGAAACCGAGTTGACTCGGGTTAGGAAACCGAGTTGACTCGGGTTAGGAAACCGAGTAGACTTATGTTAGCAAACCGAGTTGACTCGGGTTAGGAAACCGAGTTGACTCGGGTTAGCAAACCGAGTTGACTCGGGTTAGGAAACCGAGTTGACTCGGGTTAGCAAACCGAGTTGACTCGGGTTAGGAAACCGAGTTGACTCGGGTTAGGAAACCGAGTTGACTCGGGTTAGCAAACCGAGTTGACTGGGGTTAGCAAACCGAGTTGACTCGGGTTAGGAAACCGAGTTGACTCGGGTTAGGAAACCGAGTTGACTCGGGTTAGGAAACCGAGTTGACTCGGGTTAGGAAACCGAGCTGACTCGGGTTAGGAAACCGAGTTGACTCGGGTTAGGAAACCGAGTTGACTCGGGTTAGCAAACCGAGTTGACTCGGGTTAGGAAACCGAGTTGACTCGGGTTAGGAAACCGAGTTAACTCGGGTTAGGAAACCGAGTTGGCTCGGGTTAGGAAACCGAGTTAACTCGGGTTAGGAAACCGAGTTGACTCGGGTTAGGAAACCGAGTTGACTCGAGTTAGGAAACCGCGTTGACTCGGGTTAGGAAACCGAGTTTACTCGGGTTAGGAAACCGAGTTGACTCGGGTTAGGAAACCGAGTTGACTCGGGTTAGGAAACCGAGTTGACTCGGGTTAGCAAACCGAGTTGACTCGGGTTAGGAAACCGAGTTGACTCGGGTTAAGAAACCGAGTTGACTCGGGTTAGCAAACCGAGTTGACTCGGGTTAGCAAACCGAGTTGACTCGGGTTAGGAAACCGAGTTGACTCGGGTTAGGAAACCGAGTTGACTCGGGTTAGGAAACCGAGTTGACTCGGGTTAGCAAACCGAGTTGACACGGGTTAGGAAACCGAGTTGACTCGGGTTAGGAAACCGAGTTGACTCGGGTTAGGAAACCGAGTTGACTCGGGTTAGGAAACCGAGTTGACTCGGGTTAGGAAACCGAGTTGACTCGGGTTAGGAAACCGAGTTGACTCGGGTTAGGAAACCGAGTTGACTCGGGTTAGGAAACCGAGTTAACTCGGGTTAGGAAACCGAGTTGACTCGGGTTAGGAAACCGAGTTAACTCGGGTTAGCAAACCGAGTTGACTCGGGTTAGGAAACCGAGTTGACTCGGGTTAGGAAACCGAGTTGACTCGGGTTAGGAAACCGAGTTGACTCGGTTAGGAAACCGAATTGACTCGGTTAGGAAACCGAGTTGACTCGGTTAGGAAACCGAGTTGACTCGGGTTAGGAAACCGAGTTGACTCGGGTTAGCAAACCGAGTTGACTCGGGTTAGGAAACCGAGTTGACTCGGGTTAGGAAACCGAGTTGACTCGGGTTAGGAAACCGAGTTGACTCGGGTTAGGAAACCGAGTTAACTCGGGTTAGGAAACCGAGTTGACTCGGGTTAGGAAACCGAGTTGACTCGGGTTAGGAAACCGAGTTGACTCGGGTTAGGAAACCGAGTTGACTCGGGTTAGGAAACCGAGTTGACTCGGGTTAGGAAACCGAGTTGACTCGGGTTAGGAAACCGAGTTGACTCGGGTTAGGAAACCGAGTTGACTCGGGTTAGGAAACCGAGTTGACTCTTGTTAGGAAACCGAGTTGACTCGGTTAGGAAACCGAGTTGACTCGGGTTAGGAAACCAAGTTGACTCGGGTTAGGAAACCGAGTTGACTTGGGTTAGGAAACCGAGTTGACTCGGGTTAGGAAACCGAGTTGACTCGGGTTAGGAAAACGAGTTGACTCGGGTTAGGAAACCGAGTTAACTCGGGTTAGGAAACCGAGTTGACTCGGGTTAGGAAACCGAGTTAACTCGGGTTAGGAAACCGAGTTGACTCGGGTTAGGAAACCGAGTTGACTCGGGTTAGGAAACCGAGTTGACTCGGGTTAGGAAACCGAGTTGACTCGGGTTAGGAAACCGAGTTAACTCGGGTTAGGAAACCGAGTTGACTCGGGTTAGCAAACCGAGTTGACTCGGGTTAGGAAACCGAGTTGACTCGGGTTAGAAAACCGAGTTGACTCGGGTTAGGAATCCGAGTTGACTCGGGTTAGGAAACCGAGTTGACTCGGGTTAGGAAACCGAGTTGACTCGGGTTAGGAAACCGAGTTGACTTGGGTTAGGAAACCGAGTTGACTCGGGTTAGGAAACCGAGTTGACTCGGGTTAGGAAACCGAATTGACTCGGGTTAGGAAACCGAGTTGACTCGGGTTAGAAAACCGAGTTGACTCGGGTTAGGAAACCGAGTTGACTCGGGTTAGGAAACCGAGTTGACTCGGGTTAGGAAACCGAGTTAACTCGGGTTAGGAAACCGAGTTAACTCGGGTTAGGAAACCGAGTTAACTCGGGCTAGGAAACCGAGTTAACTCGGGTTAGGAAACCGAGTTAACTCGGGTTAGGAAACCGAGTTGACTCGGGTTAGGAAACCGAGTTGACTCGGGTTAGGAAACCGAGTAGACTCGGGTTAGGAAACCAAGTTAACTCGGGAGTTGACTCGGGTAAGGAAACCGAGTTGAGTCGGGTTAGGAAACCGAGTTGACTCGGGTTAGGAAACCGAGTTGACTCGGGTTAGCAAACCGAGTTGACTCGGGTTAGGAAACCGAGTTGACTCGGGTTAGGAAACCGAGTTGACTCGGGAGTTGACTCGGGTTAGGAAACCGAGTTAACTCGGGTTAGGAAACCGAGTTAACTCGGGTTAGGAAACCGAGTTGACTCGGGTTAGGAAACCGAGTTGACTCGGGTTTGGAAACCGAGTTGACTCGGGTTAGGAAACCGAGTTGACTCGGGTTAGGAAACCGAGTTGACTCGGGTTAGGAAACCGAGTTGACTCGGGTTAGGAAACCGAGTTGACTCGGGTTAGGAAACCGAGTTGACTCGGGTTAGGAAACCGAGTTGACTCGGGTTAGGAAACCGAGTTGACTCGGGTTAGGAAACCAAGTTGACTCGGGTTAGGAAACCGAGTTGACTCGGGTTAGGAAACCGAGTTGACTCGGGTTAGGAAACCGAGTTGACTCGGGTTAGGAAACCGAGTTGACTCGGGTTAGGAAACCGAGTTGACTCGGGTTAGGAAACCGAGTTGACTCGGGTTAGGAAACCGAGTTGACTCGGGTTAGGAAACCGAGTTGACTCGGGTTAGGAAACGAGTTGACTCGGGCTAGGAAACCGAGTTGACTCGGGCTAGGAAACCGAGTTGACTCGGGTTAGGAAACCGAGTTGACTCGGGTTAGGAAACCGAGTTAACTCGGGTTAGGAAACCGAGTTGACTCGGGTTAGGAAACCGAGTTGACTCGGTTAGGAAACCGAGTTGACTCGGGTTAGGAAACCGAGTTGACTCGGGTTAGGAAACCGAGTTGACTCGGGTTAGCAAACCGAGTTGACTCGGGTTAGCAAACCGAGTAGACTCGGGTTAGGAAACCAAGTTAACTCGGGAGTTGACTCGGGTAAGGAAACCGAGTTGAGTCGGGTTAGGAAACCGAGTTGACTCGGGTTAGGAAACCGAGTTGACTCGGGTTAGCAAACCGAGTTGACTCGGGTTAGGAAACCGAGTTGACTCGGGTTAGGAAACCGAGTTGACTCGGGAGTTGACTCGGGTTAGGAAACCGAGTTGACTCGGGTTAGGAAACCGAGTTAACTCGGGTTAGGAAACCGAGTTGACTCGGGTTAGGAAACCGAGTTGACTCGGGTTAGGAAACCGAGTTGACTCGGGTTAGGAAACCGAGTTGACTCGGGTTAGGAAACCGAGTTGACTCGGGTTAGGAAACCGAGTTGACTCGGGTTAGGAAACCGAGTTGACTCGGGTTAGGAAACCGAGTTAACTCGGGTTAGGAAACCGAGTTGACTCGGGTTAGGAAACCGAGTTGACTCGGGTTAGGAAACCGAGTTGACTCGGTTAGGAAACCGAGTTGACTCGGGTTAGGAAACCGAGTTGACTCGGGTTAGGAAACCGAGTTGACTCGGGTTAGGAAACCGAGTTGACTCGGGTTAGCAAACCGAGTTGACTCGGGTTAGCAAACCGAGTTGACTCGGGTTAGGAAACCGAGTTGACTCGGGTTAGGAAACCGAGTTGACTCGGGTTAGCAAACCGAGTTCTTTTCGGGTTAGGAAACCGAGTTGACTCGGGTTAGGAAACCGAGTTGACTCGGGTTAAGAAACCGAGTTGACTCGGGTTAGGAAACCGAGTTAACTCGGGTTAGGAAACCGAGTTGACTCGGGTTAGGAAACCGAGTTGACTCGGGTTAGGAAACCGAGTTAGCTCGGGTTAGGAAACCGAGTTGACTTGGGTTAGGAAACCGAGTTAACTCGGGAGTTGACTCGGGTAAGGAAACCGAGTTGAGTCGGGTTAGGAAACCGAGTTGACTCGGGTTAGGAAACCGAGTTGACTCGGGTTAGCAAACCGAGTTGACTCGGGTTAGGAAACCGAGTTGACTCGGGTTAGGAAACCGAGTTGACTCGGGTTAGGAAACCGAGTTGACTCGGGTTAGGAAACCGAGTTGACTCGGGTTAGGAAACCGAGTTGACTCGGGTTAGCAAACCGAGTTGACACGGGTTAGCAAACCGAGTTGACTCGGGTTAGGAAACCGAGTTGACTCGGGTTAGGAAACCGAGTTGACTCGGGTTAGGAAACCGAGTTGACTCGGGTTAGGAAACCGAGTTGACTCGGGTTAAGAAACCGAGTTGACTCGGGCTAGCAAACCGAGTTGACTCGGGTTAGCAAACCGAGTTGACTCGGGTTAGGAAACCGAGTTGACTCGGGTTAGAAAACCGAGTTGACTCGGGTTAGGAAACCGAGTTGACTCGGGTTAGCAAACCGAGTTGACACGGGTTAGGAAACCGAGTTGACTCGGGTTAGGAAACCGAGTTGACTCGGGTTAGGAAACCGAGTTGACTCGGGTTAGGAAACCGAGTTGACTCGGGTTAGGAAACCGAGTTGACTCGGGTTAGGAAACCGAGTTAACTCGGGTTAGGAAACCGAGTTGACTCGGGTTAGGAAACCGAGTTAACTCGGGTTAGCAAACCGAGTTGACTCGGGTTAGGAAACCGAGTTGACTCGGGTTAGGAAACCGAGTTGACTCGGGTTAGGAAACCGAGTTGACTCGGGTTAGGAAACCGAGTTGACTCGGTTAGGAAACCGAGTTGACTCGGTTAGGAAACCGAGTTGACTCGGTTAGGAAACCGAGTTGACTCGGTTAGGAAACCGAGTTGACTCGGTTAGGAAACCGAGTTGACTCGGGTTAGGAAATCGAGTTGACTCGGGTTAGCAAACCGAGTTGACTCGGGTTAGGAAACCGAGTTGACTCGGGTTAGCAAACCGAGTTGACTCGGGTTAGGAAACCGAGTTAACTCGGGTTAGGAAACCGAGTTGACTCGGGTTAGGAAACCGAGTTGACTCGGGTTAGGAAACCGAGTTGACTCGGGTTAGGAAACCGAGTTGACTCGGGTTAGGAAACCGAGTTGACTCGGGTTAGGAAACCGAGTTGACTCGGGTTAGGAAACCGAGTTGACTCGGGTTAGGAAACCGAGTTGACTCGGGTTAGGAAACCGAGTTGACTCGGGTTAGGAAACCGAGTTGACTCGGGTTAGGAAACCGAGTTGACTCTTGTTAGGAAACCGAGTTGACTCGGTTAGGAAACCGAGTTGACTCGGGTTAGGAAACCGAGTTGACTCGGGTTAGGAAACCGAGTTGACTTGGGTTAGGAAACCGAGTTGACTCGGGTTAGGAAACCGAGTTGACTCGGGTTAGGAAACCGAGTTGACTCGGGTTAGGAAACCGAGTTGACTCGGGTTAGGAAACCGAGTTAACTCGGGTTAGGAAACCGAGTTGACTCGGGTTAGGAAACCGAGTTGACTCGGGTTAGGAAACCGAGTTAACTCGGGTTAGGAAACCGAGTTGACTCGGGTTAGCAAACCGAGTTGACACGGGTTAGGAAACCGAGTTGACTCGGGTTAGGAAACCGAGTTTACTCGTTTTAGCAAACCGAGTTGACTCGGGTTAGGAAACCGAGTTGACTCGGGTTAGAAAACCGAGTTGACTCGGGTTAGGAAACCGAGTTGACTCGGGTTAGGAAACCGAGTTGACTCGGGTTAGGAAACCGAGTTGACTCGGGTTAGGAAACCGAGTTGACTTGGGTTAGGAAACCGAGTTGACTCGGGTTAGGAAACCGAGTTGACTCGGGTTAGGAAACCGAGTTTACTCGGGTTAGGAAACCGAGTTAACTCGGGTTAGGAGACCGAGTTAACTCGGGTTAGGAAACCGAGTTGACTCGGGTTAGGAAACCGAGTTGACTCGGATTAGGAAACCGAGATAACTCGGGTTAGGAAACCGAGTTGACTCAGGTAAGGAAACCGAGTTAACTCTTGTTAGGAAACCGAGTTGACTCGGGTTAGGAAACCGAGTTGACTCGGGTTAGGAAACCGAGTTGACTCGGGTTAGGAAACCGAGTTGACTCGGTTAGGAAACCGAGTTGACTCGGTTAGGAAACCGAGTTGACTCGGGTTAGGAAACCGAGTTGACTCGGGTTAGGAAACCGAGTTGACTCGGGTTAGCAAACCGAGTTGACTCGGGTTAGGAAACCGAGTTGACTTGGGTTAGGAAACCGAGTTGACTCGGGTTAGGAAACCGAGTCAACTCGGGCTAGGAAACCGAGTTGACTCGGGTTAGGAAATCGAGTTGACTCGGGTTAGGAAACCGAGTTGACTCGGGTTAGGAAACCGAGTTGACTCGGGTTAGGAAACCGAGTTGACTCGGGTTAGGAAACCGAATTGACTCGGGTTAGGAAACCGAGTTGACTCGGGTTAGAAAACCGAGTTGACTCGGGTTAGGAAACCGAGTTGACTCGGGTTAGGAAACCGAGTTAACTCGGGTTAGGAAACCGAGTTAACTCGGGTTAGGAAACCGAGCTAACTCGGGTTAGGAAACCGAGTTAACTCGGGTTAGGAAACCGAGTTAACTCGGGTTAGGAAACCGAGTTGACTCGGGTTAGGAAACCGAGTTGACTCGGGTTAGGAAACCGAGTTGACTCGGGTTAGGAAACCAAGTTAACTCGGGAGTTGACTCGGGTAAGGAAACCGAGTTGAGTCGGGTTAGGAAACCGAGTTGACTCGGGTTAGGAAACCGAGTTGACTCGGGAGTTGACTTGGGTTAGGAAACCGAGTTGACTCGGGTTAGGAAACCGAGTTAACTCGGGTTAGGAAACCGAGTTGACTCGGGTTAGGAAACCGAGTTGACTCGGGTTAGGAAACCGAGTTGACTCGGGTTAGGAAACCGAGTTGACTCGGGTTAGGAAACCGAGTTGACTCGGGTTAGGAAACCGAGTTGACTCGGGTTAGGAAACCGAGTTGACTCGGGTTAGGAAACCGAGTTGACTCGGGTTAGGAAACCGAGTTGACTCGGGTTAGGAAACCGAGTTGACTCGGGTTAGGAAACCGAGTTGACTCGGGTTAGGAAACCGAGTTGACTCGGGTTAGGAAACCGAGTTGACTCGGGTTAGGAAACCGAGTTGACTCGGGATAGGAAACCGAGTTGACTCGGGTTAGGAAACCGAGTTGACTCGGGTTAGGAAACCGAGTTGACTCGGGTTAGGAAACCGAGTTGACTCGGGTTAGGAAACCGAGTTGACTCGGGTTAGGAAACCGAGTTGACTCGGGTTAGGAAACCGAGTTGACTCGGGCTAGGAAACCGAGTTGACTCGGGTTAGGAAACCGAGTTGACTCGGGTTAGGAAACCGAGTTAACTCGGGTTAGGAAACCGAGTTGACTCGGGTTAGGAAACCGAGTTGACTCGGGTTAGGAAACCGAGTTGACTCGGTTAGGAAACCGAGTTGACTCGGGTTAGGAAACCGAGTTGACTCGGGTTAGGAAACCGAGTTGACTCGGGTTAGGAAACCGAGTTGACTCGGGTTAGGAAACCGAGTTGATTCGGGTTAGGAAACCGAGTTGATTCGGGTTAGCAAACCGAGTTGACTCGGGTTAGCAAACCGAGTTGACTCGGGTTAGGAAACCGAGTTGACTCGGGTTAGGAAACCGAGTTGACTCGGGTTAGGAAACCGAGTTGACTCGGGTTAGCAAACCGAGTTCTTTTCGGGTTAGGAAACCGAGTTGACTCGGGTTAGGAAACCGAGTTGACTCGGGTTAAGAAACCGAGTTGACTCGGGTTAGGAAACCGAGTTAACTCGGGTTAGGAAACCGAGTTGACTCGGGTTAGGAAACCGAGTTGACTCGGGTTAGGAAACCGAGTTAACTCGGGTTAGGAAACCGAGTTGACTTGGGTTAGGAAACCGAGTTAACTCGGGAGTTGACTCGGGTAAGGCAACCGAGTTGAGTCGGGTTAGGAAACCGAGTTGACTCGGGTTAGCAAACCGAGTTGACTCGGGTTAGGAAACTGAGTTGACTCGGGTTAGGAAACCGAGTTGACTCGGGTTAGGAAACCGAGTTGACTTGGGTTAGGAAACCGAGTAAACTCGGGTTAGGAAACCGAGTTGACTCTGGTTAGGAAACCGAGTTGACTCGGGTTAGGAAACCGAGTTGACTCGGGTTAGGAAACCGAGTTGACTCGGTTAGGAAACCGAGTTGACTCGGGTTAGGAAACCGAGTTGACTCGGGTTAGGAAACCGAGTTGACTCGGGTTAGGAAACCGAGTTGACTCGGGTTAGGAAACCGAGTTGACTCGGGTTAGGAAACCGAGTTGACTCGGGTTAGGAAACCGAGTTGACTCGGGTTAGGAAACCGAGTTGACTCGGGTTAGAGAACCGAGTTGACTCGGGTTAGGAAACCGAGTTGACTCGGGTTAGGAAACCGAGTTGACTCGGGTTAGGAAACCGAGTTGACTCGGGTTAGGAAACCGAGTTGACTCGGGTTAGGAAACCGAGTTAACTCGGGTTAGGAAACCGAGTTGACTCGGGTTAGGAAACCGAGTTGACTCGGGTTAGGAAACCGAGTTGACTCGGGTAAGGAAACCGAGTTAACTCGGGTTAGGAAACCGAGTTAACTCGGGTTAGGAAACCGAGTTGACTCGGGTTAGGAAACCGAGTTGACTTGGGTTAGGAAACCGAGTTGACTCGGGTTAGGAAACCGAGTTGACTCGGTTAGGAAACCGAGTTGACTCGGTTAGGAAACCGAGTTGACTCGGGTTAGGAAACCGAGTTGACTCGGGTTAGGAAACCAAGTTGACTCGGGTTAGGAAACCGAGTTGACTCGGGTTAGGAAACCGAGTTGACTCGGGTTAGGAAACCGAGTTGACTCGGGTTAGGAAACCGAGTTGACTCGGGTTAGCAAACCGAGTTCTTTTCGGGTTAGGAAACCGAGTTGACTCGGGTTAGGAAACCGAGTTGACTCGGGTTAAGAAACCGAGTTGACTCGGGTTAGGAAACCGAGTTAACTCGGGGTAGGAAACCGAGTTGACTCGGGTTAGGAAACCGAGTTGACTCGGGTTAGGAAACCGAGTTAACTCGGGTTAGGAAACCGAGTTGACTCGGGTTAGGAAACCGAGTTGACTCGGGTTAGGAAACCGAGTTGACTCGGGTTAAGAAACCGAGTTGACTCGGGTTAGGAAACCGAGTTGACTCGGGTTAGCAAACCGAGTTGACTCGGGTTAGGAAACCGAGTTTACTCGGGTTAGGAAACCGAGTTTACTCGGGTTAGGAAACCGAGTTGACTCGGGTTAGGAAACCGAGTTGACTCGGGTTAGGAAACCGAGTTGACTCGGGTTAGGAAACCGAGTTGACTCGGTTAGGAAACCGAGTTGACTCGGTAAGGACACCGAGTTGACTCGGGTAAGGAAACCGAGTTGACTCGGGTTAGGAAACCGAGTTGACTCGGGTTAGGAAACCGAGTTGACTCGGGTTAGGAAACCGAGTTGACTCGGGTTAGGAAACCGAGTTGACTCGGGTTAGGAAACCGAGTTGACTCGGGTTAGGAAACCGAGTTAACTCGGGTTAGGAAACCGAGTTAACTCGGGTTAGGAAACCGAGTTGACTCGGGTTAGGAAACCGAGTTAACTCGGGTTAGGAAACCGAGTTGACTCGGGTTAGGAAACCGAGTTGACTCGGGTTAGCAAACCGAGTTCTTTTCGGGTTAGGAAACCGAGTTGACTCGGGTTAGGAAACCGAGTTGACTCGGGTTAGGAAACCGAGTTGACTCGGGTTAGGAAACCGAGTTGACTCGGGTTAGGAAACCGAGTTGACTAGGGTTAGCAAACCGAGTTGACTCGGGTTAGGAAACCGAGTTGACTCGGGTTAGGAAACCGAGTTGACTCGGGTTAGGAAACCGAGTTGACTCGGGTTAGGAAACCGAGTTGACTCGGGTTAGGAAACCGAGTTGACTTGGGTTAGGAAACCGAGTTGACTCGGGTTAGGAAACCGAGTTGACTCGGGTTAGGAAACCGAGTTGACTCGGGTTAGGAAACCGAGTTTACTCGGGTTAGGAAACCGAGTTAACTCGGGTTAAGAGACCGAGTTAACTCGGGTTAGGAAACCGAGTTGACTCGGGTTAGGAAACCGAGTTGACTCGGATTAGGAAACCGAGTTAACTCGGGTTAGGAAACCGAGTTGACTCAGGTAAGGAAACCGAGTTAACTCGGGTTAGGAAACCGAGTTGACTCGGGTTAGGAAACCGAGTTGACTCGGGTTAGGAAACCGAGTTGACTCGGGTTAGGAAACCGAGTTGACTCGGTTAGGAAACCGAGTTGACTCGGGTTAGGAAACCGAGTTGACTCGGGTTAGGAAACCGAGTTGACTCGGGTTAGGAAACCGAGTTAACTCGGGCTAGGAAACCGAGTTGACTCGGGTTAGGAAACCGAGTTGACTCGGGTTAGGAAACCGAGTTGACTCGGGTTAGGAAACCGAGTTGACTCGGGTTAGGAAACCGAATTGACTCGGGTTAGGAAACCGAGTTGACTCGGGTTAGAAAACCGAGTTGACTCGGGTTAGGAAACCGAGTTGACTCGGGTTAGGAAACCGATTTGACTCGGGTTAGGAAACCGAGTTAACTCGGGTTAGGAGACCGAGTTAACTCGGGTTAGGAAACCGAGTAAACTCGGGTTAGGAAACCGAGTTGACTCGGGTTAGGAAACCGAGTTAACTCGGGTTAGGAAACCGAGTTGACTCGGGTTAGGAAACCGAGTTGACTCGGGTTAGGAAACCAAGTTAACTCGGGAGTTGACTCGGGTAAGGAAACCGAGTTGAGTCGGGTTAGGAAACCGAGTTGACTCGGGTTAGGAAACCGAGTTGACTCGGGTTAGCAAACCGAGTTGACTCGGGTTAGGAAACCGAGTTGACTCGGGTTAGGAAACCGAGTTGACTCGGGAGTTGACTCGGGTTAGGAAACCGAGTTGACTCGGGTTAGGAAACCGAGTTAACTCGGGTTAGGAAACCGAGTTGACTCGGGTTAGGAAACCGAGTTGACTCGGGTTAGGAAACCGAGTTGACTCGGGTTAGGAAACCGAGTTGAATCGGGTTAGGAAACCGAGTTGACTCGGGTTAGGAAACCGAGTTGACTCGGGTTAGGAAACCGAGTTGACTCGGGTTAGGAAACCGAGTTGACTCGGGTTAGGAAACCGAGTTGACTCGGGTTAGGAAACCGAGTTGACTCGGGTTAGGAAACCGAGTTGACTCGGGTTAGGAAACCGAGTTGACTCGGGTTAGGAAACCGAGTTGACTCGGGTTAGGAAACCGAGTTGACTCGGGTTAGGAAACCGAGTTGACTCGGGTTAGGAAACCGAGTTTACTCGGGTTAGGAGACCGAGTTGACTCGGGTTAGGAAACCGAGTTAACTCGGGTTAGGAAACCGAGTTGACTCGGGTTAGGAAACCGAGTTGACTCGGGTTAGGAAACCGAGTTGACTCGGTTAGGAAACCGAGTTGACTCGGGTTAGGAAACCGAGCTGACTCGGGTTAGGAAACCGAGTTGACTCGGGTTAGGAAACCGAGTTGACTCGGGTTAGCAAACCGAGTTGACTCGGGTTAGGAAACCGAGTTGACTCGGGTTAGGAAACCGAGTTGACTCGGGTTAGCAAACCGAGTTCTTTTCGGGTTAGGAAACCGAGTTGACTCGGGTTAGGAAACCGAGTTGACTCGGGTTAAGAAACCGAGTTGACTCGGGTTAGGAAACCGAGTTGACTCGGGTTAGGAAACCGAGTTGACTCGGGTTAGGAAACCGAGTTGACTCGGGTTAGGAAACCGAGTTGACTCGGGTTAGGAAACCGAGTTAACTCGGGTTAGAAAACCGAGTTGACTTGGGTTAGGAAACCGAGTTAACTCGGGAGTTGACTCGGGTAAGGAAACCGAGTTGACTCGGGTTAGGAAACCGAGTTGACTCGGGTTAGCAAACCGAGTTGACTCGGGTTAGGAAACCGAGTTGACTCGGGTTAGGAAACCGAGTTGACTTGGGTTAGGAAACCGAGTTAACTCGGGTTAGGAAACCGAGTTGACTCTGGTTAGGAAACCGAGTTGACTCGGGTTAGGAAACCGAGTTGACTCGGGTTAGGAAACCGAGTTGACTCGGGTTAGGAAACCGAGTTGACTCGGTTAGGAAACCGAGTTGACTCGGGTTAGGAAACCGAGTTGACTCGGGTTAGGAAACCGAGTTGACTCGGGTTAGGAAACCGAGTTGACTCGGGTTAGGAAACCGAGTTGACTCGGGTTAGGAAACCGAGTTGACTCGGGTTAGGAAACCGAGTTGACTCGGGTTAGGAAACCGAGTTGACTCGGGTTAGGAAACCGAGTTGACTCGGGTTAGGAAACCGAGTTGACTCGGGTTAGGAAACCGAGTTGACTCGGGTTAGGAAACCGAGTTGACTCGGGTTAGGAAACCGAGTTGACTCGGGTTAGGAAACCGAGTTAACTCGGGTTAGGAAACCGAGTTGACTCGGGTTAGGAAACCGAGTTGACTCGGGTTAGGAAACCGAGTTGACTCGGGTAAGGAAACCGAGTTAACTCGGGTTGGGAAACCGAGTTAACTCGGGTTAGGAAACCGAGTTGACTCGGGTTAGGAAACCGAGTTGACTCGGGTTAGGAAACCGAGTTGACTCGGGTTAGGAAACCGAGTTGACTCGGGTTAGGAAACCGAGTTGACTCGGTTAGGAAACCGAGTTGACTCGGTTAGGAAACCGAGTTGACTCGGTTAGGAAACCGAGTTGACTCGGGTTAGGAAACCGAGTTGACTCGGGTTAGGAAACCGAGTTGACTCGGGTTAGGAAACCGAGTTGACTCGGGTTAGGAAACCGAGTTGACTCGGGTTAGCAAACCGAGTTCTTTTCGGGTTAGGAAACCGAGTTGACTCGGGTTAGGAAACCGAGTTGACTCGGGTTAAGAAACCGAGTTGACTCGGGTTAGGAAACCGAGTTAACTCGGGGTAGGAAACCGAGTTGACTCGGGTTAGGAAGCCGAGTTGACTCGGGTTAGGAAACCGAGTTAACTCGGGTTAGGAAACCGAGTTGACTCGGGTTAGGAAACCGAGTTGACTCGGGTTAAGAAACCGAGTTGACTCGGGTTAGGAAACCGAGTTGACTCGGGTTAGCAAACCGAGTTGACTCGGGTTAGGAAACCGAGTTTACTCGGGTTAGGAAACCGAGTTTACTCGAGTTAGGAAACCGAGTTGACTCGGGTTAGGAAACCGAGTTGACTCGGGTTAGGAAACCGAGTTGACTCGGGTTAGGAAACCGAGTTGACTCGGTTAGGAAACCGAGTTGACTCGGTTAGGAAACCGAGTTGACTCGGTTAGGAAACCGAGTTGACTCGGGTTAGCAAACCGTGTTGACTCGGGTTAGGAAACCGAGTTGACTCGGGTTAGGAAACCGAGTTGACTCGGGTTAGGAAACCGAGTTGACTCGGGTTAGGAAACCGAGTTGACTCGGGTTAGGAAACCGAGTTGACTCGGGTTAGGAAACCGAGTTGACTCGGGATAGGAAACCGAGTTGACTCGGGTTAGGAAACCGAGTTAACTCGGGTTAGGAAACCGAGTTGACTCGGGTTAGGAAACCGAGTTGACTCGGGTTAGCAAACCGAGTTCTTTTCGGGTTAGGAAACCGAGTTGACTCGGGTTAGGAAACCGAGTTGACTCGGGTTAGGAAACCGAGTTGACTCGGGTTAGGAAACCGAGTTGACTCGGGTTAGGAAACCGAGTTGACTCAGGTTAGGAAACCGAGTTGACTCGGGTTAGGAAACCGAGTTGACTCGGGTTAGCAAACCGAGTTCTTTTCGGGTTAGGAAACCGAGTTGACTCGGGTTAGGAAACCGAGTTGACTCGGGTTAGGAAACCGAGTTGACTCGGGTTAGGAAACCGAGTTGACTCGGGTTAGGAAACCGAGTTAACTCGGGTTAGGAAACCGAGTTGACTCGGGTTAGGAAACCGAGTTGACTCGGGTTAGGAAACCGAGTTGACTCAGGTTAGGAAACCAAGTTGACTCGGTTTGGAAACCGAGTTGACTCGGTTAGGAAACCGAGTTGACTCGGGATAGGAAACCGAGTTGACTCGGTTAGGAAACCGAGTTGACTCGGTTTGGAAACCGAGTTGACTCGGTTAGGAAACCGAGTTGACTCGGGTTAGGAAACCGAGTTGACTTGGGTTAGGAAACCGAGTTGACTCGGGTTAGGAAACCGAGTTGACTCGGTTAGGAAACCGAGTTGACTCGGGTTAGGAAACCGAGCTGACTCGGGTTAGGAAACCGAGTTGACTCGGGTTAGGAAATCGAGTTGACTCGGGTTAGCAAACCGAGTTGACTCGGGTTAGGAAACCGAGTTGACTCGGGTTAGGAAACCGAGTTGACTCGGGTTAGGAAACCGAGTTGACTCGGGTTAGGAAACCGAGTTGACTCGGGTTAGCAAACCGAGTTCTTTTCGGGTTAGGAAACCGAGTTGACTCGGGTTAAGAAACCGAGTTGACTCGGGTTAGGAAACCGAGTTGACTCGGGTTAGGAAACCGAGTTGACTCGGGTTAGGAAACCGAGTTGACTCGGGTTAGGAAACCGAGTTGACTCGGGTTAGGAAACCGAGTTAACTCGGGTTAGGAAACCGAGTTAACTCGGGTTAGAAAACCGAGTTGACTTGGGTTAGGAAACCGAGTTAACTCGGGAGTTGACTCGGGTAAGGAAACCGAGTTGACTCGGGTTAGGAAACCGAGTTGACTCGGGTTAGCAAACCGAGTTGACTCGGGTTAGGAAACCGAGTTGACTCGGGTTAGGAAACCGAGTTGACTTGGGTTAGGAAACCGAGTTAACTCGGGTTAGGAAACCGAGTTGACTCTGGTTAGGAAACCGAGTTGACTCGGGTTAGGAAACCGAGTTGACTCGGGTTAGGAAACCGAGTTGACTCGGTTAGGAAACCGAGTTGACTCGGGTTAGGAAACCGAGTTGACTCGGGTTAGGAAACCGAGTTGACTCGGGTTAGGAAACCGAGTTGACTCGGGTTAGGAAACCGAGTTGACTCGGGTTAGGAAACCGAGTTGACTCGGGTTAGAGAACCGAGTTGACTCGGGTTAGGAAACCGAGTTGACTCGGGTTAGGAAACCGAGTTGACTCGGGTTAGGAAACCGAGTTGACTCGGGTTAGGAAACCGAGTTGACTCGGGTTAGGAAACCGAGTTAACTCGGGTTAGGAAACCGAGTTGACTCGGGTTAGGAAACCGAGTTGACTCGGGTTAGGAAACCGAGTTGACTCGGGTAAGGAAACCGAGTTAACTCGGGTTAGGAAACCGAGTTAACTCGGGTTAGGAAACCGAGTTGACTCGGGTTAGGAAACCGAGTTGACTCGGGTTAGGAAACCGAGTTGACTCGGGTTAGGAAACCGAGTTGACTCGGGTTAGGAAACCGAGTTGACTCGGGTTAGGAAACCGAGTTGACTCGGGTTAGGAAACCGAGTTGACTCGGGTTAGGAAACCGAGTTGACTCGGGTTAGGAAACCGAGTTGACTCGGGTTAGGAAACCGAGTTGACTCGGGTTAGGAAACCGAGTTGACTCGGGTTAGGAAACCGAGTTGACTCGGGTTAGCAAACCGAGTTCTTTTCGGGTTAGGAAACCGAGTTGACTCGGGTTAGGAAACCGAGTTGACTCGGTTTAGGAAACCGAGTTGACTCGGGCTAGAAAACCGAGTTGACTCGGGTTAGGAAACCGAGTTGACTCGGGTTAGGAAACCGAGTTGACTCGGGTTAGGAAACCGAGTTAACTCGGGTTAGGAAACCGAGTTAACTCGGGTTAGGAAACCGAGTAAACTCGGGTTAGGAAACCGAGTTGACTCGGGTTAGGAAACCGAGTTAACTCGGGTTAGGAAACCGAGTTGACTCGGGTTAGGAAACCGAGTTGACTCGGGTTAGGAAACCGAGTTAACTCGGGAGTTGACTCGGGTAAGGAAACCGAGTTGAGTCGGGTTAGGAAACCGAGTTGACTCGGGTTAGGAAACCGAGTTGACTCGGGTTAGCAAACCGAGTTGACTCGGGTTAGGAAACCGAGTTGACTCGGGTTAGGAAACCGAGTTGACTCGGGAGTTGACTCGGGTTAGGAAACCGAGTTGACTCGGGTTAGGAAACCGAGTTAACTCGGGTTAGGAAACCGAGTTGACTCGGGTTAGGAAACCGAGTTGACTCGGGTTAGGAAACCGAGTTGACTCGGGTTAGGAAACCGAGTTGACTCGGGTTAGGAAACCGAGTTGACTCGGGTTAGGAAACCGAGTTGACTCGGGTTAGGAAACCGAGTTGACTCGGGTTAGGAAACCGAGTTGACTCGGGTTAGGAAACCGAGTTGACTCGGGTTAGGAAACCGAGTTGACTCGGGTTAGGAAACCGAGTTGACTCGGGTTAGGAAACCGAGTTGACTCGGGTTAGGAAACCGAGTTGACTCGGGTTAGGAAACCGAGTTGACTCGGGTTAGGAAACCGAGTTGACTTGGGCTAGGAAACCGAGTTGACTCGGGCTAGGAAACCGAGTTGACTCGGGTTAGGAAACCGAGTTGACTCGGGTTAGGAAACCGAGTTGACTCGGGTTAGGAAACCGAGTTGACTCGGGTTAGGAAACCGAGTTGACTCGGTTAGGAAACCGAGTTGACTCGGGTTAGGAAACCGAGCTGACTCGGGTTAGGAAACCGAGTTGACTCGGGTTAGGAAACCGAGTTGACTCGGGTTAGGAAACCGAGTTGACTCGGGTTAGGAAACCGAGTTGACTCGGGTTAGGAAACCGAGTTGACTCGGGTTAGCAATCCGAGTTCTTTTCGGGTTAGGAAACCGAGTTGACTCGGGTTAGGAAACCGAGTTGACTCGGGTTAAGAAACCGAGTTGACTCGGGTTAGGAAACCGAGTTGACTCGGGTTAGGAAACCGAGTTGACTCGGGTTAGGAAACCGAGTTGACTCGGGTTAGGAAACCGAGTTGACTCGGGTTAGGAAACCGAGTTAACTCGGGTTAGAAAACCGAGTTGACTTGGGTTAGGAAACCGAGTTAACTCGGGAGTTGACTCGGGTTAGGAAACCGAGTTGACTCGGGTTAGGAAACCGAGTTGACTCGGGTTAGCAAACCGAGTTGACTCGGGTTAGGAAACCGAGTTGACTCGGGTTAGGAAACCGAGTTGACTTGGGTTAGGAAACCGAGTTAACTCGGGTTAGGAAACCGAGTTGACTCTGGTTAGGAAACCGAGTTGACTCGGGTTAGGAAACCGAGTTGACTCGGGTTAGGAAACCGAGTTGACTCGGTTAGGAAACCGAGTTGACTCGGGTTAGGAAACCGAGTTGACTCGGGTTAGGAAACCGAGTTGACTCGGGTTAGGAAACCGAGTTGACTCGGGTTAGGAAACCGAGTTGACTCGGGTTAGGAAACCGAGTTGACTCGGGTTAGGAAACCGAGTTGACTCGGGTTAGGAAACCGAGTTGACTCGGGTTAGGAAACCGAGTTGACTCGGGTTAGGAAACCGAGTTGACTCGGGTTAGGAAACCGAGTTGACTCGGGTTAGGAAACCGAGTTAACTCGGGTTAGGAAACCGAGTTGACTCGGGTTAGGAAACCGAGTTGACTCGGGTTAGGAAACCGAGTTGACTCGGGTAAGGGAACCGAGTTAACTCGGGTTGGGAAACCGAGTTAACTCGGGTTAGGAAACCGAGTTGACTCGGGTTAGGAAACCGAGTTGACTCGGGTTAGGAAACCGAGTTGACTCGGGTTAGGAAACCGAGTTGACTCGGGTTAGGAAACCGAGTTGACTCGGTTAGGAAACCGAGTTGACTCGGTTAGGAAACCGAGTTGACTCGGTTAGGAAACCGAGTTGACTCGGGTTAGGAAACCGAGTTGACTCGGGTTAGGAAACCGAGTTGACTCGGGTTAGGAAACCGAGTTGACTCGGGTTAGGAAACCGAGTTGACTCGGGTTAGGAAACCTAGTTGACTCGGGTTAGGAAACCGAGTTCTTTTCGGGTTAGGAAACCGAGTTGACTCGGGTTAGGAAACCGAGTTGACTCGGGTTAAGAAACCGAGTTGACTCGGGTTAGGAAACCGAGTTAACTCGGGGTAGGAAACCGAGTTGACTCGGGTTAGGAAACCGAGTTGACTCGGGTTAGGAAACCGAGTTAACTCGGGTTAGGAAACCGAGTTGACTCGGGTTAGGAAACCGAGTTGACTCGGGTTAAGAAACCGAGTTGACTCGGGTTAGGAAACCGAGTTGACTCGGGTTAGCAAACCGAGTTGACTCGGGTTAGGAAACCGAGTTTACTCGGGTTAGGAAACCGAGTTTACTCGAGTTAGGAAACCGAGTTGACTCGGGTTAGGAAACCGAGTTGACTCGGGTTAGGAAACCGAGTTGACTCGGGTTAGGAAACCGAGTTGACTCGGTTAGGAAACCGAGTTGACTCGGTTAGGAAACCGAGTGGACTCGGTTAGGAAACCGAGTTGACTCGGTTAGGAAACCGAGTTGACTCGGGTTAGCAAACCGTGTTGACTCGGGTTAGGAAACCGAGTTGACTCGGGTTAGGAAACCGAGTTGACTCGGGTTAGGAAACCGAGTTGACTCGGGTTAGGAAACCGAGTTGACTCGGGTTAGGAAACCGAGTTGACTCGGGTTAGGAAACCGAGTTGACTCGGGATAGGAAACCGAGTTGACTCGGGTTAGGAAACCGAGTTAACTCGGGTTAGGAAACCGAGTTGACTCGGGTTAGGAAACCGAGTTGACTCGGGTTAGCAAACCGAGTTCTTTTCGGGTTAGGAAACCGAGTTGACTCGGGTTAGGAAACCGAGTTGACTCGGGTTAGGAAACCGAGTTGACTCGGGTTAGGAAACCGAGTTGACTCGGGTTAGGAAACCGAGTTGACTCAGGTTAGGAAACCGAGTTGACTCGGGTTAGGAAACCGAGTTGACTCGGGTTAGCAAACCGAGTTCTTTTCGGGTTAGGAAACCGAGTTGACTCGGGTTAGGAAACCGAGTTGACTCGGGTTAGGAAACCGAGTTGACTCGGGTTAGGAAACCGAGTTGACTCGGGTTAGGAAACCGAGTTGACTCGGGTTAGGAAACCGAGTTGACTCGGGTTAGGAAACCGAGTTAACTCGGGTTAGGAAACCGAGTTGACTCGGGTTAGGAAACCGAGTTGACTCGGGTTAGGAAACCGAGTTGACTCAGGTTAGGAAACCAAGTTGACTCGTTTTGGAAACCGAGTTGACTCGGTTAGGAAACCGAGTTGACTCGGGATAGGAAACCGAGTTGACTCGGTTAGGAAACCGAGTTGACTCGGTTTGGAAACCGAGCTGACTCGGTTAGGAAACCGAGTTGACTCGGGTTAGGAAACCGAGTTGACTTGGGTTAGGAAACCGAGTTGACTCGGGTTAGGAAACCGAGTTGACTCGGTTAGGAAACCGAGTTGACTCGGGTTAGGAAACCGAGCTGACTGGGGTTAGGAAACCGAGTTGACTCGGGTTAGGAAATCGAGTTGACTCGGGTTAGCAAACCGAGTTGACTCGGGTTAGGAAACCGAGTTGACTCGGGTTAGGAAACCGAGTTGACTCGGGTTAGGAAACCGAGTTGACTCGGGTTAGCAAACCGAGTTCTTTTCGGGTTAGGAAACCAAGTTGACTCGGGTTAGGAAACCGAGTTGACTCGGGTTAAGAAACCGAGTTGACTCGGGTTAGGAAACCGAGTTGACTCGGGTTAGGAAACCGAGTTGACTCGGGTTAGGAAACCGAGTTGACTCGGGTTAGGAAACCGAGTTGACTCGGGTTAGGAAACCGAGTTAACTCGGGTTAGGAAACCGAGTTAACTCGGGTTAGAAAACCGAGTTGACTTGGGTTAGGAAACCGAGTTGACTCGGGAGTTGACTCGGGTAAGGAAACCGAGTTGACTCGGGTTAGGAAACCGAGTTGACTCGGGTTAGCAAACCGAGTTGACTCGGGTTAGGAAACCGAGTTGACTCGGGTTAGGAAACCGAGTTGACTTGGGTTAGGAAACCGAGTTAACTCGGGTTAGGAAACCGAGTTGACTCTGGTTAGGAAACCGAGTTGACTCGGGTTAGGAAACCGAGTTGACTCGGGTTAGGAAACCGAGTTGACTCGGTTAGGAAACCGTGTTGACTCGGGTTAGGAAACCGAGTTGACTCGGGTTAGGAAACCGAGTTGACTCGGGTTAGGAAACCGAGTTGACTCGGGTTAGGAAACCGAGTTGACTCGGGTTAGGAAACCGAGTTGACTCGGGTTAGGAAACCGAGTTGACTCGGGTTAGAGAACCGAGTTGACTCGGGTTAGGAAACCGAGTTGACTCGGGTTAGGAAACCGAGTTGACTCGGGTTAGGAAACCGAGTTGACTCGGGTTAGGAAACCGAGTTGACTCGGGTTAGGAAACCGAGTTGACTCGGGTTAGGAAACCGAGTTAACTCGGGTTAGGAAACCGAGTTGACTCGGGTTAGGAAACCGAGTTGACTCGGGTTAGGAAACCGAGTTGACTCGGGTAAGGAAACCGAGTTAACTCGGGTTAGGAAACCGAGTTAACTCGGGTTAGGAAACCGAGTTGACTCGGGTTAGGAAACCGAGTTGACTCGGGTTAGGAAACCGAGTTGACTCGGGTTAGGAAACCGAGTTGACTCGGGTTAGGAAACCGAGTTGACTCGGGTTAGGAAACCGAGTTGACTCGGGTTAGGAAACCGAGTTGACTCGGGTTAGGAAACCGAGTTGACTCGGGTTAGGAAACCGAGTTGACTCGGGTTAGGAAACCGAGTTGACTCGGGTTAGGAAACCGAGTTGACTCGGGTTAGCAAACCGAGTTCTTTTCGGGTTAGGAAACCGAGTTGACTCGGGTTAGGAAACCGAGTTGACTCGGGTTAAGAAACCGAGTTGACTCGGGTTAGGAAACCGAGTTAACTCGGGGTAGGAACCCGAGTTGACTCGGGTTAGGAAACCGAGTTGACTCGGGTTAGGAAACCGAGTTAACTCGGGTTAGGAAACCGAGTTGACTCGGGTTAGGAAACCGAGTTGACTCGGGTTAAGAAACCGAGTTGACTCGGGTTAGGAAACCGAGTTGACTCGGGTTAGCAAACCGAGTTGACTCGGGTTAGGAAACCGAGTTTACTCGGGTTAGGAAACCGAGTTTACTCGAGTTAGGAAACCGAGTTGACTCGGGTTAGGAAACCGAGTTGACTCGGGTTAGGAAACCGAGTTGACTCGGGTTAGGAAACCGAGTTGACTCGGTTAGGAAACCGAGTTGACTCGGTTAGGAAACCGAGTTGACTCGGGTTAGCAAACCGTGTTGACTCGGGTTAGGAAACCGAGTTGACTCGGGTTAGGAAACCGAGTTGACTCGGGTTAGGAAACCGAGTTGACTCGGGTTAGGAAACCGAGTTGACTCGGGTTAGGAAACCGAGTTGACTCGGGTTAGGAAACCGAGTTGACTCGGGTTAGGAAACCGAGTTGACTCGGGATAGGAAACCGAGTTGACTCGGGTTAGGAAACCGAGTTGACTCGGGTTAGCAAACCGAGTTCTTTTCGGGTTAGGAAACCGAGTTGACTCGGGTTAGGAAACCGAGTTGACTCGGGTTAGGAAACCGAGTTGACTCGGGTTAGGAAACCGAGTTGACTCAGGTTAGGAAACCGAGTTGACTCGGGTTAGGAAACCGAGTTGACTCGGGTTAGCAAACCGAGTTCTTTTCGGGTTAGGAAACCGAGTTGACTCGGGTTAGGAAACCGAGTTGACTCGGGTTAGGAAACCGAGTTGACTCGGGTTAGGAAACCGAGTTGACTCGGGTTAGGAAACCGAGTTGACTCGGGTTAGGAAACCGAGTTGACTCGGGTTAGGAAACCGAGTTAACTCGGGTTAGGAAACCGAGTTGACTCGGGTTAGGAAACCGAGTTGACTCGGGTTAGGAAACCGAGTTGACTCGGGTTAAGAAACCAAGTTGACTCGGTTTGGAAACCGAGTTGACTCGGTTAGGAAACCGAGTTGACTCGGGATAGGAAACCGAGTTGACTCGGTTAGGAAACCGAGTTGACTCGGTTTGGAAACCGAGTTGACTCGGTTAGGAAACCGAGTTGACTCGGGTTAGGAAACCGAGTTGACTCGGGATAGGAAACCGAGTTGACTCGGGTTAGGAAACCGAGTTGGCTCGGGTTAGGAAACCGAGTTGACTCGGGTTAGGAAACCGAGTTGACTCCGGTTAGGAAACCGAGTTGACTCGGGTTAGGAAACCGAGTTAACTCGGGTTAGGAAACCGAATTGACTCGGGTTAGGAAACCGAGCTGACTCGGGTTAGGAAACCGAGTTGACTCGGGTTAGGAAGCCGAGTTGACTCGGGTTAGGAAACCGAGTTGACTCGGGTTAGGAAACCGAGTTAACTCGGGTTAGGAAACCGAGTTGACTCGGGTTAGGAAACCGAGTTGACTCGGTTAGGAAACCGAGTTGACTCGGGTTAGCAAACCGAGTTGACTCGGGTTAGGAAACCGAGTGTACTCGGGTTAGGAAACCGAGTTGACTCGGGTTAGGAAACCGAGTTGACTCGGTTAGGAAACCGAGTTGACTCGGGTTAGGAAACCGAGTTGACTCGGGTTAGGAAACCGAGTTGACTCGGGTTAGGAAACCGAGTTGACTCGGGTTAGGAAACCGAGTTGACTCGGGTTAGGAAACCGAGTTAACTCGGGTTAGGAAACCGAGTTAACTCGGGTTAGGAAACCGAGTTAACTCGGGTTAGGAAACCGAGTTGACTCGGGTTAGCAAACCGAATTGACTCGGGTTAGAAAACCGAGTTGACTCGGTTAGGAAACCGAGTTGACTCGGGTTAGGAAACCGAGTTGACTCCGGTTAGGAAACCGAGTTGACTCGGGTTAAGAAACCGAGTTAACTCGGGTTAGGAAACCGAGTTGACTCGGGTTAGGAAACCGAGTTGACTCGGGTTAGGAAACCGAGTTGACTCGGGTTAGGAAACCGAGTTGACTCGGTTTGGAAACCGAGTTGACTCGGGTTAGGAAACCGAGTTGACTCGGGTTAGGAAACCGAGTTGACTCGGTTAGGAAACCGAGTTGACTCGGGTTAG
This sequence comes from Melanostoma mellinum, assembly GCA_914767635.1. Taxonomy (NCBI): domain Eukaryota; kingdom Metazoa; phylum Arthropoda; class Insecta; order Diptera; family Syrphidae; genus Melanostoma; species Melanostoma mellinum. The sequence continues at coordinate 6,009,794 of OU612059.1, forward strand.
GAAACCGAGTTGACTCGGGTTAGGAAACCGAGTTGACTCGGGTTAGGAAACCGAGTTGACTCGGGTTAGGAAACCGAGTTGACTCCGGTTAGGAAACCGAGTTGACTCGGGTTAGGAAACCGAGTTAACTCGGGTTAGGAAACCGAATTGACTCGGGTTAGGAAACCGAGTTGACTCGGGTTAGGAAACCGAGTTGACTCGGGTTAAGAAACCGAGTTGACTCGGGTTAGGAAACCGAGTTGACTCGGGTTAGGAAGCCGAGTTGACTCGGGTTAGGAAACCGAGTTGACTCGGGTTAGGAAACCGAGTTGACTCGGGTTAGGAAACCGAGTTGACTCGGGTTAGGAAACCGAGTTAACTCGGGTTAGGAAACCGAGTTGACTCGGGTTAGGAAACCGAGTTGACTTGGGTTAGCAAACCGAGTTGACTCGGGTTAGGAAACCGAGTGTACTCGGGTTAGGAAACCGATTTGACTCGGGTTAGGAAACCGAGTTGACTCGGGTTAGGAAACCGAGTTGACTCGGGTTAGGAAACCGAGTTGACTCGGGTTAGGAAACCGAGTTGACTCGGTTAGGAAACCGAGTTGACTCGGGTTAGCAAACCGAGTTGACTCGGGTTAGGAAACCGAGTGTACTCGGGTTAGGAAACCGAGTTGACTCGGGTTAGGAAACCGAGTTGACTCGGGTTAGGAAACCGAGTTGACTCGGGTTAGAAAACCGAGTTGACTCGGGTTGGGAAACCGAGTTGACTCGGGTTAGGAAACCGAGTTGACTCGGTTAGGAAACCGAGTTGACTCGGTTAGGAAACAGAGTTGACTCGGGTTAGGAAACCGAGTTGACTCGGGTTAGGAAACCGAGTTGACTCGGGTTAGGAAACCGAGTTGACTCGGGTTAGGAAACCGAGTTGACTCGGGTTAGGAAACCGAGTTAACTCGGGTTAGGAAACCGAGTTGACTCGGGTTAGCAAACCGAATTGACTCGGGTTAGAAAACCGAGTTGACTCGGTTAGGAAACCGAGTTGACTCGGTTAGGAAACCGAGTTGACTCGGGTTAGGAAACCGAGTTGACTCGGGTTAGGAAACCGAGTTGACTCGGGTTAGGAAACCGAGTTGACTCGGGTTAGGAAACCGAGTTGACTCGGGTTAGGAAACCGAGTTGACTCGGGTTAGGAAACCGAGTTGACTCGGGTTAGGAAACCGAGTTGACTCGGGTTAGGAAACCGAGTTGACTCCGGTTAGGAAACCGAGTTGACTTGGGTTAGGAAACCGAGTTAACTCGGGTTAGGAAACCGAATTGACTCGGGTTAGGAAACCGAGTTGACTCGGGTTAGGAAACCGAGTTGACTCGGGTTAGGAAACCGAGTTGACTCGGGTTAGGAAACCGAATTGACTCGGGTTAGGAAACCGAGTTGACTCGGGTTAGGAAACCGAGTTGACTCGGGTTAGGAAGCCGAGTTGACTCGGGTTAGGAAACCGAGTTGACTCGGGTTAGGAAACCGAGTTAACTCGGGTTAGGAAACCGAGTTGACTCGGGTTAGCAAACCGAGTTGACTCCGGTTAGGAAACCGAGTTGACTCGGGTTAGGAAACCGAGTTAACTCGGGTTAGGAAACCGAATTGACTCGGGTTAGGAAACCGAGTTGACTCCGGTTAGGAAACCGAGTTGACTTGGGTTAGGAAACCGAGTTAACTCGGGTTAGGAAACCGAATTGACTCGGGTTAGGAAACCGAGTTGACTCGGGTTAGGAAACCGAGTTGACTCGGGTTAGGAAACCGAGTTGACTCGGGTTAGGAAACCGAGTTGACTCGGGTTAGGAAGCCGAGTTGACTCGGGTTAGGAAGCCGAGTTGACTCGGGTTAGGAAACCGAGTTGACTCGGGTTAGGAAACCGAGTTGACTCGGGTTAGGAAACCGAGTTGACTCGGGTTAGGAAACCGAGTTGACTCGGGTTAGGAAACCGAGTTGACTCGGGTTAGGAAACCGAGTTAACTCGGGTTAGGAAACCGAATTGACTCGGGTTAGGAAACCGAGTTGACTCGGGTTAGGAAACCGAGTTGACTCGGTTAGGAAACCGAGTTGACTCGGGTTAGGAAACCGAGTTGACTCGGGTTAGGAAACCGAGTTGACTCGGGTTAGCAAACCGAGTTGACTCGGGTTAGGAAACCGAGTGTACTCGGGTTAGGAAACCGAGTTGACTCGGGTTAGGAAACCGAGTTGACTCGGGTTAGGAAACCGAGTTGACTCGGGTTAGGAAACCGAGTTGACTCGGTTAGGAAACCGTGTTGACTCGGGTTAGCAAACCGAGTTGACTCGGGTTAGGAAACCGAGTGTACTCGGGTTAGGAAACCGAGTTGACTCGGGTTAGGAAACCGAGTTGACTCGGGTTAGGAAACCGAGTTGACTCGGGTTAGGTAACCGAGTTGACTCGGGTTAGGAAACCGAGTTGACTCGGGTTAGGAAACCGAGTTGACTCGGGTTAGGAAACCGAGTTGACTCGGGTTAGGAAACCGAGTTGACTCGGGTTAGGAAACCGAGTTGACTCGGGTTAGGAAACCGAGTTGACTCGGGTTAGGAAACCGAGTTGACTCGGGTTAGGAAACCGAGTTGACTCGGGTTAGGAAACCGAGTTGACTCGGGTTAGGAAACCGAGTTGACTCGGGTAAGGAAACCGAGTTAACTCGGGTTAGGAAACCGAGTTGACTCGGGTTAGCAAACCGAATTGACTCGGGTTAGAAAACCGAGTTGACTCGGTTAGGAAACCGAGTTGACTCGGGTTAGGAAACCGAGTTGACTCGGGTTAGGAAACCGAGTTGACTCGGGTTAGGAAACCGAGTTGACTCGGGTTAGGAAACCGAGTTGACTCGGGTTAGGAAACCGAGTTGACTCGGGTTAGGAAACCGAGTTGACTCCGGTTAGGAAACCGAGTTGACTCGGGTTAAGAAACCGAGTTAACTCGGGTTAGGAAACCGAGTTGACTCGGGTTAGGAAACCGAGTTGACTCGGTTAGGAAACCGAGTTGACTCGGTTAGGAAACCGAGTTGACTCGGTTAGGAAACCGAGTTGACTCGGTTAGGAAACCGAGTTGACTCGGTTAGGAAACCGAGTTGACTCGGGTTAGGAAACCGAGTGTACTCGGGTTAGGAAACCGAGTTGACTCGGGTTAGGAAACCGAGTTGACTCGGGTTAGGAAACCGAGTTGACTCGGGTTAGCAAACCGAGTTGACTCGGGTTAGGAAACCGAGTTGACTCGGGTTAGGAAACCGAGTTGACTCGGGTTAGGAAACCGAGTTTACTCGGGTTAGGAGACCGAGTTGACTCGGGTTAGGAAACCGAGTTAACTCGGGTTAGGAAACCGAGTTGACTCGGGTTAGGAAACCGAGTTGACTCGGGTTAGGAAAATGAGTTGACTCGGGTTAGGAAACCGAGTTGACTCGGGTTAGGAAACCGAGTTGACACGGGTTAGGAAACCGAGTTGACTCGGGTTAGGAAACCGAGTTGACTCGGGTTAGGAAACCGAGTTGACTCCGGTTAGGAAACCGAGTTGACTCGGGTTAGGAAACCGAGTTAACTCGGGTTAGGAAACCGAATTGACTCGGGTTAGGAAACCGAGTTGACTCGGGTTAGGAAACCGAGTTGACTCGGGTTAGGAAACCGAGTTGACTCGGGTTAGGAAACCGAGTTGACTCGGGCTAGGAAGCCGAGTTGACTCGGGTTAGGAAACCGAGTTGACTCGGGTTAGGAAACCGAGTTGACTCGGGTTAGGAAACCGAGTTGACTCGGGCTAGGAAACCGAGTTGACTCGGGTTAGCAAACCGAGTTGACTCGGGTTAGGAAACCGAGTGTACTCGGGTTAGGAAACCGAGTTGACTCGGGTTAGGAAACCGAGTTGACTCGGGTTAGGAAACCGAGTTGACTCGGGTTAGGAAACCGAGTTGACTCGGGTTAGGAAACCGAGTTGACTCGGGTTAGGAAACCGAGTTGACTCGGTTAGGAAACCGAGTTGAATCGGGTTAGCAAACCGAGTTGACTCGGGTTAGGAAACCGAGTGTACTCGGGTTAGGAAACCGAGTTGACTCGGGTTAGGAAACCGAGTTGACTCGGGTTAGGAAACCGAGTTGACTCGGGTTAGGAAACCAAGTTGACTCGGTTAGGAAACCGAGTTGACTCGGGTTAGGAAACCGAGTTGACTCGGGTTAGGAAACCGAGTTGACTCGGGTTAGGAAACCGAGTTGACTCGGGTTAGGAAACCGAGTTGACTCGGGTTAGGAAACCGAGTTGACTCGGGTTAGGAAACCGAGTTAACTCGGGTTAGGAAACCGAGTTGACTCGGGTTAGCAAACCGAATTGACTCGGGTTAGAAAACCGAGTTGACTCGGTTAGGAAACCGAGTTGACTCGGTTAGGAAACCGAGTTGACTCGGGTTAGGAAACCGAGTTGACTCGGGTTAGGAAACCGAGTTGACTCGGGTTAGGAAACCGAGTTGACTCGGGTTAGGAAACCGAGTTGACTCGGGTTAGGAAACCGAGTTGACTCGGGTTAGGAAACCGAGTTGACTCGGGTAAGGAAACCGAGTTGACTCGGGTTAGGAAACCGAGTTGACTCGGGTTAGGAAACCGAGTTGACTCCGGTTAGGAAACCGAGTTGACTCGGGTTAGGAAACCGAGTTAACTCGGGTTAGGAAACCGAATTGACTCGGGTTAGGAAACCGAGTTGACTCGGGTTAGGAAACCGAGTTGACTCGGGTTAGGAAACCGAGTTGACTCGGGTTAGGAAACCGAGTTGACTCGGGTTAGGAAACCGAGTTGACTCGGGTTAGCAATCCTATCCTATTTAATTTTTCCTCTCATTCTTATCTAAAATCCAAAGTCTGAGTATAAGGTTCTAGTGGTTGCTCTTCATAGTACATGCGATGATACATGGTTGCCAACTACGCATTGCTTACGAAATCTAATATAGCCACAAAAGTATAATTTTTGTCAAAAATATAAAAACCTTATTTTTAGCAGTTGATCGTTACAGCATTTTTTCAAAAACTGGTTGTTCGCTTTTCTTTTATTTTAAATTTTTAAAATGCTAGTATGTATTCTAATTCTAACATAGTTTCTTACAGAAAATTTGAAACTTATTAAAGATGGCGTATAGAAAACACAAAAAAAAAATTAATTCTTAAATTGATAAAATTTGTAAAATTTTATGTTTTTTCAAATATTGTTTCGCACTTTTTCTTTAAGAATCAAGATTTTCTAAATATAAAATTTCGTGAGAATCGTGTTGGGCATTAACGAGAACAGAACTCGAAAACCGGTACAATGGGGTGCCGTTTCTATTCTTTTAAAAAAATATTTACTTCACAAGAAAGACAATTAGCTAATAATACCATACATAAAATTTAGTCAAAATCGTTCAAGTCGTTTTCGAGAATAATAAGTATTATCATATTGGTTGTATGGCGGGTACCGATATTTAAAGACCTAGAGACCCAGTTTAAAAACCACTCTGTTGGCTGACCCACATAATCTTACTATAAAATTTGAATAAAATCTGTCAAACGGATGCTGTAGGACCATATAAATATAGACAGGCAGGCAGACAGACTAATTGCAGGACCAATATTTTTGGTATTCTATGTCTTCGTATATTTTTTTCTATATATATATATATTTTTATAGTACCTAAAATCGCAAGTGAAAATATATGTATACCTTTAGTCTAAAATAATCATTTTGTCCAAAACTAAAAACCAATTTTATCTTCCAATCGAGTACGTCTCCAAATAACTAATGGTCAAATTTAAGTCTATTCATTCATTATATACTTCATTATTTTATAGCACCAAATATTGTATCTCATATTACTGAACATTTATCAAACGCTTAAGAGTGGTTGTTTTATATTTGCTTGAAGTGCAATGAATTTTTCATAATCAAATATTATTTTTTGAACAATTTTAATTTGTTTGTTTTATGGGCTAAAGGTAAAAAACACATACTATTTTTTGAATAATGCAAATTAAAAGCAAAGAAAGTAAATTTAATGAAAAGTGCTGCTTAAAAAATTTCAATAGGGATGCTAACTGCTAACGCATTCAATTGGAGTGAAAGTGAAGTGGGTGATAATAATACTTCAAATGATAGTCCCTTAACAAATACTTAAAACTTTTTAAAAGCCAATTTATCTGTTGAACTGGAATAGAAAACACGAAATAGCTATCAGTTTAAATATTGATTAATAATCGACTATTGCATTTAAAAACTTAATTTGATGAATGGAAATGCCTTTGGGATGAATTTGCTCATTCTCCTGTGTGCCTGCATATCATATTCGCAGAATGATTATATTCAAGTAAATAGCAATGATTTTTAATTGATACGAAGTTAGTATGCAAATTTATAGTCATTATTAGATTTTTAAAGATTAAAATGAAACTTGAATAAACTTCTAATTGATTTTAACTTCACACTTTTTTAGAGTCACTCTAAATTTGAAGTCAATCCACCCCCATTTTAAATACAACTTTAAACCTTGATCTTACTCATCAGACGTTTCTCATTTGCTTGACTTTTTGCGTAACTTATTTCCGAACTAATATTTGTACTGAATCAATTAATATTTCTAGACAAAAACAAAACTTCGTTTGCAATCAAAATTTTCATAACAAAGTCAGGGTTTATTGTTTTTGATGCGAAAACATTCTGTGTTGTTACTTGTTTGGCTTAAACTTTGTCTTAGATAGTTCTTTTTTGGGATGATGGCAACGCCAATGCGTTAGTATTCCTGTTATACATTGTATTGAAATATTGTTTAATAAAATGTATTACCTACTTACTTACTTACCACATAGCTCTTTTCTCTCGAAGCGCTTTGCTTACATTTGTTAGCTTCTTCCATTATATTATTAATCAATTAGTTTCCCAATAAGATGGTAAGGTTGTTAATCTATGGTTGAGAATATGTTAATTGCATCACTATTTTCAATGAACCTTCTAATGGGAGGCCACAGCGTAATTAAAATCGTTTTTGCTAATGCTTCAAATATTCTCATATATTTTCCTGTTAGGCATCATAAAAGAGAAGCAGACTTTTATATTAAAATGAAACGACCTATTGAGCAAAGACAACTCTTCAACATATATTTGGATGAAGCATTCACTCTGCGTGTTTGACTCGTTCTAAAGCTGTTTTTGGTTTGGTTTTGATAAATGAAAACGAGGATATCTCATTCATTTCTTGTCAAAACTAATCAACCGTTTCATTGAATCCTTGGCTCAGTATATTAAAAGGCTTTATAGAGTCTATAGCTTTGAGGTTTCCTTTGAAATAATTAAATTTTGTTCGAAACGATTCTATTTACTAGACATATAACATTTATCTCTCTTTTAACTACTGAGTCTGATAACTAATCAGCTTGAGTGCTGTGATCTTCTACAGAGAAGCAATCTTTTGATTAGTTTTCTTTGACGGAATCGAACGTTGCGTGATTTTATTTTTAATTTGTGTTTTTTTTTTTTTTGTATGGTAGTTCAAATTAATCAACATTTGTACCTAACTAGTATTGCACACTTTACACAGAGATCTACCAGTTGAAAAGACAAGTAAAAAAATATTATTTTTTAATCACAGATTAATTAAAAGAAAGCGAAGGAAAAACTACGAGGAAAAGAGGTGGAAAAGTACTTACTTTATCTCAATTAATTCTTTGACCTAACATTTTTTTTTTTTGATTTTCATAGGCTAACATACATATAAGATTTAAATTTACAAACTGCCAATCAAACAAGAAATTAAATTCGTATAGTAAGGAAGTAATCTAACAGATATTTAAAAAATTGTAAGTTCATAAATTAAAAGTAAATAATTAAACAAACATTAAACATTACAAAAATTATTAACTATTCTCTTTAAGTACTATGACAAAAGTCGTGTTCAATTGACCTGGGGTCCAAAGAACCCCACAATGTTCCCTACTAATTTTTTTTTAATTTCGCTGTTACATGAATTCATTGCATATGCTTTTTATAGCAGTTATATGTAGAGAAGTCATTATGCAGGTATGTATTTTTTTTTTTTTGTCAGAAAGAAATCTTCAAAAGACACTTGGCAGTATTCGACACCAAGAGTGTGGGATTCTTACCTCACTAAAAACTCCTCGTAATCAGAATCAATCTATGAACGATCGACAACAGATTTTTCTTTCTCAATAATATAATCGCTTCAGGGGAAGCTTAAACTTTTAATGCTTCCCATGACTTTTAGACCAATTGCTCGTGTGGCTTGGTTCTTCTTAATCTCCGAACATTGCCTCTCGTATTTAATACGGACTCCATTTCAGAGTTGATATGATTATGCAGTCTGATGCACTGATTGTGTGATACAGCATGTTAGCATCCAAATTCATCCCAAAGAATTTGGCCGTGTTGGCGTAAGGTACAGCTTGATTGTTGATGTATATTTGTGTGTAGCTTAGCTTTTTATGTGATAAGTTTATATATGCAGATTTAGCTTCATTGAGCTTGATACGCCATTTTTTGGTCCAATCACTAACTATGTCGACGGCATTTTGCAATTTCTCAGCAGTCTTGACGACGCACTTACTGGATGCCGAAATTGCAGTATCATCTGCAAAAGTGGCCATAATAGTGTTGCTATCCACTGGAATATCCCTTGTATATAGCAAATACAGGGTAGGTCCTAGGACGCTTCCTTGTGGAACACCGGCTTGTATTTTACTTAGTTTTGAATATTCTTGATCATACCGTACTCTGAAGAGCCGGTTTGAGATATAAGATTTTCGTATTTCGTAGTACTGCCTGAGTAGGTCCCTTTGCAGTTTGTACTCTAGCTCTCATGCCATACCTTGTCGAATGCTTGAGCAACATCTTAAAATATAGCCGACCTTATGCAGGTATGTATGAGGTCATAAAATTTTTGGATTTTAAAATCGGAAAAAATTGCATTAATTCGCTTGTCTGGGATTTCCGCTTCCCATTTTCAGATATCGGTCTTACGTTATAACTGAATGAAATGATTTGAAATGATCAAAAGCCTTTCTCGTTTTGATTTTTTTTTTTTTGTTGTTGTCCACCGTGCCGCGTACTTGCTTGCTCTCGTTAGTTCAATTGATTTTAGATTTATTGTACTAGATCTTAACAGTAAACAATCAATCTGAAAATTTAAGGATTGGTGAGCAGTTCAAAAAATTCCTCAGTTTCTGTACATTTCGCCAATTCACGCCAAGCAGCAAGCCTGCCAAATATGGCTTGAAATTTTGGTGGTTGAATGAAACTTAAACGTGCTATTAATCTTCAAACTACACTGGTAGCTCTGACCAAAGTATTGGACTTGGTCGTAGATGTGACGTGGTGATATCGTTGACGCCACAATAACTTTAACTTTCAACTCTGAACGCAACCTCACTCACTCAGAAGATCACAATCCTTGCCACAGTCCCGAAAAACAAAAGAGATTTGTCTTAATATTTTGTAGCGAAGGATACTCTTGGTTAGCATAATAAGCTTGAAAAGGTCAATAGAAAAATGAAGTATCGTATCGTATGGGTCTGGGAAAATGGCGTAGGTGAGTAATGTTTCAAAAAAAATAAGCAAGTAGTTTTGCAGCACAACATAATTATGAGAAACCACTTCCGGTCATCAAAATAAAACTACCATGATAATTGACTATTGCCACACCAAAGGTGAAGTCGATGTATTCGACCAAATGGTTTCGAATTATGTATTTTTGTACACGTTTTGTACAAAGCGCTGGCCGATGTTGGATCTACGATATCTGGAACAGCAACTGCAAATATGGGACATAGCAGCATTAGCAACTGTCATCATTTTCCGAGACTTAGAAGAAACAGAAATGTGTTCAGAAACGATAAGCTGATCGAACTGGCGATGACGTCAGAACTAAATAATCGTTCAAAACCTGCAACACAAAACAACATTGGAAATTCTTTCCATAATATCTCACGTCTTTTGTGGAGTGTTGAGCCAGAATAACCAACAGTCCTCGAAAGGCTCTTGTAACCCAGATTGTGCTAGTGTTATCATACGGTCACATTTAATTAAATTTTGAACTTTCAAAACCCCTATCTACAGCCCTTGAAAATTTCATTTAAGATAATCGAACAAAATAATCACAGCACTGCCCGGGATAAGGTGTATAAGGGAAGTTGTCATATTTGTCCTAGAGCAGAAGCTATGTTCCTTTTGTAATCAAATATTTATTTTTTAAGAAAAATTAGTGGTCCGGTAAGTGCTTCGCTACATCGAAAATTAAAATAAAAAAAAACTTAACTGGAACATCAAATTCACTTATTCAATCTAAAATATTTTTTATTGATTGATGGCTATTTTATAATTTAATGCAAAACATTTGGATAAACAAAATTTTTTGTTTGACATCACCTGGCAGTTTCGCTTGAATTTGAAAATTAATGGCAGCATTGATATGAATGTTTTTCGGTGCTTGTTTTAAATGAGCACATGAAGTACATAACAACATGCTGGTAAAAGTTTCAATTTGACAGCATAATCCCCATAATTCAGTCAAGGTCTGAACTCAAAGATCTAATCATTCGGAGCAGTTTCAGTTTCACATCCGATAAGCAGAGACGTGAATTCAAAATGTTAAAATGAACATGACATTTTATTGCTTTTAATAATGCAAAATATCATATCTCAATTGCAATATAACCAGCCATGACGCAAGCAAATCGTCTTAGTCTAGCCAAAATATAAATTACAAAATCAGTGTTTGGAAAAGCATTAAACTCGTTCGAGAATGCACGCAAATGTTTCGCTTAATCCTGTGGGTTATTTTGTGTGATTACTCATGTCACACATCGCTGCAGTGACAAATATGCATGCTTTATGCACTGTTTACATATTAAATCAATTAATTTGCTTGCCGGCAAATTGAATCATGTCAGGGACCCGTAAGCGCACGAGCTTCGTATCGTTTTCATTGAAATGTATTACAAGGATTTCTTAGGGATTGGTTTAAGATAATCTCATTGATTCTGAATACGTGATGCTTGATGCGTAAACGATGAGTCATTAATGCGAAATCGTGTGCTGAATGTGCAGCAATTATTTACACTTGTAGAATTAAAAGTTCTTATTTTGAAAAACTCGGAGCTTATATTTACAGAACCTCTATATTTGCAATGAACTTATCAGAATGAACAGAGCAATTTGTCTCTGTGAACCAATTTGGGGAATGCAGTACTTCCCTAAACTTTTCACTTTGGTATAATTTATTTCTATTTCTGTTGTGTATAATTTATTTCCAAGTATATTGTTGAAAAACAATTTTCATTTGTAGCAAAGGAAAATTATTCACTGAATTGTACATGAATAGGGAAAACAAAATGCTTTGAAAACAAATATCTTTTGGATGTTGTTTAAGTAGAAACACAATTTAGGCTAACGAAATTGTCTTGAAAGCCTCTCATCAATTTATTCCGATGTATTTCTTTCCCAACTGTTACTTAGAAATTTCAAGTTAACAAACCGTGCCCACTTCTTATCCCAATCAATAGAAGAATGGCATAACAATATCCTGGGCCATTGTAAGCAAGTAGGCGTGTAATGCATTGGGTGGCATACTCTTTCATTTTATTTGTAGTTCATACAGAACATACTCCGAAAGTTCAGGTAGTGAACAAAAGCATTTCCTTATGCGTAACACTGTAACACATTTCCCTTTGCTTTACTGCAATGTAGGGGTGATTTCGCAGAAGCTCTTCTCTCGGTTTCTCCAAGTTTTACCATTTCATTCCAGCAGTGGCGGATTTAGACTAATGGCGCCCCTAGGCTGTGAAAAAAAGCCGCCCCAAAAATTTTTTTTACATATTTATACTTACCACAGTCATATGAAACTCGACCATGAACGTCGATAACATAAGATTGTAAAATAAAAAATAAAAATAAGTTGACATAAAAAATAAAAAAGTAACATTTCTATTGAAAATTTTTTTTGTTCGAGAAAAAAATTCTTATTTTCAAAATATTTGCCGCCCCCTCTGGAGTTGCCGCCCTAGGCTGCAGCCTACTCAGCCTATAGCTAAATCCGCCACTGCATTCCAGGATATTATGTAGGTACCAAATTGATGAATTGCGTGTCCAGAAACAGCTTGGTACCGATTTTGGTTGAGTCCGTTGCCTCTGAGAAGTAGTGGGTGGACTCAGAGGAAATCGAAGTTTGCTTTGTTTGTTTTGTTTAAAGTAGACTCCTAGACATTTGAGTTAGCTTTTAAGGGTTAGCTGCATTGTTAACAGTAATAATGTTACTTTAGGCATTTTGTGGCTGTAGCTGTCTTTTTCTCCACCATAGTCTTAAGACTCAGATTAGCTCAAAATTGATTGCATAAATTGTGGTGACTCGTTGCTCCTAGCAAGTTTCTTGATGAGCGCATGAGAAAGTTCTTGATATTTTCTGGTTGTGATAGATTTAAGCAGTACATTTGGAAAAGTCCTGGTTGTACTCCATTATTTAGTATGTCTTAAGCAATCTCTGAGTTAGGTGGATATATATGAAAATGAGTCCTATGCAAACGGAAATTAGCACTAATATCAGCAAACACATTCAATGAGGTGTTTTGGATAGGAGAGTTGCAGCAACGACTTGATTTGAGGCCTATCTTATATTACAGCATTCACACACATTCGCTTTCAGTCGATTTTTTGGTTTAAATGAGGTGATCCAAGTTTCATATTACGATCAGACACAGAGTCAGTCAATGATTTCATAGCTGTGAATATGAATGTGTGCGAATATTGAGTCGTTTGTTTTCTACTTTGCCTTGTCGATATGTTTTGTCTGTGGAATTGAAAAAAAAAAAAACAAATGCAAATTACAGTTTCCGTAGTTTCCGACGTAGTAGAAGATATAACAAAATATTGATGAATAAATCTCAATTTTCAATTTATTTATTTCAATTCAATTTATTTTACTAACTTTACACAATAAGATACAATATCTCATTTAACAGTGCAAGCTTCAATGGTAAACTTAAAATTACTAAAAATAAGCAAAAGTATTACTAAAATTTATACAAATTCAAAACTAACATTATATAATAACAATGAAAGCAGTGAAAAAAGATGAAAAAGAAAAAATAATCATCCATCGTCATCATTCTGTCATCAGAAAAATAATATCGAATCGGTATGAGATCAAAACTTCTGTTAGATTGTGTAAAACTGATCCTGTTGTATAAGTAGATTGGTTGACGTGATTGAATTACGCTATATGGAGTAGCGTTAACATTTTTAGCTTAAAAATATTTTCAAGACTAAGACCATATAACGATTCCGAGAAGGTGGAGATGCGATTATACCTTTTTAGTCCGCGCAATACAGTTGAAAGCCACGTTAAGTTTTCATTAGTGTTCGTAATCACAGTTGCTGAAAATATCGCAACCAAATAGCATGATTGGAATAACGAGCGTTTTAGCGAGAATTTTTCTTGTTTTTAACGCGGTGTCACCTGGTTTGTCGGGTAGACCTCCATAAATCTTTCCTAGCGTCAATCTGATATGCTTATTCCAAGTGAGTATTCTGTTAAAAGTCATGCCTAGATTAGCGTTGTCCAGAAGTCCCAAGGGAAAACTCTTCCTAATTTGAACATCGTCAGCATATACATATCCACCGAGGAAGTCAATACACGTTTAGGGAGATCATTTATGTACATTGAAAAAAAAGTGGGGAACGCCTAAGCCTAAAGGAAGAAAATCTGATACCGAGTTATTCGCAACTACTACTTGGAATCAACGATGTCATAAGGAGGCTACTTACTTAGTAGATGACTTAGAAAAATTGAACTGGACTTGAAGTTTCTTACACAATAAATTGTGGTTAACCGTATCGAACGCTTTGGAGAAATCAAGCAGGGCGAGAAAAGCTACTTAACCATCGTCAACGGATTCCTTTGAACAGTCTATGACATTAATAAGTGCAGTTGTGCAACTATTTTTTTGGGACGAAAACCAGACTGATTTTCATATTGTAATTTATGATTCCGAAGGAATCCACGTATTTGACTAATCAATAGCCTTTCAAGAACCTTGGAGAGAAAATGTAATATTGCTATTATGGCTTAGATCGTTATTGCTTTTTAGAATAGGAATTATTTTGACATATATTTACATATATTATATTTTACATTTAATATTTATTTGACATATTATTTTGAATAACACCCGTCGCATTAATATCGAATTAAACAAATTTCAAAATATATGGAAGAATAATTTTGACGAAAACAGGACTTATCTCATCGAAACCCGCTTACTTCGATTAAAGGGGTAAAATATATACAGTTAGAATTATCAAAAAATCGATTTTTTTTTTATTTTATATCTTAATGTACATATAATTAAGAATATACACAGAAAATTTCACATCATTCCGGTAAATATTTTCGAAGTTACACCGAAATTTGAAAAAAAAGTTGTATCCAATGTAAAGTGCTTTTCAAACTTTAAACGCATTTTTCTCAAAATGGTGTTTACAAAGTCGGTGACCAGCATTGCACGAAAACGGTTAAACCGATTAGTCTCAAATCTCAACACGACCTTCTTAAATATATTTTTTAGTAATTATTCGAAGATTTTCTCTCACCGATAGATATTTTTTGTTTTATAAACAAATTAACCCAAAACAAATTAACATTTTGGTCAAAATTCGATTTTTTTTTTTTGAGAAACCGCCATTTTGTCAAAAAAAAAAATTATTTTGCTTATTCCTGCGATTGATTACTAGACTCAACATTACTTTAACGAAAATTGTTTGGTTTTTTAATTTGGGACGATCCAGTTCAGAGATATAGTGGTCACCGCAAAACGTCTTTTTTGAGAGAAGCTCTCGGAGATCAGCTATAGCTCTTTTCCAAATTAATATTTTAAGTAATACTTAGTCTTGAAATACAGTTAAAAGATACCATAATATGTGTACAAATTCTTAGATCAATAAATTCAAAACTTTTCTCAGAAACATAAAATGCCCAAGACCGATGGGTTGGGGCAAAGCAAGGAAAAAATCGTATGGAAGTCAATCTGACTTCGTTTAGGCAGAAGGGGCATTTTTATAAAAAGTTATCTCAGTTTTCTAAAAACGTTTGCCATATTAAGGCTCACTTTTTAATCGATGCTCTTATTAGTTCTTAGTCAAACACTGAAAACTGAACTGAAAATTTGAGACTTGATTATTCAAAAAATATCCTATTATTTAAATTAACTAGAACCAGAATATTAATTTAAAAAAAGTATAATTTTTTAAAGGCACTATTGTAGGTGGTACTAAAGAGAGTTAATCATTAATAACTTTTTTTTTCAAAAATTAAGTCAATTTTTTATAAAACTGCCTCTCCCACTTATACGGAGGAAGATAGAGACACCTCCCCAAACGGTTCTTTTTTTATCTTGAAACAACCTTTTCTTCCTCACATTTCTTGCAGTGATCCAAAATATGAGACTCTATCAAAAATGCAATAAAACGAGCAAATTAAATTCTATTTTTGCTTCGTAGCTTTATATTTAAAAGCTACCTTTATTGTGGAACAAATCTCTAGTGGCTGCATTGGTTGGCTTCAAATTAGTGCATTCTGTCACTTCATTTTGCATTTTTGAAACCTTTTTGATTTGTTTGTGCACTAAGCACTTAATTAGCTCGTGGACTGTTGTCATTAATTCATCCTTTCTTTGGAGTTCCTTGCAAAAAAGTTGAAAAGCGTTAACACGACCTGAGAATATTGTACGCATGAGATCGATTGTGGGTAGTAGAAGTCTATTGTCTAAGTAAAATAACCATTCTGCAAAAACCAGAGGCTTTTCAAGTCATCAGCTTCGGTAAAACAGTCGTTTAATATAGCTCTGCAACGCCCACTACTGACTGCAACGTTTTCGATGGTCTAATCCGCCTCTCAACACTTCATCAAATCCTTAAATGGGTAAAATTAGGTAGGTGGTGTTGCATCGCATTTTTGAGAAATATCTCAACGAAAACCAATTGCAGTCGTTTCAGTTGAAAATCTCCTGGCATTGCCAGAGTAAGCGCGATTTTAATCCATTATTTTTTTAACTGCAAATTCTGTGATTAAAAATAAAATTATTTAAACCTTGCATTTTAATAACAGAACTTGTAGTTAAAAAAACGCCAGGAGATTCTCAACGAAACGACTGCAATTGGTTCTCGTTGGGAGATTTCTCAAAAATGCGGTGTAACATCACTTACACCAACTGCACGTTGGGTGCATATAGAGACACGTCCTTTTTTACACATACAGCGCCTATTCCTTCAAATTATAATGCGGAACGAAATCCTTACCGTTTAGCTTATGATGAAATCATTTCCTTTATGTGTCTCCTCAAAATGGCGACTTACTTGTGATAAGTGTGATTTTTAACTTCAGTTAAAATAGGCGACGATTGATGTAAGGAACAATCTCGATCACGCTGAAATCAAACGAAACACTTTTATAATGTCTTAACGAATCAGAAAAAATGAAAAATCAGCCCAAGTCGTAGTTTCCTGCTTACAAAAAGTATGTTCGCAGTAAATTTTTTTGATAAAAAAAGCAGAACCTTCTGCTAGCAGTACTCTCCAATCATTCAGGATTACCTTTGTCTCTCAAGCATAAGCCTTTGTTAACACAAGGCTGATTTAAGAACCGAAAGAAATAAAAACTCATTACACTCTTCAAATTAACAAAATAAAACAATCATTTTCAATGACATGGAAATTTTTCAAATTTAATTTTCTTCTTCGACTGATTGCATTTCAGCATTCTGTTCTTAGAACAATTAGTTTAAAAGTAGTTTTGTCTTTATACAAATACGGGCTTTTGTGCTCTATGAACTTATTTTACATTAAAAGTTTTCAGATTATCTTGAGAACGGCCCAGTTGAAGAAATTAATAAAAAATAAAGAAGAAGTAACTATACGCTTTTCACCATAAAGTTAAGTATCACCATTTTTTTTCTTATATATTTACACTTAACACAAATTAACCCTATTCAATAATTTATTTGAAAAGTTATGCCAAGATTCAATATTAAAAAATTTTAAATGTTGTCTAAAATTAGACAACTAGCGTTTTTGATTTCCTTATTATTGATATAACAATTTGTTTTATTATTAACATTTAAGAGCGTTTTCTTAGATTATAGTTGGTGGTTTACTTAACACAAAAGCAATATTAAAAGAAATATTTAAATAACTAGACAACAGTAAATATCAAACAAAACAGATTTAAACGAACATTTATTTCAAGACTTGATGAGGTTGTTAAATAAGAATGCCTATTAGTGTAACCTATATGATTTTATTAAAATCTTTACCCAAGGTCAGAGGTAGGAACATAGAAGTTGTGTATAGACCTTCTTTTGAGTAAACGTCTTCAAGCTGCACAATGGTTCCACTGAACAATGGCGGCCATAATTACTAACTCACTTGATAGCATATAAAAACTATTCTTCCTAATATGATTTGAGCTCTCTGATTACGAAACTGCCATCAGTTTTGATGTATCTCAATGTCTTGAGATAAGTGCGATAAAAGGGTTCAAGATCGGTTTACTGTAAAAGGCATATTTTCTACATTTATCGAAATATAATTTTTTGTGTACAAAATATGTAGGTACATCGTTAGGTACGTATCTAAATTTTTTAAAAACTAACTTTGAAATGTTGGGACCATTTCTAAGGTCCTTAGACCTTACCTTATTTTAACGTCGAAACTGTTAAACCGTTTTGAGCCAAACAAATTTAACGAGACGTATTTTTGTAGGAAATTAGATTTCCTTCAAAAAAAGTTATTTTGAAAATTTTTTTCAGGCCCGCCGTTTCCAAGTAATCAAGCTTGAGAAACTGGTATGTATTTTTGATTTTGCTCTTTTGCTTTGAATTTTTTTAATTAACAAACAAATCAATATACGATCAATTGCAAACATGTTTCTTAGAGAAAATTTGATGCTCTACAAAAAGGCTGTTCTAATATTTTTCATTAAGTACTTACTTCAGGAGTTATTCACGATTAATGTTGAAAAAGAAAATATTCCTTAGATCGCTTAAAAATTAATTAAAAATCAATCTGCAAGTTTCTGCAGCTGATTAAATCTGCACTAAATAGTACATTAAATAACCTTTGTGGCAATATATAAATTTTTGGGGACGTTACGTGGCGTAACAGTTAAGAGTTTAGGGCAAATAACATTTTTTTGTTTTTCTGTCTAGGCCCAATTTATAAACGTTTATATTGAGTCTAACACTGACTCTTAAAAAAAATAGTGGAGGTCTTACCTTCCAATAATATCAAAACAACAACTCCTTAAAAAGATATGAAAACGTCAAAGCCAACAAATGAAGTCTTACTAACAGTTGGAGCACTAAAATTCAAATGTCATGTGTTTGCAATATTGTAACTTCGAAATTAAATAGTTAACGGCATTTAGGTTTCCATTTATTATGACTTTACGATGTTCTCAGCTTATTTAAATGGTTTTTTATTACATATAACCGTTGCAATGAATTTTTAGAATTTCGGCCTACGGTGTAACCACTGTGCGCTGATTTGACGCCAGACTATACTCAAAAGGATAACATGAGATCAGCATTGCCAAAAGTTTCCACAAAAGAAATCGATTACGCCACTCTGAAATATTTTTTTTTTTTTTTTTTTTTTTTGTCAGGAGTAAATCTTCAAAAGAGACGACTTAGTAGTATTCGATACCAAGTAGTGTGGGATTCTTACCTACTAAAAACTCCTCATAATCAGAACCAATCTATAACGATCGACAACAGATTTTTCTTTCTCAAAAATTTTTTCTCTTTAAGGGAAGCTTAAACTTTTAATGCTTCCCATGACTTTTAGGCCATTAGCTCGTGTGGCTTGGTTCTTCTTAATCTCCGAACATTGCCTCTCGTATTTAATACGGACTCCGTTTCAGAGTTGATATGACTATATAGTCGCTGATTGTGTGATACAGCATGTTTTCTTACAACTTCTGTAACCGTTTCTATTTGTAGGTCACGATGTAAATCGCTATTTCTTATATACCATGGTGCATTTACTATTCCACGAAGGACTTTGTTTTGGAACTTTTGGATGATTTCAGTATTTGTTTTCTTTGTACAGCCCCATAATTGGATTCCATAGGTCCAAACAGGTCTAAGTACTTGTTTATAAAGCATTATTTTATTTTCGACAGATAAGTCCGAATTTCTACCGAGTAACCAGTACATTTTTCTGTATTTCAAGTTGAGCTCTTCCCTTTTCTTTTTGATATGCTCTTTCCATTTTAGCTTTGCATCCAAATTCATCCCAAGGTATTTGGCCGTATTGGCGTAGGGTACAGCTTGATTGTTGATGAATATTTGAACGTAGCTTAACTTTTTATTTGTAAAGTTTATGTGTGCAGATTTAGCTTCATTGAGCTTGATACGCCATTTTTTGGTCCAATCACTAACGGTGTCGACGGCATTTTGCAATTTCTCAGCAGCCTTGACGACGCACTTACTGGATGCCAAAATTGCGGTATCATCTGCAAAAGTAGCCATAATGGTGTTGTTATCCACTGGAATATCCCTTGTATATAGCAAATACAGGGTAGGTACTAGGACGCTTCCTTGTGGAACACCGGCTTGTATATTACATAGCTTTGAATATTCTTGATCATACCGTACTTTGAAGAGCCGGTTTGAGATATAAGATTTAAGTATTTCGTAGTACTGCCTGGGTAGGTCCCTTTGCAGTTTTTACGCTAGCCCCTCATGCCATACCTTGTCGAATGCTTGAGCAACATCTAAAAATATAGCCGAACATACTTGTTTTTCTTCTAATGCTTTTTCAACTGCATCCGTTATTCTATGAACTTGGTCTATCGTGGAATGTTTATTTCTAAATCCAAACTGATGATTTAGGATTAGATTTCTTTCTTCTATGACTTTGCTCAGTATTTTCAGTAGCAGTTTTTCAAAGACTTTTGACATTATTGGTATAAGCGATATTGGTCTGTAAGACGTCACGTAACTTCTGTTGGTGGCTTACCTTGCTTTGGTATAACAATTACTTCAGCAATTTTCCAATGATGTGGGACATATTGGGTCTTTAGGCATGCATTTATTATGAATTGGAGTTTTATGAATGCTTTTGATGGCATTTCTTTCATAACCTGAGCAGTTATTAGATCGTACCCAGGTGATTTTTTGTTCGATAGTTGATTTCGACACACACTTTTTATTTCTTTGAGTGTGACAATTGGTATGTCAACTTCATCGACTTTATCAATAAACTGTAAGCTGATTTCAGATGTACTTGCTGGGAATGGCTTAAGAACATTCGCAAGATGTTCTGCAAACAGGTTAGCTTTTTCTTTCGGATTTCCGATCCAATTCCCGTTTGGAGATTTAATTAGCTGGTTTTGTAACTGCGGTCTTTTCAGGCGCTTAGCTGCTTTCCAGAGCGAATAATCTCTGAAATATGTAGAGGACAAGGTAGTGCTTTTACAGGGCCTACCGCATTTTTCTCAAGCTTATCTTGTGAGATAAGTGGAAATTAGTTTTTCGTGGTATTGATCGGTGGCACTGCTGGTTCCTCGCTTAAATCGATACCACTGGAAAAACAATTCAATGCTGGTGATGTTCGAGCTTTAAACTCCCATGTAATAGCAGACATGCTAACCGCTACTCTACGACCACACAATGCAAATGGATGTCAATAATTACAGTGTTACCATTTCACATTCTAAATCTTAAGAAAAACCTCAGAAAAACTCACTTTTTATAGTAAAACTTTACTATCAACGGAGTACTGTTTGAACGTCCACGAATTAATTTTGTGGTGCTTCCTAAAATTGTGTAGGTGTGTTTGGAGAAATATACCGGGAGAAGACAGTGTCTAGCCATTTATGGTTGCGGAATGGTTAATAGCAAACTACTGGAAAGCTCTCGATGATCGAAACTGCTGGAAATGCCGACTAAACGAGAAAAGCCAACGCATACTTCTTAAAAGATTGAAGTTTAAAGTAACAGAAGTGTCATTTCTTGAATTTTGCAATCATCTGAGTTAGTCCTTTCCTTCTAACCATAGACAGTCAGGTATGCCTTCAAATAAAGTTTAAGTTACAATTAACGATACGTCCAGAGTGATCATTTTTATTAAAGCAGTTCTCAGAGTGCTTTAGGAAAAAAAGTCTTCAACAACTTAATTGTACCGAAATATTTTTTTGTAAGGTCCATGAAGTTTTGATATACCTACTGACTAATTTTTTGGGATAACATTTCTTGATGAAGTATTTTGACTTTAAAAATAAATAAACAGTCAACTTTCAAGTCTTTTCTGAAACAGCCGCCAAAATATTTGAAGCCGATTGCAATTATTTTTGCTACATGTAGTTATTGGACCCATCTAAAGTCCTCAAACCTTCTTGCGGTCTGGATTCTGGAAGTCGTTAAATTGAGTTCTATTTGATGGGGCAATTCAATTGCTTTGAGTCATTTGTTTGCTTATAGTCAATTGACAGCTTGAAGTCGTTTTGATGCTACCAGAATTCATTTTAGGGCTTGAAGTCGTTTGACTCCTGAAATTAATTTATCTGCTTAGAGTGCATTGATTGCTTGATGTCATTTGAATGCCTTAAGTCATAAGCCTGCTTCAAGTTATTTGACTAATTGAAGTCCCTTGAAAGCCTTTTGACTTGTAAAAGTCACTTGACTGCCTTTAGTCATTTAATTGCCTTGAGTCATTTAAATGTTTGTATTCATAAGACTGCTTGAAGAAGCTTGACTGATTGATTTCTTTTGACTGCTTGAGGTCATTTGACTTCTTGAATTATTTTGACTGCTTAGAGTACTTTGATTGCTTGAAGTAATTTGTGTTCTTAGAGACTTTTTACAGCTAAAAGTGATTTTATTACTTACAGTCCTTTTATCGTCCAATCGCACTAACGTCCCTTCTTTCCAAGGTCATAGAAACTTTGATAAACCGTCAACTTATCAAATATCTTGAAGAACGAAAGCTTCCTAATTACCGTCAGTATGGCTGTCATAGCAAACGGTCCACTAGTGATTTGATTTGATTTGGCTTATCTCATCGAAAAATGGAACCAATCTTTACATTGTTTTGGAGAAAGTAAGATTATTGCGCTTGATATTTTAAAAGCATTTTATAGAGTTTGGCATCAGGCTCTTTTATCGAAAATTCGGGCTTTTGATATCGATGAGTCTCTTCTTTGTTGGATTAGAAATTACCTTTCAGACCGTTCAATAGAAGTTGTATTGGATGGCTTCAAGTCTGATACCCACTTCATAAATGCTGGTGTGCCCCAAGGCTCCGTTTTGTCTACGACTCTCTTCCTCATTTTCTTAAATGATCTCTTGTCTAAAACTTCTTCTCAACTGTTTTACTGACGACTCAACCGTCAGCTTTTCATATTCTTTTCCAAATTCACGTCCCTGTTCTTCAGATGTGGAACTGGAACGGTTGATAGGTGATAATTCAATCGTAGAATCGTTTGAGTCCCTTGAACATCATAGAAACGTTGCCTGTCTTTCTCTCTTTTATCGCTTTTTTCCAAAAACAGTGATCTAGTAAAATAGCCAGCTGCATTATTCCCCTGAAACAATTTAGCTGCAACACCTGCATCGCTGGTAATGCCCATCGGTTTTACCTCGAACCCAACTTCGGTCGTACAGTCAAGTACAGAGATTCATGTTATAGTTGCACCATTCGAATGTTGAATGTTCTGCCTGACCTTGTCTTTCCGCTACAGTTCGATTGACAAAAGTTCAAAAGCAATGCGAATCGGTGTCTCCTTTCAAATCCTCTCCTATTTTCCTAAATGCTCGCACTGTGTTTTCTAACATGATAAGGGTATTCATAACCCCTTGATGTGCTCGTTAATTATATACACATATATTTAAAAAAAATAATGCGATTGCTTCTAGTTATTTGACGATTGAACTCTTTTCAAAGTCATTTCACTACTTGAAATCATTTGACTGATTGAAGACATTTGACAGCTTAAGGCATCCGTATTGTATGTTACGCGTCACAAGGCATTCTGTTGAAAAGCATTTCATCATCATCTATTGAATCTCCACGTGTCAGTTTTTAATTTTGTCATGCTGCATACATGGACGCATGCAGCATGCCACGTGTCAAAGCTAAACTGATATGTCACAAGAGTTATAAAGTATGAAGCATTGATTTGTACTCAAAAGCATAATTTTTCCAATTCCCTAGAAATTATGCACACAGATATGAATTCGAGCTCTGCAACTGCACATTTTTTGCATATTCCCACTCAATCAATTTGGTTTTGTTGATCGAAAAGTTTGACACTGTATCTATTCCAATGAAAATCGTTCTTTTCATAACTCTATGACAGTTCACTAAAAACCAAACGTTCAAGGGCTATGGAAAGTGCAGAAAATTGTATGCAAAAGCAAACAACGTTATCCCGTCTCACAGAAATGAAGGACCAGATAATATTTTCTTGTCCTCTATCCATCCTTGTAACAAATGGAAAAACTGTAATTGATTTTTGGATCGCAAGATAAACAAACGGATGAGGACTTAATGTAAACACAAGGACTTTGGCTATGAAGCAGCTGTCATTATTAGCACTAGGATCTAATTCCATTTCCAACAATTTCATTTCCTTCTGAAAATCTAAAGTTCAAGGAGGAGTTTCCAAGTCTCACAACCACAAGTTTCCATCTCTCTATACGTAAGGAATTCACGTGAAAGTTTAATGTGTCTTTCAAATGACCATTCCCAGTCTTATGCACACAAAAAGAGCAACACTGTATACTCTCTCTTCTTTTTTAACCAGAACAGCAAAACATGTCCAACTTTTGCATGATGACAGTTCCCAGAATAATGCACTGGTTATCAACAAATAATTACGTGAGTGATGCATGCATCTACATGAAAATGAGAAATTAATTAAGACAATCAGTCACAAGGATGTTATTGATCACGTATCTAACTTCACCATGGTTTGGATTGAGTTGATGGAAAATTCATGCAGCTGAAACGAAAAGCTAATTCGTACAAACTTTTATCCTCACTACACACACCTGCTGCCATTTTGCAATTAACACATTTCGATTTGCATACTTTATATATTCTTATAGTGAATGTAGATGCAGCAGGTCATCTTTTAGTTAATGAGTATTGGGACTTCAAAGCAATCACCACTCGACCATTTTCCTGATTGCTTTGCCTACCTCTTTTTGAATAGTTGAATATTTACATAGTGGTGTCCGTGATGCAATCGTTAGCAAATCTGCCTACTACGTGGAAGTGGAAGTGCATCCCAAGAACAAAAAATTGTTTTCCGTGTTATTTGGCTTTCGCTAGGAATTGAAAAAGGTTTTTTTTTATAATTTGCGCGCACTCAAGGGGTTCTGACTACCCTTCACATGTTAAGTAACACAATACGAGCATTAGGAAAAAGGGAGAGAGTTTAAAAGGAGATACCGATGCATTACATAAGTTTTAAATTTCTGAAAATTGTAATGAGAGGGAAAAATAGAGCTGGGCAATACATTCCACATTCGCGTGGTACGGGTACGGCTGAAGAAGGAATCTCTGTATTTAACAGTACGTCCAAAATTCGACTCAAGGGTAAACTGATTGGCATTCCTAGTAAGTGAGTATTACGGTTGAATTGTTTAAGGGGAGGAATGCATCTGACAATCTCATAAGAGCACTGTCTGTAAAAAAAAAACAATAAAATAAGGAGAGCCAAGAAACATTACGACGGTGTTCAAGTGTCGGGAAAGTTTCGATGATGTTCGTATCTCAAATCACTTTAAAGGCTCTTCTCTGAACACTGTCCAAAAGATTGAGGTGGGTTGAAGGAGCACCTGCCCAAATACGGGAGTTATACTCCATCTTAGGACGAATGTACATACGCTTTGTAGATGACTGCCAGGTCATTGGGTGAAAAAAATTTCTTGCATCGTTTTGGGCGATTTCAAGTATATGGTTATTCCACAAGAGGTGGTTGGTAATGCACATACCGAGGATTGAAAGCTGTTCTGTTTCAACAATGCAAGAGCCACTCATGGATAGTGGCAAGGGAGGTAAGTTTCGCTTCAACGACAAAAGACAGCATTGAGTTTTTGAAGCATTAAATTCTACTCGGCTTTTTATTCCCCACTGGACAATGCTGTCTAGATCAGAATTTAATGAACTTAGCATAAGTTGCCGCCCTTATTCCACGACCGAAGAGGAGGAATGTGTACATAAGAACTAATATGATTATCTGAGGGCACTGTCGTCGGTAAAATAATTTAGTGGATTAGTAATTTCAGACAGAAGATCGTAAATGAAAATAAGAAAAAGTTTCGAAGACAAAACGGAGCCCTGGGGCACACCAGCATTTATTTTGTGGGTTTCAGATTTATAGCCGTCCAAAAACGGTTAGAAAGGTAGCTACTAGTCCAGAGAAGAAGAGACTCATCGAAACCAAATACACGCATTTTAGATAAAAGAGCTTGAAGCCAAACTCTATCGAATGCTTTTGAAATATCAAGCGTAATACTCTTACTTTCACCAAATCTATGTAAAGACTTGTTCCACTGTTCGGTGTTCGGTGAGATATACCATCAAATCACCAGTGGACCTATTGCAACGAAAGCCATACATTAAAAAGCTTTCGTTCTTCGAGATATTTCTTGAGCAGATAATTGATCAGCGTTTCCATGACCTTAGAAAAAAGGGGAGTAAGTGCAATTGGACGGCAGTTCGAGGGTGAGAAAGATTCGCCTTTTTTAGGGACTGGCTGGACAAATGCTGTTTTCCATCCACTCGGGGAGAGACCTGTAGAGTAGGTAAGATGGAAAAGCTTACGCAGTGGTTTTGACAGCGTGGAAGAACTCCTCTTCAGAACTATAGCAGGGATACTATCCGAGCCAGCAGATTTATGAATGTCGAGATCTTTCAAGACTCTTGCCACTGTACGATGGATTGGTTAACGCGCTCAAGTACTGGAGGAGCCATATCACTTTCTGGAAGCATTGAATTGGCGGTGCTAGCTTTTTCAAGAGAGCTAACAAAGGGTGTGACGTTGGAAACGAGCGTTGGAACCGAAGATGTTGTTGTGTTCCAGATGTTCTTAACAAACGACCAAAAATTTTTACTACCTTTAAGACATTGTAGTATTTTTTGCCTTAATTTTTGATCATGTAAAAATTTCGTTCGTTGAATATAAACGTTGCTGGATTTCCTGGCTTGTTTAAACTTTTTCCGGTTTTCCTCAGTTAGGTTGGCTTTGTATTCTCGGAAGCTTACTTCTCTAACCCTGATAACCTCTTTACAGCTCGAATCAAACCATGAGTTTTCCTTGGGTCTGATACTTTTCACCCTATTCGGGATGAAATTTCTCATTCCCAAAAAGATTAACCATATCTGCAGTGGAATCAACGTCACTATCGAGGAAACATAGTGACCAGTTAAAGTTCTTAAAGAAAAAATTAAGACCGTCCCAGTTGGCTTTCTCGTATTGCCAGACGGTTCTCTTTGAGATTTTATCATTATTTTGACACGAGAAATTAGCAGATATGACACAATGGTCTAATGTGCCTAGAGGCGATAATACATTTATGGTGTATTTATCAGGGTCAGAGGTAAGAAACAAGTCTAGGGTGTTTTGAGCTCGACCATCAACGTCAGATATTCGAGTCCGAACGTCAACCAGCTGAGTTAGCTTGATAAACTCAGCAAAAATCTCTGCATCCATTCCATCGGGTGATGTCTGGCGAGAAAAGCGAAGCCAAGAAGAATTGTGAATATTGAAATCGTCCGTAATGACAATTTCAGATCGAGTGTACAGTGAAACAATTCTTTGGATGGAATCTGACAGAGCATCAAATTCTAAAGAAGTTGAATTTCTGTCAAGGTTTGGACTTCGATAAAGAAAACAGTAGTGGATGATGTGCTTGTTGATGGAAAATTTGAACCACATGAAATTAAAAAAAAAAAAAAAAAAAATTGGTACTTATGCCATATTGTGGTTGGAACTGATATGCAACATCATTTCTTATGTAGACGGCGAGACCGTTGTGGGAAAAAAATAAAGGCACTAAGTTATATCCATGAAGGTTGAACTTCGAAGGTTCAGAATTTTGTCCAACTTGGGTTTCGCTTAGTGCCAAAATAGCTGGCCTGTACAAAACAGTGTGGAGGTACGCAGACAAGAGATTCGCTCTCAGCCCACGTATGTTGCTGTAATCAACTCTAAAATTATCAATCATTACAAAACAAAAAAAATAAAAGACTAAAACAACAATAGAAAGAAAAATCCCTGATCTTAGTTTCAGTAAGCTTCACAATAACACATTTCCACTAGTGGTATGCCTCAGTGGCAATGCGAATCGATCCGCCCCTGGACAGCCAAACAGTAACTTTTCTATGCACTCGTTATTGCTTTGACTCAACCCATGCACCCAATATGCAATATGCAATATGATTAATATCCTCAACGTAATCAATGCACTTGCAAAGCAACAGTGTGTGATGGGGATAGGAAAGAAAGGAAGCTATCGCTCACTGTATTACTGATTTGTATTATGTGATGTTGTTTTTATATTTTGGCAATAACACGGAGCGATTGATTTATGGGAGTAATAACCCTGTTGTCGTGGGTTATTTTAAAAGGTTATATTTATGAGTAGATTGCATTATTATTACTAAAAACCTTAAATATTGTATATATGACGTGATGTTATAGTTATAGCATATTTGCCTGACACGCAGGAAGTTCGTGGTTCGAATCTCAACAGAAAACAAAAACTTTGACTCCACGAGTATAGCCTTTCCCCAGAAATTGGCAAGTCCTCCGAATTAAAACGCATTGCCACGAAAAGAGCATTCTCAATTAACCCTTCGGCATCGACAGAAAACTGTAGGTGCCCTCCATTCCCTAACAAGGCACGGTCTTGAGAAATTTCGACTACTTACCAATTTTCTATGCAAAATTGTCTCAAAGGCATATTCTTTTAAAGAACTTAACTCAAGTCATACCTTAAAAGTAAATACACTCATAACAATAAATCAAAAAATAAAAAACTATACATAAATTAGCTATTTAATTACTTGGGAAATCACAACCAACAAACACCAACCTATTATCTAAGTCCTTTTTTTTGGTTTCTTTTTGATTATGTAGGCCTTAGTAAAAACACTCAAATAGTTCTTAAAATTTCAAATGAAAAAAATGTAAAAATCCTTCAAAGTTTAGTTTATAAAATACGTCTATGATCAGAATTGATTTACATAAAAATATTATTTTCGATACTGTGTATTGTTTTGCAGTCTAAAAATGTGAGCTCTGCACCTCTTCGAAGTAAGGCCTTAATCAATAAGACTGTGTTGAGTCGTTGCATATTTGCTGGAAGTAAAGCTTACTTATTTCCAAGTCAGTGTCTTGAGTGGCAACATCTCCAATGCTGATTTTTCGTTTTGGGGAGCGAAATCTTTTGAAGCAACGAAATAAATTCAAAAATGCTTTTCGGAATCCCCGATTCATGAAGCAATAAGTTATGGGATTACAACAACTCGATGAATAAGCCAGCAACTGGAAAAAAATCACTCCTGAGTATCCAAGATTCTGATAGACCAACGATGGACTGAACATGGAGATTGTATTGATTGTGTACAATGGAGTCCAGCAAATGAAAAACTCTAACACTACCATAAATAACATTTTTATCACACGCTTCTTGTTCTGAAGACTTTTCTCAATGTTTGTTCTGGGAAAGATAAAAAGGAAAGGTAAAAGGTTAACGAAAGTTATTTATGTGAGGTTTTTTCAATAATAATACGAGTGGGTTTTGCTTAACCTATTCAATACATACCTCCTTAAGCCCTGTTTCCTTCTGGTTGAGTATGAGAATTCTTTGAGTGAGTTCGGTCCTTGAAGGCAATTATTGCTGTATTGCGTACAGTTTGCGAGATTATCACGAGAAGTCGTTCGATATGACATAAAACTTCGATTGCTTGGGGAGCCATTCTTTTTGATGAAAACCTCCATCAGGTTGTCAGCTGAGAAAAAACAAACAAAAACAAAATTATGGAGTGAGAGATTGAGGAGAGTCAGGAAAAGATAGCCTCAGGTATAAAAAAAAAAAACGTTTTCCTTGGAGATCAATCAACAAACAATAATTGTATTATGTTGAAAAAGGGAAATGTCCTAAAAATCTAAGCACGGTCCAAAGCAATTTACTCAAAGTAATCTGTTCGTGGAGTTTACTCTTCGGAGAAGCTTGAAAAATAGTTTCTCTTAAGACTTTAAACTAAAACCAAATACTTGAATGACTTTCTAAAAAAATTACAGTTCTTGGGTCCAGTGCGTTACCATATGAGATAGTCACAATTTTAAAACTGGTGCTAGATTGAATATAAAGTTCAAGTATTTCCAAAATCGGTTTTGGAGATTTCGAGACATTTCAGCTTGAAGTTGACAGCTTATGACTTCCGACTCAAAATTTGTGCAAAAAAAGGTTCTAACGAAGTCACAAATACAAATTCTATCGCCAACGAATACGCATTCTGATGATGTCACATGATATTTTTCATTCATGCCATAGAACTCATACGCACTAGTTGCAGATAATTTTATAGGGCACCCTGAAAAATATGAGAAGAGATAGAAGTTCCAGGTACATAATTAAAATTTCAAAACAATTTCCAGTTTTCTCAATTGCAGGTCATTCTTCGTACAAATTGAAAACAGCCAATCAGCAACCAAATGTATCAGAGCAGGAGTAGCTCAAGGGACAAAGATCGGGACTTATCTCTACAACATCTTTACCTTTGATCAGCCATAGCCAAACAACAACGCCAAGAACTTTCTGTATGCAGACGATTCCCTAACTTATGCAACCTCGATGTCGCCAGCAATTGCAACCCGAAAAGTCGAGGATCACGTTAGAAGTCTCTGGGAATATTACACCAAATGGGGCATAAGATCAAAGTTAATTCGTCAAATAAATGTATCAAGGACCTTAGCATAAACTTCGAGGAAAGATTACGCTTCAACCCACATCCAACAGCAGTTCTTAAAAAGGCAAACTACGCCTTGCATTCCATACACCCCCTAATGCGAAGAAGGGACGGACTCAGCCAGAAAACAAAGTTTCTGTTCTACAAACAGGTCTTCAGACCAATCATAAATTACTGCTTCCCTGCTTGGTTTAATATATCCAAAACCAGCATGAAAAAGCTCGGAGCATTTGAAAGGAAAATTCTGAGGATTTGCACAGGACTCAACTTTAACCGTCAACGACAGAGGTACTTCAGCAACAAAAAGCTCTACGAAGCATAAGGAGTCCTTCTCCTCGACAGATTCCTTCTTTACGCTGCAAGGAAAATAACTAACTACCCGAGCAACGATCCGAATCCACTGGTGAGAAGCTTGACAAGCGAAGAGAGACATCCCGAGCCGCGATACTTAGACATGATGGCACTACTAGACGAAGAAATAATTTAAATTAATGGCGAAGAGGCAATACCCTTTTTCGAAGTAGCAGCCTCAGCGTTACCACCGTGGCTAGAGGCCACACAAACCCACTTCAACATAAAGACAACCGGGGTGCAGTACAATAAGCCCCGCGGCAATAAAACCCGTGGGCCTTAATACTAAAAAAAAATGGAAACAACAGTCACGGGCTTTATTTCCAATTTGAAGAGGCAATAAGACCCACCAAAGAGCAAAATTAAGGCCCATGTGTTTTGAAGGAAAAACATTTTGAGGTCTTGAAAAACTGAGCTCCAAAATTTAGATGCTTATTTCAGATGTTATTGGATATGAATTCATAGCTCGCGTTGTCTCCCACTTCGTGACATTGGATGATGGAAACTCAGTCCACTTTTATGCGCACATAATAACTAAATCTACTTTCTTGATGTTTGTTTTGCTTTTAGCTATACTTTCTCCTGGGCTGTTCGTGTGAATCTTTTATGTAAGTAAAAAAAAAAAAAAAAAGTGAGAGAATGTCATCGAAGTAAGACGTGTTTTTTTTGATCCGCTCCGTTAAAAGTCTTAAAAGTTTTATAATTGATTTTCTATCCGTCTTAATAAGTACCAGCTTCAATTGAATTAAATTTTGTCACTAGGTACATACTTACGTTTCTGCATAAATTTAGTTTTATTTTACCGTGAAGCTACAGTTTAAACAACAAATAAAAACGAAAAAAATTGACAGAAGAGTAAAAATTCTTGTGCACAAGATTATTTTATTCATCTCTCTTTGCCTACAATGACAAAAACCGAAGCTGCAACCACCACCACATTAACAACTACCACTGCAACCTCCTGCTCTTCTTCAAAGGTCCCGTCAAAGCCCACATCGAAAACAACTCACCCCACCGTCTCCAAAGCCACTGCCACCAAAGTCACTGCACCCACCTCTGCCTCTTCGTCTCTCGTTCTCACTCCGAAAACTCGATTGCAAAAATCTAAAAACAAAATTGAAACTACCCCAACTCCAGATAAATCTAAATTTTTGGCATCTGAATCTAGTAGTGTGAAAAAATCGACACCTGTTACAATGCCCCTTACTAAAGATAACAATAGAAACAAACTTATGCTTGAACTTGAGGCTGATTTGCTGGCGAAGTTTACAACATCTTTGAGAGAACTTGAGGACAAAATAAAAAAACATATCAGTGAAACGTTATCATCATTAAATGATCGCTTGTTTCAGTGTGAGAATGAGTTAACTGAACTAAAAAAAGAGAATAACAAATTCAAAGAAGAATTGGAGAACAACCAGCGGGTTCAGCGTCTCAGTGATGTTATTGTGTGTGGTTTACCTGATGATCTTGAATGCAGTCCAATTGAAATTGCAAAAAAGCTAGCTGCCAAGCTTAACCATGCGCTCTCTCCTTATTCTGATGCATTTCGTCTTAACACCCGCACCCGGAACAATGCTAAACCACTGCTCATTCGTCTTTCTTCTCAAGCTGAGAAAAAAAATCTACTCTCTGCTTTTCATGCAATGGGTACACTCACTTATTCTCAGCTATTTAATGATTGTGACAATGCCAGCAGCACACATCCTAGAATAAACGATCAACGCATCTACATAAACGAAAGCCTCACACCGCTAAATAGTTCTTTGTTGCGACATGC
This sequence comes from Melanostoma mellinum, assembly GCA_914767635.1. Classification (NCBI taxonomy): domain Eukaryota; kingdom Metazoa; phylum Arthropoda; class Insecta; order Diptera; family Syrphidae; genus Melanostoma; species Melanostoma mellinum. The sequence goes on from OU612059.1 coordinate 6,041,939, forward strand.
AATTAAACTGCGTAGAGAAGGTCTTCTATTTTCTGCGAGAACAAAAAATGGTTTTGTATATGTTAAAAAAAGCAGTGATGATATTGAAACGAAGATTGATGCTAGTACTTTTTCCTCACCTACTACTCTTCCAGTGATGTCAACCGGAGCAGATCATTAACTATAATGATAATTCATCTAAACTATATTTTTGGTACCTAAACTTCTTTTTGGATTTTACTTTTCTTAATTTTTCATTTATTTAATTAACTTATGTAATTCTTTTTACTGTTTAAAAGATATTTTACTTTTGATTTTTCTATTTCATTTGTAGTTGTTCTATAGTACTATTTGTTTTATCATGTCTGGTGGTAGTGATGTTTGTACTAAGTCAATGTTGAAAATACTTTCTAATGCTAGTGATGGATTCAGGGTTTGTTGTATGAATGCGCGAAGTCTAAATTTAGACAAACTTGATTTTGTTAAATATGTTTTTGGTTCTTCGGGAGTTGATGTTATTTGCATAACAGAGACATGGTTCAAGCCCGAAATATCTGACTGTTTTTACCAACTACCCAATTACAAATTGGTTCGCAACGACAGAATCACTAATACTATTGGAGGTGGGGTTGCAATTTACTGCAAAGAGAGTCTGAGTTTTAAAATCATTGCCAAATCTGATAACACTGGGATTGAGTTTTTGCTTTTAGAGGTTTCTAATGGTAACATAAAATGCATATTAGGTGTTGCTTACAATCCGAGTAGAAGTTATTCACCTGAACCTCTTTTTTCTATTGTTCGTGAAATATCGGCGAACTATGAAAACATAATTCTATGTGGGGATTATAATTCAGATCTTTTTCTCAATGATATTAGAGCAAATGAACTCAGAGATGAAATTGCAGCTTCTGGCTTATCTATAGTCAACTCCTATGCAACTCGTTTTGGTCCTAATTCTGACCCTAGTCTTCTTGACTTAATGATAGTGTCAGATTTGTCTAACGTTCTTTTAATGGACCAATTATCTATCGAAGGGATTTCTGACCATGATTTACTTTTTTGCACCTACAATATTGATTTTTCTAACATCTTAACTTTGTCTTCATTTCAATTTCGTGACTTCAAGGCTGTTAACATTGATAACTTGCAAGTTGATGCTCATAATTGCCCATGGAATAGTTGTTATAGCTTGTACAACGTTGATGATAAAGTCGATTTATTTCAGCATTTTTTGCTTGAACTTTACCATAAACATGTCCCGTTGAAAACTGTCATAGTAAGAAACAAAAACTGTCCATGGTTTACTAATGAAGTGTTAAATTCAATCAAGAGTCGTCGCAAGCTCTATGCAAGATGGAAAAATAACTCTACAAGTTTAAACTGGGAGATCTTTTGTCGAGCTCGTAATCACTCAACGTATGTTACTCGCAGAGCTAAAAAGAGATATTTTGAATCAAAACTAAGTCCTAATCAGTCCTCTAAGAAGTTCTGGAGTAGCTTACGTACGTTTGGAATTGGTAGAAAAGAAGAAGTTCACAACTATCCCAATCCAAATGAGCTAAACACTAGTTTTGTAGCCAATAACTTCCAAACAACAAATTTTAGGCCTAACAACTTAGCTTTTTATGAAGCCTCCACAGAATTTGACTTTGAGGTAGTTACTGAAAATGAATTGGTCTTGAACATTCTCTCTATTAAATCCAATTCTATCGGTGAAGATGGAATTCCAATACGTTTTATTAAATTAATTTTACCGCAAATCATATCTATCTTCACCCATATTATAAATTTTTGCATCACGACCTCTTCATATCCTCAATGTTGGAAACGTGCAAATGTTATCCCCGTACCCAAAAAAAACAACCCTTTAAGCAGTGCTGATTTTCGGCCCATAAGTATTTTGCCTTGCCTTTCGAAAGTCTTCGAAAAAGTTTTATCGCACCAGATCTCAAACTATGTAAGGAGTCAAAACTTATTATCGTCGTTGCAGTCAGGCTTTAGGGCAGAGCATAGTTGCTCTACGGCGATGGTTAAAGTACTTGACGATATCAGAATCCAGTTTGATCAAGGTATGTTAACGCTATTATGCTTGCTTGACTTTACAAAAGCATTTGACCGAGTCAATCACAGTATTCTCTGTGAAAAGCTCAATTTATATTTTGGTTTCAGTAGGAGGTCTGTCCGACTTATTCGAGACTACTTGACACACCGTAGTCAAAGAGTTAAGGTTTGTGACATTTCATCGGATTCAATTGAATTGGTTGCTGGTGTTCCTCAGGGTTCAATTTTAGGTCCTCTTTTATTCTGCATGTTTATCAATGACCTTCCATTAACTTGTAAAAATGTTATGTTGCATCTCTATGCAGATGATGTCCAAATGTATCTATCTCGACCATTTAACTTGTTGGAGGACTTAACTTGCCGAATGAATGAAGATCTTGAAGAGATTTACAAATGGACTCTGTGTAATGGCTTAACGCTTAACCCAGCAAAATCCCAAATCATTGCCATCTCTAGACTGAAATTCGATACAACCAATCTCCCACCTGTGTTCGTATCTCGATTCCAAATTGAGCTTAAAAATGTTGTTACAAGCCTTGGTTTTAAAATCAATCGTTCCATTTCAGCAAACGATCATATTAATACCTCTATTGGCCGCATCTATGGTGGTCTTCGAAAATTGAATATGTTTTCATACCTAACACCTACTGAAACCAAACTGAAAATTAGCAAATCATTGCTTTTGCCCATCATAGAGTATGCTTCAGTGGTTTACGCTCAGCTTGATTCTCGTTCTTTTCATAAATTGCTAGTTGCTTTTAATAATATAATTCGGTATATTTTTAGTCTGCGTAGGTTTGACCATGTCTCTCAATACCATCAACTAGTCCTTGGCTGTACTTTTGAACAGTTTCTAAATACGAGATGTTGTATATTCTTACACAAAATAATTCAAAGAAAAACGCCGCTATATTTATTTGAAAAGTTACAGTTTTCACAATCTGCCCGAACTCTGAATCTTATTACACCTTTATGCACTTATTTGAACTCTTCTAGACTATTTTATGTATACACCAGCAAACTCTGGAACTCCTTGCCAGTAAGCTTAAAACAAATAGTAGGAATCTTACAGTTTAAAAAAGCAATATTCAACTACTTTAATTCATTAAACATGCAAACAGTAAATTGAAAATAATATATTTAATCGTAGTTTAATAAAATTCTTCTTACCTAAAATCAAAAAATTAAAATCATTTTGTAAATATTATCTAGTTTTTTGTTTTTTTTGTTTTTGTTAAAATATTGTATGTGTACTATTATTGTTACTTATTTAAATAACTCAACTTGTACTTGCAAGTCCTGTCTTAAGGTACTATAAAAGACTCAGTCTTATTTGTACACCATTATGAAATAAATTGAAATTGAAATTGAATGTAAGTAAGAATTCATTTTTATTATCGTTCATAAAATTAACAATTAACAATAGTTTTATGAATTAGTTAGCTATGGCTTCGCCGTCAGCTCGGTTGGCAATATATTAACTAAATAGGTTTTTATGTCGTATGTGTTATTCAAATTCAGTTATTAGTAACCTTCGGTATTCATACACACTTTGAAGATAGTAATAAAGATTTTTCCAATTGTCTCCATTGAGGTAAAAAACAGCTTCCTGCATCGTCAAAGATCTTTTTCCGAAATGATTTTGTCTTTGTGTAGCATAGATTGGGCAAACTCCTATGATATGGAAGCAATCTTCTTTGGATTTCATATTGCACAATGTACAAAACTGATTGTAGCTTCCATTGTATGGGGCTCCATTAAGTCCAAGGACTTCACACCTGGAATCTTTTATGTTCAACCACAAGCCCACACTACCACACGGGAAATTTCGTTCGCTTAGATCCGTTTTTTACTCACAGATATAATAATGGGGCTAAAAGCGCAGCTGAAAAATTTTCTCAAGGGAGTATGGAAGTGTGGTGTAAAAATAAAAAATTCGTCTTCCGGGCAATACAGGCTTGTGATTGAACTTAAGAAATTCGCGCGAACTGACCGCACTAAACATATACTATATGATGCATAGTTCCATAGATAGTTCTTATATGGACTTGTGTTCCTCTTTGATTAACAGGCGGACATGCTATCCATTCCTTTCACACTGAAAATAACTTAAAGTGCAAACGGTGAGACTTCTTTCCATTACGAAATGATTTTTGAGTTCGCAGAAAAAGAAACTAAGGCCCGCGGTTCATGCGACCATTTCATCATTCAAATAACCCCCGTGGGCCTTGCTTCCAAAACAGAGAGGAATTAAGACCCACGGGTCTTATTGCCGTGGGCCTTAATGCACTGCACCGTACTCGTAGCTTACTACTCAGAACTCCTATTTTCAATTTCAGCTGCTACGTCAATTCCTTGGAAATGGAAATCAAATGGCTACTATCTTAAAGCTGCATAAGCCACATCAGTCTATGTGTTTGTTCTAAGCCAAAGACAAACGATTTCAATTCCGAATAAACAACATAAACTAAAACAAAAGTCTGTACAAATGCCAAAAAAAATAATATTTTTTTTTTGTTTTGTGAACACTCTGGCGTATGATTTACTTTTTCCATTTTATTTTATTGCAGTTTTTGTTTGTGTGTGCTTTTCCTATTTCCCATAAGCCTTCCTCAACTTTTCATTTTTGCGTTCAAATAAAATACAAAGATTCCCAACAGAACATCCCTGTTCTACGAGAATAGTTTGCTTTGGCCTTCACCGGAAAATTTATAAATCAAAATTATGATTGCTTTTGTATGGGAAAACTTTGCATTCAAATGATGTTGTGTGTATGACAGCTAAGCTTTAGTTTGATTGACTTCGTAGATGAAATTAATCAGTGAATGTGAAGGTAGAGGAAAGATAAATGCCTCAAGGCGAATATTAGCCGCATGGCCAAGTTTATTAAAGTTTCTGTAAGCTTCTTGAATACTCAATAAAATTTTGTTTGTTCATAAAAAGCATCACTGGTAATTGATATACATTAAATTATTGAATATCTTTTGTTTCTTATATCCTTACAAAACTCAAAGTACCTTTGCTGAATTCCTAAATAAGATAAACAAAGGATCAAAAGAGTATAAAACTGTTCAGTTAATAGAAAATTGAATTGATTGAAGTAAGGACTTCAAAAAGAAAGACAAAATTTACTAACCCATTGACTAAACCCTTCAAATGATTTTATTCATTTGTGTGATTCTTGTTCTAGACTGATGAGAGGAGATACGCGACGAGCGGTACCTAAGACCAAACCGAATTGTTTTTTAGTTTTGATCTTTATGTGCATTAAAACTGTTTAAAATAAACTTTTTCTTCTCATTTTTGTGAGCCTTAAGTCAGATCCAATTTCATAATTAGCAAATGCCACACCAAACTCAAGAAATGTAATTTTCTTAATGAAAGCCCCTTATTTTTTCACAACGACTTGAAGTTAAGAAGACCCGTAATTCAAAACAGACATTCTCTGAGACAAGGAGCATCATCCGTCAAACAAAAATTAATAGGAAGAGGCTCCTACTGATGTTTGTTAGCACCAAAACAATTAAAATTAATTCATTCTACTTACTGGATTGTGTGCTTTTTGCCACTTTCTCAGCCCGCATTCCATGCCAAAGAGTCCTTGAAATGAGAGAGTATGTTGCTGTGAGCACCACCACCGGGATTATCAGGAGGATGAGATCCAAGAAAATGTTGTAGGCCTTTTCGTATTGCTTGATGCTCGGTGGCCAATACTCCCGACACTTGTGATGACCTGAAAGCAAAGTAACACTTAAGAACACCAAAAAAGAAAAGCAAAAAGAAACAGCCTTCAAGTGGAAGCTTGAGTGATTTGAAAAAAAAAATAATAAATAAGTTTGTCAGGTGAGAATTCATGAAAACTAACTCAAAAAAATACTCAAACATTAATAAAAAAAATAAGTTAAAATAACGAATATCCCAGTAGCACAAAACTGGGATTTCTTTGAATTAATCCTTGACAAAGCATCATCCCCTCATTTATTTAATAACAACAACACCAATATCTGATAAGTCTATGGTGGTTGTGTCATGAATGAATAGATGTTTTTTGTGTACACAAAATATTCCTTCGTTATTCATAAGCCGAAAGCATTACTCGGGATCATGTCGGGAATAACAAGAATTAATGATCCAAATGCTCTTTGTCTGTTTATTTCAAAAGGCAAGGATTTCAATAGACGTATTCATCAACAACGAATATTCTTATTACTATCGTCTTAATATAGAAGACAAATTGAGGCCAAAAAGAAGCACTTAAACGAAATTAAATTGTGGTTTTTGGCAGCAGACTTTAAGTGGCGCACACAAAAAGAATTTTTTTGTTACAATAATTTGAGATTATGGCGGTGCCATAAATGAAATGCACAAGTAAATCGCACACTTTCTCCTTAGAAGCGCCTCCTTGCATACTCGTATATGAAGTCAGAATAGTGGAAAAGGAAATTGAAATGTTTGTCTTTTTATTTTATGAGTTAACTCATTTAAAAGCAGTTCTTTACCAAGCCCCAATTATACTTATCACAACTACATAGCAGTTTTTATGGTTTTGTGTGGAGTATTTCATATACTTTCGTGCAACATACACATGGTGTTAAAAATATCTTTTATGGGGTAAGGTGGGTTTTACGACTTCAAAAAATCGTATTAAATTCTAAAATGGGTGTGTTTTTTTCTGAAGCCAAACACACCCAATGTACCAAATGACGTATCCCATTCCAATTCCTTGAGAAATGAGTTAAGATTTAAAATTTAAAGCTGGCACAACAATGCAAAACGTTTCTTTTATTATTTGTGAATTTTATATACATAGCTAAATAAAAAATGTCTGGTTGTTGTGAAGGAGGAAAAGTGAAAGTCCCGCTTTAATCGTGCCGGTTTACAGTTTCACTTTGGTCGTATCCATTGTTTGCACCCTACAGGAAGGTCTGCTGAACGTTTTGGACCTGGTGCCCAAGTGTATTTAACTGCTGTAATAGAATATTTGGCTGCTGAAGTGTTGGAATTTGGCTGGAAATTTCGCTCTTCACAACAAAAAGACAAGATTTATTCCCCGCCATGCAATTACCAATCCGCAACGACAAGGAATTGAATAAATTGCCAACTACACTGGGTGGTGTTCTCCCAAACATCCAAACAGTTTTGTTGTCCAAGAAATCAGAGAATGTGTTCACGAGCAGTATTGCCAATTATTGCAATACTCTATATTTAAATATTCCACAAGTGCTCTTTAGCTGCAGATTTAACACTGGTGTTGTTTGAATGCAATCAAATTCCTTGCACCAATCAACGTGACGATCTTAGACTTTAATACCAAAACAACGCTCGTAACATGTAAATGACTCCGCAAGAGTTGGTTAAATTTGTTTTGAAATTCCAGCAGTTTGATAACGCTTTTTTTGCGATAGAGAAGATTGACATGTAGAAGTGCCAAGTAGACTTGGTTTAGTTATGAAAAGCTGGTAAAATTTTTCATAGACTACAAGACAAAAGGCTTTACTTAAAAAACAGGTTTGTCGGGTTTTTCAGGCGGGTTTTTCGGTGAAAGGACTGGATGAGGTACCTGTATAGGCTAAGAAGAGATTCCTCTTTCCGGCTTAACAGATTGAAAGCCATAATTGTAAGGCAAAGGATATGAATATAATTCGGTACCCTCTCGTCGTTGAAGTGAAGAATCGAAAATTGTACGTTTCTCGATGGTCTTCTGCACAAATTTGCGATTGCATGTTGGATAAGGAATTAGCTCCAGGTTGATTGGTTATTAGCTGGCCTCAAAAAGTAAATGCCGTTTCAATTTTTATATTTTATTTAATTAATTTGAAGTTTGCATCCAAAAGTCATATGCCAAATACATAGTCGTCAAATTGCTAAGTCGTGTTTTTTTCTTCTTCTCTATTTAGTCAAGCCTTAAGCTTGAGAAAAGAACACAATTTATATCTCTAGAATATTGTACTAAATTCTTAAGTTGATCTGAGCAATGGTTTTGGAGATACTGCATTTAAAATTCACACATTCGAGGTCAGTTAGTCTTAGCCTTAGACACAACCATTCACTCTTTTCAGTTAGAAACATGACTGCCATTGCAGGTTGAGACACTGTGGTGCCTTCTTTCTATGGGCAAAGTGGGGAAAAGTCAATAAAAACGAGATAACCTTATTAGGTATAGATAAGTTAAAACGAGTTGTCATTATTTGACAAAAAAAAAAGGTCAAGAATTATGCATATAAACATATTCAGCTATTCAGACCAAAAGTTTAAAGATTTTTGATTGTCATCTCGACGACTATTGCACTCTTTTTTGAGAAAAATTATTCTACTAGTAGTACTTACTTTTTGGCAAAATAAAGAGATTAATTGTTATTGTAAAACAACAATTATCAATAAATTTGAAAAAGCTCTTTGTCACTACTTTGTACATTATTTAAAGAAAGAGTGTTCAAAAATTCAAAATGATCGGTGCAGTAGTTTTGAAGTTATGAGGGGCACCGACTTTTAAGAAGTGAGTTTTGGGAAAAATGCTTTTAAGTTTTGATTAGTGTTCAAAACACAAGGAAAACACTATACCGACAGGTATAAAAATATTCCTCACTTTGTCAATTTTGCTCCAATCCACTTGAAATTTTGACACAAATGTTTTTAAAATATTAGGCATTCATTTAAAAAAAAAAATAGAAAAAAACAGCAAAAAAATGTAAATACGTTCCCCCTTAAAATAAAGACATGAAACTGAAAACATGTGATATAAGAAAAAAGTATTTCCCACACTTCCTTGTGATGTTTTTGTAATTTTTGTGAGTAACCCACTGACATAACACTTGTGTCTGCAGCTGTGTATGTGTGGAAATGTCTGCTGTGTGTAGTACGAACACCGAATTTTTAGTGTCAACACAGAGTGAATAAGAATTTAAAGCTTTTGATTTCTGGTGCTGCTGCCTCGAACCTCGATCTAGTATGATATGTGTGGGAAAGTACGTGAACATTTAATATTAACTGTTTAGTTGCCTACGAATCGTTGTACCGCAAATATCGAAGAGAATTTTTCCAATTCCACGTTGAGACTACTTTCACAGCTAAAATGGAGCTGAAGGAGGGATGCAACTTGAAGCACAAACGGCAAGGGGACTGATTTATTTTATATTTCATTCCGATTTAAAAAAAAGACAACAGTAAAGGACTTTTCTCATGAGAACGACCAACGAACGACAAATAAATCAAGAAATACGATTTTAAGTACCTCATAACCTTAAATTCCTCACGAATTTTTTAGAAAACGATGGAAATATGTATATGGTCGACAAACTGTTGTTTTTGTGCCTAAAATAAAAAAAATAAAAAAAATAAAAATGTATTCGTTACGAATAAATGTCTAGTATAGGTACGAACTATTAGACTTTGTTCTCGTTCCACATATAATCCACACTTAACTGCTAAGTTGTACGAGTAGTTATATAGACAATAGTTATGAACTAATAAAAAAGAATCAAATAATTCGTTAAAGCCTACGTAAGACAGAATTGCGAATATTACCAGCATTGAGGCTTCAAAGTCAACTTCGCCGAATCAAAACTATTCTGTTTCCGTAGACCAGCAAACAGAGACGCTCAGCAAAAAAAATACCGAATCACCAAGATTACTTTAATGGACGGGACAGTTCTCACAGCCAAAAACAACGTAAACTACCTGGGGATTCCGTTCAATGAGCTGCAGAGATTCAATCTCCGCACGTCAAGTCGTCGCGTCGATGCTGTAGCGAGGGAAGCAAACTTCGCCTTTCACCGGATTTATCCTTAACGTGCATGAATAATGGACTCAGCCAAAAGCCGAAACTTCTGCTTTAAAAGCAGCTCATCCGCCCGGCAGTTGCTTACTGTTTCACCATATGGTTTACGGGAACGAAGACCCAGATCAAGACACTGGCTATAATATAGAGAGAAAAACCATACGAATCTGCACTGGAGAACAATACGACAGGATACGTTAGAAACAAGTCAGCAACAAGTGACTGTATGAAAGCCAAACATCCTACAACTCGAGAGAAATCTTATCGATACCAGTCGAAGATACCTAAGCAAAATGATCGACCACCCCAAAACCTTAAAAAGAGACATCATACGCCAGCCACGACATCCCGAACAGCGATACCTTGAAGCACAGGATTTACTGGACAAGAACCACCGCTTGTACAAGATCAGTCCAGCACCGTGGCTAAAACCAGTCTCCTCTCCCCCTAAAGCCAACCAACACAATGACAACCGAACCTTCGCTTGTACAAGATCAGTCCAGCACCGTGGCTAAAACCAGTCTCCTCTCCCCCTAAAGCCAACCAACACAATGACAACCGAACCTGAACACTTTGCGAAAAGCAAAACACGCCAGTAGATAACTGACCCTCACTTAACTACAAATATAAATTAAATAAAAACATAAGTAAGGTCCCTTCTGTGCAAACTAAATGTTAAGTCCAACAACATTCTATTATTATAAGTTAAGTTAAGAAAAATTGTAAATATTAACGTTCAATAAAAATTAATTGAGTTGATTAATTGAAAAAGTACACTGAAAATGCCTAAAGGCGGCTCTGATTCCTCTCATTTTTCTAAATACATAATATTTTCATTGAATATTTTGACTTACGAGGTCCTGCACTTTAACTGACGAAATGCAGATTCTTACAGTGTTACCATCATTTCCATCAAGCAAAAGAATAAAGTCTATTGGACTTTTTCGACCTTTTTTCGTATTACTCTTTCCAATAATTAGATTTGTTTTTTTTTGTTTTTGTTTTTGTTTAATAACATGAATGTTTTTTGCAAATGGTAAAAAGACATCTGAGCCAATGGCATACTTTTTATGACCCCATCTGGGCTCGTTCTTTAATGACTGAAAACACTTTTGTTGCAAACAAACGTGACTCTTGTTGCTGTAGCTTTTCGCCTGTTTGTGTTATTGAGCTGAACCTACATCAATTAATCACAAAACAAAGTAGACACTAAATTGTTGATTGCTCTTCCGCTTTTACCCACTGATAATATACAAAAGAGAAAAACAGTAATTGCAGCTGCCGCTAATGCTTAATTACATATCCGGCAAGCGGAAATACTCTCAACAATGACTACCTTGGTAAATTAGTAGTACGTTGTCGGAATACACGCTGCTTAATTCTAGTGCTATACTGATTCGAACTATCTCGCAAAAGAGCATGTAGCGTAGATGTTGCAAATCATCCTTTAATCCGCATGATAGCAGGATACGTTGTTGGAGCTCTAAAAACATTTCAAAGAGCATTTCAGTTGCGGCGGCATTTACGTGCTCAGTGGGACAACTGATCAACTTTATGGCATAACGCATAAGTAGTCTTTGTGCGTACGGAACATAAACAAATAAGAACAGATTGTGTGTATTGGCGTTATTCGTTCGATTTCCGTTGGGAAAATCTTTGTTTGTATTTTAGGATGCAGCGAATTTCGCTCAGAATACCCCCCATTGGTCTTAAATTCTTAATTAGAAGTGTTTGAGCAATTCATTTTAATGGAATCCTAATGGGGTCGATGATAGCAAGTGGGAGTCGGTACTCGGTGCGCAAATGATAAGGAGGAAGCATTAAGAAAAAGTAATTAACGAATACAGCAGCCAACTTGTAATAAAGGCAAACAAAACAAGGAAAAGATTAAAATGTTCCTCATCCGAAGTATTTCTTTAATCAACAGATTATTTTAAGTGGTAAGTGGGTATTCGAATTCAAAGGAGCCTCCATAAATTGTTTATTTTAATTTGCTAACAGCGATAACATTTTCGTTCAAGAAAGGGATTGAGTGGGATTGAAATGAAAGAAATATTTTTGGATATTCGCGTTCTTAATCTGGTAGACATGCGATTAATGAATTAATGAGGTGATTGTAAAATTGTAGAGCTTTTTAACCAGAAGCAGGTTAAATTAATAAACAAGTATTTTTTTACCCATAGGGGCTCTCCTATTAAATCCTCTCCTATTTTTCTTAAATCTCGCACTGTGCTTTGAAACATTGTAATCGTATTCATAATCCTTTGGTAAAGGTGTATCCCTAAACAGATGAATTGATAACTGTCCTAACACGCTATTAAGGAGTGAAACTCATAAGACACTCCATTTTTTTCTATTTTTTGCACTGAATATAAAAAATAAAAAGCACCCAAATTTTGCTATAGAGTTGTGACTATGTTCGTACACACCAAGGGTTGCAGTTTAGGTGTTTTGCCCCCAAATCTAGTGCTTTTTTTTGTCCTTTGGTGGAAATCTGAGCAGCCCCATTGTCTGGGGGGAAAGCTGAGGGTGGTTTTTTTAGATATGAAATTTTTAAATCTTATTTTTTCATAAAAAAAAGTCCGACAGCAATTCTATTCAGTTGAAATGAAAATATTTGACTAAAAATTTTAAAGAATATAAAACGTTTTCAAAATCCAAAAAGTCAGTCAGACGTGCTCTTGAGGTGGGATCTCGCAAAAATTAGTGGTTGAAGCTATACTCAGGCTGGCTTGTAAGACATTCTGCTTTTGAACAAATTTTGAAACAATGAGATTCCCTGAAATCGCACTTCAATCGCAGTTACAAAAGAACGGAGTTACACCGTTGAAGTACTCAATAAAATGTACCTACAAAAGCAATACTTCTTAAATATATCCTAGAAAAAGATGTAAATTTTCAATTTTTTCTTTTGTTCACAGATGTTCCAGTGCCCTTCAAAATGGGTGCGAGCTCGATTATATTTACACTGACTTTTCCAAAGCATTCGATAAACTCTCTCATGATTTTGTATTACTTAAGCTCAATGCTTTTGGATTTCCTAAAAAATTTACTGTATGGATTTGCTCGTATCTCGAAAGTAGAAAGTGCCAAGTGAAATTTCATAACAGATTTTCGAATCCCTTTAATGCTCTATCGGGTGTACCATAAGGCAGTCACCTTGGGCCTTTGCTTTTCAATGTTGCTATCAATGATGTTGTTTTGTGCATTTCGTATATAGTGAAATTCTGATTTTAGCAGATGATAGGAAAATTTTAAAATCCATTCAAAATACTTCTGATCGCGACCTCCTTCAAAAAGATATCGATAGCTTTGGAACATGGTGTAAGAAGAATGGTCTCAGTCTCTACTCCTCGAAGTGCCAAACTATGAGTTTCTTGAAAAAAAAAACGAGAACCTAGTAAAGCTGTGTATTTAATAACCGGTAATTCATTATGTAATGTCTCAAGTTTTCGTGACCAAGGTGTTTACTTCAATATTAACCTTGAATTAAGTTAGCACATAAACTCAATTTTTAGGAAAGCAAATTCTATGCTAGGTTTTATACAGAGGTGGTCAAAAGAATCAGATGATCCTTATGTTACACTATCTTTGTATAACTGCTACTTTCGCACTCATATCGAGTACGCCTCACAAGTTTGGTCTCCCCAATATGAAATTCATAAACATCGTATTGAGGCAGTTCAACACAAATTTATTATTTTTGCTTTGAAGGGCCTTCCTTGGGAAGATCCATTTAACTCCTTATGAACATCAAACTCCACTTTTGCAGTTGCAAACCCTTAGTCAAAGACGTATCAACAATGACCTAATATTTTCCATCATCTTGCACCATTGCTTTATTGATGCTCCCTGCTTGCTCCCGTCCAAAGGTTTTAACTACCATTTTGTTTTAAAATTTAAAATTTAAAATTAACAGTGCCTTAAAGTCTGATTGAACTCTGGCAACACCATGCGATTTTCAACTCAAAAGACAGTAATGGACAAATTTTAGATTGGCCAATAGGAAACCATTCTCATAAGAAGTGACTTAGTGATTTCGTCTTACAAGAACCAACACGAGCTACACCATATTGATTCCAACTTAAATGACAGCAATAAGCTCGTTTAAGGTTGTCCAATAGGAAACACAATGACTTTCTTCACCCAAAACAACTGAATGGATTCGTTTTAAACGAACCAACACGAGCAACACGAAGTTTCTTGCTACCACAAACTACACAAAAAGGCCGTATTACACGAACAGAATACAATCACCAGGCTTTTCAACCCTCAAATGGCTCGTTTAAGGCTCGTGTTTGGGTGCATATGGACACGTCCCAAAAGTAATTGCTTAGAAATTGGGTGCATAAGTCTTAAGCCACTATTTTTCTAATTGAAAGTTGTGAGATTCTAAAAATAACTTATTTTTACCAACGAAAGTAGAAATGAAAACTATCTCAAAGTAAAGTCTACGTGTTTTAAGTTGTTGAATGTCAAGAAGGTTACATCGTGTTCCATAAGAAGGCATTCGAATATTCTAATTAAGTCTATATATATTGCTGTTTTAGTAAAACGTTTTTGGATGCTTTCAACTCGATGTTGTGTCCCACACCCAATTACTCAACTGTTGTACCCAACACCTAAAAACCCAATTCTTAGGAATTGCCCCGTCGCTTCTAAAACGTACGACATAGTTTCGATTTCGATAAATGTGTCATGCATTGGTTATGTCACAACAATAGCAATGCATGTCAAGCGAACCGATTTACGTTAACAAAGAAAGCGACGTGGAACATACTGTGCAGTGTCACATTGCAGACCAAGCAATTGTGAGGAATAGCACGCACATATGGTTTGTATATGGTGTTTGCAGTATGTATGGCCCAGATTGCGTTGTTGACCTGGTACCAATAGTGACGATCGTAGGTAATAAGTACGGAGTACGAAAAGAATGGAAGCGACTCTTATTCTGAACGTTAATCAAAATCAAATCAATCAACACAGCAATATTCAAGTACAGGCCTAACATAGCAGTAATACAGCGCTTTGAGAGTGAAGGGATCGAGAATTTTTTGGAATTTCGGGCGATAAAACCTAGTAAAAAATTAGCTTTAGCTACAATGGTGTCGATGTAAAAAGAAAAACTTAATTTGGAATCAAAGGTGACTCCTAGATCTTTTTTTTTTTTTGAACGATTTGAAGATTGATGCCGTTTATTGTAAAATTGGTGGAGAGCCATCTTATACAGTTTTAGAGCTAGACGGGGTCTTGAAACTTAGACAATCCTTTGCCAACACCTTACTTATACACCCATTCAAACAGTTTTCTAAATATGCCTTGAAGTTTGCACTAAAGCGAATGAATCTTCATGGACTCTTAATTTAAGATTCTGGGAAGTTCTGGAAACTCTTTCATAAAAAAGTCAGTTGTCGTGTGAACTTGCTACGATGCGACGGCGACACTATTTATTTTCAGCACTATCCAAACCAAAAGTGTTTTATTTTTCAAACATCCCCAGAACCCATCGAAGAAGCCTCGTGAACGGCTCTTTTCAATACAATATTCACAGGGCTATCATAATGGCCCAAAATGTTCGATAAATGTCTACCGCTGTGAGCACGGTGAGTTTCCGGATTGGCTTCAAATTATTCACCATCTTCTTCTTACACCTTTTATCTTGAGTCTTGTGATAAAGCAGGAAATCAAATGGAGCACGTTCAGTATATTTTTTTTTTGCAGAAATATTGCAATATATTTTATTAAAATATTTTCCTGCTTTAAACCTTATGTGAAGTTATTTTTTGATTAAAGCCTATTACGCTGCTGATGCGGAACTAAATTATTCATCGGTCTCCACAAGCAAGGCGGGCGAGATCGTCAACGAACACTCAGTGGAAAATATTTGTGTATAGTATTACCAGATGTTTAAAAAAAATGGCAGTTAAAAGTGTGACTAGGAGTATTTAAACAAAATAAATTTTTTTATCATAAAATGAGTTTACAAAAATATGGAGAAGCATAACTTCTTTCGACAATAATTTGCTCTTTATCTGCACTCATGTTGATGCTTTTGAGAAGGTAAAGGGAAAACTTCTTCCAATGAAAGCCAACCCATATCTACAGCATAGGCAAACCAAAGGACGTTGAATAACCTTTTCGCTCTTTTATTTTCACTAACGAAGAAAGTTTTTTTTTTCATCTGAGTTTATGTCGTTTTTTTTTTTTGCATTTTCATCTTCTCATTCAACAAACTCATCCAAACGAATTTCTTAAACTTTCTAATTTGCAAAATTCAATTGAAATGGCACAATAAATGCACAAAAACCTGGGTTTTCCAGTCCTAAAAAAACGCTAGACCACAAATCACCACACATCTCTGTGATTAAAAAAAAATACATGCCATTTGACAGTCCTCGGCTCGCCACAGCAAAAACCAAGAGCGAGTTGATGGAAAACCCTAGGTCAACCCTAGGGCTCAAAAAACACTTTATTTGACATTCAGGGCGACTTTAAGTTTCTCAAAAAACGCTTTATGGCGACCACAGGGCGACCATAAGAGGGCTTCAACGAACAAACCTCATGATGGACGAAAAAATGTGGAGATTTTAGGAAATTGTAGTAAAAGGTCAACTACAATTATCCACCTATAAAACCCTTTCGCAGAGCAGCAGCTTACTGAACAAGGACAAGGAAAGCGAAATTTTTCTTTTACGATTCCGTCTTGTCATTTTTGTATTGGATTTCTCTTTTTGTTTCAGGAGCGTACCAAGCTTAAAGACTTTCAAAACTCTAGTGATCACTGTTGGTCTCAAAAACCACATTTGAAGAGAAGTAATCAACATAAACACGAGAAGATTTCAAGAAAAGATTTCGTTTTCTTAGCCATGTACTTCATCTGAAAGTATGACAAAAACTTTAAGCACACTTCTGCTTTTCTTTGCACTTCCTTTATTTCCCCCTTAACATAGAACACGTGACATTCGTTGAACCTCAGTAGTCTGCTGAGTAAATACCTCCAGAGAGTCTTTTGCTCGTGTAGGCAACTCGGGCACCAAAGTTGTTTCTTGGGATTTAACTTTCCTTCTTCAAATATTTCACTGTGCAAACCTTCTGGCAATTCACACCCATTTTTCACTCTTAAATCTGAAACCTTTCATTGATAGCGCTTAAAATTTCCTATTGGAAATAAATCTTGTTTTCCTCTACTTTTCCGGATTAACTTTTAAGTGATAAAATTGACTTCCCAACTTTAAGGAAATATGTTTTGCCAGTTCATTTAAATTCACCATCGCTTATCAAGAACTTAAACCACAAACCCTTTACTTGTATTGACATCATTTTTGCTTTTGTTTGTTACACTCCGAACCGAAATAGTTCGTTTTATTTTGAAATTCCAAGTACAAAATGGCTTCGTTGGAAAACTATAACATTTCAAAATATGGTTTAAGCCTAAACAATGCAATCAAATTTTTCAGCTATGCATTTTGTTGGAAAAAAGATAGAGTGTCCTTTCCTGTTCCATAAAAATTGCATGTACTTTCTGCCCACAGAATTGTTTGGAAGTTTTAGCTTTTCAGTGTAACTTTTCATTCGAAGAAAAATACTCTGGGCCGAAACTTCTTCTGGGAAACAGAAACAATCGTGTCTTTTTGTTTTTATATTTTCAGGCATTCTCTCGTCCAGCTTTACTAATTGAAATGAATCACAAAAGACAATATCAATTTTGAGATTTTCAAATAAATTATTTACCTACAGTGTTTCGCTTTTACTTCCACTGCTATCTTACCTTGAGGTTATGTACCAGCTTCCTGGTATTTGGCTTTTTATTAGCAAAATGAAACTCAAAATACAATTTCATTCCCCATTGTCAATAAACTTTCCAAAGCAACGGGATTTTTTCCCGACAGACATAAGAGCTGACAAATCAGGAGGAAACAATTTTTAAAAAGTCATCGTCTATCCACATTTAATTCGGCGTTTTGATATTTAATTTGCTCAAAAATTGAAATGAACGAGACTTTAGAGGTTTACCTGTGGGTTCCTTTCAACAGAGCGTTTTAAGCGATTATAGAAAACCATTAGCGTCATTAGCATAATAAAACCCACCTTATCGTTTCCGCCATTAAGTCGCTCAATGTATTTCCACATCCCTTATTGATAAATTGAATACCTTTCCATCGCTTCGTACGTGAGAAAGTTTTCTCCCTCCCTGCGTGTCGTGTAAGCAAATGGATTCTCGAAAAGTTGAAACCATTATTGACACAAATTTTCTTTTCACTTTTAGAACACATAAAACAAACAGAAATGATATTAATGACTTTAATGTCCCCCAACAACCTCCCTAAAGCTCAAACAGAAGCGGAAGATTTCGTCCTTATTTATGTGACTTATGTGAAATGAAGATGGAAACATGTCAGTTCGGTTGTAATGAAATGGATTTTCAAATATTTTATCCAAGTGTTTGCCTACCTTTGCCAATGGGAATCAATTTGCTCAGTACAGCGATAGGCACCATAAACATTAGACTGCAAATCCATATTAGAGCGATGAGCTTGTAGGCATGCTTAAGAGTTTGCCATGTTCGTGAGCGCAGGGGATGGCAGATGGCGTAATAACGTTCACAGGAAATTGCAACCAATGTCCAGGCGGAAACGGATACGGAACAAGCTGCAATGAAATGAAAAAAGAAAAAAGTTGATAAGAAGAAAAAATAAATTTAATTTTAAATCGTTTCGGCTTAGCATCTGCGGATTAATAAAATAAATCATAAATTAAGTGAGCGGAATTATGTCAATGGCGTTGGTTGTGCATTGTCTCATTTAAATATTTACTGATCATAATTGAAACGTGTTGAAGCTCAAAATCCTATCCCGATTAGGTAGCATGAATTGCTGTGAATTTTGTGGTTGATAAACTTAAATAAAATATGTAATTACCACAAAAATGCAAATAGGCGGATTATTTGGTTTTAAAATCGCTCTGGCTTAGAGCAAAACGTTTCATTGTTAATTGTTTTTAATGAGAATTTTGTTTGTGACTTATTTTTGGGAAGGTTGGTTTTTTTTCTATTTTTTTTTTTTTAGATAACTTAAATTTATTGCAAAAAGTTTATGAATGAATCCTTTAAAAGCTTGGTTGAGAACAAGAGATTTTTCATTTCCCGGGTAACTACATGAGGAAGCAAACCGTCAGAAAACCGCACCAGGCACAAATTGAAAAACTATTTAGAAGAATTTAATGAGAACTTGAGATTTTTCTTAGCAAATTAATTATAAATATTTTGAACGCATTAAAGAGAACAAAGAACTAGTTTTACTTTTACTATAATTAAATCGTCTGGCTGAATGACGAACTGCGAGCAGTGCCGGAAAGTATACAATTGATGATCCGCGTTAAACGTGTTACGCATCCATGTTTGCAAGTCGCATAAGAAGTTTCATTTCAAAAAATCATTCCTACAGACCATTTTTTCTAAAATTTTAAGATCTACAACTTTGGTCATAGTATTTTTTTAATAAAACTTATAGTTTTCGAGAAAAATCCAAAAAGCCCATCTTTTGAGTTTGTATCACACAGAAGATCGATGGGGATTGCTAAAATTTTATTATTAATGGTAAGCCCTAATTCTCTACCAAATATGGACTCTAAAGGAGTTTTTGTTCTTTCTTTGACCACATTCACGATGTCTAAATTGATTGGATTATAGCTGATGTAATTTTTGTCATAAAGTTCATACTATTTAATTTAGAAACGACACTTTATGACAGCTCAGAAATTGATTTTGCGTTATCAAAAAGACGAAGTTTTTAAGACTTCTATCTTCTATGAGACTGCTGTCAAGGGAATGAGAAATCGGCCGTAAACGTTGCCAGAATAAGCGTAACCAAATAAATCCTTACTAAACCTTAATCTACGAAAAACATTTTAAAATTTTGATTTGAAACAATGCCTATGACAGCCATAGGTTTTAGGGTGTCGTACAGAATCTCCAAAAAGAAAATCTCCATCGATCAAAATCCCCAAAAACTTTTATCCACCTAGCTAATATCCCCATTGAGATAATGCACATTGATGAAATCCACACCTAAACAATCTTTTTTGTCAAAATCCCCACGAAATCTCCAAATCCCCAGAGTCTGTTTACAAATAAATTATGTGCATTTAATTTTCAGAAAAATCTCCCTCTTTCGTTGTTCTTGTAATTAATAAATGATAACGATTTTGTTAATGATTTCGAAAATGTATTTTTATTTTAATAAACATTAATTACGTTAATTTTAATTTTTTGGATTACATTTGCTGTAATACATAAACCTAACATCCCCAAAACAAATATATTCAAGTAGTGAATCATGCGATCAAATCGCGCGCGATATTGGGTTTGTAGATTCTCTCTTTGGGGATTTTGGGAGTTGGGGAATTTCGTTTAGGGATTTTGTGTTTGGGGATTTTCGTTTGGGGCTTGTGTTTTGGGGCAAGCGTTACCAACCCTAGGTTTTAATATTAATGTGTTAAAGCGAAAATTACAATGATGTTATTCCCAATATAACTACACCTGGCAACTATCTTGTCCTTCACTGTCAACCAACATTAGCGTGAACTAAAACCCGCACTAGCAAAGACCATTAGTATTAAAAAGACACATCACGCAAGAGTTTCGTTTTTGTGATTAGACGCTAAGTCATGCACCACATTGTGTTGCTTTATTGATTCGCGTGCAATGAAACAGCGTTTGACAGCTGGCGCTTCAGGGTAACACCCCATGTTATCGCTGTATTATAAATGAATGAGACATTCAGTTTTTGGATCATGGATTGAATATCAAAATCAAATACAGTTTTAAAGGTTTCTCTATCCAACAGATGTGTTCGATGTGTTTTTTATGTAATCTCTCCTTCTTTTCCTGTACATGGTATTTTAGAATTCGTGGTGCATACTTTGGGATGTGATTCTTGGTCATATTCTAACAAAAAAATTGTTCTACAGTAAAGTCCGTTTCTCAACTTTGACATCACTTTTTGACTATTTAAAAAAAGGCTAACTTTGGTGCACCCGGACCTCTGTTTAATTCGATTTCTCTGTCAATACTGATGTTAGAGACCTAATTTCAGACTAAATTTTTTGTAAAAATAATAATCTTTGACTGTATTTATAAATTGGGCTTCTATAGACTTAGGGTTGTCAGATTTTCAATTTTGAATGGTGATAAAATTTTCTGTCCCCAGCAAATGTTTGACTTTGACCTGATAAACATATAAAACATTTTTATAGATAAATAAAACAATAATAAAAAATAATTAATCAATTAAGTAATTAATTGATTAATTTTCCAAGAATTGATCGTTTTAAGGGAATTTTTATAACCTGGTACCAAAATCCTAATTGACTTCCCTCTTCTCAGGGAGATTTAAGTGTGGGGTATGAATGTTCAATGATAAATAAGTCGTATAAAAGAATAAACAAACAAATTTGTTCATCAGTTGATCAAAATAAGTCACGATTGCATTTTGATTAGAGAGCTTTTTGAAATGCCTTCACTTACGAAAGAAGATTACGCAGACATTTTATTCGTATATGGGTTTTGCAATGGAAATTCAAGAAGGGCACAACGAAGATACCAGGATTTTTATCCAAACAGACGGCTTCCATCTCAAAATGTTTTCGGAAAAGCTTTCGAGGGCTTCGAGAAGCTGGAACAATATTAACTGCAAAACCATACGCAAGAACTGCAACCATAAGAAGAGTTTCGGTCGATGAAAGAATACTGGCAGCTGTTGAGGTAAGACGTAATATGTAAGTCAATTAGGATTTTGGTAGCAGGTCAAATATACTTTTTACCCTTTTCAGCAGTGCACAGTCAGAAAAACTACCTTAAAACAATCAATTCTTGGAAAACTACTCCCATTGCACATTTTTGCAATACAAGTCCTTAAATCCCAAAATTAGATTAATGATTTTTTTTAAAATTATTGCTTTGTTCGAAGAATAAAGAAACTCTATGTTTGACAGACATCTTCTGAAAATCTGGCAATCCTAAGCTTATAGAAGCCCAACTTAAATACAGTTTTAATGATTAGTATTTCTACAAAAAATTAAGTCTGAATTGGTCTCTATCATCAGTATTGACAGAGAAATCGAATTTAACAGAGGTCAGGCTCAGGGTACATCAAAGTTAGACTTTTTTTTTAAATTGTATAAAAGTGATGTCAAAGTTGAAAAAAGGACTTTACTGTAGAACTTTTTTTTTTCTTAGAACATGAACAAGAATCATATCCCAAATTATGTGAAACGAATTACGAAATACCCTGTATATATACATATCCATTTGTCAGATATAATTGAACGGTCAAGGAGGAAAGACCTCGAAAGAATGAGAATTGCTTTGTTTCAATGGGCTTTTGGATTAATGCCTCATTTCCACTTTAAAATTCGTGCGGTTTATTTATTACGAGTGTTTATTTGGTTACTCTATTGTGTGGTTAAAATAGCGTCAATTACTTCAATAAATCCCTGCTCATAGATGATTTTCCTTAGCTCTTGGTCAGTAAGCTTGTCTGACAAATCTACTTTTCTATTCTAAGAGAGCTGTAATACTTACAGCATACTTACAAGCATAGCAATACATAAATAAGTTAATAAATTACTTAATAATAGAACTACTGAGACCATTTGCCATCGTCCTTATCGGCATTTGTTTTTTCTAAGTGTATTATGTAATAAAAATTTTGAAAGAGATTTGACTAGAGGAGTTGGATTCTTCCAGGACATTTACGAAAATTTATTTTTTCACACCACATTAAGGTATACTAACTACCGACGAATGGTTTAAAGGCACCGCACCGTCTCTTCTAATAGTGTCTGCAATGTGCAATCTCGTCACCATCATATCCCTTGTGTACTGGAATCAATAGGAGAGTAACTGAATTTTTCCTTGTCAATTCGAAGAGTAACATATTTGCCTCCTTTAGATCTTTAGACAAGGGAGCTTCGTCGCTTACACATTGTTTGTATGTCTCACATGCTGATTGACGGCAAAGACTTTGGACAGGAATATGGATGAATGACTGCCATGACATACTGAGAAGTTCGTTGAAAACGCTGGACCCTGTGCAAATTTCAATTTTTGAGCCTCTAGTATGTTATACTTTATCAGGCCACAAAAAAAAAGTTCTCCCTGTTTTCTCTAGAAGGGATGACAAAGGAGAAGAAGAAAGTTGTAAACGGGAATAGTAACGTCCATGCTATTCATTCTATTCAAGTTTTTCACACTGGCCATTCGGATTTGAATTCGAGATGAAGTGGTCTTAATGGAAGAGACGGTGGCAAGCCATTCTTGCTACTATTTTCGTAAAAAGCTGGATTACGAGTTGTCCTGGACTGACGTTTTGAACAAATGGACTCCACCATGCGTTTGGATTACCCTGCATGCTGACCACAGTGATGGAAAAAGAAGAAGCAGAAGGCCGTAAGCCTCGTCATTAATGGCATTACAAGACCTTTACAAGAAAAATTGGTAGTTCTCAAAAAATGGGAATGTCTATTTCTGACTCTTATGTTTTCAAAAAGTGTCTTTCAAACTAAAGCTCTGAAAAAGCATTTACTGAGAACTAGCAAAAATCTGAAAGAGTTGTATGTCTGTTTTTGATGCGTACAACATCTATGCAATCGCCTTCCTGTATTTTGTGGGAGTGATTTCGTGAAAATTCGAACTAACATTACTCGAACTAACACCATTCAGCATTCGGGGAAAAGTTTCATTTGAGCGATATGAAGTATGGTGAGATGGTAAGTAGATTTCTCGTGTTGCCAGGATTGTTGTTGAGGAAGACAGAGTTGTGAAGAATTGTGCAGTCAAGTGCAGTCAACTGTTCCTAAAAAACATTCGTCGAATGAAGAGTTCGCCGAACATTTTACTTTCATTTTACTTTGACCTTGCAATGTGTTCAAGTTGAGCCATTTAATGTTAACTTGATAGGAATTAAGAATCCCTGTATAAACTTGTTGGAAAGGAGACCACAATTCACAATCGTATTTAAGGAACGGCGGAAAAACGAAATGTACTGAGATTAGGTTACTTATGAGTCGGAGGACTAACTAGTCTAAATGGTAAAAATGAGAGAAATGAGTAGAAGATTCATATGACTACCCTGGAGGTCGCTGGTGGTAGGGAATTGGTAGGATACACTATGATAACGGTCTTGGAAATAAAATGAAATTCAACTCAATAAAATGGTTTCGAAGCAGAGGGTGAATAGTTTACATCAATGGGGAATTATAGGAAAAACTCACAACAATCAGTTGAAATAATATGAACTTATTTTCCTCTTTCCAAGACACAAACGGTGAATGAGACAATTTCAATTAGGTAAAAGGCTGTTAACCTGCATTTGAGGAGGCCATGTTGTCGAAAGGAAATGAGGGACTTGCAATGAAAACTCAAAATTTTATTCAAAATGATTTCTTTGGTTAAGTTTAAGTTAAAGTGGCTGTCAGCTCGGCTTACACACTTTAGTCCGTTGGGCCCAATGTGATACCACAATGGATCTAACGTAGCCTCCGCACCCGTGGCGTGATGGTTAGCATGTCTGCTGCTAACCCAGAGGTTCGTGGCTCGAATCCCAACAAAGACAAAAATGTTTTTCTACTGGTGTCGCCATTTGGGAGGAATTGGCAAGTCCTCCGTTAGTAAATTCATTGCCATGAAAAGCGATTTATCAACAAGCCATTCGGAAACGACAGTTAATTGTAGGGCCCTTTTATTCCCCCACAAGGCAACGGTTGTGAGAAATGCGCTAGGCCTTGGGGCTCCTCGCTCTGTTGCACCATACTATTTTTTTGTGTCTTCATCGTAATGGAAAAATATTGAGCCTACAATGAAGCGGGAGAGACGCAGGGCGTCGATTTGAATAAGATCACTAGGGTTATTCAGGAGACCTAGCCTCGCGGTATGTGTTCTAATAAGATAGTGTCCTGTAATGGCACCTATCGTTGCACTGATGTGTTTTCTGTTGAGACATGAGAGAGATCAAGCCAGATTTGTTTCGTTACGCTTCACTTTAAACCGCTTGACCATCTTGGTTAGAGATGGAGAGAGCGAAAAGAGAAAGAGAGAGAGAGAGAGAGAGAGAGAGAGAGAGAGAGAGAGAGAGAGAGAGAGAATGAGTATGGATCCTGCTTGAGCAAGAGTGTTGTATGTAGCGATTGGTATGCAGATACTCTGCTTTATCAGTGAGAGGGGCAGAAATGATCTGTTTCTAGCGAGTTCATCTTCTTTGCAGTTTCCAGCAACGCTTCTATGCCTCGGTACCCAGCACAGGTGATTGTTTAACTGCTTGGACATCTCCCTAAGAGATGATCGGCAGTTAAGGGCTTGAATAGAGTTGAAGGGATATTATGCCAGGGGTTTGATGGCCACCTGACTGTCTGAGAAGATGCATATATCATTTTTGAACATCATATTTTCTCTAACCAAGACAGAGCCTCGCTGATTGTTATAACCTCCGCTTGGAACACGCCACAATGATCAGGTGGACGAAGCGAGATGTTTAATTTCATTTTGTCTGAAAAGACAACACAAATAACTCCTTCAATTGTTTTTGAACCGTCCGCATAAAAATAACGTATTTGTTTTCCAAGATTGATTGATTTTCCCGATTTTCAACACCGCATTTTTGATTTTTTTCTACTTACTAGTTGTTTGGGTCTTTACCAAACTTTATCTACTCTTTCACGCTTTTTTTTATTGCTCTGACCATGAAAAAGAAAGAATATTTAATTTAAAGCAAATTGCGACACATATTTATGCAGTAGTAGTAGTCGTAGTAGTGTGTGATTTTATGTTAGAAAATTAGAGGTTTTTTTTTTTTTTTTACAATTTCACAATTATGGCATGGCTTTTACCTTCAGCGAGAAAAAAGAGTATAATCTAATCAAATAATCGATAGTTTGACATTATGTAGATTTTTAACATTTTTTGTTTAAGTTGAATTAATAAATAGGCAAATAAGTCTTTGATTCGTTCATAATCTTAAGGAGTTGTTTTGATTGGTTGTTGTACAAAAGGTAGGATTAAAATGCTTCATTCAGGATTTGGCAACGGTATCTCAGCGCTGTTTTTACCTACATAACTGTTTAAAATGTTCCAATCCGGTCCATTTAGGATTTCCTTGGCCTCATCTATAGTTAATAGATTTTTTCCTCAGTGTTGTCTTCTGATTGCAGCAAGAATTGGGCACGTTCCTAGGAAGTGGAACACATCTTCTCTAACTCAGTGGTTACAGAGCCGTGTTTTCCTCTGAGCTATAAGGTCGATAATTAAGGTGCAGTAACTCTCCTCTCGTTTTGAATACAGTTGAAAGAGTCTCTAGGTTGTAGCAATCATCATAATAATTGCTTGATCCAAGATTGTGCTGTAGGCACTTGCACATACTTCGAGTCTCGCTCCGGTTCGCCAAAACAGTAAATTTAGAGAAGCTGTCCTGTTCAATCTTAGTAAGAAGCACCTCAAAGCTATGTTTCCAAGTCTCCGTTCCGGTTTCCAGTAATTGTACATTGTGAGCTCGCTCCCAAATTGACCACTCAGTAAAGAACTGAGATTTATGGTTGAGTAGATAGATGCCTTGCAATGGTTCCAGGAAGCCGATGAGGTGGAAGCTCAGTAACTTTTAGAATATAATTGAGGTGCATCTTGAGTGAAAATATATACAACGGTGAAACACCAGTCTCCAGATGTAACATATACGTGGGCGTGTTTTCCGGGAGCCAGAACATTTTTTGTATAAAGAACCTCAACAACTTTTCTACTTCTTCATATTGGAGGAACCACCATACCTGGCAACACATTTTCGACCTCATTATGGCTTCGAAAAGTTTATATTTGGCACTCGGAGCTGCATATTTTTTTACCAAGTACACCCTTCCAACCGCAATTTATGGCCTTTTTTGATTCTATCAGTTAAGACCTCAGGTGTTTTTTAAAAGACAGCTGCGGTGTTAAGATGACTCCAAGGCTCCACTTCCATTTACTGCGAATCTGCCTATTCCATTTCGGAAAATCATAACTTTTGATTCATTATTATTCAGCGTTAGGCTCCACAAGTGACAGTAAGATTGAAGCTTGTTGATCACCATTTGTAACATTTCTGCAGATTCTGATAGTATGACCATATTAGCAGCATACATCAAAGCCTTCACGCCTGGTAGAACTGATGTCAAATCATCTAGGAACAGGGAAAACAAAAGCGAAATTAATAGACAGCCTTGCCTAACTCCAGACGTTGTTTGAAACCAAGTAGATCCTTCGTTCCCGTCCCATACCGCCGTCTTGTTGTTTTTGTAGAGGCATTTTATTGCTTTTAGTGTTTTGGAGGATATTCCTAGGCAACTGAGCTTATAGAAAAGTGCTTCCCTGTTGATTGAGTCAAATTCCGCTTTGAAGTCGACGAAAAAAGCATATAATTTCTTTCTCTTATCCAAATATGATTTACCGATGTATGTAAGCGAAAAAATATTGTCAAAAGTTAAGTATTTTTTCCTAAAACCCGCTTGGAACTCACTCAGTAAATCATTATTTTCTACCCAATTTGTGAGCCTTTGCAGGAGTACACCAATGAATATTTTCATAACAGAGTTCAAAAATGAAATTCCTCGGTAGTTGTTTGGGTCTTCGACATCGCCCTTTTTGAAGATTGGAAGGATAATATTTTTTGGAAAGCTTTCTGGTACTTCTTCTTTATCAAATATGTAATTGAAAGCATCTGTAATTTTTCTGATAAAGTTCACTGTAGCATATTTAAAAAACTCATACGACACACGGTCTTCGCCTGGAGCTTTGTTGAGATTACATCGGTCTATTGCGTCCATGACTTCTTAAACGGAGAAAGTCTGATCAAGATTTTCGTTTCCAGATGCGATGAAGCATATATCATTAATTGATTGGAGTTTATCGGTGTGTTTAGTAAATTTTTGAATTGTTCTGCTAACATGTTTATGTCGATTTTAATGAACAAACAAAGGGTATGCCATTAAGAGAACGACCTAATGTCCAGAAGGTTCTGCTGTCATTTACTTGAGATTGCGCATTAAGTCAAGTGAGTACCTGTTTTGTTTTTCGCTGCAAATATTTTTGAAAGCCTTATTAGCGTCTTGGTACATGTTTTTTGCTAGGTTAGAATTTATTGCTCTAAGCAGTCTTAGAAATCCAAAAGGTCTTTTTCTTCTATTTCGCAGTCTCTATGTTCTCTCCATTTCCGATTTTGAACATATTGAAAGGACTGAGCTGCCTGTGTTATGTGCAGTGCTAATTTACTGAGGCTTTCTAGTACGGCCATGGAAATGAGAGGGAAACTGTAAATGTTCAGTTATTCAGATACATGACATTGTTTCGTGAGGGTATACAATGTCCGACCA
This sequence comes from Melanostoma mellinum, assembly GCA_914767635.1. NCBI lineage: Eukaryota > Metazoa > Arthropoda > Insecta > Diptera > Syrphidae > Melanostoma > Melanostoma mellinum. The sequence continues at coordinate 6,070,146 of OU612059.1, forward strand.
CATTGTCTGCAACACTGATGATAATAAGTGCATGTGGGCTGTGTAGAAAGGTCCGTTTTACTTTACTGACGCACAAGAGCTTTTAAGATATATATACCAAGAAAAGTCCTGTAACCAGTGCACCCTTGGTCTCGATGTTTTTTTTTTTTCATATCGTCATGTCCCGCAATACACTAGACTTTGAAACAACATCCATCTATAATATTCAGCACAATTAGAGGAGTGAAATTAAATCAATACCATTTTCAAGCAATGTCTGTGGACGTCCACACAATATTCAGTTTTTGCATACACAGCTTCAATTAATTGGATTGTGCTTGCAGTTTCATTGCCTTGCAACTGAAACCATCCCTTTCCAGAGATAATAGTTTCAGCAAAAGCAGATGAGCACAATATGCTGATTAGACATGTGTAGACTATTCAAATATTCCAAGAACAGTAATTGCCTTTGCTCAACAGAAACTTGAAACCTTGCATCTTTTGTTGAATCCAACACACATGAGTTTGAGTCTTGCAGGTGCTGATGTAATTGCACTGGGATATTCTTTCATCCCTTTAGTGTTTTTTTGTTTTTTGTTTTCCCACATCCTGTCTAATCTTTCTATAAGATTAGCAATTACGGCAACTAAATTGATATGGCCACTTATTCTAATTTAATTGCTTTTGCCCTTCCTTTAATCGCAAACGCAAACGACATTAGACAACGTTAATATGCAATAGCAGGCAACATTTCCGACTTGATTTCAATAAAAACCCAGAAGGCGGAATTCCATAAAACGTTTTAGGTTATTAAATGTGCTTAGTTTCGCTGACAGTCATTAAAATTATATTCAAACAATTTTACTTAATTAGTTATATGGCAGCACAATAACAATCCACCCGTTACTGGTATACATTACCTCAAAAAATCGATGCTCGTAAAAGAAGCCATGTTTACGGAAAGACCCACCAAAAAAGACTTAACCCCTAATGGCTATAGTCAAAGTCGAAAAAGCAATTCATTATCACTCTCTTTCCTCAAAACCACAAACTTTCCACACCAAAGGTCAAAATGCTATCAACTTTACGACTTACCCTGTAGATATGGCAAAATTTTGCACATAAATTCTCCAAAAATGAAATTCCTAAGCATCGCTCCGACCAACGTGAACGGTATGCACAACATTCCGAGCAATAAATCGGACACGGCCAAATTCAACAGGAAGAGGTTAGTAATTGTTCGCATACGGCGGTTCTGCACAAGCGTCAGGATAACGAGTATGTTTCCAACGATGGCCAGCAAGAATATCGTTGCATAGAGAACGATTTGTATCTGGCCCATAGACGCTGGGGTAGCGGGTGGTGCTGGTGGGGGTGCCATAGATCCAGGTAACTCATTTTTGGACTCAATGTCTGATGGTGTGGAACCAAAAGCAATCGCTGTACCAGAGACGTTTGCAAATTCAAATAGCACGTTTTCAAAGATGATGGTGGAATTCATTAGTTCTGTTGATGGATTCATCGCCATTAGAAGACTTATTGCCTCGGCAGACCTCGTTTGAGTAATAGACTTTTAAGCTCTGTCTGTTGGTTCGAATCGTTCATATCTCTGCAAATATACAAAAAGAAAGGAAAAAAATTGTTATGGAAGCTTTTGCTTAATGGAGATTTTAATGAGGTGAAATTATGGAAGCACTTAATAACGATTGCACAATTCAAATCGATAGTTTGGGGACCGTATTCAAAAACCACATTATAAACAAGAGGATGAACGTTGTTGAATAGCATTTCCAGATTGTGATTCAATCGATTAGAATAGTTGTTGACCGAAATATGTACTCATTAGGAGAAGTTTTTTCAAGCAAACTTTTTATTTTCAATGCGTTCCTTGTTTTTCATTATCACACACTTGAATGCTATGGGCTAAGACACCTAGCAAAAGTGTAATTATTCGAATTTCGTATTTTTTTGTCCATTTTTTTAGGATACCATAGCCAACCCTGGTGTTTGGTTTCTCAACGGAAATAATCAGCCTTAGCTTAAGATGACTGGCAAGAGACGCGATGATTGTTGATTTTTTTGAAAATGTGAACTCCAGCTCAATTTTTACACGAGTTTAAAAGTTTGCCGAATGTCACCACGTGTTAAACAAACTTATTTCTTTTTACTTCTCCACAAAAAGGGAAATAGAACATTGGACCATCAAATTCCTGCAAGTGCCTCAATTGAGTAAAAGCCTCTTAAGAAAATTAAAGTAAAGAAAGAAATTATATACGTATGGCGCAGTTCGCAATGTACAGCTTATTATCCAACTTAAAAATTTTCAAACAAATTTGAAAACCATCCAACTACTTAGAGGATTCACATTATAAAACATGCCTGTTCATTTGAGTGCACAGGGTGAACTGCCCTATTCCTGATAGTTTTCATCGACAGAAGCTAATCACAAAGAGTAATTCCCTTACCCAGGGTGGGGAAGTCAAGTGTTTCTTAATTCAAAATCTGTTTGATTTCAAAAACAGAATATTTCCCCTTTTGTGATCTGCACGTCGAGAAGCCGTAATCAGGAAAAACCTTTTTTTAATGATGAGTGAATCGATGTGTCGCAAAGAATAGACGTAAATTTGTGACGTCCGTGATCGGCTATCTCTAACACCGCATTAAACTAAAATATTGTTTACAAAGTACGCGAATTTGATTTGGCTAATAAAGATCTTGCTTAGCAACTAAAAATCTTAAAGAATCCAAAAATAATTTCGTAATAACTGAGTGATTTAATTTTGCAAATTTATTAAACCCAATCAAGTTCCACACTCCCCATTTCATACGCAATGAGTACACGCGCAAAAAAGGCACTACCAACATACACCTGTTGATGCAAGCACACCTACGAAGCCCTGTACCCCAACATCAAATACCAAAGTGAACAAACTCAGCAGAGATATTGACTCTCATCTCACACTTGCAGTTCTAGAAAATCGGTTAACGCAGCACACTGACACAATCATCAAACGCATAACGGACGAGTTCCAGAAAATCCGCTGTGATCTCTTTGCCAAACTGGAGCAAACTGAACAAGTCTGGTCAGAGAAGTTTTCCATTATTAGCGATAGGATAGCGGAGATTGAGAGCCGAGTAGAACACATTGAAGCCAACACGATCAATGCACTCACATTAGATCACAGGTTAATACCAGTAAACAAGGCAATCGCAGATCTTAAGCAGAGTTCAAATTTTGCTTAGAGTAATTCTGCTGAATTGCATGAACTCAACACAAAGATGTTGTCATTGCAGCAACAGATCGATGAAACTGAAAAAAAAGAGATCGCCGCTGACGCTGTTTTGTTTGGAGTTCCTAGTTTTCCCGAAGAGAATCTTACACTGGTCTTTCACACTCTTTGCCTATCAGCAAACTGCAAACCACCAACACTGAAAAATATTTTTCGTTCTCGCTCTCGAACCACAAAGAGCCCAAATGCACCGTCAGACCGTCACCACCCATTATACTAAAATTCAACAATGCTCATGAGAGAAACTCATTGCTTAGGTTTATTTCTATACTCAGAAAAAAGCAACAAAATCGTCAACTTTCACTGCGTAACCTGGGTATTGAGTCCGACAACGCATGTTTTCTGAATGAAAGTTTAACCGCAAACACTCGCACTCTGTTACACCATGCCATCAAATTAAGGAACGAACATCAACTGTACAGTGTGTATACTATGCATGGATCTGTTTTCATCAAACCAACTGCTAATGGATCGGAGTATCGTCATATTAGATTTGCCGTAAGCAATGGTACACCGTAAAAAATTTTTCAAAGTATTTATTTTCTGCAAATTTTTATGCATGCCTTTTTTAAAAAATTATTTTTATACTCTATTTATTTTTAATCTTTTTCGTTTTCCCTTAGCTCTTTCTGTAACAACGTTTTGCCAAATATTATTCTTAGAGCATAAAAAATAGCAATGCTTGTCTGTTTAACTTCTTATGCTTCTTATTCTCTCTCAAGGTACTGCTACTTTGGTAGCTATATTATTTGCGAGTGCAGCTAATGATACCAGGGGGTTCACTGGCAGTCACATGAATACGAGTTTATATAACATGATACGAGTTTTAAGGGCTCAAAACAATGGACTAAGTATATGCCATTTAAATGCGCAGAGTCTGACTAAAAAATTAGGGGAATTCAGATACTTGTTTGTGGATTCTAAGATCGATATTGTTTCTGAGTCTGAAACATGGTTTCATCCAAACATATGTGACGAAGTCTATCGTCTGCAGGTCTATAAGCTATTTCGAGCCGATCGTATGTCTCGGACTGGTGGTGGTTCTGCTTTGTATGTGCGCGATGGATTAAGTAGCAGGTTTGTTTGTAAATCGGACGACAGCAGTCCCATAGAATATTTATTTGTTAATATCAAATGTGACACCGAAAACGTCTTGGTCGGATCTGTCTATCGGCCGTACAATTATATTAGCTTGACACAATTGGAGAATTCATTAGAGTCGATTTCATGTTGTTATTCTCATACAATACTGTGTGGTGATTTTAACTGTAATTTATTGGACAGTCATTTATCTCAAAATTTTGTAAGTTCCTTTGAAGCCCTCAATCTTAGTCCCATAAACCGCTCCTTACCCACTCACTTTACCGATTCGTCCAATTCTTTGCTAGATTTATTTCTTTCTAGTGATGTTGAAAAGGTTTTGCTTTATAGTCAGCTTCAAGCTCCAGGTTTTTCTAAGCACGATCTAATCTTTACTTGTTTAGATATGATTTGTCAAACTGATAATCAAAGATTTCAATATCGCGATTTCAAAAACCTAAACGCGTCTCACTTGCTGCGAGATTTCAACAATATAGACTGGAATTCGCTTTACCTTATGCCGAACATTAATGAGCAAATAAGTTTCTTTGGACGTAACCTCAATTCTTTGTTTGACATGCATGTACCTATTAAAACCTGCCTTGTAAAACATAAGTCTCCCCCTTGGTTGAATGGTGACATTTGTGCTTTGATATCACGGAGAGATGCTGCCTACAGTCAGTGGAAACGATATAGGGTCGAATACTTTCACCGAGCTTACCGCAGTTTACGAAATAAAGTCGTTGCAATGATAAGATCAGCAAAAATGCGTTATTATGACCAAAAGCTCGGTACCTCAGTTTCTAGTAAGAACGTATGGAGAAGACTGAGAGAAATTGGTATTGGAAAACAGTCTAAGCCTCTTCCTAGTGACATAGACTGCGATGCTCTCAATAAGAAATTCACCTCCACGCCTCATTCCTCAAACGAGGAAATTCCAAGCAGTTTCTTGAACGAAGTTGAAACAGGTACTGTTCAAAACAATTTCAGTTTTGTAAGGCTTCAGGAAGAGGACGTTGTTGAGGCGATATTATCAATTAGATCGAACGCCATTGGTCTTGATCTAATAAACCCTAAATTTATTAAGCTCCTTCTCCCATACTTATCAAGTTTTATAACGCACATTTTCAACACCATTTTAACAACCTCTGAATTTCCTTTGGAGTGGAAGAAAGCAAAAATTATTCCCATTCCTAAGAAAAATACAAGCTTAGAGACAGAGTTCCGACCAATAGCTATTCTTCCCTTCCTTTCAAAAGTCTTCGAGAAAGCAGTCTATAAGCAGTACAAAATTATCTGTTTTCCAACAATCTATTGAGTTCTTGCCAGTCTGGTTTCCGCCCGAAACGGAGCTGCACATCAGCCCTACTTCTAGTTTCAGATGAAATAAGAACTGCAATGGATGGCGACCAAATATCAATTCTAACACTATTAGACTTCTCAAAGGTCTTCGACACTGTCAACCATTCAATATTGTGCAAAAAGCTGCTAAATTTATATGGTTTCTCCATCGAGTCATGTAAGTTAATGCTTTCTTATCTCAGTGGGAGACAACAATGTGTAATCGCTAATGATCGCTCGTCCAGTTTTATGAATGTTCTTACCGGTGTACCACAGGGATCGATACTTGGACCAATTCTTTTCTCCCTATATATAAACGAACTCCCACTTGTTATAAAAAACTGCAAAATCCATCTTTATGCCGACGATGTGCAGCTGCTGATCAGTCGACCTTTGTCGGCGAAAAATGAGGCAGTTGCCTTAATGAATGAAGATTTGCTACTCATCTCAAGTTGGTCTAAGGGAAATGCCTTAATCCTAAATCCAGTTAAGTCAAAAGCTATACCCATCTCTCGTAAAGTCCTCGATGAATCAACTTTAAGTTCATTGCAGCTTGACGACACACCCATTGATTACGTAAGCTCTGCTACAAATCTGGGCATGGTTTTCAATCGCAGCTTGACATGGAATGACCATCTGAATAGCGCGATAGGGAAGGTTTATGGATGCCTCCGTACACTACATGTTACAAAAAGTATTATTCCTAACAAAACTAAGCTTCTACTTGCGAAAACTCTGTTACTTCCCGTATTACTTTATGGGTGTGAAGTCTTCGGTGACTTAGACTACGCGACTACCCGTAAACTTAATGTTGTTTATAACAATATTGCCCGATATGTATATAACCTACGCCGATATGATCATGTTTCTTCATTTTCGAAACAAATTTGTGGCTGCAGCCTTGATAGACTATTGCAATTTCGATCACTAAGTTACCTGCATCTAATAATCCAATCCGAACAACCGGATTACCTACATAGTAGGCTGAGTTTCCTTCATTCTACAAGGTCTCGCGCTCTTATAACACCTCGTTTTAAATATCTCACAACTCAGCGTCAATTCTTTATTCATGCTATACGCCTTTGGAACTCCCTGCCAATCGCAATGAGGGGGATCAGAAGCATCAGAAGGTTTAGATGTTTGCTTTTCACATATTTGGCAAATAGTTGAACGTAAGGTTACAGCAATTGTATTGTAAATTTTTCTTTTTATTTCTTATTTCTTTTATCACTTTAATTTTTATAAATTATCACTTTTATTATTATTAATTTTTTTTTTTCTTTTCTTCTTTTTGTTATATTTTGAATACTAAATCCTTTGTAATAATAATGTTAATTCAATTTAAGGCTTGCAATATTTCATTAGACTTATGCTCTACTTTGTAAGCGATTTAAAGTAAATAAAATACAAATAAATAATATACTTGAGATCTGAAAACCCCAGTTTAAAAAATTAAGCTATAAGGAAAGAACAGGAAATTGTGGCGTAGAAAAAGAAAACTAAAGTGAGATCACGACAAGCACACCGCAAGTTTAACTCAACTACTTCTCAGTGCTAGTTTTTATTGTTATTAAAGCAACAAGTAAGTGTGTCGCCCTTGGCGTAAGGTTTAGCATGTCTGTCTGTCTATTAAGCAGGAGTTCGAGGTACAAACCTCAAGAGAAAAGCAAAATGTGCTTCAGACGGGTGTCACCTTTTTAGAAAAATTGGCCATTACACTAACCGTAATTTCTAACATACTTACTCAGGTGGGCATTATAGTTCGTGGTGAACTTGGGTTTCAATCAATGTCTTTCGTTAGGGGAGTGGTAAACACTGGGTGGCTGAATAAAGGCTTTTTTACGAATTTTTTATTGAAAAATCTGGGAAAGTAATTTAATTTATTGATTTACTGCACAATTAAGTATAGTCTCAAGTATCTTCTTAAATTTTTTCATACAAAAATATTTGAAAACAAGCCGATAATAGTGCATTTTCCAAGAAACCTTCACTTTTCGATCTTTTGTGGTGTGCACGATAACTTTTGACAGGATCATCTTAAATCAAAGTTTTAAAAAGATTTCATTAAAAAGGAACTTTCTCCAGGTAACAACACGAGGTTTTTTTCAATCAATTTGAAGTGAAAATTGGTTTTTTTTCCTAAAAATGCCGCCATCTTGTAGCCAATTCCAATTCCAATTCCGCAAAAACTATATTTTTTTAATATCCTCGTGTCTTTGTTCCTCTTCCCTGAAAACAAAAGAAGACCTCGAGCTACCTTGAACCAATCATAAAAGGTTGGTTCAAGGTCGTCCGGCCGGCCCCCTTTATTCGCTCGCCGCGATTACCTACTCTAAAATCATCTAAAATCACTGTAACTTTTAGAATTATTCAACTCGGAATGACTTGAATTCGATTTTTTTAAAATGCCAAGGGTTTACCCCTCCCTTAACGGCTTTGAATTTGGGTAAGCTCTAACCAGTTTTGAACTCTTATCCGGTTGATTTCTTCTTCCACTTGATAGCGTCACATAAGCCCAGGTTTTCCATTTCCGCATTTTTCCTGCAATGTCCTTTCGAAAACAATACCCGTCGGGCCGCGCAGTGTTGATGTCAATTCGCTCTAAGTGGCCCAACCATCGGAGCCTCACCATTCGTACTTTTCTAGCTATGCCCACTAGCTCATACAGTTCGTTCTTGTATCTTCTTCTATATACATTGTCTTCTACGAGACCAAAGATCATTCGAAGTATTTTGCTTTCGAAACGAAAAGCGGTTTCTTAATCCATAATTCCGCACAGTACGGCAGGGCTGAGATGATCAAGGTCTTATAAATGGTTACCATGATTTTTCTAGAAAGGATTTGGTTCCCAACTGTCCTCCTAACCCGAAGACGGAGCGATTGGGTGGAGTGATTATCCGTATGATTTCCGCACTGACTTCCGTATCAAATAGACTGTCTATTGTTTATGTTGTCATCACAAGCGCCAATGACATAACAGTTACTCCTTCCCATTACGTCTGCGTAAGCGAGTAACTGTACAGACTTTTGAAAAGTTATGCATCTGATGTTGCTATTTGAGATTTGCCCAATATTTTGACCTACAATTTTCTGCCGGTTCCGAACAGCTAATTGAGAAAGCGCTTTTCATGGCAATGAATTTACTAACGGAAGACTTGTCAATTCCTCGCGAAAGGCGATACCCGCGAAAAAACATTTTTGCCTCTGCTACCACGTTCTTTTAAGGTTTAGTTGAGCGAAAAGCCCGAGTACCTGGAGGCCCCGCTCTGTAGTGTTTATTAATTAATTATTCGACTTTCGCAAGGTAATAGCAAGTCCTTCGAGAGCAATTTCAAGGACCATGAAAAGCACTTGCTCACTTAGATCGGGATCGTCAAAGATTGGTTGTTCCCCTCAATTTATGGTATGATTGATAGAAATGCACTAGGTCGAGTGACTCCCAAAGCTGTTCTTGTCTTACTTGGAATGCGAAGCACCGTTTTTATTTTGTAAACTACACTTTTGATTATAAATTGGTCGAAAAAAAATTTTTATTTAGTCTTCACATCGTCTAAAATTACAAAAAAACTTAATTTGTGATTTACGATCAAGTGTTGTAATTCAAGTCTTTTGTAGTTTTAGAAGTTTACAAGCTTTGAATCGCAGTCTACAACTTCATTTAACCATTTATTCCTCGTGATTTGCAAAATACATTAGCCGATTTGCTTGCTCAAAATGCTCAAATCAGAAAATTGTAAGAAATATACAGATATTGACCCAGAAAACTGTAATTTGCGAAAATGGTGTACAGAAAATTACAAATGATGAGTCGTAATTCTTTTACACCTAAAACACTACCTGCTATTTAACTGAAATTCTGTCTGTTTATGTTAAAATTTTAAGCGATCATAATTTAAACATCTTCCGAGTTCAACGCTATCATCGTCGGCTCACAACCTCAAGGCATTGTTTCTTTCTCTTATTTGCACCCCGACACAATCACAACAAAACAACAAACCCGTCCCATACTGCACACTATACAATTACAATTTGAAAAAAGTGGTTGTTACTTAACCTTTGTTTTACTGCAAATAACAAAAACAAAAAAAACATTTAAATTGATACAAATTAGTTTTGAATTGCGATTGGCGAGCCAGAATATTGTTTTGCTACCAAATATTTGTTATTGATACTCAAAAATTCTGAAATACGATTTTTGTGTGTCAAGGTCTCCTTCCATTTCGGTCACTTTCTCAAACAAGGAGTCGTGATTTACTTATTTCTAATCCATTGTCTAAAACTGAATTAATTTTCCCGTCATTTAAAGCTTATTTTTCCTGATTTGATCGTGGAATTTTTTTCCGTGATTAATCAATATTTTTTTTGATCTCTTCTCTCCTTGTACTTTAAACTAAATATAAATTCAATCCACTATCACATCACCTTCTATTGCAAGGAACATCCACCAAATGCTTTCCAACATCAATCTATCAAAGTGTGCACATGTCAGCGAAGAACATGCAAAGGCAAGCACATAGAATTATTGATGGATGAAAATCCATTCCTGGCGAACATGCTATGCTGTATTTTATTAAATTGGAAATATTTGAATTACTGCAGGCGTTCCGCTCCATCTTGGAAACTCCATCAAGACCTGTATTGGCGCAATCGTTGATATGATTTCCTAAATAAATTTAGCAACACCCTAGCACGAAATTTGATGATATTCATTATTCATAGCTGAAACACTTCAAAGGAGCTTAATTTAAATTCCACAAATTTATTTAACAACTGCACACCAATTTATTTTTAACAACATTCACCAAGGGAAAAGATTTGCTTCCATAGTATCCAAGCATCACGTTTTAATCAATAATAACTGTCGATTTAGCAAGTCAGAGCTCAGCTAGATCTCGAAGAATCGTTTTTTTAAGCCTGAACCAAATGACATCGAACACACAAATTAAATTCACTCTAAAAAACCACAGAGACTATGAAAATCTCATTGAATAAAGACTCTTACTTTACAAAACTCTAAAATTTAAACTATTCCACGACTTCAAAAACAGTAGAAAAGGAGAAGGCCTCCAATCCTATTAAACAATGTTATCAATTGATTATTATTGCAAGTAGACTTATAGTATCATTCATGAGAATATGGCCGTTTTGAATGTATTGATAATATCCTTAGCACACATACATTCCATTATGCTCGCTCATGTGCATCCATTCAATCAGCTCTCATGAACGGCTAAGTAGAAACCCTCATTAAGCATGATTCAAACACCAGCTGATTAATTGATACAGTTTTGTGGGAATTTGAGCGCAATGAGGATGAAACGTCTGATATATTGGAAAATTACTTTAATTGGGCAGGTTTAAAGGTGGTGACACAGGGTAATTTAAACACGATGCGATGTATGACTTCGTATATCATCTGCGAGTATGAAAATTGACCCAAATTATTTGTGTGCAGGAAGGTAGGGTAAAACAAGTGGTTTACACAAAATTAACTTCAATTTTAAAAAGCTAACATCTTCCTAGAATTACAAAGTTTTATACGATTCAACATGCAAAGTTAAGTAACCTAAGGAACTTAGCAAGCGTACACCATGCAAATTATTTATCATAAGCTCTCATGTGGAGGAGGACCCGAATGAACAAAGACTTTCAAGTAGAGAAAACTTTTCTTTTCACTTTTTCGTTCTTTCAAAAGAAACTTTTCCAACGGTGGGCCACAGCTATTGTACATTTTTTTTAATTCTATGCTTTCGGTTCAACCTATTTTTAGTTGACAGAAGGTTGCATGAATTGAAAAGGACATACTACGATGAAGTTTTAATTTGACAACGAGAAGGTCCTTCATGTCAATGTTGCAGGCATAAGAGCTCTTTTGTGCATCATGCAATGCGCTCTCACTCCAAAAGACTTAAACAAAACTTCTATGAATTTTCTTGCACACAAAAAGATGTAATGGAGATTACCGTTTAGCTTTTTTTTGCAGACCATCTCAAGTGAAAGAACGAGGATGTTGTTTCCAATTATTTAAACATGAAGGCTTTGCGAAAAGTTACAATTTTTAGCCAAGAGTATTTTTATATAAAACAACAATGCTTTCCTTTCCTAATAACTTTTGAATTTCAACATTATTTGCATACACATATAGAGTGGCGCAACATTGGCATATAATTCAAGTGTAGAGGTTCTATATGAAGTTTCATCATCATCTGTATGAAGTCTTATCATCATTGAGATATGCTCCACACTTTTCAGGGCTAAGAAATAGTTTCTTTATCCTAGGTTATGGCATAGGCGACTGTAAGCAACTCGGTGCACGGAGCTGGGGGCATCTTCAATATAAGCTTCTCATCAACCATCGCAAATAATTTATAAAGCTGACCTTTCCGTACGTAACATTGTCAATGTGCAAGTTTAGTTCCGCACCGCATATCAGTGTACCTCCGGTTATTACGTAAAGGACAGCTTTCTTGGGAAGTCTTTCATTATTCAAAACATTGATAATATAGTCCACATGAGCTTGGAAAGCTTTGACTAAGAGTGGTGATAATCCTGCTTCTACATCATCACGACGCGACGTAGTTTGCTATGTTGGAAGGCAGGTGAAATAAAAAGATCCACAGTTTTGACAGAAAAATAGAAATAAATGAAAACATAGAATTGTGTAGTGTAAAGGTATGTCCACACCAAAGAAACATTTTTGAAACATTTCAGAAACATTTCAGAAACATTCCAAAAACATTTCAGAAACATTTCAGAAACAAAAAAACATTTCTGAAATGTTTCAGAAATGTTTCAGAAATGTTTCAGAAATGTTTCTATAAAGTTGTTTTGGTGTGGACGCTTCGTGAAACATTTCTGAAATGTTTCTGAAATGTTTTTGGAATGTTTTTTGTTTCCCATTCTGAATGGAAAACTTTCTTTGTTTTTCTGAAACATTATTTGCAAATAAAGCGAGTGGAAGTGCAATCGACTTTGTGATAAGTCATATGACTTAGAATAAAGATAATCAATTTTGTAAGCAAAAGTTGAAGTTACTATATACAAGGTATTCCGTAATTCGTGTTACATACTTTGGGATGTGATTGTTGTTCGTATTCTACGAAAACAATTATTGTGCAGTAAAGTCCGTTTCTCAACTTTGAAATCATTTTTTGACAATTTAAAAAAAGGCTAACTTTGGTGTACCTTGACCTGTGTTAAATTCGATATCTCTGTCAATACTGACGGTAGACTAGAGCTCTTAATACCCGCATACCCGGGTACCCGGGTACCTTCAATATCGGGTATTACCCGGGTACCAAAGAACCGGGTATTACCCGGGTACCAAAGTACCAGGTGCCCGCTTATAACGTAAAAATAATACGGACGAGGAGTAAAAACACATAAAAACAAAGGAATCTGATGATAGGATTGGAAACCGTGAAATAGCTTTAAGTGTTTGCGTTGCATGTTGTGTTGTTGTGATCAGCTCAAAAAACTGTAATAAAATTTAACAATTAAATTTGAATATAAAAATATCAATTAAGATTTGAGTCTGCAAAATCAAAGCGCCCTTTATTAATTTCCTAAATTGATGTTTTTAAAGAACTCATTCCAGCTTATATTTAAATCATTTGATGTCGATACCCGATATATATTTCAAAGTGCATTAGAGAATTTTCACTCTCCGCTACCTACCTATAACATAACACTGTCAGTTATGGCTTATTTTGTCGGGTAACCGGGTACCCAACGCGTTACCCGGGTACCCGTCAATTTGGGTAATACCCGCGCTATCCAGGTACCCGGGTACCCGGGCAATTGTTATGGTGGGTACTACCCGGGTAAAATTAAGAGCACTAGTAGAGACCTAATTTCGAAATCAATTTTTTTTTTTTGTAGAAATAATAATTTTTTCATCTTTTCAGTATACCATCCCTTATCAACAGAACGATGAGCTTGATTGGTCATTTTCTTGTTCAGAAGTGCAAATGGTGTTGAATGAGCTATAAAACAGTAAGATTTAGATTTATTCATTGAATGCATACACAGTAAAAATGATTTCTTATAACATAGTGTTATGCTAAAGAGAATAAATAAAGAGAGAATAAAGTAAGTCACCAGGACCAAACGGAATCCCTCAAGAGTACTACAAATTTAGGACATCTCTCTTCGTAGAACATCTAAAAAGAGCTTTAAATAAAGCATATGAGAGCGCTAGTATACCAAGCTGTTTCAAAGAAGCTATCATCTGTCCAATTTTCAAAAAAGGGGACAAGAGAATCTCCGCCAACTACAGAGGTATATCGTTGCTGAATTCAGCGATGAAGGTCCTAGCAAAACTTCTATACAAACGGTTATATAACTGGGTAGAGCAAAATAACCTGTTGAGTGAAGCGCAAGCTGGTTTTCGTGAAAATTACTCTGCAATTGACCAAATTCACATGCTTACCAATCGTCAGCGGAAAGCTCAATTGGTCTAAGTCACAAAAACTAAATTTTACAGGGGACGATATTTTGTCTTTAAATTAAATTATAGTCACATATCTTAGCTCATTTCTTCCTCATGTAATTTTATTTTTGTTCTCTTGCCATTTTTTTTTTTTTTTTTTTTGTTAAAAAAAAACGTGGACTTAGAACAAAAATATGGATTTAGAACGATTGGTCATATGGTCTTGCAATTAATCTATTTTACTCTTTTCTTCATGTATTGTTCTAAGTCCAATAAGCAATAAAGAATTCTTTGGCGCTCAGAACAAAATTACTATCTGAATGTGTGTGCAAACTTACAATTTTGTCTCTTAGATCAATTTGGAATTAACTTAGCATGAAAAATTTGGCGCTTAGAACAAAGTGGGTGTACATTATCTGAAAAACTATAAAAGATAGACAAAAACAGGTTTCAGATTTGAAAAGAGCATACTCAAATTAGTAAAACTGCATCATTAGTTCATTTTCGAAAAAAAGTGGACATAGACCAATTGAGCTTTCCGCTGACGCAATGTAGCTATAATATTAAAGGAATCGAAAAGAAAATTTCGACAAAAATTGGAAACATTTTAGAGCGATTATACGACTCAACATCCTCTGCAGTAACCCTTGGAAGCAAAGTATCTGATCAGTTCCCAGTAGACATAGGAATAAGACAAGGCTGCTGCCTCAGCCCCTTACTTCTCGCTTTATTATAGACGACATCGAAGAAATTCTACAAGGAGGAGCTCGAGTTTCACCAGACCTTCTAATAAAAATGCTAATGTTCGCAGATGATATAGTCATTCTTGCTGAGTCAACTGAAAGCCTCCAACTAAATGGAAGTTTGGAGAGCACAACATTGAAATTGTGAATGAATACAACTATCTTGGTATGCGGATTTCTAGAAATCTTAACCCTAAGAACCACATGACAGATAAATTATCTAAAGCAAAAACTGCGCTAAAATGCGACCTGAAGAAGTGTAATGCACAGCAGAGATGTTCAGTATGAAGCAAAATACCAAATCTTCAAAACAACGGCTAAATCTATAATGTTCTACGCTGCACAGGTTTGGGGACACAAAGAATTCGAAGAAATGGAGCAAATTCTTAGATACTTTTTGAAGTGCACATTGAAACTACCCAGCAGTTCGGCTAACCATATCCTTTTAGCTGGAAACAGATCTTTCTCCGATCACACTTAAAATGCAGGTTGACTATATACTAAGACAACTGAAATGGATGATAGACGATTTCCTAAGCTAAGCAGATAACAAGGCTGGTGATCAGGAAGAGAATTTCTTGGTTTGAGTCCTGGAATAATTTAGCCCAGTACAGTGGACTCTCGCTCGATCTTGAATATGACTCGATTAACACATGGAAAAGCCAACTCAGCTTAGTAGATGAAAAAAAGTGTGCAAATTTCATTTGGAAAGCCAGGAGCTCATTTCATAGAAACATTTATGCGCAGCTTGACTACAACTTAGTAGCTAAAAACTTTACAAGAGATCTGCGGCATGTGCAACCTTAGCGAAATAAAGAACGTGTTTCACTTTGTGGGCAGATGTCCTATGCTTGCAGAAACTAGACGAAGTTTATTCAGAAAAACTACTTTAACCAGGCTGAAATTATAGATATCCTAAATGGAACAACTAAATGGGAGAATTTGTACAGATACTTCAAAATAGCATTGAGTTACAGAACGCGAATCCTCACTGAACTTTTCTAAACAATACATAAAATATATATATAAAATGGGAAAGAAAGATAAAAAAAACACTGTAAAACTACACTTATTTAAGTATTATTTGCCGACTGACAGACGGTGTAGGCCATGTCATATAATGAAAGCTAGACAAAACCATTGTAAATTTCATGAAATAAAAATCATTTAAAAACTAAACTAAACTAACTACTAATTTTTGAAACTGTATTTAAGCTGGGCTCTTATAGGCTAAGGGTTGCCAGATTTTCAGTTTTAAATGGTGTGCAAGCTTTCTTCCCGAAGCAAAGTTTTGACTTTGAGGGAATGTATTTTCAGAAAATGTTTGGTAAACATAGAGTCTCTTTATTTTTACCAATGAACAAAACAATATTAAAAAAAAAATTCTTCGATAAGTGCCCTCAAAAACCCATCTATTTTATGATACTTAGAAAAATCTAGAACGGGAAAGAAATCAAATTTTGGGTTTTTTTACGAAATTTTATTGCAACAGTTTGCAATAGGAGCAGTTTGTTTTCCAAAATTTGATTGTTTTAGGGTAATTTTTAAGACTGTGCACTGTTGAAAAGGGTTAAAAGTTTATTTGACCTGCTACCAAAATCATAATTGACTTATCTCTTCTCAGGGAGATTTAAGTTTGGGGTATGAATACTCGGAACAGTTCCGTTGAAAAAGTTTTAGTGTTTGTTCGGGAAGTGTAAAGATTTAAAACGAATCAATTCATTTTTGATCGAAATCTGTTGACACTATTTGCCGATAAATATGGAAATGAAATTGAATTGTATTACCACTTAAATAAATACACCGCAAAAATAAATTAAGTAGAATTATATACTCTCGATTCGAAATATGAATTTTTATAGAGCATTGATTGATTTCCATTCATAAATAATCTTTCACTTTTGATCATTTTCTACTGCAGAGTGTGAGCCCTCGTGACTTATTGTTCTGGTGCATTAATGAATATAAGCCGTATTTATGAATACCGCAGTCTACACTTACTTTTTCTGATAAATTGGGGTAAATTTGTTATAATAATTAACAAATCACGCACAAGTATTATCACTTTGTATTTCATAATTAAAATTCTTTGGTTGAAAGCGTGCTTCGATTTTATATGCAAAAACCAGAGCGAAAACATATAATTTGTTTTATGCTTGTATCAGATGATATTTTGTCAATTAAGTAATTTCATGTAAAAAGCTTTTAACGTAAACAAAAAATAATTTATAAGAAGTCCGGTGTTACGTGTATTCAAGGAAGTTAAAAGCCGAACAAAATGTCAATACAATTTTAATGAACACATCCTTTCGAAAAAAGTTCTGCCAACTCTTAGAAAAAAAAAAGTATTAAATATCAATTATGGCGCCATTTGCATTTTATAAAAGAGTGGAAAATTCTTATTCACATCGATGCCATCCCTGTTTTTACTGTTGTAAAATACGACAGCAAAATGCTTTGCTGTTGATCCCTAAGGAAAATTTATGTTACTGTTTTATCTTCTTGAGTAAAAAAAGACATGGCTATTGATTTTGTCCTAGAATCAGTACTTATACTTAACCAAAGCTAATTAATTAACACCAATTACTCAAGGCGCAAAGTTATTGTCCCCTTGTGCTATCTGCATGAGGTCATTAACGATCCCATTTATTAGTCAGTAAAATAACTTTCTTCGTGATTTCTATTCGTTTTCAAGCAACACCAACTCACGACATATAGCGATTAATCAGTTTCATGTAAATACTTTGGAATCACAAAACAGATGAGTGAAATATCCACGGACATAAAACAGACAAGATTTGTAGGCTCCAATAGAAAAAGAAGAAGTATTACAATCAAATCAGCGTTTATACGAGTATAGACTTCTAGCTTGATTCCTGACCTGGCAGTATTCAGGTGAATTTCCCATCTGCAATTTGGTCCCTCGAGCTGGATAATCAAACAGTAAACACGCAAATATATCTCATTCCCAACTGACAGCTGGGGTGGTGGTGATTGTATCAGTGAATATTTATGCACAGTTCAAAATGAAATAAATATCCTGGCAACTCTATGGCCATAGATCACTGAGGCTTCTCTTTGTTGCCATGATTTCAATACATTTTAGATTTCAAATCGGGATGTCTAAGAGTTATTTTAGCGACAACCGAAAGAATTATGTAGGGAAATACCAGAACACAATACTACCAGGTTATAATTCTTTCTCAGCTGACAACTAGGTATGCCAACAGATGTTAGATATCTGATTTCATTTCACACCACGCCAATCCAAATTGAAATTTATGTGATTAAAACGAGTCGAATGAAATTTAGACATTGAATACACAAAAATATCTTCTTCCAAAAAACACAACACACCCCCAAAACAAGAAGCAATCCAATTTTTAAGCAAAAAATAAAAGGAAATTCTTGTTGGGATTGTGGTCGGCGACATTATGTTTCTATAAGGGGCTCAGGGATATGAAAGTGGATTCCATGCGTAGGAGCATCGTAAGACATTATACATTCGTGTTTCAGGGCCAAAATAAACACCTCTCGAATCAACTCCCCCATACTTTCACATAAGCCTACTCCGGTGACCTCGTTCTAAGTTGACACCCCAAATGCGCCAATTAATTACGTAGCATTCCCAGGAGAAGCTATTTGCACGAAAACTAATCGGATATGTGCTCGGCATGGGGAAACAATTTTCTATCCAGCCAAAAATACGCATAGGGAGCTCTAAAAGAAATATTATAATTGAGTGCTTATAAATTGCTAAATAAGTTATGTTGCAATGGCTTTCTTCTCTTTTTCTTCGTACCACGAATGACAACAAAATTAAATTGAAACTGTAATTTTTCCTTAAAGTGAACGCGATAGGAACAAAATGATGTGTTTGTGTGGCATTTCAAGGACACTTTTCTGAGTTTGTTTTCCCCCGTGACGATGCTCTCAATTAAGTAAAATTCCATTTTTATTTTAGTAGTAAAAGAAATTTTTTGAAGTACGTTCATAACTACATACTTAAAAAATGAGAAGCAAAATTGAAGTACTTAGGCAAGTGTTGTCTCTCAAGATGGCACCTTTTTATAGAGGACGAAATTGAGTGCTTTGAAACTGGTTAGTGGTTATATTAAAATCGAGTACCTCCTTGTGAGCCCATAATAACAAACAAATCTTTAACAGACTTAATTAAATTTTGTGGAGGAAGTTTTGGGTTGGGTTCATTTAGAGTAAGAATGTGGTGTGGACCCAAGTTGTTATTTCAGGTAGGCTTCATCTAAGAATACGGTTGTTTTCAAGGTGTTGAAGCTCTATTTAGCGATTTAAATAAACGTTGCCTGTCTCACTCTCTTTTATCGCTTTTTTCACAAGCAGTGCTCTAGTGAAATAGCCAGTTGCATTCCTCCCCTGAAATAATTTAGCCGCAGCACTCGCCTCGCTAGGAACGCTCATCAGTTCTACCTTGAGTCCACCTTCGGGTGTACAGTCAAGTATGAAATTCTTATTTTAGCCACACCACCTGAACGTGGAATGCTTTACCTGGCTCTGTATTTCCGCTGCATTACGATTCACAGAAATTCAAAAGCAACGTGCATCGGTGTCTCCTCTTAAATCCTCTCCTATTTTCCTAAATGTTCGCACTGTGTTCTATTACATTATAAGGGAATTCATAACCCCTTGATGTGCGCGCTAATTATAAAAAAAAAAACTAACAAACTAGAAAACTTAATAGCTAAGACTTTTGTTAACTAGTTAGAGGGCCTAGGAGACCAAGCCTTAGGCAAGGAGTACTCATATTGCAGTCAAAGCAAGAAGAGTGAGAATTGACATTGCTCAGCATTCGGGAGATGGGTTTATTGGAGACGTAAGAGGTTCGATGGGTGGGAAGATAGAAGAGACGGCGATTCCGAGTGTTACGAGGGTTAGTATTTAGAAAAATGGATTCGTTAAGGGCTGGGCGTCAAGGTTACTAGTAAAGATTCGGTGAATGAAGAGAATTTCAATTATTTCTCTTTGATCTTTCAGCGTATTGAGGTTGAGGAGTTTTATTAGATATTGATAAAGAGGAAATATCAAAAGATTACTCCAATTAAGACCTCGAAGAGCAAATCGGAGGAAACGGCGTGGCGTTGTATGCTCTTTCTAGCAATGTGCACTTGTTTGAAAGGCGACCAAACTTGACAAGCCTATTCAAGAAGCGGACGGACAAATGAAACGTAAAGGGATCGGGCTAGGTAGAGGTCTTCAAATTCTATGGACCATTGCTTCACGAAGCCAAGTGCTGGATTTGCCTTAAGGATTATATCGTCGATATGCTTGAGGAAACTCAGCTCACGGTCGAAAGTAATCCAAAGGTCACGGATCAGCTGAACGGGAGAAATGATTTGACCGTTTAGAAGACAGAGACGGGGAGGTGATTTGATGCGTTTACGTGAGAAGGATATTGATTCGCACTTGGAAACATTTAACTCCAAGCTGTTTTTGAAAAACCATATTGAAAAACTGTCGAGATCCTGTTGGAGGTGGGAAGGGTCTTCTAAAGAAGAAATGACCCGGTAAAACTTAGTATCATCCACATAGCGAGAGATGGAGAAGTGTTTGATGATCATTTCAATGTCGTTAATACTGAGAATGAAGAGGAGAGGGCCTAAATGGCTGCCTTGGGGAACACCGGATGTAGCTAAAAAGCGGCTGGATAAGGTGGATCTGAACCGAACGCTGTAAGAACGGTTTTCTAAATAAGAAGAAATCCATCTCAACAGAATGAGTTCAAAGCAAAGAGTGGAAAGTTTAAAAAGAATAAGTTTGTGAGAGATTTTATCGAAAGCTTTACTTAAGTCAGTTAAAATTACATCGACCTCCTTTCCATTCTCCAAGGCTGAGAGGGAAAATGAGACAAAATCAACGAGGTTTGATGTTGTTGACCTGGCTTTGAGGAACCCGTGTTGTCTAGGGGAGATGAGAGATTTGCAACGAAAACTTAAGTTTTCATACAATATGCTTTCGAAAATTTTGGGTATATGCGATAGTTTAGCGATGGAACGAAAATTTTTCACGCCGCACCTATGACCTTTTTGTGTATAGGGGTTATAAACGCCGTTTTCCAAGCTTGGGGGTAAACTTCTAGGAAAATGGACAAGTTAAAGATTTTTGATTGGGGACGGAAAAGAGTGGAGGAGCATTTCTTAAGAAATGTGGCAGGTATACCATGGGGTATATTTGGTGGTACAGGGTTGCCAAATTCACATTAACTATGAACACTGAACTAAATCCCGCAAAATATTGAAAAAAATTAGATATACCAAAAGCTTCCAGCGAAAATCTAAAAACACCACCAAAATTGTTCTACCAGTTGCTTAAAAAAACGGTTTCTTATTTTTCACTTCTTTTAAAAACATTGCATTGAAAAAAAAAATTAAAAAAATCAAACCTACTGTTGTGAAGTTATTTCAAAAAATCAAATATTTCTTATAAATTGTATAAATATTTCAAAAACAAAAAATTTTCAAATATTGATATGAGATCTTTCTTGAACAACTTTGGACTTCTAAAATACAAAATTTCGTCAAAATCATATCAGCCATTAACGAGAAAGTCGGTTTCGAAAACGGTAACTTGGAAGAGTGCCGTTGTTTTAATTTTTCCAAAAAAAAAAACTTATCCTTCACACAAAATTTAATCGAAATCTTTGAAGCCGTTTTCAAATAAATAAAAAAAAGTATCCTATCGGTTGTATGCCAGGCTGAAGGGACCGTTATTTCAAGACCTAGAGACCCTTTTCCAAAAACCCTCCTGTAGGCTGCCCCAAAGAGCCTAACTGGAAATTTTGAAGAAAACATGTCTTGTGGTTCAGGCTGTATGTCCATATAGGGCCATTCACTGCCAAACAGACAGACAGATTTACAGGCCCCCACTTTTTTCGTATTCTCTATCATCTATCATCGTAATAATTTGATTGTGATCCTAAAATTTTTTTCTCCACGATTGCAAAACTTGCCTTATAGTCGCAAGTAAAAAAGTGGAATCAGAAACTGTCTCAGAGTGCTGCCTGTCCATTCACTGTTATCGGACGGTGGCAAAATATTTGCTCCAAGTTACAGAAGGAATTCTGGTAACTGGATTTCTTGATCATTTTATCGCTGGTAATGTACAATTTGCAACTTTGAATGTAAGTAAATTTTCCCCAAAGTACCTCCGCTATAACCGCGTATTTTTTTTAAAACGACCCCGACGATGTTCGAAATAATCCTGAAAAGATTTTTAAAGAGTGGAATTTATCTCATTAAAATATTTTTCTTGCAATAGTCCACCGTAATTAAAATTGGCTGTAATTAGTGGAAAAAATTGTCGAAGGGAGAAATTGTTGTTCGATTACAATCGAAGAAGATCTATTGAAATGAAGATTAATCAAATTACGAGTATTTTTTTTGTAACTTTTGTTCGGTGATTTTAATTTGTTTTTTAATTCTTCCATTTTAACATTGATTTGTTTTTTGTTCATTGTGCTTCCTGTCGATGGAACCGTGATTTTCTTATCGCTTTCTCTTACATCTACGTGGTATTCTTTTCTCTGGTCATTTAATTCTCATCAGAACTGGGATAGGTTTAGGAAAAGTATAAAATCCCGCCTGTGATCAACCTCCCTTAAGCAAGTTTCGTAATTAGTTTACTTTATATAAATTAGTAACAAAAACAACTGAATAGCTGCAGAGCTACTTTTAATTACCAGCTGATTTCTTAATTGGTTATTGAAAATTATGTAGGAGCTGTGTACTCTTAGTATAAAAATTTGAACACTAGGATAAAGTTCTTGTTTTTGTTCGTTTTTATGCCAGGCAAATAAATTACTTTTTAGCAAGGACAGGCAGTTCTTAGTCGTTCTTTCCTCTAAGTGTTATTTGTTGTTTTTTCAATTTAATTTTCTTAACTTTAAAGACAAATCAACGGGGAGGTTGCCTTCTCCGTGGATGAAATCCAATTTCGTATTTCTTTTGACAATTACTGAATAGTGATTCGAATGCAAAGGAAATGACATTCTGACTGATTTGTGCTATGTACCACACAGATGATGCCACAATCCACAATGGCATCACAAACGATTTGTGGGTATCATTATCTCACGCAAAGGCGACGTTAACTGAAAACCGAAATGGTTTGGTTAGACCGATGCAACCGAGTTTGTGTCATCGCTCAAATTCAACCTCATATGCCGGGTGGGCGGAAATTGAAACCATCGGATGCAGCCACCCATTGAAGCCATAGTGGCAATTTGTAGTTCAAACACAATACCTTTGGTGGACCATTGCATGAAGTCAAGTAATTGATAACACCTTTTCATTTACTTGCTTTTCAATCATTTCTAATTTCAATTCGTCATTATTGGATGCCTCTATTGATGCCTCTATTGAAGATATTGCAGAAGAACTGAGTTCCTGTTATGAGAAATGAAGAGCACTTTATGACGATTCATTACAATTCTGTTAGTCTTACACCCAGGACACATATACCAATTAACCATTGATTCATTATCCAGTGGCCATCATCCTTTGTTATTTAATCGCTGAAATGTTTATGTTATTTAACTTTTTTCGGATTTTTGGAACTTTTATGAGTCACGAGACAGAGAATGAGAGAAAGTTGAGCATTTATAGCAATTGCTAAAACTTGTTCAATTCAACTCTCTTAAAAATTTATTACGCAGCTTAGCAATTAAGGAACAATTTTTGGTAAACTCAATTTGATGGGCCGGTATTTCTGTCGAAAACAAATAGCGTTTTAAATAAAACAATGCACTTTTTGAACCTGGAGGAAATTACTCACAAGTCGCTATGTATGCGAAAGCTTTGTGTTTTAGTTTTTCAGTTCTGCTGGTTCTGCAGAACCGAACTATTCAGACAATGTTTTGATTATGACAAAGATTTTAAATGATTTTCACCATTTAAGACATAACAACTAGTAATGACATTTTTCCATCAATACCCGCCGCGCGGATGAATGTGAACATGTTAGCGTTTTTAAGGACATTTTTCTTCTTAAAACATACCAAGTCGTTCAACTGCACTTCGATCCCAAAGAAAATAAGAACAAAATTCTTACGTCTTGTCGTATTTTGTGGCACACACAATATTCTGCTAAGGGGAAAGACAAATGAAATTAGAGTGTTCAGCAACTTGCTGAGTTTTAGAGAAGATGCTACAGATTTAGTTTGAGACATTCATTTGCTCCATAAACCAACTATTGCGACGTACAGCTCATACCGCATTCAAAATGTGGAAATTAAAATTACAAAGCGGTTGAAAATGAGAACGAAACCCAACGGCAGCCAACGAGACATTAATCATGAAAATTGAAAAAATCACATAAAATAAAAAATTTTATTGAATTGATTATCCCAAAGACTTAAAGCGAAAGTCGAATAACGAGAGTTTTTGCATTTACATTTGCTAATCCTACCTAATATTATAAATGTGAAAGTAACTCTGTCTGTCCACTGTCCAGCTTTCTATGTTACCGTCTCCCACCTAAACTACTGAACCGGTTTAAGTGAAATTTTGTACAGATATAGTCTAGAGCCTGAGAAAGGACATAGGCTATATTTCATTCGAATATTCTCACGGGAACCGGTCCTTACTAATATTATAAATGCAAAAGTAGCTCTGTCTGTTCGTCTTTCTATGTTACCATATCCCGCCCATACTAATGAACCGGTTTAAATGAAATTTTGTACGTAAATAGTCTATAATCTGAAGAAGGACATAGGCCATATTTTTATCCCAATACTTCCACGGGAACGGGATCTTAGGAACTACAGCACCGATTTCAAAAATTCTTCCACCGTTAGAATGCTACAGTATCAAGGTATAAAATACGCTTTAATGAATGGGAGACATTACTAATATAATAAGTCCGAAATTATCTCTGCCTGTCTGTTTTTCTTTGTTATTATTTACCGCCCAAACTATTGAACCGATTTATATGAATTTTGGTACAGAGATAGTCTATAGAACCTGAAGATGGACGTCCCTACTAATATTATAAATCCGAAATTAGCTGTGTCTGTTAGTGTTTCTTTGTTTCCACCTCCCGCCAAAACCACTGGTCCGAATCAAATGGAATTCTGTTCAGAGCCTGAGGAAGGACACTTCTTAAATAGAAATTTTTTTCAATATCGTAAAGGCATTTAATGAGAAAGTTGATTTTGTAAGGAACGGTGCTATGGAGATTGCGTTTTTTCACTTTTTTACATTATGAGAAAGACGATCTAAAGTTAATCCTTCATATAAAATTTTATCGAAACCGTTTAATCCCCATTGAGAAAAATAGGTATTATCATATCGGTTTTATGGCAGGCTCCGTTATTTTAAGACCTAGAAATCCAATTCTGAAAATCCTTCTGTAATGTTAAACAAGATGGACACCAAAATACAAAAGTATAAAAATAGTTTTAAGTTTTCTTAGGCACTGCGAAAACTGATCGAGGATGGAAACTGGGCTTCAAAATGGTTTGTGTTTCTACCTAATTGGTCGAATTAGATTTCGGCATTTATTATCTTGCTTATTCAAAATGGTTCACTGCTACTTGTCTCTACTTGAACCATACTAAACCCAGTTGTAAACTAGGAGTTGACCAGAATTCATTTAGTGTAAGATCAGATCATTTGCTCGAACAATTATTTTGGAAAAGATCTGGAAATTGCTGAAAATTTCTTTGGAATGCTCGAAAAGGGAAAAGGAACAAGTTCTTCTATTCAATAATCCTTTGTATTTACCCGAAATTTTTTTTAAAACTTCATTGTTTGAACTCTCTGGTACTGTCCCTTAAAGTGCACTCTTAAAAGAAATTATAGGCACTCATGTAATATTTTCAGTTAAATCGAAAAAATACTGTGCAAGGCAACTCAACTACTCAATCCATCTCTGATTGAATATGGATCCTCTATATAGATACTTTTTTTATTGATTCCATTATGGGGTTCAACCACGTCGAATCTTGCACAAATTCAATGAACCCACTGAAGTAATATTTTAAAAAATTCGGATTTCGGAAGAGTTTAATCATTCGGTTTCTGCAGCACCGTCTACACGACTTCTTATTTCTACCATTCTACCGAAACATGTAAATGTACAGAGCAACGATCTTTCAGTACATTAGGAAAGGCAAAAACACTTGGCCACGATGAATACTCAAAAACCTACTCATTGTCATGGTTCTTTATTTTTTATTGTTCAAAAGAACCGGCAATCCTGATGGCCTACATGGATAGGTACTTGCGATATTTACGGAAGGAAGGAGTTGTAATGTACTGCTAACTTTTCACAGACTTAAAAATGTACTCTTATTGTGAATTGTAATGCTCATTAATAAATCTAAATTTAAACTGCAATATTACGATCTTAAAAATGTTGGTGTCGGCTCAGTGACGATGTGGAGAGCTTTTTCTTCAGCGGAAAGTCTCCCAATGCAGTTTACTTCATCGAAAATGAGTAGCTGGAGCTATGTTAAAGTGCTCCGAAGTAATTTAGTTCTTTTTTTTGTCAGAATCTTGGATTTTTCAGTAGGACAATGCCAGAATTTCCACGAGTTAACATAGTTCTCCCGACATAGATACTTTTTGTGTAATCCCAGTCAGGAGAATTTATGCTGAAGAAAAAACCTACCAGTCTGTACGAGAGCTTATAAACAAGTTTTGGGATGAGAATGGCTTAAGATTGATGCATGAATCACAGGGATCATATATAGAAGTCATATCCATGAAAAGAGAATATTTGATTTAATCCTTGCCAAAGGATTTCATATTGATTTATTAATGCCATTTTTCCAAAGTTGATTAATTATTATTTTTTCACACTAATTTTCACCAGTTTTAACACGTTTTGTCATAAATATGGACTATTTAAAACTTAGTTTTAGGATAGTGAAAAATAAAATTGTATTTGCTGAATTTTCAGAATGAATTGTTAGCTTTCAAGGACATATCTCTTATTCAACTCAACAACTTCTTCTTTTTTAAATTTTGGTGAAACAAAAACCATACTGAAAGTTAATTAAGAGTGGTTTATACAAGGAATTGCACTGTAGTCACACGGCTTTGACAAAAAACCTGACAAAATGAAATCCTTTTTTTTTTCAAAGAAAATAAAAAATGTAAAAAAGTAATTTTTTGTTATGTATAAGCTTTAAACAATCGCATTTTTTAATATCCGTTAAGGAAAACAAATGAATACGAAAAAACAATTCTCAATTCTCAACGACACATAATACTAACTGGATTCACTTAAAAAATGTTTGCATACCAAAAACCAACTCTGCTTCAGCAACATCACACTGTTGTATTAAAACACAAAAGAAAATTTTTCAACATTCACCACAAGCATATCACTCGACAGACTGACAGCAAAACGGAAACCTCATAAATATTGTTTGAGACCTTGTCAGTTTCGTTATTTCACATTTCCACAGTATGAATAATCGTTCCACATTCTAGGCCAGAAGGCACAGTATCTTTTTTTGCTGCTCGCCAGGATTACTCACCATGAAAAACAATTTGTTCCATTGAGAAAGGACAGGGGATGGGGAAGGCAGTTGATGCAACTCATCGCCATTTGCATGTATTTTTTCAATATCAATTTAAAAACCTACAAGAGAATAAGAAAACGTATCAAGGACACTCCTGCCAGGAATATGCTTTTTAAAACATTGAAGCACACAACAGCTTCCAAAAAGAAATACTTCATAACAGATTGTCATCATTGTCTTTGTTGCTCGAGGGAGTTGATGCTGCAATGCAAGTTGATTTGCATTTGAATTGTGTGTTTCAGTGTGGTATAACTCGTCACAACTTTTGTTTCTTTCTTTTGTTATTTTAAATACTATGACACCTTGAACGTTCCATTCAAAGATGTACAAGTACTTATTGCAATCTTTAAAATCTTTCTTAAGGATTGAAGCTTTCGTTGTCTAAAATACAAATTGTTGCAGTTTATTTACGTTTTAGTATACACTACGACCCTAACGGCAGATTTGCAATAATGAATGGACGGATTACTAAACCCCTAACACTGCCACCAATATTTTTTTAGAAAACATATGCGTAGAGCTCGAAGCTGTTCAAAAAAAAGTTAACAGCAAAAAATAGCTTTTGAAATAAATATTCGGCTGCGCATAACTATTAGGGTGCTTTTTTTTTGGACAAATTTTTTTTTTTTTCACTCCCATCCTGAAGTTTTGTGGAAAATACCTAAAAAAAAATTCCCTAAAAATTTGAGCCCTTAATATTAACATTTAGTACTCGACCAAGGCATGCAAAGAATTCCCATATAAAATACACGTAAACTTAAACTATTTTTCTTAAAAATTCTACAGTTCAGAGGCATTTTATGGTACAGTCTAGGACATTAATGGGTTTTCTTTAGAATTGAATGTTCTACAAAAGTGCTCATTGCGGTGAAGTCCTTACACTCACCGGCGAGGTAGTACGGGTCACCAAACCCAATTTTTTTGTAAATTTTTAATTTTTTAGCCCCTATCTCGTAAATGATAATAGCTACAAAAGAAATGTTCGGAACAAAATTGTGGGAAATTTAATTTTCTACAAAAAAGTCTGCACAATCAATATGCTAACATCGTTATTTATTGAGATATTGAGCTTTTAAGTTGAGGAAGTATGGAATTTTAATAAATTATTATTATTATTTTTATTAATTAAAATTCCGAACTTCCCCAACTTAAAAGCTCAATATCTCAATAAATAACGATGTTAGCATATTGATTGTGGAGTTTTTTTTGTAGAAAATTAAATTTCCCACAAGTTTGTCCGAAAAATTTCTTTTGTAGCTATTATCATTTACGAGATAGGGGCAAAAAAACAAAAAAATTACGAAAAAATTGGGTTTGGTGGCTCGTACTACCTCGCCGGTGTGAGTTAGGACTTCACCGCAATGAGCACTTTTGTAGAACATTCAATTCTTAAGACAACCCACTAATGTCCTAGACTGTACCATAAAATGCCTCTGAACTGTAGAATTTTTAAGAAAAATAGTTTAAGTTTACGTGTATTTTATATGGGAATTCTTTGCATGCCTTGGTCGAGTACTAAATGTTAATATTAAGGGCTCAAATTTTTAGGGAATTTTTTTTTAGGTATTTTCCACAAAATTTCAGGATGGGAGTGAAAAAAAAAAATTGTCCAAAAAAAAAGCACCCTAATAACTATATTAATTTTTTTTTGTTTTTCTTTTACTTTTAGTTTAGTTTAAGTTTAGTTTAGTTTATTTTTTGCTATACACATTAAGATACAATATCTTATATAAGTTGTGATAGCTTTATAAAGTTCAGTTTAGGTATAAAAGATAACATTATGAAAATAATAAATAGCATAGCGAGGAATTAATAAAATATTTTACAATAAGCAAACAAAATTCAAAATTGTAATGGGAGAATGGAAAACTGAGTAGTACAATCTATTATTAATTGCTACTTTAATTAGTATCCTTTTTTCGACCAGACAAAAGTTGTGATTTAATTACCTACACACAAAATTCTACGCAAAACTGTCAATAGTTAAAACTTCAATAACAAATTCCCCATAAAATGATTCAAAACTTTGTAGCAAGCTAAAACAGCAAGGCAGCGGGCAGAATATAAATTAAGGAGAAGTAATTAAAATTGATCAAATTTGCATTCTCAGTACTTGAACAAAAGACATTATGTTGGAATAAATAAAAGCTTCGCATGTTGCTAAGGAATCTGCTATCCAATTATACAAATGCAATTATTTTTGGCTTTTGAACGACGTTGATAGATGATTTTTTTAACATCTCACCGCATCCTTTCTAAGGAAATGAAGATTAATTGTTACGCTCTGTGCATATTTAAAATGCAAAAGGGTATCAAATTTATCAATACCCTTTTAGTGGTGATTTTTCTCAGATCAAATAAATCATGGTTTGGAAATAACGATAAGGATTTTGTATTCATGGGCGACGAGTCTTAAACTGTCTAAATTGGTAGTAGCCACAACTGAAGAGTTGGTATGTATGAATACAAAAAGGAAAATGGTATCAGTTGTTACCTTGATGGAACTGCAGTTTATCCAAACCACATTTCATTCTCCACAGAAAACAACATTGAGTGATTTATGTTTTGCCATGAGGGCAGTTGTGGAAGAGTAAATGAAATGCAAACAATCTATGGGGTGTTGATTATTTTTTGGAAGTGTTATCTTCCCAACAGAACGTGGTTTTATTTCCAAAACTAAATGAATTTAGTGTGAGAATGTTGATATCGACACCTGTCCTTAAAATTGTTGAACCTCAATATAAGTCAGTATGAAACTAATAAACTCTGCTTTCAAGAGACTCTCGTTCGAAATTTTGACTTAAAATGTTGATGTTGAAATGAATGGTTTTAACATTTTTCGAACAATTTAACTCAAGCTACATGTCAGAACAAAACTTAGGTAAAAAATAAGCAAAGCAAAATATTGAACAAATGACAAACGTCAGATGATTTAAGGCAAAGCTTTTAGTATTTCCAATGGAGCGTACCTGACTTTGAAGTTGAAATTACTCTTAAGAACGTTTTGTGAAAGGGGTTGTGACTACCCTTAATATGTTAAGTAAAACAGTCAGAGCGTTAGGAAAAAGGGAGATAGTTTGAAAGGAGATACCGATGCACATAAGTTTTAAATTTCTGAAGATTGTAGTGAGAAGGAAAAATAGAGGTCGACAATACATTCCACATTCGCGTAGTACGGCTGTATTTAAGCGTAAGTCCGAAATTGGCCTCAAAGGGGCATTCCCAGAAGCGTGCGTATTACGATTCAATTATTGAAGGGGCTCGGCTAGTTTCTCGATCTCAAATGGAGGTGATTTTTTAAAGGCGTAAAAAAAACTATATCTTCAAATATTCTGTAATTGTAGGAGTTTATTGTACATACATTCATGTAAATTGTCAGGAAATTTCGAGTTAAAATATTAAAATCCAAGAAAGATACGGACCATGTCTTGAACTCTTTGAAATTAGAAGACGTCAATTTGTCGCATTTTTTTTTTCTTGTTTTTCTGGTATCTGTAGCAAGAAAATGAAAAATGGCGTTAAACCAGACTTTTTTTCCCATACAGCCATCCATAATTGGAGTAAAAATTGAAAATTTACAAAATGGCCGCAATTTAAAAAAAGAGGTCCAAATTTCGTAAAAAAAAATCGTTTTTCGATGGCTGCCACATTTACAATTTTCATCCGATCGTAAAAGTTGTAGATGGCTCCAAGTAAAAACATATGGAGAATATGCAGTTGAGATTTCAAGACGATTCGTTAATATTTGCGTGAGTTACAGCTGCGGCAAATTTGAAGAATGCAGTTTTGAGAAAAACGCGTTTAAAGTTTTCAGAGCAGTTTTCAATTCAATTAACAGGAAGGGAGTAACAGGAAGGGAGTACAAAGGATCTAGATGTCCTCGAGCATTCAAAAATTTAAGCCGCAGGCAATACAAGGAATTGTAGGACATCAAGGACGAGGCAGTTGTCGAGCACCCTACCACGTTGGGATGGGTGGAGTTCGAGCGCCCGAGAACCGAGATGCTTCACTTTTATACTCTGCCATTTCAAAAATATCCAAGATATCATTCAAATATTTTATTACATCATTTTTGAGATATTTACCTATCGAAAAATGAAAAAAAAAATCGATTTTTTTGAAAATGAGTAACTAGCCGGGACCCCTAAGGAAAGGAATGCAACTGGCAATCTCACAAGAGCACTTTTTCGGTTAAAAAAGAAAATGATAAAATAAGGAGAGACAAGAAACATAACGACAATACGACGCCGACGTTCAAGTGCTGTAAGAGTTTCAATGATGTTCCTATCTGCAATAATTTTAAAGGCTCTTCTTTGAACACTGTCCAAAAGATTCAAAAGAGTTGAAGGGGCACTTACCCAAATTAGGGAGTTATACTCCATCTTAGGACTTATGTACGTTTTGTAGATGACTGCCAGGTCAATGGGTGAAAAAAATTTCTTGCGTCGTCGAAGAAAACATAAGCACTTTGCAGCATTATTGGCGATGTCAAGTATATGGTTTTTCCACAAGAGGTGGTTGGTAATGCACACACCGATGATTGAATTTTTCTGTTTCGTGGATAAGCAAGAGCCATTCATGAATAGTGGCAAGGCAGGTAAGTTTCGCTTCAACGACAAAAGACAGCATTGAAATTTTGAAGCATGAATAAATTCCCCATTGGAAAATGCTATCAAGAAAAGAATTTAATGAGGTCAACATACGTTGCCGCCTTAGTTCCACGTCCAAAGAGAAGGATTGTGAACATAAGAACGAATATGATGAGAGTACTGTCGTCGAAAAAAAACTTTGTGGTAGTTTCTCATAAAAATGAGAAAAAATGGCGGGACAAAAAGGAGCACTATAGCACACCAGCATTTATTTTGTGGGTTT
Organism: Melanostoma mellinum; assembly: GCA_914767635.1. Taxonomy (NCBI): domain Eukaryota; kingdom Metazoa; phylum Arthropoda; class Insecta; order Diptera; family Syrphidae; genus Melanostoma; species Melanostoma mellinum. Next base: position 6,102,444 of record OU612059.1, read on the forward strand.
TAGACTTATAGCCGTCCATAACAATACGACTTGTAATGAACGGTTAGAAAGGCAGCTACTATTGCAGCGAAGAAGAAACTCATCACAACCAAAACCACGCATTTTAGATAAAAGAGCTTGATGCCAAACTCTATTGAATGCTTTTGAAATAACAAGCGCAATAATCTTACTTTCTCCAAATCGATGTAAGGACTTGTGCCATTGTTCGGTGAGACATACCATCAAATCACCAGTGTACCTATTGCTAACGAAAGCCATACTGCCGATCATTAAGAAGCTTTCGTTCTTCGAGATATTTATTTAGCTGATAATTGATCAACGTTTCCATAAACTTGGAGAGAAGGGAAGTAAGTGGAATTGGTCAGTAGTTAGAGGGAGATAAGGATTCACCTTTCTTAGGAACTGGCTGCACAAATATTGTGTTCTCTCCCCTCGGAAAGAGACCTGTAGAGTAGCATAGTTTACGCAGTGGTTTTGACAGCGTGGAAGAACACCTCTTCAGAACTATAGCAGGGATACTGTCTGGGCCAGCGGATTTATGTATGTTGAAATCTTTCAGGACTCTTGCCACTAAACGAGTGCATAAGTAGATTGGTCCCATGGAATCATTTACGCGCTCAAGTACTGGAGGAGCCATGAAACTTTCTGGAAGCGTTGAGTTAGTGGCGAACTACTTCGCAAAAAGGTTAGCTTTCTCAAAAGAGCTAACAAAAGGAGTGTATTTGGAAACGGAGTCTAATCAAATCAAGTACAAATAATTCAGCAGTCATTTTAGACACTAAAGCTCATTATAAATCGATTTTAAAGGACTATCGGTTTGGTCTTGTGTTTTTCTTTAAAAACTATTTTCGACTTTTCCCATTTCTGTGATGAGTACAAAATATAATAACTTTTGCAGCAAATATGGGCATTTCATTTGAATACTTTTCGCAATCTTGACATGAAAAGCTGCAGCCGGTGTACCAAGGAAGTGTTTTGAATAATTTGCTCTTAATAACAGTCATTGACTACCTACTGAAAGATAAAGTACAGAGCAGCACTAAGCGTATAGATTGATAGTTTTCTAAGGGGGTACTTAATTAGTCCTATAGGGGCTCGTAACACCAAAAATTAAAAGGAAGAAGTAGACATGAAAAGCGAACATTTTCATTAGTTCTGGAAACCCATCTGGGTGTTGTTATTACTTTGATTTACAAAAACAAATGACACAAGAGCTCTCTGTCCGCAGTTTTCTTTTCACACACTTTGATTAGCCTAATTGATCATACATACATCTCATCCGCCTTGGAGAATTGTAGTACATGCAAAGTGGTGCATATGGAGCAATCGATGTCTTCTTGCTACAAGGTTCGAGTGCCAGGAGCATTCAGTTGCATTTCCACGGGTATCGTATTTTGCTAAAAAACTGGTAAATCCCTTTGAGTATTTGACACACTCGAAAATGCTACATTAAGTTGGTTATCGTGTCTTTCCAAACACCCCTCTCTGCTACCTTCAACATGTGCTTGTTTATATCGATAATAGATTGAAAATTGAACTCATTTGAATTGAAGTTGTTGGCCAGTGGCACCAAATACATGAGGGTGCTCGGGCACCTCGTCAAATTGTATGTTTGAGGAGCATAAAATTTCACATAAGTGCAAGTGCCACTCTAACTTTGAATTGAAGTTTATGTATAAAGGTACACTTGAAAGTTCAACAAGAGTGGGATATGAAGTAGGTACTTTGCTCTGTATCCATGATTGCCTCTATTGATAAATATTCCTTCTTTTCCCTTCGGACGAATGTCATTTTTGGGCGCCAATATCGGTCTACCCCACAACAACTGGTCACAGTTAAATTTTCTTGAATACCCGAGTAGGCATGAGATCAAAAAAAATCCCGACTTATTCGGCTTAACTCTTAATTTAGATTAAAAAATAGGAAACTAATAGCCAAAGTTTATGGGGAGTTTTTTTTAAGACGGACGGTGTTTTAGACAAGGTTGAAGTCAAAGCTGTTAAAACTGGAATTAACATTACTCAGCATTTAGGAGATAAGTTCATTTGAGCCATATGACTTTCGATGAGGGGGTAGGTAAAAGAGGTCCGTATGTTGCGAGGATTGTTGTTAAGGAAGATAAAGTGGTAAAGGGTTGTGCAGCCAACGGTTCCAGAAAAGTCACGGTGACTGAGGAGAACATCGAAAAAAAAAAACCAGACTTGTCAGGCGTATTCAAGTAGTGGACAAAATTCTCTTGACAATAAAAAATAACCTTGGGTATCTGCGTTCAAATATCCGTCATTGATTTTCAATGGCAACTCTGAAGATTCCTTTTTTTTCGGTATAAAGATGCACTCTTATATTCATTTTTTGACTTTCCTGAAAATACCCGTTACAAAATGTTCTTTAGAAAAGTTGAGAACTAAAATACATTCCAACCAGGTGGTGAACAGCATCCCCGTGGCTTCACCCGTGTAGTTCCCATTCCCCGAAACAAAACGTAGCCTATTTTACTAATGTGGCTCACTATTGGCCAAATAATTTTTCAAATCGGGTCAGTTGAAAAAAAGACAAGCTAATGATGTCTTTTGTACTTAGAGTCAGTGAATGAATGCTATTCATCTTTTAGAAGCACTACACGAAGGACTAAAGGAGCAATGTTAAAGGAATCATTTTTGGTAGTTTTGGAAGACTTTGAAAAGCTTTTACCAGAATGGTTTTGGGTGTGCATAATTGAATTCAAAATTTCCTGCTTCCTCGATTCCTCATGTCCAGTCGACCTTGGGCTCTTGTCTAACTCTAATTTCTCTGCTATAATTGAGAACATATATATGTTCCTTGGCAAGATGCTTTCGAAAAGCCCAGTTGACAAGGGGATGCAAATCAACTGAAATTGCAAATGCCAACTAACATAATTCACAGCAGAGCGTTTCCTCTAAAGTGGGAGTGTGGATGTGGTTATTATCAGCCCTCAGGTCACACATACTTTAAAAGAGCCTTCCTGGTTAGTTCATATCACCAAAAAGAATTTCAGTTCCTTTTGTAGGTTGCTTATTCAACTTATTAGCATAAGGACTATTCTCTATTCAGTCTGAATTGTATTCATGGTGAACAGCTGGGAGTATAATTTTTATGATTCTCTTTGCTCCCAACATAAAAAACAGATAAAATTTCTCTCCTAGTTCAAAATTACCTTGCCATGGGCTTTTCAAGGCATAAAAATGCCTAAAATAGCTGCAATAACTAAGGCCATAACTACGGCCCACAAAATTACGCACTTCAACAAGGGGAAGGATAATCAGCCTAAAGGATTTGAGGGTTATATGCGTCCTTTTGTCTTTCTTTCATTAAAAAAAATCTAATCATAAATGACAGGAAAATAAAACGCGAAACTTGCCTTTTCCCTGTGCTGCATTTCCACTTTCGTAATTTAATGTTGATGGCCTACAAATAACATAAACCGCATATTTTGACCAAAGGTAGAAAAACTGTTGAGGAAAATTACACAGCTGGTGTGCAACACAGAGGAAGTTTCGATGGAAAGCTTATTTCTATGACAGTTGAGGACAGTTGTGAAGCAAACAAGCAATGAATAAAATTTTGTGAACAGTAATGCATACCATGCAATAGAAGTTTTATCATCCCTACTTATTGGGAGCGGGGTTCATTCGGATAATCGAAAATACGTTCAGTCAGAAATAGACTGACAGGAAAGAAAAACGAACTGTCACACACAGAATAAACTTTATTAAACAAAATATGTAAATATGCTCTAGCCTCTATCTATCTAGCCTTCAATCATTGAATTGAAACATATCGAATTTCAACTTGTTACCACAAAATAAAAATTAATTGGATTTAATTTTTTTATAATTCGAATAATTGGCGATTCAGTTAATCGGCTAATGGATAATCGGCGTTCAACTGTATTTAAGGTTAAACGAGATAGGTTGAATTGATTAATGGGCTGATTACAAAGATATATCCAATTAAGTTCTATTGAAAAAGATGTAAGGCGTGAAAAACTACCCTTTTCAGTATTTTCAGTTTATCTCCCAAACGAATCAAAATTTCGATACATTTTAAAGTACTTTTTTTTGTAAAAAAACACATTTAACATCAAAATCTATCATTCATTGCAGCATAAAATTATTATTATTATTTTTAATTAGTTATTAAAATAATTAAATTTAATCAATTATTTAAAAAAATGTTAATAAAGGCACAATCAAGAAAATCGACGATAAATTTTTATGAACAAGTGAAAAGAAGAAGAAAATGAGCCGATGACCTCTGGTATCAACGTTCCAAATTAAAAACTTCTCAAATAAAGATCCTCGGACGGGCTGTTTTCACGAATTTTTTTTTTTTACAGGCATGAATCATAAAATTGAATATAAAAAGTGTTAGACATACAAAATAAACTTTTATAGTCTTATTTATTAGAGTTCATTTACACTCGCTTCAACCAATCAAAAATTATCGATATCATAATCGTAGATTGTTGTGGTTAGCGAAATGCCAATGCGCCAATGACTTGTGGAAATCCACTTCTGCCAAAAAAAACATATTAATGTCTTGTATAATGTGGAGATAAGGTTGTTGGCCTGTTGGTCTGTTTATGTTAAAACTGACCTTTTGGACGCACACCCTTTCGCCAAACATTTGCATATCTGACAAAGAGAGGTTGTCATGGTTGAAACCATGGATATCCGCTCCATCGTCTTAGGGGAAGGTTTCACAAAAAATAAGATATAAGTTTTAAATTAAGTCAGATAAAGTTCATATGCCTTAAACAAGTATACCTAATTGCGCTCACTTGCAAGCTAATTGCGATATGCTCTCCTCTTTTACCAAGGCTAAAGTAAGTTTATCGATTTTTTCATAATTTTCTTTCAAAAATCTATACTTTGGCTTAAATCTTCATCCCTCATTGTCATAAGACAAAAACGAGTTCTATACAAAAAGGATAAGAGTGCGCTGTTTATGAAATATCTCTAATGGGTGATCAGAACCTTACCGAAAAGGAGCTGGTGCATTTTTAGGCTCTGGGCGTGCACCTATGAGACTAGTACCAAATGAAAGCATACGTTCAGCCCAATCTCTCTGCCAAATATTTTTTTAATTGACCTTGGTGACTATGAGATTGAGGGCCGGAAATGGGAAAAATCGGACATTTTTGTAAATAATTACGTATATTTCGAAAAGTATAGCACTTAGGACAATGATTAAGGTATCATATGAAATATCATAAAAATATCTTTCATTTTATGTAAATAACTTTTTTCAAAACACCTTTATTTTGAAAAGAAACTAGTTTGAAAAGCAACATTTTCGATTGACGTTCACCAGCCAATATCTAAATCAGTGATGACCTATATATTTTTTTTTTTTTGCGACACTGTTATCCTCAATTGATACCCTTTAATTTGATTTTTTACTACGCCATAAAAAATAGTAAATAGTAAATAAACATAGCATCAGCTTTGTTTTGGGGTACCATTTTGATTTATACCTAAAATTCTAAACGAACATTAGCTTTTTTTCATATTAGAGGGCTCAGGTAGCTGCATAAACGTCACCCAGAAGTACATTTAGTTTGTCTGGATCTTTATAAAATTTTTGTATAACACTTTTAAACATGTAAGCTTTTGAAAATTGCATCTAAAACGTAATCACTTTTTGAAAACTCTGAAGAGGATTGGTTGTTCTATAGTCAAACTTAATAATTTCGCTGACGGAAATAGCAAATTTGTTTTTTTATTCAAAGACATGAGTATTTTTAAGGATTTTTTATTGGTAGGAAAACTTGTCTTTTTATTTATAGTAAAGCTTAAAAATAAATTTGCTACGAACTGTTTTATGATGAAAACTTGCTTAAGAAATTTCAACGTGCCGTATGGTAATTCAAAATGGTTTTGGTCTTTCAAAAATACATCAGACAGGTCCAGTTATGTCTTACTTCCGAATTCCTGTTCGAACTTCCCTGTTTGACAGAAGTATTTGTTACACCGTTGATTTTTATCCAAACCTTTTTTGGTATTTTACTGAAGCTCAAATTGTCAACGTTTTCACTTAAATGTGTAGCATTGCACAATTTACACAGAAATTTAAGAAAATTTTGTAATTATCATTACAACTATTACAGATTTCTAAGGAAAGGAAAAAAAAACAAAAGAAACTTACATTAAGCTTCGCCTTGACTGTGTACCACATTTCGTATGCAGAATGCTTTAATTTTAGTTAGAGACATGTTGAGCTTGCATGTGTGATAGAATTTTCACACAAAATTAATAGTTCATCCGTGAAACACATTGTTTGCTGGAGTGAATTTCTTTGAAGTCAACGCCAGCTGTTCCACTAATTCACGGTTGGGTGGCAATCTTTTGCAATAAGCGTTTGAGCTAAATCCTTTTCTCTGTGGTTTTCTTGAAATTCGAAGTTATTAAATTTTATGCAATACAGTACACCGCTTGAATTGATAAAAAAAAGCAGTGCTCTTGGAACGAATGTGTAGTAAGAAAAATTCTGCTTATAGCAACATTATAGAATTTTCTTTGAAACAGATAAAAAGGAACAATTAAAAAACACCCTGTTTCTTTCCTAATTTATTATATTTACTACAGCAGACTTAATTTTTTGAAATTAACTTTAAAAATGCAAATCAATTCTATTCTACAGGTATTCTAACAGAAGGTTAGGGATGAATGAACGATGGCCCACAATAGGTTCCTGGGGGCACTGTGCAGAACGTCAATTGATTTCAGGACAACCAAATAATTTAAGTATCAGCCAGAAATAAAGGTTTTCAATATTCCTAAGCGTAGGTGTGTCAGATCGATGAAGATGAATGAAGAAAAATATTATGGCACAATGACTTTTTTTTCAATTTTCAATTTATATTTATTTCATTTTCTTAAATCGGTTGACAGGCTAAGAAAAAAGTAAAGCTGCCTTTGTTACGAGGCTATTGATGGCAAACGCTTTAATGAAATGGCATAGCATAAACTGTAAAGATGTTGGGAGAAAATAAGAATGAAAATAAATGTTCACAGAATTTTTGGAGAATATTGTTATGCTTCAGTAGAAATAATTTTCTATTTGTGAGAAGGTTACTGATTAGTAAATAAAATTGTTTGATCTCTTGCCTTGTTACCTTACAAGATGGATAATCTAGTCTATTGGCTTCGTTTTAAATTATTGGTTGTTTTTACACGGACAGCTCTATCACTCGAAAAATCAGAAAATATTAAATTTTAAAGCATTAGTCTGAGAAACTTTGAAATCTTATTTCCAAATGTTCTGTGTAACTCAAAAAGTGCATTTTAAGTGTTATTCTTAATTTAGCCACACACCGACCCTTTTAGTTTGAGTCGTGTTGATTCGTTAAACTACCTTGACTCATCCGGGGGAGAAAACTATCGTGTAGTTCATATTGTTTCGTATCGCACGAACTTAAGTGGTTCGGCTAGTTTCTCATTTTCAAAAATCGATTTTTGTTTTCATTTTTCAATAGGTAAACATCTCAAAAATGACGTCCTAAAATATTGGAATGATATCTGTTATATTTTTGAAAAGGCGGAGTACAGAAGAGAAGCATCTCGGACGCTCGAACTCCTGCTCTGAAAACTTAAAACGCAGTTTTTCTCAAAACTGCATTTTTCAAATTTGCTTCAACTGTAACTCACGCAAATATTAACGAATCGTCTTGAAATTTTAACTGCATACCCTCCATATGTTTTTATTTTTATATACAGCCATCTACAACTTTTACGATCGGATGAAAATTGTAAATTTGGCAGCCATCGAAAGACGATTTTTTTGACGACGTTTGAACCTCTTTTTTTTTTAAATTGCGGCCATTTTGTCGATTTCAAATATTTCACTCCCAATTTAGATGGCTGTATGGGAAAAAGGGTCTATTTTAACGCCATTTTTTTATTTTCTTGTTACAGGTACCAGAAAAGTAAAATAAAGCGGCAAATTGACGTCTTCTAATTTCAAGGAGTTCAAGACATGGTCCATATCTCTCTTGGATTTCAATATTTTAACTCGAAATTTCCTGACAATTTACATGAATATATTTATAATAAACTCCTAAGATTACAGAATATTTGAAGTTATAAAAAAATCACCTCCATTTGAGTTCGAGAAACTATCTGAGCCCTTTAAAACACAAATGCCTTCAATCGAGCTTAGTCCAGCGCAAGCTTTATTTGAGGGATTTTTAGTTCTTATTACACGAATTCACTCTTTTTTATTGGACATAGTAAAACAATCCATTGTAATTTCAGTAGTTGAAATTAGCTCAAGATAAAATCAATATTCAACATTATTTATTCCGAAAGAATTAGGTCCTGTTGTAAGATTGTGTTAGCTGTCAACTGGTTTGATTCACAACGCACAGAAATATTTTGAACTAGTTTTGCTTTGCATAAAAATGGTGCGTTGATGAAAGGTATGCCAAATAAGCCATTTAAAAATTTATAATTTTAAAAATTTCTGCACAACGATAAGCCCAAAAAAACATAAAATGGGCATGACTGGGTCGCACGAACTTGCCATTTTATGCTAGTTGCATTATCAAAATCCTAAGGCTAGGTTTTGGTATTCGCTCTTCCTAATAGATTTGGTGGTACAGGATTGCCAACTACACATTAATTATGAAAATTGAATAAAATCACACGAAAAAATTAAATCAAATATTCCAAATGTTTTATATGAATATCTAATAACGCCATTGTTTTGCAGTTGCTTATACATATAACCGCTGAAAATTTAATCAAAATTATTTAAGCTGTTTTCTTAACAACCATTTTTTCTTAATTTTTCGCTTTTTTAAAACGAGATTCTCAAAAGCCAAGGATGACAGATTAAAGATCTAAGAAGATATTTTGACAAAAAATTTAAAACAATCGAGGACATCATAGAATTTTCAAAAATTCCAAATATTGATATGCAATTTCTCTTCAACGGCTTAAAACTTCTTAAAAATTAATTTTCATCTAGACCCTGTACAGTTTTAACAAGAAAGTCAGGTTTGAAGAAAACGGTGCAGTGTGAGGGACCGTTTTTAGACTTTTGCTCACAAATTTCTTACATCATAAGAATATCAACTAAAATGTTATCCCTCACACAAGACTTGATTGAAATCGTTATAGCCGTTCTCGAAAACGGCAGCTACCGTTATTTTAAAACCAACAGACCAAATTCCAAAAACTTCTCTGTAAGCTGCTCCACAGAGGAAAATTTTGAAAAAAAAATCGGCCGACCACTCAAAGCTGTTGATCCATATACGGACAGACAGAATTGAAGGACCCACTTTTTTCGTATTCTCTATCATCGTAATGTCATATTCGACTTTCTGTTATATTTAACGAACTGTTATCTTAAAATCTTTTTTCTGAACGATTGCAAAACGTGGCTTTCAATAGGTACCTATAAATCAAACAAAGCAAAAAATACTGAGGAGCGTTACGCTCATTTTAAAGCTTTAAGATGTGTTTAGAATTTTAACTTTCGTTGCTTTTATTTTTAACACTTAAGTTTAAAAACAAATATTTAAAACGGTGTGAAATGTGAAAATTGATTTTTCAGTGCTATAGTTCATGTTAAATTACAAAAAAGAAACTTGTAAAAAGAAAAAGCCGCAATATTTTACATTGGATCATTTTCTGACGATATTTAAAAACCAAACTTCTTTTCCGAAATAGTGGCTCTCAATAACCGACTGTAGGCACGCTGTATTCTGTTGCAGAAAAAAAAAGTATTAAGCTATGGCACAATCAAACATTTTTCGATACTGCGTATTTTACCAAAAGAAAGTGAGTGAAAACTGTGGACAAGCAGTAAAACCTAGACAAGTGACAAACTCATTTTAAATTTAAATTTGAAAGCACTCATTTCAGTAATTTCTTGTTAAAAAAATAAAAACTTCAAAAATATTTATAATGATTTAAATCGTCGTATTCGCGCCGAAAATACAAACTAAATGTGATTTTATGACCGAGTGGCTTGGCTATAAGGTCCTTGATTATGATACAAACAAGAACTTCTCCTAAAAATAATTGGAAAAAGTACTAACAATAATTTTATATCAAAAGAACCCACCGAAAAATTCATTGTTTGTCTTAATCCGTTTTGTCGAATGTAAAATCCACCAAATAACACTTTCCTCTTATTTGTTATAGCAACCAATCAATTTTATTCACATATTTCCTTGTATCTTTAACTATGCGTACAAATATGCTTTTTTTAATTCAATGAATTAAAACACATTCACTTTCCTTTGTAACACTTTTAAAACGGGGTTAAGAAGAATCCTTTTTTTTTCTTCGGATCCAACAAGCACATAAATTCAACCATGCATCATAAAATGCCACAGCACAATGCGTGCATAATAAATCAGCTTTTTCAAGTGAAAGAATTTCCTTTTGAAGAATGCACTGAGCACTGAATAATTAACCGCCACTTTGCGAAGGACGAATGTAGATACGTAACGACACTTTCTATTTCGTCCGATTTTCCGTTCTTACCGAATAAAGATTGTCGAAGAACTGAAGTCCTTAGCAGCACTTTATTTATTGTTGGGATCTCGAATGATTGAGGAAATTTTTATGAATGGAAGCTCAGCCATTCTATGTTTTGGATTGCGACTGCGCTGGAATTTTTGTTTTGATAAAAATGGAACAAGGATTGTGTTTGTACAATCGACGCTACTGTTTACCGTAAAAATAACCTTGAATTTGCATTTTTGAATGAAACTCACACACACAGAAAAAAACACCCATGTAAGATTAACATGAAAAAATGTTGTTTTAAGCTCATTCTGTCATTTCACATCAAATGTTGATTTGTCATTTTTTCATTTTAAAACAACATTTTTAGCTTTTGTTTCAATCCAATTTTCATTTGATTTAACGTTTTTAAATGTTAAATCTTAGTCTTACAATAAAAAACGACATTTTAACATGATTTCCAAGTTAAAATATAATTGTTCATGTGAAAATTATCATTTAGTCTTGAGTCTACATCAGATGACTTTGAATCAAAGTATAACGATTTTGAAATAAGATCTTTTCGTGTTAATTCAACAGTTAAACCATTTTAAAATTCTGTGCTATTTTTAATTTTTTTTGTGAGTGTGTCTGCCTTCCATGATTACAACATTCGTGTCAAATCAACATTCAATTCGTGTTGAAGTGTTAGTGAGCCATGTTCAAATTACATTGAATCCCATCAAACTGCGGTGCGGTATTTGATTTCAAGCACATGCATTTTCCCCATATTTTGTCTTCAATCGCATTGCAGTGTGTTGTTCTCATTGTACGGGTAGTAAACAGTGAAAAATATAATTTCAAAGTGCTTTGACTAATAAAATTAAATAATCATTATAACAATATACATTTATTTGGTGAAGATCAGGAATTCTCCGTTATTTTCAATTTTCTTTTTGTGAGTGTCTGCCTTCCCAGAATTTAACGCGTTGCTGTGCGTTGTTCCTATTAAAAGGAGTCGAGCAGAAAAACTGACGAATATAATTTCAATGAACTAAATAAAAACATTGATTTCTTAAAACCGCATAACAACAATATAAATTTATTTAATGAAGACCAGAGTGATGCCACCCCCACATTGTAGACAACTACCACAGTGGATTTCGACATCAACGAGCAGGGGAATAGTATTCTAAACCTACCTGTAGCCGATTCAAACCGAAGCAAGCTAGACAAGATTCTGGAAAAATTAAATCTTCATGAAGTCAAGAATTATAATATTATTTTAAATGTATTTGATCACATGAACGTAGAAGTAGATCTAAAAAATGTTGTGTTAATAAAATTGTGTTTTGTGGAAGTATGTATAGACAAAACTGTTATCTTAGTATTGAGAAAAATTTGATGGAAATATATAAGATTTTGTACTTTGCTATAATGTCTACTTATATATTTGTGGTATGTTATAAAATAAAACCCAAGATTTTTGAATAGAAGAAAATTTTATGTTAAAAGAACAATGAACTTGTTTCCAAACAGTAATGGAAAATTATACTTTAGAAATAAATGTTTATAATTACTTTTATGACAGTGATAAATAAAATGCTAGCAAAAAATGAATAAAATAAATAAAAACTTAAACCAATTTGAACTTTCTTTCAATCATATAATCATAACCATATATTAAAATAATAATTTTCATTGAAAGACTTTTGGTAAAAGCTGTAAGTATAGATTACATTGGGTCAAAAATGCTGTTATTTTACTTGAGGGAAGTGTTTATTCAACGTGAAGCTTAATATAATTTTAAAGTGGGGACAATTTTGTTTTAAGGACGTTTTCGTGTTCATTCATTAACGGAAGCGATTGTTTTTAAAGGAATCATCGGATTAATTCATAGCGAAGCTAATGTTACCTCAACAACAAATTAACCACATTTTAAAAGTTTCTCGCTTTGATTCAACAGGATTGTTCACTTTGTTTCGTTGAGGGAATCGAGTTGATTCAAGATGAAATGAGAATCATTTTCACATGTGAACAAATTTATTTCAAAACAAATTATGAGTTGAATCAATAAGGGATTCATGTCAATTTAAGCTTAATTCACGTTATTTTTACAACAAGTTTAAGCGCATCTTTCAAACTCGAAAACATGTTAAATCAACGAGAAACGGTATGAAAGCAAAACCATAGCTAAAAAATGTTGAAATATGTTTGTTTTTCTTGATTTTACGTTATTATTTTTCTGTGTGCACACACTTGCACAGGGCTGCAAGTTTTCCGATGAGAAGGGACTGAATCCTTTTCAAGACTTTTTTGTTCGGATGTATGTAAAAAAGTGGATGATGAGGATTTTGTGTACAAAAATTCAGAATAAATTTACCATGAATTATTGTTTTATGATAATGATGTTATGATGCCTCGCCATTATAACTTACAGGTTCAGAAAGAACGGTGATTATGAGCTGTAGTTTCGCCTTAGGCTACTGGAAATGGTGGAACTTTATGACAACACCTGGATAATTTATTTTTGTTCTCATGGTGCCTGTCATGGTGAAGTTCTGTAAAGAAATTGTGTCTTGCAGAGGTGATGTAGCTAAGGATATGGCACATAATAATGGCTGTTTTCTTGAGGTGATCGATGAGCTGCTGTGTATCAAAGTGTTTGCTTATTTCGTTGGGCGTAAGAGCATCAAGAGTGTTCAATGTTTAAAGGAAATTGTTTGCTAAGGAAAAATCATACGCTGCTTGTGTGAGGAAAATGACATTTGATCCAACGTGTGGGCACATTCACATAGTGAATTTGAGTGTTGAAGGTTGAATGGGTTATGGTTCGCTTTACAATATCAAGAAGCTTTAGATTTCCACTGTCGTTTAATATAACTACCCTCCATAAAACATAATAAGTATCAGCCAGCAAACGTTTGGTGATGTCGTGTAAAAGGTATAGTGAGGGTTTTGTAATAAAATCCAAGCTTGTAGCGTCTGCTTTTGATACTTTGCCTCGTTTTTTTGTTTTTGTAAATTGGGTGACATAATTGGAAGAACGCAGCGTGATATCAATGGCGCGTTTATGAGTATTCAGGAAGCGAAGAAAATGGGTTTATTGGTCAATGAGGGCAGGACCGGGTACATGCTGTCATCAAGAAAGGACACCTAACACCGCCTTCTTGGACAGAACGTCACGATAGACAGCTATAACTTTTAGGTAGTTAAGGACTTTGTCTGCCTAGGCACCGCTATTAATTCAGACAACGACACCAGCGCTGAAATCAAACGAAGGATAAGGATTGTCAATCGCTGTTTCTTCGGACTAAGAAGGCAATTGAGTAGTAAAGTCCTCTCTCGAGCAACTAAAGTGTCCCTGTATTAGACACTTATCATCCCTGTACTTATATATGGCGCAGAGGCATGGACCTTGTCAAAGGTAGACGAGAACGCTTTAGGATGCTGCGAGAGAAAAATTCTTCGGGTGATTTTTGGTCCCGTTTGCATAGATGGAGAGTGGAGAAGAAGATTTAACCACGAACTGTACGGACTCTACAGCGACACTGACCTGGTCAAACGAGTCAAGGTGCAGTGGCTTAGATGTCGGGTCATGTAGAGCGAATGGACACCAACGCTCCGGCCCGGGAAGTCTTCGAATCCAATCCCGAGGGACGCTGCAGTAGAGGAAGACCGCGACTCAAGTGGCACACGCAAGTAGGAGAGGACCTCAACCAACTTGGCGTGCAAGACTGGAGGCAGCTAGCTAGGGACCGAGATGGCTGGAGAAGCTTGTTGGTTGAGGCCCTAGTCTGACCCGGACTGTAGCGCCTAAGTAAGTAAGTAATGCTGGGTAAAGTTTCGGTCGATTTTAGCACATTAGAAGCCCAAATTTAGGTGGCAATTCTAAAGTGTTGGATGAGCTTTCTTCATATTTAGAAATGTCTCCGTATATCCTCGCACTGTCGCCTCTCTCCTAGGCAAATCGGACCATGGTGTCATATAAGTAGATTTTTCGCATTTAGTCATGGTAAAAAGAGGTAAAGTCCCAAAAAGAACTGTGTGGCAATATGGAAAAGCCAGTTCGGAAAGCGTAAATTATTTCTTTCGAGATATTATTTGGTCGTTGTAGGTACTTTCGACGGAAACGCTGGCTGATATGATATCTAACATTATTCTTAATGGCATAAAAAACTTTGTTCCCCACAGAACAAAAAGCAAATAAGGATAAGGGATAAAGAAGAAGGTTTTTAGATTTTCGTCCTTTGTAAAGAACACAAAGAATTCCTATACGTAATCAATCCCCTCCCAACGCTTGTCTTCAATGACTCTTTGTATGTCAGCTATATCGACAAAGCTAATTTATTGGTAGCTCAGTTAGCTCGACACAGTAGGTATATCTATATCTTGTATTGCTTGATTTCTCAAAAGCCTTTGACACAGTTCCTCACAACATTCTTATTCTTAAATTGAAAAACTACTTCGCTTTCGAATCCACAGCATTAAAACTTATGGAAAGTTACTTGACAGGTCGCTCACAAGCTGTCTACTGCAACCAAAAAATGTCAAGTTTTCTTCAAACGAAAGCTGGTGTCCCACAAGGGTCCATCTTAGGTCCACTATTGTTTACCTTGTTCAATAATGACATTCCTTCAATTTTGAAATGCTGTAAGGTCCAAATGTACGCTGATGATGTGCAGATGCATTTTAGCTACCCGATAGGTCAAATTGAGGATGCTACTGAGCGAATTAATGAAGACCTTAGCTCGATAGCCTCTTGGTCGAGAAAGAATAAGCTTATGCTGAACTCCAGTAAAAGTCAAGCCATATTAATTAGTCGCTTAAGCATTGACACTCAAAACTTACCAAAACTCTGCTTAGAAGGATTAGTGTTACCCTACGTCACCAGTGTAAGAAATCTCTTTGTTACATTTAACCAAAATCTCACCTGGGGAAATCATATTATTAAAATAGTATCCAAGATATATGGATCCCTCCGGATTCTATATCAAATTGGAAACTGTCTTCCTTTCAGGTCTAAGGCAATGCTGGTTAAGTCACTCTTATTCCCAATCATTTTTTATGCCTACCCAGTTTTCTGTGACCTAGATAGCGTCTCCTTACGTAAGTTGAAAGTAGCTATAAATAGTACAGTAAGGTTTGCCTATAACATTGGTCGAAGAGAACATATCTCTGGTTATGTTAAGGCTTTCCTTGGAATGGAGATACAACAGTATTTCGAGTTTAAAACACTAACTTTTTTTTCAGTCTTAAAGAAAATAGAGTGCCCGAATATTTTTCCAAAGAATTCAATATGCATCTTCTTCCGGAAGAAGTAGAAGTTTCGTGCCACCTTTTACGAACTACTCTATAACTCAAAAATAGTTTTTTGTCTGCGCCATAAGACTCTGGAATCGCCTTCCGCTCAACGTCAGACGGTCTTCAGGTATGAGGGATTTTCAAGAAAAGCTTAAACAACATTACTGCTCATAAGCATATTTACAAAAAGAAAAAATTAAAAAGTTCAAGTAAATAATGTAAATAATAATTTAAATCATAATTTAACTATAATTTAATAATATTCAAATAATAAGTGTATAAGTTAATCATTTATTAATATTTAAACCTTGTTTCCATTGTTTCACAACTAAAAGATAATATTGTATCTACGTGTAACATATTTTCTGTACCAATAAATACAAATACAATAAATACAAAATATTAGCCCCTCTCGAGCTTAGGAATGTAGACTCAGCAATGAAGTAGCTTTTCTTTCGCACTCGTTCGGCTGCGAGAGTCCGAACAGATCACAATATACATAAATCCGCTGGTCCGTAGCTATCCCCGCCGTTATTCTGAAGTGTTCTTTTAAGCTGGCAAAGCGTAAGCCTTTCCATCCTTCATCTTCTTCTGAGCTCTTCCCGAGCAGATGAAAAATTTAATTTGTCCAGCTGGTCCGTAAAAAACGTGAATCTCCCTCCTCTTCCAATTACGGCCCAATTGAATTTACGTCTTTTCTTTCCCAGACCATGGAAATGTTGGTAAGTCGTCTACTCATGAAATTTCATGAAAAACGAAAGCATCTTAATGACCGACAGTATGGCTTTCGTAGCAATAGGTCCACTGGTAATTTGATGGCATATCCCACCGATTGTGGTATCCTTGAAGTGAGGGTTAGCATGTCTGCCTGATGCCTGTTTACCCAGAGGTTCGTCGTTCGAATTACAACCGAGGCAAATTGTTTTTCCATGGGTATCGCCCTTCGCAAGGAATTGGCAAGTTCTCCGTTGGTAAATTAATTGTCATGAAGAGCGCTTTCTCGATTAGCCGTTCGGTCCCGGCAGAAAATTGTAAGTCCACTCCACTCCATTCTCTCACAAGACATGGTTGTGAAAAATGTGCTAGGCCCTTGGGCTTCTGGCTCTGTTGCGCCACCTTATTTGTTTTTTTTTATCTCACCGAAAGGTGGAACCAATCTTTACACTGCTTCGAAGAAAGTAAGATTATTGCGCGTGATATTTCTAAGACATTTCATAGAGTTTGGCATCAAGCTCCCTTATCGAAAATGTGTGCTCTTGGAACCGATAACTCTGTTCTACTTCGGATCAGAAACTTCCTTCCGGACCTTTCAATACAAGTGGTATTGGAGGGCTTCAAGTCTGATACCCCCTTTATAAAAAGTTGTTGTGTGCGGTGTGCCCTAGGGCTATACTTTGTCTCCGACTCTTTTTCTTATCTAAAACTTCTAATCCTCTCAATATTTTAGCTGACGACTCAACCCTCACATATTCGTTTCTATATTCACGTTTCGGATGTGGAACTGGAACGGTCGCGTATGATAAGCTCTTTGAATTCAAGTCACCATGTATGCAGTCTGGATTGCTAAGCTATTCATTTGCTTAGTAAGTAACAAAAATTAAATTGATACGCCAATCCAACTAAATCGTGATGTTATGCCCTAATCTACCACAAACGCAACATGATACATACAACACCCACCAGCCAGCAGCGAAATCTGCATTTGGGGCTGGCCTCAAACATGGAACAATTCATATCCGGGTGGTTTGACCACCGGACGCCACTCCACCAATCAGTTAAGACTTGATGAGATTGATTAGTGTAATGTAGCACTGTAAGCTTAAGGATATATATTAAACCACATCCACATTTCTTCAATATACTGCACAACAAAAAAAGGAGGGCTGCTACCCTGGTAGTACAATTGACCGGAAATTAGGACTGAGTGCTCCAGGTTAGCATAGACCTACTCCTTTTTTATAAAAAATAGTGCGTGCAGTCCCCCCGCGCGGAAGAAGTGAAACTTCCTAATATGAAAATGAAAATAGGAAGGGGTAGAAATTTATTTTGAGTGAACTCGTATTGTTTCTTTAAAAGAAAAAGAAAGAGATGCGTTACATGAAAGAGATGGATCGGAGTAAATTTTCACGGGATAGCTACAACACCATTTCATCGAACAATTTTTTATTTTTTGGTGGAGATAAGAGGACGAAAACTAGGATTTTAAAGTACATACATAGTACTTATGTATGGAATAGAATACCAGGAACCTTTCTGAAACCGTTGATTGGCCAGTGTCAGTGGTAGCTGACTGACCGACCAATGAAGACCGCAGTCTTAACACCTAAGCCCAAGACGGAGAACATTTACATACATGTTTAGACATGATCAAACATGTTAAGACATGATCAAATATGTTTAGACATGATCAAACATGTTTAGACATGATCAAACATTTTTAGACATGATCAAACATGTTGAGACATGATCAAACATGTTCAGACATGAACAAACATGTTTACACATGATCAAACATGTTTAGACATGATCAAACATGTTGAGACATGATCAAACATGTTTAGACATGATCAAACATGTTTAGACATGATCGAACATTTTTGAGCCGGGCGTAAATGGAAATTGCTTATATATACATGATTATGCCTCCACTAACTATCCGAGTACCAAACTACCCAAAGTAACTAAACATACCAAATGCCAATCCGATACCTAACTACCCAAAGTAACTAAACATACGAAATGCCGATACCAATACCGAGTAACGAAAGTAACGAAAGTAACGTAAGTAATGAAAGTAACGAAAGTAACGAAAGTAACGAAAGTAACGAAAGTAACGAAAGTAACGAAAGTAACGAAAGTAACGAAAGTAACGACAGTAACGAAAGTAACGAAAGTAACGAAAGTAACGAAAGTAACGACAGTAACGACAGTAACGAAAGTAACGAAAGTAACGAAGGTAACGAAAGTAACGAAAATAACGACAGTAACGAAAGTAACGACAGTAACGGCATCGTAAAAGTAACGACATTTTTTTGTGAGTAACGTTTCGTTATTCGGTACAAAAGAGAATATTTGTTACTGAGTAACGAATACATACCATTTGCTACAGCAATAATTTTTAACACGGAAGTGTAACGCTGCATGTAACACGGAAGTGTAAGGCTGCATGTTTGCAAGTCGCATAAGAAGTTTCACTTCAAATATTTCCACCGAAAAACACATTTTACTACAATGAAATCGTTGGGATGAATGGCGCGGAATTGATGACAGCGTTTAACACGGGAGTGTAACACGGGAGTGTAACACGGGAGTGTAACGCTTTCATGTAACGCTTTCATTTTTGCAAGTCGCATAAGAGACAGCGTTTAACACGGGAGTGTAACACGGGAATGTAACACGGGAGTGTAACACAAGAGTGTAACACGGAAGTGTAACGCTTTCATGTAACGCTTTCATGTTTGCAAGTCGCATAAGAGACAGCGTTTAACACGGGAGTGTAACACGGGAATGTAACACGGGAGTGTAACACAAGAGTGTAACACGGAAGTGTAACGCTTTCATGTAACGCTTTCATGTAACGCTTTCATGTTTGCAAGTCGCATAAGAGACAGCGTTTAACACGGGAGTGTAACACGGGAATGTAACACGGGAGTGTAACACAAGAGTGTAACACGGAAATGTAACGCTTTCATATAACGCTTTCATGTTTGCAAGTCGCATAAGAAGTTTCACTTCAAAAAAAAAAAATAGTGCGTGCAGTCCCCCCGCGCGGAAGAAGTGAAACTTCCTAATATGAAAATGAAAATAGGAAGGGGTAGAAATTTATTTTGAGTGAACTCGTATTGTTTCTTTAAAAGAAAAAGAAAGAGATGCGTTACATGAAAGAGATGGATCGGAGTAAATTTTCACGGGATAGCTACAACACCATTTCATCGAACAATTTTTTATTTTTTGGTGGAGATAAGAGGACGAAAACTAGGATTTTAAAGTACATACATAGTACTTATGTATGGAATAGAATACCAGGAACCTTTCTGAAACCGTTGATTGGCCAGTGTCAGTGGTAGCTGACTGACCGACCAATGAAGACCGCAGTCTTAACACCTAAGCCCAAGACGGAGAACATTTACATACATGTTTAGACATGATCAAACATGTTAAGACATGATCAAATATGTTTAGACATGATCAAACATGTTTAGACATGATCAAACATTTTTAGACATGATCAAACATGTTGAGACATGATCAAACATGTTCAGACATGAACAAACATGTTTACACATGATCAAACATGTTTAGACATGATCAAACATGTTGAGACATGATCAAACATGTTTAGACATGATCAAACATGTTTAGACATGATCGAACATTTTTGAGCCGGGCGTAAATGGAAATTGCTTATATATACATGATTATGCCTCCACTAACTATCCGAAGTAACTAAACATACGAAATGCCGATACCAATACCGAGTAACGAAAGTAACGAAAGTAACGTAAGTAATGAAAGTAACGAAAGTAACGAAAGTAACGAAAGTAACGAAAGTAACGAAAGTAACGAAAGTAACGAAAGTAACGAAAGTAACGACAGTAACGAAAGTAACGAAAGTAACGAAAGTAACGAAAGTAACGACAGTAACGACAGTAACGAAAGTAACGAAAGTAACGAAGGTAACGAAAGTAACGAAAATAACGACAGTAACGAAAGTAACGACAGTAACGGCATCGTAAAAGTAACGACATTTTTTTGTGAGTAACGTTTCGTTATTCGGTACAAAAGAGAATATTTGTTACTGAGTAACGAATACATACCATTTGCTACAGCAATAATTTTTAACACGGAAGTGTAACGCTGCATGTAACACGGAAGTGTAAGGCTGCATGTTTGCAAGTCGCATAAGAAGTTTCACTTCAAATATTTCCACCGAAAAACACATTTTACTACAATGAAATCGTTGGGATGAATGGCGCGGAATTGATGACAGCGTTTAACACGGGAGTGTAACACGGGAGTGTAACACGGGAGTGTAACGCTTTCATGTAACGCTTTCATTTTTGCAAGTCGCATAAGAGACAGCGTTTAACACGGGAGTGTAACACGGGAATGTAACACGGGAGTGTAACACAAGAGTGTAACACGGAAGTGTAACGCTTTCATGTAACGCTTTCATGTTTGCAAGTCGCATAAGAGACAGCGTTTAACACGGGAGTGTAACACGGGAATGTAACACGGGAGTGTAACACAAGAGTGTAGCACGGAAGTGTCACGCTTTCATGTAACGCTTTCATGTTTGCAAGTCGCATAAGAGACAGCGTTTAACACGGGAGTGTAACACGGGAATGTAACACGGGAGTGTAACACAAGAGTGTAACACGGAAGTGTAACGCTTTCATGTAACGCTTTCATGTAACGCTTTCATGTTTGCAAGTCGCATAAGAGACAGCGTTTAACACGGGAGTGTAACACGGGAATGTAACACGGGAGTGTAACACAAGAGTGTAACACGGAAATGTAACGCTTTCATATAACGCTTTCATGTTTGCAAGTCGCATAAGAAGTTTCACTTCAAAAAAATATGATAAGTGACTTCATTTTTCTCTTAAGCAAGTGGTTTTACTTATGATTCTTATACCATTTGACGTTAAAAACATGGCTGACTTTACATGTGATGCTATTCACTTTTACGAGACCAAATATATATATATTTTTTATTTTTTTTTGGTTTTTTTCGTTATGTAGTTAAGGATTGTAAGAGTAATGAGAATTTTGTTGCCTTTACACTGAAACATACAATTTTATGTTTATTGTTTGTGCTTTAAAAGGCACTTCTTAAAAAAGTACATAACTGACTAGAGTACTTTTCATTCAGTTGAAAATAGCTACCTTTTTCACGTTCAAAGGGTTGTATCCAACTCTAAAACTACAAAAATATTGAACCTAAACGCCAACCCAATAAAATAAGCATCTTTGTTTCTGATGCATAAAGCAGACAAAAGAATCGTTTCATACGAAATAAAATAGAAAAAGGATGAAAACAGTTCCACTATATTAGTCAAACAATCGATTATGGGCATCCACCCCTCGATTGCACGTTGTATAGGAAACATTTTATGGTCTTTTGGCATTGACAAAAAAGAAGGCTGAAACATTATACCAAATGCTTTTCCTTCTACATCGTTGAGTTCAAAGAGTCAGTTTTTGAAGTGAAACTTCTTATGCGACTTGCAAACATGAAAGCGTTACATGAAAGCGTTACACTTCCGTGTTACACTCTTGTGTTACACTCCCGTGTTACATTCCCGTGTTACACTCCCGTGTTAAACGCTGTCTCTTATGCGACTTGCAAACATGAAAGCGTTACATGAAAGCGTGACACTTCCGTGCTACACTCTTGTGTTACACTCCCGTGTTACATTCCCGTGTTACACTCCCGTGTTAAACGCTGTCTCTTATGCGACTTGCAAACATGAAAGCGTTACATGAAAGCGTTACACTTCCGTGTTACACTCTTGTGTTACACTCCCGTGTTACATTCCCGTGTTACACTCCCGTGTTAAACGCTGTCTCTTATGCGACTTGCAAAAATGAAAGCGTTACATGAAAGCGTTACACTCCCGTGTTACACTCCCGTGTTACACTCCCGTGTTAAACGCTGTCATCAATTCCGCGCCATTCATCCCAACGATTTCATTGTAGTAAAATGTGTTTTTCGGTGGAAATATTTGAAGTGAAACTTCTTATGCGACTTGCAAACATGCAGCCTTACACTTCCGTGTTACATGCAGCGTTACACTTCCGTGTTAAAAATTATTGCTGTAGCAAATGGTATGTATTCGTTACTCAGTAACAAATATTCTCTTTTGTACCGAATAACGAAACGTTACTCACAAAAAAATGTCGTTACTTTTACGATGCCGTTACTGTCGTTACTTTCGTTACTGTCGTTATTTTCGTTACTTTCGTTACCTTCGTTACTTTCGTTACTTTCGTTACTGTCGTTACTGTCGTTACTTTCGTTACTTTCGTTACTTTCGTTACTTTCGTTACTGTCGTTACTTTCGTTACTTTCGTTACTTTCGTTACTTTCGTTACTTTCGTTACTTTCGTTACTTTCGTTACTTTCGTTACTTTCATTACTTACGTTACTTTCGTTACTTTCGTTACTCGGTATTGGTATCGGCATTTCGTATGTTTAGTTACTTCGGATAGTTAGTGGAGGCATAATCATGTATATATAAGCAATTTCCATTTACGCCCGGCTCAAAAATGTTCGATCATGTCTAAACATGTTTGATCATGTCTAAACATGTTTGATCATGTCTCAACATGTTTGATCATGTCTAAACATGTTTGATCATGTGTAAACATGTTTGTTCATGTCTGAACATGTTTGATCATGTCTCAACATGTTTGATCATGTCTAAAAATGTTTGATCATGTCTAAACATGTTTGATCATGTCTAAACATATTTGATCATGTCTTAACATGTTTGATCATGTCTAAACATGTATGTAAATGTTCTCCGTCTTGGGCTTAGGTGTTAAGACTGCGGTCTTCATTGGTCGGTCAGTCAGCTACCACTGACACTGGCCAATCAACGGTTTCAGAAAGGTTCCTGGTATTCTATTCCATACATAAGTACTATGTATGTACTTTAAAATCCTAGTTTTCGTCCTCTTATCTCCACCAAAAAATAAAAAATTGTTCGATGAAATGGTGTTGTAGCTATCCCGTGAAAATTTACTCCGATCCATCTCTTTCATGTAACGCATCTCTTTCTTTTTCTTTTAAAGAAACAATACGAGTTCACTCAAAATAAATTTCTACCCCTTCCTATTTTCATTTTCATATTAGGAAGTTTCACTTCTTCCGCGCGGGGGGACTGCACGCACTATTTTTTTTTTTTGAAGTGAAACTTCTTATGCGACTTGCAAACATGAAAGCGTTATATGAAAGCGTTACATTTCCGTGTTACACTCTTGTGTTACACTCCCGTGTTACATTCCCGTGTTACACTCCCGTGTTAAACGCTGTCTCTTATGCGACTTGCAAACATGAAAGCGTTACATGAAAGCGTTACATGAAAGCGTTACACTTCCGTGTTACACTCTTGTGTTACACTCCCGTGTTACATTCCCGTGTTACACTCCCGTGTTAAACGCTGTCTCTTATGCGACTTGCAAACATGAAAGCGTTACATGAAAGCGTTACACTTCCGTGTTACACTCTTGTGTTACACTCCCGTGTTACATTCCCGTGTTACACTCCCGTGTTAAACGCTGTCTCTTATGCGACTTGCAAAAATGAAAGCGTTACATGAAAGCGTTACACTCCCGTGTTACACTCCCGTGTTACACTCCCGTGTTAAACGCTGTCATCAATTCCGCGCCATTCATCCCAACGATTTCATTGTAGTAAAATGTGTTTTTCGGTGGAAATATTTGAAGTGAAACTTCTTATGCGACTTGCAAACATGCAGCCTTACACTTCCGTGTTAAAAATTATTGCTGTAGCAAATGGTATGTATTCGTTACTCAGTAACAAATATTCTCTTTTGTACCGAATAACGAAACGTTACTCACAAAAAAATGTCGTTACTTTTACGATGCCGTTACTGTCGTTACTTTCGTTACTGTCGTTACTTTCGTTACTTTCGTTACTTTCGTTACTTTCGTTACTTTCGTTACTTTCGTTACTTTCGTTACTTTCGTTACTTTCATTACTTACGTTACTTTCGTTACTTTCGTTACTCGGTATTGGTATCGGCATTTCGTATGTTTAGTTACTTTGGGTAGTTAGGTATCGGATTGGCATTTGGTATGTTTAGTTACTTTGGGTAGTTTGGTACTCGGATAGTTAGTGGAGGCATAATCATGTATATATAAGCAATTTCCATTTACGCCCGGCTCAAAAATGTTCGATCATGTCTAAACATGTTTGATCATGTCTAAACATGTTTGATCATGTCTCAACATGTTTGATCATGTCTAAACATGTTTGATCATGTGTAAACATGTTTGTTCATGTCTGAACATGTTTGATCATGTCTCAACATGTTTGATCATGTCTAAAAATGTTTGATCATGTCTAAACATGTTTGATCATGTCTAAACATATTTGATCATGTCTTAACATGTTTGATCATGTCTAAACATGTATGTAAATGTTCTCCGTCTTGGGCTTAGGTGTTAAGACTGCGGTCTTCATTGGTCGGTCAGTCAGCTACCACTGACACTGGCCAATCAACGGTTTCAGAAAGGTTCCTGGTATTCTATTCCATACATAAGTACTATGTATGTACTTTAAAATCCTAGTTTTCGTCCTCTTATCTCCACCAAAAAATAAAAAATTGTTCGATGAAATGGTGTTGTAGCTATCCCGTGAAAATTTACTCCGATCCATCTCTTTCATGTAACGCATCTCTTTCTTTTTCTTTTAAAGAAACAATACGAGTTCACTCAAAATAAATTTCTACCCCTTCCTATTTTCATTTTCATATTAGGAAGTTTCACTTCTTCCGCGCGGGGGGACTGCACGCACTATTTTTTTTTGGGAATGTGAGCTTGAAAATTTTCAAATCAGTTTAAGTGACATTTTATCTGATGGTACCAGCCAGTCGTTTTGTTGAAAGAACTGTGAGCGTAAGAATGAAAATGGGCACAGGACTGGGTCGCACGAACTTGCGATTGTGTGCTAAAAACGATATCGATGTCTTAAGGCTGTGTTGTGTATAAGGTTTTAGTACTCTTCAGAGTATATTTGGTGGTATAGGGTTATCAACTACACATTAATTACGAAAGTTGTATTATATCATGCAAAATATTGAAAAAAAAAAAATTAATTAATTATTCCAAAGCTTTCAATCAAAATTTGAAAAGCGCCATTCATTTGCTTCTATAAACGCTGAAAGTTTATTCAAAGCCGTTGGACCAGTTTTAAAAGAAAACCGTTTTCTATATTTCACTTTTTTTTAAACGAGTTATATAAAAATCAGTATGCAGAGCTTAAGACCTTGCCAGAAGTTTTCTTCACAAAAAATTAAAAAAAAATCAAAGATAAAACTTTGAAGTTATTTTAAAAAATCAAAATTTTTTTATAAAACTTATAATAATTTCAAAAAGTCAAATTTGTATCATGTTAATATGCAATTTGTCTCAGACTGTCTAGGACTTCTTAAACATAAAATTTCATCAAAATCGTGTCAGCCATTAACGAGAAAGTCCTACTATGGGAGGTACCGTTCTTAGACCGTGACAACCATATTGGTTGTATGGCAAGTCCTGTCATTTCAAGACCTACAGACTTAATTCCAAAAGCCTCTCTGTAGGCTGACGTAGAGCGTAACTGCAAATTTTCAAGAAAATCGGTCAAGCGGTTCAGCTGTAGATCCATATGCGGACAGACAGACCGCCAAAATTGCACGACCTACTTTCTTCGTATTCTCTATCATCGTAATGTCATATTAAATTACTATCTCAAATTTTTTTCTGGACGATTGCAAAACTTACCTTATAGTACCCATAACCGCAAGTAAAAATGTTTTTCTTTTCTTCTTCTTCTAAATTGATTTCATTCAATTGCGGGAGTTTCATGTTGTTCTTTATATTAACGCAGCTTGGTAGCTTAAGGGTTAACACTTAATTGGTCTTAGGATTCATGAGACAGTTTGGAACTTCGACAATAGAAGGAAATGATGAGTGACAGCAGTTGTCCAGGTCTCATTGTCAGCTTTGCCCATTTCCATTTCAAAAATCTAGTTACGAATAGAGTGTGTCCCCGGATTCTTTGCTTGTCAAGTCAAAAGACAACACTTCATTTGGAGCTCTCCTGTCAACTTTTTGATAAAACGGATCTGATCATTACTTCTAATTACGTGTTCCATAAAAGCACACAATAAGACATACATTACTGGTGTCTATGCAATGCCCAACAGATTTCAATTTTCCACTAATGAGGCCAGATTATTCAAGATGAGTGCAGATAGCTCCTTTTAACCACGTTACACAAAAATGAGTAAAACAAGTTATTCTTTCGATAGAACCAATTTTTTTCGCCAAACTCCTTGAAATGGGAAATAAATTAAGTAATGTGTGTATTTTATTTTTATCTTACAAAAACATTTCTATGGCTATGTAAAAAAAAAAGTTGGTTTTGTTCGAAAACTTTAAACTCGAAAACGAGTGAACCAATTTGCATGCTTCTCGATTTGTTGTACTTGTCTCTTTAATGAATAGGAACAGGAACCTTTAAACAACTGGTTAGATTTCTAAATTTTCTTACCATTAGGTCAGCTACTTCTACTTTATAAATAAAATAAGCTAACAAATAATAAATCCTTGACTTAAACTGAAAATTTGAAATCAATTGTCTTTTTTAAGGTACAATGTTTTGAAAACTATAAAAGAAAGCAATTAGGTCCAAAGAGAACGTAAAACTATCGAAGGAAAAGACTAAAGACTTAAATAAATTGCAATCTGACATATTGACTGAATATCGAATAATCAAGTCTTGTTTTTTTTTTTTTTTTTTTCAATATACATACATATAACCGCAGGGCAATCTTTTTTTTTTAAAGAAATATTAAGTCACCAAAATCTATTGCATGGGTATGTAGATGCAATGCAATAAGCAACGCGTCATTAAGACACGTGGGTCTTATTTCCCAAAAAAAAGGAGTTTTTTTATGTTCAACCACATGCCAACCGGAGGTAAATTTTGTTTGGGTTTTACTCGAATAGTAATATATATATATAGTAATAGAATAATAAAGCTAACAGCGAAGCGGAAAAAATTCTCGAAGGTATACATGTAGGAAAATTTTTCCCGCTTCGTTTATATCTTTACTTTTCTATCCGTGAGTAAAAAGCAAAGCGAACAAAATTTGCATTCGGGTACTACGGGCTTGTGGTTGAACATACGAAACTCGCGCGAACTGACCGTGCTACATAAAATAGAGTAAAGGAAATATAATTCTATAGATATTTCTGGACGTGTGTTTCTCCTTGATTTTGACATACCAACCACAATCAGAGTATGGACTTACGTCCATTAGTGGAAATACGTCCCTGTGGCAGTTTATTCGCATTCGCAATAAAAAAAAGGTAAAGTGTAAATGGTCAGACTTCTTCCCATTACGAAATGGTATTTGAGTTCACAGAAAAAGGAACTAAGGCCAACGGCTCTTACTGCCATTTCATTGTGGAAATAACCCGCGTGGGCCTTTCTTCCAAAACAAGGAGGATACAAAACCTACGGGTTTTGTTGCCGCGAGCCTTATTGCACTGCACCGGGTCTTCCATGGCTATGATAACGAGACAGTAAACCAAATAGACCATCCCACCTTGTTGTTATGAACTTCCGTACATTTTCATTTGTAATTTTAAATTAGCTACAATTTGCTGAAGCTTTGCTCATATCTTGCAGATAAAGTGGGAAGAAAGCAGTTCAAGTATTTTTAGATCCATACTTAACTATATTTAAAAAATTCTTCTTGTCGTGGTGCCCATGGCGTAATGATGGCCATATCTGCCTGTAACGTGGGAGTTTGAGATTGAAATCCTAGGAAGATTAAACTGTTTTTCCACTGGTCTCCTCTGAGAGCTCGTTGGCACTGCAAAGAAAAGCGCTTACTCACTCATCTCTAATTATTTCTAATTTATAACATTAAAAACACGTAGATTATCTCCCACTACAAAGTTCATAAAATTGAAGGTCCCTGTTCAGTTTCTATATGTACATACATTGCACATGCATCTGCACCTGCAAGTAGTAAAGCAACATCATCCTGTCTTGAATGTTTTTGGATGGTAAAGTGCTTTGAAATTTCAAGTAAGTTCAAAAAATATACTACCTATTTGGTACAATTTATTTCGCAAGCCAACAATTTCACTCCGCAGATGTGATGACTCAACAGTTTGCCATTGACAAAAAAGTAATATTAGGTTACCATAACCTCGTTTATTCAACAATACAGCTGATAACTGGTTAAAAGATAAAATCACGACTCTTGCCCTAACGGTGTTTTTCCTAGCTTTGGTAATGTTTCTGTAACTTGCAGTGTTTGAATGAGTAACCAATTAGAACCCAATTATTTTCTGCTCAACTGGTGTTAAGATACCCTTACTGTACCTTTTTATTTGAAATGATTAAGAGGATAGTATTTTCCCGCTTAATACCGC
Organism: Melanostoma mellinum; assembly: GCA_914767635.1. Taxonomy (NCBI): domain Eukaryota; kingdom Metazoa; phylum Arthropoda; class Insecta; order Diptera; family Syrphidae; genus Melanostoma; species Melanostoma mellinum. The sequence goes on from OU612059.1 coordinate 6,131,411, forward strand.
CATGTTATAACAATGCGGGCTCTTCTTGATTGCCCTTAAAAAATCATAGTTACGGAAGAGTTACTTCAAGGTTCAAGGGCTTTTTTGAGGTTGTTAGATTGGCAATGTTAAAATACGAGGCACGTTGCAAAAAAGGATTGAAACCCTTTTTCTACATCGGTAAAAAATCTCGCTTCATTCTTGTTGTTCTCCTGATTTAAAAAGAAACAACAAACGATAACAAAAGATGAACAATGTGGGTCTGTCCATCCCTCCAGCTGTGTACTCACAGCACCTTTATTTGTTTGAAGGGTTTCTGGTGTTTGCTTTTATCAGCTTCTGCGAAGGAGTGGATTTTGCCTTTGTCAGATTTGTGAGGAACGTGCAACCAGGATTTTAAATAAATCACTTTTACACAGCACGGTTTAATGCCGATAACTACCTGTGTGTTCACATTCAAATATTTTTTTTTTTGTGAGAAAACTTACACATAAAAGAGAACACACTTTTTGTGATAGGTGGGTAGCTTTTAAAGACTTGATAAGAAGAAATAAAATTCAAAGGCTTTAAGGCTTGAACATTTTTTGAAAGAACCTCCACAACACAGAATGTTGAGATACATTTTTGACGTTGATATTGTCATTTCTTTGTCAGCTAGGCCGTAATAAAAATCAATCTATGCCATTGGTAAGCAAAGGGAGCTACTTTTGGTCACTAAGAGCTAAGGGTCTTATGCACTCAGCACAAAAATAGATTTAGTTTGTGTCTTTACTTCAGTGTATTGCCTTATGATAATATAGCCAAGTGATTTTGAGGTATTCATATTCATAAAGCGTAGTAATTCAGCTTTGCTAGAGTCTAATAGAGTCTCATTTTTATGCTGAACAACAACAGTATGCTTTTGTGGTAAGAAGGTGGTTTCCAATGGTGACGTGAGAGCTTTGCAATTGCATTCCTTTTAATGATTTATCGAACTGTCGTCGTCAATATTTACTCAGTAAAGTCAGTAATCATCATGGTAAAGTTCAAGAACGAGCAATGTCTTCAAATTATAAAAGCTTTCTACTGAAACCAAGATTTGATGAGCTCAACTTTAAGAGCATTAACATAAATTTTCAACAAAACTTCGTTCTCGAAAGGATGAAAGAGTGCGAGAGATCGAGCACAGTACTTATCAACTTTATCGCATAATTTTTGGTGGAGACTTGCTATGGCCACATGCAGATGACAGATGACTTGCGGCAGATGACAGCTGACTTGCGGCAGATGACAGATGACAGATGACAGATGACAAATGACAGATGACAGATGACAGATGACAGATGACAGATGACAGATGACAGATATCAGCAGACAAAGGACAAATGATAGATGACAGATGACAGATTACAGATTACAGATGAAAGCTGACAGATGACAGATGACAGATGACAGATGACAGATGAAAGAAGATAGATAAAAGATGACAAAGGATGGAGTGCAGAGGACAAGTCCTTCTCCATTTTTTTTTTTCTTCTAATCCCTTCAAAAATATTTTATTATATTAATAATTTTGTATTTCTAGTTAGTTCGAATTTATTGAAATTCTAAACATAATTAAATAAATATTTATTTCGGTTATTGCCAAAATTGTACCCGTACCGCGTAGCGTAATGGTTACCATGACTGCTCATAAAACAAAGGTTCGTGGTCCGAATCCCAACAAAAGCTAAAAATGTTTTTTCACGGGTATCGCCTTTCGCGAGGAATTGACAAGTCCTCCGATAGTAAATACATTGCCATGAAAGCGTTTTCTCGATTAGCCTTCGGTAATTAGGAGAAAATTGTAGGTCTCCTCCATTCCCTTACAAAGTTAGTGGTTGTGAGAAATGCGATAGGCCCTAGGGCTCCTCGCTCTGTTAGGCCACCTTATTTATTTATTTATTTTATTCTTAAAGTGGTCGAGGTGGACCCTCTGATGCTCAGTGCTAGCTCGACGAGGCTCTACGTTTGATTGACCAAATGGTTTACAATCGTTAATGACCCCCGCTTGATTTGGTTGAAGAACAAATTAATTGTTAACTTGACTACTCCTATCAATATAGGCAGTTAATATTTTAATATACTCAGCGCGTAAGACCTTCCATATTCAAAACAGGTTTTCTCGATGACATAAAAACAAACTGATCAATTTTATAGCACACATCGCGTATTTGACAGATATGTTCAAAAAATTTAATGTCCCCTACTTACAACTAGAAAAGTGACAGCATCAATTTAATAAAAAGAAGGAGTGTAATTTCTGATTTTCTTGGTTATTTGAAATTTATGAAGTAAATTATTGGTCGGCGCGAAGTTGTCGCATTTGTCGCAGGTAGAATGCCTTGATGAAGCTAATCGTTCGACATTTGATTACCCTGCATAGCAATTATAAAATCAGATTTGAAGATTTTCTGTCAATGGAAATACCAATATGGATCAAAAATCATAATCCATCAAGAGTATCCACCTTTTTTTTAAATTATATTTTATTTTCCGTTCAAATTGTACAATTTTGATTATGTTACAACTGTTATAACAATAATAACTTACAGTCTATTAATTTATTTATTTCACACACAATACAAGGAAATTTAGTATTTTCTACCACTCTGAACGGAAGCTTTCTACTTAAAATGTGAGAGAGATCATTGGATCTAGTGCTTTGAGTCACTGAAGTTTCAAAAAAGTTAAAGCTGGATGGAGTCACTTTTTCGACTGGCCTGCTTTGCCTTGAAACTGAAATTTATTCACAGCACAATCAATTTTAATTTAATCAAAAATTTGTTTAGTCGATTATATTATCAAATAATTAACTGTATCAAGCAAACACTTCTAATTTTTTATTTAATTTTTAAAAACTATTAATACGTCGTAGAAATTATTAGTAGGTAATGTAGCAGCAAGGAGTCCACTGAATCCAGCAAAATTCTGAAAGTATTTAATATTAAAAACTACTTATTTTCCTTCTAATAAATCAAATAAAGGCACCTGAAAGCCCGGGCACTAAATTTCTGAAAGTCTGAATAACAATAATAAATATTTACCTACCTCCTTCGGTTAGCGACCTTCCTAATAGCTTTTCAATGGGGAGATAAAATGATAATCACATCATTGAAATTTCCAATGGCTTCCTAAATTGTCTTTCGAATTGCTTAAACTTATCGTCTCAAAACAGAAATATCATCGTTCCAGAGATTAATCGCACCAACAGAACCTCGGAATGTTAATTGATTCTCAGAGCAACACCTCAATTTGTTTGTATTGTTGTAGAGATGTATGCCAATCGTAAAGGCATGTAAGCATTTCTAATTACGTTAAGGCAAGTGAAAGCACATTATCCTCCTTATGATGTGTTTATTCGTGCCACAAACTCATTGGCTTATCTTAATTGCGAGTAAGGGAAGCATCAAGTTTCTCATAGGCTCTTTATTTTTGGGGCACGATTCTTTTTAGTGAAATATTTATCGTCAATTTATCTTCATCTTTAAATAAAATAAAATTGAAATCAGTGCTCAACTCCCAATGACACCGCCAGCATTCATTTGAGTCGTTTCATTGCCCATCGTAAATCATTTCAATTTGATTACTCGCTGATATAAAAAGGAAGGTTATAGCAGTAACTTTCTATCAGCTCAATGCACTCATGACTTCTTTGTGGACGAATTGTCCTTAAAAGCCTACTCCTCTCAAAAAAATGTCTGATGGCATATCTACGCTTCAAAAGAAATGGTTGTCTCAAAAAACGATTTAAGAATCAATTTTAAACTTTCTACCAACTTTGTGCTTTGATGTTTTTAACTTTTGAGCTTCTTTTGTGAATTGTGATTGCAAATCCCCTCATACCATTTTCCCATTTTCTATAATCTCCCCTCTCATACTATTTCCGATCCGAGGAGTATGTGACATGCGACTCATTTCCTATAGCAAGTGGATTACAATCAAAAGCGGATATTTAACTTCTCGTGTTAGTGTTGATACTCCCAAAGGGCCGGTTGACATGAATTGTGCTACAAACTTACAACAATGATGATTGCTTATAAATGTTCACTATTCAATTTACCGTAAGAGCTACTTTCAAATTCATTCGATATAATTTCCGAAACACGTGCCTGTCTTTAAAATTCCTCACGACTCCAACAAGAAAACACAGGAATTAAGTGCGCGATTAGATTTGCCATCTACGCTCCTTTCAGTAGATTGCCATAAGATTACGATGTGATCACGAACATGTAGTTAAATCTATAAACGTTAATACGAAAGCTCTTTTTTGACATTCCAAACAATAACTCGGCCTATAAACGTTGAAAGGGAGAAATGGGTACATCATTGAAAAGGTGTAGAGTTGCACAGAAGACATTTCGCACATATGCCGCCGTCGGCGTCGTTAAGTCAGGTAAAGTAACACAATCGAAATTTAGATGTCATTCCCATTTAAACGTACATCATACGTGTACGCGATGGGTATAATATCAGTTAACGATCGGTAGTCTAAAAGTTATTGCTCGACTTAAGTGTAATCTTAATCTACATTTGGATAACATTCACTTTAAAGCTCAATGAATTTCTACCGCGATGGCGACACTTATATTATTCGTAAGTTGCGACAATTTTAATGAGAAGTTGAGAAAACCCCTGTAATCACAGGGATAACACCCGGGCTCCCGAGTTTAATTTGATGGCAGCCATATTAGAAAATCCTGGTAGACAGTAGTGATTATATGGGTTTGAAAGTGTAATAAGAACCAGGTGTTGATATTATATTTTGGATTAACACTGTGAGTTGGCTTGAATTGAGGGGAGAGGGGATAAAAAGATTCGCAGATTACACGGAGTTTTGAAATTGAGGTTGGCGTTGTTCCGGTAGGTTAAATATAATCGTTAGCCTTAACTTGGGTAGGAGTTTATGCAGATAAGCATCCTTATAAAAAACCAAACCAACGAACCTTAATAAACAGAACCACCAGGTGAATTTTTGATGTCGCCAAACGCTAACCACAAAAAAGGTGGGTAAGTAAAGATATAACGAGTTACACAACACACTTCTTAGTGTTCAAGTAGTAAGTATTTTGGTTTGTACTAGAAATCTGCAAAGGCGGGTTCTATAAAGACAAATAAGTGGTTTGGTGGGCAGGTAAAGCTGAGCTACGAACACTGGTTTTATGTTTGCAACGTCAGACAAGCCATACTTGAGGCTTTAATGCAAGACCTCTCTGAATGCGTTCGGAAGATTAAAATCTTTGAGTCTTGCCTTGAGTTCCAGGCTATCACGGCATGACTGCAAGCGAGAGCATCAATGAACTTGCAAGGCAATGATTTCAGACAGCCTTCTCAAGACCTGAATTAGTGCTTGGTCTGCTAGGATCCTCAATGAGGGCTTAAACCAACGGTTGAATCTGTCAAGAGCATAGTCGTAAATGGCACGCCTTCGTTGACCGTGCTGACGGTCGTTGGATGTAATGGTGGTGGGGTGGGAGATTAGTTTGACGGTGGTTTTGACCCTGAAATCTGTTGTAGACCCGAGTTGTAGGATGGGTTTCTAAGTGGCTCCAACCTCTGTTGTGCTACGTTCCTCTCTATGCAGCGATGAAGAAATCTCTGAAGCTGTCTTCTGTCGATATTCGGAATGCTGAATCCATGAGATATCGGCCGTCAGGGTGTAACGAAGCTACAAATGCACAATCTACTGCTAGCCAATACGCAGACCAATGTTGTCACATGATATTTTTCACTCATGCTATAGAACTTACACGCACTAGGTGTAGATAAATTTATAAGACTTCCTGAATAATACGAGAAGGGAGAAGTCAGCCCGTGTTGGAAAAGTACCAATCTAGAGTACAGGCTACTTCCACTAGAGGAAAACCAGGGTTACGTAATGTGACCAGAGATTCCCAATTTTAAGCAAGGTCTCCTTGGAGTACCTAGCCCAAATACCCCACAAGCCTCTTAAAGAATTTTGGGTCTTAGCTTGCCGGCTATTAAGCCGTTGATGCCAGGATTTGCCTGTTGATGACAGTGTTTGCCTGTTGATGCCAGTATATGACTTTGATTTACCAGCGATTAAAGACCCGTACTTGATTATCGTTTTGCCAGCATAGAACTTAGGACCTACCAGCGTTGGAAGTTGGAACCACCGATCACCAGCATTCGTGATAAGAATTAATAAATATTATATTAGACTAGCCTTAAGACAAATAAAAGGCTTGGACCTTCTTCGTAACCGAAGTTTTACGTGTTTTCTTTGGTCGACCTTGGACCCGACGACCATACCTCAGCTCTACAGAAAAAAGCAGATCACAAGAAAATGCGTTACCTGGAATTGAATAAATAAGATAACTGTGTAGGTGTTTTTCTTTGGGGACAATTTTTGAGGTTTCGTAGAGCCCTTCATTGCTGTAGTAGCGGTTGATTTGGTTGACTCGAATACTTGTACTTTCTTCATGTATGTTGGACTTATAGTGTACCATATAGGGAAGCAATATGTTAGTATGGGACGACAGAAGTTTCGTTTGTGCTTGGCTACCACCTCTTACTTTCCTTGAGGACGAAGGAGAGCTATAAGGCACCGTTTCCTTGCGAAGAGTGTATTTAGCATATTGGTTAAATTTGAACCAAACTGAAACTCCAAAGTATTTTACGTTTTGCTTGGGAGTAATAATTGTGTTATCGGGGAGAATCTGGTGCAGGAGATTGCATCTTGTGGTTATGCCAATACACGAGGCATTCCTAAGGCAAACCAACTCTATTTTAGTGGGATTGATTTTGAGTCCCCATTATGGGTAGTAATCTAAGGATGTGTTCTTTTACTCTACGGAGAGGAGTGAATCGTGTGGCAAAGATGATTACACCGCCATGCACAGTCGCCTGTAACTGTCCTGCATTGTAGAGATACTCGGCGCAGATAAAGTGAGAGCTGGTAATCTAGCCTCCTTATCATGGCATCGTCTTTTGGTTTTTCTCCAAATATCTGGAAAGCTATTCCAAAAGAAGGTTGCTATCCGGTAGAACAATTTACCGGTAATCATTCTGAGTGCTCTAGTTAGTATGTTAAGAGCTTACGACAGAAAAAAAAGCTTTTTGACAAGCGCTCCTAACAGCTGCTTACATGCTTTTAACCAAGCCTGAATTAACAATACTATTGAAACTATGGGTTTTCTTATGATTCCTAGTGGCCCAGTTTGAAAGTGTTTTATATGCCATGGCAATCAATTTCGGAAACTATAGCCACTTCTCATTGAAAGTCAATGCTCGTGAAAAACATTGGAGTTTCTGAAATTCGAACCTCAAGTTCCTTCGTAAAGAGTCGTTATAGCGTTAAGTAAGGCGATTTGTAAAGGGGGGAAGGGGGAGAGTGGATCTTATAAAAAGTTAAAAAGTGTTGTTTATGTTTTTGGGAGAATTTCTAAATCGTATGTTATTGGCAACCCTTTTAACCTAACAATGATAAGGATGTTTTAGAGCCCTATTGGTACATTGCGCCACATAATTGTGGCTTTGAGGTTAAAATATTTCCCAGTATTTTGTAAGGGTCCAGAAAATCCTTCTGGTGTGTTATACAAAGAGATGAAGAGTAAAAACTCTTCAAAAATTGCGTTACGTAACACAAAAAAGCGGTCTAATAAGCAGACTTGCTAACCATTACGCCAGGGTTAACTTTTCGTGGTGAGAATTGAACAAAAAGCCCAAAGTTTCTAAATATGAGTTCTCTTCAGCTGCTTCCTTAATGAGTAGAAACATCTGTTAATATGACCACGATCGGGTCGACCACCGGTGGTGCTACTCCCTGTCAACTGAGTGTAACCCATGACCACGATCGCCTGTTTGGTCATTTTTGAGGAAATCTAAGTATTAATTTTTCACTTCTTCGTCATTTTTTATTCCATTTGGTAATTTTTTCAACAAAATGAAATAAAAAAACACTTCAGTTTTTCAGGTTCTCAAAAATGAAATTTTTACACAAAGCAGTTCTCTTATCGTATGATGTAAGAAATGCATTCGTTCGTTCAAACTTCAAACCCACGGATGGCTCTGAGGTAGCCACAAAGCCTTCTTTTGAAAGATAAATAGCAAACTGAGTGTTTTTTGAGTTCTGATCCAGGTTTTTGTAGGAGAGAGTTTAGGTAACAAACAGTGATGTCAAATGAAACGTACATATATTTCTTCAAATGACCAGCATCAGCATATGTGTGGTGACTTCGTGATTAAGTTCCTTATGAACAGAAAAACTAGATTTTTTTTGCAATTAGACATGACGCTATACATCTTGCGTCTATCAATACGGTCATTGGTGAGTTTTCCAAGATCTCCCATGCGTTGATTTTGTTTACATGGGGGGTTTTCAGACGTTTACATAGACAAGACAGGAGATGCGAAGTTAGTTGAACATGCTTTCCATGCTTCTCCAAACCAAATCATGCAACTGGAGCATTCTCTTTTGAAGCTAATCTCTGGCTGCTTTGAAAACTTCGGCTCCGAGGCCGTGTCCAAAAGTGCAAATGCAGTTTTATTTGATCTATGCTAACATACGAGTTTCTTCTTTTTAAAACGTGCCCGATGCCCGTGACATTAGCTTTAAACTAAGCCTGGAACACATTTTTTTTAAATAGACCTTTTTTCGTTTACTAGACCTTCTCTGAAATCGACGGACTGGCAGGCGAAGTCCTCGTTTAGTTATTTTAGTTACTGGAAACGCACACAATTTACCCTCTTGCTATACATAATAACATAGGCAAGTAAAAATAAATATGTCGGCGCAACAGAGTGGGGAGGACTTAGCGCAATTCTCACAACTATGCATTGTTAGGGAATGGAGGATACGTATCAAAAAAAAATATATGAACTTAAACAAAAAGCCATGTCATTTAATTGCTGCGCATTTATTGATCAAAAAAAATTTTTTGTTTTTTTAATATAATGTTAATATGAAATGAAGGTACAAAAATTTACGATAATTCTAAATTATAACTTAAAACTCTTAAAGCAGTACATAAATGTTTATCTAAAGTTCAAATTGAATGAGAAATTAAATTTAAAAGAAATTCTATAAAAAAGTAAATCGCTTGCGGAGGTGTCTCTTAAAACGTCGTTCCGCATCAATGCTATCCTTGAGCCTTTTGTTGTACATAACAGTTTCCATCAAATTGTTGAGCTCGACCTTGTCGTAGTTCGTGATATTGTCCCAAGTGACTTTGACAATTTCATTTGTTAAGTTATGTTTTACTTTTGATAGTTTCAAAAAGTGTGTTTTCCGACGATGAAGTTCTCCACGATACATAAAAAGATGAAATGCAATGGACGGTTTTTCTTTAATCATTTTTAATTTTATCTTAATTTACGGTGTTGTAGATGCGTGCAATTCAATTTGTTTACTGATGACTGTGTGATTTGCAGAGCCTCTCTTATACTCGACAAAACTAATTTAACCTTTTTCCAACAACAGGTATACCAAAACCTACAATTTTACGTTCTCATACCTGTGACAATAGAAATCGGTAATTAGGTTTGAGCAATTACCATCGTATGAGGATTAAATATAACTATCCGCTTCTCATACCTGTATTGGTAATCCTGTCAATAAAATTTGCATGAATCCGAAAGATCTAGAATACATATATTACAAATAATATATAGTAGGTACTGTAGATATAGCCTTTGAGTTAACGCATTGTGATATTCTAAGGCTTGCTTTTCGACAGCACAACGATTTATTAGCTGGAAAATCCCAAAAGTCCTTTTTTAATTAGAGTCTACATGGGATTAAATATGGCAAAAAAAAACTAAACTCACAAGAGAATTATTCAATTCTCCTTAAACTAGTAATTCAAAAAAATTGTTAACGGCAGCAAGCATCTCCCTGAGATCTGAACACACAACTAATTTTCTCATTTCGGCACGTTCTGCTCCTAAACGCTTCCATCCTTCTTTTCAAAATATGCTTTCTTGGCCATGCTTACGAACTATCTAGTTAATAATGCAAAATAGTTTTGCAATTAAAATGCCAGTCCAGAACAAAGGTCAGTTATGCATGGTCCTGCTTTGGCCGCAGCCATTCTAAGATTCAGCATCCGCCAAATGCAATTTCAACTTTTTTCTTTTGATTGGAACACACGCTATGGAAATATTACCTTTTTATACTGTCCTCTAAGTTTTTTAGAGTTCTTTTTGCAATACAGTAAAATGCAACATAAATATTTTCACTTTTGACACGCTCTGGAAGTCGTTCTACATCAAGGACAGCTGTGCTGCCACACTTTCGACTGCTGCAACTATATTAGACTTAACCCAATCGTTTAGGTTTTGAAAGCGGCATTCATCGAGTGACATTTTAGATGACTCGAAAAACTAATTGTTAAAACTATTACAATACCACCTCAAAAAAATTTATATACACACACTAACATATTTACATTTGCAGATCCTGGAAACAACAGCCCGATTTTAGAACTCAAATTTTTATATGCTTACAATTTACATAGCAGTATGTTAGAGCTATTCCCTGTTTAGTGAATTAACTAAACTAAATTAAAGATAAAAAAGAAAGCTTTTTAAAACTTCTGCCAACGAATTGTAGGTAAAGATTGGCACTTTCTAAATTGAATTTTGCGATTTTCAAAGAAATATATCATTTTCGATGTCTTAAACGTTCACAATTACTACTTTCCCTGATCAAAGGAAATGTCTCACAAATTTATTTATTTCTTCGAAGTTATTCATTGCCTGCGACACAACGAAGTTCCTTGTGTTCGTATTTCATTTTCATTGAAAAAGTTTTCTAGATAAGCGTAAAATAAGGGAAAATATAGCAAAACTTTTCCAACAGAAGTTTTTCAGAAACGAATAGGTATTTGAAATATAATTCATTTTGTCTTTGATGAGAGTCACGTAATTTTCATAACGTGAATTCAGTTCAGTGAAGCCGTTAAATGAAAGTTTTGTATGTTGCAATAAAATGTTGTTTGAAGTTCTTTTTGAACGTAATTTTCTATTGGGCTAATGTGTATACATGATTTGAAAGCTAATCAGATGTCGCTTTGGAATTCTTATGCAGTTGTGGGTTGGAAGGAATTGCTCATTGTGCCTTTAACGCCATTACAAGGACAAGAAAAGGAAGAATGAATGTTAGTTGTTCGCCAATCACATGTACATTATTGGTCTTAACATAAAAGTAAGTAGGTCTTAAAAAAGTGTATGGCCAGAAAACATGCATAGATCAGAATTAAAGAAAGTTAGTTTTTCTGTTATAATGGTGTTCTATTAGTCCTTCCTCATCGTCTAGTTCTTCTTCTTTTTTGGCATTGCAAGTATCGTGATCTTGAAGAAATCACAGCTCTCATTCTTATTTGTCTAGTGGGCTTTGCTCTACAAATGGTCGGGAGTAGCTCTAAATATGTTTCAAGTATGAAAATCACTTTTGTATTTGCCCTGTAGAAGTTTTCTGTGACCAAGTACCAAAACCTCAATCTGCTTTCAAACCAATTCAGTGTGATTATAAAAGCAAAGGGTGGCAACAAATTGCCTATAATCGTGCTGAAAGTGTCAAGAATGAGATTAGAAGGGGGTCCCATTGAATACAAAAAAAAAAAAATTAACTGCAAAGCTAAAAGTATTGAAATATTATTTTTATAAATTCCATGAATAAACTTTTCATGTTAATTTTAAATAAAATAAATTAATTAATTAAATATAAATTCAATTTAATGCATAGTTTAAGAAAAATTAGTTTTCTAACCCAAAATTGAAAATGTAAGAACTTGGAGCAAAAGTTTTTTTGCTGGGTGTTATCAATTACTATTCATTCTTTTGCTTTTAAAACATTTCAAAGCTTGAAACTAAGCACATCATTTATTTTGGTTCTACCACAAGGGGTCCATTGAAATACCAGACCACTGACCATCTAAAGCTTATCGCGAGTTCCCTGACATCGTAAATTGATTGCCATTAAGAGCGCTTTCTTGATCAGCCATTCGGAACCGGAAGAAAATTATAGGTCCCCTCCCTTTCCTCACAAGACATGGTTGTGAGATGGCCCTCGGAGCTCACCTTTCTGTTGCGCCACCCTGTGTATGTTTGTAAAAAAAAGAAAAAGTGCTTCCTTTTCTTTCATTGCTACTATCCAAATGGAGCCCTGTGACCTCTTTCTTGTCTGTTCTGAACTCGTGATCCGCCTATGCTGTGTAAAGCTTTCTTTTCAGATTACAGCATTTTATTCGGTCACAGACGGAAGCATTTTGAGTATAAGTGATGTAAAAAATGTGATCAGAAAAACTGGAGCATATATATAAGTACTCAGACTTTTAAGAAGTGGTTTTCAACCTGACAGAACTTTTTTTCTCTTTGACAGTTGTCATTTGATTTATACTCAGTTGGGTTTGCAATTTTATGAAAGAATTGAAGCTGCTTGAAATTCGGGCACTGCGTACGTTTGCTTAGAAACTACATTGCTGTTGACCGCGGTAGGCCTACTTTATGGAGGATTATGTAAAGTGACAAGTCTACAGAGATAAGCCCGAGAATACTGACGCCTTAGAAGAGAGCATTCGGCGCATTATTGCGCATACAGCTCCATCCGAATGCTGAAAAATGTGGTCAAAAATTTGGGCTATCTTCAAAAAACAGTATTCGATATTAAGTAGTGTGGGATTCTTTGTTTTTGGAACTTTTGAATAATTTTAATATTTGTTTTCTTTGTACAGCCCTATAATTGGATTCCATAGTTCCAAACAGGTCTAAGTACTTGTTTATAAAGCATTATTTTATTTTCGACAGATAAGTCAGCTCTTCCCTTTTCTTTTTGATATGATCTTTCCATTTTAGCCTTGCATTCAAATTCATCCCAATTCCCAAGGTATCTGGCCGTATTGGCGTAGGGTACAGCTTGATTGTTGATGAATATTTGAACGTAGCTTAACTTTTTATTTGTAAAGTTTATATGTGCAGATTTAGCTTCATTGAGCTTGATACGCCATTTTTTGGTCCAATCACTAACGGTGTCGACGGCATTTTGCAATTTCTCAGCAGCCTTGACGACGCACTTACTGGATGCCAAAATTGCGGTATCGTCTGCAAAAGTAGCCATAATGGTGTTGTTATCCACTGGAATATCCCTTTTATATAGCAAATACAGGTTAGGTCCTAAAACGCTTCCTTGTGGAACACCGGCTTGTATTTTACTTAGCTTTGAATATTCTTGATCATACCGTACTCTGAAGAGCCGGTTTGAGATATAAGATTTTAGTATTTCGTAGTACTGCCTGCGTAGGTCCTTTTGCAGTTTGTGCTCTAGCCCCTCATGCCATACTTTGTCGATTGCGTGAGCAACATCCAAAAATATAAAAGAAATAAGAATTAAAACATTGTGACAATCTCTTATCTTTACTGTAAAGCCGATTTTTTGGTCACAACATGAAATTTTAACAGCTTTCATTTCTTCTTGAAAACCTTAGATCTAAAAAACATCCTTTAAGCTTTAACATCCAGCTTAAAACAAAATCAAAATTTTAGTCTGCTCATTTCGTTTAAAGTCCTTCGGTTGCTTAAGTTCGATGCCGCATCTACATCAAAAAACTGTTTACTCAAGAAATTGAAGAAGTAGTTCACATCATTAGATCATCAACATCAAATTCCTCTGAACCATGAGATAAAACTCCACTTAGAAAATTCAATTTCTTCAGAAATATCGTTTATCAATTTGGCTGTTTTGTGTGTTCAGTGAGTTTCTAATCAAATTAATCAAAATAAGGTGTTTAACGAACCAAGACACTTCAACGGAAATTAGTCTGATTTAATTATGAGACGATTTATAGTTATTGTTACTGTTAATTTTACACAAAAAAATCATGGTTTCTAATATTTTTTTTAAATATTCGATTTCTATACATAATGCTATACCCCTTTTCCCCTTTCTAGACTTAAGACTTCTTCTTCCTCACCTTGGTAAAACCATAAGCTCCGTAACTACTCTAAGAAATAAAAGGAACAAATTGTGGACAATCTTCCTTCGTAGTCAATCTCCTACTGACTCTTTAGCTTACCTTGGTTCTTATCTACACTTCTGTGAACTTTTCAACACTTTTTACAAACGCTATTTAATAGAAACGAAATCTAACATTATTAATGACCTTAACCCTTTTTAAATTGTCAACCACAAAAGAAAATCCTCCCATTCCTTCAATAACGAAACCTCATCCGATGCACTCGCTGCAGCAAACTATTTCGCAAGTTACTTCAAACAGTCTTTCACGGATGATTTTTTTTGTTACTGACTCAGCTTATTTCTCGTTTTTACGAGAAAGAATCTTCTATCAAAACTTAAGTTTTCGTTGCAAATCTCTCATTTCCCCTAGACGGGTTCCTCAAAGGCAGGTCTACACAACCAACCTTGTTGATTTTGTTTCACTTTTCCTCTCAGCCTTGGAGAACGGAAAGGAGTTCGATATAATTCAACTGACTTTATTAAAGCTTTCGATAAAATCTCTCACGAACTTGTTCTTTTTAAGCTTTCCACCCTCGACTTTGAACCCATTCTGTTGAGATAGATTTCATCTTATTTAGAAAACCGTTTTTACAGCGTTTGGTTCAGATCCGCCTTATCCAGCCGCTTTTCAGCTACATCCGGTGTTCCCCAAGGCAGCCATTTAGGCCCTCTCCTCTTCATTCTTAGTATTAACGGCATTGAAATGATCATCAAACACTTCTCTATCTCTATTTATGCGGACGACACTGAGTTTTACCGGATCATTTCTTCTTCTGAAGACTCTTCCCACCTCAAACAGGATCTCGACAATTTTTCAATATGGTGCTCCAAAAACTGCCTGGAGCTAAATGCTTCCAAGTGCCAATCAATAACCTTCTCACGTAAACGCATCAAATCTTCTCCCCGTCGCTATCTTCTAAACAGTCAAATCATTTCCCACGTTCAGGTGACCCGCGACCTTGGGATTATTTGCGACCCTGAGCTGAATTTCCTCAAGCATATCGAAGATATAATCCTTAAGGCAAATTCAGCACTTGGCCTCGTGAAACGATGGTCCAAAGAATTGGCAGACCTCTACGTAACCCGATCCCTTTATATTTCATTTGTTCGTCCGCTTCTTGAATACGCTTGTCAGGTCTGTTCGCCATTCCAACAAGTGCTCATTGCCAGAATTGAGAGCATAGGAAACGGTGTTCCTCTGATTTGCTCTTCGAGGTCTTAATTGGAGTAATCCATTGATATTACCTCCCTATCAAAACCGAATCAAACTCATCAACCTCAGTACGCTGAAAGATCGAAGAAAAATATTTGACATTCTCTTCATTCACCGAGTCTTCACAGGTACCATTGACTGTCCAGCCCTTAACGAATCCATTTTTCTAAGTACTAACCCTCGTAACACTCGGAATCCCCGTCTCTTCTATCTTCCCACCCATCGAACCTCTTACGGCTCCAATGAACCCATCTCCCGAA
This sequence comes from Melanostoma mellinum, assembly GCA_914767635.1. Taxonomy (NCBI): domain Eukaryota; kingdom Metazoa; phylum Arthropoda; class Insecta; order Diptera; family Syrphidae; genus Melanostoma; species Melanostoma mellinum. The sequence continues at coordinate 6,146,856 of OU612059.1, forward strand.
TGCTGAGGAATGTCAAATCTCACTCCTCTTGTTTTGACTTCAATAAGAGTACTCCTTGCCTAAAACTTCGCCTCCTAAGCTCTCCAACTAGTTTAAGTCTTAGCTATTAAGTTTCTTAGTTTGTAAGTTAATAGCTTGTATTTAGCCTAATAAATGGAGGTTTTGCCTCCACCAAAATTAAATTTCTAATTGGCCAGAAACTGGAGTAGACATTAAGACTTACTTCAAATCTTAGTTGACACATTAAGCATTACGATCTACGATCTACAGATATTCAAGCTCTGTGTACCTACATCGGTGTTTTCTACATACTCCTCTCATATTTTCTGAAACCAGAGAGCCAACTGCGGCAAGGAAGTGCCATTTTGTTCACCAACCATTAGACCAGGAATCTTAGTCGCCTTTTTTTATCAGTTGGTTTGAAATAGATATAGGGTATAGCTTTTAATTCAAATGAGACGCTTTCTTTGATTGCAGGACAAAATATGTTTGTGGATGTTTCAGGCAATCCCCGGATATAAGAGTAAATTTTAAGAAACGGAAACTTTAATCTAATTTTTCAGTTAGCTCTTAGTTTTTGTTTAACAGTTTTTCGGATATTTCGGGTCTTAACCTTTATAGTGAATACATTTTCGATTGTTTGTTTTATAGAAGAAAACTTTATTAAAAATCTACCAGAGCTAAGAGCTATCAGATCCCCACACAGCACCAATTTTCACTCAGAGTACTTTGAAAAATCTAAAAGCTACTTCACCATTTTACTTCTGCCCCTTAAAGAGGGGCTGGGTGATAAGCTTCTTATTAAGACCGCCCTTAGGTGTTTTGAAAAAAATTTGTTAAGAAATTCCTTGAAAAAATTGATCTTATGAAATATTATTAAATTTGCATGAATTGTATGCCAGATGAGAGAACTATGACCTATCTTATCTTTATTCCAATTGCGGCTTTTCTAAACTCAAAGAAAGAGTACCAAAATAAAACTGCTGCCGCGCCTCGCTACCCCTGCCCTGAATCCTGACAACACCAAATAACTCACCCCTACTCATGTATGACACGAAGCACGAATATCCTTTGCAACGTATTCGTCCCCAAAGTTTTTCACACCACATTTGTTGCTGTGATTTAAGCTTAATTCAAAGCAAACGTTAATGTCAACTTTTATTCTTTATTACAATTCCACATGCGTATTCATTTGAAGCGAAGCGACGCGACGCTTCCGTTGAATGTTGAGTTATTTACATATTTTTCATAAACTTGGCACCACATGTGCGTTGATGGTGTTTCCCTCTGTACAATTTAATGAGCATTAAAGTTTCATAAACAAACAAACCAGGATATAATCCTATGTAGAATCACCCACATAAGTCATCAAAAACACTTCCACATCCCAACAGCACCCGTGTCAGTCTGACAAAATTTATGATTTCCCTAACACACAGGGTGACTATTTGTGTCTTTAAAACGTTTGCCTGAATCATAACGACGCCATTCCAAGAAGTGATTCGTTTACAGATGCTGGCGCTTAAATAATCAACACACCTATGAAATTCCTTGTTCATAAGTAAATTTACCGCCATCTCACTCACAGCCCTTTTATGACAACATTATGGGTGTTCCTGATTGAATAATATTCATTACATTTTACCTGGCTCATTAATTTTACAATCTAATCACCTGGGTATTGAATGTCTTGTTTTTGCACTAAAGTAGTCATTGTCATTGGTGCTGACGATACTAATTACAAAAGTGACCCTTTTTGTCCTGGAAATAAACCAAGAGCTAAATTATCCATGACCCTTGATGGTTGATGCCTACCTAGCCCACAAGTCTCGTGACGAAGAGCTGTAGCCTGTAGTTGTATAAATAAAAGTGACGACGTTTGATGGTTACTAGTTGCTAAGTAATCTTTTGATTACAAAGACATTCATAATTATGCGCTGTCAAGATTTTTATAAGACCTCGTCAAAATAAAAATGAGTGATGGAAAGAAAATATCGTTTGCCTATGAGTTGTTTATCTATCAACAAAAATTGCGTCGGCGGAGGAGAAGAAACATCAGCGAAACGGAACAAACTTTGAAAGCCTTCAAGGCCAAATATGAACTCATTAAATATTTGATAGATGCCAACTTGGATAGACTGTTCGAGTTCAGCGAGAAGGAGCGGGAGTTTGTGATTGAAGCGATTCATTATAAAAAAGATCTCAAGAAAAGACTCAAGATGATGTGGAAATCCAGGCATATCGGCAACCAAGCATAATTCATTCCTGAAAGTGTGTGTGTTCTTAGATTTAACTTTAGTCCTTCCGACGTATACACTTCTACACACCTACATACAAACATACTTTATTCAATTTGTAAAAAACTGATTTTAAAATATTTTTTATGCAAAAAGCATCGAAATACATAATTTATGACACTAAATTAACGCCTTCTTTTGTTTTTGAATATTGTTCAGTCGACATCGTCCTTCACCATCATTTTCCACTGTTAATTGGCTCACTTTGGAAGTGCTTGATTTTAGAAAATGCAGGCCATTAGTGTTTTCTTGGAAATTTAATTTTAGAACAGCTTTCTGGTGAGCCAATTATGTGTTAATGGTCATAATGGAACTGAACTGTGTGTGACTTTGCGTCGTTGCATAATAATATTCAACGCCTTCCGCTTTTGAAATTAAACACTCGACTGAAGCTCAAAATGGTGCCATCGTATTGGTGAGAAAAGAGAGAGAAAAAAAATGTTAATTAATATTCATGTTTTTCTCAATCAGCTTTTCGATGTGACGAACATCTGAGGGATACTTCAAGTAATTAATCAATGCACACACATATTTCGCTATGGGGAAGGAAAACAAGCTCGGGGACTAGTGCATTCCTCTTGACAGTAACTAGAGTAAGGTAGTGGAAACCTACAACCGATAACCAACTTATGCTGAAAGAAAATACTCCTGATTAAAGGACTCGAACCTTGAAGTAAGACTAATTTTCTTTCCTTTCCCTTCCTTATCCTTACATATTATAAACGCTTTGGCTGTCCGTGTGCTTAGATCCTTAAAACAACGCAACGGATTTTAATGCGGTTTTTTTTTAATAGAAAGAGTGATAAATGAAAGGTTTATATGTATATTTCATCCCCATTTTAACACTGAAATGCGATGTTGGGAACTACGATACTTAGTTTACTTGATTCAGGGCCCGTAATCAATAAAGTTAAAACTGATAAACGAACTCACTTAAGGGTAAAATGAGTCTTCTTTCGCACAAATCAAAAATCTTCCATTACCTAATCTGACTTCAGTTTTAGACGTCTACAACATAAATCATTCTCACATTGGCATACACCTACACACGTAATTTTCAATTTCAGATGTAAATATGTAGATAAACGAAACGAGTATAATTCCTCCACGCTTGTTGATTGAATTTCCAATAGAATTTGCGTGTAGTCATGATAAAATAATTGAATAGGTCTTTAACTTATCCTTTTGAATTCTTCTCAGGTTTCATTCAGACTGACAGGGTGAGATGATATCAAAGACATTATTTTAGGGGCCTTGCTCTTTCACAATTTCAGCAAAACCACAAAGTGAAACCAATATCTTGATTAAATATCTAAAACCACCGTTTCGTAGTTCAAATGACGCTTCAGGATAAACTATACATTTACATAGTCTAAAATATTTAACAGCACACGAGTGCGATAGCTGATAGGGAAAGTGGATGTACTCGTACATGCCACACGTTCACCAGTAAATGCTCTCAAGACATTTTTTGAGGAAAATATAAAAACATAACTTATGTATGTAGGTACGTATGTGTAAAGGGTTTTTAAAAAAATAGAGCGTTACAAAAATAGAGCGACAGGGACAGCAAACGACGCCATATTTCTTGCCGCTCTTTAGACATTTCTGCAGTAAAGTTTGCCATTTTATGAAGGAAAGATATACGAGCGAACAACGAGTCGAAATCATTAAAATTTGCTACCGAAATTCGTAGTCTCAACCAGGGGTGTTGCAGATATTCGCATCCGCATCCGCAATCGCGGATTATTCGCATTGATTTCAACATCTGCATCCGCATCCGCATCCGCATCAATTTATGCGGAGTTTATGCGGATGTGATTCAAAGTTTTTTTTACTTACTATCTGCACACAGTTAAAAAGCAAAGAGAAACTATTCGGTTTTTTCATTTTTTCCAATGTACGCAATAACGTATTACTAAGATCTAAAAACACAATTTTCCTCAAAATTTTCTTCTTTGGAAGGTAACAATTTGTACGCGATTTCAACATACTTAAATCCTCGCTATAAAAACATAAATTTTTCAAACCTGTCACAGAGGAAAGAATAAGAGATGAAATATTGAAAATGAAAAACATTTCTTTAACCTCTGACTCTCCCACGAAGTCACCAAATTCAAAAAAATCAAAAAAAACAGAAAAAAGATTCAGAACCAGGAACTTCCGGGTTGTGTGACAAGGCTTGCTTTAAAAGCGATATGGCGATGATGCTAAATTCATCGAGTGAAGATGATGGTGAAGCAGAATCTGACAACGAAAGTCCCGAAACGCTTCTTCGAAGAGAGATAGCTACTTATCGCAATAAAAAGAGACTGGATTTGGATAATAATCCCCTCGATTGGTGGAAAACTAATGAAACAGATCTTAAAACACTTTCCAAAATTGCACGCAGGTATTTGTCACCTCTACCTGCTAGTGTTCCCAGCGAACAGCTGTTTAGTGGAGCTGGTTTAATCTACGATCCATTAAGAAACAGATTGGAGTCTGAGAAGGCTGCATTATTATTATTATTTATCAAATATAATTCACCTATTTTTAATTTTAATTATTAAACCATTTTCTTATTCAGTAACACAATGAAGTACAATACATTTTTATTTTTATTTTTAAATAAAAAAAATTTTAAATTGATAAATTTTCATTCATTTATATATTTAAAATGATATATATTTCGCAAATTCTAAGATCCGCATCCGCATCCGCATCCGCGGATATTAGTTTCCTAAAATCTGCATCCGCATCCGCATCCGCGGATGTCAAAATTTGCACATCCGTAACAACCCTGGTCTCAACCTTAAGAGCGCTACATCCAATTTAAGATGAAGCTCATTTCTGGCTGAACGGCTTCGTCAATAAACAAAATTTGCGGTGTTGGTCAAGCAGCAATCCACACGTACTCCATGAGTCATCATTGCATCTCGAAAAAATTACGGTTTGGTGTGATTTATAGGCCGGCGGAGTCATTGAGCCGTACTTCTTCCGTGATGATCAACACCGGCACGTTACTGTGAATGAGGATCGCTACCGTTCAATGATAACCGAATATTTTTGGCCCCAATTGAATGTTATGGACTTGGAGGACATGTGGTTCCAACAGGACGGCGCGGCGTTACAAACCACACAGCGAATGTCACCATCAATTTATTGGAAACCTGGTTTGGAGAACGTTTTATCTCACGAAATGGTCAACTCACGTGGCCGCCTCGATCGTGCGATTTGAAGCCGTTAGACTTTTTCCTGTGAGGCTACGTCAAGTCTATGCCAACAAGCTAGCGACGATTGATGAACTTCGTACGAATAGCCCTGTTCACACTGTACAATTATTTGGACAGACTCCGTTCGATGGAAGACAACAGAAATTGGTATTTAGCCTTTAGATTTTAATATGGTACTCAAAACACAATCGCAAGAGCGTGCGACACCAGTCGCGACCACTTTGCGATGTTGTTTTCCAATTTCGGGGCTTATTGTGAAATGATTTAATTTAGAAAGAACCAATTTCGTGCATTTTAAATGCAAAACAAAATAGTTGATAAAATATTTGATGAAGCACTTGGAAAACACTTTATTTCCAAATTCGACTAACTACTACATTTCACATTTATTATTTGAAATACCATACCACAAGAGTAATTACTCCGCAGCAGATAACAACATTCCTCGTTGTTTTTGGTTTGCACTTTCCAACCCATGAGTGTGTGGGAGTACATACTTAAATTTGTTTCGCATAATTACTGGAAAACTCAGTGAATTTATGTGTTTTCCAACGAAATGTAAATTAATAACTAGTTTATTTATTGTAATGAGAGCGTGCAACGAAATGCAATATTTTTATAACCGTACTTCAATTGATGAATAATTGTGTGTTAAATATCTTTTCTTTTTTTTGCATTTAACATTCGGAAAATTAAAACAAATTTTTATTGAATTTTCTAAGCGTTTCATTTGCTATCAGAGGAAAGGTATACCCCGTACAAATACTACTCTGTTTTCTGCAAAAATGAGAATTTAATAAAAAAAAGCAATCAATGGCGGATATGCACGAGTGAAGTTGATCAAAAGTTTGAGTAAATATTTTTCTATGTTTACTATATAAAGTTGTTTTGGAAAACTTCTTTGCAATGCTCTTAAGCCTTCTGTACCAACTATTTATAATTCCAAATCAGATACGAAGCCTCAAATATTCTTCACCCCGAAATCATACACATGTTCTTTATCCTTTCAACGCGTACAAATCAAGATACGGTTACACACACAGTAAAAATGTATCCTAATAAATTTGCGGCTATAAAATGTTTGTTTCGAAGGTTTCAACTGCACAGGTGTTCATAATCGCGCAGTCATCATTAACATTATGGTTAATCCTACCTAATCATATTATTAGCATTTAACACAGGTACCAGCGTTTGAGTTAATCCTTTTATATAATTTCGTTGGGTTGCGGTCATTAGTGAGGGTGATTATAAGATTTATCTACACCCCCAAATTATTAGGTAGGTACATCATCCCTCATCTATATTTCGTATATAAGTGAGTCCATCTCAAAATGAAATCATTTTACAAACAACTTTGGTCAGAACAACAAGGAAAAAAAATTAAAATTAACTTTAAAAAATGTCTACCCAAAGAAACAACGAAAATACTCAAGAGCTTGAATTGGTTCCATTCTGGCTTTTCGTGTATCAAATGGAATTGCGAGCACGTCGTAGAAAGCAAGTTCAACAATCCCACGAAGAACTCAAATACAACCTCACCAAAGAATTGATGCGTACAAATTTAAGTTTGGTCAAAAAGTATTCAAAAGAAGTTGGACAACAACACACAAGTGAGCTTCGCAAAATGTGGCTCAAGCTGAAATCAGCGAAAATGCAATTGCAACAAGCAAAGACCAGCTCTAAAAAGAATTCTTCAACAAAGAAGCCCTGATGTGGAAAAATGAGAGGGAACTCATTTCCTTTTTAAATTTAATTTAACCTTAATTAGTTGTTAAGCAAAAGTATACTTTGTAATTTAAGCTGAAATAAAATTTCTTTTGTAATATGTTTTTTATAAAGTAGTTCTTTTCATTTGAAGAAGGAATAGAAGAAGAAGAATATTCTCCAGTGGTTGATAGATTTGATTTTTTGGATATGGCGTTGTGGTTTTTGGAATTGGGTCTCTAACATCAGTACCTGTCATAAGATCTGATATGGCTACACTTATTTTCCTCGGAAACGACTCTAACGGCTCGCGTACACTGAATCCGATTTATCGGCCGATATCGGATCGGAACTGTTCGGACGACAATCTCGGACGTTCGTCTGCATACACTGCTGCCGTTCTCTGACGATAGCTGACAGACAGCGTGTTATTGAATTTATTTATTTCAGGTCAATTGAAACATTTTTCCAGAGATTTTTAGTGACATCAATATTATTTTACGTCCTAGAAAACTTATTCCACAGTGGTGTCCTACTAAAAACGAAATTTACTAACTTTTCACTATCCACTGACGTCCGACGTCCGATAAATCCAAACAAGTTCGGATTAGTATGTTTATCGGATGAAGTCGGACGACATCGGACGACATCTGACGTTGTCGGTTGTAGTGGTGTACGTGCTCTCTTTGTTTAACTTATGTTTGGTTCGAACGTCAGAGTTCGGCCGACAACGGCCGATTATAATTCGGACGATGTCTGATTTAGTGTACGCGAGCCGTAACGATATTTAATTGGTTTGTGTTAGCTTGTTAAAACTGTTACTCTCGACTCTAACGATATTAATTAAATTTGGTCCTTAGTAAATAAATTTTGGTTGTTCTTTTTAATGCTGTACAAATTTTGATGGAAAAGTTCTAAGAACAGTACTGTTTTTTGAGTACCTACTTCTCATTCTAGTTATTCTATTACAAAACATGTCCTATATTGATGATGTCAGATTTCTGCAAATTTAAATTTTTGAAATTATAGTTACATAGGGTGGTCCAACAGAGTGGGAAGCACCGAGACCCAGACGAAGTAAACGAATTTTTCCTTAGTGACTCAGTCTCTATTAATGCCTTTGAAATGAATAGTTACTCCGTAACTCGATTTCGGTGCGCGGACTTTTGGATTTTGAAGTGGTTAATGAAGATGAAGTCATGAAATGTGTAATGGAGAATGAATCCGATGCAATTGGTAAGGATGGTATACCTAAGCGTTTTGTAAAGTTTACAGTGCCACTCACTACCTGCATCTTTCTATCTTTCTTGGAAAGCAGCTGAATGATTTAAGGCCAGTTGCTCAATCGAATCATAAATTTAAGTTCTACATAAAGCTCTACTTTAGTATGGGGATTTGATGTAGAACTTAAGAATTCCGGAACGTCTCATACAAAAATGAAAACTTTATGTAGAACTTAAATTTATAATTCGATTGAGCAACTGGCCCTTATTGTCATCGTCAAAAAAAGATGACGATTTCTGGTATACAGCAAAAAGTTACAATTGTTGGAAAGAGTTCAACAGCTAAACCTTCTATCTATGGAGTACCACAGCGATCAATTTTTGGCCTGTTACTCTTTAGCATATTTATAAATGATTTAATAATTTGCTGTTTCCATTGCTTCTGGCCATTTAAATGCAAATGGGCCCTACTATATAGTCGCGCTTTTTTATCAGCTTGATGAACTATTTCTCTCAATCAAGGAACCTTAAAGTCAAATTGATGATTGGTCTATTGCAAAGACTTATTCTTAAATTCTGGGAAATAAGTGTGAAGTCATACCAATTAAAAAAAAAAAGTTTGATATCAATATCTTTCCCGATCAATTGCTTATGGGAGGAAAAATAAAACCTGTTGCCTTGTGTATCTAAAGAAGGGAGACCCTCACAATTGCGCCAATTATAGTGGGATAAGCCTCCTTAACGTCTCTTATAAGATCTTGTCTGCTGTAATATGTGAACGTCTGAAACCCCTTGATAGGTCCTTATCAATGTGGTTTTAGACCAGAGAAGCCCACAATAGACCAAATTTTCACATTACGGCAGATCTTGGAAAAAAACCCGAGAACATAATATCGATATACACCATCTTTTTATCGATTACAAGGCCGCGTATGACACTATGTACGGAGACGAGCTGTACAGAGCCATGTCTAGTTTCGGCATCCCTGCAAAACTCGTACGTCTTTGCAGGATGACTTTGGAGAATTCAAGCTGCTCCGTTAAGGTCGGTAAAGAACTCACCAAAATCATTGAAAAGGCTTTCGATAAGGCGACAAATTTTCAAGCGATTTCGTTAACATCAATTTAAGTTTTTGCTCGAGTGGATTTAATAAACAAAACAGTAATTTGTTTTTTTCGTCTTTTTTTTCTTTATTATTTGTATTGAGTCTTTACATTAATTGATATTATTATGAGGCCACTGTCCAGAGCAAGGCTGCACCTCTATCTTAGATGGTAGAATTAAGACTAACTTACTTGCCAACAACTATTCAACAGGTAACATAATTAATGTTTCCCGTTGGAGTGAAAAAGTGTTTATCATATTTCATTTGAGGAATGAAATATGATAACATTTGATTCGTTCGCAAAATTTGGCAGAAAGTGAAAAAGGGGGTGTACTCGTTTCGTACACGTTTTGCAAGGCTAGCAAAAATGATGGGAACCTGTTATGGAATGTTGAATGTTCCGTTAGGCAAAGGGCGAGTGGGGAATAGCGGGTTATTGTTTGTGGGTGCCATCTGGGATGTAACTATCATACTTGAAAAGATTGTACAAAACTCAAACGACAACACCAGAGGAACAATCTTTCAAAAGTCTGTACAATTACTCGCCTATGCAGACGATATTGATGTAATGAGAAGAAAAAAGCGTGATGTCACAGGTGCTTTTGTGAGTACTGAATCAGAAGCGGCAAAAATGGGTTTGATGGTTAATGAGGGCAAAACGAAGTATATGTTGTCACCAAACAAGGATACCGAACATCAACGAATTGGACAAAACGTCACAATAGACAGACATAACTTCGAGGTAGTACAGGACTCCGTCTACCTAGGATCTGCTGTAGACACGGACAACAACATCAGTGCGGAGATCAAACGGAGAATAACTCTTGCCAACCGTGCCTTCTTTGGGTTAAGAAAGCAATTGAGAAACAAAACCCTCTCTAGAAAAACCAAGGTATAACCCTGTATAAGACGTTGATCATCCCATTACTGCTGTACGGCGCGGAAGCATGGACCTTATGGAAAGCGGATGAGGAAACCCTTGGTCGTTTCGGAAGAAAAATTGTGGAAATGAAGATACAACAACGAGCTGTATGAGCTGTACAGCAACATGGGCATTTGGGCATAGCCAGAAGTGTACGCATCGCGAGGCTACGATGGTTGGGCCATGTAGATCGGATGGACCCAAACGCTCCGGCTCGTCGGGTGTTCGAAAGCACATTGCAGGTAAATCGCGGAAGGGGAAGATATCGAGACAAAAAGAAAAAAATGGGCATGCAATTTTGTCTGCTTGCTGTATATCTAACTGTATATGGATCTACAGCCTGAATAGCTTGGCCGATTTTCCGAAACTTGCAGTTAGGGTCTATGGGTCAGCCTTCTGATGGGCTTTTGAAATTGATTCTCTAGGTAACAAATAACCTGATATACAACTGATATGCTGATACTAATTTTTCTCGAAAACAGCTCCAGTGATTCTGATTAAATTTTGTATGAAAGATTAGTTTAAGTTTGTCTCTCTTATGATAAAAAAAACATTTTCGAAAAAAGTCGTCAAAAAACATCACCTCTCATAGTACACTTCCCTTTTTTTAACTTCCGCAAAGAATAGCTAAAATTGTAAAAGCTTAATTGTAAACTGTTTTTAACTCCTTTTTAGTATAATTTTAAATTTTATTCATCTTTCAGTTTTAAGCCAAATTGTTAGCATAACCTTCCTAAGTGTTATAAGCGATATAATCTTGCTGTACAATGTAAAATTGAAGTAAACTATGAATTTACTATTGGAAAACTTGTCAGTTCCTTGTGGAAGGTGATACCCGTGCAAAAACATTTTTGTATTAAATTTTCAGCACTTTGAGTTTTTAACAGTCACTAGATTGTAGCATTTCAGCATTTTCTTAGAGAAACGATTTTATACAGTTTTTATAATTAATGCACGTTTGACAGCCGGGTATCTCAAAATTTACTGAAGCATTTTGCATATTAAGACTTCGATAAAGTAAAAAAAAAGTAATTATCTTAATGTTGATGCTTGGAAAACAAAAACCCTAATTTCGGCGTAAGAACTTTGATCTTGTACTAAGCACACAGTCGCAGATTCATGTGAACCGCTTGAGATAATTTCTTTCTATTGCTTTGCAATGTGACTTGTCTAATTAAAGGATTTACCTCCAAAAAAATTCAATGTGTGACTTAACACGTACTGGCAATTGACCTCAACTGTTTTCTTTGAGCTCTAAAGCCTAAGTATATAAGGACGATTATCTCCAGTTCTACATATAGCTTCACAAGTGCCGTCCCATGTCACATCAAAAAGTTATTTTTTCTATTCCTTCGTTTGATAGTGTTATTATAGCCATCAAATACCCCAAAGCCCACAAAAAAGTTTCTCTTTCAACACGTCTTACGACAACTAGTATGTTTTTCGATAGCATGTTTTGTAAACAAAATATATTTTCCTCACTCATTCCTTTCGCCCATTTTGTTTGTACATTTCACTAATCCTTCTCTGAAATGTAAAGACTTAGTTCGTCTTAAAAAGAACTATATAAGCGTCCTTGTTATAAGCTGTCGCTAACAAGAAATAATCGTCTTAATACACGCGATTAAACCCGATGAATCGCCTTTGGCATTGTGAAACATATTTTTTTATGGCCAAGTTCATTTAAATTGAATAAAACTCTTTAAGGTCATAATAACATCAGTTGAGGCGTTAATTGTGGTTCACAACGAATATCGCCACGAAAAGTGTGTGAAACTTGAATCAAAATTACGTTTAAGTTTATTATGGCATGCCATAATAAAAAGGATAATACTTCCCATCGACGCACGACGCGCAGATTAAATTGATTGAGTCTTGGGAGAGTTCACGAACAACTTGCTATGGTAATTTCCTTGTAGGCTTCGTTGAACTTTCATATTATTGTCTCTGTGATGAGACTTAAATGCTCTTTACCAAACATGAATCTCTTTGATCTTTTTAAGTGAAGTCCACTTGAAGCAAATTAATTATTAAAAAGGATTAAACTTCCATTAAAAACAGACCACTCAGTTTTCCTGTTTTCTTTTTTGTTATTATAATTTCTTTGATGATGCGGTAAAAAAGGGGCAGTGTCCGCTAAAAGGGTCGATAAGATGTTTTTATTTAAAGATTTGAAGAAAACCAAACAAAAAGCTTTACATTGGTTTGTATGTATGAATTCAGATTTATTTTGAATTGATGTAAAAAGGTTACGTCAATACAAACAAAAGTTAATTCATCAATTTTCTTTTTATTCAATTTCTGTCATTTGCCTGATGGTTGTATTGGATTTAAAGCTAACACCACAACCCCTGCACAAGAGGAGACATTTTAAGGTCAGTTTGAGAGGGAAATCTTAGAATAGAAAATTTAAAGAACACACAGCTGTTTGTGAAAGGCAATCCATAAGGAACGACCATGTCCAAAGTGAAGGAAACATTCTACCATTGCTTGTTTTTCATTTTGCGTCCGTTGAACCGGTTGACAGTTCAATCAACACAAGATAATTGAATTTTTCTTTTCTTGGTTCCCCATATTTTTCCGTTGTATGGACACAATTTCAGAAATATATGTATGCAAAAAATATAAAAAGATGACTTGTGATTAAATTAATGTTCAAGTGACCTCCGAACATGGATGACTTCTGAATACTACAGGTAGGTTGTCGGTGTTGGCAGCTTCATATGAAGGTAGGTAGTTATAAAGTTATGCATGCAACAATCTTTCATAAAGGTTAAAGAATATATTTTCTGTTTAACTTGAAAGGGAGAAAACAAAATATGGTCCGTGGAAATCAATGAATTCCCGTAATTTTTATTAAAAATTTTTTATTAAATTTCTTTACGAACGGGAGCGTTTTCTTTCAAACAGCCAAGGATTCCTTTATCAGGGGCTGTATTAGATACAGCCCCTGTTCTGTATCTTTGGCGATAAGTTATCGCATCGTTAAAAAATGAAACGATTCATTCCCTCTTTATCGCCCCTGGAAAGAACTGGGTTTCTATAAGTGCATGCGATAACTTTCAGTTTCGGTTTCAGTTTGACTGGAATTTCCAATGGAAGGCGATAAGTCTATCTCTCAATCTTGTTTATAAAATTTGATGTGTAAATTAAAGTGAGCAGTCTGGCCTCTAGCTAAAGGTTGGGCGAGTTCCTAAACGCAAGTCTTCCACAAATTATGTGAAGCAATCAATTCCTAAATGCCGACAAGAAAATCCCTTCAAAGCAGAATGTCCCAAAACGTAGTATATTGCTTTTTTCCGCAGTTGTAAGTGAATTTGTACAGCTATCAAAAAACACTTGCATACTTTTAATTGCATTGCAAATTTTATTTGGGATTATTTTTGCTTAGCATTAGACTTGCTTGGCAAATCTTGCGTTTAGGAATTCGCTCGTTTATTTTGCAGCATGAAGTCTACCAACAGTTCTTTTTGCGCTTTTGATATTCGCGTACATCTCTAAAAATTTAAATATTAATATAAGTCCCTAACATTTCAATATTTTTATATTAATTTTACCTTTTTGTGCTCAGCCATAATCACCCTCTTGTCTTATCGCCTGCTACGAACCCAGTGATAAAATTTGACGTATAAAATGAAAAGGATATCGACTTTTGACTATACAGAAACCCGTTTTTACCACCTTTCTAGTATTTTTATTCCAGATCGTTTCGCGTGATAAAGTTATCGCCTGTCATCGCTTACAGAACCCCGATGATGCGATAAAACCAATTTCGTTTCAAATCTCACCGTTTCTCGACGAATTTTATCGATGCGATAGTTACAGAACAGGGGCACTGGTGCCGTATTGTAGGTGAAGTACTTGGAGTTTCATTTTACAACTGCCTCCTTAGCCCAAACTAACAATTTTCATACTTGGGTGGATAAACGTTACGGGGTAACCCTGGTAACTCTATAGTATTGTACTTTAAGCCAGTCCGTCATAGTCTCACAATTCACTTTACTTCTCTGAATATGCCCAGTTGGGGTGCCATGACATTTGGCCATGTGCCATATGGCCATATTTCAAAATATGGCCATTTGACACTTTTCAATTGTGTCACATGGCCATATGGCCATTTGTCGCTTTGGCAATGTGTCATTTGACCATTATGGCCAAATGACACTTTGAAACTTGTTCTTAAAGTGCAAAAATTCAAAAATAAAGATTGAGATTTCTTAAAAAGAATTATAAATAATATTTATAATTTGGAAACATATGTAAAGATGTTAAAATAAAATGGCGTTGAGATTTTCCAAAACATTATCATTATCAGTTTTCGAAGAAAAGATTTTCAATTGGATATCTATAATAGTAGATAAGAATACATAAACATAAATACATATGTATGTATGCATATTTATATGTACATTCATACTTTAAGTTAAAAGGTGAATGATAAACAAAAATGATCGTCATCATCTGCACGAAATGCAGCAAGCGCAATCTTTTTTTTCCTTCAGATAATCAATTTTGTGTATGAAAATAAAAAAATTCGGGCGAGTTTTCGCATTAAAAAAATATATACTGAAAGAAGTTCATTTATTTAAATGCAGTTTTTAAGATCATTATTTTAGCAAAAAATTAAGTCTATAATTACGTCTCTATCATCAGTATTGACAAAGATATCGAATTTATCACAGACCAGGGTACACCAAAGTTAGCCTTTTCTTAAATTGTCAAAAAATGATGTCAAAGTTGAGAAACGGACTTTAGTGAAAAACAATTTTTTTCTTAGAATATGACCAAGAATCTCATCCCAAAGTATGTAAACCGAATTACGGAACACCCTGTATATGAATGAGCTCATTACTAAATTAAGCCGAAATACCCTTTTTTCGACATGTTTATTACGAATTACTTATACTCATTATGTAGAAGTTAACAAATTACTGATTTGCATTGATGTCTATGTCCCTTTACACTAATTAAATGCAATAAAAACTAAGCTAAAGCAATTTAATGAAGTTTTATAAATTTTAAAATCTCCTGCATTTTAAATATTCAATACCAAAAAATCCTGACGTGATGGATTTTTTTCATTATTTTTCGCGTAATCAGCACATCAGAATCTATAGAAAACGTTACTCAGATTTCAGAGAGGAAAACCACTGCAGACCTGTGAAATTAGCCTCATTACTTAACAAAATTTTGCGATGAAAATCAGCATCGATATCAATCTTATTTTCGGCCCATACTCCAAAATCACGAGGCATTACATGGTCTAGCGACTTTAATTCGTGCACAAGCTGGATCTTGCAAGACCTTAAGCCAAGATCTTTGTGCAAAATCTTCCATAAAGTTGATAAATAAAGCTCCAATTGCTATGCACGGTGACAATTCGATACATTCGGGTGGTCCTTTTCAACTTTTTGCTCTATAGTGGTAATTGTTTCTTCAGTGCGCAATGTTCGATGTCTCTGCGGATGCGTATAATCACATAAAATAAGCGTTGAGCGAAAACATGTAAGGGGCACTGAGTGGACGGCAAAGAATAAGTATAATGCAAGAAAAGATGATGCTTCTGTCTTAAAGGCTTTATTACAACTGATCAAAAGTGTACATTAATTCATTTCAGATGGTTGCTAACGAGAATGCATGCAGGTACATAAGATAAGTAAGATACGGCTTAAGTATACTGTAACATCATTCGATTAGTGGATTATAAACTTACCTTAAACGAATATATAAGATTAGCTGGATACTGACAAGTACATAATATGCAAGGTTTAGAATTATAGGGTGCTTAAGAATAAAGCGAAATGATAAGTTTACATTTCTTACAAACGATCCATGGTTAACCGGATCAATTGCTCTGATGGACGATTATGTCGTCCATAAAATTGACAGAGCCTGCGGTAAACTTCGCGAAGTGAACCAGTGCTTTCGAAATAAGCCATTAAAATAAATAAACGATATGCAAACGATGTTCTTTTGTCAACCTGTTCATGATCAATCTAAACAATTTCTAAAAAAGCACCCGAATCTGCGTTTTGAGCTCATTAACTTCTATCAAACCCATTTTTGCCGCTTCTTTTTTAATTATCACCTATGACTTTGACCTTACTTCTTCGCATTACGTGAATATCGTCATCATAAGCGAGTAATTGTATAGGCCTCAGAAAGATTATTCCTCTGGTGTTGACGTTTGAATTTTTAAACAATCTTCTCAGTTATGATGTTAAAGAAATCGCATGAAAATTTGTTGACTTGCCTAAAGCTTCTTTCAACATCAAATTTCTCGGTGACACAAAGCAGCAAATTCTCAAAAATCATTCTGCATGGTCGCACGAGCTTTGCAGGGACGCCGAAACTAGATATGACTCTGTACAGCTTGTTACTGAAGGTACTATTATAATCGGCCTTGAAAAAGATGGTGTATATCGATATTGTGTTCCCGGGTTTTTTCTAAGCTCTGCAGCAATGTGAAAATTTGTTCAATTGTGGAATTTTCTGGTCAAATCCCATTGACAAAGGCTTTTCAAATTAAGAAGGACGTCAAGTAGGCTTATTCCTGTATACATAATTGGTGCAATTTTAGGGCCTTTCCTATTTATGGATCAATAAAACAACACTGAGGCTCAATTTATCGGGCATGATATCTTCAAACCAGTTGGGACATTATCTTTCTTAACTGATCTCCAGCTGATTTGAAAACCTCAGTCCCACTAGGCATCCTCACTGGTTTGTATAGGTTTGAGTGCGTTCATCGTCTTGTCATATTTTTAATGATCTTTTACCTTCTGGTAGAGCTTTCGAATTGCATTCTACTCAAGGCATTTCTCTATTCCAGCAACAAAACACTACTTTTGCTGCTTTTTCAAGAGCAACTTTAGAGAACTCTGTGTTTTCCTCTAATTCCTCTGTCCAAAGAAAAACCCATAGGCAATAAAAATTTTCGTTTGATCCCTGCATTGATTTGTTATTTTCTGTGCTTAAAGTAAGGCATTGGTAGGCCAAGACGTATACTACCTCGAGTTTAAGGCTGTTCATGTGTTCATTGTCAACTTTTGTCCGATTCGTCGATGGTTTGTGTCTTTGTTTGATAACAGCAAACTTGCGCTTTGACTTTGAAGGTTGCTTGAACCTACTCTTGAGGTTTCTGTTTTAATCCTCTCCTCAGCATTACGCTTTATTCTGCTGTACTTATCAACAAAGAAGTAAGCTGGCTTTAAGTCGATTTTATATGTGTATTTGTTTTTTTAAGGCAAGTGATACGCTTATCCAACTTACAAAGAACTAAGTAAGTACAAATTAGAGTAGGACAACGGAGCTCCAAAAATCGCGGGATTGAAACGGCGCGAAATAATTAAATTTAGTATTTCAAAAAATTTATACCTTTTTTTATTTTTCTGATCATAGCAATAAACACATATATCAAGGAAAAAAAACAAAACAAGGTTTAACTAACCCTCTTTTCCTAGATTTTACTCTCAAAGTTAAAAAAAACATATTTTTTTTTAATGTTTTTTCTCACCTTAAATATTTGTCAACTTTGACAACCTCTACAAGGCGAACCGATCGTTCAAATGAAATAATTTTTGGATTACTAAAGCTCCAAACATTTGTGAATTCATAAAAATTAAAAGTTTTGCATTAGAGACCCACCCAAAAAATGAATTTTGCAAGCACTTTTGTCAATTTCGGCCACTGTGCGGCGAAGCGAAAAAGTGTCATGCCAGTGAAATTACTCTCGGTGAACTTGCTAATTCCTCGAAAAATGCTTTACCCGACGAAAATTAAATGAAATTTTCGGGTACTCGAACTTGGGCTCTCATATTATAAGCACACATGAAAACCATTCCCCAAGACCCTAACACATTTCTTGTCCTGACTCAACTTCCTCTTGTAACTAGGGTAGCACAACGGAATTCAGAGAATTCCTGGGCCTAACACACACCTTCTGAAGAGTGGAGGGAACCGGCAAAGTGAGACAGTTTCATGCAAGTGAAATTTCTCTCTGTGAACTTGCCAATTCCTCGGGAAATGCTTTATCCGACGAAAAATCATTGAAATTTTCGGGTACTCGAGCTGGGGTTCCCACGTTATAAGCACACATAAAAACTATTACGCCATAGAACTATCTAGGGTTGTTTTTTTTTCGTGCCACACCTCCAGGACAGCCCATTTCTGGTTGTGACTCAACTTACTCTTTTTCTGCTTTCTTTAATTTAAGGTTACGAATATCATGGCCTCGAATGGATCACTGCTTTATTTGCTTCACACTTTTGATCCCTCCTGTTGGGTACGCCGCTTAATAACTCAGTCAACACGCTAAAACGTAGTGTTTTATTTGATGCAGTGAATATATATGAGTAGATCAATTACGGGGTGACTGAATGCCTTTGACAGCGAACTTATCTTTTTCCTTTTTCTTGTCAAAAGTCATTAGTTTTTTTTTTCAATCCATCCGCATTTATAAAGGTTCATTAATTTTTTCTCGAGCACAAAAACCGTACAAACAGTTTAAAGGGAAAAGTGACTTTCAAACAGGCTGTTGAGAAAACAGTTTAAAAGACAATATATCTTCTCCTTGTTAGTCGCCCTTTTCATTGTGCGGTCATTAAACAGAAACCCAAGTAATTTTATACAAAACATCAGAAGTTTGCTACAACCCTTTCTGTCATTCACATTTATGTAAGTTTACACTACAGTGCCATTTAATTCAAACGTAATATAAACACTCTCCGAAACTTTTTACAACTCTCGTGGTTTCAAACCTAAAACTGAAAATGAAGCCCTTTTAAAAGAGGACTTTTTATTTCACACCACATGCCATAAACCCAAACCACATTCGCTTAAAACTTTTCAAAACTTGTTTCAAATGTACAATTGATGGCGTTGTTATTAAACTTAATAGTGTTATGCTACGGGCATGGATTTCAGCTTTGATTACGATGATAAAACGATTTACAAAACCACTAGAAATTTACAAACTAAACTATACACTTGTGAATTCGAGTGGAATTTACTTTTTGTTTGAGAGTTTTATGAATATGTGCGAGTGAAGTGAATTAAATAGTTCATATTTAGGAATTTCGTTCAATATGTGTGATAATTTGTTTTTAGAATTGGCATTTGGGAAGGATAAACTCATATGTACATATTTTAAATGTTCATGGTCCATTAGCCCGTTGGGTATAGTCTAGAAATAGGAGGTGCGTATTGCAAACTGTGGCCTCGTTTGTGTTGAAACAGAGAGATGCAAATTAGTCCCGAGCTTGAAGGACTCCAATCAGAACAAATTGCTTTTAATTTAACTCTTTTCTGGTTTTCCATAGAACATTTAGCCCCATGTGGGTCATGTGGGACGTGAAATGAATGGCATGTGTGCTTCACTATAGTTAGCCATGTTGGTTGGTCGCGCTCTTGACTGGGCTCATGAAATCATTTCACCTTTTACCAGAAAAAATGCTGCTAATTTTTAGAGTTAACAAAAATTTCACCGTTTTTTAAATTACAAATAAGGAAAATCCGGAAATGGATTGCCAAGCAAACATGGCAAACGTCAGAGAAGTTAAAGCAATTTTTTAAATTTTAAATATAAAGTGGCTTAAAAAACTTTCTTGTAAACTAGCTGTGAGTCATTTTATGGAAGTCGAGGCACTAAAGCTCATTTTTGTAGTTTTTAATAAATACAAGCCTACACTTACTAATGCTTTAAATGGGTTTTTCTTCAAGATGCTTACAAAATGCAGATGACATTATGTTTGCTCCTGTTTTTCTACTGAAATTGTGTCATAGCAGAAGGACGAATTCTTATGTTGCCAAGAAATCGAAAATTCTTTGAGGTTGAATTGAAGCCAATCCTTGTGAGACAATTTGGGTCATACAGGCAACAATATTTCTTCTAGTTTGGGGTTTAACCACTTCTATGTTCTATGCTTCACTAAGTTCAGCACTACAATGCAACCAAAACATACCGATGTGTCGACTGTCCACCACAAAATTTTTCGTTTGTGATATTTTTGCAAGTGTCTCTCCACTTCCTCATTTCCATTTACTTAAACTGAGCATTTGAATTCTTGCCATGAATGATCTGTGCAGACTATCCATCCATGAAATACATTTTTGAAATAGCGCTATGTCTTATGCCACAATGGTTAAGAGGACTTTGTAGAATTTGTTCAATTCAAAAGGTGGAATGGAAATTGCTTTTTAAATTTGTTCAAACGGAAGAAGAATTGATGAGATAGGAGAAATTGGAATTGAGTGCAGCTATATATCAAGTCAGGATACTGGCGGTAGAAGTATTCATGTCAAACGTATTCAAGGGGGGCATATGTGCACAGACTTAAAACAAGTACTCCCATTTCATTCACGTTTTCGAAGGTTTTTTATCATCGTCTTGCTTTTCGGCGTTAAAAGCATCGTGTTCTCGAAATGATCACAGCTGTCCCACTTCTCTACTCCGCACTACTTGTTATTCACCCGTACATTCGAAGGCTGTGAGCTGTGACTGATACAACTCTGATCATTGAAAGGGTCAAGTGAAAAGCATAATAACACATGGTGCGACAAAAGTATGGAAACCACTGGAAATATGGCGCGTTAAAAATAATCAAAGACCCTACATCCGACGTATTTTTCGACGAGGAACCCGATGGTGACCTTGAATTTGACCTTGGACGTAACCTTGAAGCCTAGGGGCGGCCGTGGTGAAGTGGTAGAGTGTTCAGTAGATAGGCCGGACGCGTGGGTTTGAATCCCGCTCTGGGCATCTACTTTTCTTTCAACCTCCCAGTTTCATATGGACGTCGCCCTTGAGGTTATATGTGAAATTACTAACACCTTATTTCCAACTATACTGCAACACAAAAAAGGGAAGGCTGCTACCCTGGTAGTACAATGGACCGGAAATTAGGTCTGAGTTCTCCAGGTTAGCATAAGCCTCTTCTTTTTAATTAAAAAAAAAAAAAAAACCTTGAAGCCCCATCCAAAAATCGATTTTTCAAATGGAAACCCCATTTTTTATTGCAGATCTGGAAAGAGCGCAAAATAAAATAAAATGCATGTTTTTTCGTAAAATTTTGCGCTCTTTCCAAATCTGCAATAAAAAATGGGGGTTTCCATTTGAAAAATCGATTTTTGGGTCGCTGGGGCTTCAAGGTTACGTCCAAAGTCAAATTCAAGGTCACCATCGGATTTCTCGTCGAAAAATACGTCGGATATAGGTTCTTTGATTTTTTTCTTAACGCATATTCTGCCATATTTCCAGGGGTTTCCATACTTTTGTCGCACCCTGTATACAACTATGTCCACGGAACCACTATAACTGAGCGGAGCTAAGCAAATAATTTTTTCTCGTGGAATGTTTGGTGGCCAGTGGCCAAACTATTCACTTTTTTAATCCTGCATATTGATGGAAATTTCAATGGTACGAATGGAAAATTACCATGGAATGAAGGAAGGAATCCATCAAGTTCTTGAGTTTTTTTGTGTTTCTGTGGCCGCTGGGAGTTTTTATGAAACCGGAGTGTATCCATATGCAGTGAAAAGCTAGAATGTCACTACAGCATTTTTCGCTGTATTCTAATTCATATTCGAGAATACAAATAATTTCAAGTATTTAGTAGTGCTTGCCAATGTTATTCTTTAGAATTACAAGAATTTCGGCAACTAGCAAAGTAGGACGTGTTTATATGAACCCGTGCCACGGTATAGTTGGTGTAGAAGGTGTTACAACACATTTTTGAGAAAAACCTTCCAAAGAGAACCAAAAACATTTTTGTGGCTCTACACCGCATTTTGAGTAAATAAAATGCTATGTGTTTGGTGTAACACCACATGTTTAAGAAATCTCTCAAAGAGATTGCAGTCGTTTCAGTTAAAAATCTCCTGGTGTTGCCAGAGCTCGTGCGAACTTGAAGATGTTATCCTCGCAGATTTTAAGCCATTATTTTATAGTCATTATTTCACTTTGTTCAGGTAAAAATGATTGAATTTCCTCAATACATGCCAAGCAAGCCTGCCAAAAATGGCTTGAACTTTAGGTGGATGTATGAAAGCTCAACAACCAACAGGACTTGGTCGTGGATATGATGTGGTGATGTCGTTGATGCCATTATATTTCAATTCTGGACGCAACCTCACTATTGATAATTTCTTTACGTCGGTGGATTTGGCATTGAAGTTGCTGGATAAGAAGATCACTATTCTTGGCACGATTCGGAAAAACAAAAGAGATTTGCTTTAACCTTTTGTAGCGAAGGAGGTTCTTGATGAGCAGAATGAGCCTGTAAAGGTCAATAACAAAAAACAGTATCGTCCAGTCCACTCATCCATTTTTGGATTTTCTGGAAAAATGGCGTTGGTGAGTTATGGTCCGAAGCCAAACAAACAAGTGGTATTGCTATCAAAACATAACTGTGAGAAAGCCACTTCCGGTCATCAAAGTAAGCCTGCAATGATACTGGATTATAACAGCACCAAAGGTGCAGTCGATGTATTCGACCAAATGGTCTCAGTTTATTCATGTACACGCAAAACAAATCGCTGGCCGATGGTTGTATTCTACAACTTACTGGACGTAGCAGCCCTAGCAACTTTTTCGACACTTCAATCCGCCTAGAAGAAACAAAAATTTGTTCAGAATTGATAAACTCATCGAATTAGCGGAGGAACTGGTTGAGTCAGAACTGAATCACCGTTCACAACCTCTGCAACACAATCTGGCATAGGAAAATCTGCATTGGATGCTCTCTGTATTTTGGGGAGAGTTCAGGAAGTATTACCAACAGTCCCCAAAAGGCTCTCTTGTAAAAGGGGTAGATGTCACCTTTGCCCAAGAGCAGATGACAAGAAAACCAGAACCACTTGCGATGGATGTGGCAGATGTTGTTGCCCTTGCCACACTAGAACCTTATGTGTTAAATGTCTCCCGAAACTGCCCACAACTTCAAGTTAAATTCTTCTAAACATAAACTAGGCTGCTTTTAAAATAAAATAATTATTTATTAGAAAAAATATGATTTTTCATAGAATTTCAGTACTGGGGTTTAAATGGACCCCAGTTCGGGTGGACGGGTTCTTTTCACAAAAAAATCGCAGAAAAATCTGTAAACATCTGATAATCGTTTCAACTTAAGAAATAAATAAAAAATTGAATTTTGTTCACTGAGTAAAAATCCCATTTAAAAAAAATGAAAAACAAAAAAGTTATGAGTGTTCAAACATGCTCTGGGGTCCAAATGGACCCCAGTTTGTAAACTAGGGTTAATAAATATGTTTTAACTTTGCATTTCAATGACGAAACTATTAACACCTTCAAAATCGCGTGAACTATGGGACTCTGGCAACGCCAGGTTATAGGAGATTTTCAACTCAAACGGCTGCAATCGATTCTCGTTGAGAGATATCTTAAACATGCGGTGTAACACCAACCTGCACCCACTACACCTTGGGTGGGTGCATCAGCAATAGACACGTCCAGCAAAGTCATGCAACGGATTGAACGAGGTTTTAAAGTTGCGAGTTGAGACGTTGTAAGAATGACTAGTCGGAGTTTCGAACTGGAAGAGATCGTTCGAAGAAATCGAGTAGACATCTTGTGTCTCCTAGACAGGTCAGAATGCAGGAAACGAGGCGACTTTTTTAAATGTGAGAAGACTAAAACCTACATGATGTTTTGTCATGTCACGGAATCGGTATCATACTTACGGAAGGGCTACTTGGCATCATTTTGACCATTTCGAGTCTAGTCACTACATTATGTCTCTTAAGTTGGTCATGCAAGTAAAGATGTGGAATACTGTCATATCCCAAAAGAGCCACAGATTTGTTTTTTTGGTGCAAATTTGAGCGGTTATGTTAGGCGAACTGGCGAGGATTATGAGCACTGCAAAAAAGGTTTGGGATGCGGTACCAAAAAGCACTGTTAGTATATTCATTTTATTTATTTTAATTATTTACAAAAAATAACTAACAAAGTGAATCATTTGACCTCAACTCCAAAAATTTGCGTTTCGCCCAGGTACGACAGTGGGCTCATCAATTAGATGCTGCCGTACCCTTCTTTCCGTACTCTTTTCTTTTTTTTTAAATCTAATTAAAGTCCTGGTAAAAAGCAATAACAAAACTTTTTTGTTATTGTTTAATGTTTTTACATTTGTTTAAATTGATGCCAACAGACCATGGCAAAAACATTTTTCTATGCATTACTAATTTTTACATTGATTAGAAATATAAAATTCAAATCATGCCAATGTTGTGAATTTTATAAGTGTCGGTAGAATCCGACCAAAAATTTGCGTCTCAGAAGGGTACGGCAGCATCTAACTGATGAGCCCACTATCGTACCTGAGCGAAACGCTAATTTTTGGAGTTGAGGTCAAATGATCTCTAGTCCTCCATGTCTTTATGACTTTTTATTTTAAATCTAATTCAACTCCTGATAAAAAGCAATAACAAAACATTTTTGTTATTTTTTAATATTTCTACATTTATTTAAATATGTCATTTGGTTTTAAAAATGATTTCAAGCGGTCCTGGCTAGAATAAATTTCATCCAGGAGGGTCAATTTTCGAATACATTTTGCAGCTCTTAGGGCAGTGAATCAGCAATATCGCGCCATATTTTCATAAAACCGTGAATCGTGTCAGACTTATTTGCAAAAATTGACTTCCCATAGCCCCAAAAAGAAATAAGTTTAGTGGTCTTAATCCTCCCGATCTTGAAGGTAACTCACCGATTTAGGACTCGAAATTATGTAAAAATTGGCGTCATCAGCGATTCACATTTTGTGGCAATTTACCATTCGCCTTCAATTCTTCTACGAATTATGCCTTAGGCTCGTCTATAATTGGAGACTTGCTGACGCTTAGATAACTTTAAGTAAAGAAGCCCGGACTATGCATATCTGGTGATCAAGGTGGACAGGTAAGTATGTTTTAATCGAATTTCGGCGATATGGAGATGGACAATGAGTTCAGAGATAACTTAAAGATTATTTTGAATAAACATCTTTCACTTTTTAAGCGTGAAGCTTTGATTTTGACTGAATTGACTTTTCAAAAAAAAGCCAACCAAATTTAAAGTAATTAAAAGTTTGGTACCAGTGGCGTGATGGTTAGATGGATATCCGCCTGTTAACCCAAAGGTTCGTGATTCTTCTCCCAATAGAGGCAACAGTGTTTTTTTATGGGTATCGTCTTTTGCGAGGAATTGGCAAGTCTTCCGTTTCCCCACAAGCCATTCCTGTGAGAAATGCACTCAGTTGCGCCACCCTATTTATTTTTATTTTTCCAGCGACAGACATGAGAAATGAGGCACGACTGGGGTGTATCAAATTCATAAGGGTGAATACAAGGATTTAGTATTAGCCCTCCACAATAAATTTAGGCTACAGGGCTGTCAACTACACATCGTTTACGAAAACTGAATAAGACCACATAAATTTTAAAAATAATCAAATCAACTTTAAAAAAATTTTTAAAGTCACTTTCTTGCAGTTTCTAATACATATTAAAAACGCTAAACATAAAATCAAAATCGTCGGACTTGTTTTTATTTATAGATTTCTGAATTTTTTAAGAACAAGCTCTTGAATAAATAACGTTTAAATAAAAATTTTTGTTGAAAGCGCGCTATTCTTTTCCATCAATTTTTTCACGAATCACGAAAAAGACAACCAAAAATTAGTCACTCACACAAAATTTTATCAAAAACATTGATGTTGTTCTCGAGAAAAATAAGTATCCTCGGGTTGCATCGCTGGTACCTTTTTTCCAAACCAAGAAAATCTATTTAACAGACCCTAACTGCAAATTTTGAAGAAAATCGGTGAAGCAGTTCTAGCTGGATCTTTTTTTTTTTTCAGATCTCAAACTTTTTTCTCTGCCCGATTGCTTAACATGCCTTTAAGTACCCTTAATCGCAAGTCAAAATTAGGCATCGGTGTATCGTATTTCACGAAACTCATAAAGTAAAAGGTATTATTAGTCTCATTAAAGTTTCACAAGTTTAACTATCGGAAAATATCTATAAAACATAAGGGACACATCTGCATGGTGGATATTTTATGAACCACTTTACGATAACTCATATGCATCGTTGATAAATTGGAAGAACTGAAAGTTGTGTCTCTCCAGAACGAGACTAAGTTTTCCATGTACGAATATTAAAAATTGATAAATCGAGTGGAAACTAAAGTGGTATCATGCAAAAGAGCTAAGGAATTAAAAACTGGCTTGTGGCATATTTAAAAATGAAAGTGGATTCGGAGGAAGATAAATGTGAAGCATTTAATCATCATCGTAATTATAGCCTTTAGGAACAGGTCTTTAAGAACAGGCCTTTAAGTTTCGAATTTTTTTTTTCAAAATATTTAAGTGTATGTTACTAAATGATTCATCTTAAGTTTCGGACAATATAGGAGCTTATTATTTTTGAATGATTGTTATGATTTAAATAATTAAATTACCTGTGTAGATTTTATACGACCAAAAAATAAGGTAAAATAATATTTACTTCATTCTTCTCACATATTTCTTAAATATCCTCAAACCAATAAGCAATCAACAAAACATTACTCAAGTCTAAAAAGCTTTTCCAAATCGGGTGCATAGTCGGTTCGGTGCAAGATTTATGGCTCACATGATGAACGTAAAATTCTTCCATTCTTGTAAATAGTTGCTTTTATGAACCAATTGTTTTATCCGCTTTGATGCTTAACTGAGCCTGATGGGCTTCCATCCTCACAACCTCATCCGTTATAAGAAATTCCTGAACTGAAACCGCACTGTTGCGAACATGATTTTCAAGAGCTACACTATAAAGTGTGGTGCTTTGCTATACAATCTCCGATTTCAACCCTGTAGTAACTACCTAACTGCCTACAAGAATCATGATTGTAGGACCATCACTTGCTTACAAAACGAACATTCGATTTGGGCTACGTGTAATAAATTAAGCTAAACCTAAGAGTGGAGATTCATTGGCCCTTAACGAAAGTGAGCATCGATTTCATTGTTGTGTTTTACTCTGGAATTTTTGCAAGCAACATTGAGTTTTATTATTGATTAGGTCTTGAGTAATGTGATTTCATGTTCATCGCCCGTGAGTAAAACTTAAGGAACAACAAGTTGGTATGACTGAGGGGATGTTTAGTTGAATGAAAAATCGATAAGCATAAAACACATACATGAGTCGAACAGGAAGATATATGTCTGTCTGAACTTGATTTTATCGGATTGAATAAACAAGAGTTTAATTAATCAAAATATCTGAAAGGCCTACTTAACACGCAAACAGCAACTTTTTGCGGTGTGGCGATTACCTTGACCTAGTGCACGAGCTTCTGTAACCAAAGATTTTTTTAACGATGTTCAGCTTTCGTGTAATGGGAGTATGGACAAAGTGCTTCCCGAGGCTGATTTTTTTTTTTTGTGCATGGGAGATTAAAAACAAAACTTAAAACTGTCGAGAATTCAAAACACCAGACATCAACAACAACTTAGCCCAAAGTTTCCTTTTTCTAATAACCTGAGAGCCAATTGTATTTTGCTCATTCGGGGCCTTGTATCTTATCTATTCATTCACATTGATGATAGTGTCGGTCAACGTTTTATGACTTGACTGAGGAGAACCCTGTCTAATTACCGGTTCATTGTGTTGTCAGGGTAGCAGCCCTGGAGAAGTATATTTAAGACAAATTGGTTGTAATTGTAATTTCACTTATTGCCTTAAAAACATCGGTAGTGCTGCGACGAAGCGTTCTTTTCTTTTTTTTTTTTTCTTTTTTTTTTCTTTCTCTTGCCTCATGCCGAAATGCCGCACCAAAACAGTGTAATATTCATTTCTATTAAAATCCCCCGCACACAATTAAAAATACAATGTGAATGCAACATTATTTACTTTTGCGTGCCTTATTGTTGTTGTGCATTTCCTTATAGGGAAATACATTGGTAATCCCCATCCAATTTTTTATATGCAAAATTGTCACTGACCTGACTGACAGTTCACATTTTGTTTCAGTGGAAAAGTCAATATATAGAGGTATAATTCAGAAAAAGATTTACATAGGTTTCTTACTGTTGTGGCTTGTTGAGCCGGGCAAATAAGAATTTACCAGACAGTTTTTCTCCTCCCCCGCAAAAGATATTTGTTCGTTGTGGCTTATTGAGCCACATATTCTTCATATTCTTCTTTACTTTTTCGACTCTGATACTCTCCGCAAAGGAAATTCCATTGTTGTGGCTTGTTGAGCCGGGCGTGTGAATTCTCCTTGCCGTTTAGTCTTCATAAAGCAGATCTAGTCGCTGTGGCTTGTTGAGCCGAGCGATTAGATTCTCTTTATTTGTAGGTAGACATTGTGCTTTCGTAAAGTAAATTCCATTGTTTTGGCTTCTTGAGCCGGGCGTGTGAATTCACCTTGAAGGGGTTTTCCTTTGACACTGCGTCACTCTAAAGTCTTTATAAGTCTGCTATTATACGGAGAAATTTGTTTCATGAAACTGTTCGAACACCATAAGTGCAAAAGAGAACGAAAATTCGAAAAAGAGAGATGGACAATGAGCTACCCTGTGTCGCATGGGCTATGGTTTGGTGAAACAGCTTTGACGTTTCTCTTTTAGTGATGTGCCAAACCGTAAAATTTACAAACCGAGTTAACCAGAGTTGGATTTTGATTAACCCGAGTTGTAACTCGAGTTAGCTAACTCGGTTTACAAAAATAAATTTGCGCTTTTTCCTTCAATACTATGTTTTGAGAAATAGAAACGAAGCAAAATTTTCAATCAAAATAAACGGATTTAATCAAAATGAATTAAAAAAAAAGTCACACAAGAAAGAAATTAACTAATTAAATTAATTAAATTAATTAATTCCTAACTCGAGTAGCAATATGTACCGAAAACATTCCAACCTTCTACCTATTAACAGACGACAATCAAAAAAACAAAAAAAATCTAGTTTTACAGATGTGTGTGTTTCTGTATGCCTGCGCAAGTAACTCACTTGCTTTGATGCTTTATATACTACTACCGGTCGACTATGGACTTTAATGTATAAGTGCATTGTGTTTGGCACAGACCGCAACTAAAGGAGGGTAGTTTTGATTATGTTCAAGTTAACTCGGTCTGCTTGCATTCATTTCATTTTAATTATTTGGTTGACGGTTCGGTTTTTTCTTCGGTTTGCCAACTCGGTTTGAAAAAATGTAAACCGAGTCAACTCGGTTTGGGTTCAACTCGGTTTATGATACCGACACATCACTATTCTCTTTGTCTTTGTTCGTGTTTTTGTTTATTCTGTTTCATTTGGTTCAAAAATAAGTAATAATACTAATAATAATGACTTCTTTGTTTTTCAATTGCCAATAGAAGAGGTTTTGAAGCAACCAGGCACTACTAGATAACTATTTTTCCCCAAAAATAAAAACAGCGAATGAAAGATAAAGAGAAATGTGAAACTAGTTTCATGAAACTGGATTTCATCGTATAATAACACTTGCGACACGGGATGACAGAACAAAGAAGAATTCGAAGTTGTTTCATGAAACAAATTTCTCCGTATAATAGCAGGCTAAGGAGATTACTCGTTGTGGCTAGTTGAGCCGGGCGATTAAATTTCCCTAAGTAGGCATTGCGTCTCCACTCAGGGCGTTTTCATCACCGTACGTAACCACAGACCTTTTCTACGAAGTCCGCCGCCGCCGACAGAGTGTTTTGCCTCTAAGTAAACGCATGCACTTTCTACGAAGTCCGCTAATGACGATAAAGTGCACTACCGTTTGATACAACGCAGGCACTTCCTACGCAGTCCGCCGCCGCCGATAAATTGTTCTGCCTTTCACGCAACGCCGTGCTATACAACCACATACCCAGAGGAACCATCGCCACTACACCCATTCCGTGGACCAGCACCAGAAACAAACTTTTTTCAAAAAAATCGTTAAAACTTGCTTTTGTGAAACTAAAAATAAAATATGTTAAAATTGTAAACCTGATCCTGAGAATAGACATCATAATAAAATTAGAGTTAATTAAAATTAAACCGACCATCTCCTCGTATTCATTCTTGAGAAGTTTGACCGCCGAAGCCCAAGTCTTACGAAGCTTCCTTGGGTAGACCCTGGACACCCTGAGTTATATACCCCAGCCTCGCAAAAGAAGCATCACAGTGCGCCGAAATGAATCTGGCGGGCAGTGTGATTTGAGGCCACTTTTTTGGTATAGTTTGATATTAGCTTCCTAGGCTTCACGGAGTCTTTAATAAAGGATAAACTTAATTGCTTGGCTTAAGTAAACAAATAGTTTGGGGCAACAGAGAGTGACCTCGGGGCCGAGCTCATTTCCCATAACCAAACTTTGTGAGGGATCAGGGACGAGGTAGACAAGAAGCGGTAAGAAGTCAATTGAGAAACAAATCCCACTCTAGAAAACAAGGTAACCCTTGCTTTGCGACGCGGAAGCATGGACGTTATCGAAAGTCGATGAAGAAACCCTTGGTCGTTTCGACAGAAAAATTCTCCAAATGATCTTTGGTCCCGTATGCGAAGACAATGTGTGGAGAAAAAGATACAACAACGAGCTGTATGAGCTGTACCGCGATATGGGCATAGCTGAAGAGTACGCATCCCGAGGATACGATGGTTGGGCCTGTGGAGCGGATGGACAAAAACATTCGACGGGTTTCAATAGCACATTGCTAGGAAATGAGGAAGAGGAAAACCTCTTAGGCGCAATCTAGTGATAGAAGATCTCAACTGACTTTGAGTGCTAAACTATAGAGAGTTCACCCCAAATTGAAGTTGTTGGCGTGAGATGTTGGTTGAGGGTCAGCTTCACCTCGAGCTGTAATGCTCACTTAAGTAAGTAAATAAGTAACTAAGTCTGTAAGGGCGAACCCTACAATTTTATGCCGATTCCGAACACTTAATCGAGAAACAACTTGCTAATTCTCCGCGAAGGACGATCCCCTTGGGAAAACAGTTGGATGTTTCAAATTTGCTAACCATTTCGCCAAGGGCACCACAGTAGTTGCTATGAAAATTCTCTTGAACCTTCATAAAAGTATGTACTTATCAATGTATCTGTTACATCGTGGGCTAAAGTTCTCATTTCTTTTCTGTCCATTAAATCATGATTTTTCTACTTTAATTATGCTGAATCAGGGTTTTAGCATTAAAAATTACAATCTAATTGTGCTACTGATTCTAGGAAACAATTTCTTTTCAGTAATTTTATGATTTCTAAGAAGTCTGTCATAAGTCTGTTAAATAATTCCTTTTGTTCGTTGGAATCTATGCCCCTGTTCCAGTACAATTTCGTCTAGGGGTTGAGCAAGAAAAAGTTATCTCAGGAGCAAATGTTCTCTATCAAGGATGTGGCCTTAACAGAGGTTTACTTTACTTGATGGCCGTTGATGATTTTCAAACGAAATCATTAGTTATGGTTGGTGACATTGATATCTTTGCACAGATGGCAACAATATTTCTTGAAAGACTTGCGCTTTCACTGACAACTCACACATTAAAGGTATCTCAAATTTCTGTTACAGACTTAAGGCATTCCTGAGAATTATGAAGAGATATTATTTCCTATGCCAGCGTCCATCCCCCGTTATGGCGCAATTATTTCCATCCAGGAATTCTGAAATTAATATGAAGCTTTTGTTGATAGATCATGAAAGTTATTAGTTCATAGAAGTGAATAAAATCTTTCGATTGCTAAGCAAAACTGAGCCGCGCTTTTTAGAAATAAATGAGTCTATGAAAACGTATAGAGCTGCATAAATAAGGAATCTAGCAGCACTGGTCAACTGGTAAACGCATACCTCACTAACAACTGCGATAAAAGCCGAGTTTCATTCGGAATTCATATTTACTTCAGCAAAACATCGCAAGACATCGCACTTGAAAAAAAAACAACTCTAAAGTAAAAATAAGTAAATAGCGTAAGTGGGCAAAAATAAGTCACTTGCAGAAGTGAACAACAGGGATGACTGGTAAATGGAGTTTATGGAATAAAGTTGCATTAGTGAGAACAGCGTTTTATTGAGCATATTAATGAAGTGAATATAAAAATTCCCAATGACACGGCTAAGGTTAAATTCCCAATGGTATGGCATCGAACAGTTCACACACGGTTTGTTTTTGATCGAGCTATCCTTGAAGAAAATGAGAAGTTGAATGTACCAATCTTTTCGCCTATTCCTCCGGTTCAGTAGGGCGGTTTAAGATCGCGATCATCGTGACGTTATTAAAACGTCAAAAATATTCCGGTGGTTGTCTGAACATCAAAATATAAATGTTACTGATAACGAATCGCCAATGGCTGACTTGCAAAGGCTTAGAGTGTAAGACTTAGGGTATAAAGGGTGGGCACAGTGGCAACCAATAAAATTTTTAAAACCAAACAAGAAAAAAAAACACAAAAACCAAAAAAAAACCTAAAGCGGCGGTCGAAAATCAAAAAAATAAAAAAAAAAATAAAAAAAAACAAAAAAAAAGCTACTGTGGCTGCTCTAGTTTTAAGTACCGTAAACCGGGGTTACTTTGCGCCTGCGGGTGTAACTTTGCGCCATTGTTATAAAGAGTTTACAATTCGTTTTATGTTCAGACACGTTCAGTTTTGCTCACCGGTCTTACTGTAACATAATGTGTGTGTGCGAAATCATGTGCAGCCGCATACCTACGTTTATTTTTGATTCAACCATTGTAGTCCGAAGAGGAGCGACCTAATTGTGATTTTTTTCAGGGTAGAAAATTTGAAGTGTAAAAGCGAGTGTATCCAAATATAAAAAGTGAGTATTTTTGTTACCGTTTAAGTGTCTTTTTTCCTTTAATTTTACACAAAGTTAACTTTCCTGGTCCCAAAATATAAATATAATTTTTTGTTTTTTGTGAAAACATACCAATTTTCGTAATTTTGGGGTAACTTTGCACCGGAGCAAAGTAACCCCGAAAGTTGGTTTGGGGTTACTTTGCTCCAGAGCAAAGTCAAAAAAAGTATGTTTCGGATTAAGTTATTTTTTTTAAAGAAAGGATGTTTGGAGTATTGTTCATAAACTGTATGAATATCATTACTCCAGCACTTCAAACAAAAGCATAATGATGGGAAACGCAGAACGGAGCAAAATAACCCCCTCCCTTGAACAACTTTGCTCCACTTTTAAACAACAAAAAAAAAATATTTTCACTATAATTTAAAAAGTTTTTATAATATAAATGTATTATTTTATATCTTTTTAATGAATTAAAAAAAAATTCTCTGAAACTTTTTAGAGGCTTTATAATAAAAAGGGGGAAAAAACGGTGCAAAGTAACCCCGGTTTACGGTAGTTTTAAGAAAACCCATAAAAAAATTATCAATGAAATAATTTTTTTAAAAAATTTTCGAAGTTTTTAATTTTAGTCATAGATAGCAATAGATATTGTATCTTTAGCTATTGAGTAATTTAGGGTCAGTAAGTTAATAAACATTTTTGATAGCTCGTTAGTAGTTATAAGTGATGAAATAGAAATAAACATTAATTTAAAACTAAACTAAATCATTATTTGCATTAGTACATCGAGGATAATTTTTTCACTATTTCAATTAAAAGAAAAGCATTATTTTCGAAAGTCTGCAGTTCCTCTTCAAACTATACCCGAACAATCTACTCAATCAATTAGCATTTAAAATTCAGATCAAGGCTAAACAGCCTAATTCTGGGTTTTCTAGTAAATATGTATGTATTTATTTCTTGAGATGACAAACTAAATACAGAAAAATTTTTAAGTAATGTGATATTCTACCGATCATATGTTTGAAGAAGTTGGCAAGATGTTGACTCGGCTGATTGCGTACACTTAAGTTACTTCTACATAAGAGAGAGGTAGATAGAGGTTAATTACATGTCCGTTGAGGCTTAGCCAATTTTAATGTGAACACTTCAATAAAACAATAAATAGGATAACGAAACAAACCCATGGAAACTTCGAGACCTAACACATTTCCACGACCTTCAATTTAATGCCGATTCTAAACAGCAGATTAATAATCCATGTTTTATGGCAGTCAGATTTCCCAATTAATCAGGAATGAGGACACTTGAATCATTTGTGTTATAGGGCAATTGTTGATAAATTATCTTTTATTGGACCCATACTGATGCCAACCGCAACGCCCTGTCAACAGGTATAAATTTGTATGAAAACGGTCATTTCATTTATCTTTGACTCAATCCAACAACCCTTTTACCTGTGCAGGTAACAAACCCAAAGTATAAATACAAACGGAAGATTGCGATAGCTCATCAGGCTGCATTTATCCTTTAAAGCGAAAACACTCACTCAGAGAAAGTTAAGTTAACTAGAAAAAATGGCGGAAAACAAGAAAAACTCCAAAATCTCCGTACCTTACCAAGTATTTAAGTACCAGCAGGAGTTGCGCCATCGGAAAAAGGGGAACTCATTGAGTGCTGCCAAAGTAAAATACAACTTGATAAACGGCTTAGTTTCTGAAACATGGCACAATATAACCAGCTACAGCAAGGAAGAACGCGACCATATGATTGACAGCATTGTCTACAAGGCGAAACTGAAGAAAAAAATCGATAAGATCTCGAAAAAGCGAAAAAATGTTTAAACTTAGATTTAATTGTCTTTTTGTTATTATTATTTGTACATATGTAATGTTAAAAAATTTGAATGTCCTGCGCATATATTGTAAGTAAATAAAAATTACCAACTCGAAAAAACCATAATCCCTGTCTTATAATTTTCGGTATCCAAGTACAACAGAAGAACACAAATGTTGTTTGTGAAACGTAGCCAGAATTAAAATTTTTTTTCATTTTTTTTTTTTAAATCTAATAAATGAAAAGGTGTTTAACAGTTAAAACACTTTTTCAGATGTACATTTCAGAAGCAATGCTTCCGTCGTCGTTAATTATAAATGAAATTAAATTATTTGTCAAAAAAAAAAACAATAATAAACAAAATACAGTTGAGTTGAGTTGAGTCTATTAAAAAATTTTTGGAATATTGAATCTTTGATTGGTCCATCATCACTATTCATTAGATTATTTTTGTTTTTAAATATATTAAATGATTCAAAAGCAGCTAATTCATAATTGCTATTTACATTTCTTATTAATTTTAAATTTTGCAAACTAAAGCTATGACTATTTTCTAGCATATGTTCTGCAACACTTGAATTTTATTTTTCATTATTTTTAAGATGTGCAAAATGTTCTTTAAATCTTTTTAGAATAGGTCTTCTTGTCTATCCTATATAATCTTTTCCACAATCATTACATCCGATAGAATAAATTCCTGATCTTTGAAGTTGTTCAATCTTATCTTTAGATCCTCCAATCAGATTTTTTATTTTTATTTCGCTGCACTCACTCATACGGATATTATATTTATTAAAGATTGGTTTTATGGTAGATGTTATTTCTGGATGGAAATAAAATTCCTTATTAGATCTAAATTTTCTCAATTCTTGTTTTCTTCTATGTGCAATTCTTAAATCTTCAATCAATTCTTCAGTATATCCATTAATTTTATAAATAAACTAGCTGACCCGCCCGGCGTTGCTCGGATCTAAGTTATTTAAAAAATTGTCAGGAACACCCGCTGGACTAAGCTGAAAATAGCCGGAAAGTTTCTAGTTTCCGTGTGAATATGGTCATGAAATAAAGTCTATGTGAGGGATACCTAATACTAAAAGAATTTTTAATATCGGCTCAGAATTTTTCGAGTTTTCGTTTCCGTTCCGGTTCCCTTTCCTATCCCCGTTGCCGTGGAAAAAATGGTATGAAAAAAAGTTGTAAGTCTATTCTTGGAGCTACAAAATACATAATTAAAAACTTCATCGAAGTCAGTCAAGCCGTTTCGTGAAATAAAGCCATCTGCTGAACCGACATTTACGGGTATGACAAAAAGATAGTAACCGATTCTCAGTAAAATAAGATCCATTAGAATCGGTTTAATCGGCGTTAGAAGGGAACAAAATTTTAAGATTAAGAATAATTTATACTTACAACACAATTACCTAGCCGTTGTTTGCGGGAGCTATTGGCACGTATTGAGTACTTTTGAGGTTGTGTAATAAATACATTTCCTACCCCTCTTTCTGCTTAGCTACTCATTAACTTACTAACTCTTCTGACACTTAGTAAATGCTAAGGAAATTTCTGAGCCTCACTATCGAGCTCAACGCTGCTGCAACATACATTAAAATTAAATTTATAGGGGAAAACATGCATATACCAAAAATCTTTAATACCGACAATTACAATCCGTGCGAAAGTTGCCAATCAGTACTAAGTCCAGCAGTTTATCTGTTAAATGTAATTTGAAATAGTTAATAGTTAATAACTTAAAACCACTAAATTGATAAAACTCAATTCGATTTAAATAAAAATAAAGAAGAAAACGTACACTGTTATTGCAATGAATTATGATTTCAGAATCTATTTTGAAGCAAATTAAATTGATAAATATGACATTTATACTGGGATTGTAGACTCTAATATATAAAATTCTCGTGTCACTGTGTAAATCAAGGAAACAATGTTAAGGGTAGATGGCCCTTATCACTTAGGGGTATGGAAAATAATTAGTAGCCGATTCTCAGACCTACTGAATACGCATATAAAATTTGGTAAAAATCGGAAAAGCCGTTTAGGAGGAGTACGGTAACTAACATTGTGACAGGGAAATTTTATATAAGGAAGGATAAATAGGGTGGCACAACAGAGCCTAGCGCATTTCTTACAACCATGCCTTGTGAGGGAATGGAAGGGATATATAATTTTCTGCCGGTTCCGAACGGCTAATCGATATAGCGCTTTACATGGCAATGAATACTAACGGAGGACTTGCCAATTCCTCGCGAAAGGCGATACCCGAAGAAAAATTAATTTTGGCTATATCTTTAATTTTTTGGAATTCTTTTATTTTTGTTTCTATAGTCATTGAAATATTTAGAGCTCTAAAAATCATTGAGTGAAAAACTGACATCTTATGTCCAAAGGAATGGAACGAGTCTGATGTAATGTGTCTCAGAGTATTTGTTGGTTTTCTTTATATATCCAATTCGAAATTGTCTCCATTCCGAGTTATACTTAAATCCAGAAAATTAGACTCCCTTCAATTTCTTCTTCATATGTAAATTTTATTGATGGGTATTTAGTTCTATTTAATTTGTTAATGAACTGACGGAGTTCATGTTTTTTCATTATTCATCGCCCATAAACATATGTTTAGACACATTTTTGTATATTTAGTTTTTTGACAAATAATTTAATTTAATAAATATATCTTATATCTTCTATACATTTATTATATATACATATACAAATATACATGTATCTATAAAAATAAGTCGGGTTTTCCTTCCTGACGCTATAACTCCAGAACGCACGAACCGATTTCCACGGTTTTGCATTCGTTGGATAGGTCTCGGGCTCCGTGAGATTTATAGCAAAGAAAATTCAGGAAAAATTTCAAGAGAAAAGCAGGAAGGGAAAATCATACATTCATTCAACTCTGATCAGTTATTAAATGAGTTAAATCAGTTTCATGTGACACACGATGTTTCAATGTAATATTGTGAAATTGAGATTAAAATTATTTGTTTCCTAACAATTCAATTGGAAACCATCAAATAATTCAAATACAATAGCTGGCATTTCCCTTTAAGGTGGTAAGTTTAACTATGTAAATTATGTTGATCGTGCTTTTAAGGTTAAATTCACCAGTCAGACAATAATTCAAAATGCCAAAAGTAAGACGTGCGAACATCGTCCGCCGCACAATACATGCAAGCCAGCCAGAATCGTATTCACAGAACTTAAGCGAAGAACAACAAAATATAATAAGAGAAAATGCCAGATTGAGACAACGCTTAAGCACACGAAAATCATTGGCATCATACAATCGCTTGGCATTCCAATATATGATCCCACTGCGAACTACAGTGATGATGGCAATTTAGAAATTGGACCAATAATACTGGTGGTCTATTCTTCCTCCACGCACCTGGAGGAACAGGAAAACATTTGTCACTTCATTGATTTTAGCCACTATCGATCAAGATGTGACATAGTTTTTGCGTTAGCATCATCTGGAATTGCAGCGACTCTTCTAGATGGGGGTCGTACTGCACATTCTGCGCGTAAGTTGCCACTCAATTTAAACACAATTGATACTCCAACATGCAATATTTTCCGATCCAGTGCAATGGGAAAATTGTTGATGCAACGCAAGCTCATTGTTTGGGATGAGTGCACGATGGCACATAAGAAATCACTTGAAGCACTTAACTTTACACTGAAGGATCTTCGGCGAAATAATAACGTCTTTGGCGGCTTGAGGATATTGTTGGCAGGTGATTTCAGGCAGACGTTGCCAGTAATTCCCCGTGGAACGCCTGCAGATGAATTGAATGCTTGCCTGAAGGCATCACCCTTGTGGAATAACGTAAAAATACTATCGCTAACCACTTATATGAGAGTTCAACTTCAAAATGATCAAAGTGCTGCACAATTTTCCAAACAATTGTTAGTTGTTGGAAATGGAAAAGTTCCAGTTGATGCGACTACTGGATTAATTACTCTTACCAACGACTTTTGCTGATTTGTAGACTCTCAATTAGCTCTTATTGAAAATGTTTTCTCTATCATTAGTGAGAACTATCAGAGTTATGCTTGGTTAAGTCAACGAGCAATTCTCGCTGCAAACAATGATGATGTAAATGCACTGAATTTCACCAATAAATCAAAAATCGATGGCGATTTGGTGGCATACAAATCCGTTGTTTCCAGAACAAATCCCGATGATGTAGTAAATTATCCAACGGATTTTTTGAACTCTCTGGAGTTACCAGGATCTCCACCACATAACTTACAACTTAAAGTTGGTTCAGTTATTATGATATTGCGTAATTTGAATCCACCGCGACTTTGCAACAGTACACGACTTGCGGTGAAAAGACTTATGCCGAATTTGATTGAGGCAACCATTATTAACGAAAAGTACGCAGGTTAAAATGTATATATTCCTCGAATACCAATGATTCCGACTGATCTTCTGTTTGACTTCAAACGATTGCAATTTCCGATCCTTGCGTTCGCAATGACAATTAACGAGTCGCAAGGCTAATCGCTTACAGCCTTATTTATTAGATTTCACTAATACTCGGTTCAACCTGGTATTAGTTGATACTAGTATTAGCACTTAATACTCCCTTACGCCAGGTCGTGCGAATCCTTATTTATAAAAAGTTTTCCAACACGTATTAGTTAATACTTGCTTATGTCAAATTTTTCATAAGAAAAATGACCCATCTATAGCTTTGGTTACTATAAACGTCAACAAATGCCATTGTGCATGTTCAATGCATTAAGTTTTTTCAGATAATCTAACTTCTTTCGGGCTCTGATTGGCCAGAGTCTTAGATTTTCTTTTGATGCGTGACTTGTGACCAATCAGAGGCCAAAAAAGTTATAGATTATCTGAAAAACTTAATTGCGTTGAACCCGAGCATTATGATTGTTTTTTTTTTGTGGTTGGCTGAAATTTTTCCAAAATGGATATTAAACAAAACAAAACAAGAAATATTAGTTTTCATTTATTAATTTATTTATCTCGTAGTTAAGGCGGAAAAAGAATTAAAATTATTCACAAAACCAAAATAATTTTCCACTTTTCCTCCAAAAATTTGAACAAAATGACATTTAGACCTTAATACGACCTTAATACTCCCTTAAAACTCCTATGAATCAGTATTAGCTTAATCCGCCGCTTTTTTTTATAAATAAGGTTTGGAGTATTAGTGGAGTATTAAGTTCGTTGTAACCTTAATCCGCCGATAATACGGGTTTATAAATAAGGCTGTTAGTGTTTGCAGGATGAATTTAGAAAATCATTGTTTTTCACATGGGCAGCTATACGTTGCGTGTTCACGAGTTGGGAAACCATCCGCTTTGTTTGTGTTAACGTCAGACTAAAAAACAAAAATTGTGGTTTACCATAAAGCACTTCAATGAAACGAATAATTTGCGGACACGTATAACTCTTCATTTTTTTTCACTTACATTTTTTACTTAGAAGTTCAACTAAATTACAACTCATTTTTGTAAACGAAATGAATTCATTACTGTTGTAAAATGAAATAAAATTTTTTCCTTTTCAAATATAAAATAAAAATAAACATTTTTCTTCATCTTTTAATCCTCAAACGAAATGTTACAAAAAACGAAGCCATCTGGTG
This sequence comes from Melanostoma mellinum, assembly GCA_914767635.1. Lineage (NCBI taxonomy): Eukaryota > Metazoa > Arthropoda > Insecta > Diptera > Syrphidae > Melanostoma > Melanostoma mellinum. The sequence continues at coordinate 6,187,569 of OU612059.1, forward strand.
GCGAAACGGAGTTCGCCGGGTTTGCTAGTAAATTTATAAATCTCAATGACGATGGAAACATTGCTTCCAAAATGTACATCTGAAGAAATATAAAAAGTGTTTTAACTGCTGAAAATTTACACATTTACTAGATTTAAATAAAAAAAATTAAAATAAATTTTAAAAAATTTTCGGTTACGTTGTTACGTTACTTGGATTCCGAAAATTATAAGACAGGGATTATGGTTTTTTCGAGTTGGTAATTTTTATTTACTTACAATATATGCGCAGGACATTCAAATTTTTTAACATTACATATGTACAAATAATAATAACATTTTATTAAACATTTTTTCGTTTTTTCGAGGTCTTATCGATTTTTTTCTTCAGTTTCGCCTTGTAGACAATGCTGTCAATCATATGGTCGCGTTCTTCCTTGCTGTAGCTGGTTATATTGTGCCATGTTTCAGAAACTAAGCCGTTTATCAAGTTGTATTTTACTTTGGCAGCACTCAATGAGTTCCCCTTTTTCCGATGGCGCAACTCCTGCTGGTACTTAAATACTTGGTAAGGTACGGAGATTTTGGAGTTTTTCTTGTTTTCCGCCATTTTTTCTAGTTAACTTAACTTTCTCTGAGTGAGTGTTTTCGCTTTAAAGGATAAATGCAGACTGATGAGCTATCGCAATCTTCCGTTTGTATTTATACTTTGGGTTTGTTACCTGCACAGGTAAAAGGGTTAATGGTTTGAGTCAAAGATAAATGAAATGACCGTTTTCATACAAATTTATACCTGTTGACAGGGCGTTGCGGTTGGCATCAGTATGGGTCCAATAAAAGATAATCTATCAACAATTGCCATATAAAGCAAATAATTATAGATTTCTAAGTGTCACCCTTCGTGATTAGCTGGTAAGTCCTTCGACTGCCATAAAACACGATTTCTTACTAAGCTGTTTGAGATCGGCTTTAAATTGAAGGTCATAGAAATGCGTTAGGTCTCGAAGTTTCCATGGGATTGTTGCGTTATCCTATTTATTGTTTTATTGAAGTGCTTATATTAAAATTGGCTAAGCCTCTACGGAGATGTAGCAGTTACTTAAGTGTACGCAATCAGCCGAGTCAACATCTTGCCAACTTCTTCATATCACCGGCAGAATATCACATTACTTGAAAATTTTTCTAAGAAAAATTTCAAGAAATAAATATTCACTAGAAAACCCAGAACTAAACTTTTTAGCCTTGTTCTGAATTTTCCGTCCAAAAAACTGAATGAAACTCCCAACGATCTTAGATTTCTGTATCTCAATTTTAAATGTTTATTGATTGAGTAGAGTTTTTGGGCATAGATTAAAGGGGAACTGAAGACTTTCGAAAATGATACTTTTCTTTAAATTGTACTGTGAAAGTGATCATCGAAGTACTAATACAAATAATGACTTAAAATGCATTTTATGAGGAACTTTTCAAATTAAGTAATTTTAAAAAATCTAAAAATTGAAAATTTTCAAACTGATTTTGTTTTTGCTAGGTTCTAACTTTTTTTCTGTTGGGGGTTTTTAAAATACCAGGTGGAGCATTCAGACTTAAATACCAGTTAGCAACCTTCTATTTGTAATAGTTTTCCAGATGTTCGGAGAAAAGCCAAAAGACGCTGCCATGATAAGGAGCCTAAGTTACCAGCTCTCACCATACCGAGTATCTATAACCTCATGGGAGAAAAAGCAAGACAGGCACAGAGGAAGCGCTCTACGGTGTCCTCATCCTCTCCACAAGATTCACAGAGTGTGATATCACTTAAACCTAACATGGTTAAATGCATGACAAAAGAGAAGTGCTCACTGGCAACGCCAATAAACTTACTACTGCCTTTTCTGTTAGGGAATAGCAAAAATGTTGCAGTCTTCTTATTTACGTTGCGGAGCATAAGTACGTTTGGTCTGTCTGCATCCAATGGAGGCATGCCATCTACGGTTGTGCTCTTGGCAGATCCAATCGTTGATTATTGAAGCCTTCACTGAGGACGCTGGCAGACCTATCGACGGTTCAGGTCCTGAGAAAGCTGTCTGAGATCCTTGCCTAACAAGTTCATCGGCAATCTCATTTCCAATTTTCCCGTGATGGCTTGGAATATTTGCCTTGAACCCAAATGAGACTCAAGGAATATAATCTTCAGACCGCATTCAGAGAGCTCTTGCATTCCTGGATCTCTTTCGAAGTAGTTAAAGAAAGCCATTCGTAACGTGACTTAAAGCCATTAGAAAAGCATACGCCTCCACTGGGAAAACGGATGCGTAAGAGCCTAAAGAGGCTTGCAGTCGTATGTCGTCGTTCTCCATAAAAGCACCAGTGCCAGGCCCCTCCTCGTCTTTGGAACCATCTGAGAACATTCGATAACAATCCTTTCCAACAATCCTACAACAATCTCTCCCATTCTAGAGTGGACCTGTTTTGAACCGACAGAAAGTTGACAGAGTATTTTTGATGCAGTTCGAGCTTTGGGATCGTCGTCGTGTCGGGCGTTATATCCATTTGACGTAAGTCAAAAGAGCTTACGAGTTCATCTTAACTCCAGTGCAAATAATGTCAGAGATCACATCTCTTTAAGCGAGATATGGTTTGAGAGTATTACCCGTGATGTAGGTATCAAAGGGAGGAAGATTCAACATGGCAACGTGGGGAGCACCGAAGTGCTGTGGAAGGCCCCAGTACAGCCAAGATAAATTGTTCTTTTCAGTTTGGTGGGCCAGTTAATAACGTATATTTACGCGAGTTTGTTCCCCCAAACAACTGACGCATAGGAGATAATTGGTCTTGCCATAGCCGTATAGATCCAAAGGACCCTTTTCGGTGAAATACCCCATGTTCTGCCAAAGGCTCCCTTACATTGCCAGAAGACTGACAGTGCTTTAGCAACCCTTAACTCGACATGCTTAGACCAAAGAAGCTTGTCATCTAGGATTACTCCAAGATGTTTGACTTCGTTTGAAAAGGTAATGTTGACGACTTTAAGTGTTTATTTGGCTTAGACCAGTCAATTTTCTGTGTCTCGTGAAGAAGGTCTTACCTTACCAGAGCGTTGGTGACACAAAATATACAAAAAACTCTAGACGGATTGGTTGTTTCAAGACAAAAAAAAAGTCGTTGAAGTGGGAGGGTCTCTCTCCCTAGGTGTAAGCTGGACTGGCAATTTTTTCAAAATTTACTTAATTTTAAAAATCAAATTACTAAAAATCAACTAAATCATATGCTACCAAATACTAAAGTATTTTTAAAAGCTAATACTTTGTTCCTTAACTTACATCACAGTCAAAGTTAATTAAGTGAATATCTTTAGCTAATTTTTTTGGACGAGGAGGAAGAGCTGACGATCCCAGACCTTTTCTTCCTCTGTGAGTGTGCTTGCTTGGCCCAAACTAGGAAAAAAGCCCTTGGAGAGTACTTCATCCACAATCTGGGTGACATCTCAAACCTCCCACTCAACAGCATCTTTAAATTCACCCAGAGCTCCAAATGGTTCAGTAATGACCCAGCCACTAACACAATCCTTTGCCGTCCCTCACCTCTACCTCCTCATCCTATGTTATCCAAGGAGCACAATGGATCCTTGAGCTCCGAGTTAGGTGCTGCCATTGAATTATGGACGAGCACTTAAGCCAATAAAACTGATTTGTTATGGCGATCATATGCCACTTATATCTGAATCAGAACTAACAACATGGCAATTTGTTTAACCGTTTTGAAGCTCATCAGCCATCTTTCTCCTCACAAAGCACAAAACTCGACTCTCGCAAAAAAAGGGAGGAGGAAATTGAAGGAATTTTTTGACGGGTATTTGTACAAGTATGCCAATGTTTGTGAATCTCCTCATTCAAAGCAAAATGATGTCTATGTTCTTTGTTTAAAGGAATTTATGATATCCTATACATGCAAAGTGAATTCCTCTCAGAATTTATTTTTCATAAATAACAATTTTTAGATCCCAGGAGATATTCCGGTGTCATCAAATACATAATCTAATGATGACAAATCAACAACATCATTAACATTCCAGACAAGGGACTAGGATCTCTTTGTGTTATGACACTTCAATTTTCGTTTTTTCATAAATAGCAAGGCCAACAAGGATTTGCACTGAAGAAGATACATTTCGTTTCCAATATGAAGCTGCCAAATGCCAGATGGTATTAAAAGATTAATCGATTTCAATTCAAGGACATTTGATGTAGCAAAAGATAACAAATTTGTATTATTGAAATGAGCTTTAAAGGTGGAAGTGGTAGGATTTGGTTGCTGGATTGACTACTATACATAAACATATACATATTTATTTAATACGCAACAGAACACCGCTCCTTACCACAGAGCAAAAATTTTCAATTCAACTTAGCATTGAAATATAGGGACAACGGTTTGAGTATACGGCTGCCACAAAATTCCTGCTCCCTCAGAAATTCTTCAATTTGACTATGACTAGATGCATTGTCAATTACATTAACAACTAATTCACCATGCCGAGCCACAGCTTGACGAGGAAAGGTCTCCATTCACACTTTGGCTCTTTTATTTCCTCTTTTTATTTCGTATTGAATAAATCCTACCGTGCTCAAGCAGCCTGTGACATTAGCATTTTAGCATTTTTGAACCAGCATCTGTAGTGATGCATCTTGTTGCCTATATTTAGCCCTTTTTTCTTTTGAAATATGAATATTTATATTTGTTCCATCCATAAACAAAAAAAAGGTTTGTTTAGGGACTGATTTGCTTAAAGGTTTTCAAGGAACTACTTTCGCTTTTGTTTGCTTTCGGGGGAATTTGCATTTTCAGGTCCCTGCCTTGAATATTTTAAAGAATATAACACAGACAACTTTAGAGTTATTTTTGAGAATAAAAAATTACAATTCAACCAAATGGATTTAAATGAAAATCTCTTCCGTACTCGATTGTCTACAGTTTCTCCCTCCAATATGCCGAAGAACTGTGGAATGTTAATTGTACGTGGGCGTGTACTTTTCGCGAAAGCTCTGACTGTCGACTTGGCGGCGATCAAATGTCAACACGTGAATTTTACTTATTATGCCTCCACTCGACAGCCAATGGGAACTGGAGGATTCACCCGGATATGACCTGCTAAACTAGTAGGTGCGAGTGTTGGCTAGTGACGAAGAAAAAATAGATCAACATTATAATGCTCTGCGAGTAACGCTTTTTGGGAATGTCTCAGTGGATAAATTTGACTTAGAGAAGCAACGGTGGACCTCAGCTGTCAAAAAAAAAAGAAGCAGAGACCTTTGAATGAGCTACTCCATCATATCTGGTTTAAAGGATTTTCAAGGTCTTTCCATATTAGGACACAGCATTGCAGTAGAAATGATGGCGAATGAGCTCCTGGCGAGCCAACGTCAGCTGTTTCACCCCTGCAGCAGGGGGCTGAAACTATTATTCCAGCCATTTATGTCCGAAGGGATCCCAAAAGGACCTGGCCCTCCAGGTTGGGAGTTGTGTGTTGGGTTAACTCCCTAACCACGGAAGAAACATCTGGGTCCGGAATAACCAACCAATAGCTTCGAATACAACAATGATGTTCTGTGTGTAGGGACGAACTCTTAAAAAATATATATTACGGAATTTTCCATTCTTAGATGCAATATGCAATAACCTGCTGGGGTGGAACCTATTCCAACAAAATTCAACCACTTTTTATACTACAAAAAAACATGATAAGAAAAATACTAAAAAAGTCGCGTTGGGATCATATTTTTCCATTATTTCAGAGTTTGAGGGTTCTTCCTTTACGCCACCTTTATTGCTTTAAGGTATTAAAAATATTCTTTATGAAATCTGGTCATCGCAATCTTAGAGTTCTTAGAAACCACAACGTACGTGGAAACCATTCATTTTTGGTAAACATTCCTCACTCACGCACCACCGCTTGTCGTAGATTCTTTAGTGTGGCATCTTGTAGACTTTTTAATAAATTGCCACTATATCTTTTAGATCAGAAACTTCAACGTCTAAATTTTTAAAGAACTTGAAATTGTGGTTGTTCAATTTAGATCATGCATTGAATCACTTCTTATGTAATTTGTGATTAACTTAAATAAAATTGATGTTATGTACTTTTTATTTTTTTCATATCTTTTTTCATTATAAAATTCTTGTAGTTTTTTGAAGGGTCACCCCACCCAATATTTCGTTATACATATACTTTTTCATGAATTTGAAGGGGCATTTAAAACAATTTTTAAAAAATTTCAAATGCTTCTGATTTATTTCTCTTCTTTTAATTTATTTGTATTTTTAAAAATATATCAGAAAAATTGTTAAGGAAATAAATAATAAATATATACTATACTATACTAATAAATGATTTCAAAGTTGACGACCCAAGCAAACGAAAAAAATAAAAAACCTTCGGATCTTCTTGTGTGACGTAAGATCTTTGAATGGATAACTTGCAGCTGAAGAATAAGCGGACGCCGCCGTCGTAAGATGCTGCAAAGCAGATATAACCAGAAGTGCGATGGAATGGGCGGGACATAAGGAAGATGAAAACGAAAACCGCAATATCTACTACGGTGACTGCTTCAGCCAACGGAAGCAACGCTTAGCTTAGCTCAGGGCTAAATTCACCAAAATTAGCCTAGTATGCGCCCACGCCCCCACAGAAGAGAAAAACGACAATCCATGACTGTTTCTGCGGCCTTCTCGAAGAAAGATATTAGCAATGCCCGAGATCCGACCTGAAAATCGTTCTTGGCGAGTTAAACGCAAAACTGGGGAAGGAGGACATCTTTGGAAATACAATCGGTAAGCAGCCATCATGACAAAAACCTATGAAAACGGACTAATGCTAATCGATTTTGCCGCGGGACTAATTCAAGTTGTTAGTAAGTACATGCTTCCCGCATCTCAAAATTCATAATTCCTAAAGGTACATGGCTGTCCCCAGATCAATCAACCGTCTGCAAAATTGACCATGTTGCGATCAACACGAGGCACTCATCCACACACTTAAACTCCGACCACTATATATATCATATTCACGACTTGAACGAACTATCGATGTGAAAAGATATAACTTCGGAAAACTACAATCACAAGAGATTGCCAGTATCTTTTCCCATAGAGTGTCCCTCTAACTATCCTTGAATCCAATGCCGCCAGGATCAAGTATCAAGAAGACCAGTGGCAGAAATGTGAACAAGCCATCAAAACCGCTGCCTCTGAGGTTCTGGGCTTCACTCGGCCTCCAAAACGAAACACATAATTCGATGAAAAATGCATGCAGCTAAATCCAACCAACCAATAGAAACCCTAGGAAAACTGACGGGGGTCTCTATAACCAAAAACTGGCCCCTACTCTCAGCCAGAACAACAATCAGCCTTTGCTTAGCTGCTCAGCCATAGAGACACAGCTAAGCAAGCTTACGTCAGACATAAATCAATGTCTACGAAAGCCCACCTCCGTGATCCAAAATGAAAGGTAAATCCAATCCTATATGGTGGACAAGCGAACTATTGACCCTTAGAAGGAACTCTAGGAGGCTCTTTCATGGAGCCAAATTAAGCAACTTTTCGACTGACTGGGACCTATACAAAATCAGTAAAAATGAATACAAAAATAGAACATCTTACGCAAAGTTGCCTGGCGCAACTTCTGCTCAGATATTGGTTGAACTAATGACGCAGCAAGGCTAAGAAAAGTCATGTCCAAGGTCCAAAACACCCCTTGATTTCTTAGAAGACCTGATAACACATGGACTGACTCATGCTCTGAAACCCTAGAGTCACTCATGAACACCCACTTTCCAGGCTGTTCTCAAATGACATCTTCAGAACACGGAAACCCTAGCACTAACGTTAGATCCAACATAGGAAATCTATTAGTAGATAATAGGAAGGTAATGTAGGCCATGGACTCATTCTCAGCATACAAATCTGTGGGCCCTGACAGCTCCATTCTCCAAACGAGAATAGTAAAAGCAGAAAGTCAAAAGAGGTACACATCAAGGAGGAGTGTTATCCCTGCTACTCTGGCTCCTAGTAGTAAACCAAATCCTGGTTAAACTTACATGAGCGGAATAAAAACCGTAGCCTATCCTGATGACATCGTCATCATGACTTCGGGAAAAAACTGTGGGCTAAATGTAAACCCTACGAAAACAGAACTTGTTCTATTTACGAGAAAATGTAACATTCCAGATATACTTCTACCCACCATTAATGGTATACTAATAAACTTATCTAGTACGGCTAAATGTCTCGGAATTGTCCATGATCGTAAACTTAACTGGAAAGAAAATTTAAAGAAAGAGGAAGGAAAGCTCAAATCGCTTTCTACACTTGTAGTAGAATTTTTGGGAAAAAATGGGGCCTGATCCCAAAACCATTCACTGAATGTATACCTCCATAATAAGTCCAATCCTCACATATGCCTGTCTAGTGTGGTGGCTATCATTAGAGAAGGCTTCAAACCTTAAGACTATGACCAAAATCCAAAGGCTTGCATGCATTGGCTCAACTTGTGCCATGAGAACAACACCAACTGAAGCTCTGGACACCTTCCTGTCGCTAGCCCTCCTAGATCTTTTTACTAAGGAGATGGCGGCCAAAAGCGCATTGCGACTCAACAATGCAACAATTGGAAAACAGGCATATCAGGCTATGGAACCATCATAAACAATACAGATATAGATATTCAAACAAACTATACCCCGCCATACAGGAAGGATCATTCCACTTCCTCTGTGAGTGTTCTAGCTTAGCTCATACTCGGAAAAAACCCTCGGAGAACACTTCTTCGACGAACTGGGCGACAAATGGTTCAGTGGGAGTTCCCTACCCCAATAAACATATTACCAACCCAACTCTCTACCACTCCAATCCTCCCACCTCCTCATCCTTTGTTTTTCTCGGGGAGCACAATGGATCCTTGAGATCTGAGTGAGGTGCTCCCACTTGCGGCTGCATCCCCCATGCAACCTGATCTAAATAATAAAAGTTAACTTTTTAATATTCCTTTCTCATAATTAGTAGAAATTTTTCAGGATTTTTAATTTTAGGTTTCCTTAAAAAGGACGTTTTTTAAACTGCAATTGTGCTGCAAATCGCAAGGATTTTTTTTTTTTTTTATTCTTAACTAAAACCATTCTGACATTGATATTTTCTACTCTTATATTTAAATTTTCTCGTTTAAAGCTTACCATTCTCATTTTGAAGCTAAAATAGTATAGAAAATATTATAAAAGCATTCATTTTCTTAAATGGTTTCACGTAAATTGATCCAAATTCAAATCCAGACGAGCATTTATGTCCCCTTCTGAGAAAAGTACATTTACACGAAGTTGACTTCTTGGAAATGATTTCCTCAATCCCATTGATTCCTACTTTTCGTTTGAAAAGCATACACCATTTCATTCGAAGACGTTAAGTATTTAACTTTTGACACCAATAGAAAACATTCCTCTGCATCACTAACTCAAAGAATTCCCAACGAATTTTAGGAGACATGGGAATGGGAAGTACACATTTACACATATAACTCCTTTCGTTTTGAAAATCCTTTAAGAAGAAAAAAAGGAATTCAAATACCAGCAGCACATTCAACACCTCTCCGGCGGGCGTGAAAAAATTTGTTTCGTTTGAGCGCTTTTCACTTTGTTTTTTTTTTTTCTCTTTTTTTGTAGATCAAGAATCGGCATCACGTTTCATTCATTCGTTGTAAAAATTTCAAACTTTTACAAGTGTGTGTGTTTTTTCAGTCTATTTCTATGAACTTTATGATGCCTTTTGAAGGCTAAACACCAATGTACATCTACGGGTCCACCAACGCAGAAAAAGTTTCATTTTTCCCGGGTATCAAAACAGGCCTCCTGAAATGGCTTTACCACGAATTCCGTGCTTTGCTGTATGGTGTATGCTGTATGCACTTGAAACTAAAAAGGTTTTTTGTTTTAATACACTCCTTGGTATACACACTCGCTCTGCCTGCTGCGGAATTACTTTTATTACCTGTCTTTCAAAGAAAAACTTTTTTTTGACTTTGTGCTTTGAATTTGTAACTTTTGGATACCTCTCATAACCACGTGGAAAGTGAACCAGGTTAAATAGAAACTACAGCATCTGCACATCAGCAGGAAGATGCATGCTACCAGTAGTGTTAGTAATAGTAGGTATATGTATAATCATTTTCAAGACAATGAGGGTATTAAATTTGAAATATTTCGAGCTTAAGTGTGCTTCAGTGTTGGCTAGGGAATAGTGAAGTGCTGTACTGCATAAAAGCTTCGCAGTCGCATAATGCTGAAGCGTAATTAGGGTGCACGTAAGACACATAAAACGTCCACAGTTTCCATGATGAAATACGAGCGAAAAGGAAATTTATAAATTCAATTTTAAACAGCTTCTTGGTAAGAAAATAATGGATGCTGCGATGCTTGAATTAGGACGCGTCGACTCGTCTAAGATAGTTCTTGTTTCCTTAATCTTAGTGTTTTCTAAGTACGAGTGATTAAAAGTACTTCCACGATGTTAAGTAAAGTACTCATTTACTAAATTGGAATAAAATAGTTCAAAACATAGTAAAAATAATAATCAATGCCATAAGGATTCTTTGTTAATAGACAGAAAGTTAAGCTGCCATGGAATGTCCACTAAAATGTCAAAGGCAACACAAGGTCCTTATGAAAATAATGCAACGGCAGTTTGGGATGGAAATAAGAGCTCCGTTTGGTTTCATACGAATACTGGAGTTCCCCAAGACTGTTTGCTGAGTCCACTTTTTTTTCGCTCTTCTTGGATGACTTATCATCGGATTTGACACTAGGAATTAGTTTTGTTGGACTTTTTTATCAAAAACCCTTTTATATGCAGACGAAATGAGTCTCCAAAAACGATGCAAATGATGATCAACAAATGTTTAGTAGCAACTAGCAACATGTTTAGCAGAAACAAATCTAAAATCTTCATTTTCTGCATTGGAACAGGTAGGTATGCGAGAGATGAAAATGAGTTGATGGAAAGAAAGTCGCTTGAAAAAGAAATTTTTAGCTACAGATGGTTTTTATGCGGGAAGTTTTAGTCATCTTGCTTCAATTAATCACATTAGTTCTTGAAAATGTGAAGGCTGATTCAAAAACCCAAAAGATACCCTCGTGGTGCTTCATTAAGTGTATCGAAACCAGATTCGCACTTTGTCAGGAAAGCCAAGGTGAATTCGTAAATTATGCTAACAACACGTAGCTGGTCGATAGAATGTTCGCCGAGCCTTGGTCTCATGGTTTGGATTGTAGAAATTTTTTAATTAAAGAGCCAAAGAAACTTCTCGAAAATAAAAAGAAGAACAATTAACTATGTATACTATAGTAAACGATGAACTTTTCACAAAATAAATAGCATAATTGCATATGAGACATTGATTGATTTTAATACTTCTTGGTAGAGTGTTTAGCAACAAGTGTTTTTACATTCACTTGCAACACCCCCACTAAAGGTAGCATCAGATAAAATGAAGACCAAATTTTCTAGCGCAAAATATATGTTTTGTTGAATTTAAAGGCTTTGTCAAAAAATCTGCAACCATCTTGCTGGTGTTTTCATATTTTCATCGAATCTGACCTTCGTCAACTTTGTCTCGAACAAAATGGTGTCGTACATCAATATGTTTTGTACGGGGTTTATAAGTGCTCGTATGCGCAAGACTGATTTCAGCTTTATTGTCACAATGAATGAACAGACATTGGATCATTGGGTGTGAGCTCTAATTCCAAACTCTTTAGCCATAAAGCTTTTTGAGTGGCTGAAGAGATAGCCATGTACTCAGCTTCAGTTTATGAAGCAACAGTGGGCTGCTTTTTGGTCCCGTCTGCAGAGATGGAGAATGGAGAAGAAGATTCAACGACGAATTGTACAGGCTGTACAGCGACACTGAACTTGTCAAACGAGTCAAGGTCCAGCGACTTAGATGGCTGGGTCATGTAGAGCGAATGGACACCAACGCTCCGGCCCGGAAAGTCTTCGAATCCAATCCCGAGGGACGGCGCAGTAGAGGAAGACCGCGACCTAGTCCGACCCGGACTGTAGCGCCACCTTAAGTAAGTAAGTAAGTGGGTTGCTTTTTGGTATTCCAGGAAACTGGTGCTCCACAAGATGTGAAAATGTAGTGAGTTACTGATTTCCTATCATCTATATCATTTGCCCAGTCTGCATCACAATAACCTCTTAACTCACTATTTCCGGCTTTCGAAAATACTTGTTTCGCATCTGAAGTACCTTTCTACTTACGAAATATACCTACGTTTCATATAGCAGTCCAATGAGGTGTGCCATAGCAATTTTTGAAACGCGATACATTGCTTACTGCAAAACTAACATCAGACCCGGAAACTTGGGCTGCAAACAAAATACATCCAACTGCTTTCACGTATGGAATCTGCATCATTTCATTTTTTTCTTTCTCAGTCTGTGGGCACATAATTTTTGTAAGCTTTTGGTTAGCATCCATTGGTATGCTTAGAGGATTAAATGTATGGAGAAGGTCATTGATAGACACATCTGGGATGAGCAATTAGCTACCTACCCACTATCCACATCACAATACGCATATCAACCAGGGCCTAGTTACTAGGATCGAACTCTCTATCGATAAAAAAGAAATTTGCGTAGTGGCATTTCTTGACATAGAAGGAGCCTTCAACAACAGTTCCTTTGTGTCTACAGACCATGCTCTAAGGCACAACAACGTTCCACAAGTTATTCGCAAATGGATAATGTCAATGCTAAACAGCAGAATTATCCACAGCAATATCGAAGAAGTGGAAATCTCAGCACTAACAACAAGAGGCTGCTCACAAGGTGGAGTTCTCTCACCACTCATCTGGTCAATAGTTGTAGACAGCCTACTAAGATAACTTGCAACCCAAGGCATCTATGCAGTGGGCTTTGCAGATGATCTAGCAATTGTCATACAAGGTTCATCAGAAATACTAATATCATCAAGAAGACTTCAGACAGCACTGAACACAGTACAAAGCTGGTGCTCAGATGAAGGTCTCTCTGTCAACCTACGTAAGACAGTTATTGTCCCATTCACAAAAAGAAGAAAACTAAATCTTCTAATACCCCCCAGTCTCTATGGGGAAACAATACCATTCTCCAAGGAATCAAAATACCTTGGGATAATCCTAGACAGCAAAATGTCATGGAACCCTCAACTAGAACGCATTTCCAGCAGAGCAACCAAGTCTCTATGGAGTTGTAGAAGCATATGCGGGAAAAACTGGGGTCTAAAACCTAAAATGGTGTACGACCTATATACGCTGGTAGTAAGACCAACAATAACGTACGCAGCTATTGTATGGTGGACAAAAACGAAAGAAGTAACGGCAATCCAAAAACTAGAAAAGATTCAAAGATTGGCAACAACATGCATTACGGGATGCATGCGTACAACACCAACATACGCTCTAAACGTCATTACAGGACTACCTCCAATCCACCTTTTCATAAAAATGGAAGCAAGACTGGCGACACACCGTCTTTTCCATCAAGGACACATAAAATCACATCCATACCCGAAAGGACATCTATCGATAATGGAAAGTTTAGAAAAACTTAATACCTTTAGTGTGTGCTTGGATGCTACTATTCCCATGTCCAACTTCAAACTCAACTTCTCCATTGTCATCCCCCCTAGGGAAGACTGGGAGAACACAAAACCTCATCCTTCGAGGCAAGATATGGTCTGGTATACGGACGGCTCAAAAACTGGTACAGGTTCCGGCATCAGCGACTGTCCCAGAACGAACTTCTCAGTTAGTAAGGGCAGTCACTCGTCCATTTTCCAAGCCGAAGTCTTTGCCATTAACGAATGTTCGAGAATAATATGTTCATCGAACACGAAAAATAAAACAATATTCATTTTTTCAGACAGCCAAGCTGCACTAAAGGCGTTAAGCTCACCTGTCATAAGATCCAAACTAGTCGAAGAGACAGTCATGTCGCTCTCTGAACTAGCAAGGAAAAACACTGTAATCCTCCACTGGATCCCAGCACACAGAGGCTATGATGGTAACGAGAAGGCAGACATCTTAGCTAAAGACGGCGCATCTAAGCCATGCGTCGGTCCTGAACCCTTCTGCGGTGTAAATAAAAGCACCTTCAAACATACTGCCAAGAACATCCTACTGGAGGAATCAAATAAAGCTTGGAGTAACTCATCTGGCCAAATCTGTTCAAAATACTTTCTGCCAGAATATACCGAAAAAACATCAAAATTCCTACTGAACCTCAATAGGAAAACCCTAAAAATTTGCACTGGACTACTAACCGGCCACTGTTCTTTAAACAAACATCTTCACCAAATGAGGCTGGTAGCGGATCCCATCTGTAGACTATGCCTCGAAAACGAAGAAACATCTCTGCACATTATTACAGAATGTCCAGCTTTTTTCAGCCTTAGAAAGTAAATACTTGACTATGAGATCATCCCCTTAGATAAACTCAAATTCATTCACCCACAGAAGATTGGTAACTTCTGGTTCAATTCAGGAGTAGGAGAACTGCTCTGAAACCTCACATGGGCTGGCACAATTGGTTTCATTCAGACACCGCAGTGCCCGGAGCTGAGCAAGCTCTACCAGTCCCCAAATCTAATCTAATCTAATCTAATGCTTAGAGGATTACATTCTGTCATATTAAAACGTGTTAATATTTCAGTGATATATTTGTTTTGATCAGTACTAATTAAACCTTGCCCGATCACGCTGTATCTGAATGCCAAGAACAAATCTTGTCTCTCCCATGTCTGTCATTTTGAAATTTTAATTTAAATGTGACTTTAATTTATTTTCTAAATCAATGTTTTTTGAAAATATTATAATAGGTGATCGACATATACTATCAAATTTTGTTTAAAAAACCCATTTACAATTGATGGGCTTTTTATCAACGGGCAAATTGATAAGGTTCCATGTTCCATTTTCTTTTATCGAATCCAACTCCTCTTTCATAGCTTGTTGCTACATTTCAGAATCTGCTCTTTCGAGAGCTTCTTTCGAACTAAGCTTGTAACTCTTGTATCTGAACAGAATATGAAACATAATCATCTCTTTTTACTGGCTTAGGAGTACACTCACTTCTCCTTGGAACTCCTTGTGTGCTAGAAAAGACTATTCTTTCTGGTTCTGAATCTGGTTCTGCACTCAAACTATCAGAAATCATCCTACCACCATCCCCCACTGATTCATCATTTTCTCGAGAAAATTCAGGAAAACTAATAAATTCATAGTTTATAATTACCTTTTGAGAAGACATCTGCTCATCTTCAAGAAATAAAACATCTCTACTAATGATGATTCTTTTTTTTTTCTGGATGATATAAACGATAGGTTTTCGAATCTCCACTTTAACCAACGAAAATACAAGCCTCAGCTTTGAGGTCTAACTTCTTTCGCCGTTCTTTTGGAGTGTGAACCAGTGTTTTGCATCCAAAGGTTTGTAAATTGCTGATATCAGAAGTCTTTCCCATCCAGCAGTTTCATGTTTTGATTGTAAAAAATACGCAAAGCATTTCCTCGTGAAAAAATACACGAATGTTGAAATGTATCGAGCTCCACACAGACTTGCTACCTTTATTGAACCGCACAAATCTGAATGAACTACTTCTAGTACTTCGCTCGCTCATGGATCTTTTCGATTAAATGGAAAGCGGCATACTTCACAGTTCCGAAAAACAGTTTTGGAACTTTACAGTATGGAAATTTCTTACTACGCTACGTCCAAAACGATCACTTATCAGTTTTAGGCTGGCTGAATTTAGATTTCCCATTCTTCTGTGCAACAACTTATACTCTGTGTTAACATTGCTAGTGACCAAACACTTATCATTTCACTGGGCTATCCAATTTAAACAAATTTCCATCAAGTGAAGCTGTGGCTACCAGTTGCTTGCCAGCATTATAAACTTTTAAACTTTACAGCCGTTGGCATCAAACTCAACTTTGTTTTTCCTGCTGTCCATCTGACTTACTGACAAAGATTTGTTCGGGAATGCACAAAACGTTCTCAACTTTTAACGCTGGACCATTTTGAGCAGAAATTGTTGTTTTTGTTCGCATGTTGTTTGCACCCACAACTTCACTGGTGGTAGACTGACTGACATCTGACATCAAATTTGAATTTGAACACACATGTTGTGTTGATGTTCGGAGTCAATGTACCATGCATCAAGCTACATTGAAGAAACAGCAAAGTATGAATAGAGAGCATTTGAATTCTGTTGACCACCTTTCCATTTGCCTTGTTTTGAAGGACAGTCTGTTGCGAAATGCCCATAATTATTGCATTGGTAGCATCTAGGTCCACCATTTCTATTACCTTCGATGTTTCTAGAACTGTTTTTTTTTTTTTTAAATTAGCCTGATTTCAAATTGCTTGCGTTTCCCATTATGGCCATAAAAAGCTACCGCATCAACTTCTTCTTCTGTTTTTACGTCCTGTAGAATCTGGGTTTTTATGGAATCACCTGCGTGATACTAACACCAGAGCTCTCAATTCCCATAGTCACAGACTTATACAGTTCTGGTAAGCCTGACAGCAAAATCGTTCCAGTCCATTCTTAGCTCATTACTAATCCAACACTCGCGAGCTTATGAGCAGTTACTATTATAAATTCACATTCACATACTCTTCAACAGATGAACTATATTTTCTAACTTTGTGGTTGATAATTTTCTTAGCAAACCTACCCTACACGTTAATCCGTTGTCTTGAAAGGCCTTCTGCAAACTATCCCACGCTTCTTTCGCCGTTTCAGTTGATTGAATATGTGAATAATTCACCGGATCAACCAATAAAATCATTTTCGATCGTATCGCATACAATTAATTTCTGTGTCCACATTCCTTGTAAGTTTATCCATCGTATATTTTTTGGGGCGGCCGTGGTGCAGTGGTATTGTATTCAGTAGGTCGGCCGGACGCGTGGGTTCAAATCCTGCTCTGGGTATCTACTTTTCTATCAGCATCCCAGTTGTCTGGACACCGGCCTTGACGTTAACTGCGAAATTATAACCACCTTATTTCAATCTACTGCACCATAAAAAGGGGAAGTCTGCTCCAATGAATCGGCAATTAGGTCTGAGTGCTCCAGACTAGCATAAGCCTAAAAAAATTCTTTTATCATCAGATCGATATTGAGTTCCAGTAATCCAAAGCAAAATAAAACACCAAAAACATCGTTAGAACGGCTTAATTAGACACATAACCATCATGTAAATTAGTGTCCTTTCTCATTTACTATCATCAATTACGCATCTTCTTAGATTTTTTCGTGTTACAAGAGATGCCTCCACGTGGACATGTGGTTTAGTGATGCCTATTTATTCTTGCATCACTAAACAAAAACAAAAGTGTACGCATTGTCAATCCAAATCAGTAATGCTTTTATTTATTCTTTGTGTGGTGTTTTTGTATAAGGCAATGACAGTGCTAAAAGGGAATAAATTATCCATTCAAACAAACCTTATGAACATAAACCATAAAATACGTATACTTAAGAGAAAACCCTTCGAATGTAAAAAAGAGAATAAATGACCAGCAAAAAAGTCCTTTGTCCGTAAATTACCTTGTTTCCGGTGTGCCAAGAATGGCAAAAGGAATTTATTAAACATTTTTGCAATAGCAGGATTTCCGTCTGTGGCTTGTTCTGGGTTGTTCATTGTATGGAAACCATAACTGAGCAAAATGCTATTAAGGACAACAAGTCAGTCGTAAGCAGCAAATAAGTACAAATACAGTTATTGCGATAGCAAAATCAATTTCATGGATCGATCGAAATCGCAACGTTCACTGTTTGTTCAATAAAAAGAATAAAAGAATGGGTAACGTTATTGAAGCTTTGACGTTGTTTGCTTGCCTCAAATATGTTTTCTGTCACAATTGCGAATATGCTTTCAATGGCACATTGCTTGTGCATAGTTGCTGACAATCCGATGTTGTAACGACTTTTTTATAACTTTTCTTTGATCTTAAAACTTTTTGGGGACTATCAGTGCAAGGGTTTTTCTTGGCTTTTCTTGTTGGTAGTTGTTGGAAGTTTTAAAGAGTTATATAAAGACGAAAATAATGTGCGCTCATAGCAGTTTATTCACTTCATCTGTCTTCCTTATCTCTATACCATTTTAAAGAGGAAAATTTTTTTTGCTTGTTTGTTTGTTTTTATTAAATAGGCTCGAAAACTACTCACCCGATTGAATGAAATTTGGAACAGAGAAGGTCTAGGGGCTAGGAACTAACATAGGTAATATTATTTCATCTTCATATTCCCTCGGAAACGGCGATGGAAGTGCGAACTTAGAAACTACTTGACCGATTTCAAATATTCCCCGGGAAGAATAGATAAAATATCATCCTCCTACTTTACTTATCTTACTTAGATCGGTAATCGTTGGACCCTGCCTACAGCCACGGGGCTGGTCAGCTAGTTGCAAATTTAGGTTTCAACTCATCTACCTATAGCACAAAATACAAAACTTGTGCTACTACTACTCTTGTAATCGATCTCATAAATGAAGGTTTTGGAGTCTTAACAGACATATCTTTGTCCAGTAAATGCAATATCTTAGGTTTTGGAGTTCACTCGGCTCTCAAAACGAAACCTATGTTTCGATGAAGAGTGCAGACAGACATGCAAATGCAACCAAACAAAAAGCAAGATAAATGTCGATGCAAAAAAGAACAAGGGTTGCTTTCGACCAGTACAACGAGATTTACACAAAGAAAAGAAGCGAGAATCTTTGAACTCTCAAAAATAAAGAGAAGCAGTGTGAGAAGCGCTTGTTTGAAGAAATCGAGCGATACCATTACAAGAATGAGATTTTGAAGTTATACCAAAAGGTAGAAAGATCATGCCAAGGTGGCAAACCCCGAACTCGAGCCTGTTAACACCAGCAGGGAAACTTATAGTAATGGAATTGCAGTCTCTATACTTATGATCTACACCTCAAAAACACCCTTCCTGTTGGCACTACACGGTGATAAACACAGAAAGCAGGGCAATTGCAGACTGGCTGGATACGTTTAGCGCTCAAACCTCACTAACAGTAGTATCCCAACGTAGACCAACACTCTTAAGGACGCCATCTTCACTTGATTTCTTCCTAATAACAGCAAATTTTGTCTTTCTCATTCCAGACTTACAAAACTTCACCTGTACCCTCATTCCCAGCGACACGGACCACCAAGCAGTTCAGGTGAACATAAAGTTGCGCCAACCAAAAACGCTGGATGCTGAGAAGTTGGAAAGAAACGTTGAAGAAGATTGATTCTGCCAGCAGAAAACAGGAACATGCTGAACTCTGAAATCGACTCTGCTGTCGAGTCGTTGGAACAAGCGATTTCCACTGCACTTGACTGCCAAAACCAATGAAGAGCATAGACAGATACCAACTGTACAAGCACAGGCAAGTACTACGTAAAAAGCTGCAAAGGATACACCAAAGGAAACTCAACACAACCAATGTCAGCTACCGGACTGTTTGGGGCGAACTTCAACAAGCCAACATAATGTTCTGGAACGCGATCCAGCACTGCAACGACGCGACGTCCACTTCCAGAAGAGACTGGAAAACATAAAACCTGGACCAGAAGTTTTCGAGAAGATAAACAGGATAGTTGGTGGAAGGAAGGAAGAAAGTGGAAAACGTCCAAGATAGTGGCGAAGAAAGGCGATCCGAACCTCATCAACTACTACAGGCCTATTTCCCTATTCCTATTCAACATACATTACTCTACCTGATGGAACCAGACTGGCTTCCCAAAGAAACGCGAAAGTATCTAGGCATCCATTTCAATGAGGTGCTTAGATTCAACCCGCACTCACGCACTGTACTGAAGAAGGCCAAGTTCGCTTCCCACCGACTGTACCCTTTGCTGAGAAGATGGACAGGACTAAGTCAGCCAACAAAACTACTGATGTACAAGCAGCTGCTGAGACCCGTCATCAACTACGGAAACCCAGTTAGGTTCACCATCTCGAAGACCGCTAATTTTCGAAAGGAAGATTCTGAGACTCTGCCACGGCCTCACTTTCAACCACCAGCGTCAGAGATATTACGGTAGCCAGCATATGTACGAAACGGCCAAGATGACGCCCTTGGAACAATACATCTTATCGACTGTATATGCAATTCAAACTTATACTAGGTAATTTTAAAATTAAGAAAATGATAATAATGCAGTAATGTTGGCACATAGGGGGCCTAACCAAATACATTGTCCAGAATAAAAATTTAATATTATATAGCTGAAAAGAAAGAAGGTCACCATCGGATTCTTCGTCAAAAAATACGTCGGATATAGGGTCTTTGATTTTTTTTAATGCGCCATATTTTCAGGGGTTTCCATACTTTTGTCGCACCCTGTATTTGTATAAGGAAATATAATTCCTTAGTTGTATATTTTGTTTATTCTCCCACGCTTATGTGTAGGTTGGTAAAGTAAAGTATAATGAATGGGTGACGGAGCAGAAGAGTTTGAGAAGGAAATATAATTCTTTGGACATGAACATATAAAAAAATCAAACAATTTATGTTAGAAATAGAAGAGTAGACGTAATAATGAATGGCTGGCACAAATAACCACTAGAACTTCAATTACGAACCTTCCCAGTAACTCATATAATAGCTTTACCAATTAGGCAGTTGTCAATCAAAACTACTTGACATCATTCGTCTTATCGGTCCTTAAACAGGATTAAAAGTTCAACAACCCCTACGAGTTCTCTCTTATACTTCATATTTCACTGCTAATTTCTCTTGTTTGGAATGACGCAGAGATAAATGTTGTGAGAGTTTTATTCCCATGTCAACGGCTAATACCCTAAGGTCGGAAATTAGGTTGATTATGCTTTATAGAAAAAAAAAGTCAAAGAATAGTTGGAGTGTGGATCTGATATATTCAATCGTTATTAGAAATGAATTTTCGTAAGCAACGTAAAAAGAAGTGGGGAAGAAGTGCCTAACTTGTCAATTAAATTGACAAACATTACTAATGAAGGAAGTTTCATCCTTGAAAAGGCATTGCCACTGTTAGTTCAATGACTGTGTGTTGATGTTTTTTTGGAGGAGTAACTGAAAAGGCTGACTCTTACGTGAACTAATATTTACAAAATATTTAGTATTTCGATGACATATTCGACATGACAAGGGGTGTGCCTTCAACTCGAAGTGGGAAGAGGCTTAATTTGATTTTGATCGTACCACAATTGAAAAGGGACCTCTTAGTTCACAGCAAAAAACATGAATCAGGTCATGTATTTAGGAGGCCACTTCAGTGGACTGAAAAGTTTCAAACCAATCGCTACTGTAGTTTTTAGGGAAAGAAAATTAGGCTTTCCATCGTGTCAATCTGCTGATGCTTAAGAAAAATGGGACTAGCTAGAACAAATTAACGAATTTGAAAAAGTCGGAAGCAACTAAGGTTTATATAGAATCTAAAAGCGTTCCTAAGGAGAATTACATGGTGCAATCTGAAAAACGTTGCGTCGGTGCTGCCTTACTAGAGAACCTGGCCTACCATCCAAAGCCCTGTGAAACGGTTAACACAAGAAGATTGATAACCGAAGCCATGATAATATATCGATGCGATGACTGAAATAGACGACCACATTAAAACCGAAAGAATCGAGCCGGACGGACCACATCTCTTGTGTATCAATTATATGAACAGGACCGAAGACGATCACTATCATCGTTGATCAGCACTGTGCATCGATGTATTGTGGCTGAGTGTATGATTCAAAATAGTAATAGTAAATGGAAAAAATTTAAATACATAATAAATATAAAAGAATCATTAAATATCTGAAGACAGAATCAAATTTCTCCGGATTTTTATTCATTCTTTGAGATTGATCCTGAAGTTCGACGTGCGTATCCTAACCATAAAAAAAAAAGATTTCATCACACTGCAGCACCACAAAAGAAGAACAGCAAAGTTATCGTGAACTCTCTTCTATTTTTTGGCTCTCTTCCGCTCTGCCACTCTCTACTTTTCTAAGCGTTAGGGCAGGATGAAGTTCGTGTTACAGTCAGGACCAGGAGGAGTTTTTCAAAGACAAGGAACATCGCTCTGCCGCTAAATTTTATTCAAATTTTGCCGAATCCGAATCCGAGTATGAGAACGAGTTTTACATAGCTGTCCGTCCACCGACAATGTAACTTATCGCTATGTGCTTAAAGTTCTAACGCGGCTAATTTGTTTTGAAAATGTTCATAGATCGGCTAATAGCAGTTTATCGAAAAACTTTCCCTTGCCCAAACGCGAAACTCATCATCCAGGACTCTTAGATTGAAATGCATGCTCAAAAAATAGAACTTGAAGGCTTGCCGTCAGAACGTAACAACAAACAATGTATGAATTGAATCATGAAATAGGTAGTGCTCCTAAATGCCAGAACGATGTGCCAGTATCCAACCAAGACATTAAAATTAATTTTTTGCTCAAGTGAGCAGCTTCTTAGAATATTGTTCGGAATCCCACAAAAAAAATTTCCTTGAAAGAAAATGACCAAAAAAAAGGGAAGAACACCGAATTCTCAAAGAGAAAAAGATGCAGCATGAGAAGCGCTCGTTTGAGGAAATAGAGAGGTGCCATGACAGGAACGAGTTTCAAAAGTTTTACCAAAAGGTTAAAAGATCCTGTCAAGGTGCCAAGCTCCGAAAAGCCATGCATGATTTTTGTTCAATGTTTCTTAGTTTATTGTTTTCAAAATATTTGTAGTTTATCCTTTGTTTTATTTTTAGTAGTTTTGTTTAATTAATTACTATTGTATTTCATGTTAGGTGTTCTACATTGTATGTCATTATTTGTATTTATTTTTTTTTCTCATATATATATTTTCTATACGTTCGTTTTGTGCTGGTGTTGGTGTTTTCTAACCTCTAACACTTGCATTTATGATGAAGAGCGTAGATAAGTACGTACAAATGAGCTTGCTCTAAGCTTCGTGCGCCTTAGTCTCTGAGATGCAAAAAAAAAAAAAAAAGACCAGCAAGGAAACACAGTAGTAGAGTCACAGTCGCTACTGAGGATCTAGAAAGATCACTTCTGCAGACTGCTTAATGGCGATGAAGACACAAATTCCGCTGTCTGGCAGATTGCCTCTTTTAGCTCGGACGATGATCAAGAATGCCGTCCTCCCGACCTAGAAGAAGTTAAGCTTGCAATAACGCAAATAAGACTGCAGATGCAGATGGCCTTTTGATGCCGAACTTTTCAAGGCTGCTGGAGACCAGTTGGAAAGGAGCATGCACCAGCTGATTTGCATGATATGGTCGGAAGAAAGCATGCCCGATGAATGGAACCTCAGTATCGTTAGCCCGATCCTAAGGAAAGGAAACCCACACAATTGCGCCAATTATAGACGGATAAGCCTCCTTAACGTCGCTTATAAGATCTTGTCTGCTGTAATATGTGAATGTCTGAAACCCCACATCAACAACTTGATAGGTCCTTATCAATGTGGTTTTAGACCAGAGAAGTCCACAATAGACCAAATTCTCACATTACGGCAGGTCTTGGAAAAAACCCGAGAACATAATATCGATATTCACCATCTCCTTATCGATTTCAAGGCCGCGTATGACAGTATTTACAGAGACGAGCTATACAGAGCCATGTTTAGTTTCGGAATCCCTGCAAAACTCGAACGCCTATGCAGGATGACTTTGGAGGATTCACGCTACTCCGTCAAGGTCGGTAGAGAACTCACCGAGACCTTTGATGTCGAAAAAGGTTTTCATTTTGATTTTTAAAAATCAACACTCCACAAGAAAACAATAAATTCTTTTATTATTTTTCTTTTTTTCAACGAAAAAGGTTTTAGGCAGGGCGACAAACTGTCATGCGATTTCTTCAACATCATACTTGAACAGATTGTAAGAAACTCAAACGTCAACACCAGAAAAACAATCTTTCAAGATTCTGTACAATTACTCGCCTATGCAGACGATATTGACGTAATGACAAGAAAAAAGCGTGATGTCATAGGTGATTCTGCGAGTATTGAAACAGAATTGGCAAAACTGGGTTTAATGGTTAATGAGGGCAAAACGAAGTATATGTAGTCATCAAACAAGGACACAGAACATCGACGAATTGGACAAAACGTCACAATAGACAGACATAACTTCGAGGTAGTACAGGACTTCGTCCACCTAGGATCCGCTGTAGACACGGACAACAACATCAGAACGATGATCAAACGACAAAAGATAAGTATTATTTGTCTAATCCAAACAAGGTTGATGAGTATCTGAAAGATTTACTTACTTTCAATGTAAATTTTACCCATATTTGCCACCTATCGGTTTCTTAAGTGACGTGAGTAAAAAGACTGACCATGCTTATTATCATCTCACATAGGTTTCCTTATGGGTCATTCCATTGTGACGTGTGGGACATTTATACTAATTTTTTTGCCTACACTTTGATTCATTTCTGCCAAACGGCAAAGATTTACGTACTGAATAT
This sequence comes from Melanostoma mellinum, assembly GCA_914767635.1. Classification (NCBI taxonomy): domain Eukaryota; kingdom Metazoa; phylum Arthropoda; class Insecta; order Diptera; family Syrphidae; genus Melanostoma; species Melanostoma mellinum. The sequence goes on from OU612059.1 coordinate 6,212,080, forward strand.
GACGTTATCACATACCATTTCATACAATGCCATACAAATGTATGAAAAATACAAAAGCACTTGTTTTATAATTACTCTAAATCAGCTCTTTACTGAATTATTTATTTTAACTTAAGCAATCATTTCAGCGAATAAGTTGACAAATTGAACAAACTGGAATGCAACAACAAGGTTACAATGTACTGGCTACCAGGTCATGTAGGAATCATAGGCAACGAACAGGCAGACGAACTGGCAAAGACGGGAGCCGAATCACCACTCATAGGATCGGAACCTTTTGTGGAGTTACAGAAATCCACATCAAGAAAGAAATCAAAAATTCGGAGGAAGACAACAAAGCTTAACACTGGAATGACCTATCCTAAGCCAAACTTTTACTTGGCACTTTTAACACTAAACGTTATAAAGACGCAATAAAACTTAGTAGAAACAATGTAAGATTACTAGCCGGGTTCTTAACCGGACACTGTAGACTAAGACAACACCTAAAAGTACTAGGCATAGAGAGCGACGACCAATGCAGATACTACAACGAACAGGAAGAGTCTCCTGACCACCTCTTAGTTGACTGCGAAGCTAATACACCAAGGGAAGAAGTAACTATGATCCTACTACGTAGAGGAGAAGGAGCTTAAACTCCTAAGCATAGCCCAGATACTAAGTTTCGTCAGAGGAACAAATCTGGATGAAGTTCATTAATTAGGGAATACCACTTAAGAAGTAGGGGGTACAATAGATCTAAAAAGGTCGAGGTGCAAAGTGCAAACAAAACCCCAATTTGTATTTGTATTTTGTATTTTGTATTTGTATTTATTATCTTAAAAATTATTTGACATCATACTTCAAGATTGATCTTATAGTTAAGTATTTAGAAATTTAAATTACAATTGTAGCTCATCACAATAAATTTGTTCAAGTAAGTTAATGTAAATTAATGTTAGTAAAGTAATAACAAAATGTAAAATTTAAACTGAGAAACAATGGAAAAAATATATAAGAAAAAATATAAAAAAAAAGATATAAATAATAGAAAAAGAATAAAAACAGAGAAATTGAATAATAATTAAAAACTAAATTAAAACCATTCTTCAAACCCTTCCCGACATGTGATTGAGCAACTCCCCCCGAAAACCCTTTGACGAAATGATTCTTTGCAATCGATGTGGAAGATTATTCCACAGTCTAATTGCGTTAGTAAAATAAGAACGCTCTCCAATGCTATGAGTAAACCGTGGTAGAATTAATTTTAGTCCTCTTGGTGATCTGAGAAAATGAAGATATGTGTGTAAATACTCGGGACAACAATTATGGATTATGTCATGAAGTTTCAGAAGTGACCTGTACTCATAAAACGCATCTAAACTCATTCCTAAAAGGGAAGTTTTAAAATTTGAAACACTTACATGTCTTGGTAGACCGTAAATATAACGCAAACAGTCGTTGAACGCTACATTTAACTTACGCCTGCATTCATAGTCTAAACAGGGGTAAACTAAGGCATTATAGGTAAAAAAGGTAACAACAATGATTTTACTAAGTGTGATTTCATATTCGGTGCCAGTAAGTTATATGAAGTTTTTAGGGTACGCAATCCACTGTAGACTCGCCTAATTGTTTCTGATGTAGCATTGCAGCAACTCAATTTACTATTAATTTTAAAACCAAGATATTTAACTTGCTCAACATAGGGCAGAGAAATTTCGTTTAGCACAAGCAAGGGTAAGACATCCAGAGATATATTTCGTCTTGAACAAACAATACCAAGTGATTTATTTGGGTTTAACAGAATTTTGTTTGACTCAGCCCAGGAATTAACTTGAGATAAATCTTCGTTTACTCTAGCAACGCAGTTTTCTAATAAGCCAGAACTTCCGGATAGATATAAAGTAACATCATCTGCATAGATGTGTATATTACTTTTGGCAATTACATCTGTTAAATCGTTTATGTAAGCGCAGAACAATAACGGTCCCAAAACAGATCCCTGAGGAACACCCTTATTGACAAGAATTGGACAAGTTACACCATTATTGGTTTTCACCGTTAGTAACCGATTTTTTAAATAGTTTGAAATAAGATCAAGGGCAGAAAGCGAAAATTGAAATTCTGACTTGAGCTTTCTTAGAAGCACTAAGTGATCAATACTATCGAAGGCTTTAGAGAAGTCAAGCATTACCATGACACAGATATCATCCTTGTCCAAAGCTGCTCTGAAATCAGAGGTCACTTTGATAACTGCTGATTCACAGCTATGTTTTTTCCTAAAACCTGATTGCCAAACTGATAGTTTATTGTGCACGTCCCAATCATCCTGAATCTGCTGTGCAAGAATCTTTTCAAAAACCTTGGCAAAAAATGAGAGCAAGCTGATTGGCCTAAACTCCGATGGACTGGTGGGTTTTCATTTTCAATCACCCCAACGTCTTTCAAATTTTTCCAAAGGATTTTTGGATTAAGATGGAGATTAAGGCGTTTCATAAAAAAAGTGCGCTTGGAGCTACCAATCAAAGAAGTTACTCTATTTCTAGCGAAAACATACTGACGTCGATTAAGTTCCGACGGGTTTCTTTTAAAGCATCTGTAAAACCGTTCTCTTTCTTTAATAAACACTTTAATTTGCTGAGTGAGCCACGGGCAACTATTAGGCTTCACAACTCTCGTTACAACTGGAACATATATTTCGTAAAGTTCACTTGTAACGTTAGTTAAGATGGAAACTTTCGAATCTATATCTGGGGCATAGTAGATGTTACTTAGGCCAAAGGCAGACACACTTTGTTGTAATTGATCAGTTCGACTAGTCGCTTTAAATTGTAATGTTTTGACAGTTTCCCTACGCAAATCAAAGTTTAGTGAGCAATATATCAAGTCATGATTAAAATCTGACGTAAGACTCAGTTGGTCATTCCCCATTACTTGCGTTACTGAATTTGTTAAAAACATGTCAATTAACGACGGATTACTGGTTGATTGATAGCAGGTTGGCCAGCCGGTAGTAACCACTTCAAGGCCGAGTTTATGACAAAAATATTGAAAAAGCTGACATGTGCCATTGTTTTCTAAAATATTCACATTGAAATCTCCTCCTATTAAAACTTTGTTATAGATCCTACTTAAATTGGATATGGTATCTTCCAACTCCACAAAATTGTCTTCCATAAAAATCCGCGGAGGGCAATATACTGTCACTAGTAGATACTTTTCAGATTCATGTTTAACTTCTACACAGAAAAACTCAATTGGACACAGGGAAGACGAATAAACGATTTTGGTCGACAAGTATTCTCTAACATACATACAAACACCACCACCGACCCTGTCCCTACGATCATTGCGATGCAGAGAAAAACCTGGAATTGCAACAAAGTTTGATTGAACATTAGAGTTGAGCCAGGATTCCGAAACCATGACAATGTCCATTCTAGAAGTACCCAGCATTTGGTGCAAAACTGTATACTTTGACCTTAAGCTACCGGCATTCAAATGACATATATTTAACCCGTTATAAAATTTACACACAGCATTAAGAACATATCTTATCGTATCAGGCTCCAAAGCGCCAGCAATTACAACAAATCGTTCTCAAGGAATCGAGAGAGACCCACCCCACACATATCAGAGAAGCTAAGAAGAAATAGAAAAAAATTAGATGAAAATAAATATTGTAAAGCATGGCTAGTTCAAGAGAATACCAAAGCAGAAAAATAATAATAAAAAAAAAATATATGTATATCTGTTTCATAATATTAAGAGCAATGCAAAAATTTAAGAAAATAAGATGAACGGAAATAGCACACAAAAAAGAAGGAAAAAAAAAGTAATAATAGAAAATTAATATTGAGTAATTTTTGATTCACATAGGCTGGTAGTGGTAATACTAAAGAGATAAAACCAAAATACATAAATAAGAATACTCAGAATTCAATGGCAACATCAGCAGCATCAGCAACATCAGCAACATCAGCAACAGCAACATCGGCAACAGCAACATCAGCAACAGCAACACCAGATGATTTACCAGCAACATCAGAAGCAACATAGACAGCTGCATCATTAATGCAAATAGAATCCAATGCATACAAATTGTTAATGTAGAGTGGTGGACTCGCAGGGAATTTTTTTACAAAAACTATTCCATCTCTGGTACCTATATACCGAGAATATACTTTTACTCCTCCTGTTTCCTGTATTCATTGGCCTTTTTGAATAGAGAGTGCAGAGTGGTTTTGTTTTGTCAGACTCTCGTTTCTCGTATATTCTAACAAACTTCTTGCTATCAAAGCCAAGATCAGCAAGAGAGATGGGGCGTTTGTTTGTTTTTGTAAAATTTGCCACAGCAGCTAGCAATTGCCTTTTGATTAGCGTGTGCGGGAGTTTCACAATGATGGACGAAACTGATGGTTTATTTGTTGGTTTATTTACAGGTGCAGTACGAAAAATATGAAGAGGCATTGATGTTGGTAGTTTTAAAAGAGAACAGAGTTTGTGAAAAGTCTCCACAATGTTTTCATTCTCCATGAACGGAATACCGTGAAGAACCAAATCTCCCGATATGTTCTGCCTGGCTAACGCATCAAGTTGTTTTTTAAGGAGATTATGCTCGTTCTCGTGATCATGCGCCTGTAGCTGAACTAATGACAACTGTTCTTGGAGAGTGTCGATATTATTGCACTGTGTATCACATTGACTGAGTCGATCATTGAATGCAAGGAGAGTATTGTTGATGGAACTGTAACGCTCATGAAATTTCTGCTCCACGGCTTTTATTTTATGGTTGAAATCATTTTCAAGAGACAGTATGCGGTCTATAAGTCTATTGTGCAGGAGATCCATTTCCACCTTCATTTGCTGAGCGATGGAATCATTTAAAATTTTTGTGAGTTTGTCAAAGCGCTCTTCAATTCTATCCCATAACACGTTGGTTGAAATTGTAGTGTTATTCCTCGGCGAATTTGTTGAGATTGGTGAAGAGAGTGATGATTTGTCGGATCTCAACTTTCTCTGGCGCTCATGGGAACCTCCACTCGACATAATTCTTGATTTATTTATTTAGGAACAGAAATTAAAACTGATTTTGTATTTTGAAACTCTATCCAATTTAGCGAAAAGTCACACCAATTTGTAGCTATTGACACTTGTTATGATATTAGTGCACTATTGTTAATTTAATCAAAACGTTAGTAGTTTTTACAAAATTTTTGCGGAGCTCAAAAAAAAAAAAAGTCTACTTCTTACGCATCGGCTGAACTGAACCTCCATTCATTCATTCATAAAGCAATCATTTCATTTCATAAGAATGTATAATGTTCTTTTCTCCAGAAATGGATTTAAATATAAATTAAGCGCTATTTTTTTTTGTTATGCGTACAATGTCGGTTTAGCTGGAATGACTCTTATGTCAATAGTAAATTCCAACCGAAAACTAAATCAACAACCAAAGTCCAAACAGGGGGAACAATGCAAGTAATCAAAAAAGCAATCCTCTGAACATTCTACAGGAAGTAGTTTATTCAACTGCTGAAAAAACTTGTTGCTTTCCTGGAACATTCCAGCCGCAAAAATACAATAGAAAATAACTGAGAACTTTCCTGTTAGTCTAAAACATGCCAAAGCTATGTGGCAGTCTGGTACATACCAACATTTGAAAAGGATCTCCTGTGTATGTTTACAAGGAACAATAAGAGGAACTTACAGGTGAGTTTAAACTTTGAGAAGGGGCTCTCCCCTTTTTCAAATTTGTTTCCAGAATCAACTACAAACACATAACATTCTCAAAATGCACTCAGTGAATACTCCGACACTACTACAATTTATAGGTATACGCAAGCACTTTTCCAGACAACGAAACACGAGGTACATTATGTGCACGAGGTGGAAGGTTTATTCCTTGCACACATGTTTCAACCCACTTCCTTCCTCGAAATTTTGGTTATAGTAGTTTCGTTATAACGTAGACTTTTGTGAAGAGAAGAATCCTCCCAAAAGGAATTAAAATTGAAACTAAACTCTCTCTGTAGCCACAACTAACGGATAGAGTTTCAATTATCTATGAGGTTCCGTATGAATTTTTAAAAACAAAATTTCACTTTCAACGAATTTGCATCAACTTTATTTGCAATCTATTGAAGCACAGCAGCCGCTTGCTATGTAAACATGCGATATTCTGAAATTCGTATAATCAACACAACTAAATAGAATCATATTTTCAAGGCTAAAATAATTCCCCTTAAGCAGTAGGAAGCAACTCAAGAACGAAGTTTAAATGTTTCCTAACTTTTGAACTGTATGTGGTATCGTATATAAAACAAGTTATACAATTTTCAAATGGGACTATGCCATATTTACCGAGGGCTTTTACTGTGATGTTAGAGCTTGAGGTAACCTTCGAAAAAAAAATCTTCATTATACACCACCGCTCCCATCCCTAGAGGAATTCTTTTTCGCTCCATTGCACTTGGCATTATACATATTCAATGTACATTTTTAAAATTCAGCGGAAAGGCTTATACCCAGAGTCTAGGAGAAACCATGCTCTCTCGTGCCAAGATGGAAGTCTTTTGTAATCAAACAAGTGCTTCGACAAAACACACATATTGTACAACAAATTATGCTCGAAGCGTATTTTGCACTTCCGGGAAGCTTGATTATGAACATGAGTTCTATTTTGATATCTCGGTCTTCCGACATACACATTAGGGTAAATCAGCAATTTATAAGATTTAACTAGGCTCGCAAAGCTGTTTTTTGTGTATTTCGCATGTTTTCGAAAATTATTTCTGAGTGAATTGAGCACGGGGAAGAGAAGGTTTCTCTCTAAACACGTATTCAAATTAAATGGGAGTTCAATATAATCTTGAAAATCTATTATTCCAGTATGATTGCTGATGTAATTTGTGCATCTGGAAATGTAATTACATGGCGTTCGCGTATCCCAAGCTTAAGAACACTCGTCACCTGCTTAGCTTTTATACTTTAGAGGTTAATCAACACATTTTTTTTTTTTTAGTTTTATCAATGTATTTTGATTCAATGAAAATTAATTAGAAAGAAAAGACTTGTGGTGTCGTAGGACACCTGTTAGAAACGAAGTTCCTTAACCTAAATTACCAGTAGTGGAGAATAGGTCTTTAATTGCGTTTTCGGATTGAATCTTTTTTACGCGAGTTACGAAGGCACTGCAAATCGTCTTCTGTTCTTTTCTTCTTGATATAGAAGAACTCTGTAGGCGGCCAGCAAAAAATGTGATGGATTTGTTTGATTAATAGTCAATAATATATTCTAACTCTAAGGAAGACGTTATTCCATTTCCATCAGTTTTAATACTTAAACGGTTTTAATTCCCCTTTGATTAGATTAGATTAGATTTAGGGGACGGTTAGAGCTTGCTCAGCTACGGGCACTGCGGTGTCTGATTGAAACCTATTGTGCAGCCCATGTGAGGTTTCAGGGCAGTTCTCCTGCTCCTGAATTGAACCAGAAGTTAGCAATATTCTGTGGGTGAATGAGTTTAAGTTTATCTATGGGGATAATCTCCTAGTCAAGTATTTGCTTTCTAAGGCGGAAAAATGCAAGTGAAAAAAGTTAATTCCCCTTACAATTAGGCTGACTGAATTTATACTTTCCATCTTCTTTGATCTTGTAGAAAACGCTTTTGAATGGTTTATTAGACAGTTTTAGAACATATGAGATGACGTCGACGTGATCATAAATGTCCACCACAACATCGATGGGCCAGTGAAAACCTGGTTATGGGTATTTCTGAAGATTTTTTTTCGTTCTCAATAGTATAATCTTTTTAAAGGAAGCTTAAACTTTTAATGCTTCCCATGGCTTTTAGACCATTAGCTCGTGTGGCTTGGTTCTTCTGAATCTCCGAACATTGTCTCTCGTATTTAATACGGACTCCATTTCAGAGTTCATATGACAACTTCTGTAACCGTTTCTATTTGTAGGTCACGAATCACGATGTAAATCGCTATTTTTTATATACCATGGTGCATTTACTATTCCACCAAGGACTTTGTTTTGGAACTTTTGGATGATTTCAGTATTTGTTTTCTTTGTACAGCCCCATAATTGGATTCCATAGGTCCAAACAGGTCTAAGCACTTGTTTATAAAGCATTATTTTATTTTCGACAGATAAGTCAGAATATCTACCGAGTAACCAGTACATTTTTCTATATTTCAAGTTGAGCTCTTCCCTTTTCTTTTTGATATGCTCTTTCCATTTTAGCTTTGCATCCAAATTCATCCCAAGGTATTTGGCCGAATTGGCGTAAGGTACAGCTTGATTGTTGATGAATATTTGAACGTAGCTAAACTTTTTATTTGAAAAGTTTATGTGTGCAGATTTAGTTTCATTGAGCTTGATACGCCATTTTTTGGTCCAATCACTAACGGTGTCGACGGCATTTTGCAATATCTCAGCAGCCTTGACGACGCACTTACTGGATGCCAAAATTGCAGTATCATCCGCAAAAGTAGCCATAATGGTGTTGTTATCCACTGGAATATCCCTTGTATATAGCAAATACAGGTAAGGTCCTAAAACGCTTCCTTGTGGAACACCGGCTTGTATTTTACTTAGCTTTGAATATTCTTGATCATACCGTACTCTGAAGATCCGGTTTGAGATATAAGATTTTAGTATTTCGTAGTACTGCCTGCGTTGGTCCCTTTGCAGTTTGTACTCTTGCCTGAGAAACTGAAGACAAAGAAGAAAAGGCCATCGTTTTCCTGACATCGAAGCGTTTCACCCCTGAAGGGATAAGAACGCTTGCATCACTTCTTAGAATGTCCAACTCCTCAGAGGACCATTTTCTGTTTTCGATGTAGATGGGAAAGCATCTCAGTTTAACTTGGAAATTTGCTCAGAATCGTGCTCAATTGAAGTAGATCCAATCGCCCACATACTCGCCGAAATAAGCGGTTAATCGTCATGCGTTTTTTATCGTTCACTCTAAACGTACTTCCGATGCTTGCGTTTCTATTGCGTTCAGAAAACAACGTGTTTTTGACTTAAAGAACTCTCGATGTTATTTTCAAAAATATAAATTTCAGAAAATCTCTTTTTTCTTTTGTAGAGTTTTGTTTGTTTGTTTTTGTAATGGAACTTAATTTTTTGACCAAAAATACGAAGATTATTTGTGTCGTTTTTGTTTACAGAAAGCGTGCCAAACGGAACTTCGATCCAAAAAAAAGTTATTCATTCATTTGTAATGCTACAAATAAATAAATTGTAAATAAAAATTTGTTTGCCAATGATTGGCACAGTTCTCCAGTTATTGGCACAACGAAAACCAAAGATTGGTTTTTCAAAGCAGATTAACAACCTTAAGAAAACTCCAATACCCAGAATACCCAAAACTCAACATAGGTCCAATGATAAGTTCCAATCAACCTAATGATTGACATCCTTGTCAGCGGCTGGCATGTGCCTATTATAGGACCAAGCAAGGATTTTCAATCCAATCGCTGACGCCTTTTTCAAGAATATTTTACCTAAAGTGAAAATGGGGTTCGGAGAACCAATGAGTTAACGTGTTACTGCTTGGTGAGGTTTCTTAACTGGTGGGTTCATTGGAATTTACTTTTTCGAGAATGAGACTCGGCCAGCAGCTGCTACAGTGAATTGATTGGGCTATCTAACGATGATTAATGATTTTCTTTGCTCGAAATTAGAAGTCACTGATGTGGACGACGATCATTTCAACAATTCGGCGAACGTATAGTGTCACACAAGCAAAGATACCATTGCTTTTGTACGTAAAACTGTTTTTGTTGACCGCGTGGTTTCTTGAAGAGACGCTCTCAATTGACCACTAATGCTTACGATTTAGCATTATCAAACATTTTTTTTTTTGTGCCACGTGACTGATCTTTGCCAAAAGCTCATAATTAGGGGTACGTTAATTTCGTTTTTACGAAATAGATGCGATAATAGTGAAATCTGCATTTTATTTGCGATAAAAGCGAAATTTGAAAATTAAATACTTTCGCACTTGTTACGTTACGCGCTTTCAAATGTTGATCAGACGAGCTAACAGTTTTGATATTATTACAAACAAGAGGATGGCTTGTATTTAAGCGATACTTACATCGTAATTTGGAAATACTTTTGGAAGGAGAGAAGCTAGATATTTTGAAGAAGCATACGACTTCTTTTACTCATTTAAGAAATCTAATCTTAATCTTCAACTAGTGTCCTCTGGAGTAAAAAGGCAATCCACAGTAGTTGGGAATTTTGCAGTGCAAAAGCGTACCAAAACGGAAAAATAGGAATTTGTGCTTGACACTGTAAAAATCTGTTTGAAAGCGAACATTCCGTTGAATAATCTAGATCATCCATGGAAAATTGTGTGCCCAGCTCGGGTATCCTGCCTTCTGAGTCATAATCGATTCAAGAGCTCAATGATAAAATTCATTTAACTATCAAGGACATACAACGATGCGATGCTCAACTATTTAAACCAAATATTTAATTAGTTTTTTTTATTACTATTATTATTTAAAGCCTTATTAGGGGCTCGCCGAGCATGTTGATCCGTGTAAGCCTGCCTATTAAGGAAAAATTATTTTTTAATAAAAAAAAATATTATCATTTAAAAGCATATTGGGACTCTCTAGTGTGCAGCAGAGAGAGCAATCTACTGCTCAAAAGTGACTTCCGGGACATGTGACTTGCTTTGTTAGCGTCGATTTACTAAAAAGCTTTCACATTAGTTCAGGTAATTTATATCAGGAAAAAATAATATTAAATGAGAAAAGAGCTTGGCTTCAATCAAAAAGGGATAAAAAGACCAAAAAGAGTCACCACTTTCTACTGAAACAGTTATATGCACAGAATATCAAAGGATTTACCACAACCACACTTAAAAAAGTCTCCATTCCAGGAACGAGATCGGCATACAAGCTAATTTCGAAATCTGAAGGACAGATATTTTTTTTTTTTTTTTTTGTTGCCAAAAAAACTCTTTTGTAAGGACATACAATTAGATGACTAAAGCACAAAAAAGTAAAAAAAACACCTCAAAATCATTCTCTTTGTGAAACGAATTATGCTACTCAAAACTGAATTGCCCTCAAGAGTATGACTTCCTTGCCGTGTCACTGCTGTGAGGAGTATTTTTTATTTTGCCTAGGGTTCTACTACTGGGAATAATCAATTTCAATGTGGTATGGTGAGCTTTCACAGTTAGAATAACAAAGAGAGCAATTTACTTACAAATGTCATCACAAGACACTTAAAATCCAACTGGTAACTTATGAAACCAAATTCCTAGAACAGCATTTATGAGGACGCAATTCAAAACCAACATTTTTAAATTTTGGTCGGATAGATGGCAAGAGTGGTCTTCCTTACATGTCAAAAGATTCACAAGAATAGCGTAGGGACAGTAAATAGCAAAAATAAAAAACAGTGGTTTGATAAAAAATAAAATAAAATATGGAAGCAATATCACGAAACATTATGTTGTTGTGATTTTATGATGAGTTAAATGACCTGTTGATGTATGTTAACGCGCCGAGCTTGCCTTGTGCTTGATGTTTAGTACTTTATTACTTATAAATTTTTCAAATATTTTATAATTCATCGACTGTGGACTTTTTGAAACGAATCAAAATTGGCGAAGTAATTTTGACTGAGAAACACATTTTATTTAATTAGGTCCTGCAACCTGCAAGGGTTTTGAATACTTTCATAGTGTTATGAAACACAGTGCGAGTTTTGAGAAGACAAGAGAGGATTTAATAAGAAATACCAATACACGTGACTTTTAAATGTTTGTGAATCGTAGTATAGAGGAACTGGTAGGGCATTCCACATAAACGGGATATGAATATGAAGATCTGACAGGGTGGAAAATTTCTTCCATGGCCTTAAGAAACGTAAGCAATTAGTAGCATTTTTGGTTATTTTGAATATGTGTAGTCATACCAACTAAGATAGTCACTTACAGGGACGGCAGAAGGTATGGGGTGGGTGGGGTATAGACCCCACCTAACTTTTCTGAGCATGGGGTGCACCCCACCTTCTGGCCTTGGAAATATACAATTTTTTTTTTAGTTAAAAGAGGCAAAAAAAATGTTATGAAATTATGAATATTGTTATATGTACTAATTTTTGCTTGATTGACTGAAACTGACCAAGTGATTTGAATCATTTATTTATCGGTCACAGACTCAACGTTATGAATTATTTCTTATTCTTTTTTTTCTCCTTGATTTTAGTAATTCTTTTTTAAAAATATAATAAAACGTACGTTTCACGGAATATTCATATGCACTGTCAGACAAAATAAAGTGCAAATGCAGTTAGCTCATTTTAAAAATGCAGAGAATAAACATTGATTTATCACTCACTCACTCTATTTCATGTTACTACGCTATATTTTATCATTTTTCATCAAACCTTTCAAAATACTCCGTTTTTATGTTCTCTTTTAAACATGAACTGCATTAATTGGCTTGGACAAAATAAAGTGCAAAGTATAGCTAATAATAATTCAAAATAAAAATATAAGCCAAAATGATCAACAGGTGACGTTATCTTATGCACGTTTGCAAAAATTTTGATTTAAGTTGAATTTTATTTTCATAAACTTTGACATGGAACAACTCTCACCTGAATTGAAAGAATTTTTAGTCACGGACCGTTGACGTGGGTTGACCTTTCGTAAACTAGGAGAAGAATATGGTCTTCCCCGTGCAGTGTCGGGTTAGAATAGCACTGCAGCGCCTCCCCGCTTGTCGTAAAAGGCGACTAAAGGAACAATCATATCTAGACGACGAACATCAAAGTGAGTCTAGCGACACACATACCACCTAAAAACTCTCCCCAAGTATGCATGCAGATCCCGGGGTTTACACGACTGGAGATCACCGGTGTAGTAAAAGGGAAATCAAACTCATTAAATGGAGCATGCATGTGTCGAAAAGGATGAAAGAAAATTTTTGAAAAATTTTGAGCATTATGGAAGTACTTGCGAACATAAGAAGCACTACCCCGCCAGGCAGTTCCATTGCTATGCATGGAGCTGATCCTGGACCGAGCAGCAATGTTCGGGTCAGAGCTATACGGATTCCGGGGGCTAGCAAAGTAATGCGACGAGTTGGACGAAAATTTAGAGTCGCGAGTTGGAACGTTGGAAGTATGACTGGTAGAAGTCTTGAACTCGAAGAGATGATGAGAAGGAGGCGAGTGGACATCTTGTGTGTTCAGGAAACGAAATGGCGAAACACAGCAAACAAAGCCCGTTTCTTAGATGCAAAGACCAAGGCTTACAAGATGTTCTACTATGGAACGGAACAAGGTAGGAACGGAGTCGGTATCATCCTTGACCAAAGTTTATGTAACAGCGTGTTGACCATTTTGAAGTCCAGTGACCGTTTGATGTCTCTTAAATTGGTGATGGAAGGAAAGGTCTGGAATATAATCAGTGCATATGCTCCCCAAATAGGGTGTGAGCAGGAGGAAAAAGATGCATTCTGGCTTGTTTTTCATAACCTACTTAAGAACATCCCAAAAGAAGAGTATTTGTTTGTTGGAGGAGATTTGAATGGACATGTCGGGAAGACAAACGAGGATTATGAAGACTGCCATGGAGGTTTGGGATTCGGCACCAGGAACACTCCTGGTGAAGATATTCTAAGTATGTGCAAGTCATACGGTCTAATCGTACTAAATACCATGTTCATCAAACAAGACCGACACCTTATCACTTACAGCAGTGGAGGAAATGAAACCCAGATTGACTACCATTTGGTAACCAATTACATGAAATTTCGGGTGAAAGACTGCAAAGTGATACTAGGAGAAGCTGCTGCTCAACAACACCGTCTTCTTTTAACAGAATTTTTTACGGATGCGGTAAAGGAAGTCAAACAAACAAAGGCTCCTAGGAGAATCAAGTGGTACAATCTGGAGAAAACCAAAGGACAGCAATTCGTTTCGTATATGCAAAGTCAGCTGTGTAATACCATCGACGCAGTTTCAAATGCAATCACGGCACAAAATATGTGGGATCGCCTACAACGAACCTGCTTAGAGAGAGCCAAATCACTGTTAGGAGTCTCAAAAGGACACCACCAACAAGCTAAAGAAACCTGGTGGTGGGATGATGAAGCTAAAGCAGTGATTAGAAAGAAGAAAGCAGCTTTCCAAGCTTGGTCGAAGTGCCCCTCAAGAAATACAAATGAAAAAGCGCGTTTCAAAATGGAATACAAGAGCTGCAGAAAAGAAGCGAAGAAAAAGTGAGCCCAACTTCAAGCAAAAAGCACGGAGGGCCTGTATCGAGAGCTGGAAGAGATTTCTGCCCCAGCTGCTGAAGCAAATCAGGCAATCCAAGAGCTAAGACAAAGCAACTTGAATAAGGGAGCAACCATTTTCAAAATAGCCGCTCAGAGAAGGAGAAATGCGCAGGAGATTCGTTCGCCGAAGTTCATCAATGATGCTCAAGGAGTGCTACTTGTGGATGACGACAAAATTCTTCACAGGTGGCGACAGTATTGTGATGATCTTTTGAATGAACAGTTTCCTCGGCGCCACTTTCCAACAGCTGCACCTAACTTTACGGAAGTATCCGACGTCACAGTCGAAGAAGTTAGGGAGGCAGTTAAGAACTCCAAAAAAGGCAAAGCGATTGGGCCAGACGAGGTACCATATGAGTTTTGGAAAAATATGGGAGACATCGGGTTAAGATGGCTCACGATTCTCATCTCCAAACTTATAAGAGGTGACAGTTTGCCTAATCAATGGAGGGAAAGTTTTCTTCTTCCAATGTACAAGGGAAAGGGAGATACCAGAAGCTGTGACAACTATCGTTCGATCAAGTTGATGTCCCACACTATGAAGATCGTTGAGCGGGTTTTGGATAGCCGACTGCGGAAAATAATAAGGCTGTCTGATGACCAATGCGGGTTTGTCGCGGGTAAGTCAACTACAGACGCAATCCAAAGCATAAGGATCATTATGGAAAAACACCGAGATGCCTTAGAGGATTTGCATATTGTGTTGGTTGACTTCGAAAAGGCATTCGATCGACAACCACGAGATCTGATATGGGTGGCCCTCAGACACCGAGGAGTTCCTGAAGCCTATGTGCGAATAATTATGGACATGTACGAGGGAGCAGTTACAAAAGTGAGATGCCCAGCTGGAGTCACCGAAGAATTCCAAATAACAGTAGGTGTACATCAGGGAAGTGTCTTGAGTCCACTGCTCTTTATTGCTGTTCTGGATTATTTGCTCGAAGGAAAAGTAACGGACAATAAAGTACAACAATTATTCTTTGCTGACGATGGAGCCATCATAAGCGAGGATCCTACATCCCTGCAACGAGCACTTGACGTTTGGATTGATGTTCTGGAAGGAAATGGGTACCGTATTAGCGCTAAAAAGACTGAATACCTGTGCTGCCCTTTTTCTGATCCAGACAAGCCTATTCCAGACATTTATTTGAATGGAAATGTGCTTCCCAAGTGTGAAAAGTTTAAATATCTGGGATCTATGATCAATAGTGAAGCATCTTGTGATGACGACATCAATCATCGAGTAAGCGTAGGGTGGATGAAGTGGCGAGAAAACTCCGCTATCTTCTGTGATCGAAAAATGTCCCCTAAGCTGAAGGGAAGACTCTACACAGCAGTTGTCCGTCCAGCTCTGACATACGGTTCACAATGTTGGACAATGTACAAAAAGTATGAGAGCAAATTGACGGCAGCCGAAATGAAGATGCTTCGGATGACAGCAGGAGTAACAAAGCTTGATCGAATTAGAAGTACTAAGATCCGTGGAAGCCTTCATGTCAAAAGTACCATCTTGGACAAAATTCAGCACGACCGGCTCAGTTGGTATTGTCATGTTCAAAGGAGAGATCCGCAGAACCCCGTCAAAAAGGCAATATCGTACAACGTTTCAACAAATTCGCGACGAAAAAGAAAAGGCAGGCCAAAACACTCCTGGTACAAGCAAATGCAAAAACAGCAGCATTTGGTTGGCCTCAGACATGGAACAATCCAAAACCGGGAGGCTTGCCGACGATTTCTGAGGTCAACGCGGCGTACCCCACAGGCGGATCACTAGTGTGAAGCAGCAAAGTGGGAGAGTTGTGATCGCTTCAAGATCACTACTCGTAACGCCGAAAATGAAGAAGAAGAAGGAGAAGAATATGGTCTGTCAATTTCTGGAACCAAGAAAATTTATTTGAACTTCATTGAACGGGCATCTGCTGCCAGTTTTAAAAGTCAAAGTGGAAGAAAGAGAAAAACAAAACCACCTGGTGACCGCAGAATCACAATAGAGGCCAGAAAAAACAATTATTCACAGCTAGAAACATTAAAGAGACCTACAATTAGACGTAAGACCAAGGACAGTCCAAAGGTGACTTAATGAAAGTGGGCTATGAAACTATTTGGCAAAGAGAAAATCATAGCTACGCCAAATAAATATAAATAAAGACTTGCTTTCGCAAAAAAGTATTTAACTAAATCCCAATCGTTTTTGGGAAAGCATTATAAGGCCCTATGAGTCAAAGCTGTCTCAATTGCACCGAAAAATGTTTCGAAATTGAAAAAGTCGAAGAATTTAAGTATTTTGGCCTTAGGATCGACTCTAGAATGAGCTTTGTATATCATGCTGAAAATTTGAGAAAATACTTACAATTGAGATAAGGAAACTAAAAACGCAGAAAATAAGAAAAAAAAATTAAAACGATTAACAATTTTATGAGTCGAAAAGTATTCGTTTCGGGTGTTACCGTGGAGTGACCCACTTGCAGCTAATATGCAAAATAAAAGGGGAGTCACCGGGTCTGATTTCCTATGAAAATATATGCTTTTTGGTTGGTATTTTGAATTTGCACTTTATTTTGTCTTCTCTTTTTTCATGATTTGTTGCAACACATATTTTTTGTTATTTTAATTTTGGTTATATTTTAAAAGAACTTAAATAAATTAAAGAAAATGACTTTTTGAAATAAAGTTCATGAAAACAATACAAAATAAAATGAGTTTGTATCTTAATTCCAGTTTTGACGTTATTTTGTCTGACAGAAAACTAAAAATGTTTCCGACCTACCATGCTCCCCCACCTAAAAAAATACTGTTCTGCCGCCCCTGGTCACTTACACACATATCATGTACAGACATTTTATCGGTTTGATTGATGCGGGTACCATTCATGAACAAGGGGGGAATGTTAAGATTTATACACAAAAGACAGCATTGGGCTTTCCAGGAATTGAATTCTACTTCGTTTTTATTACCCAATGTAACAATGCTGTCAATGTCATAATTCAATGAGATAAATCATATGCAATCATTCCTGGAAGGAAGTGAATTCGGAGAAGAATATGAAAAGCTGAGGAAAGCCATATAGCTTCGGGTATGGCTTTTTTGATTTATATTATTGAATTGTCCTACTAACTTCTTTGATTATTTTACTATGTAAAGTTCCAAAACCGAATGGCGAGAATGTTTGGGATGCGACTATGTGGTCAGGACATGGAAATGTTGCCGTCAGCAGTTAATTTCATTTCATTACAAAAGCTATGCTTCAAAAATGTAAAAAAAAATGAATAGATATTAAAAAAACAAACTTTGCTTTATTGAAAGCTATTTAATTATAAGATGGTTGGGGTTAGTAGCACAATTTTTGAAATTTCAAAATGATTTGAAGCACAAAAAACTAAATAATTGAATAAAATGAGTTTGGTGTGTTTTCGAATAAAGAGAATAGATTTGAACAAATTTGAAACTCTAGACTATAGTAACTGGTTGAAGCGTAGCTATGGAAAGATGTTACGGTAATTAACATGTTTTCGGTATTCGTGTACGACCAATCCAGAGCCCTATTAAGGATATCCCAAGGACGTGATGGAGGCATCAAAATGCAGTCGACGATTTTTTTGAAGTAGTGGGCAATTGCGAAGACGTAAATTAGGTATGTCTTGTGGTCCTCTTCTGTTACATAGACTATACCTTTGTGGTAGATCCTAGATCAGTTCAATGGAGCATGTTGTTAAGGTTTTGAAGATATGGCCGAAACTATCACACACAAAGCTTTTACTTAAATAATAAGGGCTTTCGACGGTACTTAGTTGATTAGGCTTCTGTACACATTCCTTGATACAGTTGATGAAGCTCTAGACGAAATTTGAGTGAAAATAATTCAATCAAATTTGGCGATATCATCACTTGTGCTATTCACAAATATTCCACTCCACTATGGAAAGATTACAGCCAATATAGAAATAGCAATATGGTTCCATTCTCAGGTGAGGCATGAGCTTTTATCAGTCTTGACACACTGGAATTGTGAAGCCTTCTATCGTCACTCCTTACGAATTTTTCCTCCTTAGCCAACCCCGACATAGATATGGAGACCACAACATGGTCTTGGTAAAGGCATTCTGAATAAGCGTTTGAAGAAATATTTTTGAATAGCTTCACAAAAACAAATCCAAAAACTTGGGAACAGCAGGTGAAAAATACGATTTTTATTTTTGGTTAGAACTAAAGTTTGTCAACATTGGACTTAAGACTTCTTTGTCTTCATTGCTTTTATCTTCCACATTCTTCGAAAATTTAAGTTTGTAAAATAGCAAAACTAGGAGATAGGAACATCTTTCTACTTTAAGTCTTCTTCTCTGGCCATGTTAGAAAATCATTACTTTTGTCTTGTTTATACATACGAGTATATTACATAAGCCCCAGAACTCGCAAAAGGTATGTAGTTTGTTAATTTGCAACTGAACAAGGTAAGAGTGAACGGATTGTCAGCCCGTATTACTTTTACATCTCGATTGTCTTTCTAACTAAGCAGCGATTTTTAAGAGTAACTCTCCTTTTAAGCTCGGCAGTGATGTTATTTCTCGTCCACAACGGATCCTCGACGTAGTCCTGTACTATATTGAAGTTATGTCCGTCTATTGTGACA
Source organism: Melanostoma mellinum (assembly GCA_914767635.1). Lineage (NCBI taxonomy): Eukaryota > Metazoa > Arthropoda > Insecta > Diptera > Syrphidae > Melanostoma > Melanostoma mellinum. The sequence goes on from OU612059.1 coordinate 6,231,019, forward strand.
GTTTTGTCCAATCTGTCGATGAAATTTTTCTTCGTTTCATAGGTCTCGTTTTTTCCGGTGCAGGGAAATAAGTCCCCGGGAACTAGGTCCACATGGAGACTTAGTTCTCACTTAGACTTTTGAATGGCCATAAAGGCAGAGAATCTAAGATCGTAGCGCGGAAATATTGCAAGGAAGAATAAAAATTCGTTAACTGATAATGAATTAAATCCATATTTTAGAGGCAACCTTTGACTAATTTTGGTCAAGGACAGCTTAACCTAACTGTAGATCCCTTTTTTTCTACTTCCACCCAGGAGCAAATTCAATCATCCCATTTTAAATTGTTTTCAAGGTTCTCATAAGAATGTGGACTTAGTTCACACCTTGTGTGGGAATCAATTTCACTTTTAAAAGTAAATAAAGTTCCCATTTTTAAGTAACATTAGTTCCCACCTTCCGTGGGGAAATAACTAAACTTTTGAAAATTGAACTTTTCCCACAAGGTAAGAACTAGGTCCTTATGTGGACCTAGTTGCTAGTTCCTGTGGACTTATTTCCCTGCAACGTTTTTTCTTCATTAAAAATTGAACTAATTTTTGATGCTGCTATGCCTGTTCTAAATACTTGTTGAATTTTCTTCTCTACACGTCGCGTCATCGTCTTCACGAACCGAATATCATTCGAATAATTTTGTGACAGCCACTTTTCGATTTGAAGTGAGAGTTCACTCAAAAGCGCTAATACATCTTACTGAAGTCACAAAATTAAAATTTATCAGCCATAGATACCCGTGGCGTGATGTTTAGCAAGTCTGACAGCTAATCCAGAGGTTCTTGGCTTGAATCCCAACAGAAGCCAAAAATGTTGTTCGACGAGTAACACCTTTCGTGAGTAACTGGCAAGTAATCTGATAGTTAATTCATTGCCATGGAAAGCGCTTTTTCTACCAGCCGTTCGAAATCGGTGTAAAACTGCAGGTCCCTTCCATTCCTCTGAAGGTAAGGTTATGAGAAATGCGCCAAGTTCTAAGCTACCCGCTCTGTTGTGGCATCCAATTTATTTTAGGTGTTTCGCTAACGCAAAGACAACACTTGAGACCTAGCAGAACAAATTTTGGGTGTTCTATTAGCTTTTTAAAAAGAGTGCTTCAACGAATGAAACCAATGGAAAGCTACATTAGACGTGTCTGGTATAAAATTGAAGATAAATAGGCTTCTGAACCTCTAACTTTTTGTCTCTAATACTGCTTTTTAATACTTGTATTTGTGTTTCTTGATCAATCTACCACTGTTCTTTCACCTAACTACTTTATCTACTCCTTTTCCCTTTTCACTTCAGTGTAGTTTTTCCCATTCTGCTTCTTCCAATCTATCAATATGTTTCCATCTCAACTTCTGCTCTTCCCATACCACTCATGAAATACTCTACTATTTTTCTTCTTTTCCCCGCCCTATACTGGGGTTTCCAAACCACTCATGAACTTATTTTTTGTATTTTATGCATTTTTTATTTTATAACTAACATTATGCAGTTAAAACTTATTTTTCGTGTTCTGCCTTTGAGCCTTACTGCGTGAACACAATGCATACGCATACGCATCGGAGCCGGAGCCGCAAGAACTGTCAAAATATTAAAAAGTAGCAAATCCATTGATGTGAACACAATGCATACGCAACGCACTACGCGCCGCAAGCCGCAGCCGGAAGAGTTGGCTAACTTTTAACTTTTACGTGCGTACTCAATAAAGTTGTTTTGGTTTTAAAGGCGGTAGAAGATGGACGAGTCGGAAAAAATTATTGAAGCAGTGCGAAGCCGAGAGATGTTATGGAATTTGTGTAACAGAAATTATAAAAATGTTAAAATGAAAGCCAAGGAGTGGAAAAACATATCTGAGGAATTAAATTTGCCCTGTAACCATCTTCGCTTTTTTTCTTTGAAATATTGTAAGGCCAGATAACAAATCTGGATTACACCCATCAAAAAAACCATCTCTTCATTCTCTCTTTCCATTCTAGTTTTTATTTTATTTTCACACACTCAAATTTGATATACTCGTAAATTAGATTTCATGCAGTCAGCTGACATCAATACAGACCTTATGTCAAAAAACACGTACGACGCCCAGCTGCATTGTGTGCAGTTTTTAAAAAACACGTACGACACAGTTTGACAGCTCTTTCAGCACCGGCTGCGTATTGCGTCTGCGGCTCCCATTGTGTTCACGCAGTTAACCTTAACCCGTCAAACTTTAATAATTGACTTTAATGATCAGTTTATTTATTCTGTTCTTCTCAGTTCTTACTAAACTTTTGGTGGATAAAATCAGTGGATTGAAGTCTCACTGTACTTGTTTCCGTAGTCTCCTTATCTTTCGAAGGCTAAAAGGAAAACCACTACGCCATAGGCACCACAGACTGGTGATTGGTTGGAATATCAGAAAATCAGAATTATTTGTATCACGCCTTGCGGCTTTAATATCTGATTCCAATGGCCTCTAAAAGGCTCTAAATACTTGTGGCTTTGAAAAGCTGTAAAAACTTATAGGCTTTATAAAACCTCTTGGAACGATTAAAATGTGTAAAGATTTTCTATGAGACTCGCATTAATTAAAAATGATTTTCGGCCTTCTTAGAATATGTTTCATGGCAGAAGGACCACCATTTGGAATTCTTAATGCAGACGGTAATCTGTCTTTCTTATGAAACAAAATTCAACACAGTTACCTACCCCAAAAGACACCCGCCTCAGGGTAAACGAAAAGGTCATTCAGACGGAAAAGTTAGTAGCTACACGCAAAAAGTATTCCTTGTTTTGATTTTTCGAATTAGAATTACAAATGCGATTGCTTACCATTTCTGGTTCGTTTTACGAAGATACTATCTCAACATATTCTTGAGTAAGTGAGGACATAAAAAAACGAAATAAAATAGGAAAAAAGGAGAATTATTAAGTAGCCTTGAATACGAAGAGTTTAGCTTTATCATTGATGGCAGCTGTAGCTTTACTGTCTTATTATTGTAATTCGAATTGATTGTTCATGTGTCTACATAATGTTGGCATGAACATAATTTTTTGGTTCCTTTTTTTTTGTATATTCGCATCACATCTTTCGATTTAATTATCCTGAGGCTTACTTCTTTATTAGATTCATCTACATAAATGGCATAAGGATTTCATTACAGGATATTTATGAGGATGTTGATATTTGCGATTGAAACAAAAAGTATTTTATTGGTAGCTTAGTCAGCTTCATAGTCAGATAACTAAACAAATTATGGTCCCATGTTGGCGGCTGAGTGGAGTTCGAGTTTCTTGCAACTGACTATTCGTTTACTCATCAATTCTCAGATTTACTCATCCATTTTCGTCAATCATCAGTCAAAACGAACCTCTGGGTGAGTAGCAGACATGGTAACCATCATGCCAGGGAAACCACATCACAAATAAAAGCTAATAAAACTTTTTTACTATAAAATTATTATATATCACTCCAAAGAAAAGCAGCTTCGAGTGCACCTAACCTACCTGGTACCCAAGCTCGAAAGATAGTTTTGTATTGTTTAAACGGTATCCGGACTACCCTACCTAATACAACACATCGTCCGTATTTCTCAAATATTAGACGTTAGTAATTGGATTCAAACAGAGTGTATACTCAATACTCGGGAGCTGATTTATTCTCCACATGTTTTCCATTATGTGATTTCGATACTGACTAAGTAAATAACGGATCCCAATTTGATAGAAACCGCACATTCATGTTATGAGCGCTGGCATCTCTTTTTGAAGTTATTGAATTGATTTGAATTAGGTGAAGCACATAGCACAATAAGGAAACAATCGATTTTCGATTGTAACTTGAATAGAAGTCTCTTCCCCATTCATAGAGGGAAGCTTCCAGCCACTTGTATATAAGTAGGTACCTGATTTGAATGTACTATGAGCTCTGATATCATCTATCGTTAACACACTTTAACCGTTGGCATTCGGTGCCGGGCTAACATCGACATGCCAAACACCCTAGACAGGGTAACAACACATGGTGCAACTGACTATTGAAATGGGTTGAACCTCCCTTGAAAGTAGTTATTTCAAATGAAGACTGTGCAAATAGTTATAAGAACCCACCATTTGCACCGTATACGCCATTAAATAAAAGTTTTGTTTGAATCCCCAGTGTTATACGTATTCAAGTATCCCGTTTAATTCATGCTTCTCATAGCTCTCCAGATGTTCGGAAAAAAGTCGAAAGACACTGCTATGATAAGGAGTATAGGTTACCAGCTCTCACCATATTTATGTGCCGAGTATCCGTACTCTGATACTATAAAATGCAGGACGTTCACATTTGAATACATGGCAAAAAACGAGAAGTGCGGCATGGAAACGCTTACATGCTCTATATAATTTTTTTCCTGATACAGGATAACAAACAGAAGACTGACAGAGCTTTAGCAGTTATGGGCTAGACATGTTTAGAGCATAGAAGCCTGTTATCTGGGATTACTCTAAGATGTTTGACTTTGTTTGAAAGGGACTGATAATGCCTTTAAGAGTAAATTGGGTTAAACCAGTCAACTTTCTACGTCTCATCAAGAAAACAACTTCGGCTTCAAAAGGATTGACTTAGAGACCGTTTCTAGCACACCAGGGTGTCAATCAAGTTAAGTGCTCTAAAACAAACGGCATGAAGACTGGTGACTGGATCCAACCGAGAGTACGGTGAGGTCATCTGCATATGCTTGGTTGTGCACTGTGCGTATATCCATTGAGCATTTCAAAGAAAGAGTCAATCAGCATGCACCATAGAAGCGGAGATAGAACGTCACCTTGTGGACAGCCTTTATTCACTCCTGTTGTTACATACTTTTCACACTCTTCTTCAACGATCAGAACTCGATTTATTAGTATTACTTTGATCTACAAGACTGACGATTTGTCCACGCCATTATCTCTGGCTGCCATCAAAGCTAGCAATGCCAACAGCACCATCTATGTCGTTGAAAATGCCTACCGCAAATTCTTTTTTTGTCATTCGCGCATTCAATCCTTCTAACAAGATGGAGCAGAGCATGTTGCTTCTGAGACAGAGGGTGTATTTTAAGTGTGGTTTTGTGAATGAAAATCTGAACCATTCTTCTAGCTTTTAGCGTAATTAAGTAGTAGTAGTAATTAAGCAGAAATTAGGTAAGACTGATGGATCTAAAGCTCTTGGCGAGTGGAAGTATGAAAGTGACTCTAAATACTACCACTGTTTTGAAATGTATACTAGAGCTAAGCTGCCAGCAAAAAAATTTTCCAAAACTGGTGGAAAAGATTTATGCTTTCCTGCAACATAGCTGGATAGACACCGTCAGTGCCTGGTGACTTGAAGCTGTCAAAAGATGACATGGCATGTTCGGTCGCCTTGTCATTAGCAACACGTGCAATCCATCGAGTTACTTTGACAGTCTTCTAAAAACGTTCAGTTCTGAAAAACACATTTTTTGCTGGGTCGAGGTTCAGTACCATGCGAAGCAGTGGAAATGCCGGGCGGAGTAGTGTTATTTATTTGTCATTGAGCTTCCAACTAGGCAAATATTCGTGAATATGTCTGCTTCTTATTTCTGCGGCAGAAGAATGGTGTAGTGTTTTGCGTCATTTTGTTTTTTTCTGTCACACCGATGATCTCCAGACGCATAAGCTCTGGGATCTACACATACACACTAACGCTTCTGAGTATTATTTAAGGTCTTGCTTATGGTATCGCTAGACTCATTTGGATGTAAATTGCCTAGACTTTGGAATTGATATTGAAACTGATATGGTAATTTTTGGACACAAAAACTATCTATTGTACATATGTATGTACACAGCTCAAAAGATTCCTTAAATTTTCGTAAAAGAAATTTAGTGAAGTTCAAAATAACTCTTCTGTAGCGCACAGATTGTAGCTGCAATTAAAGAACGCTATTGGTTCAAAATACGTACTGAATTCGACTCACAAAATGCAAGTTTAATTCGCTCTATAATATTTGAATAAAATAACTAGCTTTACACTGGAGTCTTGGTTTATAAGATGGAGTATCAATTTTCTTTCTCTTTTTAATTTTCTTTTTTTAATTGCGGGATTCCTTTGCATCTTTTCAATTCGATTACACTAGTTTTTATAATGTGGGTTCCAAATTGTGTTGGAGTTGGTACTTGTGACTAAAATAAACCGTGATCCCCAATAAATATCCGTTTCTTCTCAGACAATCAGCCTTCAAATCAATCGGCGCTTCCACGAACTCAGTAACCGCCCTCACTTGTCGCCTATTTGTCATGGAGATGGCCGAACAGTTGAATATTGACCCTTTCGGGTGTCGGGGCACATAGATATCCTAGGTAACTCCAAATCCAACGAACTCGCCAGGCCAGAAATGGAACTGGTTAACCGATCGAAATCAGCAGGTTGAACATAAGTATAATCGCTACATGCAAACTCATGCCATGGATAAAACAATTAGCAGGTGGAATAACACCACTACTTGTGTATGGCAACTACACATTTAAGGCCAAAATTAAATCTAAAACATACAAGACACTTCATACGCTCAGACGCCATAAATTTTCACAATCGTTTTTGCGAATCATTTTCCTCTTTAACATTTAAATCAAATTTTAGAAAATTTTTTGTTAGTTCACAATAGTTATTATTATTAGTTATTAGTCGTTTGTCGAAACATCATCCATGAACAGATTGCAAAATGGCTCCGTAATCAGCGTTATTACCAAACATTACTTCAGGGTTCAGGGGTACCAACGCTAGAAGACTCAACGTTCCATCAAAACGACTTTTGCAAAAGCTGCTCTGCTCATGTCCTGCACTCTCCCTCAAAAGAAACCTATTCAAGTATAAGAGGATATTTCCTTCCTTATGTTGAATGCATTTAGCCTTCACCTCTATCGCTTTATTGGAAGCTCCAAATGGTCTAGTTATGCCTTATGTGAGGTATTAACTCACACAGGGCGGCCATGGCGCGGTTGAAGATTCTTCAGCAGGGAAGCGTGGACTCGAATACCGCATGGTGCATCTACTTTTCTCTCAGCCTCTCGTTTTTATTTGGACGCCACCTTTGATTATAAGTGAAATTACAACCACCATATTTCCATCTATTGCACAATAAAACAGGGAAGGCTGCTACTGCTACCCTGGTAATACAATGAACCGGCAATAAGGACACCAGTTTAGCTTAAGCCTCCATTATAAAAAAAAACTCCCTCGCACACTTCTTATGGACCTAATATTGAGCAAAGTGTGTCAGTTGCCTTACAGACAGCCATTTAAATCTACCCTAACCTAGGTACTCAAGCACTGATCAGAGTAAGGGTTTCCGCAAACCACAAACTTTCTATCGGCCTATAGTTCGGTCGGGTTGGGCTGTTACACTACACACTACGCCAACTAAACAGTTGGGTTGGTGGTGAGTGCGCAGACTAGACAACAGTCGACTGACGATTAACGTTTCTACAACCAGCGATTAAGTAGAATTGGACAGTGCCATAATAGAAAAACAAATGCAGGACCACCCGGACAATCGGTCGGTGTAAGCGCTTGCGAGGAGCTTTATACTGACAAAGCAGTCGGCCGATAGTTCGCCTATACTTAAGTTTGAACGCAATACCAAATGGTTGTAGTGTGCGCACAAACATCTTTATGCTGATTATTATAAGCCCGACCAAAATGTCAGCCGAGAGCCGATAGAAAGTTTTTGGCTTGCAGGGACCCTTACGAATTGAAAAGCGACTTAAATGTATTTGGGTCACTAAATTCTTTATAAGCAAAAATCTTACAACAACGTTTAGTAAACAAAAGATTTTTTCTGACCCAAAAAATATTACATGCATCATTTTTTAGAAACACAGAAAATAAATGCGCTTTGATTTGATTAAAATAAAATAATTTACAGCAAGTGAATTTCGTCTAGGTTTTTTTTTTTTCTCTTAAAGGATTGTCCTTTAAAACCATACACAAACTCAAACAAAAGTTCAATGTAAAAATACTCAAATTCCTTGAAAAGCAATTTCAGCCTCTCTCTAGTTACTTTAACGACGAACTGTAACAAAACAACCCTTCAACAAGTATACGCCTAGTTAATTGGATTTATTTTCGCAAATTTCTGACATTATTTGTATAGTGAAACCCCCTTTTGTGATTTCAAGAATTTTATTCAATTTGCATTTTATTTTTTCAGGTTCAACTGAACACCCAACATTCAGAGCATTTGTTCTTCTTTTTTACTGTTTTCGATTGCTTTTTTTTCTCAAATCGATAAAATGCCAGGATTTTCTCCCTGAGTGGTCTAAAAACATTCGCTTGAAAATGTTTAATACCAATTTCGATTTTATTTAAGCTTTGAGAGGCAAATTTTTAGATACGCCAAATCAACTTCATTTTATTTTTTCAGGTTCAACTGAATACCCAACATTCAGAGCATTTGTTCTTCTTTTTTACTGTTTTCGATTGCTTTTTTTCTCAAATCGATAAAATGCCAGGATTTTCTCCCTGTGTGGTCTAAAAACATTCGCTTGAAAATGTTTAATACCAATTTCGATTTTATTCAAGCTTTGAGAGGCAAATTTTTAGATACGCCAAATCAACTTCTATGGATTTTGTTGAAGGTAAACATGAAATAACCATTAATCCAAATTCAAATCCATTAAATCTAAATCCACGGACGCATATATTTAGATGAGGTGCAAATCATTTGTTTTCCCCCACAAACCAATGCGGAAGCCGCTTTTAAAAAATTCTTGTTTATTGGGATGTCTACTGCAGGTGTACATGTGCACTGTACAGCGTTAAACACGAGTTCTAAAGCCCACAGACAATTTTGCATTATTTTCGCATTACCATTTCGCAACATTCGCGTGGCGTTGCCCATAGTCTTTTGAATTAAATTCTTAAATATTTGAATACGATATGTCCGAATACATGTGTGTGCATGTTGAGGTTTTAATAGTTATTTGATATCCTTTAACGATTTAAGTAAAGCTTGATTTTGAACGTTATGCTTGTTGTGTGATGGTTAGCGTCTCTGTATGTTCCGTGATGGATAGTTTCGTGTTTCAAATCCCAGACACATCAGGAAAGAAATGCCATGTTTTTTCTTTCCATGCCAGGGATACCATTTTCCGTTTACTTTACTCTACTTTTCCCCCACATTACACAAAAGCTTAAACGCAATATGCATCGACGGCTCCTTCTTCGTCTTCGCTTACCTCCCTAAATGCTCGCACTGTGTTCCATGACATTGTAAGGGTAGTCATAACCCCGTGATGTGGGTGTTGATTATAGAAAATGAAATGCTGGGAAACTTGTACGTTGTAATCTTCTCGAACTCATCTTGCACCAAGATTTGCATCCGTGGATGATCAAAATACCCAGTGAGTGCTTCTTCTATCCTTTCAATCGTAGACACTGTTGCATCCTTGTGTACAGAGAAATCTCTTGGAGCAGATGACGGCTATAGTTTATACAATAGATTCCGTATAACTTTTCAGACGATTATCGTTCAGCCGTATCGTAGATTGCGTCGTTAGAAAATTCTTTCACATAATTTTGCTTTCAGTGGTTGGTGGAAAGCTATTTTTTATTCTTACAAATTTTGTGAACTTTTTCAGGGTCTTAAACACGTTTTTTTACTACCTTATCGAGCGAGCCCCCTGAACCATTGGTTAATGAAAAATTTCATTTAACAAATTGTTTCTAGAACAATATGCTTCATGTGTCACATATTGCCACATATCCGCACAATATTAGCTCTAACCAACTAATTGCTTAGCAGTAAATCCTTGTGCCGAAGCAATGAAAGCTATCCTAAAAATAAACCGATTAATCCCTTAAACTCTTTAGCAAAATTCTTCGAAATCCTTTAAGGACGCAATTTTAATCACTTGGTAAAACCACGGTTTGTAACCGCATCTTCAGTGCACGTCCCACAGGCAACGCTTTCAAAGCCCTAAATTGCAATTGCAACTGGAAGGCAACGTGTGTATCCTTACTGTATAGACAACATATAAAGCACCTTTTAATAACACACACCACGGCTGACACAGTGCACGACAGTTCTAAACAACAAGTTTTTCCTATCAACACACACCAGGGTCACAGGGTAGTTTGTGTTTCAAGGAACACCTAATAAATCGTGCTACTTTTTCGACACAAGCCATCCCACACAATCTTGTCACCGTAAATCATATGGGAGGCTTTAGTTTCAAGGGAAATTTTGCAGTATAATTCAAACTAACCGGAATTTTCCATTTTCAAACTTAAGCTTGTGGGAAGGATTACTTTTTTTTTTTTTTTTTATCTAAAACAACACGGCCCGGTGCAGCTCTCTCAACCGTACCTTGTGAGCGAATGGAATTTTTTGACAATTCAAAACTATAAAAAAGAAAACTGATGAGTATTTCCAGCTACGTGGGTGTTGCGGCTGAATTGTGGGAGGGAATTTGGAAGCTTATATAAAAAGCTGAGGGTTGAGTCACCAGTAAAACATTTAAGAGGACAATAAGTTTCAGACAAGAGAACGTTATGAAAATAAAGAAGAGATGCAGAAACAAGACGGAGCCTTGGGGCACACCAGCATTTATAAAGACGGTATCAGACTTGAAGCCATCCAGTAAAACTTGTATTGAACTGTCCGGAACATATTTTCCAATCCAACAAAGAAAGGACTCATCGATACGAGCTTCGTACCAAACTCTATCAAATGCCATCGAAATATCAAGCGCAATAATCTTACTTTTCCCAAGGCAATGATTGATTCCACTTTTTGGTGAGATATTTCGCTTTTTATAAAGTCACTAGTTGACCTGTTGCTGCGAAAGTCATACTGTCGGTTAGGAATAAATAAATAGGGTGGTACATGGTACTAAACCTGTCCTCGATACCCTTAGAGGGAGGGGAAGGATGAATAAACACAAGCAATTCTGTCCTCAGCGCAAATGCTGAAGAACAAACGGGTGGCTATATAAGCCTGTCCTCGATACACTCAGACGGAGTGGAAAGAGGAATAAGTCAGCAGGTTCTCCCTTCTACTTTATGACCTTTATGTCCAATCGAAAGGACAAAAAGCAATGGAATTATCGTTGAAGCTATCTTTGCGTCAATAGCCTCCAATATCTGTTTTGATTCCAGAAGGAAACCCACACGGAATAATCAGTTGAGCCTTTCCGGACTCTCCAAAACCAATAATCAGAGAGAAGCTCGAATCGGTTGGAGATATATTTTTAAGAAACTAGTGCCTTCCTAAAAAACATATGTTGAATCGGTACTAGGAACTGGACTCAAAAGTTTCTATTAAGCACGATGTGCACTCGACCGAAGATGAGCAGAAACTTAATTTTGCATGGTCGAGTCACCTCCTAATATCAACATTTCCTACCGTAAGCACATCTGAACTGTATAAACAAACAAACCCATTGATGATCGTGTGGGGGAGTGCATATCGAATGTCGCTTCTTGCCGCCTGTTTATTACGAGACGAATGGGCGGAAATGGAAATGTGTATCTTGTGGGATGCACGTAACTGGTGTGTTGCTATAGGTGCTTGCAAAGGTATTTGTTGCCTTGAGTACGTGGTAATTTGCGTTGGTTCGATATATACTATATACATAAACCCGCGACTTTGTCCGCGTGGAATAGTGACTTTCAGCAGCATTTTTAACATTTTAGGCTACTTATTTTGCAAATAAGACACATTCATGCATTATATTATTTTATTTCAGTACCTACATTTTTGCACGAGACGTTCTTACTTTTTCCATCCTTTGGCGAAATTGAAAACGTTTTGCGAGTTCGATACACTCTTTTATACTAAAATTACAAATCAGTTGGAGTTAAAGAAATACGGGAAATCAATACTTTTCTCTTTTCGCCGTTCCAGTCGTTATTAAAACTTTTATAATGCCGCATCCTAGATATTTGTACTTTGTAGCTGTGGACAATTTAGATTACTAGATTACTCATTATGTCCTATGTCCTTTCTTAAATTTTAGACTATCTCTGTACAAAACTTTATTTAAATCTGTTCATTAGCTTAGTGCACAAACAGTATGTCGGCAGCATCGCGACGCGACGACGTCTAGCTAAGGTGTGTAAGTCAATTAACTGCAATCTGTCTTCATAGGGAGGTAATAAGGGATTTTGAACAAGGAAGATTGCGAAAAGCAAAACGAAGAAATCTTCGCTGTACAGCTTCAATTCTAAGAGAGTGGGTTGTTTGATAAGGAAATTACACCTGAGAAGCATACTCAAAGGTAGGCCTGACGATAGTTATGTAGAGTGACTTTGTGAAGTAAGGGTTTGAAAATTCTTTAGACCAAGGAAGAGTTAGGTCTTGCTATAATTTGGTCAATGTGGGAACGGAAATTGAGTTCTTTAACACATTAGACACCGAGATGGAAGACACTGCTGGAACGGCTACGTCACAAATGCAGTAAGTTCGAGGGGGGAGTAGAAGCCGTTTTCGTGAGAAAGTCTTGAATTGACACTTGCTGACATTAAGTTCAAGGAAATTTTTTTGACACCAAGTTAGAAAGTTATTTTAATTGGGTTGAAGCAGGGGAGGGTCAAAAGGTGTCAATATTACAATATTTGTTATTTTTATGTCATCTGCATAGGTTCGAGTAGGAAAAATAAAAGTGGGCCAAGATGGCTGCCCCTGAGGAACACCAGAAGTGGGGGAAATGAGGGTCGAAATAGAACCTTGGAAAACTACTCTATAAAACTGGTCTTCCAAAAAGGACTTGCAATTGGATGAATACGAATAGTAATGAAAACCAAAAAAGACGGTATCAGACTGGAAGCCATCCAGTAAAACTTGTATTGAACTGTCCGAAAGATATTTTCCAATCCAACGAAGAAAAAACTCACCGATACAAGCTTCGTACCAAACTCCATCAAATGACATCGAAATATCAAGCGCAATAATCTTACTTTCTCCAAAGCAATGTAAAGATTGATTCCATTTTGATTGATATTAAGAAATTGCTCATTTTATGCTGAGCTGAAGAATACAAAATTTCTCATTTTCTGTTTGATATGTACCTACATATTTAAACTGTATTGTTTGTCATATCTCATTAAGAATTGAACTGTGTTCGACAATCATAAATCATTTGCCGTTTTTATTCAAAAAACAAAATTTAAACTAAAAAAAAACATCCGACTACGAGCTTCAATATCCCTTCAGAGGTGAAACGCTTCGATATGTCGTGAAAGGAATGGTCCTTTCCTTCTTTCTTTTAAAAGCGACCAGCTTCGAAACGGCAATTCGACGCGGAGCTAGGAAGAGCCCCATGTGTGATCTTTGGATCACTATTACCCTATTATTTATGAACTTCTCCGACTTTGCGGCAAACGTGGATCATCTCTCAAATAGAATTGATGTCGAAAGTAAATAACAGCCTACACTTTTTACTTAACATTGTTTTTCCTCACATCCATGATCTCTCTATGCGTCTTTGGCCGCACCAAAACAATGCAGTATTTATTTCTAATAAAATCCTCCACACATAATTATATTACAAAGTAAATGCCTACTCCAAGGTTAAACATTGCTTACTTTTCCGTGACTTATCACTTCTTGTGTATTACCTTATGGGGAAATACATAGGCAATCCCCATCCAATTTCTTCTATGCAAAATTGTCACTGACCTGATACAGCTCACATTCGCTTTCATTGTCAAAGTCTATGAATAGAGGTGAGTTAATCACAATAAATCAGACCCAATCCAACTCCTACACCACCATCCTCCACCACCTCCACCTCCACCACAACTAACCCCAAGGACAACAGGAACTGAACACTCCTACAGTTATATAAATCTAACAAATTATTACATTTTTTAATAACCATAAACTTAAGCTTTACCCTTAATTTAAATAAAGGACAATGTATATCGTTAGGCCCCTCATGTGCCAACACAGCAAAATTAATCATATTATTAAGAAACGTATTATAGTTAAGTATCAATTGTATATATCCTTTTGTTCAATAAAAAAAATCGTTAAAATCGTTAAAAACAATAAATCAGAAAAAGATTTTATATAGGTTTCTACTTGTTGTGGCTTGTTGAGCTGGGCAAATAGAGTTTACCTGATACTTCTCTTCCCCCGCAAAAGAGATTTGATCGTTGTGGCTTGTTGAGACGGGCGTTTGTATCTTCTATACTTTTTTTGATTTTGACAGTCTCCGCATAGGGAATTCAATCGTCGTGGCTTGTTGAGCCGGTCGTTTAAATCCTCCTTACCGTTTAGTCTTCGTGATGGACAAGGAGGTCTAGTCGTTGTGGCTTGTTGAGCCGGGCGTGTGACTTCTCCTTAGAGAGGTTTTCTTTTCACACTGCGTCAACCTAAAGTCCTGAAGTCTTTGTAGGGAGTTTATTCGTTGTGGCTTGTTGAGCCGGGCGATTAAATTTTCCCTTATAAGGCATTATGTCTCCACACAGGGAGTTTTCTTAACAGTGCGCAACCGCGGACTTTTCTACGAAGTCCGCCCCCGCTGACAGAGTGTTTTGGCTCTAAGCTAACGCAGCACATTCTACGAAGTCCGCTACCGCCGATAGATTGCTCTGCCGTTTGATATAACGCAGGCACTTCCTACGCAATCCCCCACTGCCTATAAATTGCTCTGCCTCTCACACAAAGCAAAAGATTGTTAGAAACATTGAATATAAAATTTGTTAAATTGTAAAACATATTTCTGAGAGGAGATATTAAAATCAATTTATAGTTTATTAGAAATAAACCGACCGTTCCCTCGTATTCATTTTTGAGAAGTTGGACCGCCGAAACCCAAGTCGTACGAAGCTTCCTTGGGTAGACCCTGGACACCCTGAGTCATACCCCAGCAAGAAGCATCACAGTGGTGGAAAACGATGTCCACTTCATTCCATGTTCTACAATTGTATAAAATACCAGTCAAAATTTGAATGTCTAGTTCCATCAAAATTGTCAAAGATTGTCAAAGTTTCAATCCAAAAACACAATTAAACAGCTTTTCTCTGCTGTCATGTTTTTTTCGGTTTTGGTGAACATTAAAGATTAATTCTATTAAATTGGTTCTGCCTCATAATAATTTCGTTTTAATTTTGTTGACTTGCAACCACAAATAAAGCTCACGTAATGCCTTGTCTAGAGATGCTTCGTTCCAACTGAGTGAGACCTGAAAGGTTTATCCATGTACTTCTGATGCCGGAATCTTAACAAGAATGCAGTCAACCTAACCAGCCAATTGTTGTTTTATCATTCTTTGAAAATTATGCGATGTGTGTTCATTTCATCCATCATCAACAAGCAGCAACATATCACGTGTTGAAAGAAATGCTCTTCGTGAAAAGTCAAAGTTAAATGCTGAATAAATCTAAATTTTCCTTTTATATTTTACATATGAAAATCGATAACAAAGAAATCAGACACGTTTTTTGACACACGAAAGAAAGAGGGAAGTAAAATATGCAAAACTGCAATAATATAAAAGCCGGAAGAATTGGCTGTCTCTCTCTCTCTCTCTCTCTCTCCATTTTTAAAACGAAACATTTAAATTTGAAACTTATGGTATGGTCTTTGACTGAAGACCTACCAATAAAAGTTCTTCGAAGAAGAAACTTAATATTCATTTTGTACATGAAACGAACCATAGTGAAACTATAGCAAACTTTTCTACTTAACTTTTCAAACATTCAATTTGAACTTCAAGAGCTTCAACATCATTTCCATTTCCTTGAAAAAGCAAAATACCATACATTTCTAATTAATATCTGCCAGAAGTCAAGTCTTATTTATTTCAAGAGAACTTGCTTCAACTTTTTGTCTCCTTCGAGTTGAACCATCAAATTGAATTATATTCACTCACTCATACGTCTTCAAAGTTATTTTGTTTCCAAAGGGGACCACCTAGAAACAACATGTAGAACCCAAAAGTAGGATTATAACACTCCAACACTCATTTGGAAATGCTTAACACATACACAAGAAACCATTAAATTAAGACTGACATTGATATTTCGGTTGAAAAAGTCTTAAAGATTTGAACTTGGATGTAGGTACATCTTTACAAAATAATGTGTTGCTCATATTAATGACTTCCTGAGTAATTGGATGATTATTCAATTATGTTATCCTTTTGTTTCTATTTTTGGACCCGAATCTCTTTTTGATCTTGAAATAGGTGTGTGTCAAGTAAGATGAAACAAGTTGTGAAAATAAATCTAAGGAAAACGTAGATATACTGTACGTAGATTGTTATTAGGAGTGTGATATTTGATTATACGTTTTGTTTCAGATAGTTAAACTTTTAAATTAAAATAAAAAATAGTATTATTAAATACCAATACCTGACTGAACTAACCAGTAACACAAAGTTACAAGTTCACAGTTTGGCAGCCACTTGTAGGATTGTGTCCATTACACTTATAGAAGAGCAACCAAACTGGTGGTTTTGCGTGATAAAACTTTTTGCACTTATCATTATTCACTTGTGCTATAAGTACTTGTAGTCTGCCGTTGTTGTTGTTGCAGGCCCACACAAAAAAAAAATGGAGTGCAACAACAGAGCAAGGAGCTCCAGGACCTGCTCATTTGTCACAACCTTTGCCTTGTGAGGGAATGGTGGGAAAAAACAATTTTCTGCCGATTATGAGTAGCTAGTTGAGAAAGTGGTTTTTATGGCGATGAATTTGCTTAGTAAAGCATTAAATCTAAGCGTTGTTTATCATGCAACAAAACATATCATAGCCGAGCATTTCAACACATTTAATTACATTACAAAAAGCTATATCACATCAGATAACGTCACAATACAGTACTTTACTTGTTTCAAATCAGTGGTAACCTCAACAATCTTCAGAGACAGCTTGACCTGACCTTGTCTTCTGATCCTTCACAGCTCCTCCGTCTTTAAGAGCACACTTCTTCTCTCCACTCTAGATCAATGTCATCCCCCTCTATCCTTTATTTTCCGTATTGATGATAGCGTTCTAACTATGGAACCCGAAAACCCTCCAAGCTTCAACTTTCGCAAACCCGACTTTAACATGCTTTGTAATCTTCTCAGTAACAATGACTTCAATCTATTCATCAACTTGTCTACGTCCATCGACACAGCTATTTCTTTTTTTACTCCTATATGTTTTGCATGCTTGATTCAATGTGTTCCATGTACGCTTCAAAAATCCCTCCAGCCTGCTATCAGAAAAAAGTTATGGAAAACCTGTCCGGCGCGGCGGGCACCTTCTAATTATCTCAGCTTCCTCTAACTGTTCGTCTCTTTGTAACTCTCTCTACCAAACTTATCTTGACAAAATGCAAACCTCTCTGATTTCAGAACCAAAAATATTCCACCCAATTCATAAACGTTAAAAGAAAATCTGACGGTCTTCCTTTAATTTTCTAGGCAATTCCTCCTCTCACACCAAAGTAATTGTTAATCTTTTTGCTACCTTTTTTCGTAAGTTATATAGCAGTAACCTGAATGATCCTGACCTTGAATATCATAATAGGTTTCTGTTAAATAGCCCGCATATATCTCTAGTTACTCTGAATATTAGTCCCCAAACGGTCCGCGACAAATTAAACTTGCTGAATTATGACTTCTCCCCTTGCACCGATAGGATTCCAGCAATTTTTCTTAAAAAATGCGCTACAGAACTCTTCGAACCCATTACTTGTCTTTTCTAACATTCGCTCTCCTAAGCAGTTTTTCCTACTCCTTGGAAAGAATCTTTCCCGATTTTCAAAAAGGGCGGTAAAACGAGATCTCTATTTATCGGTCGATAGCTAAGCTTTCCGTTATGCCCAAGCTTTTCCAAAGCATTGTGTACGACTCTCTGTTCTTTTCACTGTAAATCAATTGTTTCCCCACTTCAACACGGTTTCTTAAAGAGAAGGTCTACTACGACTAACCACACCCAAATTGTTTCAATGACTCTGTTAGCTATAAAAAGGGCAATGAGGTTGATGTTATTACTACTGACATTATGAAAGCATTCGGCAAAATCAGTCATCAAATTATCTAACTCAAACTCAAAGACTTTGGTTTCCCACGACTAGTTATCGATTGGATTAAATCATACCTTAAGAGCCGAGTATATAGGATAGGGTTGTCTTCAGAAAAGCTTTCTCCGATCGAATATTTGCCTCTTCGGGAGTTCCCCAGGGTAGCCATCTCGGTCCACTCCTGTTTGTGCTTGCTATCTATGACGTCGGCGGTACAACGTCATTTTCGATCTCTCCATTTATGCAGACGACATTAAAATAGTTAAAGTTATTTCATCTGTTTAGGATTCACTCCTCCTCGAACAAGACCTAAACATGCTAAAGTATGACTTTCGCACGTAAGCGCCTACCTTCCAGTCGCCGAATTTATTACTTCCACAATATGCCCGTTCCAAAAGTTTCGTCTTTTCGCGATCTTGTAATTATTTGTGACAAAGAGCTTAGTTTCCACTCTCACATTAAACATACTATTGCGCTTGCTATTATTAAGCTAACTCTTCCTTGGGGTTTATCAAATGCTGGCGCTGGTCTAAAGAGCTCTCCAACCCAAACTAAATCTTCATTCACCACATTTTTCAGGCCTTCACTTGAATATGCTAGACAAGCCTGGTCTCCCTATCGAATAACTGAATCTCGCAAAATTGAAACTGTTCAACGAAGATTTTTAAGATTCGCTCTACGTAACCTACTTTGGTCTGACTCTTTGATTTTACACCCTTATGAAAACCGATGCTGACATTCTTACCCTCTCTAAACGTCGCGTCGTCGTGCCGCTGGCATTATTTTTGTTCATCAGCTTATGACTGGTATCATTGACTCCCGAGCTGTACTTGAGATGATTTATATGAACTAATCCCCGCAACCTGCGTTCCGTCCCCTTCTTCCGCCTCTCAACCCTTCGTACCAATTACCCCCATTTTACCACAATGTGCCGAATGCTTCGTTTAGCTAATACAACAGAAAATACTTTCGATTTCTCCAAAAGCATCTCATTCTTTAGAAAAATTATGTACGCTTCCTCTATCTAACTTTTGAACCTGTTTGGTTCCCCTTCTTCCTGAATACAACGTTTCAAAACAAACGCGAAGCATCCAAACTTTGCATAACTCAATACTTTTGATAAAGGAATTGCCGTCAGCCATGGAACAATCCATATCCGGCCGGCTTGTTGACGCTTTCTGACGTGAGCGACACGCTCCCCACTGTCGCGACGGATCGAAAGTGTGTTGCAATGAAGCTGGAGAACTGTTAATCCGTCGAAACTACTTTATTCGTAGAGTTGTAGAGTTGTTGAGGAATTTAAGGGGAAAACAGCTTTTATTTCATTCAGAGAGCCATATTTTCTGTAGCCCTTATAGTTTTATACATTGTAGAAGAATTTCGTCTGAAATAATTTCTCCAAATATTCCTCAATTATGTTTAGAGTTCCTTCAAACTATTGCAACGTACATGTGACTCATCAACCGATCTACAAAAATATTTATCTCAATTGTACTACTGTATACTTACTCACTACGTTTAAGATCCTAAAAAAAGTGTTACAATTTAAATTCAAGTCCTCATAGTTAAAAACAAATGTATTCATGGATAATTCATAGCTCACCTACATTTTTGAAAGAGAACGAGTTTGCAAATTACAGTGCTTATCACTTTTATACTGAAAAACATGTAAATAGAAAAACATAACAATAAAAACAATTTGTGTCCTTAACACCTGCTCCTAGCTTTCACTTAAAAGTAAGTTTTAGTCTTCCTCTGCTATCACGTACAATTTACTTGTCCTCGCTCTCAGGCAGTTATTACAATAAAGTTTAAATAAAACATTCAGTAGACTTTAAGTGTAACCGCCATCCGCAATGCCAACGAAGTATAAAATTCTTGTTATTTCGTTAAAGAAAAACTTTATGTTATTTTAAGTTTAACAGGAACTGGTATCCATTGCCAGCAGCAGTTACCGGAAGGTAATAAAATAAAAATTACAAGACATTTTTTCGTGCAACTTTACACAAGGAATACCTCTCGACATCGACATGGAAACAATCCGCTTCCTAAAATTTTTTTTAGGGCACGTTCCAGGCATCTTGTGAAAAAAATATCAATCCAATACCAATCCAAGTGTTGTTTCTGGAATGTTCATTAAAGACATCTTCTGCAAAAGAAATTTGTAATGCTTTAACATGGAATCATTCTACCAGAGCAGGAAGGGCACACGTTAAAAAAAATAAATGTATTTCGACACATTTGCGGAGAATGTATCTCATGTGATTGCAATTGTTGTCACGTTCCAAAGCACTATACGTATTACGTATCCTTGCAGTCGCCTGGGGGTGTTTTCCATTTAGAAGGCTTCAGCTGAAACTGAAATTAATTATTTCTTTGCTTATATTTTTTTAATATTATTTTTTCTTTGAAAATCACTGCAAAATAAAGATAATGATTTTTGTTAGCATTTTGTTTTAGGAATGCCGAGTAGGAGGAGTTGGAGATAAGCTTTATACTGTACCAGAGTTTGTTAAACAAATATTAGATGGAAAATAAATTGCATTCATCCTGTTTGTGCCTTATCTGAAAGACATCATAATTTTGCATTTTATTCTAAACAAAGTGTCAAACGGAACGGACATGACTTTCATGAGCAAAATGTGTGTGCACATTTGAAAAAGAAAACTTTTGTTAAAAAAAAAATTGAAATTAAATGGAATCAACAAAGTTTAGAATTTTTCGTTGTGGCACTTTGTATTTGAAACTTTCCAACGAACTCAAAAACTATTTCTGTGAAAATATTTTTTTTTTCTTTTTTTGCGGAAGAAATATTTTGACTGCCTCGTTTCTGTTGCTTATTTCTGTCTAAAATACAATTTTCCTTTGACAAGAACGTATAAACATTTTTTCGCTTCTATGGAGTTTCACAATAACTTTGAAGCTTTGTGACAGCTGTCGTCATACTTTCTGCAATAATTTGTAGAACAATTTGATAAAACGACATGTATATGTACATAAGTCTTTTTTAAAAGTTCTACCGAAACTCAAATGGTTTGTTTTCGAAAAAAACATCACAATAAACATGTCTTTCACACGTATTAAAAATTGTGAGAAATGAGAATGCCACAGTAGAAACAGAAGGAACTGATGACTTGAACACCCAACGTATTTAATAGCGTTTTGAAGTTCGAAGTTCAATAAACGGGTAAGTGTTGCTTGAATGAATGAATGAAAAATTGGGGTTTTGTAATGTACCTCGACCTGTTTAGATCTATTGTACCCCCTACTTCTTAAGTGATATTCCTTAATTAAAGTACTTCATCCAGACTAGTTCCTTTGATGAAACTTAGTATCTGGGTTACGCTTAGGAGTTTTAGCTCCCTCTCCTCTACATAGTAGGATCCTAGGTACTTCTTTCTTTGGTGTATTAGAGCTTCGCAGTCACCTAGGAGGTGATCAGGAGATTCTTCCTGTTCATTGCAATATCTGCATTGGTCGTCGCTCTCTATGCCTAGTACTTTTAGATGTTTTCTTAGCCTGCAGTGTCCGGTTAAAAACCCGGCTAGCATTCTAACATTGTTTCTGTTCAGTTTTATTACGTCTTTGTAACGTTTTTTGTTGAAAGTGCCAAGTAGAAGTTTGGCTTGGCGCATCTTTGGGAGGTCATTCCAGTATTTAGCTCTGTTGTCTTCCTCCAACTTTTTGATTTCATTCTTAATGTGGCTTTCTGTTATTCCACAAAAAGGTTCCGGTCCATTGAGTGGTAATCCGGCTCCTGTCTTTGCCAGTTCGTCTGCCTGTTCATTGCCTATGATTCCTACATGTCCTGGTACCCAGTAGATTGTAACCTTGTTATTACTGCCCAGTTTGTTCAATTTGTCAATGCATTCGCTGACAAGTTTTGAGGAGATTGTGTAGGATCGTAGGGCCTTAATTGCAGCTTGACTGTCCGTCATTATTGCAATATGTTTGTTGTTATATTTCCTGTCAATGTTTACTTCCGCGCATTTGCCTATTGCATAGACTTCTGCTTGGAATATGCTTGACATTCTTCCCATAGGTACTGAAATTTTTGCTCTTGGCCCAAAAATTCCTGCTCCAGTTCCCTCAGTTGTTCTTGAGCCATCTGTGTACCATTTTATTGCATGGGTCTTCATTGAGTAGGTCTCTTGTTGCTTATTTGTACCTTTCAAATATTCGAACTTATGCATTTGCATACCCTACTGATATTTTAGTTTTGCGCAAACTTAAGCGACCGGGTGACCGCAGTTAGTCAAAAACTTGCTCCCACTAGCACAGCCTAGGGTGGAGTCGCATAAGGTAATATGTGATTAGCGATAAATTTCACTTAATTTCGAATAGATTGAAACGGTCACTTATCATGAATCACCTTGAGCGAGTCCACCAATGGCTCTTTTTGACATTAAGCTACTCCTTTTTTGGGAATATCGCGTTAAAATTAGGTCACTTTCACGTTTTCATTTGACTTTTTAGCTCAGCATAAAGGCTCCCAAAACTAAACGACAGCGACAGCGAAAAAACGCTATGATGAAATATATGAAATTGTGGCATCGTTTTTGTCGCGTCGATATGTCCTGTGACCACTTTCGTATATCTTTAGCTTAAATTTTCTTCGTTAGAATTGTTAGTAAAAAAATTTTGACACCACATTTTTCCTCGATGTTGGATAGGTACTGTAAAGTCCAAAAAAAGAATGAGAGCTTGTGTTGCCTGCTATCTGACCAAGACACGCAGGAGTTACAAAACTTGATCAAATGAATGGAACTAAAAGACCCGTGAAGCCTTCGCGTCAAAAATACTATCTTGCAAATATAAATCGCACTTCAAAAGGTGACTGACTTCATAATATTGATAAACACAGGGTGGGTGTAAGGAAATAAAGAAAGGGTAAGAAAGGAGATGCCGATGCACTTATTCTAATTTGTGTGCACTGTAAGACGCATGAGTTTGTTTTGGGTAAAGCATTCCACATCCGGATTGAGCAGCTAAAATATGAGTCTCTGTACTTAACTGTGCGACCTAAGCTGGGCTGAAGGGAGAACTGATGCATTCGCGACGGGTATTGCGTCTTATTTTCTTCAGAGGAAGAGTACAACTGATTTCTTAACTAGAGTACTATTAAAATAGCGATAAAACTGAGAGAGACATGAAACGTTACGACGATGTTCAAGAAGGTATGACAAGTTGGTATGGCATACAAAGTTCACGTTCGGGAAGAATGAAAAAGAAAATGGCTGTATTACATCAAAATTTTGAGATATCTGGCTTCAAAAAATGTGATAAATAGTCATGCATTATTTTGAGGACTCTTGTAGAAACAAGAGTCAGAAAGCATATTTTTGAAGGTTTTGGACTTAAAAAAAATTGGTTTTCTAATTCTTTTCTAATTCCAATTTGCAGTTAGGCCTCAAAATAATGTATGACCCTGTATTGCAACTTTTGAAGGCAAATATCTCAAAAATTTGATGTTATAGAGCCATTTTGAGACCAGATATGGATTCAGCGGATACCAAATCATCGGAAAAGCAATGGTTTGTTTTTGGGCTAACAAATTTTTCATGTTAAAACAGAAGCTCAAAGATAGCAAAAATTGGATTTTTTCGATTTTGAACGCATAATATCTCAAAAACGCGAGCTGTTAGGTAGATTCTTAGCTCATCTTTAGATTCACCGAAGCAAAAACCTTTAAAATAACATAACTTGCTTTTGGCAACATAACCACTGTAGGCCAGTGTAATTTATTAGCTATTATGCACAATGATTAAACAGAGAGACTATTTTACGTAATCGTCTTTTCCTTCGAATCGGCTTCCGTTGTGTTCCGTCTTTTCTATTCGACTGACTCGTTTCGCTGGGTGAATCCTTAGCCAATGTTCATTTGTATTCATTTGCTTTGGAGAGTTGGAATCGAATCTCTAACAGGGTGTATCCAATCCCACATACATGGCCAAGCAAAGTAGTAGTCAAGTGATTTCAGAGTACAGAAAATATTGTCCCAATTTGGTCCTTTACAATGGGGATCAAATAAACGGAATCGACAACTTCTTCGTAAAATTGACTCGTAGACACACTGCAAGGTAATAACTTCGACCAATGGCTTGATATTTGAGGCCGTCTACCGTAAGTTATAGGAGCGACGCCGACGGCTCTTATGCAACCAAAACGTCACCGCAATAATAGGCGGAGATGTTGAAAACCTTTTTCGGTTTAGTAGGGCGCACAGTGACCCGTTTAGACAAAAGTGCTTGCGAAATTCTCTGGTGCCAGGTAAAAAGGGGTTAAGTCAAAAAAATCCGTTTTGGGGTTTTTATTGGACTTAAGTCATTTTTTTTTTTTTTTTCGTTTGGTCCTATTGGCATAAGTCTAGCATTACTCCTTCCTTTAATAATAATTATGTACATAGGGTATAAGTCAGACATTTTTTTAAATAGTTTGGTATTATGGGTGTAAGTGGACTTAACTCTTTTGTATTTATTCGTTTTTTTTATTTTGAAATAATTAAGTTGGTCCTAAGGGCTTAAGTCATCTTATTTCTTTAGGACTTAACTCTTTTGTATTTATTCGTTTTTTTTTTGTTTTGAAATAATTAAGTTTGTCCTAAGGGCTTAAGTCATCTTATTTCTTAAAATCTTGAAAGTCATTTTGTGGAAAACTACTGTTTCTGACTTAACCCCTTTCTATCTGGCACCAAAGATTAATTTTTTGGGTGTGTCTTTATGTTTGGAGCTCTAGTAATCGAAAAAATTATTTCATGCGTATGAACGGTTCTACAAAAAATTAAGTCTAAAATTAGGTCTCTACCATCAGTATTGACAGAGAAATCGAATTTAACACAGGTCAGGGTACACCAAAGTTAACTTTTTTTTAAAATTGTCAAAAAGTGATGTCGAAGTCTAGAAACGGATTACTGTGAAATAATTTTATTCTTAGAATATGACCAAGAATCACGTTCAAAAATATGTAACACGAATTAACACGGAACACCCTCTATATCGACGAACATAAATACAAATATGGAATATCTCGATTGCATGCTAGAATCAGGTGCATGGAATTTATTTTTTAGCTTGCTTATAGACTTCGATTGCAGGAGAGAGAAACGCGAAGGAAACAAGAATTGGCTTCAACTTCTTGAATTGGCTTTCAACCTTTTAAAATTAAATACCAATTATGTTAATCACCTTAACTAGAACTTCTTATTTCAGCAGCAGATTCTGAAACACCCTTTGAATAATTTTTACAAATTTTATGGCCTTAGAAATTTCCTTTAAGATACAAGAAGATTGTGGCGATATCGCTATTCGTTTAAGAGATGTGATTTTTGCAACCAAAGAAGTCAATTCGAGCCACTGTAGGGCGGTCTCAGATCGCGATCGTCGTGACGTATAGTAAAAATGTTAAAATAGTTTCCGAGCAAGAAGTTGTTATTGAAAGCGAGTCGCCGATGGTTGACTTACATAATTTAAGCGTGTAAGTCTTAAGATGCAAAAAAAAAAATACAAAAATCCGAGAAAACAAAAACCGAAAAATAATTATGAAAAATTAAAAAGAATGAGAAAAAACATATATAAAAAGCGATTGTGGCTACGAAGCTTCTCAGCGTCAATTTGAGCTCTCTTTGAAAATACATAAGTAATCTTTTTAAAGTACCCGCTTAATAGAGTCAGCAAGCTAGTTTTAAGTTTTTATGTAAGCTCAATTGATTATATTATATTCAAGTAGATTAGAGAAAAGAAAATAAATTA
This sequence comes from Melanostoma mellinum, assembly GCA_914767635.1. Lineage (NCBI taxonomy): Eukaryota > Metazoa > Arthropoda > Insecta > Diptera > Syrphidae > Melanostoma > Melanostoma mellinum. The sequence continues at coordinate 6,256,775 of OU612059.1, forward strand.
AAAAAAAAAAATATTAGTTTCGACAACAAACACTAACACAAAACTATTGTGTTCAGACTGTGGAACTTGGATGCCGAAAATTAGAAGACAAAGATTATGGTTTTCACGAGTAGGTAATTTTTATTTATTTATAATATAGGCTTAGTACATACAAATTTATTTTTTAACGTTAAAACTATTTACAAATTACTTAAAAAATTATTTTGTCTAAGTTTTATTATTTTTTCGTTTTTTCGAGGTTTTATCGATTTTTTTCTTCAGTTTCGTCTTGTAGAGAATGCTGTCAATCATATGCTCGCGTTCTTCCTTGCTGTAGCTTGTTATATCGTGCCATGTTCTGGAAACTAAGCCGTTTATTAAGTTGTACTTTACTTTGGCAGCACTCAATGAATTCGCCTTCTTCCGCAACTCCTGCTGGTACTTAAATACTTGGTAAGGTACAGATATTTTGGAGTTATTCCTCTTTTCCGCCATTGTTTCTAGTTGACTTAATTTTCTCTCTGTGAATGTTTCCGCTTTGAAAGATAAATGCAGACTGATGAACTATCGAAATTTTCCCGTTGTATTTATACTTTGGGTTTGTTACCTGCACAGGCAAAAGGGTTGGTAAGGATAGGAATGACGTATGACCCAAATAATATTGAAATGACTTTATTCAAAGAAATTTATACCTGTTGACAGGGCGTTGCGGTTGGCATCAGTATGGGTCCAATAAAAGATAATCTACCAAAAATTGTATACACCCTTCGTGATTAATTGGCTATAGTCCTCCGAGATTAGGTGTATTTACAGCACACAGCCATAAAACACGATTTCTCACTAAGCTGTTTGGGATCGGCTTAAAATTGTAGGTCCTGGAAATGCGTTAGGCCTCGAAGTTTCCATGGGTTTGTTGCCTCACCCAATTTGATTTTCAAGGTAATTTGAATTTAATCTACAGTTTATTTTTATTTGTTTTATTTAAGTGTTAGCATTCAAATTGGCTAAACCGCTGCGGACATGTAATAAATTTCTATCTACCACATTCTTATGAAGAATTAACTTAAGTGTAAGCAACCAGCCGAGTCTACATATTGCTAACTTCATCATATGAGCGCCAGAGTATCACATTATTAGAAATTATTCAGTTTCGCAGTTTTAGTGTGTTTTTGCAAATCCATTACAATAAATGTTTACTAGAAAAACCAGAACTATATTCTTAGTTAGATATGAATTTTCTAATTTCTATTCAGAAAACTAAATGTATGTAGCTCCTCAGGATCTTAGATATCAGATGTTAAATTTTAAATTCTGGAAATATGAAATATGAAAATAGATAAAGAAATGTTTTTTTAAATTTTCTTTGTTTTATTTTATTAAATAAATTATCACAACTTTTATAATTTGCTTACGACGCGTTTCGAAATTAAAATTTCATTTTCAAGTCTTTCGCCTTTCAACTTAATCTAGTCTTTGTTTTGGTTGACTAGTTCATCTATTGGTGTCTCTTTTTGTTGATTTTACTTTCGTATATCGGTCTAATTTTATTTTATGGTAATTGTTTTCGTAATTGTATCTAATGGTAATTTTGCTTTTTTGTGCAGTGTCATATAATGCGTTCGTCTTAAATATTAATTTATCATTCACTAGTTTGTCTTTTTCTATCTTGTTTGCTTTGCATATTTTGAACTCCTCCAGTGCGTCAAATGCTCTTCCTTTCTTGCATAAGTGCAAAGTTTGTAAATTTGTGTCGAAATCTGTGCAGTTATGGTTGGACTCTATTTAATGTAAATCTTAATTAAATTTTGTGTTTTGTTTTGGTAGGTACGGATCATACTAGAGCAAAACTATTTCTCTTTCAACGAACAATTTCACACAAAAAACGAAGGATTAGCTATGGGTTCACCTATAAGCGGCCTAATAGCTGACATATATTTAAACCATTTCGAAAACAAATACATTTTATCCAACCTCAGCACTCTACATAATAAATCAATAACATATATTGAAAACCAACCACAACAGATAGAACCATACACAACGATTCACATCATCCATATTCTCAAAAGATGGCAGCATACAATGCATTTACTATGGACGAACAAGATTATGACGATGAACTAAATATAATAAAACAAATAGCCAAATCCAACGGATATAAAACAGAAATAATAGACAAACTACTTCAAAAAAGTATAAGAAAAAGAAAAAGAACGAAGAAAACACAAAATGCATTTCCATACCATTCACCAATTTCGTACCACAAATAATACAAAATGAATTCAAAAAACTCAACATTAAAGTTTCATTCAGAACAAACAGCAAATTGAAGAATATCCTATAGTTTATTGATTACATATGTCATTTCTTAAGGAACTCGAAATAGGGCGGATTTTTATTGCATGAATCGATTAATGGGCTAATTTTGGAGACAAAACCCAAAGTGTTATTAAATTAGAGGGTGCAAATCGGAGATATGGGCTCTAAACCATCTTCACTCGTTTTTTCAATGTAACTCGAAAACAAAGTGAAATTTTGATGGAATTCCAGGAACGTTTTTTGTAGAGACCAAATTTTCCCATCAAAAAACACCTTTCAAATAAGTTTTAAAAAAAGTCCAAAACGTTGAAATTCCCGACGAAAAAAAGTCAAAATTTTCCAATTTTTCAGTTTTGTCAGTTTTTTGAATGGCATTTCTTTCTGGTTGTATTGGCATTGCTCCATAAAAAGAAAGGAATTAAAATTTTCTTTTAAATGCTATATCATAGAACTTTCTGCGTTTGAAATTTACTGAAATATAACCACCACATAGACATTTATCATTATTGGCTATTATTGGTGGCTAATAAGGTTTTAAATTTATTAAATAAATTCTTTGATATTAGAAGCACCCCTTTTTCGAATATTCTTCTTCTACATGACCTCAACTTCTAATGAACAACTTTACACCTTACATGCACAAAAGATCTTTCAGGTCGACGGGATAGTTAAGGTTTTTTTAAATTTTTCGTTAGCATGTAAGTAGTTTAAATAAAAGAAAATGAAAATAAATGTAAAAATAATGTTTCCATACGATTAACAAACAACATTTTTGTTCAGTGCTGTAGACTGTGGAACTTGGATGCCGAAAATTATAAAACAAAGATTATGGTTTAAGGTGAGTATTTATTTAGTTGTTTATTTACAAAACAACATAAATTATAAAATAAGGTACATACTTTTTTTTACGTTAAAACTATTTACAAATAATTCAAAAGTTAGTTTAATCTAAATTTAATTGTTTTTTCGCTTTTTCGATTTCTTATCGATTTTCTTCTTCAGTTTCGTCTTGTAGAGAATGCTCTCAATCATATGCTCGCGTTCTTCCTTGCTGTAGCTGGTTATATTGTGCCATGTTTCAGAAACTAAGCCGTTTATTAAGTTGTATTTTATTTTGGCAGCACTCAATGAGTTCCCTTTTTTCCTATGGCGCAACTCCTGCTGGTACTTAAATAATTGGTAAGGTACGGATATTTTAGTGTTTTTCTTGTTTTCCGCCATTTTTTCTAGTAACTTAACTTTCTCGGAGTGAATGTTTTCGCTTTGAAGGATAAAAGCAGACTGATGAACTGTCGCAATTTCCCGTTGGTATTTATACTTTGGGTCTGTGATCTGAACAGGTAAAAGGGTTGTAGGTCTGAGTCAAAGATTAATGAAGTGACCTTGTTCATACAAATTTATACCTGTTGACAGGGCGTTGCGGTTGGCATCAGTATGGGTCCAATAAAAGATAATCTATCAAAAACTTATACACCCTTCCTGATTAATTGGCTAATCCTCCGAGAGTAGGTACTTTAACAGCACACTGCCATAAAACACGATTTCTCACTAAGCTGTTTGAGATTGGCTTAAAATTGTAGGGCTTGGAAATGTATTAAGCCTCGAAGTTTCCCTATGGGTTTGTTGCGTCTCCCAATTCAATTTTCAAGGTAAATTGTATTTAATCTACAATTTATTTTTATTTGTTTTATTTCATTTCTGTCTACCACATTCTTATGAAGAAGTAACCTAAGTGTAAGCAACTAGACGAGTCTATATATTGCTAACTTCTTCATATGAGCGGCAGAGTATCACATTATTTGAAATTATTCGGTGTTGCAGTTCTTGTGCGTTTTTGAAAAGCCATTTCAATAAATATTTACTGGAAAATCCAGAACTACATTCTTAGTTAGATCTGAATTTTCTGATTTCTATTCAGATAACTAAATAAAGCTCTTCAGGATCTTAGATACCAAAAGTTAAATTTTAAATTTTGATTGATTAAGTAGGTTTTGGGGCATGGATTGGAGGAAAACTGAAGACTTTCGAAAATAATATTTTTCAATCGAAAAGTGCAAAAATGATATTTGAAAAACTAATACAATAATGACTTAAAATGCATTCTATGAGAAACTTGTCAAATTGAGTTGTTTTGGAAAATCTAAACTGATTTTGTTTTTGGTTTTGTTTATGCTCAAGTCTAACTTAGCCAGAGCGTTGTTGACACAAGATTAAGAAAAAGCTCCGGGCGGTAGGTTTTATTTAATTTATTTATTGATTTTAACCGCTATACTATTAAGTAAAATGTCTTTTGATAAGTACCTATAGGAGAATGAAGTTCAACAGTTTAAAATGCATTTATGAACAACAACATACAGAATAAGTATTAAAGATTATTAAAGAAAGTTATAGATATTAATCGGTTTAGTAAATTAGTAAATGCACCACTTGTAAAACAAAAAGGAAAACAAAGAAATTACTTCAGTTTAAATTAGAAAAATGTGAAAGACATGGTATTATAAACTGTCTGTAAAGTATCGAAGACTTTATGTGCCGAGGTGGGTTGTTCCAAAGACTTACAGCTTGAATAAAAAATTGTCTGCGTGACTTAAGAAATTAGTATGTCAACGGTCTTAAAAAGTTGACTTATTGTGGAAATAAACAGGTTCTTAATTTTAAATAATTTGAAATAATAAGGTCAACTAACGATATTTGAAAAGGGTTCTAAACTGCAATCAAGAAGTTGTCGGGATGGTGATGATACATGATCATATCTATACGGAGATGGAAGGCAGTGAATGACCCTGTTTTATTTAGCATTTCCACTGACGATCTAAATACTTCTCTTTACAATTCTATAATGTACATCGATGACCTTGTTGCTTTCAGATCCGGCTTATTACCCCAATATCGATTATTTGGAGAAACGTATTTCGTATTTCCTTCGGTTTAGAAGGGCAGTCTCAGATCGCGATCTGACTCACATCATTTTATGGCGTAAGCCTTAAGATGTAGTGGCAAAAACCGCAAAATAATTATGAAAAAAAAAGACAAAAATTATAGTTTTAGGTGAGTAAGTAATATTTATTATTATATTTATTTACAATATATGCGCAGTACAAAATTTTTTTTTTAACGTTACAACTATATACAAATAATTTAAAAGTTAGTTTAATCTAAGTTTAAACATTTTTTCGCTTTTTCGATTTCTTATCGATTTTCTTCTTCAGTTTCGTCTTGTAGAGAATGCTGTCAATCATATGCTCGCGTTCTTCCTTGCTGTAGCTGGTTATATCGTGCCATGTTCTAGAAACTAAGCCGTTTATTAAGTTGTATTTTATTTTGGCAGCACTCAATGAGTTCCCCTTTTTCCGATGACGCAACTCCTGTTGGTACTTAAATACTTGGTAAGGTACAGATATTTTGGAGCTATTCCTTTTTTCCGCCATTGTTTCTAGTGAACTTTACTTTCTCTGAGTGAATGTTTTCTCTTCGAAGGATAAAAGCAGACTGATGAACTATCGCAATTTCCCGTTGGTATTTATACTTTGGGTTTGTTACCTGCACAGGTAAAAGGGTTGTGGGTTATAATCCACCTATTGGGCGTTGCGGTTGGCTTCAGTATGGGTCCAATAAAAGATAATTTATCAAAAATGTATACACCCTTCGTGATTATTTGGCTAGTCCTCCGAGAGGATTATTAACAGCACACTGCCATAAAATGCGATTTCTCACTAAGCTGTTTGGGATCGGAATAAAATTGTAGGTCCTGGAAATGCGTTAGGTCTCGAAGTTTCCATGGGTCCTTCAAAAATGAATTCTTTGGCTCAATTACTTAAGAAAATTAGAAATTATTAAAAAGAAAGAAAAAAGAGAAAAGCAATTGAAACACTTCTTCCGAAAATGAAACCATATAAGATGCCGTTGATAACTTTTATATAAGTAAGCTTTAAATGAAATCAAATTTTGAAGTTGATAACTTTTGTAACTTTTTGTAACTTTCAATACAACTCACTTTTATTAGTTAAAATGAAATTGAAACACAATCTTCCGCTGAAAATCCTAGGCTTCGCAGGAAAACACGAAAATTGTAATAATTATAATAGTAAATAAATAAAATAATTTAAAAAAAGCAATTGTGTGAACTTCACTAATTTGTTGTTAAATAAAAATTGAAATGCAATGAATCTGTCCAACAAAAAATAACATCAATATCCGCCAACAGGAAAAACAATAGTATCTTTGAAAGAGATGCATTGTTGTGTTTTTCTGAAAGCTACCAATGGAATAACTCTGCAATTGTTTTTGTGCTCCTTACGTATTTCTTCTGGAATATTTAATAAAACCCAGCCGTGTTAATTTTTTACTTGCGGTTATAGGTACTTTAAGGCAAGTTTTGCAATCGTGCAAAAAAAAATTGTTTGAGATTACAATTAAACATGACATTCCGATGACAGAGAATACGAAAAAGTTTGTCCAGCATTCTATCTGCCTGTCTGACCGTATATAGATATACAGCCTGAACAGCTTGAACGATTTTCTTCAAAATTTGCATCTAGGCTCTGTGAGGAAGCTAACAGAGAGATTTTTGAAGTTGAGTTTCTAGGTCTTGAAATAACGGCTCTTGCCACACAACCGATTTCATAATACTTATTTTTCTCGAAAAGGCTCCACCGATTTCTTCTATATGATTTGAAAAATATTTTCTGAAAAAGTCTAGAAACGGTACCTCCTACAGTACCGTTTTCTTAAACCGACTTTCTCGTTAACGTCTGACATGATTTTGACGAAATTTTGTAGAATCTTAGAAGTTCAAAGTTGTTTAAGAAAAATTGCATATCAACAATTGAAAAAATTTAATTTTTTTATAAACTTTTTATAAAAATTTGATTTTTTGAAATAACTTCAAAGCATCTTTGACTTTTTTAAACTTATTGTCAGAAAAATTTCTGACAAAGTCTTAAGCCTTGCGTACCTTACTGTCAAAAAATTTGTTTTTTTTTTTTTTTTAAAGAAAAATAAAAAACTGATGTCTTTAAAACCGGGCCAACGATGCGGATTAAACTTTTAGCGTTTATATATATTAGCGATTGCAAGAGTATGGAGTTTTTTAGATTTTTGCTTAAAGCCTTTGAAATATTTAATTTAATTTTTTTTCAATATTTTGAATGATTTATTGCAGTTTTCATTATTAATGTGTAGTTGGCAAAAATCAAAATAAATAAATAAATAGGGTGGCGCAACAGAGCGAGGAGCCCTTGGGCCTAGCGCATTTCTCACAACCATGCATTGGGAGGGAGCGAATGGAGCAACCCTGTATCACGAAATGTGTAAAGAGCGAATTCTATAACCTTAATAATTTGGTATTGTACTTACCAGATCACACAATCGCAAGTTCGTGCGACCCCTTCGTACCCAATTGGCCGAGTCCAAGTATTAAATTCGGCCGGGTATTCTGTTGTAATTTGCACCCAACATTTTTTTCTCTGCCTGCTGAGGTAGATGTGTTTTCTTGTATTCAAATTAACCTTTAGTTCAGTTAAAAGATACTTTTACCACGACACCAACGACTAGTTCTGCAATTCCTGCTTTGTTTTTATATTTTTTTTTTTTTTCCTTGTACATGATGCTTTCTACTAAGAACCCTCATTTCTGCTTAATATAGACACGGTTATGTTGTGCAATGTTTACCTAGCTTAATTGTATTTTACCTTGTTAGAATTGCGGCTGTGTGCCTTTTAACTTCGTAAAGCATGTTGATATAGAAATAAATGTTATGCAGCACCCATTTTGTTCTGTTTTAATTTAATATTTTCACCTTGGATCGTTTAGCCCAATAGTTTTTCTATGTAAATGAGTTAGTTAATGTTTAGCAATCAAAACTTATGTGAGGAACTGTTGTATGAAAATGATTCATACACAACACCCATTCGGTGTTATGCGATGCTTGTTGCATATGAAATAAGATTATTCTTTTTTTGCTTTGTCCTTATGGTGATTGGGTAATGATGGTCATGATTAAAATGATTCAGATAGTAGCTGAAATTAGCTTATCTGTCGATTTTAAAAAAGGATACTTACTGCAGAATGTATGAAAATTTTCTTTTGAACAAATCCCTACAAAAATACCAAATACGTAGCAACTTTTATGCATATGTTTTGGGTACCATTAAATCATTTTTCAAATCCTTCATCCACTCAACGATTAATTATTATTGCCAGCAAAAGGATATTTCTACTTGGCTTTGCGTGTATTTGTATAATACATCATGTGCCTAGCTTCCCATGTCCACAGATTTCTATAGCGGGCAAAAGAATGATCGAACTATTTGGGGCTCTAAGAGCTTAATTGAAATTAATTATTGAATTAGGAGACATGAAATAGGAGAAAAAGAACTTTAACAAAAGAATCTAGTAGGCAGGCATTTAGAGCATTCTCCTCATATTATATTTATGTGATGACCCAAATATTAGCTTCATATTTATCTCCCTTTTGTTCAACTATATTATATCGGTTCGTGAAATAAATACAAAAAGTTAGATCACAGATTTCACAGGCGTCCTATACAATACTATACATGGCTGTAGGACTAATAGGCGTTTCGGCGTGAACTATGGAGAACATTGATTTTGGTTTTATTGTAGTAACGGATTACACATTCAAAGAGTTCAAAGTCCTGCCTTGGGTGATATTACTTACTTATTCAATAATTATTTATATAATTATTTTATTTCGTCTACAGATTTTAGTATAGATTGCTGTCTACGGATTCTATAAGAATTCATTAATCATTTTTTATCCGATTCATACCAAAAACCACAAGTCACGATATTCGAGTCAAATCGAAACTTTCCAGTCAATTTGTGTTGTGTTCCTCAGCAGATTACAATGTTGTGACTGGTGATTTATGGCGAAAATCACACAATTAGTTTTATATTCCGATCATTTCATTGAAAAACCAACATCTGTAGTCACAAAAGGAATACATAAGCTTTTACATGAAGTAAGGGGATTCATTGATGTTAAAATTATGAATCTCAATTATTTGAACATTTGCTGAACATCTTGTGCGTTGAACATTTATGAACAACTCGATAAAAAAAAAAATTTCGTTAAATCAGCCGAATACTTCTCTTTAAAGGTTTGGTTTTAAAATCTTTTATCAGCAAGAAGAGAAAGGAGTCGAAAAATGTGTAAATTGATTTCAATTCATTGCAATTTCACTCAATAAAACCTACCCTGAGCAAAAAGTGGAAACTTGGTTCCAAAAGTATTCACTGGATGTACACATCTATACTAAGACCAATCCTCACATACGCCTGTTTGGTGTAGTCGCCATCATTAGAGAAGACGTCGAACCTCAAGACCAAGAACAAAACCCAAAGGCTTGCATGCATTTGCTCAACCAGTACCATGAGAACAATGCAAACGGCGACTCTTGAAGCTTTTTCTATCGCAAGCTCCTCTAGACCTTTTCACTAAGAAGACAGCGGCCAAAGCCGGATTGCGACTCAAACAATGTAACAATTGGAAAACAGGCACATAGACCACAGAACCATTTTGAGTTTTACTGATGTAGACATTCAAACAGTCTACACCCCTCACACACTGATTTCAGTCCAGTGCAATGGCTTAAGCAGCCGTTCCAACATGAGAATGATGGGAGCAAAACAGGGTTGTCTCTGTCTTCGCAGACGGTTCAAAAACGGACGAGGGGTAGAATTAGGCATCTTTTCAAATTATCCTCCTATGAATAGATTGATAAAGCTTCCTGACTCAGGTAGTGTCGTCCAAGCTGTCAGTCTGTGACGCAACAAAACATCTAAATAAAAAAATAAATAGGTTGGCTTAACAGAGCGAGGAGCCCCTGGGCCTAGCGCATATCTCACAACCATGCCTTAGGACGGAATGGAAGGGACCTACAATTTTCTGCCGGTTCCGAACGGCTAATTGAGAAAGCGCTTTTCATAGCAATGAATACTAACGGAGGACTTGCCAATTCCTCGCGAAAGGCGATACCCGAGGAAAAAACATTTTTGCTTCTGTGGGGATTAACAGACGGATATGCTATCCATCACACCACTGGTACCACAAAACATCTAACTATGAAAAAATGGATTCACAAAAATATTGACATTTTTATAGACAGCCATGCGGCCATTAGAGCTATCTCATCCACTGTCACAGTTTTGGTGGAGGCAAAACCCCCATTTATTAGGCTTAATACAATCTACTAACTTACAACCTAAGAAACTTATTGTTAAGACTTACTAACTAGTTGGACGGCTTAGGAGACGAAGTTTTAGGCAGGGACTACTCATATTGAATCACAACAAGAGGAGCGGGAGTTGACATTCCTCAGCTTTCGGGAGATGAATTCATTGGAGCCGTAAGAGGTTCGATGGGTGGGAAGATAGAAGAGACGGGGATTCCAGGTGTTACGAGGGTTAGTATTTAGAAAAATGGATTCGTTATTGGCTGGATAGTCAATGCTACCTGTGAAGATTCGGTGAATGAAGAGGACGTCAAATATTTCTCTTGGATCCTTCAGCGTATTGAGGTTGAAAAGCTTGAGTCGGTCTTGATAAGGAAGTAATATCAATTGATTACTCCAATTAAGACCTCGAAGAGCAAATCGGAGGAAACGGCGTTGAATGCTCTCTGGCAATGTGCACTTGTTGGAAAGGCGACCAGACTTGACAAGCGTATTTAAGAAGCGGACGGACAAATGAAATGGAAAGGGATCGGGTTGCGTAGGGGTCATTAAATTCTTTGGACCATCGTTTCACGAAGCCAAGGGCTGAATTGCCTTAAGGAATATATCGTCGATATGGTTGAGGAAATTCAGCACACGGTCGCAAATAATCCCAAGGTCCCGGATCACCTCAACGGTGGAAATGATTTGACCGTTTAGATGATAGAGACGGGGAGGAGATTTGATGCGCTTACGTGAGAAAGTAATTGACTGGCACTTGGAAACATTTAGTTCCAGGCAGTTTTTGGAGCACCATATTGAAAAATTGTCGAAGTCATGTTGGAGGTGGGAAGAGTCTTCAGAAGAAGAAATGACCCGGTAAAACTTAGTATCGTCCGCATAGAGAGAGATAGAGGAGTGTTTGATGATCATTTCAATGTCGTTAATACTAATAATGAAGAGGAGAGGGCCTAAATAGCTGCCTTGGGGAACACCGGATGTAGCTAAAAAGTGGCGGGATAAGGCGAATCTGAACCGAACGCTGTAAAAACGGTTTTCTTAAAAGAAGAAATTCATCTCAACAGAATGGGTTCAAAGTTTAAAAAGAATAAGTTTGTGAGAGATCTTATCGAAAGCTTTACTAAAGTCAGTTGAAATTACATCGACCTCCTTTCCATTCTCCAAGGCTGAGAGGGAAAATTAGACAAAGTCAACGAGGTTTGTTGTTGTTGACCTGCCTTTGAGGAACCCGTGTTAGTTAAAAGCTATCGCAGTACTCTAAGGCCCCGATTGCGGTTGTCGACGACCAATCGACTCGTAATTTGTCGATTGCATCGATCAAGTCGTATGTTTGGTATTGTGAAAAGCAATCGACAGAAACACATGTTATTGTGAATAATCGGAAAGTAGATTGTGAATTTTAAGATTTTGACAGTTCTTTGATGTTTATTTTCAAATAAAAAATATTTTTTTTGGAATTTTGGAAGTGTTGTTTGGTTGTTTCTTTTAATTAAAGTTGTTAAAATGAGTCAAATCAAAATTTGGTTTAGTGATAGTGATTCAGATACCGATAGTGAGTCTGAAGCTATTGAAATAGCTCGAAAACGGAGACGAATAAGAGACTCTTCTAATCCTCTGGAACTGGAGGAACCAATGTAGCTGCTTTTTGTTTTTTTAATTTATTTTTTATTTTTGTGAATCCAGAGGCAAGGTCACTTGAACTTGCCTTCAACAAAAGACATGCTAGAGCAAGAAACATTGACGAGCGTACGATTGGTGTCTTGAACAGCCCAACAAAAGCTACACAAATTATAAATGTTTGTGCAGCCTTACAAAATATTTGCATTGCCAGGAATACACCTCAGTTGGAAGAAGTACATTACGATATTGATGATGACACAAATAATTTTTCCGAAATTAGTCCTGGTACGAGTAATGAAGCTTTATCCATCAGAAACAATATCCTTAGACACTTTAGTAACACAAATTGAGTAAAACTGTATTTAATTTTATTTCTAATAAAAACTTAAAAGAATATCACAAAATAAAGGTACTTCATTCCTTAAAATAAAAATAAACAAAAAGTAAATAAGGTAAGTCGTTTTATAAGCTACTTTTCATAGTGAAGCTGACACACTTTCTCTTTGGAGTTCCAAAATTTCTCGTTTGAGATTCAATTTTAGAGATCTATCACGAGATTTCTTTTCAATTGCATTCTTATAAATTGCCAGCTTTTCTTACTTACACAATACTTACATTTTCTCACAAAATGATTTCCTAACGACAACAGTCGACCAGAAAATTATGAACGAAAGCTGTCGACCGTCAAATCGAAGAATGTCTATCAAAATCGACATTCACAATACGAAAAAATGCAATCGACAATCGGTACTCGAAAAAAGTCGAGTATCGATTAGTCAATCGACAACCGCAATCGGGGCCTAAGACTGCTTAGCTTAAGAAACACCGTATCTTTTATTTCGGTTCCAGAACACCGTGACATAACCGGTAGTGGAAAGGTCTGGTCAGCATTCAAATCCAGGGAAATGAGCCTCTCTGTTCTCAAGTCACTAGACCAAGACTAACAAGTTTTTTAAAAACCGCCAATGACAGGTGGTAATCTTTAGAAACATGCCGGATTTCCAGAGACCTATGGCCAGATATTTCTAGGAAAAAAACAGAATTTCTGCTCCTGCTTAGCAGACCTTGACTCTCTTGTCACAGCTCATTGGATATCCACATGATGAGAAAAAGCATTAGCACATCCGACTTATATAGAGGACGCCAAGACGAAGAGGCAGAGAAAGTACCATTCCACTTCATCGGCGAACGCCCTAGCTTGGCCCACGGTAAGAAACAAGCGTTCAGAAAATGCTCCTTCGACACACTGGACGACATCTCTAACCTCTCCAACTAAACAGCATCCTAAAATTTTAAGTTCAAGTCTCCAAATGTCTCCAAATGGTCCAGTTGGGGTCCCCAACCCCAATATCCCAGTCACGAACCCAATCCTTTGCAATTCAACACCTCAAATTCCTTTCCCCACCTATTCATCCTGTGTTATCCGGGTAATAACAGAATCCTTAATATCCGATTGACGTGGTGCCGATTGCGGCTGCATGTCCCACCCAACCTAACCTAACCTACCCTGAAGCAAGGACCAAAGTGCGTCGCTGAAAGAGTACGCATGGAGACAGATACAGAGACTTTTAGGGGGATGGATACCGACGCTCCGGTTCAATGGACTTTCAAAAGCACATTACAGGGAAGTTGTAGCAGGGGCAGACTAGTCTAGTCACAATCAAGTGAATGGGGATGAGCCCACTTGACATACAAAACATTAGAGAGTCCAAAATTGTCTGCGAAAAATATCTTTCGATTCGCAACAGGAGCAGGAGCAGAGCCTTAAAAATTTTATCTGCGTTAAGTGGGAACCATTGTTGAATATTTTTGACTTAGAGTTAACATCCTCAAACAAAGTAGAAAACGTCCTTCTGCTTCGAAAAGTTACAGATACTAAATTATTTGCAGATACAAGCACCTGTGATGATTGAAGTTTCAATTTTGCGATTTACTCAAAAATTGACCAGTGTGGCAGTCAAGTAGACACTTTATGAATAACTGAAATCTGTTTTTTTTTTATCTTTGGGTAGTTGAGAACTCATCATGAATCTTTAACTCCGACAGAAAATCGAAGTCCTTAGAGCACTTCGTTCATCCTCTGGCCGACATAATCGGTCTCGCTTCTGGTTGAATAGCTTCGCCAATAAACAAAGTCATCGGATATGGAGTGCAATCCTCGAATCACCATTGCATCCATTAAAATCCAAATCGACTGCGATGGTGGCTTCAATGGTCGTTGTTTCCTCTGAAATGAGTGAGAATCCGACATTACAGCTAATGCTATCGGGTCATGTTGACTGGCTTTTTTCCCCCCAAAAGTCAACTTCATATCGATGACATTTGGTCCCAACAAGACGGTCCTACTAGCCATGCAGCGCATTTGCAAAAATGAATTTGTCGACAACTTTATATCCAGAAGTGGCCCACTTATCTCGCTCCCTTGTCGTATCAATTTCAGACAACAAATGCCAAAAAATGAGGACAATAAACATTTTCATGAAGGATGTTTTGTAGCGCTGATATTGAGAGCTTCATCAAAAGTAATTGATTTCGGGGCGAAAAATTCACTACTTTCTTTTTTGTCATTCGTAGTTCAGTCTTGTGATACGGGCCAATAGTTCACTTAACTTGCTTTTGCGTTGAAACTTCCAATCACAAAACTACATACTTTTTCCTTACACTAACGTTAGCAAAAACCATTAAGAGAAGTGGAAATATTTAATTTTCACACGTTCGTGTTAAAACACCTGACGTGTTTTTGCATTTGTTTGTTTTCCGATAGAAAAAACTACAACAGCATGCCAAAAAGTATATTCTTCATAAAAGAATCAATAAAGTTTTTCGTGTTTTTACATATTGAGCGAATCTGAGTTATTCAATTTTATTGCCATCACCAGGCAAATTGATCGAATAAGTTGTTATCGGCATGTAAAGTGATACGTGTTTTTTCTAACATTTCTGTGTATTTTTCTATTACTTGTATCTGAGGCATGGGCCATGAACATCCCACGCAGAGCTATTCGAAGCTCAATATAAACGTTTCAGGCAAAATAAAGCTACGATAAATATTACAGAAGCCTAAAAATAATTCAAGGGCCCAATAGTTTTTAGGACTCATAGTTTAAGAGGATTCTAGTCTTGAAATCGCAGATGACGCTGCCCGCCAAGTTTGTTTTTAGATTATGCTCTCGTGATCAAACCTAAAATAAATGAAATTGGAATTATAGTTTTGTAGTAGATGAGAGTTGAACAGCGGCGGATTTAGAATTTCAATCTAGGGCGGTTTTCGATTGAAAAAATTTGTAAATTTAGTCTATGGAATCTCAGGCATTAACTTTATAAGAGCTCTTATATATTTTTAACTAGCCCATCAAAATCTAAGTGGTGAGGCGTAGTAAAGAATAAATAGTATAAATAGTTTATAATATAATAAAATATAAATTTAAAGTTAAAAATAGTAGGTAAATATGTGATTAATAAATTGCAATCAAATTATAAAATAAATAAATGAAATAAATAAAGAAGCGCAACAGAGCGAGGAGCCCCTGGGCCTAGCGCATTTCTCACAATCATGCCTTGTGAGGGAATGGAAGGGACCTACAATTTTCTGCCGGTTCTGAACGGCTAATCGAGAAAGTGCTTTTCATGGCAATGAATACTAACGGAGGACTTGCCAATTCCTCGCGAAAGGCGATACCCGTGGGAAAAACATTTTTGCCTCTCGAACTCGAACCTCTGGATTAACAGGCAGACATGCTATCCATCACACCACGGGTACCATAATCAGATTATAGTACATACTATTGTGTCTCATACTTGTCAATCCGACTTGTAGTTTGGAAGTTTTCGCTGTTTTTGTTTTTACGCAAACCCCCAAAGTAACCCTGAACAACTAACTAAACAGCCGACCTATCCAACGGTATATGATATATTAATATAATAATGCAGATATCGACTGCGTGCTACCTACGTACCAGAAGTGTATTGTTGTGTTGGCCGTTGTTGGAAGTTTCATGAAAATGTCCCATAAGTACAAAAGAAAACGAAAGTTCAAAAAGCTGAGACGGTCAATGACCTTCCGACAAAGAAAGAACAGAACAAAGAAGGATTCGAGGAAACAGCCTGCAACAAATTTCATTGTATAATAACAGACAAACAACTTGTTTTGTGTTATTTGTTCATGCTCTGGGTTCGATTTCCTGTTAAGTTCAGTTTTGGTTACAATTGGTTGAGTTACGTTCGGTTTTCTGGGAAGGGGTTTTTTGGAAAATGGCTCTAGCAACTGTTACGGTGATTGGATTGCCATATCCAACGATGATTAACTATTTTGCATAACCGGAGTCGGAAGATATTGAAGCGGACGTCCTCTACTTTCAAAGAGACGGTGCTACATTTTACATAATCACCGATACGTCCTTAAAAAAAGCGAATCTTCTTCTCCTTCCAATTAAGAGTCCAATTGAACTAACGTTCCTCCTTTCGAAGTTCGTGGAAAACATCAACTGATAACTTGGAGAACGAAAGCTTCTTAATAAGCGAAAGTACGGCCTTCACAGCAAATGATTTACTGGTGATTTGATGACATATAACACCAAAAAGTGAAACCAAATCTTTACGCTGCGCTGGTTTGGAGAAATTAAGATTATTGCACCCGATATTTCGAAAGGATTCGATAGAGCCTGGCATCAAGCGCTCTCTTATCGTGCTTGTTGTATCGATGAGCCTCTTCATCGTTGGATTAGAAACTACTTTTATGACCAAGTTGCAATGTATGGGATGGTTTCAAGAAGATATTTTGTCTCTTGCTTAATTTTACAAACGATATCTTGTCCGAAACTTCTAATCCTCTTCACTGTTTTGCTGATGACTCGACTCCTCATATTCGTTTCCTGTTCTTCGGATGTAAAACAGGGTCGCGAATAATTATCCAATTGAATTCTTATCTTGAAGGCTTTGCTACTTCAATTGTAGGATCGATTGATTCCTTTCACAATCTTTGAATTGTTTAAACATTTTATACTTCTACACAATCGATTAGAAGACATTTAAGATGAAATTCTTTAAGTTATCGTTAAGTTCAGAAGCAAAATTGCGTTAATTTTGTGAAGAGGTGATGGAAAATTTCATAAAAAAATATTTCTTTAAAGATCTTTTCAGACCAAATCGCTGGGGCAGCGGCCGATGTTGACATCATTTTTGAGGTGGCAACAATGCAAATGAATCGAGATCGTGCGTTTTTTTTTCGAGCCGATGTGGGTGCTCTCATATGTCGCTTTATAATTCAATTTTGACAACCGCAACTGCAAAACCGCTTTGGTCTTGGAAATCTTTAAAACGTATCCTTGTCGGCATTTAGGCAAGTAGCTCTTTTCAAAAAAGAATAATATCGATTATTTTTCTTAAAAAATACTCGTGATTTATTAATACCACAGCCACTTATTGGAATACCCTGTATTTGCCAACAGTACAGGGCTACTAAGCCAAAAAAAACAGCAGCAGAGGACAACCCAATCAAATCGTTTTTGTAGTCCTGGCAGCGACAATTGTAGTTGTCAAAGTCAAATTATACAGCGACAAATGAGAATAGCCACACCGAAGTGACGAAGCGACGGTAAAAAAACGCACCTTTTTTCCGCATTTGATTTGTCGCGACGGCAAAAATGATTACAACAGCGTTCCTGCCGCTGTCGCAAGTTCTAAAACGCTTTGGTTTGGGAGAACCTTAATGTTTCTTTCAGTACAATAAACTTTTTTTTTAAGAAAATGATACCAAAATCAACCAACAAAGCATCAAACGGAAATGCACTTGTAGCTTGACGCCTAATGAATATGACTAGACCACGCCAAAGGAAAAGTGATGAATGCAACAGTCCTTAAAGCTTTCACCATTTACTCGGAAAAAAATCCTCGAAAAATATGTTCGCCTTCAACATCTCGTATGAGGAGAATTTGAACTCTATGTTTTGACTCATCTGCGCCGATGCAATGGAACTCATAATTTTTCCCCAAAAGAATTTTCTTATCTTAAAGCTTTCTAAATTTCCATTCCTTTCACTTGACTTTGTGAATAGTTTGGAGGGAATAAGAATAATGAAAACAATTTTGAAAGAGGCTCCAAGCTTGAATTCAACGTTTTAAGACAGAATAAACAGAAACAAAACGTTGAATTCAAGTTTGGGACCTCTCTCAAAATCGTTTTCTTTATTAGATAATGGGGTTCATTGTTCGCTTCAACTGAACACAAAATTCACGCGAACAAAAAGTCATTGGAAAGATGGCTTAAATCTAAGGCCAAGGACAAAGTTGTTTTCAAATTCATTTATTGCTATTTTTTTAATAACTGCCATTGGAAACTTTAAACTCTGATTTAAGGACTATTATAGCGAGAAATATTCCTTGAAATCAATGTTGAAATAATACTCAGGAGTTATAGAATTGTTTTGCTGAAAAAAAAAGTCCTCAAACTCTTTGAAAACTTTGAGGGTATTTAAATCTAATTTTCTATTTTAATGAATTACGTACTCGTACATACATTGAATGAAGAACCTGAAAGAACAAAGTTGGTTTGAATAAAAGTTTCAATATGAGGTGTGAACTTTTATCTGTAGAGACATTTTGGGTTAAGAGTTTATGAGGCTTTGACCTTGTTGTGTTGTGTTGTCTCGTGAACTTAAGACGGTCTTCATTTCGGAGTTAATGTGACCTTATATTCGATTGTTATTTGCAACAACTTCTTGCGCCATACCGCAAGTCACTAAGTGAGTCGCTATTTCTCTTATACCTATAGGTACATTTATTTTCCCAAGAAGAAAAAACTTTTGTTTTGAATTGTTTGAATGGTTTTTGAACTTATTTTCTTACTCGTAATTGAACAATTGAAGCCCGCCAATTGGTTGTAGTACTTGATTTTGTAAATTTACTTTAATCTACATAGATAAACAGTTCATACAGAGTTTCTTTTCAGTAACCCGTACATTTATTGATATGAGATTTCATCACCATTTTTTGTTTAAATTCGTTCTTTTCATTTCAGTTTTTCATCGGAAAATCATGTATTGGTCCTAGGACACCCCGTTTAGGAACAACAATTCAATTTCAATTTCAAATACTTACCAAACGCCGAAGATATAAGGTATAAAATTTTAGTTATTCAGAGAACTGAATTAGAAAAGAGATATCTATGCAACTTGTACTACAATCACAACCGTTATTCCTTACCAACGGCTTCAGCAACATACATACAATACAACATAACACATAAAATACAAACATGTGGAAAAATTATAACATCCATAACTCCATGCTCTGGGTGTATAGTGAAGGGTTCGTTTCTGAGTAAAAACTCTTTAATTTGGGATTAGTGTTATTTGGTTTTTAATAATTTTAAGCCTTTGAGCTGGTTCGCGTGATTCGACTAGTAAGTCATTAACCGGCTAGTCCCGTAAAGAAAGATTAATAAGTGGTCAACTCGTTAATCTTACATCGGGTTCTGAGATCAGTAGGTGATTAACTTGCTGATCTCTGTAGTATCACAATGGGCCCTTGAGGCCTAAGTGTGTCAATCAATGTACTCATTGGCTGACAGCAACTTCCACTTTACCTAACCTAAGCCTTTGAGCAGTTATTTTGCGAATATATCAGTCTTTTTCTAGTCCATTCAACGTCTTTTGTTTTCCATGACGAGTTTTGTGTCTGTGAGTTTTTTAGGCACAAAATTGTTTTCCATACTATCATCCCATCCGGCATTGAACTTCTTAAAATCTTATAAGTGTATCAGTTGCGAACTCGCAGATTCTGATATCTGCATCGATTTCCTCACATCCGAATCGTGTTTTATTTCATAAACACACAAAACAGATATAAATAGATCCACCGATAGAACAAATCATATCAGGCCTACGTAAATGCCCACTCCGACACTAGCGCCTGTTTATGGTATAGGTAGGCCTCTTGAAAATTGAATCGATATAATGAAACCAGGCTGGTATCTTCGGGAATTAAAAAGCTAAGCTAAATGGGAATGGTAATTGAAAAAAACACAAAATTCCGTAGAAAGTGTAACGAAAATAGAATTATTTTGTAATTGTTTGTATCTTTATCTTCAAAGATTCTCAATTTATTTTTCCTTATTCTGCTCATTGATTTCGTTTGGTGAGGACTCCACTCTAATTGTCAAATTCACGAATTACTGCATAGTCATTAGTTTCCAATTTCACCAGGACTAAAATTACTTACCCTCTGTAGATTATTTCTCATTACTAATAATTCTCTTAATCATTTCTCCTCCCTTTAATTTTTATCATAATCATTATTATCATATTTTTATCCCCCACCCGACTCAATTCACTGGTATTTGATAACATACTAAACTTCAAACTCCTGCTGAATTCTTGCGTCGAACAAGAGTTTGTTTTATTTTCATGAGCCAATGCTGAGCTCGAGCAGATTGTAGGGATTGGGGATAGGTAAGCAAAAAGAGTTTTTATTTGAAAATAAATGGTTGCAGATGCCTTAAACAATTCAATCCACATTCAATGGGGATTTTATACGAACGACCTTTTCAGATTTTCAAAATAAACATAAAGCAGGTTGATCTTTCTATCCGAATTGAAATTGAAAATGTGTCTTCGGTGATGGAGTAATCTACTCATGAATACCTTTTCAGGCCACTTGAGCTTATGGGACTCAACGTCATCCAATGACGGGTGAATAGTCATCAC
Organism: Melanostoma mellinum; assembly: GCA_914767635.1. Lineage (NCBI taxonomy): Eukaryota > Metazoa > Arthropoda > Insecta > Diptera > Syrphidae > Melanostoma > Melanostoma mellinum. The sequence goes on from OU612059.1 coordinate 6,277,590, forward strand.
CTTCACTTTACCTTTATCCGATGAATTTGCAACACATTTGAAAGAAATTCCAAGTACAGAGTGTTTCCGGATTGTTTGTTTTAGCTTTTGGAAGTGATTCTCTCGTCGATGTCCTTAAAAAGCGATGGCATCTAGGAGATAATCACTCACTTCTTCCGGACAGGAAGAAGGGAATTTTAAAAAAGGCGGTTGGCTAAAGTAAAAACAATTCACCTTACGACTGTCTGGAATGGACTTTTTCTCTTGACAATGTAAAACAAGTAAAAAAAGGAACTGGTAGGTGGTAGCCAAACTCTGGAAAAGTCAGAACAACAACAAAAATAAGGAAAAAACACTTTGTACCTTTTAAATTATAAAAAGATTTATGAACAACAACATCTTTGTCTTTAATTTTAACGTTTTTTTGTTTTTAGTCTTTAAAAGGGGGTAACAGAGGGTTGCTTGGGAACCACTTCTTAGCAGCGGCTGCCAGCCCGGTCAAACTATTGGCCAGCTTCTATCAACAAAAGTTGCAAGAAGTCGTAAAAAATTGGCTCTTAAACTTTATTTTTTACTTTGAACATATTAAAAATATAAATCAACGGACTTTATAAGAAAAATTTACTAAATACTAAGCTTAGAAGTGTTTTTTTTATTTAAGAAGCCGATGCCAGCAGCCAAAAGTTGACCATGTTCTACCTTGCCAGCCGCTGCTAAATACTTGACACTGGCAGCGAATGGGGTGAAGTTTGTTTATACAAAAAGCCGGAGTCGATTTACATCACACGTGATCGAGTAATACCTGACTGAATTATGTGTTCTTGGCATTACATCTCACTTTATCGATCACTTTAGTACCACAATTTGACATTCTCTCCTCAGTGTTTGAGCGAATTGATGTCGACAAGTTAACCGCCGACTGACGTTTTGTAATTCTCAATTCGCCGCTTGCAACCAGCCGTATGTAGCCCGTGCTTTAGATTGTAATCAGGGGAGTGTTTATACTTCTTCCTGTTTTGCTATTGCACCTAGGCCAAGCTTTGCTAGCACTTAGCGGTTAAAGTTTAAACGTGTAGTAAGAATAATGAATTGTATCATTCATTTTCGATATTTCCTTCATTGAAAAATAAATTAATAAATTGGGTGTCACCATTGGGCGAGGAATGTTGGGGACCCAAAAATATTCGCCGATTTCAAAGGGCTAAATGAGAAAACTATTTTCATGACAGAAGAATTACTCCCACTGAACTTATCAGGTCCATTACGATTATCGTGGAAGAGCAATTGGCGTTTCCCAGCATTCGAACATCAAACTCCCACGTAACAGACAGACATGCTTTTGGGTTATGTAAAAAAGCAAAGCCGTCAACTACTTAAAACTATGATAACATATAAAAAATTGTCTTTCTTATCAGAAATACCCTGTGCCTACATGAAATGTCATTATTTTTGCAAGACGGTTTGAGAAACCTTATCGCTTCTTATGTGTGTTAAACTTTGAAACCCTTTCATCCCTCTGTACCTATGTCTGTTATTATAAAATATGGAATTTCCTACAGCATAGTCATTTATTTATTTTGCACTCAAAACAGATGTATATAAATAGATACACCGATAGAACAAATCATATCAGGACAACGTAAATGCCACCGATGTTGGTGCCCACTCCGACACTAGCGCCTATTTATGGCATAGGCCTCTTGAAAATTGAAGCAGTTTTAATGAAAACGGGCTGGTGTCTTCTGGAATTAAAAAGTTAAGCTAAACGGAAACGATAATTGAAAAAAGCACAAAATTCCAGAGAAAGTGTAACGGAAATAGAATTATTTTGTAATTGTTTGTATCTTTATCTTCCAAGATTTTCAATTTATTTTGCCTTATTCTGCTCATTGATTTCTTTTGGTGAGAATTCCACTCTGATTGTCAAAGTCACGAATTATTTCCTAGGCATTTGGTAGCATACATAGCCTCGAACTCCTGCTGCTGAATTCTCATGCCATGTTTAAAATTATGAAAACAGATAGGAAATAGAAGTTTTTATTTCTTGTCAGAAACACCCTGTGCCTTAACGAAATGCCAGTTTTTCGCAAGACGGTTTGCGGAACTTCGTGGCTTTTTTTGTGTGTTATCAAACCCTTTCCTGCCTCTCTACTGTCTGCTGTCTTGTCTGTTGTTATAAAATATGAAATTTCCTGCAGCATAGTCATTTACTTATTTTCTTTCCTTTTTTTGTGGCCATCATAGATGCACATGTATAGTGCAGAATTTTCGGTTTACGGGAAGCTCATTTTCATCATTTTCCTGTAGTTGTGTTCTGTCTATGATGATAAATGAGGCTAGAACAATGACATTTTCTTGAATTCAAAAATATTGCCCAGCAGAGCAGTTACTTTTTGCAGTGAAGTCAGTTTTCATAAATTTTTTGCTGAAACCAACCTTCAAAATTAAACAAAATAATTTGTTTTTATTTTGCAGTCGCGGGAAAGTTTAAAATCTCATAGAAATGTTGGACATGGAGCTTAAAATCGTCCATATGAATGGACTCCTTGATGCGATAAATAGTTTGAAACTACGAAACAACTGCGTTATGAAACAGTAATTTTTTTCTGAAACTTAGAGGGGAGTCCTGCGAAGTATTTGTTAACAAAAAAGTAAACGAAGAAACAAAGCAGTGGAAATATTTCCGCAGAATACAGCTCGGTAAACTTAAAATTATTTTGCTCGAAAACGTGTTTTGCTTATATTTTTAACTCGGAAAACAAACCAAGGATTTTATTTGGTTACTTTGTAATCATAGAACAGCAATTCTATTCATACATTTTACAACACAATGAGGGGGTGGATTGCACGAGCGGGTCAATAACATATGAGGCAGACAAGTGAAAGAGTTCTAATTTCATTGCAATCACGTTCACGATGCCCGTAGGCAGTGTTGCCACGAGGATAGGAGATTTTTTTTTTAAGGGATTCGAGTATACATTTTTTCAAATAGAACTCTTGTTCTTACAATCAACACTGCTCGTAACTTCAAAAATGAAGAAGATGAATAAGCATTTACTTGAATAACCAGTTTAGAAAAGCTATCAAAATATTTAAGGGAAGTCATACTTTGAGTTATTTTTTTTTTTAGTTCTAAACCGTTGGTGTGTTTTTTGGAGAGTGATTTCAGTATTCTGAAGTGAATGGACTTATTTAGAATAAGGTATAGACAAGGAAAATTAATATATTGGGGCATCCCAGGATGCTTAATTTGCAGTTACTGAAGCGTCATGGGGACTTGTTGGATTGTCAAGTTAACGTTCTAGAACGAAAAAGAGTTTATGACAAGTTTTACATTTTAGTGAGGGGGAGAGCGTGTAAAATTTTTTTAAAATGTTAAAAAACAAACACATAAAAATACTCGAGTGCGTCAGACATTCATAAAGTACTAGCTGAGCCGCCCAGCTTTATTCGGGTCTGTAGTTTTAAGGTTCCAGTTTGCGTTCTTATTTCTGTTTCCGTCGGATTGTAGGGATTAAATATGGTCTAAGCTACTGATGATGTAGCACTCCTAATGCTGAAAGGATTTCTGAAATCTGTCTATTAGTTTTTAGGTTTCCGTTCCCAACCCCGTTCCTGTGGGAATATGGAGATCGAAACTTGACAGGAATCATCTCCGGACTTAACTATGTCTACCCTGAAAATTTAATAAATATCTGTTTGGTGATTTCGGATTCTGAGAGAAATGATGCGCGGAGTGGGGAGTACACAACTCTCAGGATCTGTACACTTCACCTATTGACAATTTTACCTTGGTTAGGTTAGGTGGAAGTGGCTGTCAGCCAATGAGTACACTGCCTGACACACTTAGGCCGCAAGAACCATTGTGATACCACAAAGATCAGCACGTTAATCACCTACTGATTTCAGAAACCCGTTGTAAGGTTAACGAGTTGATCACTTATTAATCTTCCATTACGGGACTAGCCGCTTAATCACCCGAGCATTTTGAGTCTACGCACGGTCAAACTTTTTTGGTTGCAAGGCAGTTGTCCATCTGGTGTATATCTAAGTAGGAGTTTACTTGTAGCGATTTTACCTAAATCGTAACATGAAAACTGTCAAATTTATGTTTTCCGTAATCCTGACAGGATTGCCTTCAAAATAAAAAAAAGTTTATCGCATTCGAGTATTTCAAAATGTCGATTATTTTACACCTTTGTGCCTCGCCTAGATCCTTATGTCACGCTCAAATTGTCAGATTATTGAAATATACACTTTTCTGGGTGTATTTTACTTACCTTCTCTTAATCTGATGCGCTTGAGTTTTTCTGAGGATCGATTTTTTTTTTACTTATCTGACGGGTTACCCTCAACGTACCACACTATAATATATGAATATTATGGGAGTACATTCTATCAGGGTGCAAGGTTCTCCGCATATGAGTTTCTGACACAAAAATCCCCGCTTGGGCTCGCCTACTATTAGAAGTCTTTTAATTTTAGACTGCAGTCATTTCGCTAATGAAATGATTGGCTCATTTACAGCGCATTTATGAAGATAATGTTTATTTATTTGCAGTCACCAAATATGGTCTAAAACGTCGCAATAATGAACGTCTGTCCATGAGCAACAGGATGAAAGACGAGTGGATTTTCTATTGCCTATCTTTTTCCAATTGGCTATAGACGATGTATACACGACCAGCGGCGGACGGTAACCTTTGGTTGGTCTAGAGGAGAGGCAGAGCATTCAATAATGACTTGTTTATTTAGCTGTTAGGATTTTGCCTTAAAATATATGTCACACTGCTAGACGAGACGTAAGCAATTAAAAGTAAGTCAATTAGTCTAAGGATAAGCGACATAAGGACTCCGGTTGTTGATGCGAAAAGTGTGAGCAACTCGATATTATGTCTTCACCTTGAAGTCCCATTCAAATTTCCTTATTAGTATTTTATTACCCTCGTGCATTGCTTTTTATTTTTATGAGTGGTTTCGGCTTCTTTTCAAAAATGTAGAATCTTGTGAATCGCCGTCTATGCCTTACCGTTACTTGCTGACCACTATAATTATTTCTCGCAAGTCGTATGACTATTTAAGAGCTTCTTTCTGAAAGACATGAACAAGCATAAATGCAGATAAATTATCCCACTTTGAAGAATATATGAATTCAAGCAGTGTTTTGAATGGAATTCTAAAGGTAAGCCCCAACGCGACGAGTTACAGTCTTGAAGGATGGTTTGTGTATGCCCAATAAGCCATATTTCAACTGCGGTTACAGGATCCGATGAGGATTGGTTACAGAAATTACTATAAAAATACAACGGGCTAATTTTGTGTGCTTTTTTATAGTGCTTTATCTCCCAGATGTATGGTTCGAAAACGGTACAACCTTTCAACCTTCCCTCACAAGAAATGTTAAGAACATAGTGTTAGACATATTAATTTTTTTTTATAATTTGCGCGCACTCAAGGGGTTGTGACTACCCTTAACAAGTTAAGTAACACAGTACGAACGTTAGGAAAAAGGGAGAGAGTTTGAAAGGAGATACCGATGCACATTAGTTTTAAATTTCTGAATATTGTAGTGAGAGGGAAAAATAGAGCTGGGCAATACATTCCACATTCGCGTGGTACGGCTGAAGAAGGACTCAAGGGTAAGGGTAATGATGGGTGTTCCTAGAAGCGCACGTATTACGGTTGAATTGTTTAAGAATGGGAATGCAGCTGGCAATCTCATGAGAGCACTGTCTGTAAAAAAATAACGATAAAATAAGGAGAGACAAGAAATATTACGACGATGAGTTTCGTGAAAGTTTCAATGGTGTTCGTATTTCCAAACAATCCCTCATTACCAGAGCAAAAAATATTCTTCATGTCAATCCAGACTTTTAAACCGTGCGTCTGTATCCCAAACGCCATTCTAATCCGTTGTGTCGTTTTTGCTTAACTAAGCAAGAGTCACCTAAACCTGAAATTATATTATTGGTAGCTTATTATAAAGACGCCAAAGTCAGAAGAACGAAAAAACAATACAATAATTTTATCTCTTGATATAAATATTTAGTTTCTTTATTAATTTATAATGGTGATTATTTTGAAAATATTATGCACAATTGTTGAAATGGTGATGCTTGTTAGGCCAAGCATTTTTAAGAGTACAATTCCTATGGAAAGTTGCAAGTAGCGTTTGTCTTTTACTTATGCGGATATTGCACTACTACTCGTTTATGTTTAAAGTCGAATTGGATTCCTTTACTGAACTTCTTCAAGATTTTTCTCTTCGTCGGCGAATTTTTTCAATTGTTAGTCGGAGGCGTTTCTTGTAGATGACACTGTCTTGCATATGGCCCACTTCAATTGGAGTAAATCGTCTGGCGTGGATGAAATTCGTGTGTACCAATTCGTCCGTGAGGGTGTACTTTATCTTGTATTTGTACTCCGGATCGGGCATCACTTGGTTACGTGATTTTAACTCATCTTGGTAAAGAAAAACCAAATATGCAATCGTTGCTGCTTTTTGGTATTCGTTGAGTTTTGTCTTTTTGATTTGCGACATTGTAAGGAAAATTGTATAATTTCTGTCCCCGCAATGATATGTGCACAACAAAGGATATTACGATACTGATGATGCATAATTGCCTCGAGCTGGTATTTATACTACAACAATTAATCTACCTGATTACTGATGTACTCAAGCCTACCTGGACCAGGTATGGTAGACTAATAATCTCCTGAACTATATTTTTACGACTTTTGCTAGGGTTTTTCTAATCACTATCCTTCTGAAATGATGGGCCGTCAATTATGACTAATCAGGTGACTAATGACACTCAACAACACACAAAGGATTTACAAAAACAGGCTTAAAATGTGGCATGAAGTTATAAATTTGATCATCGGTATTTATTGTTTTTCAGGGTGATTATTACGTTCGAGGGAGGATAAAAATAAATGTGACTAACTACTGTGCTTAAAATTCCTTTGTTTTGAAATATGCCAAGTTGAATATGATGTCCTTCAGAAAAACGTTCAAGGAAAAAAGATAAGAAGTTGTTTTGAATAACGGAACAGAGTTATAAAACGAAACTGACCCTTGGAAGCACTAGTACGGCTCTAGAAAGTAAAACTTACTTTTTATCAGCATAAAACTCCTCTCTTAAAATTTGAATGGGCGTCTTGAAATGGTGATTTAACCGAACATCGCGTCGTTTGTTAGGATTTAAATCTTTCTGCTTACAGGGAAAAGCACCCTATTGGCTGGAATTCGTCTAAAGACTTAACAGCTATTGAATACAGTCACATGGAAGTTATCAATCTATCAGTCATATTGAAAGTGTGAGTCATTCGCTTAAAATTTCTTCAAGCGACGTATCCGTTCGGAGCAAAGAATTGTCTACCACGTCCGACGAGAACGGAAAAAGAATTGCATTAATCTGTTACAAATGAAGGACTTGAAACCACTTCAACGCAGTTAACCGCAAATGTCGGATGTGTTAAAATAATGTCTGGAAAAAATTTCGAATAGCTGCTCAGAAGCATACCTCGAAGCAAAAACCTTCGAACCGTACAATATCGGAGAATTTTCCTATCCGAACATTGCAGGTCATTCTCTGTTCAAATAGGAAGTTGCCAGTCATCAATAAGGACAATCAACGCTGCAGTTGCACAGGGATCCAAGCTAGGACGGTTCTTGTTCAACATCTACACATCGGACCAGCAACAGCCAGAAGACGCACAAACTCTCCAGCTTGCCGATGACTCCCTCACATACGCCAAGCCCATCTCCCCGGTATTTGCTGCCAGAAGAGTTGAAGCCCACGTTAGACAGCCTTGCGAGCACTACCAGCACTGGGACTTCAAAGTAAACTCAGCCAAATTCGAGCTTATTTGCTTTAGACGACCATTCACCAGATCCGGGAATGCAAGAGGACGCTCAGTCAACAAGTGTAGAAGTACCAAGATCTCCTTACTTTATGGAACTCAATTTACGGTCAAAAACAACAACCTTGAAGTACAGTTCAACGAATTACACAGGTTCAACCCCCATGCAGCTGCTGTACTAAGGAAAGCCAACATAGCTTTTCACCGCATCCACTCACTAATGCGAAAGAACAACGGACTAAGCTAGAAGTTCAAACTTCTTCTCTATAAGCAGCTAATTTGGCCTGTGATCACGCACTGTTTTCCTACTTGGTACACGGCAACAAAAAACCACATGAACAAGCTTGCAGTTCTCGAGCGGATGATCCTGCGCATTGCGCAGGACTCCACTATGACAGGATACGAAGGAAGCACGTCAGCAACTCGAGACTCTACGAAAATGCAAAAATATAAAAACTTGACAGGTACTTCATCGATTCCAGCCGTAGATGTCTGCGAAACATGACCGACCACCCGAATCCCTTAATAAGGAGCATCACAAGCCAGCCAAGACATCTCAGCCCGCGGTGCCTTCTAGAAATGGAACTTCTCGATGAGAATCTTATCCCCACAAGTGAGGAAGTGAACATCAACTTTTATGCTGACCCGGGCTAGGAGCCACTAGCCCCCCACCCTCACCCCTCTTCATCAAAACACAGTGACAACCAGACTTGAGCAATCCGAGAGAAGTAAATGACAGACGATGAGATTAACCAATCGCAGCAACAATTAATTTTAATTATTTTTTTTTATCTAGGTCAGTGTAAGAAAGTTAGGCCCCTTCTGTGCCAATAAAATATAAATACATACTCACATTGTTAACTTTAAGTAGAACTAAGCAAATTGTACATATTATATACTAAGCTCAATAAAAATAATGCTTAAAATCCGAACTGATACTTCGCTAGCGCCAAATATGTTAATGCAAGAGCAGGAATGGGTTGAAATCGGTGAAAATTGCTTTAGAAATCCAGATGTTGAGTGAATCGAACCCATAGTTCATTCAAAACAACTACATAGGGTATTTTTTCGACAAGTCGAAAAACAGTGTTGGATTTTTATGAGTACGATTCACCTTGAAGCTTTTGTGGAGCTGATCTATGATTTGACAATAATTTGGAGGGATTTTCTTTATTTGACGTCTTGAATTTCAATGATAAAATGTGACTAATGAAAAAGCAAGGTAAGCCGAAATGTTATACCAATCTCAAGTTGAGATAAGAAGTTCTAAGTCTCACCTGTGACCTGTTAGATGCCAGCGTTTCTTTTATCAGTCGCCATAGTTCCCTCCGTTTCTCATAAGTTACATAGTTGAAGGAAATGCACTAAGCTTCGGGGATTCTCATGGTCTGTTGTGCTGCCCTATTTACATAAAAAATAAAAAGAAATTAAGCCACAAACAAACAACAGAAAGCCGTTGTACACATTTTGCCGTATGGAAAGGCAAAAAATCCCAACATTTATTTCATTAAATGTACCTCCTCATAGCTTCAAGGCGGCTCGGCTGTTTATTCTGATGACATGTGTTGTGTATATGGCAAAGGAATTTTCCTAACTGCTTAGTGAGAGTCTTTTTCTTCAAAACATTTGCAAGGATAAACTTTTTTCTTTGTTGTCGTAACATGTCATATAAACAGGCCGATTGGATTTGCCTCACTGAATACGAACGAAAGTTCTTTTTTACTTCCACGAACGAGAGTTTAACTTGAACTTTAAAACGTTTTTCCTTTGAAATGGTTACATCTCATGTCGAATGTTGGGAATACTTTGAAAACAGAGTTTTCTGCATGAATGAATAAAATGTGGAGGCAAAAAATGTCTTTAATTTCGAAAGTGTTTTGTTAAAAAGATTCAGTCAGCCACGAGAATATTACTCATTGAGAAAAGTAAGAAGGGAAGCCTTAATACGTTCTCGGCACAACCACTGTATATTACTCCTTGACCGTATTCCAGGACTCTACCATGCGTTAAAGGTATGCTACGGGAAAAGAAATATTTTTCATGAAACAAATGGCTTTTGAGTGGCTTTTGAACCGTTCTTTGCACAAATCACTTAAATTTAAGAGTTCAGCCAGTGGTAAATATTAAAATAGAGGAGGAAATTTGTCCTCAATTTTGTGGCTAAGTGCACAAGAAACTTTCACATTTTATTTAAGGACAACACGAAATTTCGAGTTCTTTAAAAGTGGAGAGTTTAAAAAAAAATTAATCACAGAATGTTTCACAATCTTTGTGTAGAGTAAGATTTTCGTAGAAAAAAAAATTACGACATAAGGCGCATTAACTTGTGTTGTCATCAGAACTTAAGGTGCTATGACGAATGCGAAAATCACAGATTACAAAGAAAAATTGCTACTTTTTTTCAATGCCAGCTCCTTAACCCTCTTTTAGTAAAAAGGAACCCTCCTTTAATAAAAAGAAAAACGTTACAAATACAACTGAATCTCACTAGACTGATTTTACACAAACACGACTTTGAGTTCAAATTCTAGGACTTCTACCGAACACAAAATTCCACTAACAGCAGTGAGGGAAGAGGAAAAGGACGGAATTGTTGTTGCATATTTTATGTATGTTCTTAGTAGTTTTGGAAAGCAAAAGCAATACCGTTCCCTTTAATCCAACATAAAGTGATGGACAAAGTAAAACTTTGCTTCATGCTGAGTAGATATCCAACATTTCGCTTTCAGAAGTCAAAGAAGTATAGAAAAGTTTCCAGTCAGCGATATAAAATATTCCATAACTTTTGCCAACGTCAACACTGTTTATCGCCAATAAACTTAAGAAAGTTTTTTGTTACCCACAAAACAAAGCCAAGGCATACCTCAAACAGCGTCCTTGAATGTCCCATAAAGGAATATTTGCTTCATTGCCCAAATTTTAAACCGAAAAGTACAAATTTAAATTAATCGCTAACTTTTTTATAGGTGCGTAGGTACGCTAAAAAGTAATAAAGTGGGTTTTTGCCTGTAAATTTCAATAACCACTTGTGAGGCAATAATTTTAATATTTCATGAATTTGGTTAGATAAATTTGATGTCTTAGCAGTGTGCCTTAAAGATGCTTCACTCGCAAATAAATGTTCCGAACAGTAAAATGTTTGCAACATTAGTCGCCAGATGTCATTTTTTGTCTTCGACAATGTTTGCCCGAAGCCTTTGTTTCTTTGTTAACAACAAATGATAAAGTTTCATCTGTGCTCTCAAAATATACAAAAATTCTGACTGTTCATGAACTTTGATAGGTTATGTTGTCGACAATGTTTGGTTTCTGATTCCATTTATATTTCTTTTCTGTTGAGTACCACTTAAGTCGTTGGTAAGTAAAAGTACTTAGCCACTTTATTCCGATTTTGGTTGTAATGACATCTCAAGTAACAGACAGAACTCTTTATTTAAATTGGCAGATTACAATATTGCCAGCAAGTCTTTGTTCCAGTTAGGCACAAACTGACAAACTAAAGAATCAACCTACCATTTCGTTACCAAACATCAAAATATAATCTCATTTCCATTGGAGTGTATTTGATTTGGAGAGAACGATATGCAAATCAAGATTGCAATTGTGGTTTGATTAGAAGTGTGTTGCCACATTGAACGAAGCGAACAGTTGAATAAATTATTTTCTTGATTTAGGAGTTGATAGAAGTGTTAGAGTGTAAAATATATACTCAAACGCTTGAATGGATATGGTATGGATCAAATAAAGTTTTATCCGGAGCAATTTAAGAGCATTTAGAAAATTAAATATTTTGATGAGAGATACCTCTGGAGAATTTTTAGCTGGAATTTTCGAAGCATATTTGCCGTTCAAAATCGAAAGTTTCTCTATTTGCTATAGTTCCATTGCTTTTTCGAGCGCATTTCACTGCGTTCGAAAACTGCAGTCGGGAAGTATTATCAAAATCCTTTAAAACACACAGCTTTATAGAATGGCTGCAATAATAAATTCTAGGTGATATAAGTGATTACTCTAGAAGAGTATAGGTTAGTTGCATCAGACTCTTTTTGCTTCGAATTGAAATAAAAACACAAGAAAATCGTTTTAATGTCCATCAATTTGGCTTTGTTGGAAGAATAATTTTATACCATAAAGTTCAAATATGATTTTGGGCATGTGGACGGGCTCAAATAGGGCCCAATCAAGAAGTTCAATTTTCAACCACTTTTTCGAGCATTTGAGGCCGCATTTTGGGAATAACGCCACTAACTTTGGAAGGAACGTTTCTGGTTTGTTGCCGTAGACGAGCGAATTCACATATCCCCAAAGAAAATAATCCAATGGTGTCAAATCACACGATCTTGGTGGCCAATTGACAGCAGGCCCATTGCGGAAAATTATGAGCTAGGGGAAAAAATAGTCGGTTATCATGGTTCTATACCAGTCTCCATTAGCGCCTAGCGGTAACTGGCTTGCCAACATTATTTCAGAAGAGTATGGCTCAATGACTCCACCAGCCTTAGAGTGGATGCAATGGCGTCTCAACGTACTCATCTGGATTCAAATGCGGCAATATCGCCTGTTGACGTAACCATAACCATTTATCCAAAAATGAGCCTCATTACTGAACGAAATTTTGCGATGAAAATCAGCAACGAGCTCAATCTCATTTTCGGCCCATACACCAAAATCACGGCGTATTGCATGGTTCGGCGGCCTTAATTCTTGCAAAAACTTTATCTTGTTAGGTTGTAAACGAAGATCTTTGCTCAAAATCTTCCATTAAGTTTATGGACAAAGCTGCAACTGCTGTGCACGGTGGCGAATCGATTCATTCTGGTCCTCTTTAACACTTTGCTCTACAGTAGCAATTGTTTCTTCGGTGTGCACTGTTCGGCGTTTCTGCAGATGCGTATTGTCACATAAAGTAAACGTAGTGCGAAAACGATCCATGGTTAACAGAATTAAGCTCTGATATGTCGACCATAAAATGGAAGTAGCTTGCGGTAATCTTTTGAACTGACCCATTATTTTCGAAATAAATTTGCAAAATTTGTAAGAGTTGTTCTTTTGTCAACCTGTTCCTGATATAACCAATATATTAGGACAACGACCCATTTCATTTTAGGAGATCTGTCTCTAAGTTTTGAACTTAAGTGTCTTCGAAGTATCGTCCTACGACATGGCCCTGCTATTGACAGTGCAAGATTTGATGACATGTGCAACGCTGCCAAAGGGCATTTTGTCATTAGTTTTGAAGATCAATGAAGATTAGAGGCATGCTACTGCACGATTTTTTAGGTGCATAAGCATGTGTTTTCCAAGCCGAGACGTATAGCCATAAGCTATCTTACGAAGAATGGCTAGATGGGGAAAAGCAACTTTGTCTGCAGCAAAACTTAAGGTCCTACTCAATTTCTCGTAGTGTTTCAAGAGTGATCCAATGCAAGACCTCTTTGACCGCGGTCGGAAGACAAACTTCTTTGAGTTTCTTTTCGGTTCCAGGACATCACGACATATCTGAGAACAAAGCTACCAATGAACTTGCAAGGCAAAGATCTTAGACAGCCTTCTGAGGACCTAAATCAGGGCTTGTCTGTGGGGTCTTCCTATGGATGGGCGACAGACATTTCCTATTAACAATTGCATCTTTCAACAGAACAACTATATGAATATCACAGTTGAGTTGGATGCAGGGGCAGGCAGACTGAAGGTATGCTTCTCAACGTTGATAAGAAAACTACAACATTTTTGCTATCCCGTAGCAGAAAAGACTAGAAAGCGTTGTAAGGGTACTTCCTTTTTGCAAAGCATTTAAGAGTGTTAGACTTAAGTGATACAAAGCTTTGTGAATCCTTTGGAGAAGAAGATGCATTTTCCACGATCAGTTAACAGATACTTGATCATTTGGAAAGCTTTCCTATAGCAAAAGAAGTGGGCTATCTTTAAGCGCAATGGAACTGTATAAAATAATATTCTCTAGCTACGGTATGATTCGTGCAGTTATAAGTAGACTTTGTTTTGTCTTCGTCTACACGAACCGGGCCAGTTAAACTTGGAGTTTTTTTTCTTAAAAAGTTTGATGGTATCCTAATTTTTTTCAGGTGCGGTAAATGGCTTACCTATAAAAACGTGAAGAGGTAAAAAGAAGAAAGAAACAAATTAAATGAGGATACCTCATGGAGATAATGTTTGAAAATAGACTTGAACAAAAACCGATACACATGCTCAGCTTAGTTCATTTAAAGGCACCTAATTTTTCAATCTCGTGACTTGAATTCTAAACAATTCACCTAAAACCTAATGACGAAAAGATTTTTCAAACATTATTCAAATGAAAAGAGCACCTTTCGAGCGAATAAAATCCAAGGCCAAATTCCTGATGATACAGAAACGTCTAATGAGTATGTGTTGAACGCTATCATCGATTGGATGTCATCCCTTAGGCTGTACACGTTCACCCATATTCAATATTGAACGTAAACATAAACAACACTTCCAATGACTTTGAAGAATATGTCACAAACTAGGAAGGTTAAATAAAGGTCTTCACTTGAAGTTTTATACTAAAGGTTTTTGGATGTTTTATTTTATGAGTTTTGAGTTTTGAGATTTTTATGCGAGTTTAGAAAAGAGTTTTAAAGAGAATCGAGTTTTTTAAGAAGAAACGTTTTTAACGATAAACATTTTGGTCCTTCTGCGCCAAAAATTGCAAACCAGCAAAAATAAACAAGTTTTATTCCCACCCTTAAAATAAAAAGACATTGTGCCGACATTTTGTCGTGGTTTTTTGCATTTATTGGTGAAAAATCGAAAAAGAAAACGTACATAAAGTGAGTTGCAGATACAACACGAAAACGGAGAAAAACATTATTTGAAAACGGAAAAAAGCTGCTGATATACAAAAGAAAACGAGTGAGTAGATTTTATCTTACTTACAACTACTAATATATATATACACTCCTTACTAATTGCCTATCATAATTTAAAATCAAATTTAAAAACTAATTAACAAAATGAGTAGTAATAAATTATTTGTAAATAATTGCAAACAAGTGGGTAAAGACTACGATAATTTTAAAAAGACTGGGTTGGCTCGTCGAACAAAAAATTATGCGAGCGGGCGACTCGATATGTTGGAGACGAGCATGTCAGAGGTCAATGCAGGCTACAATGATATCGTCTGTCAAGATTTAAAAGAAGACGAGTTCAAACCATTCAACACAATGTTTGAACAAATCAAGGAAGTGTACCTTGATTATAAAGAGCAACTGTTAGATGTATTAGAGAAGGTTTCGGTACCCACGACATCAAATGTGTCTAATGAATGTACAAATGTTCAACCGAAACGTGAGGTTCGCCTTCCGAAAATCCAACCGCCCACGTTTACAGGTGAATACGAAAATTGGCGTTCATTCCATGACCAATTCGTGTCACTCGTGCACAGCAACACCTCGCTATCTAAAATTGAAAAATTGCATTATTTGAAATCATGTTGTAAGGAAAGCGCAGGTAACTTACTTGATCACGTCAATGTAGATGATGTGAGCTACGACCAGGCGTGGGAACTTCTTAAGTCTCGGTATGATTTTAAGAGAATTTTAGTAAATCATGAACTGAAGCTATTTTATGATCTACCCGTAGTTCATGAAGAAAAAGCAAATAACATCCGTGAGCTGCTAGACGGTTCGACAAAAATTTTGCATGCATTACGCAATTTAGATGTGCCAGTGCAACATTGGGATGATATGGTGATTTTTCTGTTGTTGAAAAAACTCCCAACAAAGGTGCAATCTCTGTGGGAAACTTCTCTGGGAACCAAGAAAAAAACACCCACATTTAAGGAATTCTCGGAGTTTTTAGAAACAAAATTTAGAACCCTGGAGATGGTTGATCAGCAGCAGAGTGGAAAATCAACATCAACAACACAGAAAAAGTCCACAAAAAACGTTTTCCATGTTAATTCGGAAGCAACCGAAAGCTTCACATGTAAAGTTTGCCATAAAGGCGTTCATTCATTGCGCACATGCGCTAAATTTTTAAAAATGGACGTGAATGGAAGGCAACGAGTAGTTAAACAATTTGGCAATTGTTTTAATTGTCTGGCCTATAGTCACAGGACAAATGGTTGCCCTAGTAACAAAACGTGCCATTTTTGTCAAAGGCCACACAATTCATTGCTGCATTTTGGCAACAATAACAACACAAAACCCAATAACTCACGCTCACAATCATTCGCTCATTCTAATTCATTAGCACACAATACTAACTCACAAAAATCATTCTCGCATTCAAACCAATTTTCATCCAACCCAAACAACACTAGTACTTATGGTTGCAATCATATAGCACACCCAAGTAACCATATTCACTCAAACACAAACCAAAGCTCATGTACTCACTCAAACCCAAGCACACGTAATCAGTTACAATCACAAACAAATCATTTAACAACACAAATAAACCCCTATGCACAGCCATTTCAACCCTCTGAAGAGCGAAATGGCATACACCCATGCGCAAATTGCTTCCACGCAAACAATCAGCAATCTGACGCTCAGATATTGCTCGCAACAGCCATCATTAAAGTAAAATCCGCTAGTGGAGAATACTTCAACATGAGAGCGCTTGTTGATCCTGGATCACAAGCTACTTTCATAAAAGAATCAGCCGCACAGATTTTAAACTTAAAGAAATATCGCACATCCCTTGACATATCAGTTTTAGGACAAGTAAAGAATGGTTCTTGTCAAAACTATGTCGAATTGCACCTAGGCTCACAGTATTCAAACTTTGAAACATCAACACGAGGTTATGTTTTTAAAACTTTAACAGGAATTTTGCCAAACCAGCAAGTATTTCCCAACAAGTGGAAACACATTCAAGGGTTGAAACTGGCAGATCCTACTTTTCATCAACCGTCAGGAATAGATGTGTTACTAGGTAACGACGTTTTTTGTGAGATGGTTTTACCTCACATAATTAGGGGTGAAGATCCGATTTCTCCTATCGCACAAAAAACCCAATTTGGATGGTTAATACTTGGCAAAATTCCTAAGGAAATGCCACAAAATATACAAGTATACACCCAGTTTGTTGATGTGGAAACACAACTTAGGAAATTTTGGGAAATCGAGGAGTTACCTTATCAAAATCAAGAAGATGAGGAAGATGTCGCGTGTGAACAACACTTTTTACAAAACACCAAGCGAGTGCCGGGAGGGCGCTTTGAAGTGTCACTTCCTTTCAGAGAAAATAAACGCCCAGCAATTCCATCTACAAAAGAAACAGTGTTAAAAATGTTTTATAAACAGGAAAGGAGACTACTTACCAACCCAGCACTACACAAAGAATATAATGCGTGTATAGCAGAGTATTTGGAACTTGACCAGATGGAAGAAATCGATGTCCAACAGGATAAAACACTCATGTCACCGTATCACTACGTCGTGCCACATCACGCCGTCATAAAAGAATCAAGTACAACTACCAAGCTGCGAGTGGTCTTCAATGCTGCTTTTAAAACTTCAGACGGTAGTTCTCTAAACGACCACCTAATGACTGGGCCAAAAACTCAAACGGACATTACGGCAATAGTGTTGAGATGGAGGGCCAATAAAATCACGTTCACGGCCGACATAGCTAAAATGTACCGTCAAATACAAGTTCACCCTCAAGACGCGTACTATCAACTTCTTTTTTGGCGAGAAGACCCGATGACACCCATTAAATTGTATAAAATCAAAGTTTTGATGTTCGGTACAGCTCCTGCACCATACCTGGCAAACCGAACGTTGAAGATGCTGGCCGGCGATAAGGAAGCAACTTACCCACTCGCTGCACAAATGGTTCGCAACGACATGTACGTCGATGACCTGGTGTCTGGTGCAGACTCACTCGAAATCGCTAAGCAAAAATATGATGAGATAACAAAGTTATTATCTTCGGCTGGTTTTCATCTTAGAAAATGGATGAGCAACTCCGAAGAATTTTTAAACTCAATACCGATGGAAGATCGGGAGACAAGTGTTTCACTTACAATTGGAGCGTCAGAACAAGTAGAACGTACGAAAACATTAGGTATCAGCTGGTATCCATCGGCTGATTCATTTTCGTTCAAGCAAGTTGAAATTGAAGAAGTTATCTCAAAACGCACAATACTCTCGACGATCGCACGGCTGTTCGACCCTTTGGGATGGATTTCACCCTGCACAGTGAAAGCAAAAATAATTATGCAGCAATTATGGCTGCATGGTCTATCGTGGGACGAAACGATTCCAACGGAACTACAACAAGAATGGGCATCGTTTCAAGAAGAACTAATTAGTTTAGGAGATATTCGCATACCTAGATGGATAAACACTCATGGAGAAGAACAACAATTGGAACTACATGGTTTCAGCGATGCTTCCATTAAGGCTTATGGAGCTGTAGTATATCTTAGGGTTTTAGATAACAACGGCTGCATTTATACTCATTTGCTGATGTCTAAAACCCGAGTAGCCCCACTCAATACAGTTTCACTGCCAAGATTAGAGCTGTGCGGAGCAGTGATTCTCTCAAACCTGTTGAGTTATATAAATTCGGTACTGCCCTGTAAAGTTAACAAAACTTATGCTTGGACCGACTCCACAATTACGCTTTGTTGGATAAAGGCATCACCACACCGATGGAAAACCTTTGTATCGAACAGAGTGGCTGAAATACAAAGATCAGCAGACACAATTTGGAAACATATTCCAACAAAATTAAACCCAGCGGATCTAGCATCTCGTGGGGCTTTACCATCAATGCTGATTCAAAATGTTCTTTGGTGGGAGGGTCCAGATTTTCTTCGAGAGAAATGGGATTTCTCTATACCAACACAACCAACACAGCTTGAAACAGAGGAAGAAGCAAAAGCTGTTCAAGTATTTCTCTGTAACAATAATGAAAATGATATATCGCGATTGATTCACAACCACTCAAAACTTCCAAAACTTTTACGAGTTTTGACATATATTAAAAGATTTATACACAACACACGAAAAACTAATATAATAAAGTTCAACACCGTCATATCGCCGTTAGAGCTGCAATCTGCTCTTCATTCAGCTATTCAAATAGCACAAACGGAAATGTTTTCTGACCTATTTGAAGAACTCAGGAAGTCAGGAACAACAAAAAAGCAGTATAAAGGTTTGAATCTTTTCATTGATGGAGATAAAATTATTAGGATAGGAGGCAGGCTTCAAAAATCAGAGTTGCCTTATGATCAGAGGCATCCAATAATTTTAAAACCGAACCATCACTTAACAACCCTGCTCATAAAGGATGCACATGACCGAACACTGCATGGCGGATTTCAACAAATGGTCAATTTCTTGAGAAGTAAATACTGGGTATTTCAAATCAAGAATGCAGTTAAGAAGTTTTTACATCAATGTGTTATATGCTATAGATATAAACCGAAACCCATGCAACAACTGATGGGAAATCTACCGGCTCCAAGAATCACCATGTCAAGGCCGTTTACCCATACAGGCGTCGACTACGCTGGACCCATGGAGGTAAAGGCCTGGAAAGGAAGAAATTCAAAGAAGTTCAAAGGATATTTTGCCGTATTTATATGTCTAGCCACGAAGGCTATTCATCTCGAAGCTGTGACAGATTTGACGACACAAACCTTCATCGCGGCTTTCCGGCGATTCACATCACGTCGTGGGATCTGTTCCAACTTATATAGCGACTGTGGGACCAACTTCAAAGGCGCTAACACAGAGCTTTTCAAAATGTTAAAGGCTGCGAAACACGATTACAACGAAATAGCTGAATCAATTAGTAACTTAGGCACCAAATGGAATTTCATTCCTCCCGCTTCTCCCCACTTCGGAGGATTATGGGAAGCCGGAGTGAAATCCGTTAAATTCCATTTGAAACGAATTGCCCGAAATGAAGCGCTAACATTTGAGGAACTCAGCACGCTTCTAGCCCAAATAGAAGCATGCCTTAACTCGAGACCCCTCTGCCCGTTAACGGATAATTTCGAAGACTTCGCTGCATTAACACCTGCGCACTTTTTGATAGGCACTTCAAGCTATGTCGTTCCAGAAGCAGACTTAACAACCCACAAAATTGGATACTTGGACCGATGGAAGCGCATTCAGGCATCACTCCAAACATTTTGGAAAGAATGGAGCGGCGAGTACCTGACACGACTTCAAAATAGGCCGAAGTGGCTAAAAAGCGAAAAGCAACCCAAAATTGGAGACCTGGTACTTATACGCGATGAACGACTTCCACCATCGAAATGGCTTCTAGCACGTATCATCGCAACGTACCCCGGGTCAGACAACCTAATAAGAGTTGTCAACCTGAAGACAACACAAGGAGAGCTGAAACGTCCAATTACAAAAATTTGCCCGTTACCATCAAACAACACTAATACCGAAGAAACAATAATTTGAGAATATAACACGAATAACAAAATTCATTTTATTTATACCCAAAACCAAAATTAAATGCAACATTGTACCCAAATAAAACTCACCCAACACAAAATCATTGCTGAAACAATTCACTCACTCATTCCATTATCAAACAACCATACACCATATCCAAACAAAAATCAACCCTTATTAACAATATACAGTCCACTTAAACCCTTCAAGCATAAGCATACATACACATTCATACCTTTTTCGAACAAACTAACTCATTCACTCGTCAATCTACCCATCGATGCAGAATTTTCAACCAAAACACTTCAAGAATTCAATCATAACACAAATCATTCGAATCTAAAACAATACTGTAATCACCCACTCATATTAAAACATTCGAATTTAAAACCAAATCACTCACTCATAATACAAACCATTCAGAATTTTAAATCATACTTTTGATCGCTCACTCATAATAAATACACATCATTCGAAGCTCAAAATCATACATCCATCAAAAAACCACTCTCACTATATACTTTCAAAACATTGATCAAAAAATCACTCTCACTATATATTTTCAAAACATTGATCAAAATACCACTCAGTACATTAAATCTAAAATTATCGTACTTAAAAACCGATACGGAATGTACGCAAATCCACGAATCACGGAATAGATCGAACAAAGATTTAAAGAACATCTTATCCGACCACACGTACACTAGCATCATCAGGCTAGTTAGCTTATACCACATTTATAAAATAATTTATGCCTGTAGAGAAGTAAACAATCAAAACACTTTATAAATAAGTGCCAGGACAAGCATCCTAAGGGTGGAATCATACCCCAAACCCACACACCAAGTAGCATTCATTACTGTACTATAAAATAATTAATAGTTCGCACAATATAACATGATAAGAATTAAGAACATACTAATGTCTGCAATTCTGCATAAAAGTAAACAAAACACCAAAATAATCAAATATGATTTACTAATATAATTCATAAAAACCGAAAACTGAACCAAGTAAGGGCAACGACCCCAATCAGCTGGTCAATTGTTTCAACCATTTAATACACATTATGCGATACACGGCATATACATAAGTTCTAAGACGCCGCACCGTGAATCTAGACAAAAACTTGTGCATTTGGAAATGGAAGTCAAACAATGTATGTACACATATAGGGATGTAAGGAGACGGTAAAAGGAACATTAAACAAACAAATGATAATAATAGAATAGATAATAATAGATAATAATAGAATTTAAACAAAAAAAGGAAACATAATCTAAACAAATTAAACAAACCATAAAGTACCATAGTCACCAAGAGTAGCTGAAATTGGAAATAAAGTACCACACCATCATCACATGTATAAATGCACTCAGTGCATTTTAAACCGCCGACACCACAATAATCACCGCAAATTATTAAAAAGTAACAACTAATAATAGCATTTACAAATAAAAATAATAAACTAATAGCAAACTAACAACAAATAAATGAAATGAAAATTTCGAAATGACACACAAACGTCCATCAAAATATTTCCGATAGTCAACAAACGAGTAACGAGTAACGACTTGACGTTTGACATTTAAGAATGCGCTCACTTCAAAATAGCTCAGGCCGTGTTCATTGAGGTTCATAAAATTGAACATATGCGATTGGGCTACAATTTGGGCACAAATCACAATGGAGTTGAAATCAAATTGAAATAAATACATACTCTTCTTACAAAATTATCGCCTTGTTATTGTTATTGATTTATATTAGTTTTCGAAAACAGTACTAAATAAATTTTCTCTTTCCATGTGAGTTACGAAAGTCTGGATATTTTGTATACACAAAAAAATGTCTAGAATTCTACCGTCTATTCATTTACAAATGTGTATTCGAACGAAAAAAAGATCAACTTGACTCTTGAAAAACATCAAGAACCTCATAATACATTTGTAACATATGCGAATAAATTATATCCACCACGTCCGGGCTATAAACTGTTAATGCCACCTTTTTCACCAACCGATATATGTTTGAAATATAGACGTATTTTTATTTTAAAATATTTTTAACGGTGGACTTAGAGTAAATCGGTATTTTATGTAAATAACTTTCATTTTACCTAAAATATTTTCTCTCCGCTGTCTCATTTGAATTCATCGGAATCGGTACATTTTTTTATCAGTTTTAATATTTAGTACAAGGGCGTGGATGCCATTTTCGTTTTTATCCTTCCAACAATCTCCATGCAAAATAAATCAAATCTGAGTTAACATTAAAGATGTGGGCTTATATGGCTTGTATGTTTTATGTTTTTCTTCATTGTGACCTATAAATCTTTTCATTCAATGGAATAGCTTTGGCTGGATTTACGGGTTTGGGCATATTCAAAACTCATACGATTTTCATCTGTTGGCTATAAAAAAAAAATTATACTGACGACCTCCTAAGCCAATGCGTTTTTGCAGTTGTGGCATTTTCAAATATTTTAAGTTGCCGCAACTGCAAAACTGCTTTGGTTTGGGAGAATCTTTAATTTGGAAAGTCAGAATGTAAACATGTTTAATTATTCAAAAGTGTTTAACCAAAGAATTAGGTTTGAAGCACTTCAAATATGCTGCATGTTTGATGCTTTTCAGGGACCAACAGATGTATGCCGATTCCAGACGACTAAGTGAGGAAGTGATTTTCCAAACCACAAACTGCTGTAGTACTCTGAAGTACTTCATTTAAATCTCAAAGTCTTGTGTCATCAAGCACAAATGAACCACAATTACAAATTTACATTGCTATTGTTTTGAAAACCAGTACTTCAACTATAGCGTCTCAAATTCGGTCGATACTATGTCAATAATCTTAGCATACACTATTTGTTTCAATACCAGTGTAAACAAGAAGTCACTATTAACATAGGTGAAATGTAGATATTTGACATTTGCCTGTCAATAGGTCTTGAATTTATTTTGTATAGGCTTGGGCTTTGGAGCACGATTCAAAAGATATCACATTAACCTTTGACCTTATCCTAAACAGTTTAGCTCAGTTTAAAGAGAGAAAAAAAAACACAATGAAGATTATCCTACAAGAAAGTGAAATTCAATACACCCGAGGCTTAATCTTATTGCTTTACCACATCAATGTGCTGTGTACGCTGTACGGTGTACGTACATAAGTGAATGAGTGCTTAACTTTTGGCAACTGCTTTTCATTTCAGTTCGATACTCTTAACTTAAGAGGGGGGTCATTTTAAAACATTTGTCACGCTTCTGAACAAAGGACACAGTATACTTGAGGACATACAAAGAAATCCTTTGTAACAGTTGTATAGCGTTAGACACAGACAGAGTTTACCAATGAGGTTTTCAAAGTTGCAACAATTTTGTATTCAAGAGCGTATGTACTTGTTCATTCTTTGAGTTTACCAATTGTGGATTAAGTGGTGTGGTTAAATGTTAAAAGTTTCAAACAGAATGGAAAATTATTGAAACAGGCAAGTCATTTAGCTTTGAGTACTAATTAAATCAGGACACGTGAGCAGGTTTCAATGAACCCTTAAACGTTTCACTTTCTCTTTAAACTTGGAAAGGAAAGTCAGATTTTTTACACTTTATGGTGAATGTTGGACTTATGGTGATAGTTGCGTTACTTTATTGAGAGTCACTTTAAAAGATTCCAACTCGTGACTGACTCGCATGAACTTCTTTGACTTGTATCAAGAATTTGGAGATGAATTTAAATCTGTTGTATCTTTTTTCTCTCTTTCGTAAGTAAAGGGTACCCGTGGCGTAATGGTTAGCATGTCCACCTGCTAACCCAGAGGTTCGAGGTTCGAATCCCAGCAGAGGCAAAATGCAAAAATGTTTTTCCACGGGTATCGCCTTTCGCGAGGAATTGACAAGTCCTCCGTTAGTAAATTCATTGCCATGAATAGCGCATTCTCAATTCGCCGTTCGGAACCGGCGAAAAATTGTAGGTCCCCTCCATTCCCTCACAAGGCATGGCTGTGAGAAATGCGCTAGGCCCAGGGGCTCCTCGCTCTGTTGCGCCACCCTATTTATTTTTCTATTTAAGTAAAGGGTGTTTTTTTAGACGTATGGTTTTCAATCTGGCAATACTTTTTTCGAAGGTTATCCTCATGACAGTTGTTACTATGATTTGGCTTGTCATTTCATCGTGGAAGAATGGAAGCCACACGACAGACAGCTGGGCACTACGTACCTTCGGTAAATTGTTTCGAAACGAAGTCACTGTAGATTGATTTTAACATAATTTCGTTTTTAGTAGGTAATTACCTGTGAGTTATTTCCTACATCAGATTGGAGTACTTATCGTTGGGGTATAAGAAGTCGCTTAATAAGTCCGAGAAGATTAATGTCTTGGATGGGAGGATTTGGTGAATTATTGCTTACAAATTATGACTCCTAATACTGCAAGAAGTGGTCGAAAATTAAACCTCTAGTTTGGAGTTTCATCGAGCCAGATACGTCCACCACTTGCTAGAAATCTTAATTCTTGGCTGACAATCTATCACATCGTATGCACAGCGTTGTTTTGCCAACCGATCTTGAAATGCATTCGATGGCGTTACGACTGTTCCGGTAATAGAACAGTTACACAAATGGGGAGTTCTGTATTAACTTTTAAAGATAGTTTCATTCTTACTAGCTGGAAGATCATTTTGTGTAAACATCAATGGCTATACTTCAGACAAATTGACACTGGAAAACGGAATACCGTAAGGATCTCTTTTATCAGTATACCTGTTGAGAGAGGTGTCGGCGCACCATAAGAGTAGCCTCTCACTAGCAAACAGAGGGAGTAGCTTTCGCCTTCCCTTCGCACTCTTACAGCCATCTTTAAACTAGACTTCGTCAATTCTTGCGGCCATCTTTAAATTCTTCATTTCCGGCAGGAGTATAAACGAGCCTCGAGCTGTCCTGTCACTATTGATTTGGCTTAAGTAAAGTTACCAATAAGAAGATATTGTAAGGAAACTAAGTAAGTAGAATAAGTAATAAAAATTTGTTTGTAGACTTACAATACTTTGTATATAATAATAAAGGATACAGATCTCCTCAAAGGGATAAAACCGAGTTTCTCTGAGGTTCACAGAAAAGTTTCGGTTGCGGCCACAATAGTCGCAACAGTATACCTTTATAATGCATACATAGATGTACACATAACTGATCTTGCACAACTAAAAAACAATCTAGGCTTCGTTGGGGTATGTAGATAACGTATACAGGATAGCTTCAGGTGACCCATCTAAGGTGAACACAGTCTTGAATGCAGCAGACAAACAAATAAACGTATGAAAAAAAGCGGGTGCAAAAGTTCAACCTTCCAAAATAGAAGCCCTGCATCTCTGTAGAAAACTGTGATTCGCAACATCAACATCAACTTAAAAAAAGATTCGAAAGTTCTTGGTGTATCTTTCAGCCGCAATATAAAATGGGATCTTCACATCAAAAACACCATATCCAAACTTAAATTCATTAATAACGCACTAAGAACGATATGTTCCTGTCAAAAAGGTCCTCATTTAGAAACTGCTCTAAAAATAACCAAGGGACTGGTTGAAGGTACACTTCAGCATGGCCTAACATTATTATACATGTGGACTACCAAGAAAACCCTACAAAACATTGATGCAGCAGTCAACGAATGCTACAGGACTGCTACAGGTCCCCTTAAGACAACACCAATCGAGTCCCTCAGAATAGAAGCAGGATATAACTCTGTTAGCAGACTTGAACAAACGACATCTATGGTCTTGTTGCCCTGATGTCTTTCACATAAATCATATCACTTATCTTATCTTATAAATTTACTTTGTAAACTATGTATTTTGGTTAGATAAATAAGTAAATAATATGCGTTTTGTTTTTGAAAACCACACATCTAAAAAACACCCTTTATGAAATTTAGGATAGTACATATGTATATCATACAGAATTTAAGTAGAATCAGCGAGAGCCAATTTATCAATTTACAATAACTGAAAAAGCCGTCTCCTTCTCTTTACGAACAATTTGTTTACAAACATTATTTTATCGAAATCGTAAAAGCCGTTCGCAAATACATATATCCAGACATAAAAAGTCAAGAACGAAAAAGTGTGGTTTAAAGATAGCAATATAATTCACATAAACTCGATGTGTCATACCGGATCTCGAAGGAAGCGCTTATAGTTCATTACTAATTCAATGGCATTTTTAAAAAATTAATCAAATAAAAAATTAAAATTATAGTGAATTTTTGGCAAAAGCTCAAAATACTGTATATATATTTAAATCGCAAATAAATGTTTGCTTAACACTAAAACGTACAAACTATCCTAGAACACTACAGGTACACTCACACGCAGTGTGAGGAGGATGCTTTGGGAAATCAAAACTTGGCTTGGTTGGTCCGACTCAGGGAGAAATAGCGAGCAAGATTTTTCTTAAAGTAATTTTCTTGCTTACACGCTTACACAAAGAAAGTTTGTTAGGTGTGAGTAGACTTCCAAGCGTTTGCAATAGCAAATCACTTGATGCTTGCAAGTGACATGCCTTTTGTAGGCCAAAAAGTTTTTGCGTGCAACCTAAACTTTTTGTAAATTGAAGTTTCGTGAAAGAGATTATTGAGCTGTCTACCAAATACGCTTGGCGTGAAGTGAAGAGATAAAAATAAAATAAACTCCCCTCAGCGGTAACGTGGTTTTACAGCGAAAGGAGACTTTAAAGACTGATTGACTAGTCCTACCCCGGGGATACACGAGGAATTTATGCCAAGCCATTTATAATAACTTAAAGTTTTTCACATACGCAACCAAACTTTTCGGAATTGAAGCCCAACTGGGCTAGAAAGAAACAAAATGTTTTTCAATTCAACGATTGAAACGTCAAGGAATCTGAGAATAACTGATATCTGATACCAACCTTGTTTTTTCGAAACTGGAGTAAGAGAAACCTTTACGCTTAAAGTATTTTCTAGAAATAAGCTAAGGCTTTCAGTAAATACAGTGGTTCAATGTCCTCAAACAACTCATAAGCAGACATTTCTTCATTTTCAATGAAGCTACTCTGGCGTATGAGTACTTTTTTTCAAGTAGTAAAAATAAAAAGTTAAAAAGGGTACGAGGTAGCAACTTAGACGAGGGCTCGATTGAAGTTACAAGCATTAACTATCTTCATTGCAAAATTTTTACTTCATCTTCAAGTAAAATATCAATCACAACAAATTCTTTATAGAGATCTCTTCACCATCGATTTCGCGTTTATTTCTGCAGCGAGCAAAGCAGCAAGTTTGCTTGATAGCGAACAAAAACTCGATTGCAGCAAGTTCCTTCCGTGGTGTGACTGCTCTTTTGGAAATTTTTAAAATATCTAATATTGTAAAATAGCATGGTGTTTCTATTATCGTCAGCCACGCGTCGTAACAATTTCACGCGTGCTAAAACATTTTAATTATTCGGCGCACATGACCTGATAAAAGGCGACAAGTGCTCCTTCGTTTTTTTTTTTACTATTTTACTGCCACACATATTCTAAATTGCAGTATCAAATTGAAAAGTGGTAGCAAAATAAATAGCTCATTTGCATTTAACGATGACACAAAGAAATCATAAAACCTAATTTGATGATCGAACTGTGCAAAGAAATAATCTCATAAAAATTTTACCGACATACACAAACCTTAAAGCCATTAGACATTTATTGGTTCGTATTGTCTGCTTTACGTTCGTGTATATGTAGAAGGAGAAGATTTTATATTTCATTATAAATCTTTTAGAAATCGATTGCCTCATGTTGTGAAGGAATTATGTTCAATTTATGGCGTAAGTGTTCTTGTGAACATCCTAAAGATTGCCATAATAAATCAGGGAAAAAAAGAAATTTATTTGTTCCACAGTGACAAAATACAGAAAATTGATCCGGTGTTTGCCTTTCGTCTGCTTTATGTTGTGTTCAATTTTAGAGACTAAAAATACACGTACATTCGCATTTGGTAGGCAGCGACTATAGTGTAACGTGCGCTTAGTTCGCAAAAATAAAACTCTACTTTTCACTTCTATTCTACCACTTTATTCAGTATCTACTTTCGATATACACTTTATTGAACTCAACTCGACTTTTGGACTATCACTTGTATTTACTCTTAACTTTATCACTCTATAAACAAAACTGACTTCTGGTTGCCTCGGGCGGGCTATTTATATCGAATGACACGCCATCTAGAACTCTCCAGTAACTTCTACATTGTCGCCACATTTGCTGTCTACTCTCTGTCTGTCTGTCTCTCTACACTCACACACACTGGGTTACAAGCAACGCCTGTCATTTATACCATTCCATTAAAGTGTTGCCAGTTGTGTTTTCGGTTGAACGTTTTTCGATTAGGAAATTGGTATAAAATGTTGGGTTCACGTTACACTGCCCCCTCCTTAGGATTGTTCGTCCCGAATAATTCCATCTGCAGCCTCGCCACTATATCGATGCAGCCTGTCACAATGAACTACTTTTAACTTGCCTCTTAGTCCTCTTTGGATGCGGTAAACCACGTCGTTAATCCTCGTGACTACAGTATAAGGACCTTCCCAGTTTTGCTGAAGTTTCGGTGACGATCCCTTTTGACGATGAGGATTATAAAGCCACACACGATCTCCTGCTTGGAATCCTGACGTTGTCGCTTTTGTGTCGTACCGTGTCTTCATTCGGTCGCCATACACTGTGGCCCATGGCCCTGTTCTATTAAATCTATCTAGCCTACTCACCGCTATGTTTGAATCACAGACATAACAATTTCGGAACCACTTCTCCACGTCACTTCTAACATGCAGCCAATAAAAGCGTTTTCGCACATTCTCCAGCGTCTTGTTGACTCCCAGGTGGCTTCCTGTAGGGCTTCTATGCATCTTTTGTAAAACCTCTTTGATTTTCGATTGAGGAACAATAAGCTGCATTACAAAGGATTTACCGTCAGGAGATTCCCATTTGCGCTGGAGTACGCCTTCTTGCACGCGAAGCGAGTCCCACTGTGCCCAATAAGCTTTGACAACAGAGCTTTGGTCCGAAATGTCGTTCCAGTCAGGTTTCGTGTTGTTCTCTTTCCATTTGAGAATCGGTCCGATGTCTGGATCCTTCTTTTGAGCAGACCTCAATTCTTCCTTGTTCCATCCGAATATGGGTTCCACTCTCATCCGCTGAGTCTTGGTCTCTACTTTCCGCCAGCAATTCCATTGGGGGTTTTCTACCTGATGTCCAATTCGGTATTGATAAGTCTGCGGTCTTACTCTACAGCTCGCGGATTGATTTTCTTGGACTTCACAACGTCGACAAGCAGTTTCAGTTTTGATTGGTGGCAACCGGCATTGTCGCTGTAAGTGCCCCGTCTTATTACAATTCCAACATCTGGCAAGTCCGTGCCGCTGGTTCCTTTGTAGCTTAATTCCTGGGCATGATCTAGCTTCGAATATGGCTTCTCTTTGACAATGTACCATTTGAGAAGCTTGCTCAGATGCTTCCATCATTAATGCAAACTCTAGAGTTTCGGAAAGAGTTCGTGTTCTAGCAGTTCGCACAGATCTCTGAAGATGTTTGTCAGAAATGGCACGAACGAAGGACTCAACAGCCAGATGGTTGATGATTTCTTCTCCAGCATCCGGGTATGCCAGGTGAGCCAGTCTTTCAACGTCTGCTTGGAGCTGCTGTAGACTTTCACCCCTTTTCTGGACTCTGCTATTGAGTTGGACTCGGAAGACCTCTTTCAAGTGGCTATCACCAAAGCGTTTATCTATAGCTGCCACGAGAGAACTGAAATCGTAGCTCTTACCAGCTGGAACAGTTTGAAGTAATTCAGCTGCTGGTCCTCTAAGAGCAAGAGTCAGTGCTATGTATTTGTCTTCGTCATCCCAGCCATTTGCTGTCGCAGCTGCCTCGAATTGTCTCCTGTAAACTGACCAAGACGACTGTCCGTCGAATGTTGGTGGTTGTACTTCTCTTTGCTTTAGACAATCTCCACAAGTTTTCCGTAGCTCCATTTTCCGCATCTGGTCTAGTTCCTTAGCCATGTTTTCGATTCGTTTCTCCAAAGTGGCAAGCTGACTTTCGCATTGACTCTCAAGCTTGGAAAATCGTTTCTCAACACATTCAATGCGTTTTTCTAGGCCACAAACATTTTTCTCAATGTTACCCAATTTGCTTTCTAGAATGTTTTTCTGACCTTCCAAAACATTCTGTTGCGCCTCAAGTCTTTCGAGAATATTCTGTTGTTCTTTCTTTTGTTCGTTTCGTTGCTCTTCCAGATTCTTTTGTTGTACTTCGAGTCTTTCGAGAACATTCTGCTGTTCCTTCTTTTGTTCGTTTCGTTGTTCTTCAATCAGCTTCTTTTGCTCGTTTCGTTGTGCTTCAAGTTGTTCGAGAACATTCTGCTGTTCCTTCTTTTGATCGTTTCGTTGCTCTTCCAGACGTCCGAGAATATTCTGCTGTTGCTCTTCAATCAGCTTCTTTTGTTGTACTTCGAGTCTTTCGAGAACATTCTGCTGTTCCTTCTTTTGCTCGTTTCGCTGTTCTAACAAAAGTTTCATCATGCTAGAAAAATCTATACTTTCACTTACTTCCTCTTCTTCCACTTCTGTTTCAAAAACAAAAGTGTTTACGTCTTCCCCTTGCTGTTCCAAATTGTTACGCAAGCGCAGGACGAGCTCATTTTTCGATCCCGCTCTAGAAAGATTTCGCTTACCTAACTCACTTTTAAGCTCAATGCAAGTGAGCTCTTCTAACAACTTACCCATTTTCACTGTATATAATTATTATTTTCTTTTTTTACTTTTTTTTTTTTTTTTTTTTTTTACACTTTACTAGTCAAATAAGTTTTATTTACACTTCTGACACCAATGTAACGTGCGCTTAGTTCGCAAAAATAAAACTCTACTTTTCACTTCTATTCTACCACTTTATTCAGTATCTACTTTCGATATACACTTTATTGAACTCAACTCGACTTTTGGACTATCACTTGTATTTACTCTTAACTTTATCACTCTATAAACAAAACTGACTTCTGGTTGCCTCGGGCGGGCTATTTATATCGAATGACACGCCATCTAGAACTCTCCAGTAACTTCTACATTGTCGCCACATTTGCTGTCTACTCTCTGTCTGTCTGTCTCTCTACACTCACACACACTGGGTTACAAGCAACGCCTGTCATTTATACCATTCCATTAAAGTGTTGCCAGTTGTGTTTTCGGTTGAACGTTTTTCGATTAGGAAATTGGTATAAAATGTTGGGTTCACGTTACAATAGCAATGATTTTGAAAAGGCTCTGTTTAAATAATTCGTATAATTTAATGTTGTTGTCTGTTACCGATCTTAAGAAATTTAACTAAAATATTTTTGATGGTAGAAAACTGAGAAAAATTATTTAATGGCTAGGTTACATGATTTTGCTCCTGTAAATTAATGTTTAGTATAATATTTTACAAATTAGGCATGGAAGCAAATTAGTTTATAGTTCGCCCTCTGAGTATCATCGAATTTCATTTGTCCAATGCTTAAGAACTATATACAAGATAGAAGATATTTCATTGAATGTAGATATGTAAATAAAACCGGCAATCAGAGCAGCCATTAAAACACTCAAACAAGAACCTGACTTACATAGTCAGACAAGGAATATTTAGGAAAAGCCATGTTTTAACGTGTAGCATTTCTCTCTCACTCTTCCTCTCCTCATCATTACTCTACTCATCTCTTATTAGATTTGCTTGTTGAAGCCCTGGGTTTAAGACATGGCTCTTTACAACTCTGTTTGTCATTTATGCCACTTGTCTTCGATACTTAAAGAGTCACACCAGTAATCTATTATCATTGTAGTTAGCCGTAGCCGCCAAATCGCCTCACGGCACTCTTTGGCCTAAAATATGAAAACAATATCTTCATCTTGACCTACCTACAACATGGAATTGATATGAGTGTTGACGAGACGCTCTGCACACTCAGGCATTTAGTGTCTCATGTGAATCGCATCATGTTCAATCTAATTGACGGTAAACTCGTTTGAAAGGGCTTGAATGTCTTAATATTCCGGTATTAGTATCCTTTTGCATGGGTCTGTAAGCTACCGTTGACTATCGTCAGAAACCATATCTGTTTTAGTATTATATTTTTGTTTGAACCTGGAAAACCTGACAAAATGAGCTACTTCCTATTAGTAACATCTGGGTGAAGGTCAGTGGAGGCCATAAGTGTCTTTTCGAATAATAAAAGAAAAAATGTGCCCTTTTCCTGGAGTTCTCAGAAAAAAGAAAGAAAAATGAGATTATCATTAGTGATGAAAATGTTGTTTAGTATGCCCAACGCATCTATTATTATCTTTTCGAATAGGCCGTTTGAAAAAATATTCTACTCTCTCATACTTCCAAGGAATGTAGACTCCTGTAGTGTTGGTGTGACGATGGCTTGGTTATTTCAAAAACGAATCAATAATAATACTTGAAATGAATATGTGAATAGTAAAATTCGATGCAAGGAAATGGAAAGATAAAAGGAACCAGAGTAATGGAATATCTTTTGTTTCTGCTCCTGGAAACCCAAAAATACTGGAATACCATTCGTCGATTGAATAACAATGAGATTTTCTTTAAATGGTTAGAATATTATTGATTGGATTTAACCTAAATGAATTTAACGTGTTCCTTTTTATTTGACGTAATTTTAACCCATTTATTTTGTTAGGTACTTCTAAGAAAAAAGATTTACTTCACGTACAGAATTTAAAACAAAACCTTTTCAAACACAACACGTTAGGGATATTCAAGGATATTGTTGCGCTTCAATCAATTCATAATGGAGGTGGCAAAGGAATCCGAGCTGTAGTGGAATTCGGTGTTTGTGTCAATATTAAAATAATTTTTAAAATTTCGGATTTGAAATTCAAAGAACTCGAAATTGTGAAAAAGAAGTCCTTCAACATTAAAATTCTTTTGAGATATGAAATATTTCCCACTTGGTCATCAGTTGAGCTTTTCGTTCTTGGTGAGTAAACAGCCTGGCTTTGTCTTTTTCTATTTACATATCCACAAACTCGTATTTTTTACAAAAAAAGGATTTGGATACTACAGAGCACAGAGTAGGTAATAAAGGTAAAAAAGGTCAACTCGTACCCACTTTGACTGAAACATCTTAAAATTGTTTCTATTGTGAAACCAAAGACAACATTTATTTAAGTTAACATCGACATTCGGCTGAGATTAAATTTCATTGTTTTCTCTTTAAGTGTACTTTTCTTTTTATTGGTAAATAATGTTTAGTAATGCGTAGACTTTTGCTATGTTCTCCGCTGTGGCAAATCCAAAACTATTGATCTACCTCACTTTTTGATTTCAAACCAACGGACAGTAAAATGTTGATGGAGGGCAACATCCGGTCTTGTGGATTAAAAAGGCACTACCTTGCCTCAGTTGACTCTCTGGTTCTATAATGGTGATTCTAGCATTGCACCACTTCCGTCCAGTCTAACACACAAAGTAATCATTGGGGGCGTTCGGATTTTTACCTAAGACGAACTAGATTTGTTTCGTGACATTTGTTGTTAGTGTAATCCCATGTTAAAAAGCAGCTGACTGCAAAACATCTTTTGAGGGGAAAGCGATCGAAAGGTACTTTAAAAATCATGGTATAGCTGTCATTCATAAATTTCTTTTGTCCTGTAAATGCTTCAAAACCTCATCGAGTCTCTCCAAATGGCCATTTGTTTCGACTCTTTAACTAAAATAAATCATTTGCTGCATTCAATGGTTTTGTTTCAAGGAATTCGTTTTGAATGCAATAATTTACAACACAGCTAAACAAATCAAACCAAAAAGTGTTGCCTCCCTCAAAAATTTGGGGTAAACATTTTTCAAGTTTATATTTCAATATTCTCATATTTTCCGTCTTACAACTCGAGTATTCCTTCCCCAAATTCCTTTAATTGTGTTCATTCGCTTCGGTTGACTTAAGTAGCAGCTGGTTAAATAATTTTAATAAAGGCACAAAATAAAATTTACCTTTACACCTCATTGTAACAACAGGTACGAAGAGTTTTTTTTTTTTTGCATTTCCTTACGCTAAGCAAATATTTCTTTCAAATCTGGCCACATATTTTGTGGCAACTATTCTCAGTTTATTGAATCCCTTTGAGGCTTTGAGCAGCATTTGTCTCGCAGACTTCCGCCACATTTCAAGATAATTATTAGTTCAAAAAATGAAGGGTTTAAAAATTTCTTAGAAGACAGCGACTTTGCGGAAATTACCATTCACTTATTGTTTTGTTTATCCCTTTGGAGCTTATAGACCCAACAACTGTCGAGTAAGGGGTTATTTAGGCGCAACCAGATTGAGTATTGAAGCATGAACTTGCGAAGTTTTTTGTTGTAGTTGAAAAAACCTCAACGCTTTATTTTGAAGATAACTTACTTATAACGTTGATGTCAGTTTAAAGTTCTAAGTCATGAAGTTTCTTAGACTACGAAAAGAACCCGCTGCAAGTTTTGGAATGTTTTGACAGGGAAACAAACCAATTTCTATCAAAAGGCTATGTGAGGGTATCCAATAATTTTGGATATATTTTTGTGAGTACAGACATTTTGAGAAAAACATAGTTTGTAATGGTCTTGGAACAAAATTATTCATGCTTTTCTTTTTTCATACTTATTCGTTAATGTGGTGACTTCGGCTGTAACGACAGTTTGGCTATAAAAAAAAGAGAGGGATTTACCACAATGTCGGTTGTTAAGTTGCAGTACGAAACTACTGTTTTGTGTCTCGTCTCAATTTGACAACACGTACAATTTTTATCAGATTAAACGTTGGTCAACAAACTGTGGCAAAGAATTTAAAAACAAAAATAGGAATAAAGAATTAGGCTCAGAGGATTGTTTTAGTGCTGTACAGCCATCAGTATCGGTTTAAGACTTCAGATGATCTTAGAAATAATCTGTGTAAGGCTACGGGAAAAATATTCTATTCAAGATCAATGAGGAAAATTGTGGTTAAAGCTGGACTTGGAGAAAGCCAAAACTAAAGATTCATTTTTCAGTGAGTCAGAAGGTGGGGCTTGTCTCGAGGGCATATATTGGAATATAGCCTTTTCCGTCGAATCAAATTTTAAGCAACATGTTTGAGATGGTAGGTTACTCTCTGAATGCATCTCCAGGTTGCCTAAAAGCTGATAGTGCGACAGTATGGAGATGCTTCTCTGGTAATGAAAAATGCAGAATAGTCTTCGTAAAATTAAAAGTTCTTGCGGGTTCTAGAAGATATATAAGAATACTCAGCGCTGGAGCTTTTAAGTGACACTTACAGATTCATTTTTCAACATGGCAATGCTCCTTGCCATACAGCCAAAATTGTGAGGATGCCCTTTTTTTTGAAAGATTTAATCAAGTTTTGAAATAAGAGGTTTGTTCGTTGAAGCCCTGGGGTTCGCCACATAGCGTTTTTTGAGAAACTTAAAGTCGCCCTGAATGTCAAAATTAGTGTTTTTTGAGCCCTGGGTTTGCCTTGGGTTTTCCCTCAACTAGCCCTAGGTTTTTGCTGTGGCTAGTTTAGGTAATGAACAGGGCTGTCAAACGGCATGTATTTTTGTTCAAATGACAGGGATGTGTGGTGATTTTGTGGTTTAGCGTTTTTTGAGGACTGGAAAATCCAAGTTTTTTAACAAATCATAGGGTTGTCAAGGAGACCTGGGTCAACCTTCGGGTAAAGTTCAACGAACGAACCTAAATTGGAGGATTTATGAAAGTTAGAAAAATAAGAGCGTCACGTCGTCTTAAAAGATTTCTTCGAATTGATCTGTCAATCTGAGACTTCTGGTTGTCTTATAAAGAATAAAATCTTTGGCGACGAGGTCTTCCCCTCCCGTGATTTCCCTGCAATGTGCTTTAGAAAACCCGTCGTACCGGAGCGTTTGGGTCTATTCTCTCTACACGGCCCAACAATCGTAGCCTCGCGATGTGTACTCTTTTGGCTATGCCCATGTCGCGGTACAGCTCATACAGCTCGTTGTATTTTCTTTATCTTCTGTGTCTTCTTTGTGTAGATACGGGACCAACAGGGGCGTAGCGAGGGGGGGGTGTGGGGGGGTGTAGCACCCCCCCCACGATTTTTCCGAGTCGGCAAATCGAGGAAGAAAAACAAAGTAGATTTGTCGAGTTAAGTCAATTCAACCAAAAAGACACGAATGGAAGTGTTTGTGACAGTGGATTTGTTGCCAAAAAATAACAAATCGGCAAATTTAGTTAGAAAAACAAAGTAGATTTTCCGATTGCCATGCCGACTCGAGTGATCTCAACCAAAAAGACACGAATGGAATCGTTTTTGTCTCAACTTAGTAATTCTATAATCAGGGTCCTGGGGGTCAATTCCCGATCTGTGAAGCTGTGAAGTGAAAACATTTATCACAGCTTCACCGAAAATTCGAGTCTCGATTAGCGATGAATATTGTATTTCAATCCTATGACTTTGCCAAAAATATGTCCGGGAAGTATAATGGTACCCACTACCCAGAGATAATTGTCAGAAAAATTTGGTAAGAAAATGCCGTACATTCCATGTCAAGCGCATCGCATAAATATTTTCGTTAAAACAGCATGCAATTCAAGCGTGCTGATCAAAGAGTTTTTTAATACTTTGGAAGCATTGTTTGTTTTTTTCTATGGTAGTACAAAACGTTTTCAGTGTATGCAAGAAAAATTCAAAAACATTGAAAACTCCTTGCAATTGAAAAATATGTCAAAAACTCGATGGACTGCTAGAGCTGAAACAGTAAAAGCTGTGTGGATATCCTTTGAAGGCATTGTAAATGCTTTAGAAGGAATAAAAAGCGATGCCAGTTCTTTTGATAACAATAATCGTACCTCTGCTTCTGGACTTTTGAAAAAAATCTTAGATTTTGATTTTATTAGTTCGTTATATTTTTGCAAAAATGTCATGTTTAAAGTTAAAAATTTGACCGAAAGTCTAGAGGCGGAAGAGTTAAACGTTTTTGACGCTTCATTACTGATTCGAAGCACATTGGAGTTATTTCAAGAAATGAACGATGATGACATTCAATTAAATGCTTTGATAAAAAGTTCTTATTCATTTGCTGAAAAACTAAAGATAAGTCCCGAAAACGATTTTTTAAAACATCATAGAACGCGTCGGTTACCAAAGAGAATTGATGAAAATTCTGAAACTGCTTTTGTATTTGATCTAGAAACATTTTATAGAAAAGAGTTCAAAATGGTTCTTCAAACTTTTATTTCGCACGTTAAAGATAATCTAACAGATAATTTTACCATTTTTGAACCTTTCTTAAAAATTTTTAAAATACCCGCTTCCAGAGCAAATGCCAACATAGAACTAGTCAAATCAATCATAGAATTAGATCCATTTTTTTTTTTAAAGAAGATGTGGACTGCTATTTATCGGAACTGCAAATTCTTCTTTTTACTTGTGAGAAATGCTCAAATTTCGATGATATTGTCAAAGAGGTATTCAAATTAAGATATGTGATTCCGTTAGCCTTTAAACTAGCTTGCTACATGTTAACTGCTCCTGTGACGTCGGCTTCTTGTGAGCGGTCATTTAGTAAACTTAAAATAGTTCTTAATTATTTGCGTACGACGCGACGATGGGTAGTGATAGGCTAAATTCATTAATGCTTCTGTTTTCTGTATTCCTCAAAGGATGTTGTTGATAATATTCAACCTAGTGAGGTCGTCAACAAATGGGCATTATTAAAACACCGGAGAGTTGGAGTTTAAATTCTAATTGATGAACTTTTTTTTGAATAATGATAAAATTTTTAAAGACTAAAATCAAAGAATATGTGCTCTTTCTCATACCAAATACTATATTGTAATATTATTTCTTATAAATACTTTTAATTTTTTTGTTGTTATATCGTTAGGTATATTGCAATTATAAACTGATTTTATGTTAATAAATGAATTTCTGTGAAATGAACACTTTTACGTTTTTAAATAGTTTTATTTATTTATTAGCTGAGCCACCCGGTGTTGCTCGAGTCTGTAGTTTTAAGGTTCCCTTTCTCGTTCTTCCGCTTCCGTAGGAATATGGGTATAAAATATAGGTTTTTTTACTGTGGGATTATGTGACATCGCAATGGCGAAAGAATTTTTGAAATCTGTTCAGTAGTTTCTAGGTTTCCGTTCCCAGCCCCGTTCCTGTGGGAGTATGGAGATAAAACCTTGAAAGGAACCATCTCTGGTTTGAACTATGTCTACCCTGAAAATCTCATAAGAAACCAGTCTATAACAAACATAAATACAAACATACATACATCCTATTTTATATATGTATATAGATTTATTTTTTGATGCAGTCGGCAAATTCTGAAGACTAGTCGGCATTTCATTAAAATTCACCCCCCCCCCCCCCCCCATGGCTTGGAGCCTCGCTCCGCCCCTGGGGACCAAAGATCATTCGGAGAATTTTTCTTTCGAAACGACCAAGGGTTTTCTCATCCGCTTTCGACAAAGTCCATGCTTCCGCGCCGTAAACAGGACTGGGATGATCAAGGTCTTAAAAAAGGTTACCTTGGTTTTTTGGAGAGGGTTTTGTTTTTCAATTGCCTTCTTAACCCAAAGAAGCAACGGTTGGCAAGAGTTATTCTCCGTTTGATCTCCGCACTGATGTTGTTTTCCGTATGTTCGTTCGTTGAACTTTCCCCAGGGTTGACCCAGGTTTTCTTGACAACCCTATGAGCTGTCAAAAAACCCGGGTTTTCCAGTCCTCAAAAAACGCTAAACCACAAATCACCACACATTCATGTCATTAAAAAATAAAAATACATGCCTTTTGACAGCCCTCAACTCGCCACAGCTAAAACCTGTGGCGAGTTTAGGGAAAACCTAGGTCAACCCTAGGGCTCAAAAAACACTCAATTTGACTTTCAGGGCGACTTTGGGTTTCTCAAAAAACGCTTTATGGTGACCCCAGGGCGACCCTAGGGCTTAAACGAATAAACTTAATGTCAAATTGAGTGTTTTTTGAGCCCTAGGGTTGACCTAGGTTTTCCCTAAACTCTCCATAGGTTTTAGCTGTGGCGAGTTGAGAGTTGTCAAATGGCATGTATTTTTTATGACAGGCAGGTGATTTGTGGTTTAGCGTTTTTTGTAGACTGGAAAACCCAGGTTTTTTTGACAACAACTCATAGGGTTGTCAAAAAAAACCTGGGTAACGGACCTAATAGGTCTGTTCGTTGAACTTTCCCCAGGGTTGACCCAGGTTTTCTTGACAACCCTATGAGTTGTCAAAAAAACCTGGGTTTTCCAGTTCTCAAAAAACGCTAAACCACAAATCACCACACATCCCTGTCATTAAAAAAAAAATACATGCCATTTGACAGCCCTCAAATCGCCACAGCAAAAAGCTAGTGCGAGTTTGGGGAAAACCTATGGCAAACCTATGGCTCAAAAAACACTCAATTTGACATTCATGGCGAATTTAGGTTTCTCAAAAAACGCTTTGTGGCGACCATAGGGCAACCCCAGGGCTTCAACGAACAAACCTAATAACTCTCATAATAGTCCGTATGTAAAGAGCTCTAAAAATTGTGTTGGTGCTTACGTATAAAGTCTAACTATAAATTTAAAACGGACGTTTCGTTCCAGATGCTTTTGTGGTAAATTTTGAACAGTTTAGCAAATTAAAAAAAATTCTGAAGAAAATCTAACTCCACTAAGGTTTGCTTTGAATAAAAAAATAAATTCCAACGCTTGTCTGGAAATACTTTCAATTTTATCTCAACCTTAAACAACATTACACTTACTGCAAATATTTTTGGTTGTGGTATTTAAATTCACAAAGTCGGCTAAGATGTATTTATTTTTTGCCTTTGGCACACACACCACCCCGCTTTTAACCGCAGTTAACTTTTCTTTCAAAAGTCTGGCGACGTCTTTTAATTTAAAACTCTTGTTCAAGAATTCCAACGAGTGGCGTTTATGTGCTTTTTGTGTACATTAGTTAATGCAGTCGATGCACGACAAACGCATTTTAAAACTTTTGAACTTCTTGATTTGTTTTAAACTCCATCTCATGCTGTTTGTGTTTTGAGAGTTTTGAGGAATAAAATGGTGTCAAATAAACAATTTCACAGCAAAGGCTGATGCGTCATGCCCTACATGCAAAAGTACTGAATGAACGAAAACTTTTTGTGCGGCACTTGTTTTAGTTTTTGTTTAAAATAAACAAAGTGGCTCTTTATTTTACTCATCTTTTTCACGGAAGCTGATTCCACAAGTTTTGGGTTCTGATCTAAGAACGCAAAAGTCTTGTGTCACACTCAATTTTTAATAAAATGGCGAACCAAATCCAAATCCAAAGTTCGGTTATTGAACAAAGTTACGTTCTGATAACCGAGCCCATTAAATGTTTTCCAGCCCTTGGTTGACATTCATCTTCGTAAAGCAAAAGCAGCCCAACTCTCACTTCCTAGGTTAAGTTTTCAATTCTAAAACATTAAAACCCAAAAGAGTTAAAAGATCCTAGCTTTCAACCTTTATGTGCCAATAATTCGTATAAATGGCTACGTGTTCCGAGTCAAATTGTTGGACTCTTTGCTATCCCTGAAGGGAATTTTTCAATAAAACGATTAAAACAGCCACAGTTCTGTACATACAAGTTTTCTTAGTCTATTTTCAAACATTACACTTTACAAAAGCCCCTGCATTTCATTCATAAACTGCATGTACGCGTCATCTTTTGTGGCACCTTTATTGAGCTCCGATACCGGTTTAGGTTCCTGTGTAAACTGCTTAGTCTTGATGTGTGGTCGTAATTTATCTTCACGCTTAACCCGCAATGCTGATGGAACAAAGCGGGTGACATCTGCACTCAAGTTCCTTAAAACAAAATCATCAAAATTTCAATTTGTGTTTCATAAAATGAGACATTTGAACTTTATACCTGATTTGCGGCTTGGCTGTGATTGTTGTCACACCCTTTGTGTCTTTATGTGGTTGGTTTTTGGCGTGCATCATGCGTGGCGGAAGCCCAGGTGGCGGACCTGGTGGCATTCTTATATTCATGCGAGGAGGCATGCCTCCAAGTCCAGGCCGACCGCCTGGTGGTGGTCCTGGGGGCATGCGGATACCAAAGTTGGGAGGAATACCTGGACGCAAAGGTGGAGGCCTAAACATCATCGGTGGTGGCAGACCAGCTGGCGGTAGTGGTGGACCACTGGGTAGCGCCATTGGGGGAGCTGGAGCAGCGGCAGGCATTGCTGGAGGAAGCGGAATTGCTACGTGAGCAGGAGGTGTGGCAGCGTCATCTGATTTCGATGCACTTGAGTCACTTTCCTCTTCGGAGCTGTCATCAGATTCGTCTGTTTCATCTTTGGTGTCACTTTCACTACCTTTCCGCTCAGCTGCCCGTTCTTTTTCTTTTTTCTTGTGCACGTTTTCCATTTCCTTCATGAATTCGTCGATGTTTTGTCCAGAAATGGCCAACATGCGTTGCTGTAAGGCATTGGGCTTCGGAATATCCTCTCCATCCTTGCCCTTTGCGAGTTCTGTTTTTATCTTTTTGAGTGGTTCTCTCTGCAGAGGCTCATCGTCCTCAGCATCGGTGTCCAGGTCGGACAACTCGAATAGATCTATTGGAGGACCAGGTGGCACACCAGGTGGTTCGGTTTTCTTTACTTCAGCAGGTTTTTCCTCAGGTTTTGTTTGCTAAAACACCAATCAAGTTATGTACATTTAAAGGACTATATTATGAGTTTCTCTTACCAATTCCATTGGTTTCCGCAATGTCCCGGGAGGAGCACCTGGAGCAAAAGGCGGCAGGGACAAGGCAGCTGGGGGTGGAGGAAACCGATTCGGAGGACCCGGAAATGGCAACACACTACCTGGAGTAGAACTGACCTACACATGGCATTAGTATCAATTTTTCTGCAACTATAAACTTTCGGCTTGCTTACCTGAGCTGGAAGAGGAATTTCATCGATTTGTACACTCTGAGCGTGCTTCACGCTCTCATAATATTGTTGCTTCTTTAGACGCTTCTTTTCGTAATCTACTTCTTTCCTTTTAAGCTCGGCCCAGTGCTCGGGGTCGTCAGTGTGCTAATGTTGAAACAAAACTATCAGATAGGTTTTAAGTGCAGTAAGGGGGAAACTCACGTATAGCCGCATAACGCGGTCAAAGGTTTCCTTTAGTTTTTTCCGTTTATCTCGGAGAACTTTTTCATTTAAAGGAGATGGCTGCAGGACATTGTATTCTGGTAGGAAAATGGTTTCAATTGGTATCGGTGATTGATATTTACAAACTTACCCATTTCGTCAATCTTTTCCATTTCCTCCAGGATTTGCCCTGGATCCTTGTTCTTAAGAACAGCAGCCCTTACCATTTGCCGCTGGCGTTTGTTCTTTTTGAGTTCCTTTTTTCGAGCCTCCTTCCCTGTAAGTTTTACGTTAGAAAGTTTTGTGATAATTCAGTTTCGTGAGGTTTTTGGAACTTACTGGCTTGGTCAGTCGGATTCATGTATTTGCCACTTTTAGTGGTATTGATCGAACGGCGACCCATCTTTCGAAATGGACTGTTGAAAACCTAAATATTAATAATAATTCTCGTCTTCACCGGGACGATACAAGCAGAAAGCAACTATTTTGATAGGGATGAATTTGATATGTCAAGTCCAAACTGTCAAATCTGAATCTGTCAAACCTTTCCTTCAAACAGGGGTGTTATTGAGTGAATTTTTTTGATCAAAAAAATGAAAGCATTGCATGTTTTTTGTTTGCCCAAACCAACGCGGTGAGCGCGTGCGATGCGATTGCGATAAGTCAAATCCCTATGTAATCATCAGTCGAATTCCTTAACGCTGTGTCTCCACTTGCTTTATGGTGGATTTATATGCAAGTGCAGATGAAAAACGAAAAAAGAGACAAGTTGTAAAATTCATACTTGTCTGATAGAGACGGAACACACCATCTGTACTTCCTTAGTTATGGCTGCAGATGAAAAATTATGGGTCCTATTCGTCTCTCTTTTTAACTTTTGTGCTTTGCAATCTTCATCCGTCTCACTTTAGTTTTCTGCACTTCTGCAGTTGCAGATACATGTAAACACAGCATTAAATTCATAGCAGAAAGCAGGAATACGACAGACATAAGAAAGCAGAGCAACTGACAAATTTTGTACTGTGGGCATTTTGCATAGCATACTTTTCATACCAAAAATAACAACGAAGTAACAAAATGGTGGAAAAACCTATGCAGATGACAGTTCCCTCTGCTTCAATAGTTGTGATAGATACCCTGCGATAAAATTATGCTATCTATCGCAGGCTATGAAAATAAAGCCGCTATAATGGTCTCCACTTGCAATATTCAAAGGCTGCTTTAATAGCTGTGATAGATTTAAAGCATGTGGAGACCAGGGGTTAAGCACGGGCCACACAAGGCTACTTGCCGCCTCTTCTTATCAGTGGCTGGTAGTAGCAGAAGCAGTAAGCAGCTGGAAATACTCAAATAAAAAAAATGAAGGAAAGTAGAGCCACCTTTTGGGTTTATTTCTAAATCTACCCCCTTTCCAATGGTTTTTGGAGTAACATCAAGCCCGTCGAGTAATGGTAGCTTGTTTGATGAGCTCGAGTAAGTAATGACAGAAACGTCGGTTTTCTGTGAGTATGACT
Organism: Melanostoma mellinum; assembly: GCA_914767635.1. Classification (NCBI taxonomy): domain Eukaryota; kingdom Metazoa; phylum Arthropoda; class Insecta; order Diptera; family Syrphidae; genus Melanostoma; species Melanostoma mellinum. The sequence goes on from OU612059.1 coordinate 6,321,524, forward strand.
TTCGGCGTTGAACTATCAAACCTTCTCTGAGATATTTATGCAACTATTAAAAGCTTTTTTTATATTACCAGTAACTTTTCAGACGATTATCGTTGAATCGTTTATCGTAGACTGCATCGTCAAAAGATTGTTTCATATAATCTTGCTTTCAATGGTTAATGAAAAGCTATTTTACTATCGTCTTACAAATTTTGAAACCATTTCAGGAACAAGAACACGTTTTTCACTGCTAAAACGTTACAGAATCCGTCCATACTTTTTTGTTGTGGCACCCTATTTATTTATTTCTCGTTTTCTGAGCACTGCCCGCGGCTTGAGAACCACAGTTTTGATGTTTGTTCTACTACAATTTGGCTTGCATGCGACCGTTTTGTTTTGATTTAATTTTTAACCCAATTGCCCAATTGAAACAAAACTTCGGCTCTCCGCTTAGAAATATATTTTTACAATTAACAAAACTTTTCATTAAAAGTACAATTTATGGAAGATCGTTATAAATTAGTGCATTCGGTCGATCCGTCTAAGTGTCGTGCTAAAATAAGAGACAGTAAGTCGTGTGTAGCCATCTTCCTCAACATTTTTAATGTGGTTCATTTTTGTTTGCAGAGTTTTCCAAGCTTGCCCTCTCGTCAAGCAAAAAGAAACAAGAACAGTCTGAAATGGCGCAGCAATTGAGAGACCAAGTTCCTAAAGCAAATGTAAGCAGAAACCTCCTAAGCGAATTACTCACGGATGACGACTCTGACCAAGAAGTAGGACGGACTTCTGGTGCAAACCTTCTGACGCGAACTGATTCTTCATCTAGCATTGAGAAAAAACAATCAAAGCACAACGAAACAGACGCTACACATTGTTCCCAAGTCGAGCGTGCCGCCGAAAAGTCTTTTGAAATGGAAGCTTTAATGGTAAGTGGATTAGAAAACACTCAACCCCTGTGTGACCTTGACGATGCTATCGAGAAGCTATCTTCACGGGTTAGTTCTCTAGCTGTGGGAGCTCCTCGTACGACAATTAGCTCGGAAAACAATCCACACGAAATAAGCCGCATAGTGTCTACCGAAAACCAGAGAATGATTAGTAAACAAAGACATCCCGTTGCGATGAGCCCAAAACTCAAGGAAGAACCTAACGTTTCTGCTTGTGTATCATTATCTTCTGATGAGAGCAGTGACTCTCCAATCACCATCTCAGATTCTTCAGAAGACGAGGATGAGTGTCATGCAAATGTGTCATCACCTGCTCCTCAATCCGTCACGCAAACTATGGTCACAGTCAAAGCCGACCGGATGGCTGCCTTCCTTCGTGATGTTCGCCGAAACTATGGGCTCCCGAGCGATTCTCCAGATCGTGATTTTGAGCGGAGGCAGAAGGAAATAGCAGCAGCGGACACAGAACCCATGACTGCAGAGAACGATTCGCGAAGTGCGGGCACTGCGCGAAGAATAGCAACCGCTGACACTGAATCAATGACTGAATCTCCTGAAAAGGAACCGCAAAAAAATGAATCTCAAAAAAGACTGGCCCTTGACGACACCAAAGACATGACGAAATTAGATGACACTTTGCCCAATTCACCGCACTACATGCCGGTGATGAAAGTCGGCCCAGATTTACTAGACGAAAGCGTTACAAGACCTGATTCCGTGCCCGATGATTCGTTGACCATAGCTGAAACCTCAGAAGAAGAAAACGAAGAAAGCTTTCAAGACCAGCAGCCGCAGCAAACGGGAACTGAAAATGCAGTCAAGAGAAGCCAGTCAACATCTCAGTTGGAGTCAAAGGATTCGTCTGTCTCCAGTTATCAGAATACTCAAGTCCACATCAACATCTCGGCCAAAATCAACATCAAGATCCAAGTATCGCAACAGATGGAAGATTCAAGTTCATCCGAGTTTACGAATTCCTCTCAATCTGTCGATCATTCGAGTAATGAATCGAGTGAAGTGAAGACTCACAACAGTGCTCAAAAAGCACAGCCTAGAGCCATAGAGGATGTTCCGCACTCTCCGCCAGAGCGAGATAATCCTAAACCAGCAACCGAGACTTCCAAGGCATCCCCAGACGATTTCATGGACAAGGCACAACGTCTGCTCAACGAGTTGTATGGAAATCAATGGAAGACGCCAGAGGTGATGCGTTCTCTGAAAAAAATCCCACCTTCATCGACCCATCGCTTGGTTCGTAAAGACCTTATGAGCGAAGTTCCAGAATCCCCTCCGGAGCCGATACCAGCCTCAAATTTGAAATCGCCTGGGGATGGGAAGAAGACACCTGCACTAAGGCCTCAAAACTCCCTTTTGGAACATAGAGACGAGAGCGTCCTTGGAGATTTTTCGATTTGTAAGTATACTGAGGTGTTGTTTGACTTTTGTCAGTCTAATCGTTCAAGTTCTTTCAGTTAGGAAGAATATACCGCAAGATTTGGACTCAACACGCTTACCCCCGAGTCCGGTTTCGACCTTTAAGACCCCCAAAGCGATTATTCGACCGCCTAAGGCAAAGAAAGAACCGATTGTCTCCAATGCCGAGGTAACAAAAACCCGAAGTGGCAGACAAGTGCGCAACAATTACCGCGAAATTGTTATAAGTGACGATGAGTCTGAAGGCGAAAATGCTTCAGCAGACTCTGATAATTCATGGGAAATGCCGGACAAAGAAGAAGTTGAAAACAGAAAGCCGGATAAAGAAGAAGTTGAAAACAGAAAGCCGGATAAAGAAGAAGTTGAAAACACAAAGCCGGATAAAGAAGAAATTGAAAACAGAAAACCGGCCCCAACTAGACGTCCAAGGAGGCCTGCAAAGGACAAGTCAAAGAACGATGACGAACTGATTTACTTGGATTTGAGCAAGAATGAGGTTGAGGTGCAACTCGACGTGTCTGCGAGTCCACCTGCTAACCATGGTAAGCTTGAAAGTGAACTTCACTGAAAACTCATTTCTTTAATTTTTTTGTTCTTAGACAAAGGTTTCAATAGCCGCCTCGATGATATACTTAAGAGCAGCGAGTACAAAGGCAAACCGAAGCTGGAGTGCACTCCATCATCTGGCAAGACAAAGCGCAAATTGTTTTCTGCTCAACTTAACGACGATGGCGAAAACACAACGCCTCCTTTTGACTCTCCCAGAGAGCGTTTGCAAAATATTGTCGACGACGATGAAAGTGTATCAATTTCAGGATCTCGAATGCCAGCTAAGTTCGAACCATTCAACAAATATTTGGAGTCGGTGAAGATGGGGAAGCCTATATTCAAAATTCAAACACCAAAATCCAAGACAATTGAAGTTGATGCCAGTCCCACTCGAACTCCAAAGCCCACATCCAATGAACTGAGAGTGATTGGAAATTTGAGTGCAACGCCCAAGGACAAATATGGATTCTTGAAGTCATTAGACCGTGAGTCTCATATGCGTAAAAGAAAAACGAGGAAATTATTTTTGAATTATTGCAGTTTGTGTTGGGAAATCGCTCTGCCATCCAGACGCACTCTACTACAGAGACAACTTCCGCACGAAGAAGGAGGAATTGGGGTCAAAACTGTACGAAATTTACAACAAAAAATGTTTTGACGGCATTCTTGACGTTCCAATCAAGTGGAATAAAAAACTAACAAATACGGCGGGCCGTTGTATGAACAAGAAGAGGTGAGTAGAGACGCTTATATAGTTTGGGTTTAGATTGTAAAACTTGTTGTTTTTAAACCATTCAACTTTTTGTTTTTTTTCTGCACTGCTCAGTTTTTCTTTTTATTGACCCATGTTTCAAGTACTTGCAGTTGGTCTTAATGTAGGCTAAAAAGGGCTGTTGATGGCCATTCCTCTCACTTTGAAACTATTATGGCTTGCCATGTAGTTTAGCAAGTTTTCGTTGACTTTTTATTCATGTCATAATAACATATACTATACTTATACAAACTCAAGTCTTTTTCGGTTTGGCCTATGGCCGTCACCAGACTGACATTTTTCAGTATTAACAATTTATAGTTTTAAAAACACAAAAATACATTTTTCACAGACTATTAATTGTTTGTAACATGATAAAATAAAGTTAATCCCCTATTGTTCTACTTAAAAATTCTCATTTATTATACAATTTCTATAGTTTCACTATAGAAATTGTATAATGCAGCATAATAAAGTTATAAAGAACAGTCCAACCAAAATTTCCGTTAAGTATGTCAAACATCTCGACTTCATTAAGATTTTGTTTTCCAAAATATCTCACTCTGAACTCCTTCATAATTGGACAAACTGCAATAAAGTGGAATATATCTTCCCGGACGTTTAAATTGCACAGGCTACATAGTAGTGGTAAATCGGGGCGGTGGGGAATGAAGTTAAGATTTAGTAATTCACCTCTCGTTTTAAGGATGACGCTGATTTTCTTTAGTGAATTAAAGTTATGTAAATAGGTATTGTCACCGAGGAAGAAGACTAGACGGCTATAGAAACTTCTAAAAATTGATGAACGGGCTTCTGCTACATTTTTTTCGTACAGGAAATGTCCAAATTTCCTTAAAAGAACATTAAATTTTGCTCTCAGTATAGCAGGCTGCTCATTATCTGTGATTATAAAATCTTCGTTGCATGTATTCACCAGATTTTGCCATTCTGCTGCCATGTGTCTTTTTGCCTGGATTGCGCTTTTTAATACAATTTTAGATATTCTTTCGTTGTTCATTTGAAAAACCTTGACTATGTAGTTAAAATGAATTTGAAGTGTTTCCAATATCATTGGCGGTAGACCTGTTTCTAAGTGCAACATATAGTTTGGAGTGTTTCAAGGAAGATGGAAAATTCTCTTGATGAAGTACCGAAGGAGCTTTTCAATTGCATCAAAAGAGCTGTATCGCCAAACCTGTGATCCATATAATAAAATTGTGGCTGCCGTAGATTGGAAAAGCTTTGGTTTGGTACTTAGTTCTATGACATCGTTCTTGAAGCAACGTACCCAAACGGATGAGATTGCTCTCTTTGACTCTACCAATTTTTGCGCAAAGTGCTTATTCATGTTAAGGTTTGACGTCAATAAAACACCAAGATATTTGTATTCACAAACAATTTCAACAGTTTCGCCATTGAAGGTCCATTTCTCATTATTCGCATTCTTGCCACCTGCCCCTCTGTACACCATTATCTTCGATTTTGGAAGGTTGACGCTAAGATTCCATCTTTCACAATACTTAATCCTATTCATCGCGAGCTGCAACCCTTCAACCGTCTCTGCAAAGAAAACTATGTCGTCTGTTGAGAGAGAGATGAGAGCTGGTATCGTTGCACCTCCGAACTTTATACCTCCTTTGACTACATCCGTTATATGTCGTTAATAAATAATATAAATAGCAGCGCACTCAAGATGCATCCTTGCTTGAGACCCATTTTAGTGTTAAATTCTTCTGAGACTGTCGTTCCATCCCATACGTAAGCTGCGTTATTTGCGTACAAAGATCTTATGATTTCTATAATTTTGTTGGATAATCCGATAATCTGCAACTTATAGAAGAGCGCTTGACGAACAATAGAGTCGAAAGCAGCACGGAAGTCAACAAAATATACATATAATTTCTTCTTTTTCCTTATATAAGCATCAGCAATGTTGTACAACGAAAATATAAGTGGTCTATCGTGGAGTAATTTTCCTAAGACCGGATTGAAACTCTGTTAGTATGCCCTTTTCCCTTACCCATTCGGACAGTCCGTTCTCAATAAGTCCTACAACTTAGCACATGTATTAAGGGAAGACATCCCTCTATAGTTTGAGGCCTCATCGTGGCTACCCTTTTTGAAAAGTGGAAAAATTATTGCTTTCCTAAAACTATCAGGTTCGGTTGAATTCATCTGTAAGCAGGGATAAGAAATTCTCTGTAGCGTGCTTGAAGTGTTCAAAAGGAATGCGGTCATCTCCAGGTGCCTTATTTAATTTAGTTTTTTCAATAACCTCCTTGAATTCATGAATTGAAAATGGTGAATCTAAATAATCGTTAAAAATTAACGGGACTGCGTACTGCATTGGTGGAGAGTTAATCTCTATATTAAGAAGACTTTTGAAATGGTTACTTAGGCTTGTTGCTTGTATTCCTAGAGCAATTATATTTGTGGATCCGTTTAGAAATTTTACAGCCTTCCAAAATTCAGCAAAACTGCGTGTATGGTTGATAACAGAAACAGTTGCTTGCTTAAAAATTTGTTTTTTCGCAAAGCAAATCTTTTTGTACTTTTTATTTGCCTGAGGGTAAAGTTTTCTGAACACGGGCAAGTTTCGTGAACGATAGAGTTCCAACAAATTAAAAGATATCTGTCTTGCTCTTAAACAATCCGAGTCAAACCACTTTTGCTGACAACAAATTTTCTTTTTTGTTGGATGGCTTTTAGGGTTGGATTCTTTTATGATTTGCGTCAAAGCTGTGTTGTCTGCACGCACATTTGATTCCTCAAGCTCTCTTATTTAGTTTCTCATACTTTCCTGAAACTTGCTTTTATTTTTTTCTACTCATTGTACTTTCGGAATAAGATTTAAACGTTTTGTTCCACTATTCGCTTTCGAATGTTGTAAAAGTTACTTTTAATGGCATGTGATCGGAGAACGTCTGAATTCCTACTCTAAAATCACTTATAACATTGTTCAACACTCCATATATGAAACAGTAGTCAATTGTAGAGCTATTTTGTCCTCTTATAAATGTTAGTTCGCCGTCTGGATCACTGGAGGTGCTTCCATTCAGAATACAACAATTATATTGCCATGTATGGGCGCTTCTCTGATCCGTTCTGGGTTTTGAATTTATTTGAGGTGTAAAGTAGGTGTAGTAGGCTACTTTTGCAAGTTAATGGGTTGGGTTAGAGTGCGATTTGTGAGGTGATTTAAATTTAGATTAAGATTTTAAGATATTCGAAGCAGAGTTGTTTTTAATATCAGAGGCTTTAATAAAAGTACTCTATGAGGGTTGCTATCCTGTTCGAAGCTAACCTGGGGAACTTTGCGACAAGGCGAAGAGAGCCTTGTTCTCCTTTACTCAACCTGACATCCTCTATATCTGGATAGAACTCCAACCAAATAGTTAAGGTCTTAAAAAATAGGGTGTCGCAACATAGGCAATTTTATGCCGATTTTCAATGGCTAAGTGAGAAAGCGCTTTAAATGGCAGGTTAAATGCTCTGGGAGTGCTTGCCAATTATGTACTAAAGAAAGATGATGCCCGGAAACTATGCTTCTGGGACTCAAATTTCGAACCTTAGGCATGCTTAGCCTTACTCCACTGGAACTAAGTTTTAATAACCAATTTGCAAGTTCAACTAGAAATTAAAACTTCAGTTCGTTTTTGGCGTGTTCGCCCTAAGCTAAAGTACCAACATGATACAAACTTTGACATATTTGCCCTTTTAAGTTAAATAAAGCTCCGTCTCCTTAATAGCCTGTTATCGAAAAATAAAAATATATGAGAACCCAGAAGCCCACTATTCAGACTAAAACGGAACAAACTTTTGCGGTTCATTAAAATGTTTTGTATTCGGGCTTTGAATTCATTAGAAGTATCGTAAGCCGTGTTTTAAGCCATAGGGCCATGTTATTTTCAGATTGGGCGAGCGCACCTGCGCAATAGAGTTGAGTGAGAAAGTGTTGACGAGTGCGGATCGATTACGTTGTACACTAATCCATGAGCTCTGCCACGCAGCAACATGGATTTTAAACGGAGAAGGCGGTCATGGCGCTACTTGGAAGTCATGGGCTCGCAAAGCAAATGACATATTTCCCGAACTACCTAAGATCGGAGTGTGTCATCAATATGATATCGAGTATAAATACACCTACAAATGCACCCTCTGCGCGGCGAAGTAAGTTAGCAAAATATTTTTTCTTGTGTTTTACGAAAAATTGTTTTTTTTTTTTCTTATATATTCAAAAGATCGCACGCGCATTCCAAGTCGAAAAAAGTTGAAAATATTAGATGTTCGTACTGCCACGGAGCCATTGAGGTTTATTTGAATAAGAAAGACAAGGACGGCAAAACGGTGTCGACGCCAGTAAGGGAGCCAACTGGCTTCGCAAAGTTCGTCAAAGACAAGTACAAGGATTACAAACGACCCGATCTCAAGCACGCAGATGTAATGAAGTTGCTTAGCAATGAATTTGCTTCCATGAAAGTTGGTGGGAAATCATAAATTGAATCATCACACAGCCAATGAAAAGAAAAGATCATTTTATTTTTAGTATGCTTTTATTTTAATCCCGAAGTTAATTTTATATTTTTTTAAAAGTTTCCTAAAGTGCAATTGAAGGCATTTACAATAAAAACAATTATATTCTATACTATGTATAAATTACAAGATCTTTGAGATAAAACACATTAGTATTTCATTTATCGATAAAATTAGTTTTTTTAAGCTTGCCTCTTAACGTATGAAGCGCTTTGTAAAGCTTTGTTCTTGCAGAGGACTCGAAGCGATAAGCGAATCTGGAAACGTTCACAAGGTTCCAATTAAGGTGAAAGTGACTGTGGATTTGCTCGTTTTAATGCGATAGGTATCTGCTTTACAGTTGGCGTCAGCTCAATTGAGTCTTTGAATTAAATTTTGCACTAAACTTTTGGTTGGAAATATTGCAAGTTCAAATACCGAAATTGGTTATGTTCTTCAAAAAAGTGAAAATAATAAATTGACATGGGTTTTCTGTTTTTAAAAAACGTTAAGCAACGAAATCACTTCATATCCCTGTCATTTGTTTGTCAACTGTTTGTTACCTGAACTCGCCCAAGTAAAACCCTAGTTCTACTTTATTAGGAGTTAGGGGCAAACTCAGGGCTTAAAAAACACTTTGACTTTCAGTGCGAGTAGAAGTTTTTCAAAAACGCTTTGCAAAGGCCGCAGGGCAAACTAGGGGCTTCAATTAAAAAACCTAGTGACAAAGCACTTTTGAATGGTCCTCTCCATTAGGTAAGGAAAAAGACCTTTTTAAAGGGTTTTTGTAGAACCCAATGGAAATCCACAAAACACGAGATCTATTTCAAAACAGCTTTCAAACCTGAAAATAAATCTTTTAATCTAAGGGCCAGTTGCTCATTCGAATCATAAATTTAAGTTTTACATAAAGTTCTACTTTAGTACATATGGGGATTTTATGTAGAACTTAAGAATTCCGGAACGTCTCATACAAAAATGAAAACTTTATGTAGAACTTAAATTTATGATTCGATTGAGCAACTGGCCCCATACAAAAGTAGAACTTTATGTAGAACTTAAATTTATGATTCGATTGAGCAACTGGCCCTAAGACTTTTAAAAAAATATAAACTTCCGGAACTATAGACGTCAGTTGACAAAAATTTTTCCCGATTTGTTTTTCTGATCGCTAAAACTGGTACCTTAGTCCATAGAATAAACCTTAACCCTTCGCTACTCCACGTTTATTAATACAGCTGTAAATCTTTTAATTAAATAGAATTTCTTTTTTTGGCCACAAAATAAAGTCCTTGTAGTGAATGTTTTGCCTCAAAATTTGTTATTATTAATAAAATTACTGACAAGTTATAAATATCTCTTGCCAAGCGTTCATTACGAAGATGTTTTTAGTTATTTCTATTTGACATTCGTAGTCCAAAATCGCTACAACAGGCCTCATGATAGGAGTGATTATAAAATAAGAGATGTCTATGAGTGTGAAAGGTTTTCCTTGTAATGTTTTCTTAATGCCTCAGGCGGGTTTCAATTAAATTAATCTAGTAAAAAGTGTCATCGGAGTATCAATCGCCGCTTTACCTCATGTTCGTCGATTTCGAAAAGGCCTTCGATCGCGTTAGTCGCGATGCTATCTGGAGATCGCTTGGTGCTAGAGGTATCCCGGATAAAATTGTTGCTCTTATAAAAGAATCGTACAACGCAAGGTGTGTCGTTCTGCACAGTGGACAGCTTTCCGATGCATTTGAAGTTCGACAAGGAGTGAGACAGGGTGATGTTTTGTCACCGATTTTATTCTTACTGGCAATCGATGATGTTATGACTGCCATGGTGGGTGAAGGTGAAAGACTTGGTATCCAGTGGGGCCTCTTTCACAAGTTAAGCCATTTGGACTATGCTGACGACATCTGCTTGATGGCAAACGGAGCTGGAGCCCTTAACCAAATGTGTCACTCTCTTCAACAAAATGGTGAGGCAACTGGCTTAAAGATTAACGCCAAGAAGACAAAAATAATGCACACCAGCCGGAACCAACAACAGCAGGTTATTGTGAGGCAGGAGACAATAGAAGAGGTCACTCAGTTTAACTATCTGGGTAGTTATCTATCACCCGACGGTGGAACAGACTTGGACGTCAGCAATAGAATAAATAAAGCTCGTAGTGCATTCGGAATGCTTTCTCCAGTGTGGAGCTCTTCAAAAATATCACTTCGTACTAAGTTGAGACTCTTTGAATCCAATGTTAAATCCGTGCTGCTTTATGCCTGTGAAACGTGGAAATGCTCTACTAACATCTCGAGTAGGTTGCAAGGCTTTGTCAACCGTTGTCTGCGTTACATCCTAAAGATCCGATGGCCACAAACAATATCCAACAATGATCTGTGGCTTAGGACTGGACAAACAAAAGTGGATGAAGACATCAAGCAAAGAAAATGGCGCTGGATTGGCCACACACTGAGGAAGCCTGATGACAACATAGCAAAGCAGTGCTTTGAATGGAATCCTCAAGGTGCGAGACGGATTGGAAGACCAAAGGAAACATGGAGGTCAACTGTCATGAAGGAAGCTCGGTCCCAGAATTTGCAGTCGTTTTCACAGCTGAGGTATCGTGCTAGGAATAGAGAGAAATGGAAGGATCTGGTTGCCGCCCTATGCTCCAGAAGGAGTTAAAGTGTTGCTGTCAACAGCTTCCGGACACTAAGAAGAAGAAGAAGTAAAAAGTGTCTTCATCTCGGAGTTCTTATCCGGACTACCAAGTACCAACTAAAAAGTATCCAAATTTTCACAGTGAGTGGCATCTTAGTTGGTCACAGTTTGAGATGTGCTGTTGTGTTGTGACAATTTAATTTGACAGATCTCGTCCGTACTCAATTTTTTGCTATTCTATTTTCTATTCAGCATCTAGTTGAAAAAGTATCAACAAATTCTTTAAAAAATTTTTTCCTTGCAACAAAACTGTTTAAAAAAAACAACATCATTGAAAACAAACAAATCCATAAAAAAAGAAACCAAAATGAGAAACTGTTTCATACCAAGGTGTGATCAAATCTGTAGGGAGCTTGGTGAAACCAAACGTGCAATGTTTGCAGCACCAAAGGTAAAGCACGTCCATTCCTTTTTGAGCAGCTTCAAAAAATGTTTATATTTTTTAAGGACAAGGAAACCTTTGATGCATGGATGGCAGTACTCCCACAATTACGACCATTCAAACCTCACGACAAAGTTTGCGAACGTCATTTCGAAGAGAAGTACATAAGCACAACCTACGACAACGTGATAAATGGACAAATGTACCAAATGGAACGGGGAAGGGCGAAATTGAAGCCGAAAGCAGTACCAAGTCGTAATCTTGATTTACACAATCAGGTAAGTTTCAAATTAAAAACTTCCACATATTAACCTAAAATAAAAGTTTTCAATCGTAAAATTAAAGGTAAAGGGCCCGACGATTAAGGTAAGACAACGTAAGGCACCGGTTGCACCGGTTAAACAAGTACAAGTTATAGAAATAAGCAAAGCAGATAACAACTCATATGAAGAACAGCACCTAGAAATTAGCACAGACGATTCAGTACAAGTTGTAGAAGAACCCCCAACCTCTCCAGTAATATTATATGAGATCCAAACTGATGAAAGTGTTGTTCCCGCTGGATTGGAAGTTTTTGAAGCTCAGGCTCAGATGCAAGAGATCTTCGATAGTTTGTATGATGACATATACGAAGTGATATTACCCAACACTTTGTGGGGTGTTCATAGATGTCCTGAACGCAGTTCGCTTTTCTTTTCATACGTTGATCCGAAAGCTCTGCGAACAACCAAAATGATTTCAGTTAATTGCCATGGTGGTGTCAAAATCCTGCTAGGTAGTCGTTTGCAAAGTGAGTTGCGGCTCCGTGCTGATGTTGCAAAGCCAGAAGCAGTGTCTGAAATGATTTCTGAAATTGACGATGTTAAATTGTGCCCGAGGTTGTTTGTCAGTGAATTCTGTGAGGTGACTTTGAAGAATTCATCAGAAATGTGTGACACCTGCTCACAAATAGAATCCAATATTGAAATAAGCTAAGCCATATGTATTTAAGTATATTTAGAGATAAGTAAACAAACACAACTTAAAGCTAATAAAGATCGTTAAAGAAACAATAATTAGAGAGGAGAGTGTTCTGCTTTTTGAAGGTGCTTCATATACGCCAAAAATATCGTCCACATCATGCTGCATACGCTTATGAAAAGCACACGATTCCGCTCAGGTATCAGAGAGAAGTTAACGGTCGCCAGAACAGGCCAAACACACAGGGCTACCTAAAAGGTAAAAGCAACAAAATAGTAAGTGGAAGAGATACAACGGGCAACAACTTACTTTGTAAGTGGGCAGGAACTTATTTCTAACTTCGGACGCAGCTTCTCGTATTGTTTTCATTTCCAGTAAACTCATTATGAAGAAGAAGCAAGTCATCGCTCCCGGAGTGTAGGATATTTGTTCAACGACTGCTTTCACCATGCCAGTTCGAAGAGAAGTGTGAGGCCACATTGCCGTTGATACTTTAATCCATCCGTAAAGTGTGGGGGCTACAAATAACCCTCCGTACAAACTAAACCGCAGACACCTCCACCAGTCATAGGTTCCTGTGAAACGATGTTCATGACACACACCTCGGGAAGTATTTATTTCTTACTTACCCAGAGATTTGCCTTCAATGGTCTGTTGAACAATGCTGCTGGTTGGCCAAATAAGACTGTACGACACCATTCCCCTCAGCATTGGATACTTTGTGTATAATACTTTGACTTTGCTCAATAGATTTGTCATGTTGGTGCTAATAGACCTACTGATTAGAGATTCAATTAAACGGATTGTAAAAATAAAACAAATAAATAGGGTGGCTCAACAGAGCGAGGATTCCCAGGCCCATTTCTCACGACAGTGCCTTGTGAGGGAATGGAGGGGGACCTACAATTTTCTGCCGGTTCCAAACGGCTAGTCGAGAAAGCGCTTTTCATGGCAATGAATTTACTAACGGAGGACATGCCAATTCCTCGCGAAAGGCGATACCCATAAAAAAACATTTTTGCCTCTGTTGGGATTAGAACCACGAACCTCTGGGTTAACAGGCGGACATACTAACCATCACACCACTGGTACCACAAATCGAATGTCTTTATGATATTAATTCGTAATGTATATGGTCCCTAGGGTTTTTTTAATTTGAACTCTTTCCAATGAGAGTGTTCTACAAAAAGTTCCGAGCTTTGGTGAAGTTTATATTTACTCATAACTTCTAAAGAATATCCGCTGTCTTTCTGGTTATACTCGGCCCCCAACGAAACCCATGGCTCGATGAAGAATGCAGGCAGGCAAATGCAGCCAAACAAAAAAAGCGACAAATGCTGATCCAAAAGCGAACAAGGGCTGCTTACGATCAGTATAACGAGGTTTACAAGGAGAAAAAAGGAAAGAACACCGAATTCTCAAAAAGAAAAAGAAGCAGCATGAGAATCGCTCTGTTGAGAATGATGATGGGAATGAGATTCGAAAGCTTTACTAAAAGGTAAAAAGATCCTGCCAAGGTGGCAGGCTCCGAACTCAAGAATGTAAATACCAGCAGGGAAACATAGTTGTAGAATCACAGCCGCTACTGAGGATCTGAAAAGATCACTTCTGCAGACTGCTTAACGGCGATGAGGACACACATTCCGCCTTCAGGAAGATTGCCTCATTCAGCTTGGACGGTGATCAAGAATGCCGTCCTCTCGACCTACAAGAAGAAGCTTGTCATATGCAAACCTAAATCAAATAAGACTGCAGGTGCAGATGGCCTTGATGCCGAACTTTTCAAGGCAACAATGGGTTTTATGGTAAATGAGGGCAAAACCAAGTATGTACATATATGCTGTCATCGAACAAGACACAGCATATCGACGAATTGGACAAAATGTAACAATAGACAGACCTAACTTCGAGGTAGTACAGGACTTCGTCTACCTAGGATCCGCTATAGACACGGAAAACAACATCAGTGCGGAAATCAAACAGAGAATAACTCTTGCCAACCGTTGCTTCTTTGGGTTAAGAAGGCAATTGAGAAACTAAACCCTCTCTAGAAAAACCAAGGTGACCCTGTATAAGACCTTGATCATCCCAGTCCTGCTTTACGGCGCGGAAGCATGGACCTTATCGAAAGCGGATGAGGAAACCCTTGGTCGATTTGGAAGGAAAGTTCTCCGAATGATCTTTGGTCCCGTATACGAAGACAGTGTGTGGAGAAGAAGATACAAAAACGAAGTACAAACAAAAATTTTGTACGGAAATCGAAGGTGCATTACATCAATACTAGAAATAAAAAATTGCGTGTCATAAGTGTATAACGATTATCTTAAAAGTAGTAAGTAGTTCATTTGAGCATAAAGAAGGTCTGTTCGTTGAAGCTCTAGGGCCCGGGGTCGCCACAAAGCGTTTTTTTGAGAAACCTAAAGTCGCCCTGAATGTCAAATTGAGTGTTTTTTAAGCCCTAGGGTCGACCTAGGTTTTCCATCAACTCGCCCTAGCTTTTTGCTGTGGCGAGTTGAGGGCTGTCAAATGGTATGTATTTTTTTTAATGTCAAGGATGTGTGGTGATTTGTGGTTAAGCGTTTTTTAAGGGCTGAAAAACCCAGGTTTTTTTTTTAACAACTCATAGGGTTGTCAAGAAAACCTGGGTCAACCCTGGGGAAAGTTCAACGAACGGACCTAGAATTTTCCATTATTTTTATGACTTGAAAACAGAAACCAATAATACACAATTTTGAAATTTAATTTTTCGCCACTCTGTGTTTGAAGATTCGTCGCGCAAGGATTCCGTGGGTCAGTAATGAAATAGGCCAACTACAGTGCACTTGATCACAACTAAATCTTGCAAAGTGTTTTGAAGTCAAATTTTGATTAGGTTATGTTTCCAACTAAGTTACTGAACTCTCCGCTGAAAGTTGAAGGTTTCGGTGTAATATTTACATATAACATTCTAGTCCTCACATCTCGACGCTTCGAGTTCCTTGCAGAATATTCTGAACGTCTGGTGGTTAAGTCCCATGCAACAATTTAGTTTAAATAAGGGACAAAGGAAGCAATTTGCTTTATTCTATGATAACTTTAAGAAGTCTAATAGCCCACTTTATCGAACCAATCAAATTTTTCTAATATCTGTTATGAAAGAATAATTTTGTCTTTGTGGCTATGATAAGAACTTGTGAAAATCAGTGAACTTGTGAACAGTTTACAAAGTTATAAACAAACATGTTGTTCTTCATTTATTAACAACTCATAATAAGGCTGATTCTTTCGGATTAGATACTTAGGATTAGGTACTATCAGTTTCATTCTAATGTCAAAAGAATTTTTGAAATCGGTACAATAGTTTTTGAGTCCTCGTTCCTATGGAAATATGAAGCTGAAATGTTTAGTCCATGGATGATGTACTTTCAAAATTCGCTGTGGGCTTTCGGTCTTTAAGTTTAACTTTTTCAGTGCAAGATCTGTGCTTCAAAGTATACTTCGAATTTACTACAGAAACCGCACACGTGATCGAGTAATACGTGACTGAATTATTTGAGCTTGGCATTACTTCCCACGTTATAGAGCACTTTAGTACAACAATTTGACTCTCATTCATCAGTATTTGAATGAAATGGAATCAATAACAGGACAACAGACAGAAAGTGTGCAATTTAAAGCGAATTTTTAAAGAAAAATGGCACTCACTCACTCGATCACTGATGCGATAATTCTGTCCCTGAGTTAATTTCTAGTTTACTCAAAAACTGTGGTGAACGTATTACAAATAACGATACTAACAAAAACTCTTTTATATCGTTGCGATGCGATGACGTTTTAAAATACTCGCTCGTCATTTACGACTGCTTTTGTCGGTCGTTTTGTTATCGTTCTGACATTTTCAAATTATCGTAATTTATAATCGGTCTATTTCGTGGCTATCGTTTTTTTGACTTGCGTTTATACGTAATACGGGCCTTGGATTAGAGCTATGTATAATGGTATTTCAAAAACTGTATGTAACTCCCTCTTGCTTTAGCTGATAGATCCTATGGATGGCCTACAAGTTTTATATTTAACTTCAAGTAAACTGCTAAACTATGCTTATTTCGAAATTCTATTTCGATAGTAAGTTTGTCGAATTCACAAGAAACTCACTCTCAAAATACACTTCTTTCGAATTCGACCCACTTTCTATCGAAACAGAATTTCAAAATAAGGATGATTTAAACTAGCGGAAGAAATAAGCTTTGTAAAAATCAAACACAATTAAGTCGTATTCGGGCAATAGGCGAATTTTCATTTCCATTTCGATCCCCACTATTGAGTTATGAATGAGTTACTTTTCATGCTATGACGAGATTACGATAAAGTACGAAAATAACAACCGTCACGCTATCAATAAGAATCAAATTATGAAAGTCATTTGTCATCTTGAACTTAAATTTCTTCTTCCGCACAACTGAGTAGGAACTTTCGTCAAACAAATTTATTAAATGTTGGTACGGTTTGTTGATTCGTTACTATCAGTTCTCGATGCAAATGATGAAGTGGTGAATGCAAAGTAAAAATATACTAGACTATCAACAAATTCCACTTGATAGTCACAACACTCATAAACAAACCCAGCTGTTATATTGTCGCCAAGTTATTACACAATACAAATGCTGTGTTTGGTAATATCTATTTATGTACTGCAGCTAGCCTGACTTTTTTTTCCAATTTGACTATTGAACTTGTGATTCAAATATCCAACCATTGTCAATACCACTCTGTCTACTGTAGTTCTTTGTCTGATGCAAGGTAAGAGGTCAAGGACGCAATTAATGACGGAATTAGATAAAATTAAAAGAGATCACACAGTTGGTTCAGGGACTTGAAGTTAGTTCAAATTTTCTCAATTACATCACTCTTATCATATTTTTTTTTTTTTTTTAATTTTCTACTAAATCACAATTAACTATTAAATTATGTATGTACCTGGTTAGGTTTAAAAATATTCAAAAACAAATACTATTCTTTTAACGGAATGAAATCACTTGCGGAGACGTTCTCGTACTGACCACAAAATATCTTTCTCGATTATTTACAAACGAAAAGCTTGCGAAAGTTTGTTTTTATTTGCCAACAACTAAAACTATTTTTGCTATTGTAAATTTTATTAATAAATCGCTTGACTAAGTTGTTCACGTGGTCGTGAATTCGAGTGAAGAGCTTATATGCTGCAAGGTGCATTTAGTTTATTGTTCGCGGAAATGATGCTGTGCAAAAGCGCCTTGCAGACTGAAGAATAAATACTGAACTGATTTGATATTTGGAGTGAGAAGAAATATATCGTTTACTGTAAGGAGTGCTAATGGGAAGCCGTACAATCAATCATTGATAGAACAGAGATACCAGTCTATTTGCATTATGTGTGTCAACTTTGACTTATGATAAAATATTCACCAGATTATTTGCGCCCTTGTAATGTCCAAATTAAAGGAATTTTCCTTCAATTAGCATAGGCCTTGCATATTCCTATCGAATATTTTTTATTTACGTTCATTCTTAGCTTTTGTGTTTATTGTATCCAAAAAGGATGAACAAATTGTGACTTTTACTTTCGATACGATAGCAAAACATTTATTCTATTTCATAGCACTTATGATTGGCTGTAGAGTCACAGCTGGAAATATTCACTACTCTTAATCTAGAGTTCTGCTTAATAAATCTAGTTTTTTAGCTGGAGCTGTGTTTTATGCTACTTTGCATTTTAAGGAGCACGTCTGGTGTAGCCACCTAAAAAATTGCTTTTTGTGAATTTTAAAAAATATGAAATAATTGTAAGTGTTGTGGTTCCGGTTCCATGGGCATTTCAAAAAGCGTCTTAAGAAACATTTTAAATTTTGCTTTGGGCAGTCATGCGGCATACCCTAGATCACTAGTTTGAAAGATTTAAGGGGGAGAGCTGTGCTCCCTTCGAGAGCACGATACTCTTAACGCTGTAAAATGGGCGAACGAGTTTGTATGATGAGTCATCATTTATCACGATCGATTTGAAATTGTGGTAGCTTTTTTTTTTGCTTAAAAAAATAAACTTTTCGAAGAATTTTTACTTTCTCGAGCTAATTACTTGCGTGTTCCCTCTGATACTTGACTTCCGTCTCTGTGGGACTACAGAAAATAAATAAATAAATAGGGTGGCGCAACAGAGCGAGGAGCCCCTGGGCCTAGCGCATTTCTCACAACCATGCCTTGTGAGGGAATGGAGGGGACCTACAATTTTTCGCCGGTTCCGAACGGCTAATTGAGAATGCGCTTTTCATGGCAATGAATTTACTAACGGAGGACTTGCCAATTCCTCGCGAAAGGCGATACCCGTGGAAAAACATTTTTGCATTTTGCCTTTGCTGGGATTCGAACCTCGAACCTCTGGGTTAGCAGGTGGACATGCTAACCATTACGCCACGGGTACCACTACACCACGGGACTACAGAAAAGCTATACTTTATTTCCGTTTCCGTTTGTGGAAGTAGCCTGGTATTCAATTCTCCAATCGAATAAACTTGACATTAATAACTGATTTTCTTGGACTGGTACTCCTTCATTTTATGTCCGTTCCGATTTTCGTAATCGACAATAAGTTGAAATTTTGAGGGTGTGGATGCTATCAAGCACCCTGACACGGTGTACTCAATCACAACTTCAACCGATACGAATCACTCTAAAAGCAAAGTACAAAGCAAAGTTATTTTAATTTATAAAGCTGACCCGGCCAGCTTAGCTCTGGCCCTACAGTGATCGAATTGAGTGAATTCGTGGGAATATTGGGATGAATTTTTTTAAGGGTTGGTTTTTCGAGTAGAGATGAAACTGAGTCAGTAGTCAGCTCAGCTCAATGTCATTTATGTTCAGTTTGGTTTGCCAAAAGATCAGCGCTTGCAAATCGTGCAAATTTATTTCGAAAATAATGGTTCAGTTCGCGAAGTTTACCGCAAGCTCCGTCCATTTTATGGTCGATATATTCTTCCATCAGACCAATTAATTCGGTTAGCCATGCATCGTTTTCGCATTACGTTAACTTTATGTAATAATACGTGTCCGCAGAGACTTCGAATAGTGCGCACCGAAGAAGAAACAGCCGCTGTAGAGCAAAGTGTTGAAGAGGACCCGAATGAATCGATCCGCCACCGTGCACAGCAATTTGAGCTTTGTCCATCAACTTTATGGAAGATTTTGCCCAAAGATCTTGGCTCACAACCTTACAAAATACAGCTTGTGCAATAATTAAAGCCGCGAGACCATGCGATGCGTCGTGATTTTGGTGTATGGCCGACAATGAGAGACAATGATGAGATTTTCATCTCAAAATTTTGTTAAGTGGAGAGGCTCACTTTTGAGCAAAATTGCCGCATTTGAAGTGAAGAGAATCCACATGAGTACCTTGAGACGCCATTACATCCACAAAAACTGACTGTTTGGTGTGCTCTATGAGCTGGTGGAGTCATTGGGCCATACTTCTTCCGAAATGACGCTGACGAGGCAGTTAGCGGTAATGGAGACCGTTATAGAACCATGATAACCGACTATTTTGTTCCCGAATTGGATGGCATGAATGTGGATGAGATGTAGTTCCAACAAAACGGCGCTACATGCCACAAAGCGCACGTCACAATCGATTCATTGAAGGTAACACGCAGCGCATAATTTCGCGGAATGGACCTGTCAATTGGCCACCAAGATCGTGTGATTTAACACCATTGGATTATTTTGGATTATCTTTGAAGATATGTGAAGAAGCTCGTACGTCAACAAAAGATCAACGTAAGGGGGCTTGGAAGCCAAGATTCGTGGCGTTATTGCCGACATACGGCCTCAAATGCTCAGAAAATCGGTTGAAAACTGGACCTCTAGAGTCTAGACTTGGTTTTATTCGATCCAGCCGCGTTGGCCACATGGCCGAAATCATATTTAAACATTAATGGCAAAAAATGATCCTTCTCTATCGATTTAAAAAAAAACCGCATCGAAATCTCTTGCGTAGCTTTAAAGAATCGACTTTGTTTTATACTGTGCAAGAAAGTCGAGTTTGTTCAAACACATTTAGCTCGAGAACAGCTAAACTGATTTCTGATTTGTTGTACCCAATTGTCTCCTCAAATAGCAGAGTCACATTAGATTCCCACAGGAACGGTAACTTAAAATCTACTGGACAAACTTAAAATTAAAAAAAAAAAATTACAAAAATATGGTACATTATCCTTTTTATTCCGATACAAGAACAGGATCGGGAGGATAAACCATTTCAAAAAATTTTTAGCTGAAACCAGCGGATATTACTGATAGTTTTTGATTTCTTGACAATTTTGTGTGAATATCCCTGAGTTAAACTCAAGCAAATCAGACGGGTCAGCTACGTTCAATTAAAGCCCAATTACTCAAGAGTAAAGACATGCGAAACTGAGTTAATGGAGTTTTTACATTTTTTGGAAAACTGTGACTTTGCTTTTGATAATCTTTCTTTCTAATTCTTATAACAACCCATATTACAATGTGCGTTACTCTTAGGGCCGGTTTGTTCAAGCTTGATTATTTCTAATCAATGATTATTCCAGATGATAATCATGGATTCGGTTTGTTCACGAAATTTTTAATCAAGGAATCTCTGATCAGAGATTTTAATCAATGATTTTGCTAACCAGTCAATTTTTCTGGGTTAGCTTCATTTAATCAACGATTAACTGAAATTCAGTTTGTTCATGCTTGATTTTTGTTCAAATCACAGCTATTCCTTCAAAATAAAAAATTGTCAGGCTGACATATCACATAAAATATTTTTTTGGAAATCAATAAGCATCTTCTTTGAATTGTTTGAAATGGAGAGTAAATTTTTCCATAAATTTATTAATGAAGAGATTCTACCAGATGTGCACTTGTTGAATCAATTGATGTCGCCAGGATGAAATTAAATTCAAATCTCAATAGTTTTGACAACCAAAAAAAAAACTGACTCTATCATGAAAAAATGTATGTATTTTCAATAATTTCCTTGATTAAGTTTTGACGTATAGACTGGAAAATGGAACGATTTTTGAATAACCCATGATTTACTAACCAAGCTATGAAAAAGGTGAACAAACACTCTTTGGTGATCACAAATTCTAAATCATGGATTAAGAAGAATCCTTGATAACCAAATTGCTTATTTAACCCGCTCTGAACAAATCGACCCTTAAACTCCCGGAAAAGACGGCTCTAAGCACGACGATTTGTATTTTAGTAAAAATTGAAGTAGTAGCCTTTTTTCCGTTCATCATTGTTCTAACCACCATTTTGAAAGTTATTTTATTTAAAAGGCAATTGTGGCACCCACAGAATGTCAAATGTCATTCTACTGGCGTTTTACTAAAACGTCTATCGGATGAAGGAAATTATTCATCAAAATTCACCTAAATAATCAGAAAACTTAAACATAGATGTATTTTATCTTACGTATTAGTTGAGATTTTCCAAAAATCTGACGAAATGTACATTTGAGGAAATATATAAAAGTGTTTTAAATTTACTAATCTTTCATTTATCTTACGTACATATGTTGTTTATTTACAAGATAACTACAAAATGGCGTCTTATTTACTCAAATTTTTATTTATTTTTATAATATGTACATATTTACATTTTCAATTTATTGTCAACATCGATTTCTATTATTTTTCTATACGTTCACCTTAAATAGAACTCCATAGACCACACAGTCGTATTCAATATCGAAGCGTAATAAACCATTCAACAATATAAATGCTTTGAGTTAAGTAAAATTGTTCTACTAATTTTAAACTTACATAATAAATAACGTTTGTATAAATACGATTGACTACATCCAACCATCAAATGTGTTGTACTTTACCTTTCAAAACAAAAACGAAACTAAAGAAGAATTCGGTGGATCTTAAGATCATTTCATTCCGATTGCCATCGGAGTTGCTTTAAATACTTTTGTGTCTTTTTCTAACTGTTTCATATAGGCAAGATATGTAGTCCACAGTACGCTTATTATGCTTACAAACACCACTCGGTTCTTTTCAGGTACCATTGAGAAGTTGATAGTTTGTACAATCGGCCAGACGCATATGCCAACCTTTGGAAAAAGAATTTCTTGTTAAAACTTAAAAAAGAAAATTATAATTTTTACTTACTTTAAATGTTGGCCAAAATTTATGACGCAATTCATCGATGCCTTCATTAAGACTTTTAAACTCTAAAAGATTCATACCGACATAGAAGCATGACATTGCAAAAGGACCATACGAGACCTGCTCTACAGCTGCCTGAAAAAAATGGAAACGAATGTAGCATTGAGAGTTGAAACTTTTATTTCCACTTTGTCTTACTTTAACAAGGCCTACTTTAAGGCTAGTTGCTGGCCACATTGTACTTGACAATCGCACCCATCCATGAAGCATTGGTGCCACCACTAAAGCACCATATACACTAAACCTTAAACATCGTTTCCAGTCGAAGGTATCTAAAGAAAGTAGTTCAAAATAGTTGGTTTTTGATTTCAAAAATTCAAAAATAAATTACCCAATGTAGCTCCTTCAATCACTTGCTGAATAGCACTTCCACAAGGCCAAAGTATTGCATAGGAAACCATTCCTTTCACTATCGGATGACGAGTATTCATCATCCGTATTTTTCCAGCCATTGATGCATAAGCCATTTTTCTAGAATCCTTCTTCTATTTAGCCTGTCTAGGAACTATTGTGAGTCCTAGTAGGAAATGAACTGTAATTTGAAATAGTTAAAAACTGTAGGATTAAAAAATTGTTCAAGTGAAAGTAATTCAAGGTGATTCCAGCTTGCTTGAATGAGGGAAAAAAGTGTTTTTATTAAGTTTGTAGTTTTGCTTTCGTTTTTTAATTTATCAGTGCAAAAGTTGAAAATGTTTCCCAGTTTTCGTCAGTTAAGTTCGAGCACTACCCGAAGGATTTAATAAAATAATTGAATAATTTGTATATTGTTCCTTAAGTATATCTTAATTTGCTTTTCTAATCTCTCCTTACCTCTCCTCTATACTCCATCCTAACTCTTTGAAAAAATACCGTGCATTGCAATAAGCCCCGCGGCTATAAGACCCGTGGGCCTTATTGCTCAAAAAATGGAAATAACACCCACGGGCTTTTTTCCACTTTGAAAAAGCAATAAGACCTACCAAAGAAAACAATTTAGGCCCATGTCTTTTGTTGCCATTTTAAAGCAGAATTTATATGATTCTGATGCACATGGGATCTTAAAATTAGCCTAACTTCCAAAACAAAGAGGAATTAAGACCCACGGGTCTTATTGCCGCGGGCCTTAATGCACTGCACCAAAATACAGCATTGTAAATCTCCTAACCTCATCCCACCACTAGCAAAATCCTTAAATTCTTCGCGATTATTCTTTGTTTATGCTACCAAACTTAAAACAGTCTACAGTAAAATTATTTCGACTCATAAATTTAAGAATGCAATGTTCAAACACTTTCTAAACAGCAATATGCAACAGTATTAAGGCTGATTCTCTGTTTTTAAAAATATTACTTTTTTTGCAATTATATTTTATTTTAAATACTCCGATACGTTCAATGAACTCGAACCTCGGCGTCTAAATTTTTTTAGCGTTTTCGAACGATGACAATGTAATGTATGTAGCGATCGAAATGTCGAAACTCTACGTTTTCTGTGAGAAGGGCAGAAGCGTTCCGTTTCTGGCAAGTTCATCTGCTTTGCAGGATTCTTTGAATGAAAAACCTAAACACGCTTTTAATGTCAAACTTGGTGTTTTTTGAGCTTTGGGGTCGTCTATAAAATACGTTCGCATTCAGGGGTCTCGCTGAGTGTGAAAAGACCTAATTTTAGTTTGACGTATTTTATGAAGGTAGTACAGGACTTCGTCTACCTACGATCCGCTGTAGACACGGATAACAACATATCAATGCGGAGATCAAACGGAGAATAACTCTTGCCAACCGTTGCTTCTTTGGGTTAAGAAGTCAATTGAGAAACAAAACCCTCTCCAGAAAAACCAAGGTAACCTTATATAAGACCTTAATCATCCCAGTCCTGCTGTACGGCGCGGAAGCATGGACCTTATCGAAAGCGGATAAGTCATTCTCCGAATGATCTTTGGTCCCGTACGCGAAGACAATGTGTGGAGAAGAAAATACAACAACGAGCTGTATGAGCTGTACCGCGACATGGGCATAGCCAGAAAAGTACGCATTGCAAAGCTACGATGGTTGGGCCATGTAGAGCGGATGGACCCAAACGCTCCGGCTCGACGGGTGTTTGAAAGCACATTGCAGGGAAATCGCGGAAGGGGAAGACCTCGTCTTAGGTGGCGCAAACAAGTGGATGAAGACCTCAAACGACTTGGAGTGCGAAACTGGAGAGAGCTCGCCCGAAATCGAAGTCGTTATAGAAGGATGTTGGTTGAGGCCCAGGTTCACCCCGAACTGTAATGCCCACCTAAGTAAGTTAGTAAGTATTTTATGGATAGCCCCTTTGGGTCTTGCTTCAATTCGCCCTGAAATAGCAGTAGGTTTTTGTTGGGTGAGTTGCGGTAACGAACAGGGCTGAAACGGCATTAATTTTTTCTTCAAATGACAGGGAAAGTTTCATGAGAACTGAAACTCATAGGGTTATCAAGGAAACCTTGGTCAACTCTGGGTAAAGTTGAACGAACGAGCCTATTTTGTCAGTAAAAAGAAAACATGATGTTGCAAAAGTAATGAATATAGGTATGAACTTATTTTTCGAAAACATCTCTGACAGCAATTTTTTGCAATGAAATGAAGTAGAGTGCATTCGGGGATCGCTTCTAAGGTTCATATCCACCGTATTCAAAAACTGATTTCAATGCGTATGCCCTGCGGAACGTAGTGTGGAATAGACAGTTGCAGACTTCATAATCGACATAATTTAATTTAATAAAAGATGATCAGGAGATGTAAGACAAAGACAGACAAACTGCCCTCAAATAGACGAAGTCAAAATGAATCAAGCAGTAGATGCTACATCTGGCGTAAGATCTCCAACCCCATGGCAAAACAGCTATCGATTTGTTCGTTGAAGCTTTGCAAAATTAAGTGTCTGTCCCTGTATTTGCCCTCAACTCGCTTTAAAGTAGCTCTATGTTTTAGTTGGGGCGAGTCCATATAACAGTCAGGGCTGTCAAGTTACATTAATTTTACTTCAAATAACAGGGATGTGTAGTGACTTTGTTGTTTATAGCGATTTTTGAGAAGTGAAACCTTTTTTTTCTGAAAACTATAATAGGGTTATCATGGAAACCTGGTCAAGTCTGGGTAAAGTTCAACGAACGAACATACAGTACAGATTTGCAACAGTCCTTTTTTTGTTTTAGTCCTTTAAAACTGAAATTATTAGATATCACACTCATGTGCTTGTTTATAAGCAATGGTTTAAACCTATAAAATTTAAAATGACCTACAAAATAAAACTAATTAAGAACAGAACCATTATGTCTAAATGAAAACAAAAAATTAAAAAACAAACATCTAACCTTTAACAATATTTACCATTCTGGCAAATGGTTCCCAGTCTACCCTACCTTACCAAATATCAAGGACGAGGTGAATGGATCGATTTGAGATGCTAAATGCATAAGTCGAACCCTTAAAATGAAAGTGACTTAACTCGAAAATCCTGTAATTTTTAATTTCGGAATGAACTGATCTGATGTACTTTTATGAATGCATACTTTATTGCTCATTTCTCACAAATGTATTTTTTAGGTCATTTCCATTCTTAAGAACCCGGCCACGGCCACGTACTGAGCGGCAAAGCGACAATACGGCAAAATTAGAACAAAATTGAAAACTAAACGGAAAATAGTTTCGCGTTAGGTCACTTTCATTCTTAGGGTGCGAAGTGATAACAGCGAATCAGTGCGAGCGAGAGTTCAGTAGCGTACTGGGCGCAAAACTTTCACTACTTTTGAAATATTGATAAGCAGAGGACATCTTATCCAACAAACAAATGGCTGAGACCCAGCTTTGTTGCTTTGTTTTTAATCGTCCGAAAGTAGATTTTAATTCAAATATAATCAAACGGCACTCAACCTGAAGCTAAAAACAAATGTAAATACCTCCTACTGTTTAGAACAGATACTTCGGTTTTTGTTGGAATTTGCAGTTTAGGAACTAAACAACAAGTATTAGCGTAGGTAGTGGTAGTGGTACCTATTTATTGTTTTAAATCTTACTTGAGTTTGGAAAACAGAACGTTTGAAATGTCAGTCAATAAAGTTGATCCATGCGAAGATTTTAGTTGTTAATGTGATTTTAAATGTTGAATGTGATATCAATTTTGTTTACACTCCTTATAAAATTAATAATATTAAAGTGAAATGTTAGACTCAAATGATTCAGTAAAAGGTTCAAACAAAAGTTTGATCACTACTGAAGTCATTACATAAAAACGTCTGAGATTTCATACTATCTGAACTTTGAACATCGAGATAAAGATAAGAAGGAATCGTCATTTTAAACCGCAATGGGTTTTTTTTCCAATCGACAATGAATGTGTCACATTTCTATCGAATTTGACAAAATAAGCAGTTACCAATTACGTATCTACTTCCCGTAATAAATGATTCAAGGCTGGTAGGTATTCAATTTTAAATAAATGGACCATAAACTTTTTTTCTCCCGCGATTTCTGGTCATTGCATCACCAAATCTTCAACACTTGTGCGTCTAGAAATTTGGCATCTCATCAACTTTTTTTTTCATTCTTTTTGGCAACAAAAGAAATGAAAAATGTAAACAAAACGTGATAGGAAGTAGTGTTTAAAAGCTCTAGCACGTGGCTTTGTCATTGACCTTGTAAAAAAAAATTTGTTCACAAGTGAAATGCATGGGAATGTATCTTTTACTCAATATACACACATAGCTTTCGTCACAGCACATAATACATATAGGCATTTAAGATTTAACTACTAATACAAAGCACATTCTTTTTGATTCATCGCAGACAACACTGCTCATTTCTAAAGAATGGGGATACATAATTAATTCAGAAATTTCCGATAAATCAAATATATTATAAATTATGAGTTAACTACGTATGTATGTTCACAGTTGGTTACACAACTACTCAACTACAGAACAAAGTCGATTGCAGCAGAAATAAATTTGAGAAAAAATATAGTCAATTGCTTGCACGGAAGTAATATTTTGAAAAGTAGGAAAGTTCATCATGCGGAAAATCGTTTGACATGAAAGTACATTATTATTATTATTATTTTAATGACTGTAGGTATATTTATTAAAAGCACCTTTTGAACAAAATCACATCACTTTGGTTATCACGCTACTCCACAATCGGAAACTGTTTGACAAAAGTTTATTGTAAAAAAAAGATTCGACAACAAAGACCAAAAGCTATCTAAGTGATAAACAGCTGATAGACTGACGTCATTACATTGCGAAAAGCTTTTCAATGCTAAAGTTGCTTTTGTTGTCAGAGTTACCACTGGAACTTGAAAAAAAGTATTTTGTTTTAAAGCTCTGGTTTATGTTTTATCGAATTGTAGTAGAAACACTCGCAGGCAACACCACACAGGACACAGCTGATAATACAGAGAGTCAACTCGTATCCCCTTTTTCCTGAAACACCCTCAAATTATTTTTGTAGCTAGTTAGCTTCTTGTTTGAATTAATGGCTATATCCGGTTGCAATTGAGCTTCCTTATTTCCTCCTTTTTTTATTAGGTTCGTTTATTGAAACCCTGGGGTCGTTCTGTGGTCGCCACAAAGCGTTTTTTGAAAGACCTAAACTCGCCCTGAATGTCAAACTGAGTGTTTTTTGAGCCCCGGGGTTGACCTGACCTTCAATTTGCCCTAGGTTTTTGCTGGGGCGAGTTGAGGGCTGTCAAATGGCATGTATTTTTATTCAAATGACGGGGATGTGTGTGATTTTATATAGCTTAACGTTTTTTGTTACTGGCTCACGTCCGCCTATCTAGGCCATGACCAACCGGGGCCGCTACCAGGAGAGACGCTCGAGCGCGTAATAAAAAGCGCAACAAAGCTCAAAGCGGAGCTCATAATAGGAAGTGACGTCAACGCACATCACGTAGTATGGGGGAGTACGGACGTAAATGAAAGGGGTGAGTCTCTTTTTAATTTTATGCTAAGTACTAACCTTCTTATATGCAATATCGGCAACGAACCAACCTTTGTCACAAAAAACAGACAAGAGGTTTTAGATGTTACCTTTGTAGCTCAATCAATCTATAACAAGATTAAAAATTGGGCTGTATCTAAGGATCACTCCTTCTCTGATCACAGATACATCCAATTTAGTCTAACAGATGACACACCAAAACCCATAGGCTTCCGTAATTATAGGAAAACTGACTGGGTAAAATTCAGGGAAATCTTCAAACATTGTTACAACTACAATGACAATAGCTTCCCTTCAAACCCCAAGGATCTTGACAGTAAAGTCGACGATCTAACTAGTGCTCTTAACCATGCCTTGTGTAACTCCTGTCCTCTTACCATAGTAAGAGGGAAGAAGAAACCACACTGGTGGACCAAGGAGCTAGAACCGCTCAAGAAAAGTTGTGCGAAGCTTTTCAATCGAGCCAAATCTTCCAGAAATCCCATAGATTGGGAGCTATATAAGGAATCCCTTAGGATTTACAAAAAGAGGTTACGAATAAGCAAAAGATCCTCTTGGAGAGAATTCTGCAATAAGATTGAAGACTCCTCAGAGGCATCTAGACTTAGGAAAATCCTATCAACGAGTCCAAACATGCCAAGTTCTATAAAAGATGAAAACGGCAACTGGACCAACTCATATGAAGAAACATTAAACTTGCTACTGGATACTCATTTCCCTGGTAGCTCGTTGACAATAACAGACGAGGAGCACTTGCCTCGAATCGCAAACCAATCAGGTAAAGGTTTTATCTCTAAAGATATACTGTTATGGGCAATAAACAGCTTTGACCCTTATAAATCACCAGGGCCTGACGGAATCATCCCTGCGGAGCTGCAACAGGTTTCAGACATTATCATCTATAACTTAGAGATGATCATGAAAGGATGTATCAGCTATGCATATATTCCCAAAGCCTGGAGAGAAGCTAGGGTCGTCTTTATACCTAAAGCCGGCAAAAGCTCCCATGTAAATCCAAAAGATTTAAGACCTATTAGTCTATCATCCTTCCTCCTTAAAACACTGGAAAGAATGATTGACATACACTTAAGACAAGAAATTAAACCTAGCCTGATCTCAACGGCGCAACATGCCTATACAAAAGGTAAATCAGTGGAAACTGCACTCCACTCTCTGGTTTGCACCATTGAAAAATCCCTGCACTATAAAGAATACTCTCTCGTCGCATTCCTAGACATAGAGGGTGCATTTAATAATGTTAAAAATTCAGCAATCACTAATGCTCTTGATGGGCTGCTCATAGAGGAACACATCAAAAACATGATAACAACAATGCTCAGCAGCAGAATCATTAGTTCCGAAATGGGGAACTACAAAACAAGCAGAATGGCCAATAGAGGAACCCCGCAGGGAGGAGTTTTATCTCCCCTACTGTGGAACCTGGTCGTTAACAAATTGTTAATCGACCTAGAGGACGAAGGTTTCAAAGCTATAGCCTATGCCGATGATGTAGCAATTGCCGTTTCAGGCAAGCACCCACAAACCCTAGCTGAGCTGCTACAAACAGCACTTAACAAGCTTAACAATTGGGCTGCAGATTGTGGTCTGAGCATCAATCCACACAAAACGGAATTAGTTCTCTTTACGAGGAAATACAAAATTCCGGATTTCAAACCCCCAACTATTAAAGGGGTAACTCTCACACTGTCAAATCAGGCTAAATATCTAGGTCTCATTTTTGACAAAAAACTGACCTGGAAAACCAATATTGAGGAAAGAGTAAATAAAGCCAACGTTGCACTCTTCTCCTGTAAAAAAGCCATTGGCGGGAAATGGGGTTTCTCCCCCCAAATCACCCATTGGCTGTTTACATCGGTAATTAGACCGATACTCACATACGGGGTGATAGTCTGGTGGACAGCACTAGACAAGATGATCAACTACAACAAGCTGGCCAAAGTTCAAAGAACGGCTAGTCTGTGTATTAGTGGTGCACTGAGGACAACCCCATCGGACGCCCTCAATGTACTACTAGATCTCACACCCCTAGATATCTTCAGCAAACAAGTCGCAGCTAGCTCAGCTACTCGACTCAGAGCTACATCACAGTGGACCAATAATCAAATCGGCCACACTACCATTCTAGATAACTTTAGATTCTTACCGAATCGATCCGACTACACCACCCCCAAGTTGGTGTTTGACAATAATTTCCAAGTAACCATACCTTCAAGAGAAGCTTGGGAAAATGGCGCTCTTTTGGAAAATGAAGCAATACACTTCTACACCGATGGTTCAAAAACCAGCGAAGGTGTGGGAAGTGGAATCTACTCAGAAAAGCTGAATCTCAGTCTTTTCTTCCGCCTACCCGATCATTGTAGTGTGTTCCAAGCGGAAATTCTGGCGATTAAGGAGGTGCTGTCTTGGCTCAAAGAAAACGTCATATCCTCCACGGATATTCGGATCTTCTCAGACAGCCAAGCTGCCCTTAAATCTCTTGCCTCTGTCTCTACAAAATCCATCACGGTCCAAAATTGTCAGATGTCTCTGAGGGAGATGTCAAATCAGTTTAACATTCACCTTTCATGGGTGCCAGGGCACAGGGACATACCAGGCAACTGTATGGCAGACTAGCCAAAAAGGGCACGACCACTTCCCTACGCTCAGAATGGAACAACATAGGTGTACCTATCGCTACATGTAAACTCCTGCTTAGACAGGACGCTTCAAGGATAACAAACACTAGATGGACTGAGAGTAACACATGCCTTGCAACCAAAAAAGTTTGGCCGTGTGTGGACTCAAAACGATCAAAGAGTTTGTTGTTCCTGAACCGTCTGTGTCTAGGTTCTACCATAGGTGTTCTTACAGGACACTGTCTAATAGGGAGACACGCCAAAAGACTTGGTGTGTTTTCCAATGATTTCTGCAGAAGCTGCATGGACGAGGAGGAGGAAGAGACCGTTCAACACCTTCTTTGCTCATGCCCTGCACTGCTTCATAGGAGGAAGGCTCATCTCGGTGAATTCTTCTTCGATGATACTAGCGACTAGCGTACATAGACCCTAAAAGTCTTTCAAAATACATTAAAAGTTCCACGTGGTTCGACTAGCAGGTGATTAACCGGCTAGTACCGTAATGGAAGATTAATAAGTGATTAACTCGTTAATCTTACATCGGGTTTCTGACATCAGTAGGTGATTAACTTGCTGATCTCTGTGGTATCACAATGGGCCCTAGCGGCCTAAGTGTGTTAGGCAATGTACTCATTGACTGACAGCCACTTCCACCTAACCTAACCTAACGTTTTTTGGGTACTGGAAAACCCAGGTTTTTTGACAACTCATCATAGGGTTGTCAAGGAAGCTTGGGCGAACCCTGGGTAAAGTTCAACGTTGTAGTTTTCACTTTGATAATAATAGCCGAGTTTTATTGGGAATTTTTCACTTATATTCCCTCCACTTGCAAGTCTCAATAAAACGCTTTATATGGCTATATTCACTTACCAATTCACTTTCACAAACTCCATTTATCAACCATCCCTGTTGTTCACTTCTGGAAGTGAGTTATTTTTGTCCACTTACGCTATTCACTTATATTCACTTAAGATTTGTTTTTTTCCATGTTTTGCGATGATTTGCTTAAGTGAATATAAGTGCATATAGATTCCCAATAAAACTCGGCTAATAATAATGTTTATTGTAACAGTATTAAGGATTTCAATATTTTCAACTGTTACAAACCTAAAAGGAGCGAAAACACGTTCACCCTTTTAAAATTGATTTCAAACCAACCGGCAAAAGAATAGTGACGAGGGTTAACAATCTGATTTAGCTTGTGGACGAAATGGCATTACCTTGACTCTCTGGATCTACTCTGTGGACAACACGAATGGTTTTGGTTTAACAAGAAAGTAAATCTGTGAATGGAATTGAAAGAAAAACTTTTTGTATTGGTTCTCACTTCAATTCGAGAAGTGGCTGACACAACTTAGGATCCTATGGCTTGTTAGAAAACATTTCAAGAGAAAATTTTTTTTTGATATTCGATTAACTCGTGTTAGTGATTTTTGTGTAAATTCTCTCTAAATATTGTAAAGCAACCTTTATCTCTTTTCAGAACCTTGAGAAGCGGTCTGGTACCGTTTGGTTTAAGAATGTTTTCGAACTCTCCTTTTGTGTTTTTCGTAATTCAAAATGGCAGATACTAAAAATTACATTTTGTATCTGCCTCCGCACACACACACACACCGATATTTTGTCACATCCATGATGTGTTTCTTTCCAGTGCTTGAAAAAAACTGACAAGTGCGCTGCAAAAAGAGAACGCCAGAGTTTATCCACAGATATTCTGGAATTTTTTGGTAGATCTGCACCCCTTTTGTCTTCTTCCAACAACCCCTCTTACCCTCAAAGTGTTATGTCATAATAGCCGTGTTTTATTGGGAATTGTATAGTCATCTTCACTAACGAGTCTCAATAAAACGCTGTATACTCACTAATGCAAGTTTATTCCATAAACTCCATTTACCAGCCATCCCTGTTGTTCACTTCTGAACACTGACTTATTTTTGTTCACTAATCGTTAGCCGTGTTTTATTGGGAATTTCTATATTCACTTCACTTGCGAGTCTCAATAAAAGGCTTTTTTTGCTATATTCACCTACCAAGTTCACTTTAAACATAAACGCCATTTACCAACCATCACTGTTGTTCACTTCTGCAAGTGAGTTATTTTTGTTCACTTACGTCATTCACTTTAGAGTTGTTGTTTTTCTATGAGCGATGTTTTGCGATGTTTTGCTGAAGTGACTATAGATTCCCAATAAAACACCGCTAATTTCATATAAAGACGATTTTCATCTCGTCTTCATCACACTCAATGGGGAAAGATACAAAAGTTTCTCTAAAAAAGTCAAGGATATATATGTACGTTTTTCTGCAAAATGGCGGATTTGTTGCTATCCATTGGTATCACAAGAACTCGTTTTGAAAACTTATGGAACATCTTTGTAGATATTGAGTAGGTTTTCACTTGAAATCAAAAGGTGACATTCACGGTACGGCTTGAGAATAGTGGAGTTCACACTGCTCAATTAGCTGGACTGATTTTGGTTTGGGCGACCTATGTTATATAATGTGAACCTTCAAACGACCGCTTGTCCAACTTGTTGGATGGTTTTCTAATATTTTTGAAAA
The DNA here is from genome assembly GCA_914767635.1 of Melanostoma mellinum. NCBI lineage: Eukaryota > Metazoa > Arthropoda > Insecta > Diptera > Syrphidae > Melanostoma > Melanostoma mellinum. Next base: position 6,355,089 of record OU612059.1, read on the forward strand.
TTTTGAAGTTTCACGGAGCGGAAGAGTAGGTATATGCCATAACCATGACCATCCAACATCCATCAAACGAGTTGTGACAACTAATTGTACCGTGTAAACTCCGCTAATGCTCCTTAATTTTGTCCAAAAACCTAACAAAAATCGACACAATACAACAGTCACAACTTCGAGACAATTCCAGGCTTCTTATACCTAGGATAGACAGAAAAGAGACACTGAAAATAACAACAATGCGGGGATCAAACGAGAATTACTCTTGCCAATCGCTGCTTTTGTGGTAAATATAATATAGTTTCGTCAAGGGTTAAGGTTTGGTGCCCGTGGATTTCTACGGGAACGGGAAACTAATGCTTTCAAGCAATCTTTAGCTTACTTTTTGACAGTTAGGACTTTTTTGCCGAGTCGTCTTTTACATTTTAATTACAATGGTTACCTCCCGATATTTTGGCAGGGCAGTTTTAAATAATTTAATAGTCGTTTAAGTTAAGAAGTTAATTCGGTGCCCTTCTCCGAATTTGCTAAGAAACTAACTACATATGTTCTGAAATGTAAAGATGAATAAAAACTTTTACTCAATTTAAAGAAATTAAAAATTTGTCTAGAAATAAAGAAAAGTAGAAGCTGATATTAAAATTTCAAGTGAAATCCACAATTTCATAAACCACACTATCGTTTTCAATGCAAAATACGACCCAAAACAACCGATGAGAAACAACCATAATTGTTCTCCTGCCATCTACAAATCAACAAAAACAAAATGGTCTCCATGATATTTATTTATTTTTATTTATTTTCTCGCTTGTTTGTTTTAACATTTTTTCATTCTATATAACAGACTTACTATTAAATTAATTTAAGTAAATTAAATTTATTACTGTGCGGCTGTTGAAAATAACTTAATTTAATTAATAAAAAAATATACATATTTCTATAATCAACAAATAACACCAGAATTCAATTTTATTAAGCACAAGCACAAGATTTAATCTTAATTACATCCTATATATGTTTTCATATTTATAAAACTAAAAAAAATTATTTGCAATGCCTTAAAAAGAAAATTATTTTTCATATTTGAAAAGAGAAATATTTCGTGATATTACTATGTACACATTTTTATTTTTGAACAAAACGATTAAAAGTAAAATGAATAATAATAATACTTTCGAGTTCAATTAACAACTTAGACTTAACAAAAAAAAAAAAAAAATATTTTAAATGCTTATTTACAGTAGTATATCTTTGTTAGGTATTTCGGAATCGTTTAACAAAGATATTTTGTTAGAGCAGTTTACTTAGCTACCTTTAAATTGAATGCGTATGAATTTATAACTGGTTTTTTATGATTTCCGATACCTATATGAGATTTTCTCTCAGCAAAATGGAAGGCTTCGTTTTCGGTGGCTTTCAACTTACTAGTTAATTTAATGTTTCTTTAAAAAGGTGGTAATTACTTTGTAGTTGGTTTCATTGGGATTCGTTAATGTTTAGTTAACAATTTAATAAAGATTTTTTCGAATTTCTCAGTTCAAAATAGGGTTCGTTTTTACATACATAGTTAACCGAACTCATCAGAACAACATAAACCGCTTTAAAGAGGAATTAAGAGATCTATCCTATTCAACATCATCTATCTTATTCAAGAACATCTTCACATCCTACTCAAGATATTGTTTGTTAAATGGTTAACCCAGAATTGTTTACCTTTTAATCAAAGTGCAGGATCAATAAGCTCTGCAGAATTAAGATAGAAAAATTCCACCGATGCATTAACACACATAGGGAGGCACAACAGAGCGTGGAGCTCGGGGCCTAGCGTTTTTCTCTCAACCATGCCTTGTGGGGGCATTGAGAAGACCTACAATTTTCTTCCGATTCCGAACTGCTAATTGAGAAAGCACTCTTTTCATGGCAATGAAAGAGCTTGTCAATTCCTTGCTAACGGTCGAAAGCTATTCTTCGGTTTCTGTTGGTATTCTAACCGCAAAGCATGTACTTTTCAAAAAAAATACCATTGAAGCCATTTGCATTGAGAGAAAATTACCTAATACTACCTTGACAGTTTGGACAGTGTTTACAAAAGTTCAAGTCTTTCTCTTTGAACACGATGTTACTCTAGTATTTACATATACAATTTACGTATAGTTAAGTATATAAAAAGTCTAAGGGTCATTTGATCGGAAATTTTGTAAAAAAAAAAAGAACTCAAGAATGGCGGCATGCATCCATTTTGTCTTATAAACGGAGTCGTTTGACAAGACTAATGTATCACAAGTCTATCATTTGAATTGTTTTTCTTTTCACATCTTAAAAATTAGCGACATTCTGTTCAACAGTTCGTTAGAAAACTCGATTTTTGTTCTTTGATGCCAAAAAAGGTTTCTCTTCGGACATCTTCTCAATGTTTCCACTTAAAGTGGGATCTGGTCTTCGTCGCTTGAAGAAGCCACATTTGTGCATCATATAAGTAACAATGGCTAAAAGTATGAGACCTCCAATGATAGATAAAATTATAATCCACCATGGTGTTGCGGTGTCACGCGCTTGATCAGACAGCTCTGGATAGGCTCGTGTCTCAACCTGAAACAAAGCAACTTTCAATAATATAATAAATGAAATATATAAATGCAACTTACCGCAACTCGATCGACTGAATCGATTTGCTCAACCTCATACTCAGTTGGTATCCGCACATGACCTCTGGAGATTATCCTGACCATGTCAACTCTAGGATAGTCGGCTACAAATGTCGAATTCCATAGTCGAGCCTTAACATGGACATAGACTTCGGTTTTTTGGGGCATGTTAAATATTTCGCAATTGATTTTTATACAAAAAGCAGTTGCTTTTTCGCAATCCATCACAACAACGTCTGTTTTCTTTCCATCTTTGTCTGTAAGACGTTCTGCACGAATGATTTTCGCTCTGTCACGACGCACTCTGTTGAGGTGAGCTTCACTTTGTAGTTTCTCAAATGATGTTTCCGATGATGATGATTTTTCGAAATAAGAATGACGACTGTTGTAGTAATGGGACTTGTTTGTGGGTCTAAGCATATATGGCTCGGGCATATATAAAAGGTCTTCATGAGTCAAAGATGCTTTTGCCCTGCGAGCCAGTTTCAGAGGATTCACCATGTCTGGACCGACAGTGCACTCACCTTGGCGAACACCTTGAAACAAGTAAGTCATAAGTTTGATCAGTTGATTATCATACATGATATGCTATGAGAAAAGAAGACAAAACCGAAATTTTGTGTCGTCACGGGCAGCCCTTGGTACAATATCAGGTGCAAAAATACCGATAACCAGTGTCGAGATCACTGCTGTTTTGGGTACAAAAGGCAATTAAGAAGGAATAAACTTCTCTATGTGCTTTTTATCCAAACCGAATTATTAAACTCTCGATCGCCTGTGAGGGAGGAGAAGATGTGTTGAAATAAAGACTAAGAGGACTTCATCTATCTAGAATGCGCTATACACACGATAATAAAGACAAGAGTCCACGGCTGCTTTTTTAGGTTAAGAAGAAGGCAATTGAGGAACAAAACCCTCTCTAGAAAAAAAATAGGTAACCCTTTATAAGACCTTGGTCATCCCATTACTGCTTTACGGTGTAGAATTATGAACCTTTTCAAAAGCGGATGAGGAAATTCTTGGCCGTTCTGAAAGAAAAATACTTCGAATGATCTTTGGTCCCGTACCGTATGTGAAGCCAATGAGAATGTCAATGTGTGGAGAAGAAGATACAATAACGAACAGTATGAGTTCTATTTCGATGTGGTCATAGCTAGAAGAGTACGCATGCCAAGGCTACGATGGCTGTGACATGTAGTGCGGATGAACATCAACGCTCCGGCTCGACGGGTTTTTGAATGCACATTGCAGGGAAATCGCGGAAAGGGAAGACCTCGTCTTGGATGGCGCAATCAAGTGGAAGAAGACCTAAACTGACTTAGAGTGCAAAACTTGAGAGAGGTCGCCCGAAATCGAAGTCGTAATCGAAAGATGTTTTTTGAGCCACAGGTTCACACCGAACTGTTACGCCCACCTTAGGCCATGTAGAACGGATGGACCCAAACGCTCCGGCTCGTCGGGTGTTCGAAAGCACATTGCAGGGAAATCGCGGAAGGGGAAGACCTCGTCTTAGGTGGCGCAATCAAGTGGATGAAGACCTCAACCGACTTGGAGTGCGAAACTGGAGAGAGCTCGCCCGAAATCGAAGTCGTTATAGAAGAATGTTGGTTGAGGCCCAGGTTCACCCCGAACTGTAATGCCCACCTAAGGAAGTAAGTAAGTTACGCCCACCTAAATAAGTAAGTAAGAAAGTATAGTAATATGAGTCTAGCTGAAAGAGTAATAACCGTTCGACCACTTACGAGGGTTTAGTCCCAAAGCTACGTTTCAATAAATGTTTAAAATCTCGTTAGAGATTTCGAACGGCTACGTGAGGAAGCTCATAAAGTTTCGCCACTTTTTGGAGCTGATAACTACGAAAAGCATTTGGATCTCTCTCTCTCTCTCTTTTTATATTTCTTTTTGTATTATTATTTTCGAGGGTTTTAAAAAACTAGCTGGAGCACTCAGACCTAAATGCCGGTCCATTGTACTACCAGATAGCAACCTTCTTTTTTTATAGCTTTCCAGATGGTCGGAGAGAAGCCAAAATAAGCTGCCATGATAAGAAGCCTAAGTTACCAGCTCTTACCATGTCTTCGCCGAGTATCTGTGACCTCATGCGAGAAAAAGCAGGACATTCACAGAGGAAGTGCTCTGCGGTGTCCTCATCTTCTCCACAAGATCCACAGAGCGTGGTATCGCTTAAGCGTGGTAACACTTTTAAATGTTTGGCAAAAGATAAGTGCACCAACAAGCTTTCTACAGTCTTTTCTGCTACGAGATAGCAAAAATGTTGCAGTCTTCTTATTTACGTCGGGGCGCATACGTTTGGTCTGTCTGCATCCAATGGAGGCATGCCAACTACGGTTGTGCTCTTGACAGAGCCAATCGTTGATTGAAGCCCTCACTGAGAACGCTGGCTGACGACCTATCGACCGACGGTTCAGGTCCTGAGAATGCTGTCTGAGATCCTTGCCTAGCAAGTTCATCGGCGATCTCATTTCCAATTATCCCGTGATGGCCTGGAACCCTAATGAGACTCAAGGAATTTAGTCTTCCGACCGCATTCAGAGAGCTCTTGGATTCCTGAATCACTTTTGAAGTAGTTAGAGGGTTGAGAAAGGCCTCAAGCAAAGCTTGGCTGTAGCTGCAAACACAGATACTGCTCCCCATCCAGCCATTGTTCGTAACATGGCTTAAAGCCATTTGAATAGCATATGCCTATGCCTCCGTTTGGAAAACGGATGATCCTAAAGAGGTAAGTCGTCGTTCTCCACAAAGGTACCAGCATCAGATCCCTCGTCGGTTTTGGATCCATTTGTAAAGATTCGATAACCTATCTTTCCAGGCTTAGATTCTGGAATGGACCAGTGCTGAACCGAAGAAAAGTTGACTGAGTATTTTTGACGCACTTTGAGCCTTGGGATCACCTTGTCTTTCTCTCTTACAGAAACACTCTCTGCATATCCAATTGGGAATAAAATTCCGATAGTGCTTGCGAATGCGTTTTATTGAACAGAAACAATGTCAGAGGAACTGACAATGGGATTCTACAAGTGAGTATGTACACAAGTGGAGGCATTCAATTGCAACAGAAATATTGGGTCAGATTTAATAGAAAATATGAAACAGAGAGCTGTGATTTTTTTGGAGTTAAATAAAGGCGCACATTTTTTTAAGCATATTTAGAATATTTTTACACTCTGTCCAAACAACTGAACGAATCGACAGATTTTGTTCACTGATTCAATGTAAGCCTTGTGCTTTAAAAAACATTGACGACTTCGGTTTCTCAGGATCTCCTGCACCATATAAACCAGTCTGTTCCACAATGGCTCGAAATTAGTAGCAGTGGTGAACATTCAAGAATCCGCATCTAATGGTTCGTTGTAAATCAAACACTAGCCCTAAAAGGTATAATAACAGTCTTAAAAAATTTAAAAATGCAAAAAATGCTGCACATAAACGATAAACTAACAGATTCCTTGAATGAATATATGTACACTATTCTGACACCTCAAAAAAGAGTTTGTACTTCTCTCTAAATTTATGTTCAGTCAATCGAATCAAAATTAAAATCAAATCCGAATCATTTTTGGAAGTATATCAAAACGTAGAAGTGTTGGGTTTCCTTCAACAATGCATTTTGGTCAAAAATCTTCATCCGAGCCATATGTATTTCCTCTCTCCCAATCTCTCTCGTTTTCGCTTCCTCTTATACGCAAACACTCTCTGCCTGTATTACTTCTCTATTTCCCTTTACGCTACGCTATACTTCACAAAAATACTTGTCAACATTTTGAAATTACAATGCAAAAAAGTTTGCATTGGAATTAACTTCAAAGAAAGAAATTTACAAATTATTTTTACAAGCACTAAAACGAATTTTAAAATGGGTAATTCAGAGTCGAAGGACGTTTGTATAGAAAATCCTCAACATCAACAACAGGTTATAACGATTTCAAAAGAAGTTAGTGACAAATTAGATTTATTTTCCGAAAACCAAAAAAACACCGGTGGCACATCGGAAGAAGACTATTACCTAAAGAGAATGAAACAACTTGAACAATCAGACGAAAATTCCCTAGAAACTATGAAGAAACAGTTCGAGTTAACAGCCCGTGAAGTCAGTTCAATGTTGGAGACACCACGCAAAGCTCAACCATCTCCGGATATCATAAAAGCAAGGAACCACTTGATTGACTGTTATAGAGAAAATGTTGGTGAACCACTCAAATGTCTAGAAAGTGCTCAAAATTACCAGAAGCTTCTCTTCACAAAACCTTTGTAGTATTTTTGTTTCCTATAAAATAAAGAAATAAAAACTACTTCTTGTCTTACCCTCAATTATTGGTAATTCCTCCAAATACAGCAGCCATTTGCCTTGCTTCTTGTCATTAGCAACTTGATGTGGCCAGTATATGGAAAGTATAACCTTGGGTGCCTTCCATGGGCCGTCGTTATATATCTGAAAGGTTGGTTCATTATTATCATGAGTTGAAATTTTCATATTAACAAAAAAGAAGTACCTGATATGTGTGAGTAACGAGTGTTCCTATGTCCTCCAGGTACTCCATGCCACTTTCGCCCTTGATGTCTCCACCGTAGAATGATTGTTCGGGACTGGCCCATCCTCGGAGGCTGAGATCGGCTCGTTTGACAACCCTCACGATTTCCTTACGAGATGGCACTCCACCAATAAGTTTCGATGTTGTGTTTGCAAAAATATCAAAGGTAAGCTTTGTTTCCGCATCTTCTAAGCCGCTAGGGTCGAATCGAATTGAAACTTGAACGGTTGATCCTCTTCGCATTGGGTTGCCTAGACTGCAGGCTACTACGGTTTCGTTGAATCGATTACATATCGCTGTGTTCTGTAGATAAACATTTTTTGAAAACTAAACTCTTGAAATTCTGTTTTTATATGTACCGTTTTCAAAGCTGCGATGTACGTCACACTCTTTTGATGCATTATGAATAACTGTGACTCGTAGGCAGAGTCTGCAGAATTACTCACGTTAACGCTTACTCTCAATTCGTCGCGTTCACCAAGAATCAAAGCATAGTTGTCGTCTGAAAAAAGGGGTTATAGGTTAGTTGGAATCAAATTGCTTCAGCGATTACTGTACTTACTTTGCTTCTCCAAGTCTATTTCAACGTCTAACTCCAGATGTGACTCACAGGTATCATCATCTCCACAATCTTTCTGGAACGTTCCTTCAAATTCAATATCGGCCTGTGTTTTGTCTAGAATAGGGTTTAGTGCCTTTAGACCGGAATCTGGCAACTCAGATTCTACAATTGTGTAGTTAAGTCTAAACTTTAGAGGACTTTGAATGTCCCTTGTGTTTTCCTTGATGTATCCAGTAACTCGATGACAGTCCAACTGTCCATTGGATCTTACCGTTACTTCTCTTTTTACTACATTCCTTCGCTTGTTGTCCCGATCAAAAAACACTCTAGAGAACTTCTTTGAGTTCGAAAAGGTTTCCGCCTCAACTGTTAACATAAGTTTAAGGTTTGTCGGCCTTGTTGTCTGGTCGTAAGGATCGATAGAACAACATGCCTCAAATGAAAAGCTGGAAGAAGGAATCGTCTGTCATTTATGCAATTAGTTAGTATAATTTTAGATCTCACTCACCATGTAAGGTTCGTAAATACATCGTTAGAGCATCCTTGCTTCGTTGGATCGATGTTCTTCAAATCAGATCCTCTGACCCTGGTCTGAATACTGATAATTGGACGTGAAAGTAGCGCTACTACAGCTGACGAATTATATGCCCCTATGACGACGTCTGGATACGAATTACCATCCAAATCAGTTCCCCCTGATATCGAGCTGCCAAAGGTGTTAATTGGGATGGGCATATTACCGAGATCAGAGGCATGAATTATCTGCGACGGCTTCTCTAATAAACCTGACCGTGATCCTAAATAAATGTAAACAACTCCGTTTTCTTCGTAAGGTGCTCCGATGGCCAGGTCGTCACAATTATCTTTGTTGATATCGCCGATATTTGCTACAGCCGACCCGAATCTGCTCTCTGTTGTGCCTGTCAGTTTGATTGTTGGTTTTTGGGGCAACATGCTCTTTGCATTTTGGTACACATACACTGCTCCACCCTCGTTTTTGGAGAAATAAAACGGTGCCGATACAATCAGATCTGGCTCTCCGTCACCATTGATATCAGCCGTGGTAAGCTCGTATCCAAAACTAGAGGCAAACTGTTCACCCTCGAGGACCATTTCTACTGGAATTGGGTTTGAATTGGCTTTGTTAAAGATCACAACCTGACCATGACCATTGCTTCGAGGAGCTCCCGCTACATACGACATTCTGTCACTAAAATACCGCCCACCCGTTACAGCCATTCCCAGGTAGCTGTACTTGTCTACGGGTGACGAGCTCTCCGAATGATCACCATAGTACATGTTTTTGTCCCGCTCTAAGTATTCACCTCCAATTTCTGTGACAAATATCGTTCCCCGCCATGTAAATGGACCTGGTGTGCCAAGAACCATTGTGTTATCATCCAACAGGGCTCCAGATGTACCAACTTGACAAAAACCATAATCCTCGTGAGCTCTGAAAATAAAAACCAAAATGCATGTCGTATATTAGTTATGATCATCTGGAGGGCGAGTAATTAAGCATTGTCTTATAGTTGCTTTATGTGAATTTGACGACACACCCATTTCGTGTTCGTGCATTAATACCCACTTAATTAGCATATGAGACTTGCCCAAGCGTTTATACCTGCAGCCCTTACAGGAGTTATGCTTACTAGCAATTAAAACTTCTAACTCGACAGTAATCATATTAATTTTTTCCCAAGTTTTTCTAAATAAGTTGGGGCACAGGACATGCACACATAGTACCGTCTTTATTAAAGGTCATCATCCTTTGTTGAGAACCACTCCCATAGGGTAGCAATTAAAGTTTGCGCAGGAAGCGATTGTGTACTTGATTTGTCGAGGTCATGGTCCTTATATTCAAATTTGTTTGAGTGTGCAAATAGTGGTAACTTGCAACACGTGCTATGAATATTAAGATACGAAAAACGAAAGTCGTGCTAAAATGAAATGATGTAAGAGTGCGTTGTAAGAAGTAATGCAAATGTTCTCTCTAGAATTCGTGATATTACATTTGAGAAAAAAAATTTAAGTTATCTGGAATGAGTACCACCAGTGCAAGGTCAAGTGCTTGTTAATGTTTTGGCTAACAAGTAAATGAACAGGACGGTCAAGAAAAAAATCAGGCACTCCCAATACAAATAAGTTAAAAGCATGGCATCGTATTTCACAGATGGTAAGGGGAAGCGGTGTAACTTTCCTTAGACCACTAAGGGCGTTTTTGCTTTTACTTTAGGCTGACTCTTGAGTTGAAGAATTTTTTTGTAACCTGTCGATTTGAAATCTTTCAGTCTCTAATTTTGAAGTAAACTTTAGATTTTTGTAAGTAAAAAGCTCTCAGTTTATTTAAACTGCTTTCTCTACTTCCGTATGGGGTAGTTTGGGTTTTCACTTTGGGGCCATTCCACCGTAACACCCGAAACGAACACTTTTCGACTCATAAAATTGTTAATCCTTATGCTGATATTTTAGCGTTTTAATTTTTTTTATTTTCTTCGTTTTTAGTTGCTTTATCTCAATTGTAAGATCTGTAGATTTAAGCAAAAGGATTAACAATTTTATGAGTCGAAAAGTGTTCGCTTCGGGTTTTACCGTGGAATGAACCTTTGGAAAAATTAATTTTGTTGTCTAATTTTATTTTTTAACATTTCAAGAACATATCCCAAAAGTGTTTAGCCCATATATGCAAAATACTTGAAGTTATTGTCTTATTAATCTCCTGTCCGCTAACTCTAACAAGTGCGAGCGTTAAACTGCGTTTTTCCCAAAAGTACTTTTTTAAGGTCTAATTTTTAAAAAAACCAATTTATCGATTGATTGTAAAATTTGTATACATTTTTTGAATATAAAATAGTCCCCCTCCCCCTCCTACTTTAAGCTATGATTAAGGGTGTTTCCTCTCTACATAATGACGGCTTTTTCGGTGGAAAACAGTTTACACTTTAGATGGTACCCTACTGTTTTTTAATGAAAGAAAAAATTATCAGAGAATTTAAATATTATTTCAATTCCTATAATTTCCGGCCAAGTTACAGTGAACAAATGTTTTTTCCCACAGCATTTTGGGTTAAGCTCAGTTATTGATTTATGCTTTAATATTTCTGGATGATCAAATCAAAAAACATACTTAATAGTATGTATAAGTGCAAAAGTTGCGATCGATTGACCAGTTCAAACAGTAGAATCTCAATTATCCGGATCAATTAAAATTGGGCATATTCCGTATAATCGTTTCCAAAACAAATCAAACAATATTATGGCTCAAAAAATTGTTCGGATAGTTTTTGAAACGCTCTTTCACATTTATGAAACTATAAAGTCCTATCTTGCTTTGAAGTGTACTAAAAATGTACAGAAAGAAGAGCACAAATAGAAAAAAACAGAATTTTATTAAAAATTAAAGGGCCCTTATTGCTAGTGTCGCCTAACGTTCGATGCGACAAGGGCGAAAGCTACGATAAATTTACCTTTTGGTATTGCGTCCCTGTCTTTATCGACAAGGATTTCTGTTACGTGAATAATGAAAATAAGTAGTCATTCTTAATAAATCCTATAATTCTAGTTAGTCTCAGTGATAGTCGAACGCAAAAATACAGAGACGAGAACGACCTTATTCAAAATTAAAAGTATAAAACAATAAGAATACGCAACATCAAATTTGATTTTCGGTGTTCGACTATCGACAACCGTCGGTATATCGACAGCCAAACGACATTAGCAATAAGGGCCAAGGATTGAACGCTACAAAAATGATTTTATCAAAACTAGAAAAGCTATTGCACTGACACTGGTAAACCGAAAGGAAGGAGAACAACTACCGAGAAACCACGAGAAACTGACGAAATGCACTAGCGCCAGATTCCGTAACTTTTCAGACGTTTAACATTCAATCGTCTTTCGTTGATTGCTTCGTCAAAAGATTATTTCATTAAATCTTGCTTTCAGTGGTTGGTGAAAGTAAAACTTACTATCATCTTACAAATTTTGGCAAATCTCAGCGATTTTAAAACGGTTTTTTTTTGCCTAAAACTCAGACGATAGTCGTCTAAATCGTTACAGAATACGGCCCCTGCTTATCTTTAACAGCCGTTTTCTCTTTCTCGGGTTCTTGTTTTTGAGTCTTATGGTCCTTTTCCAAAGGCCGGGTCACTAATGAGTTTTATAAGCAACATTTAGATAATACAATTTTTAAAAACCGACCAATAATGATAGAAAATGAATTACATAATACCTAAGTAATTTAAAATTTAGGTTGGAAATAGCTTGTTATCACTTCTTTATTTATTTGTTAATTTTATTGAAATAATTCACAAGTTTAATTTACAAATTATTTTTAAAATGCGTCGGGGTTGCCGAACCATATGATGCCGCTTTTAAATCACATCTTTTTACCGTGGCCAAGTACCAAGTTGTAAGAACTGTATGTACCGATTTACCTTGTCTTTCAAACCACTTAAAAGCAACATCTAGAGCATCAAAAGCTTCTACGTGAAATGGTACTTGACCTCATCCCTGATGGTTTCAGTTTTCTCATCTTCTCTTTCTTTACTGTTCAAATGGACATTTTAAATTTCCAACACAATACGTACACAGTTGAACGCTATCAAAGAAAATAAATCAATAACTCGCACTTTCCCGCAAAAACACGGGAGAGCGGGAGTACCCGGTCAGACAAGAGAATAAACTTGCCGTAACAGTTCTCGTTCTGCCGGTAAAACATTTTTGAATTGAAAATCAGAGTAGGAAAGAATGAGTCCGGATGACCGGATGTTGGGATATTGGGATAATCGATGTTCAGATAACTGGGATTCGACCGTACTTGAAAAAAAAAAAATAAAAAAAAATACAAACACTAGCTTGCTTTATGCTGAAACCCGAACACCCCCTCCCAACCCTTTATATATAACAACTAAAGTTGTAGTGAAAGAAAAGGACTAATTGCTAGTCCTTTTCTTTCACTACACTCTTTTGTAGGTTTGTGAGCTAAAGCTGGGCATGACCAGAGAAGGTGGGATATAGTTTCCTCCTCCTCTTTATTTAAACAGCTTCTGCAGATATTGTTAAAGACGACTCCTAGCCTTGCGGCATGTCTTCCAATAATACAGTGTCTTGTGGTGACACCTATCGTCGTACCAATGTGTTTTTTTATGAGAGATCAAGCCGTTCGACCGCTTAAGATCTAGCTTGGGCGAGATCTATTTCGTTGCGTTACACGTTAAGCTGCTTGACCATCACAAATTACTTTTCCTGTATGCGTCTTGCTTCAGCAAGAGTTTGTATATAGCGATTTGTATGCCGATACGCTCGGTTTTCGATGAGAAGGGCAGAATTGTTTCGTTTAAGGTGAGTTCAGCTGCTTTGCAGTTTCCTGGAATGTCTCTATGCCTCGGCACCCAACACATATGAATATTGAACAGCTCTGACATCTCTCTGAGAGATGATCGGCAGTTAAGGGCAAGAATAGAGTTGAAGGAATTTTATGTCAGGGATTTGATGGCTACCTGACTGTCTGAGAAGATGCATATATACTTTTTGGATATTATGTTTTCTTTTGGAACAGAGCTTCGCTGATTGCCATCATCTCCGCTTGGAACACGCTACAATATTTCGGGAAAACGAAGCGAGATATTAAATTTCCGTCTGAATAGACACCACAAGCTACTCCTTCATTTGTTTTCAAACCGTTCGTATAAAAATGGACATATTCGTTTTCCAAGAATATTTGGTCCTCCCAGTCTGTTCCGGATGGTATGATCGCCCAGAAATTTGTGTCAAATTCGAGTGTGGGTGTGGTGTAATCAGTTTTTAGTTTGAGGATTCCGAATATGTTCAGAATGTCAATATGAAGTAAAACATAAATTAAAGCTATTCCATATAAAGTTAATTTCAAACACTCAAGCCATACAATTGGTGTACATTTTACTTTTGTTTTTATTGGTCTTGTCTACCCATTTTTGGTTACTGCCTCTAAATGTAAATTTGTTGGGCTGATATCTAAATCAATTTTTCGTTTAGAATTCTTTTTAGGAACAAAAATAGTTGTTAAAAAAAATTCAAAGAGTTCTTTGACTCACGAAGCATTGTGATGATGTTGTACTTCAATTAAATTTAAAATTATTTTTTCCAAAATATTTAACTCTGCAGTTGCAATTTATTGAAAACTTGAGCTTGAACCCTAAAAATTTGGTCTCCGCTGAAACCTAGTAAAATATATGCGACATAAAATAAACTATTTTAATTTGTTGGCAATCAGCAATCACGATGGAAGGGTACTATCGATATATCGATACCCCTGTCAACATATTTTTGCTACTCTAAAAGTCGAGGATTTAAAAATAACTTCTTATACTTTAATTGCTTGACTGACTTTAACTACACCATAGTTCTTTGATTTATTTTTTCCTATTCTATTCTCCTTAAAAATACTTCTCACCTCTAATTCTGATAAGGAACAATAGTCTGCCTATTGCCTTCCATACGTCAGAAACCTAAAACACTTAAGCCTCTAAAGTAATCATTAAAACTTAACTACATAATTGAATAAAGTTAAAAACTAAGCTCTCACTGTTAAGCTTGAAATCTTCTAAATTTAATTTTGTGTTATCTAATTTTTACTAAATTTGAGGATGGATCTGGTGTCACTGCAAACATGAAAACTCCATAAATTAACTATACATGTGAAACCGAGCCAATGATAACAAACTCATCTAAACTGTAATTCAATTACATTTATTAATATTCAATTTGCTCCCAAAAAAAATCAATGGTTCGCTGACCTCAACAATTTGCCTCTCCCGATGAAAACATCACAACATAATGTTAAATAAATCATTCATCACAATCTTCACGGCTATAAATGTGCCAGTCGTCATTAAATCCACACTCGGTACCTAAAAAACAATCAAACGAAATTCGATACAAACCTCTGAACAGTGCGGCCTTTACATGGCTCATAGACCTCGTCGTACTTTAAGTCGTTCGTCAGCACATAACACAACCCTTGCCCGTATTGATTGTCTCGTATTTTTGTTATATATCGATGGGCACACACCAGAACCTGCGCAGCAAATAAACAAAAAATTAAAAATAATCAAAAAAAAAAAAAAATAGATTTGATTGAGGACTGCCCAAAGGTCTGAGCATTTATTGATCATGAAATTTGATCATCATCGATCGTGTTGGTCGTGTACGTACCTTGCCTCCAAGACCCTGTGATCGAACTGTCACCCCCAGCCATTGTCCCTCCTTGATCTCATCATCCGATGGTGGTGAGAGCTCCTCAATGTCATCGCTATCGAAAGCTATTTCCGAATGAAACATTAGCGATTGTGTTCCATTGTAAAGTGTAATGGGGTAATAGTTAATTAAAATGAAAAATAAAATGGAGGAACAGCTATATAAACGAAAGTCGTGGTAGACAAAGAGATGATTGAAGGAGAAGTAACTAAGCCGTTAATGTAATTTATTTACAGAAAATGAAATAAAAGAAAGCTGTGCAGAAAAATAAAACTGCAAGCGGTTAGTATAAAGCGCTAAGTTAGTAATTGAATATGTACATACGAGATAATTTACACACTAAACTGTTTATTTACAAATTAATGAAAAGATATTGGTACGCGCTGAAAAACAGCATTTGCGTGTTGTGAACAGTGAATGTTGTCAATGTGGGAATTTTTTTGATTCAACTCCACTCTGTCCACAATGACAATGACAAACTACTCCCGCATATTTAATGGAAAATACTGTTTGATGCATTAAATGATGAAAGTGATGAAAGGGATGATTTAATATAATTCTGATGGCGAAACAGAAAAAATAAAAAAACAAAAACAAAAGGGAAAAGATTCTACAGAAAAAGTTGTGAGGGTCTTAAGTAAAAAATGTCCATTTGATTCTTTTCCCACTCAAACCGATTCTTCAGAGTTCAGAGGAAGCAAGCAATTTATAAATATGCTGTCAGTTAATGCTGCAGTGCAATTTTCCTTCCTAAGTATTCATCAAAAGAGATCCTCTTTTCTATGTTAAAATTTTGGATGAAAAATTGACCAAATTCCACGGTTCCTGAAACTGCTTTAGCAATTCAAAAAAAAAAAAAAATAAAAATGCTCAATGAAAAAAAAAACTTGACAGATAATTTGCTGAACTATACTCCTTACCAACTATGAAGAACTTGACTAGTTCTAAGTTCTCTAAGCTGGCACTCTCATTTTCAGCATAATGCCAGTTGTTGCATATGCATACTATGAGTCTCAGTTTGCAGTTGGTGTTGCCAAGTATAATAGTCAAACTAACATGTTTTCTAGATATTTTTTTTTTGTTAAAAATATTTGATAATAATTGGGTTTGAAAGCCACTCTCCTGCCTAGCATAGCATCTAAGGCAATTTAAGACGATCAGTTGTCAGTTCAGTTAAAAAAGACTTTGTATTTAGACGTGGGTCCGGTATTCAGTTCAGCTATCATCATATCTGAAACTAGCCAAAAGTAAGTTTAACATGTTAACGATTATGCCACGGGCACCACTGAACTGACAACTTAAGTTGCACTTTTATCGTCGCTACAATGCATAACAGTTCTATAAGCCGTTTTAAGGCTCTTTTAGACAGTCAGTTCAGTTTTCAGTTCAGTGTGCAAATAATCGTCAGTTCGATGTTCAGTTGAGTTTTTTTTTTTATTTGAGAAAAAACAAAATCAGAAAGGAAACTGAGAAGTGAACAGAAAAACTGATGGGAATTTCATCAGTTGTCAGTTCATTTTTAAGCGTTTAGACATCAGTTTAACTGAAAGCTTAACTAATACCTCAACTGAAACTGAAATGAAAGTTTTCTGTTCAGTTTTCTTTCTGAAAAACCTCAACTGAACATCGAACTGACGTTTATTTACACACTGAACTGAAAACTGAACTGAAAATTGAACTGAAAACTGAACTGATAACTGAACTGATAACTGACCGTCTAAAAGGGCCTTTAAAAGGCGATGGTTGTAACACCGAAAAAGAAGGAAGGAAAAGAAGAAGGGCAGCACCTCGACTATTATTTATGTAGAATAATTTTCACTAATAATACCATTTTTTGACCGATTTTAATGCCAAGGATTATGCCATAGGAGCAGACACGAAAGAAAAGAAAGAAAATTGGGGTTCAAAGAAGAATTTTAATTAATCCTCAGCTGTGAATCTCATATTATGCGATGTTGTTAAGTCATCAGTACTTTTTCGAATACTTCATATTCAGAGTTTATTCAATGTTCAAATTGTTTGCAGCTTCTGTACGTTGTGGTACCCGTGATGTGATGGCTAGCATGTCTGCCTGTTAACCCAGAAGTTCGTGGTTCGAATCCTAACAGAGGCGAAAATGTTTTTCTTGGGGGAATTGGCAAGTCATCCGTTAGTAAATTTACTGCCATGAAAAACGCTTTCTTGATTAGCCGTTCGGAACCAGCGGAAAATTGTAGGTCCCTACATTCCTTTACGAGGCTTGATTGTGAGAAATGCGCTAGGCCCTGGGGCTCCTCGCTATGTTGCACTACCATTTATTTTATTCTGTTCGTTGTGTCGGTGGATAACTTTAGATCTCACTTGGGATCTTATTAAACTCCAAATTTGATCGTGGTAAAGAACACGAACGAACAAAGTGTGCAAATTATAAAAATTTTCTTCCGAAATTCGAAAACGGTAACCGCAGCTTTAAGACAGTTAATGCCAACTCGGTCTTGATTCACGCCCTAGTAGAAAGGCAACAACAAGCTTAGTGCAAAAATTTGAATCTACATACTCGTTGTGTGATGTTGCCCTGCCAGTGAAACAGCGGGTTGCTCGAAATGTCGAAAATATAGCTGCCATTCAAGAGCCCGTAGCAAACGATCCAAATCAGTTATTTCCACGGCGAAAAACGCTATCCCAACTGTGGAGTATTTATGCAATACTAGATCTAGCTTTTCTAGCAGCTGCGTTACCCAGGTCTAGGTTAGGTTAGGTAAGGTAGAATGGGCTGACGGTTGATCTTATTTCCACCACTCTTAGATCAATGTAGATGCATTGTGATACCCTGTAGTATTCGTATAACGTCCTAAAGGTCTATGAGTTTATGGTTGGCCAATTTTTAACTATTTTGTGGCCTTAATGAAGTTCAACAGGCTGTTTCTTGGAATGTCTGATAATTCTTTTAGCTCGTTGAAGAAGTAACTGCACAGAAATTTATTCGTGCTGTGGCAGATTGCTGGGCAGTGACAAGGAAGTGAGTGGTATCCTCTTGTTCGTCTTCCCCATTGCATCCTCTATATAAGTCATCGGCGCAAAGACTCATTTTCTTTAAGTGGTAGCTTAGTTAGTTTTGCCCGGTAATAATACTGATAAGCGATCGCAATGAAGGCCTATTCAGGAATAGTAGCCTTTCGGATCCTTTCTTATCGTATTTTGGCCATAGTTTCCTGGAAGTGACACAACCCAGGCATTCCCATCTTTCATTGGATTTTCGTATTATTTTATTACCAATGATCTGTTCAATTTCACAAAGTGGGGTCCTTATTGATTTATCAATGATAGAAAGGTCAAGTGTTGAGTATTTCTCGTAATTCGTCCGCTTTTTCGTTTCTCGATATGTCACTGTGACCGGAACCCAGCATCAGAGTCTAACGTTATGCTGTGTGCCAAGAACCCTTCTCTCTTCGCGACAGAAAGAAACAAGCTTTGATTTAAAAAGAGTGGCAGAAACCTTTTTATTGCTCAGGTCTAACTTATAAAAGGATTTGTTAAAGATTGCCTAAAAGCTTTTGTTTCCCGTTCCCATTCCTGACTCTATGATTACCTCCAATTGAAATTAACTGAAAACTCAAAAAGATGCTGTGGTATGAACTCACAAATTTGAAATCTTTTTGGTCTGAGCAGGCGGTGGTCATTCCTAACTTTGTTTTAAGTTTTGGATTGCGAATATTATTCACTTCCCTGGGAACTATTTTGTTACGGCTGCAACTTTTATCACCATGGACTGAAAAAAAGGAAATGCGACCCGGACTAGGTACAGGCTTACGTATCATCATACAAATCAACCCAAGGTCATCTCTAAGCAGTCATCCACACTGAGATACTTTTATTAGATACAAAAAACTTTTTTAAAAGTTTTTTCCCAGCAAACAACTTCCCTGGGAGGTATTTTCGTTTCATTTCAAACCGAACTCAACTAAGTTTTTATCATTGCAAGGTCACAAGAATTAACCTCACCCATCTCCCTTGTCTTCGTCGTGTTATTTTCTCTGTCCTCTCGAACAGAGTCTTTAACACAAAATTAAGAACTGACTTTTAATTTGTCAACAAAAAAAAAATTGCTCAAAAATCCAGTTTTTGCATTTGTTTTCACAACACCGTCTGAATATGCATTTGCCCCAGTCGTAAACATCACACCGAAGTGATGGAGCACGCCACATGTTCATCCAAGCGTCAAGAATTTCCCAGCATTACAGAATACTAAATACAAGCCAAATGAACTCCACCCTAGAAAAAAAAACCACTATACTCGAAGAAGAGGCGCCGCGCCGCACCGAACAACAATCCTCCAGTCCCGATCGGCACTCTTGCAAGCGATTAACGAATTTCTGAAAAATCCTTCTGCTTTGCTGCGAATGTAGACGACGCGTTTCTATTTGTTCTCACTACATCATCCGCTCATCCGCATACTTTTGGCGACCGGCATTGCTAAAGAGAAATTATTCGCCTTCATATAATTTATGAATCCCCTTCCCGGCCAATCCGACACCCTTTAGTTCCTCAGAACGCCAAGAGGAGACTATACTGCTTACTGCTTAGCTCATCCAACAGCCTGGGTGTATTTATGTCATGTGTTATTTATAGATAGGATGGGTTCGGTCGGTTTCTTCCAACAACATCTTGTCTCGAGACTTGGTAAAGAAAAACAAGAAGTGGGACAATATGGAAACATTTCAAATCAGTGGAATGAGTGTGAGTCATTAGGATGCATAAGCTGTGTGAAACACACTTTTTAGTTAGGGACTTACAATTCTGACAACAAATTGCAGGGTGTTAAATTTATGGTGTTTACGGCATCGTAGACGACCCGTGCTGGAAATGAATTTTCACTTTTTATATAGGAGTTGGCTTTAATCCATTAGCCAGTAAATGTTCGAGACTAATTTTTAAAATGCTTTATGACACCGGAACCATTGCCCCATAGATATTTCATCATTTGGAACTGGTTATGGCACTAAAGTTCTTTTTATGATTCAGAATTGGAGGTTAATATCTCTGCCAGGTCCATTCAGTGTGAAGATAAAAAGCAGTTCGTTAAAGAAAAGCTTTGAAAGCTCCAGAGGGATGAATTCCTGCTGACGCATTCAAAACCTCTGCGCTTCTTCTAAAAACCTTAAGGCCCCGACCCATAGAATCCGTTGCATCCGTTCGCTGCCGGATTCAACTGACAGCAGTGAGTTTTACTGGACACAACGGATCGGGGTGACCCATAGAATCCGTTGCGGTGTGAAGAGAAAACTTTAAATTGGTTTTCGGATTCTATGGGTCGGGGCCTTTATGAAAAACGAAATATTTCGATTTGTCCGGCCAATTGAACCACAAAAATTGAAATTGTCAAAACAAACGACTTGTTGACTTCATTTTTATTAAAAACCGCAAAAATTGCAATTAGTCGCTGCCATAGTCCCGGAACTTATCCTATTTCGATTACATTTCTCAGAAATGCACTCAAATAAACAAAGACTGACATTTTACAACTTCAGAGCTGCGCACGCGTCTAGCTGCATTCGCTCACAGCATCTAATGTCAGCTGCTGGCCATAATTTGTGCATTGATCCCATTTCCTCTCATTCTCCATTTGGCTCCATCAGCGAGTAACTATAAAAACTACAGAGCTCCAATCTGCACTACAAAACACTTCGAGAATTTGCCCGTTGGCTGGTCTCTGTCATAGAAACTGCATGTTGTGTGTATGTTTGCCATTATAGAATTTATTGCCAATGCTGCAGCAGTCTTTGATAGGAACAAATTTGCTTATCGCTACTGCGAACGACAACAGCCAAGACGGACGACGGCAAAATAATAAATCCACAAGCATTCGGCAGCGGCTGGATCAGATCCACTTCTTCAATTGATTCCTGTTGAAGGTTGAAGGTTTTTCCCCTCTCGGCTGGCGCGATCGGTCGCCTCGCTATAGTTGATGGCGACAGCACACAGTGGCCGCACTAGATTTCAAGTTTCCAGATCGAAGTGAAAGGTCTGTGGCGATGGCAGTTGCAATTGCAATGCAACCATAACAGTTGTTCAAGGTTCATTAAATTCGCGACTCGGTTTACTTCATTTTTAATTGGATTTCAATAGACCCTATCAGGAAACGTATACGCAAGGAGTTTGCCACAACGGACGACGCCGACGCGACAGTGGTCATTATTCAACCAGCTGTCATTTACATCTTGGCAAAGTTTTGAGTGTGCTTACGAAGCATATCGCACCGCGCACTTCTTTGTGCCGCTTTGGATCTGCATCTTGCACACACAGAGGTTGACATGTGTTTTACTCAAAACGCCCACGCATAGCTTTCTACAAAAGCAAACCTTTCAGTGTTTAGGTAACCCTGAGTGGCATATCTTTTTACCCGTGTCCGCAATTTAATTTTTTGCCAGTGTGAATATCCACGCAGAATCTGGGAAGAACTTTATACAGATGGCGGTCGGTCGGTGGTAAAACTAGCACAAGACGAGACATGTGGAAATAATGTTTTCACGCGTGGGTAAGCCACAAGATGAGATTTTCACATATCATAAGACGATGTTTCTTTTTGTTTAGTCGCCATCAACAAACCCATTTCTTTATTTTTTTTTGTGTGTATTTTTTTATGTGCTTTTTAATTTGCATCACAAGTTCCACGATAGTAATTTTAAGTTGCAAAAGAACTGGATACCACTGGAAGGTTCGATTTGCTTAGAACTCTAAAAGGCTTATTTGCAAGCTATCGATTGAATTTTAATTTGAAGAAATGATATGGTTTCATTGAATATGAAACGACAGTTTGCTGAAAGTTTGAGTGTCTGTAGAAGAGCCTGTTGTAAGTAACAGTTTAAGTTTGTTTTTGGAGTGTGTATATGCACAAACTAATCAAATCATTTCAAGAAGAAAAAACATATCGTGTAGTTCGTGTTGGTTCGTTTGACACGAAATGATTAGATCTTAAATCCATTTTTTGCGAATTGTAAAGGTATTGAAAGGTCCTTAACAATGTGGTTTTAGACCAGAGAAGTCCACAATAGACCAAATTTTCACATTACGGAAGATCTTGGAAAAACCCGAGAGTATAATATCGATATTCACCATCTTTTTATCGATTTCAAGGCCGCGTATGACAGCATCTACAGAGACGAGCTGTACAGAGCCATGTCTAGCTTCGGCATCCCTGCAAAACTCGTACGACTATGCAGGATGACTTTGGAGAATTCACGCTGCTCCGTCAAGGTCAGTAAAGAACCGAGGCCTTTGATGTCGAAAAAGGTTTAAGGCAAGGCGACAAACTGTCATGCGATTTCTTCAACATCATACTTGAACAGATTGTAAGAAACTCAAACGTCAACAGTAGAGGAACAATCTTTCAAAAGTCTGTACAATTACTCGCCTAGGCAGACGATATTGGCGTGATTTCATGCACCTATGACATATGCGAGTATTGAAACAGAAACGGCAAAAATGGGTTTGATGGTTAATGAGGGCAAAACGAAGTATATGCTGTCATCAAACAAGGACAGAGCACATCGACGAATTGGACAAAACGTTACAATAGACAGACATAACTACTAGGTAGTACAGGACTTCGTCTACCAAGGATCCGCTATAGACACGGAAAACAACCGTTGCTTCTTTCGGTTAAGAAGGAAATTGAGAAACAAAACCCTCTCTAGAAAAACCAAGGTATAAGACCTTGATCCTCCCAGTACTGCTTTGCGGTGCGGAAGCATGGACCTTATCGAAAGCGCATGAGGATGCCCTTGGTCGTTTCGAAAGCAAAATTCTCCGAATGATCTTTGTTCCGGTATGCGAAGACAGTGTGTGGAGAAGAAGATACAACAACGAGGTGTATGAGCTGTACCGCAACATGGGCATAGAAAGAAAAGAACACACGTGCCCCGCGATACGATTTTTGGGTCATGTAGAGCAGATGGACCCAAACGCTCCGGCTTGACGGGAGCACATTGCAGGGAAATCACGCAAGGCGAAGACCTCGTTTTAAGTGACGCAATCAAATGGAAAAAGATCTCAAGGGAGCAAAACTGGAGAGAGTTCGCCTGAAATAAAAGTCGTTATAGAAGGATGTTGGCTGAGACCCAGGTTCACCCCGAACTGTAATGCCCACCTAAGTAAATAAATAAATGTGTGCACCCATCAATCAAATCATTTCAAGACGAAAAAACATATCGTGTGGTTCGGGTTGGTTCGTTTAACACGAAATAATTATTGCAAAGGTAAAAAATGTGTAAAAAATGAGCTGCAAACAATTGGCTTCAAATGGTTCTGGATTAACTAGTAACTGTATGAGTAGACTCAAGCAACAACAAAACAAAAAAATTAATTTTGAATTTAAACAAACTTCTTGTAACTTGTTAAAAAATGTTAATTAACAAATGAAAAAATAAAATTAACTAAAAATTGATTTTCCTGTTAGTAAATTTGTTAGCCAATTGAAAAATAAAAATTTGTTAGCCAAAAAATATAAAAATTCAAAACAAGTTAATCACGAATAAAGCACCCATACCACTTACAAGGTTCATAAGCTCCGCCTGGCGCTACATTTTTGATTTATATTTTTTTTTTTGATTTCATAATTTAATTAAAAATTTTGTGTTCAAAATTTTGTAGGTCCATTACAATATGTACCGGTAACGAAAGGGGGAGGTATAATAAAAAAGAGAAAGAAAAGGTTTAAATTCAATTACATGTACTAATCTTACTTCTATATAAAATAATGTTCTTTTTAGTTATTTTATTTACACTGGCTGTAAGGCTTGGATGGTCTTAAGCATTCATATACTCAATCCAAGCATTACTTTTAAAATAAATTTTATTTTTATTTACAAAAAGAGTTTTTCAATTATCTAAAAATTACTGGTTTTCTAGTAAATATTATTTACAGGTTTTTTTATTTTATGCAAAAGAAAATTGTAATTTCTCGTTCAATCTTTGATTTATGGAAATTAAAAAAAAATGAGAAACTTGAAATAGATATTCTAGAGTCCACTTGACAATTTACATAATGGACTGGTTACAAATTCTAGCGATAGTTCTCGAAGTCCCTTCACCAGTTTGAAATATAACACAAATGATAATGTCTATTGAATAAAATAAAAAAGAAACAGAAAACAATTAAAAAAACAATCAATACTTACATCGACGACCGTCTGTGATGATCTGTTCACAGTCGTTTCGACTCTGCGAGATTGGACATTTGTATAATGCACCCGTATGATTGGATTGAGGCTGCAGGTTCTTCCCCAGTGGCGCACCAACCAATAGCCTAAAAAAACATGAAAAACAGCACGTTAATTCGTTAAATAATCTCAAAACACGTATCTAGATTTCGAGAAATTGGAAACAGTTAAGCAATTATCATCTCCTCTTACATGTGTTCATTTAACCTGCACCTGTATAGGCGCGAGCGCACTAGTCTGGGATTAATTGTGACACCTGGTAAGACGATATCTGATCTTATTTTACGGTGGCAATAAGTATTCCAATTCGGTGTCACGATTCATGTAGCAGATTAGTTTGTAACTTCTAACTCTCAACAGCTTCTGTTGTGCGAGTTTAAGTAATTACTCTTGAGCTCACGATCTATTTGGCATGAGTTGATTGCTACAAAACCACATCGAAATGCGCACTCAAGCCCTAAAAATTTCATTTCCAAGTATCGAATTTCAATGAATCAGTTGTGATTTACGATTTTGAAAACAGAAAGACGTTCCATTGGGTCGAATCATTCGTTTATTTATTATTATTTTCATTATTTTTCAAGAGTTTTCTTAAGCCTCAATGGTTTGAAGTTTGAATTTGAATTGAGAATACGAGAATTGCCACTTGAAGGGGCGCACTTGTCAGTGATGTGAAGCCAGATGAGAGTAGACGGATAAGATTATATTTTATTTTTGTAACAAAAAAAAAAAAATAAAAATGGTCTGCGCCTGAGGCTGTTAAATATGAAAAGGAATTTTAAATGGAAATGACTCGTTGCCGGAGTCCACAATAATTAGGTATGGACATTAAAATAAATTGAAAAGAAGTCGGGGACTGTAAAGTAAAAATAATCTGGTTAAGGTCTATATACACGTTTGTAGGTTGTACTGGTGCATCAAAATGCATTGTTTAAACAAAGAAGCTGAAGCATTTCTTTTGGATGTTTGTCCATCTAGTTGGTTTGGCTAATAACCTTAAAGTTTAATTTTTTCACCACATCACATCGTCTGATTACAAATGAACTTTTAATTTGTGCTCGAGAAAAATCTGAAAGACACTCCTAAATCATATATGATTACTTGAGAGAACAAAGTTTTTTGAAACTCATATTTGCAATTGATAAAAAAGTAAAATTTTATTAGTCGAACTTGGCTGAAGACAGGTTAAAACTGTCTTTCGTCACACAACAAAAACTTCAGAACAAAACAACTCAATATTTTCATTCGTTAGTTTACAACAATTGGGCCCTATTTCTAAACTGAAATAAAGCAGAAAAATAGTGTTCGAATATAATTATGGTTTAGAAATGAACTGCCGTAGTAGTTAATAGCCACTTTATGTTTTTCTATCGTTACCTAAGGAGCGAAACACTTGCTGACTTAAGGATGGGAGGTCCGCTTAAAGGCGTTTTTGCAGCGGTTTTGGTTTGGGAGAACCCTTAGTTCTTTAATTACCTGAAAAGAGCTTAAATTTGCGCAAACTATAAGCAGAAATTTTGAAAAAAAAAATGTTCGTTCTGCATAGCTGTAATCCTTTCAATTGATCGATCAACAAAATTTTTACAATTTAATTGATATGAAGATTATTGCATGACAAACACAATGTGAACCTTAAATAGGCCCTTATCAATGCTGTTTTTGACCAGGCACTGCATTCCGTAAAGTCTTAGGCGACGATCTTTTGATGATACAATCATCATGTGGAATAGGGCCAATTGCATATAAAGGGTGTTTTTTTTTAGACGTGTGGTTTTCAACCTTACAGTTCTTTTTCGGAGGTGGTCTTTTTGATAGCTTTTACTTGATTTGTGCTGAGGTTTAGTTTGCCATTCCATCATGGAAGAAAGTGCACATTCATTGGGCACTGCGTACGTTTGATGAATTATCTGGGAACGAAATCACTGTTGACGCTGATTTTTAGATAATTTCGAATTGGAACCTGTGAGTTAATTTCAAGATCGGGAGATTTAACACCGCTTTGCTATTCTTGTGCTGTTATATGAAGTCGCTTGTCCATGCAGGTAAGCCCGAGACGATTGAGGCCTTGGAAGAGAACATTCTGGTCGTTATTTTTTTTTTTATAGTTTGTGCGCACATCAAGGGATTATGAATTTCCTTGTAATGTTAAACACAGTGCGAGCATTTAGGAAAATAGGAGAGGATTTAATGGGAGACACCGATGCACATTGGGGAAAACAGAGTCAGGTAAAGCATTCCATATTCGGGTGGTGGGACATAAATATGAATCTCTACTTTACTGTACCTCCGAATTTGGTTTAGAGGTAAAACTGATGAGCATTCTTGGCGAGGCGGGTGTTGCGGTTAATTTGTTACAGGGAAGAATGTAACTGGCTATTTCACTAGAGCACTGATTGTAGGAAAAAGCGATAAAAGAGACTGAGACAGGTTACGTTTCGACAACGTTCAAGATAATCAATCGATTCTGCTATTGAACTTTCACTTATCAATCTTTACTCCCTGTTTGGTACCCAATCGAGCAGGCGCAAAGATGTTTGAGAGGCCACTGACCAGATATGGGAGCTATATTCTAGTTTTGGATGGATGAAGCCAGGTCAGAAGATGTGGAAAATTTCCTTCATCGACTTGAGAAACCTAAGCATTTAGCAGCATTTTTGGCGACTTCAAATATGTGGTCATTCCAACGAAGATCATCGTTTACAAACATACCAAGTACTGACAACTTTTCGGTTTCTTGGATGCAGGTATCAATAATAGATAATTCCAATGGGGGAATGTTAAGCTTCAACGATAAGAGACAGCATTGAGTTTTCGAAGCATTAAATTCTACTCGTTTTTTTTTTTTTAACCTCATGTAACAATCAGAATTCAATGAGATTATCATAGGCAACCGTTCCAGTTCCAAAGAGCAGGGACGTGAATTTGTAAACGAATATGAAAATCTCAGGGTTGAGTCGTCAGCAAAATAGTTGAGAGGCTTAGAAGCTTCAGACAAGAGATCCTTAATAAAAATAAGGAAGAGAGTCGGAGACAAAACGGAACCCTGGGGCACTTGAAATCACAACTTGTATTGAACGGTCAGAAAGGTAGTTTCTAATCCAACGAAGAAGAGACTCATTGATACCAAAAGCACGCATTTTTGATAAAAGAGCTTGATGTCAAATTCTTTCAAGTGCTTTAGAAATATCAAGCGCAATAATTTCACTTTACCATACGATCACCAGTGGACCTTTTGATGTGGAAACTGTACTGTCGGCCATTAAGAATCTTTCGTTCTTCAAGATATTTCATTAGCTAAAATCTTGGGGGACTCTCGCAACCGAGAGAGTTAGAAAAAAATCTGCTTTATCACAAAGTTTCAGACTCAAGCTCAGGTGGAACCAATGTGCTATCATGAATTGTTTAGTTAGCAGTAAATTGAGCTGCTATGCTAGCACTCCACACGTTCGGTGAGTTAAATCGAAACAAAATCGCTGTTGACGCCGATTTTTACAGAATTGTGAGCTTCAAGAGGGGGTGATTTAACACCGTGGGGCTATTTTTTGTGAAGTTATATGAAGTCGCTTGTCTATGCAGATAAGCCCGAGGCGATTGAAGCCGATTGGAGCCTTCGGCTCGTTATGTCTAACATACTACCACAAATGCTGCAAAAAGTGGTCGAAAACTTAGCCTCTACGTTAGAATTTATTTGAGTCCACCTTGCCGGAAACCATTTTTAAAAGGATCATAGTTGCAAAAAAAAAATAATCCTGTCGACTCCGAAAAAAAACGCTATTCATGGAAATGAATTTACTATCGAATGACTTTCCAATTCCTTGCGAAAGGTGTTATCACGATCTTCCCGGTTAACAGGAAGACATGCTTATCATCACGCCACGGGCACCACATAATAATAATCAATAATTGCAAACTGTTTTCTCAATAACCAAGCTAAATTCTGGGCCATAACATTAAATTATATGCGTTTTATTTCTTCTTGAAAACCAAACGTCTAAAAAACGCCCTTTATAAGTTATAGTAATGTCAGTCAGGGAAAACCCTGGTATCGAATCGGGTAAGTGAATCCTAAAACTTGTGGAACGCTTAATTTTCGAGCATTAAGTGAACAGCCTAACCCAAATTCCTAGAAACTTTAAAGGGACAAACAGTGAGTCCGTATACAAACGTTTTTCCTTTTCCATTTTGACTGTTAACTTAAAACATAACCACATTAGATTTGTTTGTTGAAGCCCTGGATGTATTTCGGGGACGCCTTTAAAGCGACACACAACACACATGAATGTCAAACTAATTTTTTGGCCCTGAATTTGTCATCAACTTATATTATAGTAGCACTAGATTTTTGCTGGAACGATTGCAAGTAGCGAACAGGACTGTTGAAAAGCATGTATTTTCCTTAAAATAATGCGTTTTTCCGATCCGAACACATATATAAAATTCTTGTTGCTGCCAAGGAAACCGTCATTTAATACACATATGTGCGAGCCACCAAAAGCAAACAAATTGACAATATTTAGGGACATCATTACGCTCGGAATGAACCAGGGCCTAGCCCTAGAGTAACCATCGGCGAATTAAAGAGGCTTAATATATTTTCTACAGGAGGAAGAAATTTTCATGGTGACAACCGAGAGAAAGCGTTTTCTATTTATCATACCTGGATTCGAACCCAAAACTAAACAAAGAACCCGCCTTCCGCAGCCATGAAAACCTAGTTCAAAACGAACCTGCATATGGTTTCCCTAAAAAAGAACTGATTCTTTTCACAAATTCAGTAAATTATAAGTTTGACCTTCAGCTAAAGAACTTGAAAAGAACACAATCTACTCCCAACATAATTAAGAGACGGGCATTTGATACTGAAAGTTCCCAAGCACATCCAAAATCGGAAACAGAGGTCAATTAAATATCCATTCCCCATAATTCTGGGGTTCATTGAAACACACGTAATGGACACTTAACTCGTTGCCTTTTTTAATAATATTTTTTTTTTTTTTTTTGGAAATTCAATGTGGAGGGAAGTAGTTTCACTTACAGAGAATACTTCATTCCAAAAAGTCCAAAGAGTAAAGACAATTTGTTAATTAAAAACGTCCACACGAACTTGAATGCCATTGAACTTGGTCTAAGGCGGTAAACACACACTCCACATTTATTGACTTTGATGTACAAGTATATCTTGTTGATCGTCTCTAGATTGTCATTTTCTCGTAGGCAGAGTATTAATTGGACTTCTCGAAGATGACAGCTCTACTGACAGCGCCTAGTTTTGTTTTAAATTGTCAACAAAAACCTGATTGTGAAAAGAAGTCTGCTTTCTTCAACCGTATATCGCATCTTTGTTGTATGCCTGCCGCTTGTTTATCGTTTCGAACTTGCTCTCCACCGAACAGCCTAATGCACTTCTCCGGTTTTTATCAGATGCATGCATAATTAAATCCAAACGCATGTTTGTTCTTCTTCTGTTATCTCAAAGTGCATACATAAGCTGCACACACTAATTCTTAATTGCGCAAGAGCCTCCTCTCTTGACGTTATCAGTTGGTCTTATAGTGTAGAGCATGTGCGCTCTAAGTACCAAATGCGTTTCTTTCTCTTCTTGTTCGAGTTTCAAACACCGCACCGGATGCATTGAGGTCTGCGGAGCGTCCAAGAGCGCTTCATTGAAACGCATTATGTTAAGTGGAACTCTTCAATTGAAAATGAGGAACGCTGATCAGACTGTGAAATTAGTTTGCGTCAACAATCGAATCAAAGCTAATTGCTTTCCACAGATTGTATCTTCCTTCAAGAGTAGACTGTCACGCGACCATATTCAAAAATGTATTTTTTTCTTCTCCTTTTTTTATGTCCACCGACGCGACGCTCTTGCTACACACACTGATTGAACAACTCCTAAAGCATAAAGAAACGAGTTGACTTGGAGTCTTAAAAGCAATTGTCGTGCTTGGCTTTGGTAATCTCTAATCGTTCGTCTGTAGTTGGATTCAATTCCGTCTTCCTATACAAACGTCATGTTGGAAGAACTGAATTTTCCTTATTCATCGCGTGTAACCGATGTGACTAAGTCCCGGCTAGGCAGACATCTCGGTGCCCGGTCCATATATGGGATTGGTCACATTCTTTGTTCACCACTGATTCATCTGGTAGCGAATTGATTTCAACTAATGCATTTCAATTTGAACAATGTCATGGTCAAGGGGAGCAAGTTGAGAGTGTGAGTTGAATGAGTAAGTTTTGTGCAGAGTTTTCGGGATAGCTGCAAAGTCTGAATGGTTGGTTCGTGTCTTTATAGAATGTAAAAAATTGAATTTTGCATTTGTAACATGATAATTAAATCTCCCCAAGGGTTTGAGGTTTTACAGAAAGAAGGTTTTGAGGTTCATTTTGAACACGAACGGCAAGTTATTACACTTGAGCATGAAGTGGAAGGTAAAGATTAGTTTTCATTTCAATTATGCCTCAACCTTACTCGAGTTGTTAAAACGGTATGAACTTCAGTCTGACTGCAGACAATTTTTTGTGCATATTAAGCATTTGCCTGTTATTAACAAAAAACAAAATGTATGGCAGGTATATTCCCAGCTTTAAGAAACGATGATAAAGTGTTTCAAAGACTTGAAAAAGAAAGGTTTTATCTCAACTTACAAAATACATACGCATATGCCAATGCACAAGCCCCCTCTCCAGTGGTGAGGTAATAGTAATTTATTGTAGGTATACCATTAAAACAACACCAAGAACACACCCAAAATCGAATTTGACACAAATTTCTGGGCGACCATTTAATCCAGAACAGACTGGGAGGACCAACCATTCTTGGAAAATGAATACGTCCATTTTTATACACACAGACGGTTCGAAAACAAATGAAGGAGTGAGTTGTGGTGTGGTGTCTATTCAGACGAAATGTAATTAAACATCTCGCTTCGTCTTCTGGATCATTATAGAGTGTTCCAAGTGGAGGTGATGGCAATTAGCGAAGCTCTGTCCCAAGAGAACACATAACATCTAAAAAGGATATATGCATCTTCTCAGACAGTCAGTCGATCATCAAAATCCCTGGCATAAAATTCCTTCAACTCTATTCTAGCCCTAAACTGCTGGTCATCTCTCAGGGAGATGTCAGAGCAGTTTAACATTCTCCTGTGCTGGGTGCCTGGGCAGATAAACTCGCCAGAAACGGAACACTTCTGTCCTTTTCACCGAAAACGGAGAGTATTGGCATACCAATCTCTACGTACAAGCTTTTGCTCAAGCATGACGCATACAAGAAAACTAAATTGAGATGGTCAAGCAGTTTAACGTGTAAGGCAACGAAACAATGCCAAGCTAAAACGGCTTTGTCTCTAACAAAAAACACATTAGTCCGACGATAGGTGTCATCACAGGACACTGTCTTATTGGAAGACATGTTTCAAGTCTGGGAATTGTCTCAAAAAATTTTTGCAGAAGCTGTATGGATGAGAAGGAGGAGGAAACTATTTCCCACCTTCTATGTTCATGCCTAGCTTTAGCTCACAAACGTAGGACACACCTTAGTTCGTATTTCTTTGATGATCTTAGTGATCTTACTCACATCGACGCCCTGCGTCTCTCCCGCTTCATTGTACGCTCGAAATGGTTCCGTTAGGATAAGGATACATAAGATTCATTGTGGTATCAAAATGGGCCCAACGGGCCTAAGTGTGTAGCCGAGCTAACAGGCTCTTTAACATAACATAACCTACCATTAAAATAAGACCGGAAATAATTCATCTTAACACACAAAATTCATTGAGAATTAAAATATATACCCCCCATCAGTGGTAGGGGATAGTTATAATTAATTGTAGCTACGAGGGCAGTCCGATAAGTACTTAGCCTCTCCGCCCAATAGCGCCACTATCGCAAGAGAAACTTACTTACTTAGTGTAGTAAATTTTTTAGAAGGCTACTTTCGAATTTTCAGCCAAATTGGACTCGTAGTTTTGTTTTAACCGCGTGTGGAAGCAAACATGTCAGCGGATTTTATAAAAATGAAAAAGGAGCAATATTGGTCAGTGATTCCATTCTTCTTTTTGGAAGGGAAATCCCGCAACGAAATCAAAGAGCGGTTGGATGCTGTGTGCGACCGTCAAAAATTGGTTCAACGAGTTTCAACGTGGTCGCACGTCGGTTTTTGATGAGCAACGCTCAGGTGCCCCAAAAATGGCTACCACGGAGGACAATGTGACAAAAATTCACGATCCGCGTTTGCTCACTCCGGACAACAAACGCAATCGTGTGACCACTTCAGAGCTGTGTTTGACGCTGTTTAAGCGCGATCCGAAAGAGTTTCTGCGTTGACGAAACATAGATCCACTGGTATACACCAGAGACCAAGGAACAGTGGAAACAGTGGACTTTACCCGGCGAACGTGCTCCGAAGAAGGCGAAAACTGTCCCATCAGCCGGAAAGGTGATGGCCACCGTTTTCTGGGATCACAAGGTGTGATCTACATCGACTACCTTGAGAAGGGTAAAACGATCACAGGACAGTACTATGCCGAATTATTGGGCCGATTAGACGTCGAATTGCAAAAAAACGGCCCCATTTAGCGAAGAAAAAAGTGCTCTTCCACCACGACAACGCATCGGTTCACACCTATGCCATCGCCGCGGCTAAATTGGTCGATTTGGGCTATGAACTATTGGCCCATCCACCGTATTCTGCAGATTTGGCCCCGTGCGACTTCTTTTTATTTCCAAACTTGAAAAAATCACTTGCCGGGTAAAGATTTGTGTCGAATGAAGAGGTCATCACCGCCACAGAGGCCTACTTTGCGGAACTCGAGAAAACGTATTTTTCAGATTGGGTTAAAGAAGTTGGAGCATCGCAGGGTCAATTGTATCGAACTAAAAAAAGATTATGTTGAAAAATAAATCAACGCTTTTCCCAAATTTTCGTTTTCCTTTTGTAGGCTAAGTACTTATCGGACTGCCCTCGTATATATCAAAAAATTAAGACCTGATGCAGTTTAAGTAAAAATTGTTTTCATTTAAAAAGACCTATCGGGTCAATCGACTTTATTTCGATTCGTAGACTTCTTGTGTATTCTCAATATCTACCTTGTCTTTACCAATTTTTTTTTGATTTTCTTATTCTACTGTCTACTTAGGGTTATTCTATTTTTATGTCTGATTAAGACAGACGACATATTTGCCGTTAAGTAATGGAAGAGAATGAGAGTCTACTTTTGTAGTTGTTTTACTCTCACGGAAATTCTACCACGCGTCTTGGGTCAGTAATTTTGCAAAAAATGTGAGCTTCCAAAATACTGCTGAAAAACATGGCAACATTGGACATGGATGTCCATGTCCAGGAATTATCTTCCAGAGTATTAAAAATAAGAAGAAGAACACTCTAAATTATTGTCTTATTCATGTAAAATGTCCTTATTCTTTTTACAGGCTTAGATACAATGTTCCGAGCCAAGTCGCTCTTTAACAATCGTGGGCTTGGCTTGGAGTATGACTCCCAATCAACCGATCTCGATTTCACATTATATGCATTCCTTGTGACTTATATTTACGATCATAGACTTGCAACTACAGGTTCCACTGATTTGCAATATACAGTCATAAATGTCAATCTTCACTTATGTTGCGCAAAAAGCTTATAGCTTAGCGCCTTGGTCCGTTTTTGTGTCCCTGTCTGTATCTACCGCGGAATCTCATCACCTCAAGTTACCCATAAGGATTTGTTTTAATTCTCAAGAATCGAAAAAGAACAAACATTTCGGTTGGCGGCAGCGACAGTGCTGCATTGCAACAACGAACGACGTGGTGTAATTTGCGTTTGTCATAAATTATGCAGCATATTGTAGTATAGTGGGCGTCAGAACCGTTCACTGACATCTCACCTTAGCGTTGGCTGCAGTTGCTTGTTGGACTGGCTGGCTGGTTGGTTTGAGATGACGGCGAAGAACCGAAAGAAGCATGACATAAAATTTAATGACAAAAATTCACGATCAGCCGCGCGCTACAGCACCAAGTAACACACTATTGAGACAGAGTCGATATTCCTGTTTGTTGGTGGCTTTGGTGTGCTGCTTCCAGAATATGAAGGCAGTGGCGGTATATTAAGAACAGCAGCACCCAACAGGCATAAGCACTAAACTTAAG
The DNA here is from genome assembly GCA_914767635.1 of Melanostoma mellinum. Classification (NCBI taxonomy): domain Eukaryota; kingdom Metazoa; phylum Arthropoda; class Insecta; order Diptera; family Syrphidae; genus Melanostoma; species Melanostoma mellinum. The sequence continues at coordinate 6,389,416 of OU612059.1, forward strand.
TAAATATTTTATTTGCTGTTCCCATTTGGAGCAGATCGAGCGCCCGATCGGTCGCGATATTTAAATGCAAATGTGGCGCGAAGCGAAGTGCAGTGATCTTTGGCAGATCTGCTTTCCCTTCGGGCACTCAAACGAAATCAAATCCAATCAAACATAATGAGTTTGCGCTCATATACCTACATTATGTATATTTACATCGGTGAGATTAAATCCAGCAAAATTCATCCCGTCTGCCTACGCAATAATTGCGGCGAATTGGCTGTGTGCCGCTGCCGCTTCAACTGCGTTCATATCTTTGAAGATCTTCGATTTTTACTGCAGTCAGTCGTGTGACTGTGTGGTTGGCACAGTCTCAAGTTGGATCTTTCTAACGCCTCCTGAAAGATCGCTTGGATCTATAAATCTCACCTCTGCGCAGAAAGTTGGTTTCGTCCTCTTCATCGTCTTTGTCGATGATAATTTCCGTGCTGCAGGCGATTTGTCAATTGACTCTGATGTTGCATCTGGGGGCGATACACACAGTGCATGCAGTACGGAAGGGGAGGGCAAGTGTGTCAAGCTACGATGATGAATTATCTTGCAGAGTATCCTTTTTTAGTGGATCCGCTATCATTTGGTGCATGCTGTACTTAAACACCCTTTGCATCGATCAAAGATATCGATTTCTCTGCACATGCTATAACTATAGATTTTATTCGATAAAACTCAAGATTGATGGAGTTGCCAGGTCTCAGCAATGAGTAGGCAACATTCAATTCAAATTCAAATTCACATTTTCTGCTTTTGAAACAATCGAATGATGGATCGTAATGGTGCAACATCTGCCTAAGACTGGTCGACTGACAAGAGCCATTTGGCGGAAGAGAACCGAACTACGTCACTCAGCGGAGTAATAGAAACAACCTCTGCAGTTGTTCCATTAAAATTATTTACTACAATCCAGCCTGAAGGCATATAGGTGGTCCAACGGATTGCTCTTGTTTATGTTTGTTGGGAAAAGTGCGAACGCCTGTTGTATTGTATCCAGATGGAGGAGGCTTCACAAGACATTGTTTATGTCTGGTTTTATTTCACGCATGCAGTTTAATGACCCGCATCTGATTTGTTTTTCTAAGACGAATTCATAGATCGTTAGCGTTGAAAACGAAGTGAAGTGGTTTTTTGTATGCAGCATAGACCGTGTAAGAGATTTTTTTTGTTTTGTAATTTAATTGCTAGACTTATAACAGTTTGCAACCACGTGGACGTGGGAGGATTGTTCCACAACTTGTTTTGAATTCTAAAAAAAATTAATACCAAGCACATTAATCGAAACCGAAAAGTTTTTTTTTGGGAGATAGAAAATGTTTTGTGTGTGTAATTTATCATAGTGAAAAGTCTGTACTAAAAATGTGTGTCAGCAGGGCTAATGCAATTCAATTTAGTTGCCCAGTGTAGCATACAAAAATCGGCGAACACGTTCAACGATGTTTTTCGTTTATGTTATTTACCCTGTGATTGCAACAGCACATAATGCGAACTGAAAGATAGTTTAAATTTCAATAATATAAAGGTAATGCGTAGAATCGTGTTGTGTTCTTTTTTTTAACATGACGAATAGATTGCATAGTGAGCAAGATTTTGTTGTTTGGACTACTTTCCAAGTTATGCTATCATTTAAGGCTCATTGAAAGAATAGGATCATTCAATAGGAAAAGATTGCATCGCCGACATAGATCCAGTTGCTCCAACACTCATGGCATACCGTTAAGGCGCAAATCACACCTATTTTATTAAAATTGGTGTTACACAATCGCTCTCAAGGTTGTATTTGAATCATAAAGACCTCTTTTTTTCCCTTTTGATAAAACGATTAATATACAAACTTTCTGTAATGGGTTTATCAACCAAGTTCATCAAATTCTATGAGAAAATGCTTGAAAAAAGGCATGCTTTTGTTCAGAATGGTCAAAAGAAATCAAGAGATTATAAATGCCAATCTGGTGTTCTTCAAGGCTGTGTCTTAAGACCTTTACTATTCTCACTTTTTATTAATGATGTTGTAAATCACATCCCAGGAGGTATCACTGCAGGTGATGTTAATATTAACGACGATCTTGTTATCCTGTCTGATAGCCCGCTTACTCTACAGCTACAAATCAATAGGCTACAGCAATATTGTGATAGTTGGGATTTGAAAATTAGCAGCTCGAAATCTAAAATTATGGTCTTTAGATCACGCAACAGATCTATAGGTTATAGTCGCAACTGGGCTCTAAGTATGTTTGATATATTCTCACATATAGCCTGAATCCACATGGACATGTTAAAGAAAAAACGAAAGCTGCTAAAGTAGCTTTGAAAAGTATGTGGGAAAAATTTTTCTTGTAACCATTCCGTTGATCCAGCATCAAAATTTCAACGCTACAGTAAACAGTGGCCTTTGCTATGGAAATGAAGTATATGGATATGAACAGTTAGAAGAGCTAGGAAACGTTCAAAGATACTTTTTCAAGCGAATTTTCAAGCTGCCTAAAAACACCCCAAATTATGCCATACATGTGGAATCTGGGTTACCACACATATTTAAAAAAAAAAACTTGAAGGCTAGTGCGGACTACATTGTCAAGGTAATGAGTCGATCAGACCAAAACATCCAAAAACGGATCCTCGTGATTTGTTTTCACAATGGTTATAGCCCAATCAAAAACTGGTACGATCTGTATGTTACGCATAATTTTACAATTTCATTACCAACTGACAATGCGTCGTTGCGTTGAGAGATTCCTTATACGACTGCATAGCTCGCATAGATGAGACGCTATTTCAGCAATGCATAGTCCGAGGTACTTCTTCGTCATCAAAAAGCGTTTATCGACAGCTTACTTTCTCTTTAAGTGAAAAAAACTATTTCAGAGATGAGTTTTCAGTTTCTCAAATGAGCTTAATTTTCAAAGTCAGAACTGAAATGCTGGAACTGAATTGGAGATGTCATAGATCTGACTTAAATCCTATCTGATCGCTTTGCAATCTCGGTCAGAACGAAAACGTCTTACATTTTATAGCATTTTGTCCAATTTTACAGGAAATACGTAGACTCTTTCGTTAGAAGAATGTACAAATATCCTGAATGGTTGCCGTGGTTGGGAGTCTCTTATAGGATACGTTTCTCACGCAAAAAAAATATCGAGATGATTATTTGAACATGTTTTGAAACAATAAGTCAAGTTATTTTCGTTTTAGCTAGACTTTGATCTTTTTTGTTTTGACTAAACTAAAAGTCCTGAAATTAAGAATTAAGAATGTTCTTTCTCTTATTTGGTTTTTGTTTTAACTAAACTAAAAGTCACGTATGTTTATTACTAGTTCTTTTTTCTTTTTAAACAAATTAACTTGTAAGTTGTAAACTAAGCAAAAGTTTGTTAAAACTTTCTCATTGTATTTTAAAATTGTAATTTCTTTACGGCAGACGGCATATTGCCATGCTTTCTTATAAATTATATTTCTTTACTATAATATTGTAATTTATGATTTGAAAAAAAAAAATAAAAAAAAAATTTAAATTGAATTGAAAAAGATAGCTTTTACGAGAAATTAAAAAGTAACACATTTTTAACGAAAAATTTATTTCCAACAAAATAGAGCTAATAAAGTTGTATAGTCTTTTGTAATAAATCTGATAGTTGCGAAAGTTATAGCACACACAATCCACATACCATAGCCATAATAGAGGCCATCTTTGATCAGCAAAGCTTCGTTCATTTTTTTTTTCAAGTGTATCCAAGAATGAGCGATCTCAGTATTTCCAGAGCCCAAGCACGTGCGATTTGACAGACTTGTCAAAATAACATAGTTTGTTTACAGGAGCAAAATTTGTTTATTGCCATGTCGAATCTTTCAAATTGTTTATTTACTAAAAGCGGAGTTCACAGGCTCACACTGTACAATTAGTTGGGCAGACTTTGGTTTGAGCGACCAATGTTGGATAATGTGAATGTGAACCCTCAGACGACCGCTTGACCAACTTAGTGGATGGTTTTCAAATATTTTTGAAAATCTTCAAGTTGGACGGAGTGGAGGAACATTTTTCATAATGCTTAGACGACAAGTCTGAAAAGTCTGAACGCAAACTTCATCCGAATATCCAAGATCTATCAAACTAATTCGCTCCAGTTAATTGTACAGTGTGAACTCTGCTTTGGAGAACTTTTTGTTTTGCGACAAGTCTTCATGTCCATTATGGCTATTCAAGGCATTTTTGCAAGGTTGATTGATCATTTCGTTCGGATATGTCATATCATGTCATGTGTGCTTTTGAGCTTTATTTAATTTAGTTTACGCAATTACTCAAAGTGAACGAAAACTTAATGAGCTTGAGCAGTCTGACATTATGGGAGCTAATAGAATTAGGCCTTCAACATTTGAGTATAGTCCCGTATTTGCAGATTTTGAATACAATTGAATAAAATTTTACGAAAACAATATAGCGTACCAAATGCTTCAATTCTTTTTTTTTTACTTTGCATTGGCACCGTTTACAGCAAGTAGCCGCGAGACAATCTTGTAATCATCTTAACTTTTTCTTGTAAAGGCTGATCTATTTTGACCAGCCTGGTCGTGTTACTAGATTAGATTAGATTAGATTTGGGGGACGGGTAGAGCTTGCTCAGCTCTGGTCACTGCAGTGTCTGAATGAAACCTAATTGTGCCAGCCCATGTGAGGTTTCAGGGCAGTTTTCCTGCTCCTGAATTGAACCAGAAGTTAGCAATCTTCTGTGTTAGGGGGATGATCTCATAGTCAAGTATTCGCTTTCGAAGGCGGAAAAGTGCTGGACATTCTGTAATAATGTGCAGAGATGTTTCTTCATTTTCGAGGTATAGTCTACAGATGGGGTTCGTTTCGTATTACTAAGGTGATAGGTGACGTCTGTCTAAAACAATTTAAACGATTGCCTTATTTTGAAAAATTGTGATTATGATCGCTCGATTTATCGTCTCCAGTTTCACATATTTTTCTGTGCGGTTACTTAGTATTTAAAGTTTATGTTAACAAGCAATGAACCTTGAAAGCATTCAATGGCAATATTTGAAATGAAATGGCTGCTATTTTGCAAAAATTATACGTACAATGATTGAAGAAAATGCGGAAAAACGCGCACTTTGCACCATTTGGTCTGATGACGGTGACCATTTCTACAAGTGATCAAAACAAATAAGTTTGTGCCGTTCAAAGTTAAGAAAAAATTAATTCACAGTACATAGTTGACTATTTTTTTTTTTTGTTAGTGTTGCTGAGAAATATCCCGATCGTCTCATTTAAATGTTCCATCTCTTATTTATGCTTTCTTCCATTTCAATATCAGCACTGCCTTCTTGTAAAACCGTTCAAATTTTGTCCACGACAAACCAGAAAATAATGAAAATTGTTTGACTTTTCGAAATGGGAGTTTGGATAAGTGTGTCTACAGCACCACCCGACAAAAGTGAGGTTCTGGTCTTACTCGTAGTCAGACCCTACAATAGTCTCTGCCGCATATGTGCATAAAAATGTTGCATATTTTACTTTCGTAACGTGTACCAATAAACATGTAAGCCTCACGGGAAATTTAACCGTTTTTATTATATTTATGTTGCAGTAGTATAAAACTCACGAAATGTAACTTCAATTCTAGGAAGGACAGGTTATGACCTTCATTCCAGTCTTTTTTTCCTTTATTACATATATTTTACAATCCGTTTGCCAAATATCTGAAGGACGATTAAGAGCGAATTTTCATTCTATTGAGTCAAAAAGTGAACGAATGTTTCACTGCTACGTTGAAAATATAAAATTGGATTCAAGTGCTGTGGAACGTTTCTTGAAACTTATGGTTTTTTCGATCGTGGGGCTTGAAATGAGAAAACAAAAACTTAATTCGTCATCTTATGTACAACAAAAGCTTTTTTTCCTGTGTCGGGCTATTTGCAACCCCAGTTGCATTCGAAAGGCAATGTGCCTAACTTCAATAATAAAAACATTATCATTATTTTTAAAGAATTGCGTTAAACCGTATTCCTTTTTAATTATTGCTGAAAAGCACATCTTTAATCCTACCTTATTTAGCAGTGCTGCCAAGTCGAAAAGTAGCGAGAATATAGTTCTCTTTTAAACGAATGGCATTTTTTTATTAAAGCTTAGGATGAAGAAAATATGATAATTTTTTAATGTTTAACGGTTGGAGGGAGTTCTGCCCATTACTAAGCCGCTGGCGCTGGCCTGTTATCCTTGTTTATTTAACTGCTAAAATAGCCACCTGTGCCCACATCCTAAGTTTACGATTTAATATGATTTTTTGCATGTTTCTCTATTCGCCTAGCGTGAATATTAACACAAAAATCAAATAAAAATTAAATACGAGTATGTAGCTCCACCAAACACGAAACAAATTAGCCCAACACAGTCGTGTCTTTATATCCACCGTTTCTCTTTTACTATGGAGCCCTTTTAGAAAATGTGCCAAGAAAAAGAATGCAAAAGTCGTGAACCATCAAAACGTTTTGCTTCACTTACTTACTCCCAGATCCAGACCCATGCGCAAGGCTCTACTTTAGGTTAAAGTTTATGTACACACCGATAGGTACTTAGATTAAATGTGTATGCCAACAAAATGGTCGTGCAAGAGATTAGCAATGCAAACGCACACCCTCTTCGTGTGAATGTCATCCGTTCAAAGATCCGAAGGCGGAATATCATTTTGTCGATGACTAGGAATCGATATACGTTCTCCTTTAAAGTGCTGCATTGGTGAAGAGGGCAAGCGATTAAGGACAGACAATTGTCCCGTCAATAGAACACATCGAGTGTGAGATTTGCCTCGTTAAATTGGGTAGAGATGTAGTTTTCTGTTTTCCCGCTCTGCCACCCTCAGTCCTTTTATATAGCATCTCTTATAACTGAAATAACTTGAACGTAGATGTTTCATGTCGATGAGATTTACGCTGATTGCTTGACCTATCACCCTCTTCTTTGGCAGAGCCGTGATTGACCATTAAAGTCAAACTGCAATTTGACGAGGGCCGCAGCCAAACCGGATGGGACATCAATTCAATTATGGGGGCACCACTACGGCTGCCATGAATTAGTCAAATGGTTTCTGCACGCAAAATCTTTATTGCTTTGGCTAACAGATTTTAATGACGTAGACCCAAAACGGAACAATTACAATCCTATTGAGCTTTAGTAGTTAACTTTAATGAGATTTACTCAGCTACTGTACAGGGTAACTAATGGAAACGGGTATTCCAACATAAAAATGGGCTGAGTGTAAGAGGGAGAAGTTTAACAAGATTTAAGGCGTTTGTGGGAGTTAAGTTGGGATCGATTGTTATTTTGAACGTTAGGATTCGTGGAAAAAGTTATAATGGATTGAGATGCATATTAACAATCTCCTCAAACTTTCGATCCGAGTTGTTGCAAATGCGAATTGTTTCATCTTACCCTACTGGCTTTGTTGGGGAATCATTTGTTGGTTATAACCCGCTTATATTCATATTCTTTGTTGTCGTATCCTTGTATGTTTTGGTTGAAGAAATGAAGCGTTATAATACAACGCCCAGACCACACTGTCAAAGTTCAGAGACCATAATTTTAAATTTTTGAAAATGCCAGCCTTCACTTGGTGCACCGATTTGTCTGCTTAAAGGAAGCCCAGTTTAACTGAAAGTCATGGCAGTAGCTTAGGTGCACCTAATACCTAAGAAAAGAAAGTCCAGTTCACCACAAGAGTTTGTTCGGAAATACGCGGTAGGCGAGGTTGTTAATTATTAAGGCGCTAAGTCGAATATGTATAACTTTTTAATTAGTCACGAACCAATGCCCAAATAAATCTCAGCACAGAGCGTTGAGTTCGATTCGTGTACGACACGTTCGACATGCACATGCACACACATCGGCAAAAACGAACGAAGTTCGCAAATTTAATTAAACTCCAACAAATCTTCTATAAAAGGAAGATAACAAGGTCTGTGACTTAGACCGCGAAGACAAAGTTTACCTATCTTCTATGCGGACGAATGAAGGAGGACCATGGACGGCATACCTTCGTTACACTCTTGCAGAGTGCAAACTCTGTGTGTTATGAGCCTGCTTAACTTCCGTTGTAATAAATGTGCGTATTCCGTTTGGAGAGGAGGGCAAAATAAGAAAGCAAGGGTTTGTTTAGACTTAATGGTTTTGTTTTAAGCGCCGGTCCATCTATCAGCACCACGATCGACTCGACGCACAGGAAAGGAATTCGTATGCTGTCCGCTCTGTGTGTCCTATTAGCGCTTCGTTCGAGTTGAGAGATTTATTTTTTCTCACTCGTGTCATCCTAATGTGTGTACTCTAAGAGGAGATATGTTGACTGTCAGTTTTGTGTTAGCAACGCTTTGGGGGGAAAATGTCAAATATAATTGGCAACTGTACGAGAAGCCGTGTTGGTGGCTTGTTTTAACAAGCAGCCGTGCGCAATGCGCCCGTGATGAGAGCATTGCTGATTAAACATTTTTAGTGTCGCCTAGACCCAATCTACAGATTTGGCGTCTATTTAAGTGCAGACTTTAATCATGGAGTCTAAACTTGGTTATGTGCAGGGTTGTGTGGAGGACGTGTCTTCATTGGATAAGTCTAAAGTGTACGGCTTGATGGCGATGGCGTATAGTAATGTAAGCAATCGTGATTGCGCTAAAGATCATTAATTCGAGGAGCAGGACATAGTAGAAAACGTCACTGATATGGAAGTAAATGCGAACTCTAGTCTGATGGAGAGTTGCTTTTAATTGGTGATATAAAGTTAGACGCAAGAAGATAAAAGATTTGTGTGTGTTCACAAAAAGGTTTCGTAGGCTGTGGAGTCTTTTTGAATTGACTATAAATTTAAAATTGATTTATTTTCTTCCAAACCGGGCTTCTTCTAAGGAGGCTTTATTTCAAAATGTCTGATATTGAATGGGTCAGCGGCGGTTTTTCATTAAAATAAATATTTTTTCAAAAACTTTTTTTCTTCTGAAAATAAGTGTATGTTGTTTGTATACAGAGTTGTGACGAAACGCCACAATTTCTTTCTCCTACCTCATCCCAAAATGCCGCACCAAAACAGTCATTTCTATTAAAATTACCCGCACGCAATTAAAATTACAGTGTGAATGCCTACGCAAAGGCCAAAAATTATTTAATTTTCCGTGCCTTATCACTTTTTGTGCATTTCCTTATTGGGAAATACATTGACAAACCCCATCCAATTTTTTCTACACGAAATTGTCACTGACCTGATACAACTCACATTCGCTTTCAGTGGCAAAGTCTATGAATAGAGGTGAATTAATCACCATAGATAGATCAGAAAAAGACTTATATAAGTTTCGACTTGATGTGGCTTGTTGAGCCGGGCGTTCGTCTTCTTCTTTACCTTTTTTTGACTTCATAGCAAATTCATTTGTTGTGGATTTTTGAGTCGGACGTGTGAATTCTCCTTACCGTTAAGTCTTCGTGAAGCAGATCTAGTCGTTGTGGCTTGTTGAGCCGGGCGTTTAGATTCTCTTTACTTGTAGACATTGTGCTTCCGGAAAGGAAATTCCATTGTTGTGGCTTGTTGAGCCGGGCGTGTGGATTCTCCTTGAAGAGGTTTTTTTTGACACCGCGTCAATCTAAAGTCCTTGTAGGGAATTTATTCGTAGTGGCTTGTTGAGCCGGACGATTAAATTTTTCCTAGATAGGCGTCTCCACTCAGGGACTTCCTACAAAGTCCGCCGCCACCGATAAATTGTTCTGCCTTTCACGCAACGCAGACCCTTGCTACGAAATCCGCTGCTGCCGATAGAGTGCCCTGCCTAATGCAGAGTCAGATAGGAGTTCACCGCCGCCAAACAGAGGAAACAGCAGCCGTGGTATACAACCGTATCCCCAGAGAAACCATCGCCGCTACTACCAGTGAGGATCGATATCAGCCGTTCCGTGGACCAGCACCAGAAACAAACCTTATTCAAGAAATCGTTAAAACTTGCTTTTTGTAAAACTAAATACTAATAAAATTTGTTAAAATTGTAAACCTGATCCTGAGAGTAGATATTATAATAAAGTTGGGGTTAATTAAAATAAGACCTGCCGTTCTTGGTATTCATTTTTGAGAAGTTGGACTGCCGAAACCCAAGTCTTACGAAGCTTCCTTGGGTAGACCCTGGACACCCTGAGTCATACCCCAGCCTTTGAAAAAGAAGCATCACAGAGTGAAGTTGAAAATCAAGTTCTTTGGTTTTTGAAATTGAAACATGAGCAAAACAGAGCAATTTTTCGCGGAATATTTGCATTTGAAGTTAAGAAAGTGCGCACAGGAATGCACAAATAAATTTCACCTTTCTGTTGTGTTATTTGTGGTTTTAAGTTGCACTTAAAATCCATGTGATCGATGAGATTGAGAGGTTGTATAAAACATAAAGCGATATCGCCAACATCATTTGTTTGGACATTGTCCGTCTTAAAATTAAGTTGAACAGGAATCTACTTTCAAAAAGTTGAATGTTGAAAGATTCGATTTTTGGAATATTTCCTCGAAGTCTTTATTTCATGGCAACAAAATTACTTGTTGGCAACTGATGCAGAAAATTTAAATTGAAAACCAAAGTGCCTATCAAAATACCATGCTATTTTCTTTTAAATTAATTCAAAATATTTATTTCTTTATTTTTTTTTTTTAAGTATTTTTTTCTTTTTTTCTTTTGAGTATTTTTAAAGCAATGAGGTATCTAATCCGTTGTCACAAAATCAAAATTTTGTGACAAATTAGTCGCAGTTATCTAAGACTGCTTAGTTTAACGAACACCGTAACTTTAATATAGTTCCGTTTTGAAACATAACCGGGAATGAAATGGCAGACAAGTTAGCCAAAATCGGGTCAGCACTTCAATCCAGCGAGCTACTATAGTGTTCCACTAGAGAAGTGAAAAATTATAATTTAACAAAAATGTCGAAAAACCGTCAATGGCAGGTCATCTTTAGAAATCTAATTTCTGTTCCAGCTTAGCGGACCTCGACTCTCTCTGCTGGTTGGCATTCTCACAAGTCACAACTCATTGGGTACCAACATGATAAGAATGAGCACGAAGTGGTAGAGGAATCATCATTCAACTTCCTCCGTGAGTGCCCCAACTTAACCCACTCTTCGAAGTCGGTAACATTTCTAACCTCCGCTCTGAACAGCATCCTAAAATTTATTCAGGGCTCCAAATGGTTCCGTACTCCACCCCAATAACTCAGTCTCCAACCCAATCTTCTACCATTCATCTCCGCTCACTCTCTCCCCCACCTTCTCATCCTCTGTTATCGAAAGAGGTCAATGGATCCTTAAGATCCGAGAGAGGTGCCTCGTACGGCTGCACCACCCATTCAACTAACTAACCTAACCTAAGCAAATGAGTTTAATCGTTTGAGCCACTTTTAAGAAGTGTCTGTATACGCGCTCGATCAAGTCATTAGAAGGAAAATAACAAGTCGTGTAAATCGTGTTGGTTCGTTCAAAACGAAATCACTAAGTCATTACTAATAAAATAGGGTCGTTTTAGTTGCATATATCATGGTGTTGCCAGAATCTCGAACTTTAATCTGATATTAAAATGTAAAGTGTTTTAATTTATTTTACTTTTCTTTGAATGAAATGATAGGCTAAAATAAATTTATTTTTAATCACAAAAACTGCAGTTAGCAAAATAATGGCTATAATATACGCTTTCGAATTTCAGAGCATTTTTTAAAACTTCTCTTCTTTTTAACTTAACTGTAAGTCAACGTAAACAACTCTTTTATCATGAAATAACATGATGCTTCAAACAATTCTCAGCATCATTCAGAACACCTATAACTTCAGCAAGAATAATCCATCTTCTATTGCCTTCCTCACATTCAGTCAGCATATTATCATAACTGCATCACACAGATATATATACAAACGTATGTATGTATGTGTAAATAAATACCCAGTTTGTTGATGAAAAATTAGCATTGAAATGGAAATTCCTTGGAATAATTACATTTATACACTCACTTGCCGGGGAGGATCATCCAAGTGCACACAAGCGTATATACCTACTTATTTGCAAAGAATGCTGTCTCGAGAAAACAGCGACACCCAACTCTTGAGTGCAAGCACCAGTAAACTGACAACGTGTCTCGGTATCAGTGTCGTAACTAACAAGATGTAAATGAGTCTTCTGGTGACAGAAACGCGCAAATACTTACTTTTACTACGACGCGACGAACGCGGCGTGTGAAGCACCATAAATGTTCTTTTGATGTGCGCTAAAACTCGTGTTACTCACCTGAAACGATAAAAAAAGTGAGGGAAAATGCAAATTAGTTTTCTTCTTTATTTTTTTGGCGTATTCAGTAATCAAGTAAACAAATGTAAATTCGTCCAGTGAATGATGAAGTTGTTTCAGTCATAACGGATACGTGATTGGGTTGCCCAAAGAGCCTCCTCCTATTGACGTCTGTATAAATAAGATTCTTCGCAGTGTATGGTGAAGAATAGAACCCACGCAAGAAAATTTAAATGACAAACGAATAGTGAAGCGCCACTTATAAGTTTAGCTAAACAAATTACAAAAACAGCCCGAAGACATTGAGTCCAATTATTTTAAAATTGGCCAGAGATGAGATTCACAGCCAATGACTTTGAATCTCTTGGTCGTTGTCCCAAGGCTGCATGTTGTTCCCAGGAAGAAACAAACACGTTTTCCATTTGCATGTTAAACTCTCCGATCTGGGAACACGAATCCGTTCAAAAAGATATGCATAGGCAGATGATGCTATACAGGAGGACCAACCACAAGGGCGCAACGTCGCGTCGCGTCGCCTGACTGACGATCATGCAAATCGAATTGAGGCGGCCGCAAGCAATTTGCGCTCTCAAAACTGATTACTGCATAATTTACTTGGGAGTTGCAGCCCCATTTGAAGCCAACCAAAATCGTAAATTACAATTACAAGAGGGCGATCCAAGTCCACCAAAGATACACCCTGTAGCCTACTCGCTTTTGCCCTTGAAACTCATCGGATCATGATTCGGAACGTCTTGGTCCACTGTCATCTCCTGGGTGTTCGTATACGGCTAATTAGCATATTATGCCATCTAGCAATGACCACCAGTATTTGTCACAAGATTTTATGTGGAACAGGTGGTAGACTCGTTCGTTTATAGTACTTTTATAGTTGTGAACTCGTGCATTGACAGTTCATAGACACCAACAGTCCGGTTGCTGAGTTATGTCTGTTTTTATGCTGAACGATTGTCGGATAGTGCCATAAAAGCATAACCAGACAGCCGCAGCCAACAGCAACAGCCGACTTGCACTTAGAGTGTGTGCCTTTTAAATAAGTCGGCTGCGACTGGACTGGGTGAGATATGGCGGTAAAAATACCAGTTGTATCTAGGTAACTGAGTTAGGACAGCGAGTATTATAAGTGCGCTCAAAGTACGTACGCGTTTGCTGTCATTGCGGTAAAACAAATTGCTTGGATCTCACTTTTTATTTTTACCTACTCGATAATGGTGTGAAAAGTCTTTGAGATCATCGATATGTTATCTCTATTAAGTAAGGATTTGAAGCTGAGACTTACAGAACAGAGGATTTGTGTTTGATAATTGGCTAAATTTTTCATAAAAATTTGTATTTATAAAAAGTAATTATGTATGAGTTAGTTTCTGGTCATGATATTTGACATTACAGTAGGTATATCTTTAAAGTCAGCGTCTTTGCGTAGCTTTTCGTAATCAATAGGTTTATTCGTCACCACAAAGCGTTTTTTGAGAAACCTAAATTCGCCCTGAATGTCAAATTGAGTGTTTTTTGAGCCATAGGTTTGCCATAGGTTTTCTCCCAACTCGCCCTAGCTTTTTGCTGTGGCAATTTGAGGGCTGTCGAATGGCATGTATTTTTTTTTTTTTTTTTAAAGAACAGGGATGTGAGGTGATTTGTGATTTAGCGTTTTTCGAGGAGTGGAAAACCCAAGTTTTTTTGACAACTCATAGGGTTGTCAAGAAAACCTGGGTCAACCCTGGGGAAAGTTCAACGAACGGACCTAATTTGAAATAGTCTAATGGCCCAGTTAGGGTTTGACTTGTAACTGTTCTGTCATGACTAATAAGTTTTTATCTTTACTCGCTTGCCTATTACTGAGTCTCTATCCTGACAAACAAATGGAATTGATTAAGAAATAATTAAAAGAAGACAATAAACGACAGCAAACAGACTGATACTGTTACTTAACTATACATAAAACTCACTAAAAGTTACTCATTTGTTTTGTTCAACTTGGTGTCGATTTACTATATCTTGGGAAGACATTATCAGATCTACTTTACAGACTTAGATGCTATTGTATGTGTAAACTCGCAATGAATCAGAAAGCGTTCACTACAATTCCCTTTTCTTAACAGTCATGACGTCTGCAAATTGACATGCATGAATGATGAAGTCAGCTTGTTGTGAAATCTTCCTACTGTTTCAACGTAAGCGGCAGACTGTCTCAATTTCCTGCAATATGATTGTGAGCATATTTTGTTCATTCTAAACAACGGACACTTTGATTTTTGTTCTTTTCATTAATAGAAACTTATTTGAAAGCCAATTGAAAAGTGAATAGATCCCTTTCCACTTTTTCTTAGACCTCCCCTACCCGGGGTAGGGAGATGTAATGGAAATAGATTGATTCTGATAGTGCTTTTTTACTCTTATTTTTTCTCCCAACAGTTTTCAAGCACGATCTCTGTAAAACTCCCGAAGGAAGAGCTTCAGTCAAACAATCATTAAAACATTTTTTGATAGGGCAGTTCACACTCTTCAATTGGTTGGACATGCTTTGGTCTGAACGACCAATGTTGGATAATGTGAACCCTCAAACGATCGCTTGGCTAACTTTTTGAAATATTTGTTTCATAATGAAATCTAACCAGGACTCTTATAAGCCTGAACGCAATCTTCATCCGACCATGTAACATCCATCCAACGAAGTACAGGGTGGGTCAAAAGGTTGTTCACAATTTCAAACGCTTCGTAATAATCAACCATCTAGGTTAGCACTACGATTCCAATGCCATTAGTTGCATAAAACTATGCCATTTAATGGAAAAATACTCGGTTAGTTATTATGGCACCGTGGACGCGACAGCAACATTCATTTGCTGTGTTCGAGTGTTATTGAAGAAACGGGGAGAGTGTAATCGCACCCCAGCGTCGTCATTTTATTGATAGATGTGTGAGAAAATTCCATGAATCAGGTAATGACATTAACCGTCCCCGAATTGGTCGTCCACGTACATCAAGGACGTCGCAAACAATAAAAACTGTCAAGCAAAAGTCGTCGCCAATCTATGCGCCGTCATTCTGCCTCCTTGAAAATTCCTCGAGCGATGGTAAGGCTTCAACAAGACGGAGTGCCTTCGCACACACTATACTGATGTTTTGACCTTGTTGAGAAAAAAATTCAGTAACCGTTTGATTTCGCGCAATTGTGACTTGAGCCGCCTCGTAGCCAGGATCTGACGCCGCCGGATTTTTTTCTGTGGGGTTTCTTGAAGAGCAGGGTGTATGAACGCAAGCCTCCAGACACCGAAGCATTAAAATCAGCTAATCCGAACTGAAATTGCAGCGATTCCGCGGATGGGCCAGAGATCAGGAAATTTTTGAGAAAAGAGTGCGAATGTTTCCGCTGCCATTGCGATTAAATGGCATACTTTTAGCTTTATTTTCATTTTGGTTTCATAATTTTAGCTCTCCCCGTTTTTTTACGAAGGGTTTGAATATGTAAATAACCTTTTGGCCCACCCTGTATGTCCAGAAAGTTGTACAGTGTGAACTGCCCTAATAAACTATTCATCAACTACATTTTGAATTTGAAATTGAAACAATTTGGAAATCGTATTTCAACGATTTACTTCAGTAAACAGTTAAACTTCAGTCTTCGTTAGGCTCTTTTGATAGAATTTTACAGATCAATGAGGAACTGAAATTAACTTAGGAAATGTGTTTGAGCTCAATAAGTGTTTTCCTAGCATATCATTGACAAATACAGTAATACACCGTTTTCGATCGTTAGAACACTAATTTCTCTGTGGAAAGAGGAAATAAATCATAACGATCTCTTAACTGAACGTTTTTCAGAACTGTGACACAATACACCAAACGTTTTAGAGGACCTTTCAGGAACTTTCTTTGCCCAACCTGAATCGTTTATAGGCCCCGTCCAATGTGTACCTACAATGTAGAAACTTCTCAAACTTCTTGACTGCTGTTGGTACCTACTACTTTTTCAGATTTAAGATAAAAAATTGCAAATTTCAATTTGTTTCCAGTGACTCGTTCATGAAAGGAAAAGCAATTCACATCTAAAAGCATGAAAAACTTTACATAAAGTTCCTTTGATTCAACTTCCTTACTCACTGGGTTAGTTCTTATTAAAATCCGATCAACGATGCTTCCCTGAGTAAGGCTTTTTTAGGTAATATTAATTAAAATGTGTATCCAAAAAAAGTTAAGCTAGAGCTTATATTCCATTGAGTTGCAAAAGAGGTCCTTAATAGACCTCAATCATTTTCGAGTCTAAGCCTAAAAGAATATCGGTGAACGAATGCTACAACAGTTCCATCCGTGGTACAATCTCTGAAATACTCTCCACACATTTCGCATTGCAGTACGTTCTATTTGTGAGCCATGTTAAGTAACATCTTTTGCTTTGTCACTTCAAATACTCTAGTTCTACAAATGAGGCAGTTTAAGATGGCAGCAAATAGTAGCAAACAGACACTTTAATTCCTCAGAACGAAGAGATCAGATAAAACTAATCAATGAACTTCGTCTAGCACGTGCAACTCCCTCAAGTTGAAACGGCATTATAGGCATTATGGCATCGCAGTAATATTCCTCACCGAAACAAGTGTGCATACATATATCTTCCTATGGTACATTCCATGGCCATCAAATTGTTTGTTTATATAGTGCAACGGTTCAAGTGGATGTATGATATCGCCGCATCTTCGTTTCCAGCAGTCTATAGAACGAGAAGATTCTGTTCTCTCTCCCTCTGAATGTGCCTATATGCCTACACTCCCTGTCATCCACTTAACCGCAGAGACAGACTTTTGATTGTCTTTCTGCTCAAGCACTTTGTACTCTAAACAACGTGGACATTCGGAATACTAATGGAAACAAAACAAAATAAAAAAAACTGAAAATACTGGTAAAAGGCGAGGCAAGAATCGAGGCACATCATCTTCTCTCGTAGAAGACACTATAAAGATTCCAAGAACACGTTCTCTATGACATTGACATCAACTTGGCTAGAAGCGCATTTGTTTTAAACTTGAGTGGAAGCATCACACAAGCAGCAAAAGAAAACAATCATTAAGAGTTGCATTTACAATTCGATTCCAATTAACAGAAAACTGCCAACTACTCGCATTCCAATGAAACATCTATCCTCTCTGTTGCATTTTTATTTTTTTCTTCAAAGAAACATCCAACTAACGAGGTGCGCTCAGCTATGAAACGAATTTTGAAATGAATCCTTTTTTCCCGCTTATGTTAAGCCACAAGCATCAATGTTGCTGCTGCCGTCGACGTCGTCGGTCGGTCGATCGCCACCGCCACCATGCGTCGTTGTTTGCCATATAGAAGCATCCTTAATGTGGATTCCACTTTTGCCTTTTATGAAAATCGCAACCATTGATCGACTGTTCCGTAGAGGAGCTCGTTAGTGGCCTAACAAGAAATTTCCGAAAATGTTTTGTATTCGATGTAGCTTCAGATGAGATCACAATAGTGCAATTCTTGGAGGACACAATGGTGATATTTTTGGAGTGCGGATCATTATCTTTGATGATTTTCGCAAAAGAATTTTCCTTCTGTTTTCCCCCTGGTGGTGCAGCAGATCGGAAGCCTATTTAGAAGTGAAGCTCAGTTTTGTTTGATTTGTATTTTTAGTGACGTTTTGTGAAGACTCTTGGGATGCCACCCAAAAATAATGATCTAGACGTGCAAATTGGATAGGGTAAAGAGGGACGTGTGCGATAGTTTTAGCTAAAGGTTCAATCTGATTTGTCATGGGATAGGTTTCAAGAACTTAATTAAAAGAAAATTAAGATCAAAAAGAAAATATCTAACCACAAGAAGCTTGGATAGAGCCGAGCCCTGCCGCATTACCCTCTATTAATCCTTATGAGGCATGAAGGAGACATATACAAGTTTTTGCCAATTCCGAAGAGCATAGTGAGAAGGCGCTTTTCTGGAAGTGAAGATACTCTTGGTGGACTTTCACATTTCCTCGATAAAAGTAATTAAGTTTAATAGCGTTTCCTGTTGGTCATTGGTCAATCTAAAACGAGCTGGTTGCAGTCGTTTGGATTAAGAACCTCATGATGTGATCCGTGTTGGTTCGTTTAAAACGAAATCACTCAGACATTTCTAATGAATAATGAAAAAGGTTTCTTTTGAATATTAGATTATTGCCATAATTTTTCTAGCTGCAAGTTCTATAATTGAGAAATAAAATTATTTTAACTTTGCATTTAACACTCATAACATCTCAACACCTATTCTGCTGGGGTTTTCCCGAGCAGATGGAAAACTGCATTTGTTCAGCCTGTCCCTAAAAAAGGCGAATCTTCCTCCCCTTCCAATTACCGTCCAATTTCACTAACATCCCTTCTTTCCAAGGTTATGGAAACGTTGATAAACCGTCCACTTATGAAATATCTTGAAGAACGAAAGCTTCTCAATGACCGTTAGTACGACTTTCGTAGCAAACGGTCCACTGGTGATTTGATGCCTTATCTCACCGAAAAGTGGAACCAATCTTTACGTTGTTTTGGAGAAAGTGAGATTATTGCGCTTGATATTTCTAAAGCATTTGATAGAGTTTGGCATCAAGCTCTTTTATCGAAAATGCGTGCTTTTGGTATCGATGAGTCTCTTCTTCGTTGGATTAGAAATTACCTTTCCGACCGTTCAATACAAGTTGTGTTGGATGGTTTCAAGTCTGATACCCACTTTATAAATGCTGATGTGCCCCAGGGCTCCGTTTTGTCTCCGACTCTCTTCCTCATTTTCATAAATGATCTCTTGTCTGAAACTTCTAATCCTCTCAACTGTTTTGCTGACGACTCGACCCTCAGCTTTTCATATTCTTTTCCAAAATCACGTCCCTGTTCTTCGGATGTGGATCTGGAACGGTTGCGCTACCCCATTGCCATTATCCATGAATGGTACCTGCATCGAAGAAACCGAAAAGGTGTCAGTACTTGGTATGTGTGTAAACGATGATCTTCGTTGGAACGACCACATATTAGGAGTCACCAAAACGCCGCTAAATGCTTAGGCTTCTTGAGACGATGCAGGAAGTTATTTACCCCTTCTGATCTGGCTACAATTTATAAGGCCTTCATCCGCCCAAAACTGGAGTATAACTCCCATATCTGGTCAGGTGCTTCTCAAACATCTTTGCGCCTACTGGATAGGGTACAAAATACAGCGTTAAATTTGATAGGTGATAGTTCAATAGTAAAATCGATTGATTCTCTTCAACATCGTCGAAACAACACCGTCTATCTCTCTTTTTTATCGCTTTTTTCAAAAACACTGCTGTAGTGAAATAGCCAGCTGCATTCCTCCCTTGAAACAATTTAGCCGCAAAACCCGCCTCGCTAGGAATGCTCATCAATGCTACCTTGAGCCCAACTTTGGGCGTACAGTCACTTGTAGAGATTCGTATTTCAGTCGCACCACCCGAATGTGGAATGCTTTACCTGACTCTGTATTTCCCCTGCATTACGATTCACAAAAATTCAAAAGCAACGTGCATCGGTGTCTCCTATTAAATCCTCTCCTATTTTCATAAATGCTCACACTGTGTTCTATAACATTATAAGGGTATTTATAACCCCTTGCTGTGCGCGTTAATTATAAAAAAAAAAAAAACACTCGCGTAGATTCTCACAACACCATAACATTTTCAGCTCATCTTAAACAACTGCAATAAGCTCATATAAGGTTGGCCAATACGAACCCCGTTTCATTTGAAATAACAGCGAATTTGTTTTAAACGAAACAACACGAGTAAAACGATGTGTTTGTTTCTCCTCAAATAATTTGAAAGCAGTTCAAACTTCTATGAGCTTTGGAAAACCGTTTCAGTGGCGATATTATGTTAAGGACCTGGGGCTGCCCTGTGGTCTCATAAAACTTTTTTTTTAAACTTTAACTAGTCCCGAATACCAAACTGAGTATTTTTTGAATTCTGGGTTTGCCCTCAACTCGCCCTGAAGTGGCACTAGGTTTTTGAAGGTGCGAGTTCAGGTAACGAACAGGGCTGTTAAATTACATGTATTTTTCTTCAACAGACAGGGATGTGTGGTGGTTTTTTTGAGAACTGAAATCGCAGGTTTTTTTGACAACTCATAGGGTTGTCAACAACAGAGGCAAAAATGTTTTTTCCACGGGTGTCGCCTTTCGCGAGGAATTGGCAAGTCCTCCGTTACTTTGCCATGAAAAGCGCTTTCTCGATTAGCCGTTCGGAACCGACAGAAAATTGTAGGTCCCTTCCATTCCCTCACAAGCCATGGTTGTGAGAAATGCGCTAGGCCCAGGGGCTCCTCGCTCTGTTGCGCCACCCTATTTATTTTTATTTATAGGGTTGTCAAGGAAACGTGGCTCTACCCTGGGTAAAGTTCAACGTACGAACCTTTTGCTATGAGAAACGACATTGAATTAGAATTAGAATTTAGGGGCTTTACACCCTAAAGTTTCCTGTGTGTTTGATCTCATTTATCTACAAAATAATTTTATCTTCTAACTGAAATACTCTGATCTGTTTAATAGACTAAATAGTTTCGTCACCAACATACGTAGTAATGTCTCCAAAAATTAACAGTGTTCTGTGTTCCCTTATGTTTTCAATTAACTGCCCTCCTCCCTAAAATGCCAATGGAGTTCGGAATGCAATATTTCTCACTAATGACAAACGTTACCCAAAAAGAATTTACGCACTGGAAACTCTAATTAGGAACAACGTCCTAATTAGTCAAAACACAACACATATGAAATTCCATTCGATCCTTGTTTGGAATTCCTGAAATCTTTCACTCTGCTTTGATGTAGTTTATTTCTTTATTGAAAAACTCAAATCACTTGGAATGCCTATTTCTTTACCGTTGTTGTTCGAAGAAAGGTATCCAAAAAAAAAAAAACAAAAAATTCCTTCATTTTATAAGGAGACATGAATGTTCCTCGCTATCTCAATGACTGCAGACAGATTTATTCTGTAGTCGAAGAAGTAAGGAAAAATATGGAATCCATTAACTGTTTTTGGTTTAATTAATATCTCCCGCCTCAAGCATAAATCACGGACCAAAGATCCCGATATTGATTCCATTTTTCAGCATCCTTGTTCAACAGGTAGAAAGGTGTGACATACTATTTTCCCTTGGGATCGTGTTCTTTTTTTTTCTTTTGAGAAAAAATGTGTTCGTATTCGAATTCACCAGCCGCAGGAACAGGATAGAAAGGTGCACGTCAGGGGAATACAACAACAGGTACCTAGGTAGGTACTCGGAATCAGAATCCATCTGTGAATCCAGCTGCTTGCCTAAAAGACTACCTAAAAGAACCAAACGAAAATAACAACAATCAGACTAAGTATAGATTCATATCTCTGACGCTTTATTCTTGTTCGCCATCGCAGTCGGTTCGGGTTTCGAAAATGTTTTAAGATCCAGAGCGGATAACCTTGCTGTACGGAGCGGTGATAACACGACATCTCAGCTGAACACAACAGACTTTTTGTTCAAGTCTTTTTTACTTTTCATGACAATAATAAAGTGAACAAAGTGCGGGTTTGTGTGTTCCTTGATGTGAACGCAACGCAAAAACTAAAGAGATGTGTTCATGTTCATATCTTGACACACTTCGGCTCAGCAAACAGGAAAGTACACAATCAGATAGTAGTTTAGACACGATAAAGGTGGATTTTCCACCCGACTGACAATATGGCATAGGTACGACCAACGACGCGACGTGAACAGTGCAAGTGGTGGACACAGGCAGCACAAACCCACAAGGAAGTGGAAGTACTCTACTCACTGAGGCGGGCAAGAGCTTTGATTTGAGGCAGCAGGAAGGAAAGTTGGTGACAGAAAACTAAATCAGATGTGATTTCATATCAAAAAATCGCACAATGAGAGGCTCTGTGTAGGATAGTGTTTTCAATTTGACGCTTATTTTAGTTGACGTGTGGAGAATCTATACAAGTCATAGTAAAGGGGCATTGGAGTTGAAAAGACTGGAATATTTTGTAGACAAACAACTTAATTTCAATGAAGGAAAGCTATCCCCCAGTCAAAAAGCTGGTGCTATGAAAAAAAACAAAAACAGGCTGAGGCCTGAGGTTTCCAGTCTTAAGAATAGTTGATCCTCATTTGGTATATTGCTTTCCCCAAAGTATCAAAGGATTGCAATAAAAGTAGGCAAATACTAAGTCCAAACCGAGTTAGTCACTTTCTGGTTGGCTAATGTTTGCATTTGATTTGAAAGAATGATTCAAGTTTCAAGACACAAAAAGGTTATACCAAGCATCACGAGTTCTCACCAAGAAAAATACAACGTTTAGCTTGAGTATGTTTTCAGTGGGTCAGGTGTAATTAGTGTGGTGAAGCATTTTGACCTTAAACTTTTGTGGCTTCACAATTCAAGGTTTCGTTTGCAATTTGTTTTGTTGTGTATCCAATGAGTCGATATAAAACAAATTGAAACCCTTTGTCTTGGCACAGTGTACTATAATGTGGACTTTGAGAATATTGACCGTCCTGGTCCTCTTAGAAAATGTGTTTGGATTTCAACTCGATCTGCGAGTTGTAAACGGAACACGAGCTGATCCAGAAGAGTTTCCATTTATGGTTTCAATAAGACGTCAAGAGGACCGCTCACATGCGTGTGGCGGTTCGATTATAAGCCCCATGTGGATACTAACTGCTGCCCACTGTGCGGCAGGGTTAAGACCTGAATCTCTCAGCATACAGTACGGTGTTTCTAAAATAAGCAAATACGGGCCAAACATTGTGAATGTTTCCGAGATTGTTGTGTACTTTGGATATTATCTTCCGGCAGTGTTACATGATATTGCTATGTTAAGAGTCAAAGAACCTTTATTTTTCAGCCAATCTGTTCAGGCTATTAGGCTACCAAGAATGTACGAACTCACACCAGAAGACTCGACGGCTACACTGATAGGATGGGGACTTAATGCGGTAAGAAAATATCTTTGAATTCTACTGACATTTTGCTGAAAATTCTTACTTTATTAGTCAGGTGGATTTATACAGACAGATTTATACAAAGTTGAACTTAAAGTTTACTCGCGAGAAGAGTGCAATAAACGTCACAGTCTAAGGATACATCCAACGAACATATGCGCCGGAGTCGAAGGTGGAGGAAAAGGTCAATGTAATGGAGATTCAGGTGGTCCATTGATTGTTAACGGACGACAAGTTGGAATATCTTCTTGGAGCATGAAACCTTGTACTGTGGCTCCTTATCCTGGTGTTTATACTGAAGTATCAAACTACATTGAATGGATTGAGTTTGTTATGAATGATGACTGGGAGGAGAATGAGGACAACGATTTTTATGAAATTCGATTTTGATATTTTTTATTTTTATTTGTGTTAACTTCTTTGCTTCGACACAAATACCTCAAATTTGTTTATGAAATAAGGTAGTAATAAAATATTTTAATTGCAAACAGTAAAAGTTAAACATAGTGGTGGTTGAGCTTAGCAGATTACTGGTCCTTCGCAATGGCGATTAACAGTAAGCTGATGCTTTCAGACGGCATATAAAAGCCGTAAACATTGTGCTTCTGACGTCATTTTAACATCATAATTTGCGACAATTGACGCATATTGTCTGAACACCCTTTTGGGACAGTCCGCACATGCACGCAAATGGTGCGTCTATTTTGCTTTTCGTCTGAACACCGTCGCACATTTATTTTTTGTGACAGTTTGCGTGCATGTGCGAGCATGTGCGATCTTCAAAATAATGTGCGGTGACACGAAAACAGGACAACGCAAATGTGCATATTTTACGCAAATCAATAGTGGTTGTGAAGACAGTTGTGATTGGTTTTCAATTAAAAAAAAAAACTATAAAATGAACGAAGCGAAGTGTGTTGGAAGTAGACTGTTTTTAAATTAACGCAAACCTGCATATGGACGCAAATAGTTGATGCGCGAATTTTTCTGCATATCGTATGAAAACGTCGCAAATTAACCGTAAAATTTGAGTGCTCATTTGCTGACACTTGATGTGCGAGCAAATCAACTCAAACTTATGTAAGGCTTTTGGGACAGATTCTGCACATTGTCTGAACACCCATATATGCGAGTTTGCGTATACACTGATTTAAGTATAGCGTTGAATTTTGAACATTTTATGCGACGTCAGAACCGCAAATATGTGCGGCTTTTTATATGTCTTTTGCATGTAGCTTAAGGGTGGCGCGTACGCCTTGGATTTATACGAAACTCCATGATAGCTAAATGCAGAATTTACTTTTTTTTATATTTATTTTCAGCTTTGAAAGTATACAGATTTTTAATAGTGAGTACCCGATAATGGTTTGAAAACAGTTCCTCAACCTTGAATTGACTAATTTGAAATCTTCTGATTTTGCAAAAACTTAAGGTCTAGTGGTAATAGTTTCATTCCTTTCCAAATTGAGATTAATTTCGTAGCTTCCGAAAATTCCTTAAAGACGAAGTTCACATTTTGTAATATTTATGAGTGTTTTTTATTTCGGATCGAGGCGAGGGGGAACAATAATAGTACAATAACTTTGAGACCAAAAAATAATAAAGGTTTTTGGTAGAAGTGTTCTTTACAAGCATTTTTTACTATGAAAGGGGGGGGGGTCCATCTCCGCAGCGCCGTTAAGGCGGTAGTGGAAATTTTATAAAAATTGACTTAATATCTAAAAAAAAAAATATTTAAACGGAACGGCAACATTTAGAAATCTGCACTATAGAATAAATTTTAAATAAAGTCGTTTTGACTAATCCTTTTGAAATAATTGACTTCAAAGTCAAAATTTAGTAGTTAACTACTCCAATTAATTTTTTATTAAACACTGAAGACTACTTCTTTTTATATTTTTTTAGTTTTTGCGATAATTAAAAATAGCAAAACCATATTTCTTTTTTAAACCCAAAAGTTTATTAAGTTTTAAAAGAATTTTTAGTGAGTCAAGTTTAGTTTATTAGGAAATCAACCTTATACTTATTATTTCTGTTTTGAAGCATGAGATAAAAAATTCTTCAAAAAAGAATGAACATATCTTGCAGCTTCAGCTTTATATTAGTTATTGCAAGTCCTCCTAGGCTAGTAAATTGCATATACGCTGCCACTTAAAAGGTTTGCTTGCCTAGCGGTTCGGAATTGGCATAAACTTAACAAATACGTTAGACCTCGAGGTTTTCCTAGTTTTGTTGTTTTTTTACTGACTAAAAATAAAAGTTTTTATTGTTCTAGCCGAGTTCACACCGAAAAATTAGTTGAACAGACTTTGGTTTGAACGCTGAATGTTTGATAATGTGAACCCTCAGACGACCGCTTAACGAACTTGTTAGATGGCTTTCAAATATTATTGAAAATTTTGAAGTTGGACGGAGCGGAGGAATATGCATTATAAATGTTGGACGACAAGTTTGATAAGTCTGAACATAAATTACATCTGACCATCCACCACCCAACAAACGAAGTCTGTCCAACTAATTGTACAGTGTGAACTCCGTTTCTCAACCCAGATTTGGAAAGTCTAGTTTTCAGAGTTAGGTTCCTCGGTGTGCTTCCTTTCGTTTATTTAACAGTTGGGAAAGGAAGGATTCGTTCAGTTCTGACACCAGTTTCCGTCTGCGCATTATAGTTAGTCCATACCAGAGAACTGCATGAGTGCAATCACTTGCGCTTTCGAATCATCCCCGAAAAACAAGTCGTACACAGTCTCACACTCACAATGATGAAACAAGTGTGTTGCTTGTAGAAAAAGCATGAATACGAGCTTTCGCATTGCTTGTGCCCGTGAATGATGAATGAATCGACCATTCAAACTCCAACAGGTACACCATTCGCTTGTATTTGAAAAAAGCGAATGTTCACGAATGATGAGGGATGACAACGAAAATTTTTTCATGTTCAGTACACATCTTGTGACCTGACTTGGGCGTTATTTATATTTTTTGGGTTTTTTTGTTGTTGTTGTTGTGTTCTTCATCACAGTATTGCACTGTGTAGTATTCGTTGCCTTGGACACTATTCGCACAAGTTCATACGCATACAAGTATTGTCATTGCCTGCCATTGTTTCAGTTAAGTGAATGAGAGTGAGAACCTGTCTTGTTGACTAAAAAAGAGTGCAGTGTGTGTATTGCTTTGGATTAAGATGAATGGTGTCTGTTAGGTAATTAATAAGTAGAGAGTTAGTGGGTATATCCGAGTGGAATCGAGTTTCATCATTTCCACTTCTTGTTCATTGTATTTTTCACTTTAAATATTTACTGCGAAATGTTTCCTGTCCCGGGAATCCTCGTCGCCATTTTTTTTCGGTTAGTTTCAAATCAGTTTTTTAAAAAGCGAAGATTTTTTTGCTTTTTTTTTTTTTTTTTTTTTGGTTCGTAGCAGTAGAGAACGTTGAGAGCTTCATTCATTGTCATCAAAGTGGAAATTATTTGATTCTCTGTTTTATCTACTCTGTGGTACTGACTACGACTTTGTAACAATAGTTGCTATTAATAATCAAATCTCAAACTTTAAATCTGACAGAATTTTTCTCATGATGAATAAAAGGCGGTTTGTTGAAGAACCAAAATCGAAACGCCTTACTTATCGTTAAACTTAAAAGTTTCAACCTTGAGATCTAACTTAGAAAATGTTCCAAAAAAATAGCTCCATTGCATTAGAACAGATGTCTAACAAACAACCATTATCAATTGTAATCAAAGACACGTTCATTTGATGCTATTTCCAACTTTCTGTACTTGATTTGCATTGTCAAACCGCTATACGTTTACGTTACGTTGTAGATCATAATCAAAAATCTAATATGAGTCAGATTTTGCATTTAATATGACTTTGAGGTGCTTCTTAGTATGACAGGGAGTTCTCTGGAAATGACAAATCACAAATGATATCTATGAACAAAATGTACATACATTAGGTATACAATCTCTCCATGAAACTTTGATACACGTACATATATCAGAACCAATCAGTGAGAACTGAGAAGTGAACAACTTTTTAATTAGAAAACCTGCTTCACAAAGCTTCTCTTTATCAGCAAAGTTCTGTTTAGTCACAAAAAATTATAGAGGACAACTTTAAAAACTTTAAAAATTCATGCCCAGCTAACACAATGATCGCTTCGGTTGCGCTTGTAACAGTACTTAACATTCTCCGCGCTCTGTTTCTTATTGACATAATCTTACATCATGTTTTTATAAAAATAACTTCTAATCCCCACACTCAGCATGTGTCAGCTATAAAAAAAAACAAAACACTGCTGGGTCCATAGCATCTGCGAGAACAGAGACATTAAACAATCATTATTTTTATTCGAGTTCTCACTGAAAAATTTAATCACATTCGTTCAGTTCGAAAATCAATTATAAAATTCTGTTTATGCTACCACATCAATCGAAACGCAAAACGCGAAACGTCAAACGCAATCGCAACAAAAATAAATCGAAACCAAAGCGTTTTACGTCAGATCTCGGATCCAACACTTCCGATCCCTGGCAGAAGGCAGCACTTCTTCACTCGTATAGTTACGATGGCCATGATCCCAATCTTATTAGTTTTTTGTTGTTCAAAGGCTTTATTTTGTGTAAATATTAACTAAAAAAAAGAAAAATCTTTCGGCTGACCAACGCAATACCGCATCGTACTCACATATTAGGTCAGCGATCTGTCATCTGTCATAATGGATGGCCCTATTTGTTATGAAACTTCTGAGAGATAAACTTTTCCAAGTTTTTTATTCGAAATTGGGTTCGAGGTCGTTTGAACATAGATTTTCTATTAACTAATGTGAGTTTACATAAGGTTGATCGATAACACCGCTGATTGCACCCATCGCAGATTCCTACTTAGGGCCGATCAACAAATCGGCTGGGAATTAGTTCCGCAATTCGTGCAGTGAATTTAAATCAATGACTTGGACATGTGTAGTGAGAAGGGAATCGAACTGGTAGTTACATTACGCCTGTTATTTTATAGCCTATCTATACTGCGTCTGCACGCGCACATGAATTTGTGCATATGGGAGTGCTATTGGAATTTATCGCCCACGGACAGGGCTGGCAGTCCCAGGTCCGAAGTTATTTCGCTTGAGGCTCGACTATTGTGGTGGCTGGTAGACATGACATGATGTAGTAGAAAATTGCACATACAGACAAAAAAAAACGAACTATCCCCATTGACCATAATTTAGCCTGTCTTGTTCCGTCACAAAACGAACATTGGAACGCGCGCGTTTCCTCCTTCTGCATTATTGTGCGCTCGAACGCGCACTGTGCTACGATTTTGAATTTATGGTTTACACGACGCGCATAGATGGTTCTCTGTAACACCTTGGCGGCTGTGGTTCGGTGAGTGATTGACACATGTTTAACCGGTTGCTTGGGCATTCAAGCTATTCCCTTGTTGTCTAGGCCTTTGGAATAGGTCGTGTAGTGGCAAAAGTGTTTGGCCAACTTGCAATCCCTTACAAACTACCGTATGAACATCTGCTGACAGCCACAGTAGCCATGCATGTGCATTTGCAAATATGCATCAAAATGTGGGTACTCCACGAATCCTGATTAGCTCAGCAAAATACTATTTGGTTCGTGTGTGGGAGTTAGTTGGTGAGCATTGTTGTTGTTGTCAATGTTTGAAAGGACATTTTACATTGAGTGACAAGCAAAGGGGGAAAAAACTTGGTGCTGACGAATTTATGAGGAGATAATGAGACGCTTTGGTTTCGTATTTAATTTTATCCAATCAATCATTCGGCAGAGATTTTATTTCGTATTTGTTTCCTCATAAACACCCGCAGCATCTTAATTGAATTTTGTACGACGTAACGTATGGTGTACCTCCCGCCCACGTGTGAATTTTATTTAACTTTGATCCGAAGAGCGTGAGTTTTCAATCAGAGCGCACAATAAACAACGTTGGCGACGACGACGACCCGACTTTTTTGAGTCCCGTGGGACTGAGCAGTGACGGTGATACAATGCAAGCAAGTCGTGTGCTGCAATAGTTGAGACAATAAGCCGACTAATGAGAACGTACATTCATTTCGAATAGGATTTTGTTTGTTTTCCTTGCAAAAGGAGTTCGGGGTCTTTTTTTTTAATTTGGCTCCGCAATGGCAGATGTTTGGTTGGGTCGGGGCTTTGTTTTTGAGTTTGATGGCAAACAACATGTGGCCACAGAGTGAGTGAGTTTCTTTTTTTTTTGTATTGTTTCTGTTGTTTTTGGAACGATTTCAGGAAGTCATTGTTTGTTCCCTTAATTAGGTTTTTTTTTTAAATTTCGCTTTGTTTCTCACAATCGGCAGATGGAAGATTATTGCGTGTTATCAAGAAAAAGAGGAAGTAAGGATGTGAGTTGAGCAAACTTTAAGGCCGATGGTATCTTTGAAGTTTATTATTTTCACGCTCACTTGCTTTGCTGGGCATTTAAAATGACGTGTGCCTTGCTTTGACGACTTAAATTTAATTTCTATTACATGGGAGGTCGGGGTTCGATTCGCATTGAAATACAAATTGCCTTTTGTCGACAATATCTCCGGTAAAACCGTTGTATTATGTTGCCTGTTGTATTGATTCAGACAACGACAACAGCGCTGAAATCAAACGAAGAATAACTCTTGTCAATCGCTGTTTCTTCGGACTAAGAAGGCAATTGAGTAGTAAAGTCCTCTCTCGAGCAACTAAAGTGTCTCTGTATATGACACTTATCATCCCGGTTCTTATGTATGGCGCAGAGGCATCTTGTCAAAGGTTGATGAGAACGCTTTAGGATGCTTCGAGAGTAAAATTCTTCGGGTGATTTTTGGTCCCGTCCCGAAGAAGATTTAACGACGAACTGTACGGGTTGTACAGAGACACTGACCTTGTCAAACGAGTCAAGGTCCAGCGGCTTATATGGCTAGGTTATGTAGAGCGAATTTATAAAAACGCTCCGGCCCGCAAGGTCTTCGAATCCAATCTCGAGGGACGGCACAGTAGAGGAAGACCGCGACTCATGTGGCGCACGCAAGTAGGAGAGGACCTCAACCAACTTGGCGTGCAAAACTGGAGGCCGCTAGCTAGGGACCGAGCTGGCTGGAGAAGCATGTTGGTTGGCCCTAGTCCGACCCAGACTGTAGCGCCACCTTAAGTAAGTTAGTATGTTCCTCGGTAGTATTCAATGAAATTACAAAGTTCGTTGGAGATATTCTGATTTTTCGCCAAAAATATTACCTATTCGTGAAATGGTTTTAACCTCTCGTTTGCGAAATTTGTGTTTGGAAAGTCACTTCCGCCAATCATTCAAGTTATCTCAAGAGAGTTTGTGCCAGCTTCGGTGAAGTGGATGAAAGCCCTCAACCTTTTTTTAATGAAATAAGGATAGTTAACTGCTCTTAATTAACTTTCGTTTATACCACCTTAATTCGAACAAGAATATTTCAGTTTTATTTTGAATATTTCAGAGGTATTGTACTGTGACTGCCAGTGATCTTAGAGAACCACTTTGAGAACCAGCAAAATAAAATCAAGAAATTTTAACTACCACTAGGTAAAAGACGACTGCCGCCGTCGGAGGGCGGCAGCCGTCTTCACATAAAAAGAGAGTTAAATTCATTGTTTAATTCATTCACAAGTTCACTTCTTAATGAAGGAGCAACCAGCATATTTTTTTTAACTTTTTCTTTCTAATCGATTCACCCTCATAAATCATAATAAAGCCTCCACTTCGCTTAATGAAAAGGGATAAAAAACGAATAAAACAAAGACAAAGTCATGATTGTCTCACCGCCAACACAGTAGTTAAATTATTCGTAAACTTTTACTACAAGTCTTTTCCTCCTATCCATGGCCCGTGGGAATAAAAATATGACTCCTATAACTTTTCATGGCGCCCGCCGCACCAACTGGAAGCGCTTCCCTTTCCGGGTTTGATAACTCCTCCGTCTGATCTGGGAAATAGCTTTTTCCATGACAACAAACTCACAAAGGCTGAATTTTGGTAAATACAAATTCTCTGCTTGTCCTTTTTTCCCAGACAATGAAGACAAACTCTCATCTATAAATTTATAGAAACTGTTTTCCACTGACAATGAGTCAGAATCTCAGAATAACAGAATGTCTCGCCAGAGGAAAACTTTAGATAGAAGAGTTTCATTGATAATCCCCATCCCCGCACTCTGTTAACATAGTCGGGTGGCGAATCATTTTGGCAGACTTCCTAGGTTTTATTTTTGTGCTGGTTTCTCTATTTTTGATGGTTGTTGAACTGTATCAAGTCCTTTAACAGGTCAACCAGAAAAAAATGAGTTTAGTTGTATTTTGAGAAGATATTGTGTTTGATTTATCGAAGTGCCTAGTCGCATTTAGGATATAGGATAGCTATCGTAAATATAAATACAAAAACCAAAAACTACCACTTTCCGTTTAAAGGAAGTATGTGTTTGCTAAATGCCAAAACATAAGATAGTGGGCGGATAAATCATGGGGAGAGGGAGTTCAAAGAATGTGCTTCTGAGAAGTGAACATCTTGAGGAGTTCTCGGTTACAGGAAACTAAAGAACATAGGCCCCTTCCTATTCCCTAAATAAATCAATCTTTTGGAAGAAAAATACCTCTTACATATCTGTTCAGTATCCTCCTTATATCCATTCAATTTGAAAAAGAAATAGAAGTTATTTTATTTTTTAAGTTCTAGCTGTGATAAATTTCAGTAAACGGCATTTTGTGAACTTATAAAGAGAGTTTCCTTGTTGCTATAGCAACCCCTAGATGTGCATATATTTTTAATTGAGTTTTTAAGCTGTGACCAATGAGCAGTTTGCCATAAACCAAAAACTTTGAGAACCTTAATAATTTGTCCATGAGTAACGATCTTCCGGTTGGGTCAGCTAGTAATGAAGAAGACATGGTAGACTAGTTAGTTTCTTGATTCAATAAACTATGTTTCTATTTATCCAATGATATCTCTCATATGTAGAAACGTTACCTACCTCTCCAATTAAATATCGATCGAAATATGATCAAATTCAACTTTTCCCGAAGTGTTTTTGCTTCTTTATTTGATCATAATTCTGTGTAAGTTTGCTCTTACGGCACGCTATCTAATCAAATGGTAAACTCTCATACGGTTACGTGGAGTTGTTGTTAACCTTATTTTAGTGTAAACATCTGAGAAATTCAACTGACTGAACAACGTATATAAAGATAAAATACCTTTGGGACAAGTCTTTATCTTGAAATTGATATTGCTCATCATATTGTGTACATATATATGCACAAGACGCTTCTCAGGTCTCATCTCAGGTATCAAAAATGACCTTTCTTTTAGACAAATGAGTGAAAGTTGTTTGGTTTACCACAATTCTCTGACATTAATCAATTCTCTAGTCAAGATAGCCACTACCGCGATATAAGCACTGATATTAGGTTTTGATTTTAATGGGACCTTAAATCATTGCTCGATGAGACATAAAACTTATCGATTTAAGAAAATTTCACTAACAAAATGATTGCTGCACTTTGAAACTTTCGATTTATCACCAGACTGTGAGACATTTTCTTTAGTTTATAAGAAAGTGGTTTTAGCTGTCTCGTTTACTTGCCGCGGTTTTAGCTAAATCTGTAAGTGCTCAAAATGTGCACTTGTTAACTTTATTCATTAAAGTTAAATTTTTATTCGAAGTGTGATATCAAAGACCTAAGCATTGCTTCCGAAATGCGCATCTGAGGGAAATATATAAAAAGCATTTATCTGTCAAAAAAATTTTATTTCTGTTTAATTTATACCGAAAGTATTAAAAAAACATTGCATATTTGAAGTGGAATCACGTATAGTGATAGTTGACGTCTAAAATAACTAAATTTGCTATGTGGTTATCGAAAACGCGATCGCTTTGCTGCACTGATTTGTGTAGAACTCTGAAATCTGAAAGTGAAGAATGAACATGATGCAATATTTGTTTATGGGAGTTTTCATATGATTTTGATACCGGTACAGTGTTCTTTTTATGAAAGTCAAAGCGACAATCGGACCTCGTCTTAGGTGGTGCAATCAAGTAGAAGAAGACCTCAAACGACTTAGAGAAAGAGTGCAAAACTGGAGAGAGCTCGCCTGAAGTTGTTATAGAAGGATGTTGGTTGAGAAAAGCGACAATAAACAAGCGACAGCCAGCTATCACCTGCAATTTACTAACGGAGGACTTTGCCAATTCCTCGCGAAAGGCGATACCCGTGGAAAAAGATTTTGCCTCTGTTCGGATTCGAACCACGAACTTCTTTGTTAACAGTCTGACATCCTAACCGTCACATCACGGGTACAACTTGTAAACTACAACTGTTTTTTCCACAAT
Source organism: Melanostoma mellinum (assembly GCA_914767635.1). Taxonomy (NCBI): domain Eukaryota; kingdom Metazoa; phylum Arthropoda; class Insecta; order Diptera; family Syrphidae; genus Melanostoma; species Melanostoma mellinum. The sequence goes on from OU612059.1 coordinate 6,423,073, forward strand.
ATTGTTGAACGTTGTGCTGAAAAAATATCAACATGAATATGAAAAAATTGCTAAAATACCTATCAAATGACTTCGTCGCATATAATTTTTTCATATACAAGTGAAGAAGAAACAAACTTTTGAGACAAATTACACCTACACTACACAGTAACCTGTAGAAAATTCTTAAAAAATTAAGAAATTTTGCAAATCTGTTTGATTTTGTGAAATGGAAATTAGCCAAATAGTTTTATTTTAACAATTTTGTTTCATTTTATGTTGTTAAAGCAGAAAAGGAAATTTTACCACGAATTTACCATTGTATAGTACTACTGCCATATTATAAACAACTACTTTTGGTACAGTAACATTAATAAAGGGTTATTTTTTTGTTGTGTTCTTTTTGGGAACACTGTGGCCAAATTACAGCTCACGTTATCGAGTGAATGAGTGGCGTCAGTGATCGAGTGAGTGAATAGCCATTTTTTGAGTATAGCTATTTAAAATTATACTAGTATATGGAACTGATACTTAGACGGTTTCGATTGTCCTTCGGTGGACGTGTACATGTACAACGAAAATGATCGGTTTGAGCGGAACTTAACCTATTTTGGTTGCTCGTGTATTGTAATGGGTGTTATCTTATTTACAAATTTGGGATAAAGTTATCTACCTTCGTAGTAAATACAAGAAGAATGCTCACAAGATTTCTTATATTTTCATTTCATGAATAAAGTCAGTGAGTATTTCATGCGTCGAATAAAACTCCATTCGATTACTCATAACTGATGAGAGAATGTTAAATTGTAGTATTAGATAACTCGCATATCCCACCAGACACCACCGCCACCATGGAGAAGACATCTTTTGTCCATAGATGTTAGTTTTTCCAGCTTTAAAAATGAAAATACAATTAATTGTATTTGCTAAAAATTTTTCCAATAACTTCTCGAAGACATCTACCCAACAAGGCCACTATACACAGATGACTCATTTAAAGCCAATAATTCAACTTATGCTATTGTAGAACTGACAGACAACGAAACAATTCACAGCTTCCAAGGTATATTACCAGACGCAACTGGAAGTTTCTTGACTGAAATTACAGCTTTACTAAGAGCACTTACTTTAGCACAATCAAATCCTGAAAAAACACTTATGCTGCCCGACAGCCTTAACGCCTTAAATGGCTTAAAAAACAATTATAACCACTGCTTCACCTTCGAATGTACGCGAAGTATCCTCTAAAACAACAAGTATATAACAATTGTATGGATTCCATGGCATACAGGTATCAAAGGGAACGAAACTGCAGACAGTGCAGCTAAAGAAGTTACGCGCTATTTTTTAATAACAGAACTCCTAAACCTTCCAAATAAAATAAATAAATAGGGTGGCGCAACAGAGCGAGGAGCCCCTGGGCCTAACGCATTTCTCACAACCATGCCTTGTGAGGAAGTGGAGGGGACCTACAATTTTCAGCCGGTTCCGAACGGCTTATTGAGAATGCGCTTTTCCTGGCAATGAATTTATTAACGGAGGACTTGCCAATTCCTCGCGAAAGGCGATACCCGTGGAAAAAACATTTTTGCATTTTGCCTCTGCTGGGATTCGAACCTCGAACCTCTGGGTTAGCAGGTGGACATGCTAACCATTACGCCACGGGTACCACCTTCCAAAACTCATAAAAAAAAAACTCTGGATGCTTATGAAAACGACGGCGACGGCTTAGATAAAGCTTGGAAAACGAAGTGATCTTTCTTCGAAAACACCAATTTTTACAAACCAAGCCGTCAAGCGTGCGCAACGCTTTTCCGAGTAAGGGTTAGAAAAATCTTGTTCTCAAGTTGCCAAAAAGGAAATACCCCAGGAATGCGGGAATCGTCAGGAACCGTTAACAATCTGGCACATTTTTACTGAATCCCCTATATCTCCCGGCAAATTCCGCACATGACCTCAATTAAAAAAATTTATAATAGACTTTCGAGCATCCTCAACGCTCAACCCTTCTGATGCTCTCACTATGCAACAAATTAAGAAAGCCCTAGATCAGCACAATAAATGGAAAAAGATATAGTACTAAAACTTAAACTTGCTTGTCAATTCCTCTTTTAATTTTGTTTAAACTACATCAATTTTTTTCCTTTTCCTCTCTCATGACATCTATGTTCAAGTTGCCCTGATGTCTTAAATTTATAAATAGCTTATTAAATTTACTTTGTGAGTTATTTATTGAAAATAAATAGAAAAATAAAATAGATTACTCGATAACGTGAGCGGTAATACCAAATTCATATTATACCGTCACGAGCTATTCGTTAACGTGTGCCGTGATTCGGCTCCTGGTTTTGACAGCTCACGCACGTTTCGCGTTTTGTGTCACTGTCAAACAGCTTCCAGTTGCTCCATAATTTAACAATGAATCATCTAACAAACGAACAAGGCTTGTAAATTTTTGAATTTTTCATCTCGCACTTATTACCAATTGAGAGGCGAGTTCTGTGAATAGTTTTTTTTACGTTTGGAGCCGGTTAAATGAGCTGCTTAGATCGTGCGATTCAACACCTCTAGAAGATTTTTGGTGCGGCTATGTTAAGTCTCATGTCTACAATGACAAGTCCGCTTCGATTCACGTACTGGAAACCATCATTGAAGAATTTATTCGATAATGCCCTTTTAGACGATAATTTCAGTTTTTATTTCAGTTGACCCTTCAGTTAAGCTTTCATTTAAACTGATTTCTAAATGCTTAAAAATTAACTGATAACTGAACTGAAAACTGACCTGACAGCTGATGAAATTCCCATCAGTTTTCTGTTCAGTTCTCAGTTTTCTTTCAGATCTTGGTTTTCTCAAATAAAAAAAAAGCTCAACTGAACATCGAACTAACGATTTATTTATACAGTGAACTGAAAACTTAAGTGATAACTGAACTGAGATCTGACTGTCTAAAAGGGCCTGCTTTCGGCTGCTCACAAGTAAAATTAAAGCTCAACTAAACACCGGTCTGGCGTCTAAATACACTGACTTTTTTTAACTGAACTGACAACCGATCGTCTAAAAGAACCTTTAAGATACCGGCCGAAAAGTTAGGAAAGATATGCCAAAATTGAACATTTGAGGTGACATATTCTTGAAACATTTAATTATATCAACTGTGTTATCAATTCAAATAATGGTTTCATGCATTTTTTTGAATTGTATGTGTTTTTTACTTGCGATTATTTTAGTTTCCGATAGCTCTTAAAAAATTCGTTAGGAAAAAACACACTGAGTTTAAAAACACAAGTTGGTGAAATAGGCGACGGAGACGAAAAAAGATCTGCTTGTGAAGTGTCAATGCAGTTGTTCTTCTTTTCCTTTCATTTTTACGTAGGTAATTTTTGAAAAGAACAAACAACACCCCAGACTCCATGTTTTTCTTGACACATACAATTTAACAAACGAAGAGAACTTATAATAAATTCCAAACTTAAAAGACTAATAAAACTTCCTTCAACTTGCTTCTTATTATGTACCCTCCATTTATAAATAAGACATGTTGTTCAAATAAAAAACCCTTCCTCACAAAACAGCTTCTCCGTCCCCGCATTCAGTCATAAAACTCTCCTTTTCGGATTATGCTGTGTCAACTGAAGAAAAAACTTTAATCTCACTCAGTGACGTCTTAATCTGAAATTTCCTGCATTTGGATCACTTCCCCCCTACTCCCAGATGGTTGAAAACCTGTATTTTGTCGTGATGCTGTAAAGCAAATAAGTGCTCCACATCCAGTGACTATTATCTTTAGAATTTTATTTTAAGCCGCAAGTTGATAACGGAGCGAACGAAAGATGAGTAGGTTTTTGAATAGATTGAGTCCATCCCAAGAATACAGAAACATCAGAAGTTGAACCCAAAGAAGAAGACAATTTTTATTGCTGTTATTAATTTCTACTACTACTGCGAACACACAATCACATGCCCAAGCCAAGATTGGAAAGACTGACAAAACACTAACACAGTTAACGAGGTTATGAAGTGTGATAAAGTCCACAAGCCATGGCTAACCTGAACCTATCCGCGAGTCGAGAGTTCGTACCTATAAAGCGCAGCAGTAAGACATTCGCTGCAAATGGACTCGTTCAAAGGTGCAATGTTTATTCAGGTTGTTTGTGACGTTTCGGTATGCTTTCAACTTTTCTTCCTTGGTTCTCTTGTTGTTGCTTCTGCTGCTGCTACATACACCCATCTTCTTTGGGCTGCAGAAAGTGCATCATCTTTGTGGTACATCCTCATGCACAGGTGCAATTGATTGACGTGTCCAACAAAACACGACCAAAAAGAAAACAACAAATTTCGTACATCTGCTGTCGAAATGAAAACCGACGAAGAGGAATTTTAACACGTGACATGTTTTGAGACGCTTGACATGTCCGTTGAATGGATCCATCCAAATATATTTAGCTAATGCATATTCATTTACTCTACGTCTACGGACATCTTAACCAAACATATGATGACGTTACCCAATGGACCACCAACACTGGAGAAGTGCGGTGCGGCGGCGCAGCGTTGTAATGGTCCAACGAAGTCACAAGATTTCTCAACGCGATGCATTAACACAATAATTGCCATTCCGCAACTCCATACGCAGAAAAGAGGCCTACGAGAGATGCATTCATATTTCCTTGTCCACATGCGCCCATTCAAATGTCATATTGGGATGGACATTTTTAATTTAAATATCAACAAAAGCTGATGGTGACATTAATTGGCAGGCAGACAGACACATTATGCAGATAGTGTAAGTACACCGGTACCCGATATGGTCTCTTGACTTGTTTTGGCTAGGTAATGAGTGTGTTCCAAGTGATCGGTATCCTCACACTGTTCAAAGACCACTTGAACATTCCTAATTAACTCCTTTTTGGGCCTGGAGCAGTCTCTAACTTAACTACTGGTATCGCACTTCAGACCATACATCTTCGACAGACGAGAGACGTTGCACATTTCAATATTCAAATGTCTGTTTGCACGTATAGATTGCATTGGAAAGATAGAGCAGCTCCATGCAGGGAATCAACTGAACTGAAGTGTTTCCAACTACCAGCTCATTCAAGTATCTTGTTCACAATCACGATTGTGTTTCGGTGAGAGGTTGGTTAGTGCCTGATGGCCTTCTTTCCCATAATTCCGTTGAGTCAGTCGTTATAATAAGCGATTTGTGTAGTTCAATAGACCTTCTATCGGCAAAGGCCATCTCTTAACAACAACACAACACGAAAAAAAGAGACGACGGCAACGAGGCTTTTTACTACAGAGGAAGCCAATAGTTTCGCGCCTTGGTTTGATTGTTTCTTGAGCTATTATGATCAGACCTTCCCTGTTTAGTGCGGAGTTTAAAAGTAGATACTCTCAGGTTTGACATTTAATGGGGCATCTATTTCATTTACTTTTTACTGTAAGGTCTGCAATAATCGTGATTCTTTTTGAAAAGCAAATAAACGCTAAACGAGCGCCCGTTTCCTGGAAGCGTGTTGGACTGTTGGTGCCAGCAATGCGGTCAACTTTGTGCAAATTAATTGCTGCAATCGACCAAAGTATTCCGTCTGAGATTGTGATTCTGATTCAATGAATCACGAAATGAACTTAAGAGGTTTGGCGTCTTGAAAGAACCTCATTCAGACACAATTTTAATCATAATAATTTCTCTTGCGAGATGCCACTACAGTGTCCGGCCTCGCCCGACGGACACGTCTTACTTTTGTGGAATGATGACGGCACACCCCGAATGCGCTTAGCATCTAAATTTAGCCCAAGTTGCTAGAAACAACATTATTTTCGTTCGCGCGAGGGGTGATCTGAAATTTTGCAAATATTTGTCTTTAAATAAATTCGCATCTTGGCCATTTGTCACTGGATACTATGTGTGATTGCGAACATGCAGTCTTTACAAATTTAAACGACAAAAAAAAGAGCACGTCTGGGTGTACCTTCTCAAATTGCGCACCATCTGGCATAAGAAGAGATTTTTTCGTTTAGCCACCGATCAAACATTTGCGAGTTTGAAGGACCAAAGTGTGTCCATTGGCCGTCGCGTCGTGGGGTCAAACAGAGTCTTTAAATTACAGACAGATGTTGCGGTGATTTTTAAGAACACTTCACTAATACTGGAACAAAAGATATAGCTACCTACTTTTGTTTGGAGGGAGGAATGTGCCTTCTTTCAAGTGATCTAATTGAGGCTACTGTTAGACACTAGAGCTAGACAATGGGCTTTAAGAGGTATTGTTGCCGAAATCACTTTTGTGGATTGGAATTGTGTGCAATGGAGCACGAAAACGAGCGGGTGCGACCAACAATGCCAACAAATAAAGTCAAATTGAAAATTTTATTGGTCTTGCTGCTTTAAACATTGGGATGAGAGTTTTCAAAATTAAATCGTTTAAAACATTTTTGAAGAACCGTGACGGCAGCCGCTTTAATAATTAAATAAAAGTAGTGTGAGAGGTGCCTGTGGAAATGAAATTTCTAGTGGCAATAATCTATCACAGCTTTCATAATTGGTGTGATCTCATTTCGTTTTGCAAAATTTTTTTATATGGAATTGGGAGCAGTTACCACGCCTTGTTTGATGAATAGTTTAATGTTTTAATGTTTTTTTGTATAATGATCCTTACAATTTCAGCAAATTTCCATATTCTGCAATATGAAAATGGGCGGATACTAAACCAAATAAGAGGCTTAATCTTTTCTTATGTCTTAACCAAATTTAGGATTCTATAGCTAAGCCTAATACGCAGGTCGTTCCCAAATTTATCTTTGATACCATTTTTGATTGACAAGATACATTTTATTTGACGAGTTTAGCTGGGCGAAGCATTTAGCTAGACCTCTGCTTTCCAGAACTCTCCACATTATTGAAATTCTAGATTTTATCATTTGTGTTAGTAAGTTGAAAATTTTAGATTTCGTTTCAAATTTTAAAAATAATTTATGGACTGTAGACACTTAAACATTGCCAAGTCGTTAAATCCGTGATAGTTTCGTTGTGATCAATGCATTGTCTGTGTAGCGATCTTTTCAAACTATGGATTCTGTGTCCGCTTAGAAGCTTTTGAGAGCTGTTTCTATGAACTGTTCCATATCATCCGTAGCATAATGAAACCTCCGAGCATTTTAGTAGCTCCAGAATTCTGATAAGAAAGCTTGACAAATGAAATTGAGTGATGCGATAGCACGTTTTTCGATTATTAGCTGCATCAGGAACATGTCTCTTGACGAATTGAAGTAGCTGGAATAGAACTAGTTTGCTAGAAAATTGCATTGGAAAACTTTCTTTTGCGTTTCCAGAGGTCTCCGTTGGACGAATTCTCTTTTCCTTAAGCTCATAAATTTTTTTAGAGTTGAGTAGTTTTTGATAGGGTACAAAATAGAGCGTTAAAATTGATAGGTGATAGTTCAATCGTAGAATCGATTGATTGTCTTGAACATCGTCGAAATGTTACCTGTCTCACTCTCTTTTATCGCTTTTTCTATAAACATTGCTCAGTTGACCAATGCTTGATATGTGAACCCTCAGACTTGACCAACTTGTTGGATTGTTTTCCAATATTTTTGAAAATTTGGAAGTTGGACGGAGTGGAAGAGTATGTGATATAAAGTTGGACGACAAGCTTGATAAGTGTGAACGAAAACTACATCCGAGCATCCAACTATCATCAAACGAAGTCTGTTCAACTAATTGTACAGTGTGAACTCCGCTAATTTTGCCAAATGTAAAAAGACGGATTAAGCTGAAGCTTAAACGAGGAAAACGCAGTTCTAGCCTACAGCTAAATTAGTTAGACTCATAAAAGCACGCCAGGAGGCCACTTAAGGGTTATAGTTTGCATGTCTGTCTGTTACGTGGGCAGTTCGAGGTTCAAATCCCAGAAACATCAAGGAAAAAATAAATTATTAAAAGGTATCGCTTTTTTCGAGGGATTGGCCAACTTGAAAGCAACTGCGCTGAACGTACTTTTTCCAATATTCCATAGTGAATTTGAAGTTAAAGAGAATGGAAGTAAGTGGAGAGAGAATGAAATCTCTCATATGTCGTTGACATTTGGCTCACATTTTATGTTTGGCTCTTTTTAACTCAAGACAAAAACGTCAACTCAAAACTATTTTGTTAGGTTAACTCAAACCGTCCTGGAATAAACCCTAGTTTAACTTCAAAACCAATGTTTCCAATTTTATTTTCACCTGTCACTTAAACCAGGTAAACGCGAAACTACCTCAAACCTACATGGAAAGTACGCGGTTTGACATACAAAATGAAACCTTTTCAGTTGCTAGGTTTCAATGAAACCTACTCGAGACCTAGCGACAAAATATCGTGAATTTTTGAACTAGACGTTTGATAGCAGTGCCTCTGCTGAGGTCTTTTGCCTGGTTATAACTAAAATCAAGCAGAACAAAGAAAAGCAAGCCGATGCGGCGCCGTCAAGATGGAAAAACTTCCAGGTCAACACAAACCATCCTGGAATGAAACCTAGTTCAACTTCAGGTGGAAATGTAGTATTAGCCAATATTGTTTGAAACCCTGGTTTGACCATATTCATGTAGCACTTAGTTCTTCTTAATTAAAACAAATCGGACTTTTATGTAGTTCCCATCTTTACAATTATTGACTGAGAAGCCCACAAACAAAAGTTTCGTTCTTCTTTATTCAAATCTAATTGCAATCTTCCTATAGGACTCCAATACAAATGATTTGCATTTTGTTTAGATATGAACTCAATCTAACCTGTAGCAACCTACAGATTTTCACTGGTGCACCTATAAATCTAATAATAAAAACAATCTGTTTTCTTGGGTGCATCGCCCACGGCCACAGTCAGACTACTCATTTTCTTGTGCGGTAAAAACAATTTTTTGTTTTTTAAGGTTAATAGGGTTCACTTCCGTCATAAGTATCCTCGTGCAAAATAATGTATAGCCTTATAGCTTAGCGTTTTCTTAAACACCTACACGTGGTACTCCAACCACCCAGCCTTTGTAACAACTGCCTTTCGATGCATCTCGATGCCTTCACATTTATGCATTTTATTATTTTCTTTCTTTAAATTAATGCACATCATAGAGTCGACTTGAAAAGAGATGACTGGCTTGGTAATACACGATAATAAAGAAGCTTGCCTAGCTGTCTATTCGAATGCCGGCTGCTGTCATTCGTATGGACATTTACAAATGATGATGACGATGCGGTGAGTTTTCACTGCGACGAGTAACCTCATGTACACACAGAGACATGAAGGATGAAAATGAAGTCACCAAACTGCACATATTGATGACGAATGACAGACAAAACTGTAGTATCGAGATGTCGTTTGACTGGTTTCAGTGCAAATCAGTAAACTTTCGATTCACTGCAGTTAAAAATGTTTTTTTCTTGTTGAGTTGCAATTTTCTTAAAAATCATTTTATTGATATTTTATCCAAATAATCCAGTTAAGCTTTTTGATTTACAACTACTGATGTTTATGTTTCAATAAAACTTTGTCCATAAAACATGAGGCGAAGTGTTTAAAGCTCGTTTGAGGAAATAGAGAGGTGCCATAAAAGGAACGAGATTTGGAAGTTTTACGAAAAGATAAAAAGATCCTGCCAGGCTGGCAAACCACGAACTCAAGCCTGTAAAGACCAGCAGAGAAACATAGTTATAGAGTCACAGTCGCTACTGAGGATCTGGAAAGATCATTTCTGCAGACTGCTTAACGGCGATGAGGACACAAATTCCGCTGTCAGGCAGATTGCCCCATTCAGCTTGGACGATGATCAAGAATGCCGTCATCCCGACCGCGACCTAGAGGAAGTTAAGCTTGCCATATGCAAACTTAAATCAAATAAGACTGCAGGTGCAGATGGCCTTTATGCCGAACTTTTCAAGGCAGCTGGAGATCAGTTGGAAAGGAGCATGCACCAGCTGATCTGCATGATATGGTCGGAAGAAAGTATGCCCGATGAATGGAACCTTATCATGCTGCCCGATTTTAAATAAGGGAGACCTTTATAATTGCGTCAATTATAGAGGAATAAGCCTCCTTATGGTCGCGTATAATATCTTGTCTGCTGTAATATGTGAACGTCTGAAACCCCACGTCAACAACTTGATAGGTCCTTATCAATGTGGTTTTAGACCAGAGAAGTCCACAATAAACCAAATTTTCACATTACGGCAGATCTTGGAAAAAACCCGAGAACGTAATATCGATATTCACCATCTCTTTCAAGGCCGCGTATGACAGCATTTACAGAGACGAGCTGTACAGAGCCATGTCTAGTTTCGACATCCCTGCAAAACTCGTACGACTATGCAGAATGACTTTGGAGAATTCACGCTGCTCCGTCAAGGTCGGTAAAGAACTCACCGAGACCTTTGATGTCGAAAAGGACTTTAGACAACATCAACTTCAACATCATATATGAAAAGATTGTAAGAAACTCAAACGTCAACACAAGAGGAACAATCTTTCAAAAGTCTGTACAATTACTCGCCCACGCAGACGATAATGACATAGGTGCTTTTGTGAGTATTGAAACAGACGTGGCAAAAATGGGTTTGATGGTTAATGAGGGCAAAACGAAGTATATGCTGTCATCAAACAGGGACACAGAACATCGACGAATTGGACAAAACGTCACAATAGACAGACATAACTTCGAGGTACATAGTACAGGACTTCGTTTACCAAGGATCCGCTGTAGACACGGACAACAACATCAGTGCGGAGATCAAACGGAGAATGACTCTTGCCAACCGTTGCTTCTTTGGGTTAAGAAGGCAATTGAGAAACAAAACCCTGTCTAGAAAAACCAAGGTGACCTTGTATGAGGAAACCCTTGGTCTTTTCGAAAGAAAGATTCTCCGAATGATCTTTGGTTCCGTATGCGAAGACAATGTGTGGAGAAGAAGATACAACAACGAGCTGTATGAGCTGTACCGCGACATGGGCACAGCCAGAAGAGTACGCATCGCGAGGCTACGATGGTTGGGTCATGTAGAGCGGACGGACCCAAGCGCTCCGGCTCGTCGGGTGTTCGAGAGCACATTGCAGGAAAATCGCGGAAGGGGAAGACCTTGTCTTAGGTGGCGTAATCAAGTGGATGAAGACCTCAACCGACTTGGAGTGCGAAACTGGAGAGAGCTCGCCCGAAATCGAAGTCGTTATAGAAGGATGTTGGTTGAGGCCCAGGTTCACCCTGAACTGTAATGCCCACCTAAGTAAGTAAGTAAGAAGTGTTTAAATAATGAATAATTCCCTGTCATACCCACTTTTTGAAATTCCTACCTAGTCTATGAAAGCTCAGACAAGCCGATTTATTTCTGGTCCAAATAATGCGTCTTAAAGATTTATGTACAAAGGTTGTGCGCAGTCTTTTTAAAAAGAACAAAAATGCCTTAAACAACTCAAAAAAAACGTGACGAAGCAAAGCAAACATCACAAGTTTTGTGTTTCTTCTTTCCTAAAATAACAAAAAGAAAATATTCTGCAGTTGTTTTGCTTAACTGCGCTTCTGTTTGAGTTTAAGAAGAAGTAGGTAGTACCTTAAAGCATCTCAAATTGGTGGTAAATATTTGAGCAACCCTCTTGTATTCATTTAAAAATCACTCTTGATTTTTAACTTCCTGGGGAGTTTTCCTATACCAACGTTAATTACCGAAACGTGAGAATACTTGGAAATCCGCCGACAAATCAAAGCAGTGAATTTATTGATCTATTGTCTCTCAACCCCTATATGAGTGCTGCATTTTCACACTCCTCTCGAATCAACACGATGCGTTGCATGCAACGCATGAGCATGATCAAGAGATGATGAAGAACAAACTGTCTTCACATCCATAAAGTGTGAAAGTAGGTATACTGCTCCCGCTCAGTGGCATGGCCATAAATTGTATATTCCACATGTGTGACGGTGATGATATCTCTCGAATTTTAAATATCATCCAAAGCCCGTCCTTTTAACCTTCAGAAACCATCTTGCTCACAAAATCTCTTCACTTCACGTTACCTGTTGTGCCACTTCTTGTGTGGCACTCTTACCTTTCCCTAAACCTTATTTTAGCTATGCACACATTTTGATTGTTATGAAAAGACGATTCGAGGTAAAATATCAAAAAATCCATAAACGACCAGAGGTAGAGAGAAAAAAAAAATACATTCATAATAAAAGGACAACTCTTTTGTTATGGTAAACCTCCAAGTATCGGGCCCCTCATTCCCTGCTATGCATAGCGCAGTTTCTTGGTAATGTAGAGGATTGTCGCTCACGAATTTTTATGATTAACACAGAGGGAGGACGGGACCACAAAGGACTCCCCTCCCTTGGATATATTAAATGTACTCCAAAGGTGTGTCTACACAATGTCTGTCATGGTAAAATGATCATATTTTGACCGAGTGGGCGGTTGGTAGGTAGGTAGGACATAAGTGGATACGCATCATTTAGTTTTAATTTTCACTTCCACCACCAATACCTATGGAATAAACACCACACGGTAGGTATTGTGAGCTTTTCAGGTCTGCCTACACGCTTTTCAGACCGAAAAAAAAGAAACAATTACTTTAAATTAAAGTCGTTCCACTTTATTTTTTTATTTTCTTCACTTTTGACTGTGTTCCATTGATAGACATCTGGATTTAATTGAACGAACATAGATAGACAACTACAACTACCAAATCCATTGAGTATAGAAACTACCAGGAGGTGCATTGTTCTATGGCGTAAAGCAATCAAAGCCGACGCTACATAGGAACAGTGGAGCTGTTTCAAAGGAATATTGTCTAAAATCAAGAACAGTTTCTCTCTCGTGATGAAATACGATGGTTTCATTTGAATATAGCAAATTAGTTTGCTTTTCATTAAAAATGTAGTAGAACTCCATATCAAAAACAAATGCCAAGTGCTTTGCAGGAATTTAAAAATTTTGTCTGTATCTGTCCCGACAAGTATGCTATACAATCTAATATTAAATAACTTTTAATTACTAAACAATTGTATTTATATAAACTTCTTCCGTGAATCATTCATTGTCAGTTGAACTTCACGTTATGTTTTTGACCAATTTATTTCTATGCCCCATCCCACTGTTCGATGAAGTTCGCCGTCTGATTGAATGAGTATAATCAAGTGGCTGCAGCTGCAACTATTACCGACTGGTTGGAGCAATTAGCATTCTGGGAAAAATCTTAGCAATAACGAAGAATTTAAACTTGAAGGTGTTGAAAATGACACTGAGACCAGATTTTTATTTCATAAAATTTTTTTATGCGGAAATAGCATTTGCGTGTCTAATAAAGAACCTTTAATTCTCCAATACGATGGGATGGTCAACCAATCTTTAACCGATTAGATTAAAGTTGGTAAAAGTATCGTATATACCTGACTTATATGCCCATAACTACCATCGCATACTAATGAAGAAAAATTTATGACAGAATTGACCTAAAAACGAGTTTGACGGTCACCCTCGACTGCATTTATGTCACATTTCATGGATTGTACCCATAAGAGAAATGAAAAATGAGAAAAGGCTGTCTATAGTAATTGACTTTATTGATGCGGGCAGCTTGGTTGGTGTGCATTTCTACAATGAGCAGTGCAATGTGCCCTAATCTTTGCTCCCATCATCATTATCATCATCAATGGCGTGTGTTGTAGCTATTAAAAGTATTGAGTTTTTAGTTGGAGGGTCTAGACCTTTTGTTTTATTCAATGAGTTTGGCTGAGAATAAGTACATTAAAGGTTGCCCCAACTATCGAAAAAGAGGTTGATGAACGGATTTTTATTTTAGCTTTACGATTCTGTTTAAATTTGTGGTTATAATTACAATTTTGATAGAAGTATTTAATGAAATAATTAAAAATTAAAAAAGTTTGGTTTAAACTTGATGCAAACTTAACATTTCACATAAAACATCTGAGTCCACTGCCCAATTAGAGTCCTTGACTATCTTGTCGGAGGTAAAACACCAGATACTGATGTATTTATATTATCCTTTTAAATCAAAAATGAGGACCTTGTTCTCCTGGATAGACTTTTTAGCGGGAAATGGGTACCTAAAATAAAAGTCCAAAGTAAACTTAATGCTTCTGCTGCCCGTTTTTTGGTCTGCCCCTTTCATCAAAAGTAGAGACCTAACGTTCTGCAACTGACTGATAGTAGTCTTTTTTACAAGAAAATGGGTGCCTTTTTTTAACTAGATAGGGCAAAGTCAGATCACCTTTACTACCACGTCGACCTTAAAGATCTTTTTTGCTGTTCCCTTAGGCTTAAACACATAAAGTGTAAGGTTGTTCATTCGAAGCTGAGGTCGTAGAAGAATCTAAGAATATTCGAAGAAGGGGTGTTTCTGATGTCAAGGGGACTAGTGAAAGTGAATCCCTTTTGGAAACGTTTTAGCCTGGATCTCGGATCTGGCTGTGACAGAGAATTCTCCTGAAATGTGTCCAGCTGTTTTTTATGTCTTCGAGGCAGTTTCATCTTGACTGATGCCCATGTTTTTAAGGTGATATTTGTGAGAGAGTAGTGACTAGTGAAGAAGTCCGTTAGTAACTCTCTGTGGCGTTTGCTCATATATCAAGAATTTCTTTAATACGTCTTTGATATAAGTCGAATAGTTTTGATTGGCGGTGGCCAGTAGAGAAATCAATAGCTTTACCTCTGCTTGAATGATGCTTGTTTTGCTACCAAGGGATAAGGATGACTTGAAGTTGGGACCAAAAATCCAGTCAGTGTACCAAATGTATTGGAAGTTACTTGTAAAAATTACAGGGTTCTTCCAACCTTAGCGTTTAGGAAATATTACTTTGAAGGGATGGCGCAACATTATCGGTCTATGCATAAGGTCCGAAAAGTGAGCTGGAGGCGATACCAGGATTGGGGGAGCCTGCAGAATTCTCGTATGTCCCTGTAAATTTTCTTCACCGAAGTTATTTTTGAGATAAAGCTTTAGTCCGCTTAGTCGTATGGATACCGTACAAGTGAACAAAATTTTTTGAAATCAGTTCAGAAGCTTTTATGTTTTACTTTACGTTCCCGTTCACATGCCAATATGGGAATGGAATATATTCCATGGGTTTTGAAGCACTCTAACGGTGAAGGAATCTTTTAAATCGATTCACTATTTTCTTTGTTCCCGGTTGTGTTCCCGCTTCAGTTCCTTTCCCACAAGAATATGGAGAGATACTTACATGCCTACGTCAATTCTTAGGACACCTCTGTTCCAAGTATTATTCAATTCGACTCAGTAGTTTTGAAGCCTATTCAAAACAAATTATTAGTTCTTGTTTACGTTCCTGTTTTCGTTCCCGAAGGAATATGGGGGTGACATGTTACTTTCGAGGCACAACTATTTCTTCTTAAAATTTCATTCAAATCAGCTCAGTTGTTTCGCAGCCTAATGAATACAAACAAACAAAGATCTTTTCTTTTTATAATAGTGAAAAGGTAAAGATAATTGAAAGAAATATGGCACTATTTCATTACCCCATTCCATTATGCTAAGGGAGAAGTATCAATTGTATCTCTGGTTTTGGAAAAACCTAAATGTAATGATCATCATAGGGTCATATGCCTGCGTTTAAAAATGGTTAACATTTCACTGGTACAGCAAACTGGATTCTCGAAATTTCTGTTTCATTTTTTTATGGGAGAGCAGAGCAAAGTGTGACCACAGGATCAAAAAGGAGAGGCATGTCTTACGTTTTAAAACTTTTTGAACTTACTTCTGGCTTTTAAAGGGACAAACTTATATTGCCTCCATTAACTTTATTGGTTTATATATTTACGAGGAGCTTTTTTGGGTTTTGGTTCAGAGAATTGGCATTTGGCCACAGATAAAAAAAACTCTTGGTGAAAGATGGAAATTTCTTGGATTCAGTGAATGCCTTAGAATCTACCGCTTCATAATTTTTCGTCAACATATTAAGCAACTTGTCAGTAAGCTGCTAAGACCTAATGCAAGTGCTGAACTTGTTGAAACATTTTAAAACTCTATGAGCGTTAAAGTTAATTATTTTCGCATTCATTTGGGCAAATATCCCGAAAGTCATACAAGATCTGGATCGATGGGATGAGCACATGATGGCTGAATAACTGTAGACTTGTGATATACAGTTTCAACGGAATTCGCTTTGTACTAAATAGTTCGTATACATACTTTGTGCTGACAAGGTATCTGAGCTGTTTTGTTTATTGCTCCGTGTCACCAAAAGGTGCCGTTCTGTTATTGGATATTCATTCCTTCACGTTGTACCGTGGGTATGAAAATTATAATATGTAATGTGTCAGCAAATTTTGTATATAAAAGAAGACTGATAAAAAAAAATTGAGGGACATTTTCTGTGTTTTATTTAAGCTATTGAGTGCATGCTATTAATAACTCCGAACCAGTGATAAGGTGTTAACAGTACGTCCTCAACATATGGTCCTTCGAGCCGGAACATGATACCACAACAGAATACGTCAAATACATTACAAAGTTTAGCAATTCAATCTTCATAGTTTCACAAAAATTGGACAACGAAATCAGAAAACCATGCGAGCAATCATTAAGTAACCCCAAAGATCTACAGGGTCTTGGCTAGTTTCTGAAGTTTCTAGAGAATACATTTAACGCACTCGAAAACTTAGAAGGAAAAAGAAACAAAGAAGAAAACGCGAAAGAGCAGAAACAACCTAATTACGCTCCAGTACAGAAAGCCCATGAACAGAAGTTACCATGTTGTGGCCACACCATGTTGTAGGTTTTGCAAAGGACCTCACTGGTTGCATGTCTGCAACAAATTCGTTACAATGCCGAACACTCAGTTGTTAATTGTGAAATTGTGTTCAACACAGCAATGTGTACCTACTTGTTTCAAAACGTGCCAAACCTGCAGGTGGAAGCATCACACCCTTCTTCACGCTGCAGAGGTAGTTTAAGAAATACGCAATCGCAACAATAAAACTTTGCGGATACGATTCAGAACACGGTGTTTTTAGGCAGTCCTAATAAAAACAAATTGGAATGACTGAGAATGCTTTCTGAGGGCTTTAGCTGACGAAGGCTCTCAGTCATCCTTCATTACGGAAGATGCAGTGCAACGCCTGCAACTGAAGAAGAAAAAAGCATTTGCATCAGTAACAGGTTTGGATTTAACAAAAGCTGGAACTGCGACAAGTAAGGCGGAAATGCAAATCAAACCAACAAAAAGTAACTACATATACCAAAAGTACTATACCAGACCCATATTTTGTTGGAAAAGATTGGGATTACATCAAACATCTTTCCTTGGCTGACCCATCATACAACAAAGCAGCTGCAGTAGCCGTCTTAATCGAAGCGGATGTATTTCAGGACATAATTATTGATGGTGTAATCAAGGGTAAACCTGGCACTCTAGTGGCTCAAAACACGAAGCTAGGATGGATGTTATGGACTAAACCTTTTGTGGGAAACACAGGAGATACAAGAAAAAACTAATTTAACAAAGGAAGAACTAAGATGGAAACACATAAAACACATTTTTTGTTTTAAGTAGGAGACGATTTTTTTGTCTTTTCGACAGATTCTTTCTTGCCCTTCCATTCACTATGAGTGAAGTGTTAGTTGGAATGATCAGAAGGAATTTTTTCGTTCAGTTCTGGCTATTTTCCGTTTGCTAACGCCCATTAAAGTTAGCCCATCATTTTGTCCGATTTTACCTCCCAATCTACTCTAATAAGACTGCAATTAGACAACTGGCCAGCACACAGTGTTCCTTCCTTACCTGAACCTACGTGATTACCTAGTTACCATACTTGAATCTGTATTCTTGAGTCATAAACTTTCAGTCTTCTAAGTTCAATTGCGGTCTCATTTAAATTTTTTTCGTTCAACTAAATGCGCTAGCAATGTATCCCTCACTCCATCATATCGTCAAATCTAAATCTATCAACATAATTTGACATCTGTCTCCCAAGGCCGCGAGATTTATTAAATGACGTACTATTCTTCAAACCGAAAGCCGAATTCTTTTGACTAAATGAAACGAACTGCTCCAAAACAACTTATATCGCGGCCTTAACACCAAATTCTGTCTGATGTATCCGACAAAAAAACTTGTTCCCAGCGGAAACTAGATTTCAGTCTTTTTTTAACGCCCCTTTTGCTATAAATAAAATTTTTATGTATGTTCATCCCATCTCATAAAACTATGACAGCAAAAGTTATTATGACTAATCATGCGTTTTATTTGACCGCAAATAATACAAAAAAAAACCGATCTGGGATGCCTCCACACATAATAATTTAGATCGTCGCGACGCCTGGTTGAACCATACATCGCCTCGGCCGGAAAGAGCTCTCTTCGGTTAATACTTAAAAGTGAATTCATATTCGAACAATGGCCATGCTTTTGGAAGAAAATAAATTAATGCTCCACATTAATTAGTTTTAACAAGACGACCAGCAGAATACGCTGTAGGCTAACACAAAACCCCTTCTTCTGTCAACGCTGGCTTATAGTGCCTCGAAAGCGAAACAAAACGTCAAAAAATTTGTAAAACAAGAAAAAATAAATAAAAATAAAAGAACTTTAGTAAATTAATGTTGCTCGCCACATCGGTACACATTTTAAACCATGTTACATTACGAAAAGCACTGCGCGGCGCGCCGCCGCGCTTCGCTGTGCTTATTGTCATTCGAAACCGAGGAGTAAAGTGATCTTTTGTGAAGCTGATGGAACAATGCCAACCACTTTGAATTTATTCATTATTAATTAAAAATTCAGCTGCCTCTCATCGCGATCATCAGCAGCACATCACCAGCAACAGTCATGATCATCATCGTTTCTGGGCTTGGGTCTCACTTGATATTTCTTGCCACACAGCTTCTATCTTCATAACCTTGTCCTATAACAATCTACCGTGAAAAGAGCAGCAACCCGTTGACTGGGGGCTGGGGCATTTGTATGTGAAGTTAAACTTGGTAGTCATTTTTTGTTACCTTCTTCGTTTAGGATTTTGATTTCGATTCAGTACGAGAATGGTAAAAGCCGAGAAAGTATGTATCACGAAACCGAAAACAAAGATTCACAGATTTCAGCGCATCTGTGAACCTACCGCCAACGACACCACCGCCGCCGCCGGCCGCCGCTGCTGCCATTTAAGCTAAGGGAATATGAGAATTTATGAGAGATAACCTTCACACGTAAATTTATGGCTTTGTTGTAGGTATCCTGTTTTGAAGAAATCTCAAAAGGGGCGTTAGCGTTGTACTGATAGTATGGTAAAGACATTTTAGTTGTGCCCGAACTTGGGTCCATGGATTTTTTTCTTGAAGACAGAGAGAAAGAGCCAGCACGAGGACAGTAACCAAAGCTTTCTATGTTGTGACTCTGGGCCTCTGGTGCACAAGAATGTAAATATGTGGGCGTCAGTTAGATAGCGTTCAATCTGATATCGTTTACAATTTATTGTTTAGGCGTATTAAAAATGAAATCAGTTCTACTTAGAAAGTAGGTATCTAGTGCAGTAGTTTTTATCTCACACAACACAACAGCCAACTAAATCAAACAAAGTACCTACAAGTTTGATAAAAAGACAAAAGTGATGCCGTAATTTGAATAAGCTTCCATTTGGTGTGTTCTTCTTTTTCTTCTTTTCTTTTGATGGCGCTATAACCATTATGATCTGAAAGGGGTCACAGGTCTCCCACTCTGGCTCTATTTGGACGAAAAGTTTGTTTTTGTTCAAGCAAAAGCGTTTTTTACTGACGAAAAGAGCTACTGTTTTTAGAGCAAAGAGTTTTGGTAGAAGGCCTTCGGCCAAACCATTTAAAAGACTTATGTCACACTTAAAATTATGAAAATGAAAGTTGTGTTCAATATCGAAGTCAATAAAATCAATCTAAAATCTAGAGCAAAGAGTTATTTCATTACAACAAATACATATGTATGTACCTTAGAGTACGTTGATTGGTTGAAAAAATAAATTTTAAATTATGAAAATCGGAATTTCCTTTTTTATCGTTTATTATGACTGCCCTTATATTGTTAGAGATCACAGCCGGAACATTTAGAAAAGTTGAAGAGGTTTAAGTAGGAGACACTGATGCACCTCGCTTTTAAGCTTTTGTGTGTCAAAATGAAAAGGGAAAAACAGAATCGGCTAAAGCATTCCACATTCGGGTTGAGCTGCTAAAATATGAATCAATACTAAACACCAATACTAACGAAAACTTGAAACATGATTTTTGTACATATTTACACGAGAAAAAAATCGTGTTCATATATGTTGGAGAGAGAGTTTGTTGGAAGAAACTTTAGGGAGAAAGTCGGTCTATAATCATCATGAAAACTTCTGCTACATTGCCATATTCAAAATCTACCCTCTCAAAAAATCCATAGATGCCCAATTTGTGACGCTTCAAACCAAAGACACATTTGTTTGTTCTTGTTGCAAATATAACAAGCCTGCCGACATTGAATTTCTCCTACCAGTAGCAAGGAATAAGGATTCTCTGAAATTATTAAGAAACCCGTCAAAAAAGCCTGCTTTGGAATATTCTGGTTTATGGAACTGGAAAATGAAAAACTGTCGTCTATGTGAACTGCATGGGCTGACACAGCACAACGTTATTCGTTCAGTTGGCTCCTTTGAAACAAATTACGACAACGAAAGGTACAAAACAGGGATAATAATATCATCCCAAACATGTAGTTCGGCTTCCGGGAAAAGCATTCAAACCTACATCCGCTGATGAAACTACACAATGACGTCGCCGAAGACCTTAACAGCCATCGTGTCACCGTCGCATGCTTTTTGGATGTCGAAAAAGCATTTGACAGCGTTTGGATTGATGCACTCATCCATAAGCTAAACTTTTCAGCTCCATTAATAAAAATAATTTTTAGAATAATAAAAATAATTAAATAGAAACGCGAAGTATCTAGGCATCAATTTCAATGAGCTGCTTAGATTCAACCCGCACTCACGCACTGTACTGAAGAAGGCCAACTTTGCTTTCCACCGACTGTACCCTTTGCTGAGAAGAAGGACAGGACTAAGTCAGCCAACAAAACTACTCATGTACAGCAGCTGCTGAGACCCGTCATCAACTACGGAAGCCCAGTTTGGTTCACCACCTCGAAGACAGCGATGAAGGATCTCCTAATTTTCGAAAGGAAGATTCTGAGACTCTGCATCGGCCTCACTTTCAACCACCTGCGTCAGAGACATTACAGTAACCAGCATCTGTACGAGACCGCCAAGATGACGCCCTTGGACTAATACGTCTTATCGACTGTATTGAAAACGGGTGCAAATATCAGCAACCACCCAAATCCCCTGGTGAGAAGGATGACCACTGAGAACCGACACCCTGAGCCAAGATATCTAAGCGTGATGAACACTTTGTATGAAGGAGTTATACCAACCAACGATGAAGACACATGACCCTGGGTCAGCATACTTTCGTGGCTGATGCCACCCCCACAACGTCCTCATAAAGATGGACACCAGCGACGAGATAAATCAAGTCAGCTGACTTATAATCAAGAATTTTCTTTCTTTTCAACTATATAATATTAAGTTATTGTTTTTATTCTAGACAATGTATTTGGTTAGGCTCCCTATGTGCCAACATTTTAAATTTAAAATTACCTATTATAAGTATCAATTGTATATATATATCGTTTAATAAACATAATGTTAATGTTAATGTTAAAAGGTACGAAAAGATATCGAGCTGGAAAAAATTTGTATATAGCATAACAAAAATGACACTGCACGTGCGGGCAGAAAACTATGTCAAATACAAAAAAACAGTGTTCAGCGAGAAAGTATTCCAAACTACTCCTTTTTCAGTTTATTAAAAAAAACTTACAAAAATTATAATGCAAAAATTACGGAACGCAATTGTGCGAAAGAAGAGAACAGGAACAGACATATTAACACGTACATAAGTTATTTGAAGAAATGAGGCGAAAAAAACGAAACATTTTCAACACTGTAAATCAATATAGACGAAGAATAGGAAGGATTTTTAGATTACATAACTAAGGGAAAATAGGATGTCTTACAGAATTTCGGAATATTTTTCTCAAAACATGCTTTTGCAAGACCAAAAGAGGTTGAACTTTGTTTACGTGAGAACCTCCTCAACAAGCAATAATAAAACAGCCAAAGAGTTCAACGAAAATATTTACATAAATTCCTTTGCGAAAAGAGATCATTTGGCAGAAACTATCTTCACAAAGTAGTCTGTTTAAAATTATTCAACTAAACAACATAATATCATGTTGAGGTTGTATTCAAATTGAGTTTTTAAGAAGAACAATCATGTTCGACCCAACTGCGATGAACAGGAACACCATAACCATATCGAAATTGAAGAAGTTCAAACACGCACAAATGTAAATAATTTTCATTTCTATTCCTACTCAATCTCTCAACACGTTACTGCCATTTTTCAGTTGTTGTTACATATCTCAAGCAACTGTGTAAACACACAACGGATTCTTATTCTATAAACTCGGTGATGTAGAAAGAACCATTGAAAAGTGTTAGCTGTTAGCCCGACCAACAAAACGTTTTCAATTTCAACACTGACACGGGCTGGGACTTTGGTTGCATAGTTATTTTCCAAACCAACATCCATAGTTACGTACTGTTGACAGCTGAAGATAATTCAAAATTAATGTTCTTTTATGTTATTTTAAGCACGTAAATTAAGTTCTCTGTATAAGTGTATATGAGTTTGGAAGTGTATAATGAATAATTCACCTGTGTAAATAAGTCTGGCTAAAATGTTATTTGCCTCTCTGATTAATGTTTACCATTTGGGAGATGATTACGATTCGTATGGGCAAATAAGTCGGGTGCTTCCAAGGAAGATATGATGATTCGCCAGATAGAAAGCCAATGTGATTCACTCGTTTTGCTAGACCAAAGATTTGAACCCGGTGAGCCCAAGCTCTAGAAAAACAAAAACACATTAAAACTCATATTTTTTTCCAAGAAGACAGCAGCCGCCGACGCAACACATTTGCCATGAGTTTTGTGCAAATTCTATCGAAATTGAATCTACAAGAATGTTTGAGTTGGAAATAAGCAATAAAAACAAAAACAAATAAAAAGGCAGAATATTTGAAACCGGTCTCCGGTAAGTTTTACGATCGCATTTCCATAATACCCAATGTATGCATCAGATATGGACTAACACTAATGTATGGCAAGATATTATGGCAATAAGAATAAAACGAATTCCGATTACGGGCGTTTTGTAGAACACATGTGTGTGAATATCACTTAGACCTGGCTCACACACACATGTGTCTGGAGGAAGCTAAAAGATCGGTTAATTTTCTGCTGATTAAATCGAATCGGTAAACATTGAACTGTGTTGACACTACAGAATGGAAGAGTTGGGAGCATAGTTTTTTTAATTGAAAAAAAAAAAAAAACGATTTTATTTTTTAACACTTGGGACGGCACATTAATTTCGATACCTTAGTTTCTTTTTAAGAAAGAGAAACTATTGATTGCCTTATCTAATCAAGACCAACGCCAACGGTCGGTCATCGATCGGATGTTGATATTTGTTTTTGGATTTATGTTTATTTTTGAAGTTGCGAGTGTTTGTTTGAGATATGATTTCAAATAAAGGGTTTCACTGTCATAACCATGCGAAAAAACATCACATTCCTCCAAATGATTAAAGACTATCTTTATGAAGACATAAAAGTCTGTTTGAGATAATACGAAAAACGAGCCAAATTGGTTGAAATACCATTTTTATTTAAAATGTCCTTGGGTTGTGGCTCACATTTTGTTCATTTTGAGAAAAACTCTTCTTTTGTCTGCATTTTCATTTCTAACAGTATTTACCTATCCTTGGAAAATCGAACAAGTGTAATTGTAATGTCATTGTAACCGGAACACAATTAAAATGAGCTGCGCTTAACCATAAACTCGACCTTTTCTAAGTAGGTCCAAACAAAACAAGGCTGTCCTTTTCATCTTTTGTAATGTTTTCTGAAAACCTCACTTAAAACACGTGTTTCTGTTTGTTGCAGTACGGATTAGGAATGTTATTGCTATGTTCCGACAGGTACTTTTGCCATTTATAAGGAAAAATTAATCTTCTGACAGGTTTGGGTTTGCTTTTTGGAAAAGTTCATTCGTACCTGCGTCAATAGCTACAAAGAAGACGTGACTTTTGTGCAAATTGAAGTGAAAGATCCAATTTATGTATTTTACTTTACCAAAGCATACTAATGGGTTAAAGTTTTAATATTGAAAACGTGCCATTAGGATGGTGTGCAGTAATATATTTAGATTGAATAATCAGGTTTTCAAGACTTTGTATGAGAAAAATCAGATTAACTTTTGTTGGATATCAACAATGCTGTATAGCTTCTGGAAACAGGATGTTTTGGTTGCGTTGTGAGCTTTATAGGGGGCGATCGTTTAGATTTAAACTAAACAATAATTGATTTATTTAAATAAAACTGGGCTAACATTGGAAAGAGATGACCTGGGCAATTTTTGGGCTGAAGAGCACAGTGGAACCTGTTGATAATATTGTCTTTAGGTTCAGTTTCATTTTGACACTGGGTAGAGGTCAACTAAAAAGATTGATCTACACGTATTGGAATAACAACTGCCTAGAATTTAAGAAAGATCAATGATCGTGCAAAACCTACAGTACACATTATATTTTCAATGGGACTTTTTCAGATCATAAAAGACCAGCAAAGCATAGAAGCAGTCAAAAACGCTAGAAAAGCAGCCATTAGTTTATTTTCTTCTGATATTTACTCAATTGGATATGTCGCTTTCAAATTTCGACCATTTAAACTTCTTCAGATATTTTAATTTAACTTATTATTTTTTTCTTTTCTATGTCATTCTTGTTTTTCGTTGTTTTTCATTTAATCTCTGTTTCAGTCGTTCGAAACTGTCAGAAAAAAGTGATCGCCTCCATTTCTCTCACAGAAAAGCTTAACAATAGGCCCTGGACCAGTACCATGGAGGTGCTAGTAGCTGAGTTCCCTGAGCAAAAAATTTAATAACTTGCTTATCTCCAGTCAAACATTGTCAATACAATGAAATGACATAAGAGACATGATGTACTAATGTCCTTCAAATGATCTCTGCAGGAGCTGTTATTTGAAGGACATTAGTCCAGCATGTCTCTTATGTCTCTTCCCATACTTTCTCTGATAGTGCCCTGTTCTCCAAAGACGTTAAGTGAAATTGTTATAAATTTTTATTACTGCTCCAACGATTTAATGAACATAAACATTCACTGTCTATAGAAATTAGGAAAGAAGTTTTTTTTCTATATTTTGCCAGCATTTAATGGGTTATGAGTTATGACTACCCTGAATTATGTTAATTTTAAGAACTGGTACAGTTTTTTATACTAAACATAATGAACATAGTTTCAAACTTCTGAAAGTTGTTGTCTATGGAATAATATAGTTGGGTATTGCATTCCACATTAGTATAGTACAGCTCAAGAAGGAATTGGTAGCAAATCCAAAAACGGGATCAGATGTAAACTGATGGCCATTCCTAGAAGCACGAGTATTACGGTTGTGTTTTTGTGAGGGAGGAATGCAACTGATCATCGCACTAGATCACTGTCTATAAAAAAACGAACAAATAAGTAGATACAAGGAACGTTACAACGATGTTCAAATGACGAAAGTGTTACAATGGTGCTCCTATCTGCAATCATTTTCAAGGCTATTCTATAAATACTGTTCAAAAGATTCTAGTAAGTTGAAGGAGCCCAAATATGGGAGTAATACTCCATCTTAGAACGAACGGTAGATTTGTTAATAAGAGTTAGGTCAAAAGGGAGAAAAATGTCTTACATCGTCGAAGAGAGCCAGATCATTTTGCAGCATTTTTGAGGTCAAGTAGATGATTATTCCACAACAGATGGTTGGTAGTGCCGAACTAGTGATAGATAGCTGTTCAGTTTTATTTGCGCACGGTTAACCCAAGGACAATGCTTGGAGGACGAAAACTTTAAGTATTTCTCGTTCAATGAGAAGCTCAACAGAGTCGTTCTAGTTCAACGTCCAGACTAAAGATGTAATTTCATGAAAAGCTGAGGGTATGTACTGTCGTCGGCAAAACAGTTAAGTGGATTAGTTGTTTGAGGCAACAGATCTTTAATGCAAAATGAGAAGGAAGAACGAGCACTGGCCACTGGGGCACACCAGAATTTATTTTGTGGGTCACAAACTTAAAGTCGTCCAAAACGATTTTTGTTGAACAATTCGAAATGTAGATACGAATTTATTGCGAAACTGATTCCAAACCGCATTTTAGATAAAAGAACTTGGTGCTATACTCCATCGAATGCTCTTGAAGTATCAAACGCAATAATCTTGCTTTCTTCCTAACAAAGCAAGGATTTGTTCCACTGTTCTTTTAGATATACCATGATCACAGAGTAGATAATACAGAGTATCTACTTCCACCCCTTCAAATTTTTACTAGTTTTTGTCTTTTTCAGTGAAATACTGGCCAAAATGAGAAAAAAAGTTAATTTCTGCAAATTAAATTCATTTTTCTAAGTTCTAGACTGTATGAAAATTTAAAATTTGCAACAAAAAAAAATTTTTTTTACTTTTCAAACTCAACTGATTTTATTCTCTGAAAAATCAATGGCGGCTGTGGTAAACGTGGGTTCCCGGTTTGATTTAGCTTGTAGGCAAAAACGCACTACCTTGCTGAAGTGGACTCTTTGGTTCTACTCTGTGACCATGATATCAGCAGAGGAAGTATTGCTACTAAACGGAGATCATCAAGTAAAATGAAAATATTAGAACTTCTTTGTTAAACAAACGAGCTTTCAATAAAATTGAGCCTGAACCAAACAAAAATAACTCTGAAACCTTGTCCCAAAATAATCTTGATCTGTTATTGACGGATTTGACTACTACCAATTAATCCACTACCACTTCTGTCAGAGTAGATACTTACCTACTAGATAAACATATGTGTAGAACCTTCTTTCAATTCCCAGTGTTGAACTTAAAGGTAGGTACCTATTGGTTAGAGCGTTGATAGTTGGATAGATATGTGTAGATAGGTTATCACGTAAAATGAAACTTATCTTTATTAAATAACTCGAGCAGTATCAAAGTGTATGAGTAGGTGTGTGATGTTAATATTTAAGAAATGAAGTGAAGTTACTTCACATTTGCTTTTAGATATACATATGTATAAGGTTTGTTGTTGAAACCCTAAATTTGCCTGCAAAGTGATTTTGAAAAAACTTCAACTCTCATTGAGTGTTAAACTGAGTGTTTGTTAACTCTGGGTTTGCTCTCAAATCGCCCTAAAGTAGCACTAGTTTTTTGCTATGTAATGTATTTTTCTTCAATTGACAAAGATGTGTGCTGAGCGTTTTTTCGAGAACCGAAAACCCAGGTTTTGTGAGAACTTACAGGGTTGTCAAGGAAACCTACGTGAAGTTCAATGAAAGAACCTATGATTAACCCCTTGTTTCTTTTAAATCAAATTCATAAAGACTTTCAAAAACACTTAACTTAGCATTTAGCAATTCAATTTAAATGAATCACCATTCAACCTCGAAAGCTTGCAATCTATACCCTGTCTTAAACTAAATCCATGAAATATGCTTACCATTTAGTGTTATTCACAATGTCGTATTCCCCGATGACATGCGTTGCTATTGAATATCCAAAGTAGGTTGAGCTGTCTCCGTACTTGACGATCGGTAGCCGATTTTCCAAGTTGAATCCATATGTACAATTATTGCTAACAATTAACACAATAACACTAAGCACTAAACAACTACTTGAAAAAGACATGGCACTCGTTTGAGATTTCACTGTTGTGGTGGTAGTGGTTGCAATGGACTTTCCTTTAAGCCCCAACGATGTAACCAACTGCCAACATTCAGAATACATTTTGTACATCGTGAGCATTTGTTTACCAACTCGAAACTGATTTTACCTATGTTCGTATACTACAGTGACGCACAGCAGAAATATCTTTCAATTAGATACACTCTATTAACCAGAAACGTTTATTTTTTCAAAATAAAATAAAAATCAATACGTTAACGGTATAAAATTAATTATATTCCCGCCCAAACATATTCTCGTTCCATGTTTATCATCGGCATTATCATAAATTACATCATCGCGCTGCGGCGGACGGCACAAATATCTTCTTCCTCAAACATGCGAATTTCAAAATAGATACACACGGTTGTTTTTGTTGTTATTATTAGATATTATTATTATCGTGCGGCAGTAACTTAACTTCAAATACAAATCGAAGCTAAATAGGCAAACGAGAACGAACAAATGAGGCCAAACACCTTTTAAAGAATGTGGCAAATTTTAGGGATGATTTCACACGTTCATTGGCAAAGGGCCCACCTTAGCTAACCCAGTAGCTTGTAGCTATTTAGCCACAATAACAAAATATAAAAAATACAAAACACAACACAACGACCTAGTATAGCATTCCGCTGATCACACAATACACGTTCACAGTCCACGTTATGCAGATATTCCAATTTCCAAGCAAGCCCAAGCACTAAGCTGGAAAGTGACGTTGGCAGTAATTATTTCGATGTAAAAGAAATACCGTCAGCTGTTAAGAAGCAGAAGATACGAAAACATAAAGCGCAGCACTTTCATATACAATTAAGCTATAAAAATAGGTCAACCTCTTCGATAGTGCGAGTTAAGTCGACCGATTAGGAAATTATTGACAATCTTATAAGAAAACAAGACATAAGGTCGTTTTGAATGGTTTAATGCGACAGACAAACCGATATCAACCAACCCCGGCAACGAATATTCCTCAACTGAAACAGACAACTACGAGTCTTTTTCGTGTTAGTGTTCAGTTGAACGAAATACGATTCGATACGATGTTTGATGTTTGCAATGAGGTGGCTACATCTTTGTGACATTGACTGTACGGGTTTGATGTTGGATTTGGTTGCAACATTTACTTTTTGGATTGACTTTATGATTGCATTGAAATTAGGAATGGCGCCCAGTTTGAGGTTTTTCTTTTTACAAGAAGAAAGGTGAATTTTTTTTTAGTTGTTAAGGAAATAGTTTTTTGAAGGACCATATAATTGAAATAAGTGTAAAGGTTAGTTGGTGTGAGTATATGTAGTTTTTTGTACAAACAATGTCTAGCCACTACCCCCTTCCCTCAACCACTCAAAGATTTAATAGAATCAGAAAAACATATGGAAATAATGTTTTTCTGATTACATATATCAAATCCTTATATTTGAAATATAAAATGTAAGTAAAAGTGTGAACCACATCATGCTTAATTTGTTTGCAATTTTTTTTTCTGATTTGATTAGTTTAAGTTTCAGGTTTATTAAAGATGCTTGAAAGAACATTCACTCGTAATAATGCGTCGGAATACGTTTTTTTCTGTTGGTGCCCATGGCGTAATGGTTAGCATGTCGAGCTGTTAGCGCGGGAAGTTCGTGATTCGAATTCCAACAGAAACTAAAAAATGTTTTTCCACGGGTATCACCTTTCGCAAAAAACTAGCAAGTCCTCTGATAGTAATTTCATTGCCACACAAAAAGCGATTTCTAGGCAAACCGTTCGGAATCGACAAAAAAATTAAGGTTCCCTCCTGAACCCTCCTTCCCTGTGGTAGAGAGAAATGCTTTTGCCCCCTCTGTTGTTTCACTCTGTTTATTTATTTTATTTATTTATAATCTATAGCAATTTTTCTATATATGAATTCAACTTGTTTTCAACAAAATACCCTTAGGTTTTAGGTATCTTCAACGGATATGGTATTCAAATTTTGATCTAGAATGTTGGGAATTTGAGCTGATTTATTTTGAATTTTGGTTTTTTTCTTTCTAGTAGCTTACTACAAGCTTAAAAGTACTTAAACCACACTAAACTTAAACTAAAAAACTAAATTAAACTATAAAGAAGACAAACTATTTAGAGAGGACTTTTAGAGAGGTACTTATAAGATTGAGGTCGAAAAGAAAAGGGACAGAATTTATCCTACTCAGCATACGGGTTAAGAGTTCGTTGAGACGGTCTCAATGAGACTATAGGATGTACGGTGAGCAGGAAGGGAAAAAAGGTAGGGTGACCTTACATTCCGGAGATAAGTGTGGAAGGAAATAAGGTCTAAAAGTGGAGAGTTGTCAGAAGGCGGTGAATGAGGATAATGTCAACCACATCCCTTCGGATGTGGCTTGATGGTTAGCATGTCTGTCTTTTGACACAGATGTTTCGTGGTTCGAGTCCCGACAGAGGCAAAGATGTTTTATCTACGGTTTTAGCCTTTCGCGAAGAATTGACAAGTCCTTCGTTCGTAAATTTATTGCCATGAAAAGCGCTTTCTCATTGCCCGTTCGGAACCGGCAGAAAACTGCGTGGGACCTACTCCATTCCCTCATAAGGCATGTTTGTGAGAAATCCGCTAGGCCTTGGGGCTCCCCACTCTGTTGCGCCACCCTATTCGTTTTATCTATTTATTTACATTCCTTCGGATTTCTAGGGAATGGAGATTAATAATAGAGAAACGTTCGCGATAAGGAAGCAGGTTGAGAAAGTTTCTAACGTCGTAGAAAATCCCGAAGGGTGAAGAGCAGAAAACGACGTTGACATCTTTCGATTTTTGAGATGTGAGCCCACACCTATGATGCCTTATGCATACTCAAGGTGAGGAAGAAGATAAGTAATATATGTAGAGGGATTTTGTGACAGGGGGGTTGCAGAACTCTTTGGACCGTCTATTGATAAAACCAAGGGCAGAATTAGCCCTTGGGGGAGGTTTTTTACTTTTTCGCGAATAAGTTATTGCCTCGAATTTGACAATGTTGACTTCAAGGAAATTTTTACTACGCCAAGTAACGAATGAATCGAGGTCGTTTTAAAGTTTGAGAGAATCCAAATCAGAGGACAGGAAAAATTTTGCATCATCAGCGTAAAGTAAGACAGAAGAATATTTGATTATCTTTTCTACATCATTAAAGGCAAGGATAAAAACGAGGAGTCCAAGATGGCTACCTTGGGGTACAAATTATTGTAAATTGTATTGCATTGCAAATTATACCATTTTATGTGAAATTTTTTGGCGGCACCTTTGTAAAGTCTTGAGATTCCACCATGCAACAATCCTCTTATTGGAAGCCTTATTTTTCCAATTTTGTATGAACGTTGTAAGACATACCAGCTGATCTGGTCGTGCTCTTTCCAATTGGGTACTTTTGACGTGAAAGCTACCACGAATCTTGGCACTTTTTATGCGACAAAGTTTTGGTCGCCTCCTGCTCTCAAGAGGAGCTAGAGTAATTCATTAAATACAAAACATTCTTGCTGGGAGGAGAAAATGTGTGATTAAACTCCAAAAAGCTGCTTACAGGTCAGGTGTTCTAAAGGTGCAGTAAATAAGGTTTTCAACGCGGTTTTCAAACTTTTTAAGCCAAAATACCTCTAAAATGTACTGTTCACGTGTCACATAACTTGCAAGCTAATGGAAAAAGTTTTATATATTATATACTGTAACCGTAATTTAAACCAATACGTTTCGTTTATATTCCTTAAGCGGGGAATACACGGTGCAAGGTAATCGACATTGCGATGTCGGAGAATTTGCCAATTTCTCGCAAAAGGCGATACCTATTCGTAGAAAAAAAATTTTTTCCTTAATGTTTTTTGGAATTCGAAGCTCGAACCTCAAATGCGCAAACAATGCAAGGGGCACTATTATTCAACACTTAACTTGATATCATAAAAACTTTTAGAAAACAGATTTTTATGTTTATTAGTATGAAAATGTAAATATAATAGTTCATTCTTTCTCATGATTTCATACCGGGTGCCCGTAATTCGTGTGCCATACTTTGGGATGTGATTGGATTAGATTTAGGGGACGGGTAGAGCTTGCTCAGCTCTCGGCACTGCGGTGTCTGAATGAAATCTACTGTGCCAATGTGATGAACGTGATTCTTGGTTATATTCTAAGAACAAAATTGTTTTACATAAAGTCTGCTTGTCAACTTTGGCTAACTTTGCTGTACCTTGACCCATGTCACGTTCGATTTCTTTGTCAGTACTGATGGTGGAAACCTCAGTCAGATTAATTAAAAATTTAGCTACTCTAAAACCATATCAGCCCAATTCAGTTTCAAAGATGAGTTATGGTACCCGTTGCGTGATGGTTAGCATTTCTGCCTGATGTTAACCCAGAGGTTCGTGGTTCGAATCCCAACAGAGGCAAAAATGTTTTTCCATGAGTATCGCCTTTCGCGGAATTGGCAATGTTTCCGTTAGTAAAATCATTGCCATAAAAAGCGCTTTCTCGGTAAGCCGATCGAAACCGCAAGAAAATTGTAGGTCCCTCCATTCCCTCATAAAGGCAACGGTTGTGAGAAATGCGTTAGGCCCCGGGGCTCCTCGCTCTGTTGGGCACCCTATTTTTTTATTTTCAGTCAAAGATTAGTTTTTCAACTAAAAATAAATTCCAAATTGAGGTGTAGATACGGACAGAGAAACCAAATTCAATTGCCAGCAAAAAGAATGGAAAACATATGAATTAGGAGTTCAAGCCAGCAAATATTCAAAAACGAAAATCAAAATAGCCGTTAAATTGT
This sequence comes from Melanostoma mellinum, assembly GCA_914767635.1. NCBI lineage: Eukaryota > Metazoa > Arthropoda > Insecta > Diptera > Syrphidae > Melanostoma > Melanostoma mellinum. The sequence goes on from OU612059.1 coordinate 6,455,706, forward strand.
AGTTTGTTTTTTGATAGGCGAACATAACATGCGTTCCGGGGTTCCAATTGTAATATAGAATACCAACTCACGAAACTTTGTCCAAGTCATCCAAGTTGTTAAGCTGCAGTTGCGTTTCATCCTTGCAAAAGTAAACATCTTATTAGAAAGTAAAACATTGCACTGCGTATATGCATATTGTACATGCACAATTGCACATGCCTAAGTATTTGTAAAACATGTAAATGCATTCATTATACACATCTGTTTCAAATTGTTACAAAATTTATAGTTTCTTTTTTTAAATGTCAGAGAATGACTAACTTGAATTGAAATACTAGTTAGGTTTATGTATACTTCTAAACATGCACTTAACCTAAACAATCTGATAAGAACAAGTTGAAACATGATTGTTTACTGATTTCGTGTTCATTCAAACTCAGTTTTGAGCATGACGTTCTATTCCACTTATATTATCGAAACTGAAATTTTCTGCGATATGTAAATACTTTTAGATATTAACCTTTGTTATTTGCTATCATCGGAAGTCTCTCAGAGCTTACAAATAAGTAGGTACTTTGAATATAAAAGTTCAACCGACCATTTAAATAAAGTCCACTTTATGTAGTAGGTGTATAGGTTGTTCCGTCTTTATTTTAATTTCAATTTTTATATAATACGACTCCTCTAATCAGAGCTGAATAATTATGGACAATTATAATTGTTTTGAAATTAAGAAAAGTAGTTATGAGTTGTAATTGCTGACTTTGGAGGAAATAAAAATGATTCTTCTTTTATTCGACTTTCACACAACGACGCTGCTTCCGTTAAACGTGCTTTGGGTACGATTGTGAAAGGAGTCTTTTCTGAAAGGTGGTGATGGGTAGGCGCTTGTCGGTTGTAATCCCTGCCTAATATAAACTCTCAGCATTGGAAGAGCGTGGCTTTTTGAGTTTCTCCAAGTTCTTGATAACAATATCGTGTAGTGAAGAGTAACGATTCCTTACCTCACACACCACCAGCCAAAGACTAAGATACTCCTTCTCGTCCAGCTCGACGACTGCTCGCCTGTAATCCTCGATGTGTGGGTACTTGGCAACTTTGGACACGACTTTCGCACGAGAAAGAAAATATCTTGAAATCTGATCGAAGAATGCTGCTGCCTCAGATTCAACAGCCTGGATTTCAGCCAGAGTGTCTTCCTGGATGGACACACCAAAGTTGTTGCCATCTTCGATCTTCGGTATTAGGAAGGAGATCCACATTTTCAGCAGATTTGCTGCAAGCAAAAACAAACGCATTGACAAAATCAATAGTCAAATAGGCTACTTTGGGAACTTACAATCTTCAACCAATTTCCTGATGATAGGTTTGACAATTTTTATCATTTCGCACAGCGGAGTGTTGCAAGGTACTGTACCCGAAGGCAATGCCAAGACTTTTGTTCCGGGCACACAATAATCATTGCGTGGTCTTTTCATAGCGGGCTCGTCAGAGTCTGCCACATGATTGACAACAATCGGATCAGGAACTGGAATGTTCAAATCTTGATGAACCTCCTCGAAATTGCGTTCGCAGAACATATCAGTGGCAAGCATTTCGTTGAGTTCGACAATTTTTTCGGGGAAGCCTTGGAAGATAAGTTGTTCGGCCTTCTTCACTAGGCTGTCTTTGTAGTCTTGCACCTGGTGGAAATAAATTAGAATGGCGTGAGTCAGTACAAATAAGGGAAACATCATCGAGAGCAGTTGTCTATGTTGGAAAATTTAATGCGGGAAAACATAACCAAGCTAACTATGGTGCGTTGTTTTCTAATTAACTAGGACTTACCTTCTTTATTGTTTCGTTGGGCATTGTGAGTGTATATTCGATTTCGAGATGTTGCAAAAAGTTGTTTTCTATAGTTTTAATTATAATCGGCAAAAGTTAAAGATTTCTTTTTGCGACGAGACAGCGACAAACGAAAACGAGAAACGACACCTTGCAATACAAAAGTCAAAGTTTTTTGTATTTTCGATAAATGAGCTTCTTCGCACATGTCATTGGGGTATGTTATCGAAAACACTGCCATACCCATGTAGATGTGTTCACAAAGCATACAGTGTGTTAAGGGTCATCACACATGGTTGATAAATTGATTTCTATACCTGGTGTAATTGTAACAGCTAGATATTGCGTAGTTAAATGAAATAAATACAGGTGCTGAGAAATCGCTTCTGCTTTGAGAATTGCTTTACATGTCCTTAACTTGTACTCCGCTGAGTATTGCGTGTAGTTCTTTTTAAATTGTAAACACAACTTTATAATTCTTTCTTTCTTTTCAGTTTGAAAGTAATAAACACTTTTTTTGAAAAAATCGCACTTATTTTATGTTTGTCTAGTTGTGAAAATCAGAGAGCTCAAGTTTTTCAAACTAAAACAATATAACGTTAAGTTTGCAAGCCATTTATGTGGCTTTGAGGAATAAAGAAAAAAACAATTAAGCCTTGCGCAAACCAATGCGGTGAGATCGTACGATGCGATTGGGATAAGTCAAATCCCTATGAATTAAGTCAAACGTCCATAAACGTCCATAACGCTGTGTCTCCACTTGCTTTAAATTCATAGCAGAAAGCAGGAAAATGACAGACACAAAAAAGCAGAGCAACTGACAAATTTTGTGCTGTGGGCATTTTGTATAGCATACTTTTCGTACCAAACATAACAGCGAAGTAACAAAATGGTGGAAAAACCTATGTAGATGACAGTTCCATCTGCTTTAATAGCTGCGATAGATACCCTGCGATAAAAGTATGCTATCTATCGCAGGCTATGAAAATAAAGCTGCTATAATGGTCTTCACTTGCTATATTCAAAGGCTGCTGTAAAAGCTGCGATAGATTTAAAGCATGTGGAGACCAGGCGTAAACGTTTGACTTATGTCGATTTCCTTTGCAAAAACTAAAGCACTCTAAAAAAGTGCTTTATTTTCGTGCTCACTGGAACAGAAAAGACAAAATTCTTTTTTTATCATTGTATCTGTGCTATTTTTGACAGCCAACTCTTCCCGATTCTTTTGTTCTGCAATTTATATAGAAAGAATGTTTTCGAAACTTTATTAATAAATGCACTAGAAAGAAACCTCCTCATCCGAATAATTGTACACAACACTGAACAAAATTATTCACAGAATGCCTTTCGTTTTGTGTAAGGAATTTCAGAATTTCAAACACTTCTTCGTTGGAATCAGAACAAGATGACGACTCATAAATCCTACTAATATTATAAACGTGAAAGTTTGTATGTTTGGATGTATGTTTGTTCCTCTTTCACGCAAAAACTACTGAATGGATTTCAATTAAACTTTCCAATAATATAGCTTATACATCAGAATAACACATAGGCTATATTTTATCCCTAAATTCCCACGGGAACGGGAACGTATACGGGAATTTAGAAACTACAACACCGATTTCAAAAATTTTTCCACTGTTAGAATGCTTAATTATACCCGAGTAACATAAAAACTAATTCATCCCCATATTCCTACGGTTCCCTATATTCCCACGGGAGCAGGAACGTATACGGGAACTTTGACACTACAGCACCGATTTCAAAAATTCTTTCACCGTTAGAATGCTACACTATCCCCGAGAAACATAAAAACTTATTCATCCCCATATTCCTACGGTTCCCAAAATTCCCACGGGAGTAGGAACGTATACGGGAACTTTGACACTACAGCACCGATTAAAAAAATTCTTTCACCGTAAGAATGCTACACTATCCCCGAGTAACATAAAAACTAATTCATCCCCATATTCCTACGGTTCCCTATATTCCCACGGGAGCAGGAACGTATACGGGAACTTTGACACTACAGCACCGATTTCTAAAATTCTTTCACCGTTAGAATGCTACAATACCCCCGAGTAACATAAAAACTAATTCATCCCCATATTTCTACGGTTCCCTTTATTCCCACGGGAGCAGGAACGTATACGGGAACTTTGACACTACAGCACCGATTTAAAAAATTCTTTCACCGTTAGAATGCTACACTAACCCCGAGTAACATAAAAACTAATTCATCCCCATATTTCTACGGTTCCCTTTATTCCCACGGGAGCAGGAACATATACGGGAACTTTGACACTACAGCACCGATTTCAAAAATTCTTTCACCGTTAGAATGCTACACTATCCCCGAGTAACAAAAACTTTAACTCATCCCCATATTCCTACGGGAATGGTCACCATATTCCGCCGGGAACGGGAGTCTTTACTGATATTGAAAATGCGAATGTAGCTATGTCGGTATGTTTTTCGTATGTCTCCCGTTCACAGAACCTGAGGAAGGACGTAGACTATATATGTTGTCCCTATATTCCCACGGGAGCAGGAACGTATACGGGAACTTTGACACTACAGCACCGATTTAAAAAATTCTTTCACCGTTAGAATGCTACACTAACCCCGAGTAACATAAAAACTAATTCATCCCCATATTCCTACGGTTCCCTATATTCCCACGGGAGCAGGAACGTATACGGGAACTTTGACACTACAGCACCGATTTCAAAAGTTCTTTCACCGTTAGAATGCTACACTATCCCCGACTAACATAAAAACTAATTCATCCCCATATTCCTACGGTTTCCCATATTCCCACGGGAGCAGGAACGTATACGGGAACTTTGACACTACAGCACCGATGTCAAAAATTCTTTCACCTTTAGAATGCTACACTATTCCTGTGTAACATTAACTTTAATTCATCCACATATTCCTACCGGAACGGGAGTCCTTACTAATACAACAAGTGTGAAAGGAGCTCTGTCTTTCTTCGTCGTTCTATGTTACCATCTCCCGCCCAAACTAATAAACCGATTTAAATGAAATTTTGTACAAGGATTGTTCTGATCTTAGGGCCGGACATAAGCTGCATTTCATTCGAATATTCCCACGGGAACCGGTCCTCACTATTATTATAAATGCAAAAGTAACTCTGTCTGTTCACCTTTCTATGTAACCATCTCCCGCCCAAACTAATAAACCGATTTAAATGAAATTTTGTACAAGGATTGTTCAGAACCTGAGGAAATACATAGACTATATATTTTTTCCCTATATTCCCACGGGAGCAGGAACGTATACGGGAACTCTTACACTACAGCACCGATTTCAAAAATTCATCCACCGTTGGAATGCTCCATAATCCCGGAGTAACATTAACCTTAATTATCCACATATTCCCTTGAAAACGGTCACCATATTGCATATTCCCACGGGAACGGGAGTCTCTACTAATATTGAAAATGCGAATGTAGCTATGTCGGTATGTTTTTCGTATGTCTCCCGTTCAAACTGCTAAACAGATTTTATTAAATTAGCTACAGAGATGGTCTAGAACATGCGGAAGGATAAAGGCTATATATCTATCCTTATATTCCCACGGGAACGGAAATGGGAATTCAAAAACTACGGTCTCAAAAGTATTTTTAACAGGGCTACAAGGTGTTGAAATAGGGGTTGAATGTTTTTTTTGGAAATATGTACCGCCATTTTTAAGGCTAGAAGTTTTATTTCCTAAAAAGTTAAAAATGCTGCTGAAAGTCACTATTCCGCGCGGACGAAGTCGCGGGCACAGCTAGTATTTTGATAATTTCAGCTAAAATTGAGCGATCCATTTTCACAAAATAGTTTATTGTTTATTTTTATTATCTCTCTTTCACAGTCCTTTAACCAAAAATGCAAAATAATCAAACTGCAAACTGGTAAACGTCAAATGTTTTGTGTTGGTGTACGTGAAAGTGCGTGTAAATCTTGCCTCTGAATCGAGATTCGTAAAAGTGCTTTTTTGGGGCGAAAAAAAAGTGATCTAGTGCCTCAATGTAACATATTTCGAGCAAAAAAGCACTTTTAAAAGTGCTTTTGTGTACCACTGGAAATCGACATTAATACATAGGGATTTGACTTATCGCAATTGCATCGTACGATCTCACTGCATTGGTTTGCGCAAGGCTTTACTTCTCTAGCCCGACAACTTTTGTTTGTTTACGATGTGGCTTTTGAGATCTACCGTGGTACACGTTTTCATATGAATATAATGCTATGTCCGCACCTGAGAGTTAACCTGGGTTATCTCAAAACAATCCCAAACCAACATGATAACCAAGTGGTTTGCCATACAAAACGAAACCTTTTTAGTCACTGGGTTTCGAGATAACCTACTCGAAACCAAGCGCGCTGAATGCACTATTTCCAACATTCCATTGAATTTGACATTTAAGAGAGTGGAAGTGAGTGGAGAGAGAATGAATTCTCTCATACGTCGTTGACGTTCTGCTCACACTTTATGTCTGTCTCTTTTTAACTAAAGACAAAAAGATAAACTTAAAACTTTTTGGCATATGCGGACACTACTTGGTTAACTCAAACCAAACTGGAACGAAACCAAGGTTAACTTCAGGTGCGGACATAGCATAAAGTTGTCAGTGGAATTGCTTACTGCATTATTTTCAGATTTCAAACTGTTTTTGGAGAAGTTTACCGCAGTTTGCCCTCTTGTGGTATGCACTCTGTGCCTATAGCCCTGTTCACACTGTACAATTAGTTGGACAGACTTCGCATGATGGAAGTTGGATGGTCTGATGTAGTTTTCGTGCACACTTATTAAGCTTGTCATCCAACTTTGTCACATACCCTTCCGCTCCGTCCAAATTTTAGATTTGCAAAAAATTTTGAAACCCATCCAACAAGTTGGACAAGCGGTCGTATGGAGGGTTCACACTACCAAGCATTGGTCGTTCAAACCTAAGTCTGTCCAACTAATTGTACAGTGTGAACAGGGCTTATGGCAGTTGGTAATGCTGGTAAGGTAGATCGAATCATGTAGTTGTACTATGCGACAGTAGATGTCTCTAGTGGGATCATTCAAAAATTTGAATATTTTAAACTAGTAACGATGATACTTCCAGCAAAATTTCGTTTCAGGCCCAAATACCTTAGCTCTGGTCAAACCGCTTTCTACTGGAAGCTTTCGCATTTTCATTTATATTACGAACATGATAGCTTTACTTACGTTTTGTCTTGCTAGCAGCACAAGTCCCATGCGGATTGTCATACAAAACTACAATCATTACGTCATTACTCTCTCAAATGATTTCCGTATGTTAGTCGAGCTGAATGAGCTCTAAACCAAAGGGCTGATTTGTCCGTTCCCAAGGAATAGGGGATGGGAATACTGAGAGATAATGATACAGCGTTTTGAAGAAAATCCTTCCATTCATCTTCAGCCACAAGGAAGTGGTACTCAAAAAAAGTAAAAGAAAAACTCAAAAACTGGAAGATTTTAACCTTTAGTATAAATATTTTTTTTGTTAACATTTAGTTTTCTACAAAAAAATGTCTTTAAAATTTTTCGAAATTCGCTTCGATTAAGAAATATATTGAGAATACTGATGAGGGTGGTGTTTTACCCCTAACTCCGATTTGCTTCATCCAAATTAATGACGGTCAGTATTTTTTCCTCATATTTAGCCCGCATTAAACGATTCCTGCATTGAAAACCTATCCTTTTTGAGTTTCTAAAGAAATGACACAATCAATGGCCTATAGACCTATAGTGAGGTTAGTAGAAATAATAAATTGATACCACCACATATTCGGAACATTCAATAACTATGACTCATTATTTATTCATTCCAGCTAACAGTTGAGAAATAACCTAAATCATGTAACACAGTGTAATTATTTGTTTGCACGGATTGATATTTCAACATCCGAATATCGTGGCTGCTTCCATGAGTTCTACAGTAAAGTAATGGTACTTATATTGCTTAGAATGAAGCTCTGTTCTGTCTGTAAGGCAAAATTGTTTGCAATTCAATCGCGGTGTTTGATTTCATTTAACATATTCATTGTGCGGAACCATCCGCATAATTTTTATGACTTGAATTTCACTGCTTTTCGGTCTCATTGATTAAACAATGTGAAACGAATAATAGAATGTAGAAAAGAGATAAATACAAGTCTCATCCCTATAAAATCTCCTCCCACGGACTTAATGGCTCCCATTTTATTTCTATTTGCATTCCAAAGTACCCTATTAGCGCGTAAACGTTCTTTTATAGCGAAAAGGAAACAGAAATTCACTGCCCGAAACACCATTTAAATTTTTAGCTACAAAACTTTCATATGAAGACCTTGGACAGCAATTGTGTTTTCATTTATGGTCCCATATTGTCTGTCAGCATAGTGATAGCCGTTCAACCGTTATTGTTTTTAAATTAAATGGCCATTGTTTTTCATTTTTCTGGTGGAATCAACGGAATACACTTTTTTGTTTGGGGCATGAGCTTTTATCGTGTGCTTGTAGTGCAATAAGTCATTTGTTAAGTTTTTACATACATAGCTATTCAAGATTTAAATGAAGCCCTTAGGCTAAGATTTTTGAAGATGTCTTTCCAAAATGACCAGCAAAGTGACTTCCTTCTATCTCAATTCCTACTTTTTGTGATCTTTTTTTTTATAATTAACGCGCACGTCAAGGGGTTATGACTACCCTTATAATGATATAAAAACACAGTGCGAGCATTTAGGAAAATAAACACCGATGTACGTTGCTTTTGAATTTTTGTGAATCGTAATGCAGGGGAAACAAGAGCCGGGTAAAGCATTCCACATTCGGGTAGTGCGACTAAAATACGAATCTCTATACTTGACTGTAAGTCCGAAGTTGGGCTCCAGGTAAAACTGATGAGCATTCCTAGCGAGGCGGGTGTTGCGGCTAAATTGTTTCAGGAAAGGAATGCAGCAGGCTATTTCACTAGAGCACTGTTTGTGAAAAAAGCGATTAAAGAGTGTGAGTCAGGTAATTTTTCGACGATGTTCAAGAGAACCAATCGATTCTACGATTGAACTATCACCTATCAATTTTAACGCATATTTTGTACCGTATCAAGTAGGCGCAAAGATGTTTTAGGAGCACCTGACCAGATATGGGAGTAATACTCCAGTTTTGGGCGTATGAAGGCCTTATAAATTGAAGCCAGATCAGAAGGGGTGAAGAACTTCCTGCATCGTCTCAAGAAACCTAAGCATTTAGCAGCGTTTGTGGCAACTTCAAATATGTGGTCATTCCAACGAAGATCATCGTTTACACACATACCAAGTACTGACAGCTTTTCGGTTTCTTCGATACAGGTACCATTCATGGATAATGACAATGGGGGAATGTTAAGCTTCAACGACAAGAGACAGCATTGAGTTTTCGAGGCATTGAACTCTACACGGTTTTTAAGACCCCATGTAACAATGCTGTCAAGGTCAGAATTCAATGAGCTTATCATATGCAACCGTTCCAGTTCCACATCCGAAGAGCAGGGACGTGAATTTGGAAACGAATATGAAAAGCTGAGGGTCGAGTCGTCAGCAAAACAGTTGAGAGGATTAGAAGTTTCAGACAAGAGATCATTAATAAAAATGAAGAAGAGAGTCGGAGACAAAACGGAGCCCCGGGGCACACCAGCATTTATGAACTGCGTATCAGACTTGAAGCCATCCAATACAACTTGTATTGTTGCGCCTGGCAACTTGCTTAAATAAAAACTCGGTACAACAAAATACTTGGTAACAACTATAAAGAGTTTATTTCCTTCACTTTACAATTTTTCATTTCTTTCACTTTACATTTGTTCTCTGCTGTGGTCGGAATCCAACTGCTCTTCAAATTCTTCACAAGTCGCCAGTCCAGTTCACTGTTTGCTTTCACCGCCCTGCCGCACCATTACCACCAGTCAAGAATGTTGTAGATACCCACGGCATCTAGCAGCTTGTACCATGTTATGGCCTTCCATATTTCGTTGATACAATATGCGCCGCCGAAAGTGCCGATGATCGCACATACCAATTGGAGCTTTGACATCGTGTTTGTTTATTATTTGTTCTTCGCTGTTCTTTATATATGGAGTTGTAGGGGACGTCGAAGAAATATGATTATTGGTTCCATGAATCATATTAGTAATCGACCTGATCGCATTCTTAAACGATCGATCCATTAAATGCTTTTCTTTGTTTATATGATACTGGCGGTGTTGGTGTAAGATTTTATTAGGTCAAATGGTTCCTGTGTTTATGTTGCTTTTAAGTGGTTCATGTTTATGTTGCGGTAAGTATAGTGCGGCGGGCAATGACTGGTGATGATTTTTAAATTGATGATTTTAAGTTTGAATCATGTTGCGTTGCGCAACATCCTCCGGCCTCACAATAGGAATGTTCCACCCAGTGATGATCATGAAAAGATAAAGAAAATCAAGTGCGTTGGTTTGGTTTGGAACATATCGAATAACTAAATAATAATATTCTTAACAATAGTAATAATTGCATACATGCACTCACATATCCCAGTTGAGATCTCTGATCGTATAGGATACAAATCGATGTTAATTAGTTTGGTTTATAGGTAATCTGCATATCTTTGCGATTGGCCGAACATAGTTACCCTTGGTCGTTTTAATTTGAACAACTCGGATGAGTCCGTCAATGCCAGGTGTGGCTTCCAGAATTCGTCCTACAGGCCACAATGATGGAGGTGATTGGTCCTCCTTGACCAGCACTAGCTCACCAACAGTTAAATTTTTTGATGGGTTCAACCATTTGGGTCTTTGTTGCAACCGTGATAGGTATTCAGTTTGCCATCTCTTCCAGAAATGCTGCATTAATTTCTGCATCAGCTGCCAACGTGTTAGTGAATTTTCCTTACTTTCAGTCAAATCCCTTTCTGGAACGGTGTTTATGGCTGAACCGATGAGAAAGTGTCCAGGGGTGAGAAACGTCAAATCTTCTGGGTCTTCTGATAGTGGGCAGAGGGGCCTTGAATTTAAACACGCTTCAATTTGTGTTAATACAGTGGCTAATTCTTCATATGTTAACGTGTAAGTTCCTATAATTCTCTTTAAATGGAATTTTATAGATTTTACGCCTGCTTCCCACAGACCTCCAAAATGTGGAGCTGCTGGCGGATTGAAATGCCATGTAGTGCCATTTGCCATTAATTGATCGAAGATTTCCTTATTCCACTGAGTTGTCAGAGACCGTAACTCAGTAGTCATTATCTTGCTGGCGCCGACGAAATTCGTTCCACAGTCACTGTATAGATTTGCACAAATCCCTCTACGGGCTACGAATCGTCTGAAGGCCGCCAAGAAGGCGGCGGAGGTGTAGTCACTGACAAGTTCAATATGAATTGCCTTAGTGCAAAAACAAACAAAAATTGAAATATATGATTTAGTCACCTTGTTGCATCTGCCTTTCCACGCTTTAGTTTGAATCGGACCTGCGAAATCAACCCCGGTGTTATAAAATGGCCTTGCCATTTGTACTCTCTTACTTGGTAATTGACCCATTTTTTGTTGTTCGATCGTTGGTTTGTTTCTAAAGCATGGAAGACAAGCGTGAATGCAGCGTTTCACTTTCTCCTTCATTCTTAGAATCCAAAATTTCGTGCGTAGGTATGCCATCATCTGCTGTTGACCTCCGTGAAGTGTTCGCATGTGAGCGTCTCTGATGATTAATGCCGTCAGCGGATTTTCTGCCGGTAACACCAATGGATGTTTCTGGTCATATGGTAAATCTGAATGATCTAATCGACCACCCACTCGTAATATTCCCTTCTGATCAAGGAATGGACTTAGCCGTTTTAAATTACTTTTCTTTGTCAGATTTTCACTGTCATTTAATGCCTTTATATCTTCTTTGAAATGCTCCATTTGAACTATTTTAATAAGCGCCCATAGTGAATGGTCTAATTCCTCGGCAGTTAAACTGCCGCAACGTTTGAACGCATTACCCTTGCAATTATTAAAAAATCTAAAACAATATGATGTTACTCTTAGTAAACGTTGAAATGATGAGAATCTATTCATTAGAGAGTGGTCTTTTGTTCCTTTAACGTATGCACAAATGGAAAAAATCGTGTGAGGAGCGTGGCGTTTGGTTAAGTGATTAACGTATGATGCTTTAATCTCCTTATTCACTGCAGCGGTTTCTGTACCAAAGTCTGTATCTTCTACTGCATTATCAATATGTGTTTTTGCGTCAAAAGACTCAATAAACGATGGCCCTTGCCACCATTGCCTGCATTCTATTAACTGGTTTGGAAATATTCCTCTGGAGGCTACGTCCGCAGGGTTTTCCTTAGACGGGACGTATCTCCAGCGCTGTGTATCCGTGAGACGTCGAATTTCAGCAATTCGATTTGCAACAAAGGTTTCCCGTTTGTGGGGTGAGCGTTGTATCCATGCTAATACAATTTGCGAGTCTGTCCATGTGAATGTTTGAACTTGTTCCAGCTGAATAGTTCTCTCTACATGGTTAATTAATTTTGCTAATAGTAACGCTCCACAGAGCTCGAGTCGTGGTATGGATTCTTGTTTTATGGGAGCTACCTTTGTTTTTGAGATGATTAAGTTTGTTGTCACCTCTCCATCAATTTCCGTCCGAAGATATATTGCTGCCGCATAGGCTCGCTCCGAAGCGTCACTGAAACCATGCAATTGTACCTCTGCTTGTTTTTCGACCTTCATCCACCTTGGGATTTGAAGTTTTTCTAAATATGGAAGCTCTGTTTTAAATTTTTCCCATTTAGCTTTCATCTCAGCGTCTACCTCCTCGTCCCATTTTATCTGTTTTTTCCACAATTCTTGCATTATAAGTTTTGCCTTTATAATACATGGTGCGATCCAACCCAGTGGATCATATATTCTAGCAATATCTGACAAAATACTGCGTTTTGTGTATGACGACTGGTTATTATTCCAATTTAATTGGAAGGTAAACATATCACGAGCGGGATGCCATTGGATCCCTAATGTCTTTATGCAATCCTTTTCATTAAAAGATAGTGGTAAATCCACTTCACGAAGTTCGGCGGGGAGTGCCTCTAAAAATTCATTACAATTGCTTGCCCATTTGCGCAAGGGAAAATGACCACGATTCATCATCTTCATCAATTCTTCTCTCATTTGGTTGGCTTCTTGCAGAGAATCTGCTCCATGTATGACATCGTCTACATAAAAATTATTTTGTGCTATGGCTGCTGCCAATGGGAATTCTTCACCTTCGTCCATGGCTAGTTGACGTAGGGTTCTGATAGCCAGGAAAGGAGCAGCTGCCGTTCCGAATGTTACGGTTTTTAAACAGTACGTTTTAACTGGATCATTTTCACTTCGCCTCCACAAAATTAACTGATAAGTCTCATCGGGTCTGGCTATCCAAATTTGCCTATACATCTTATTGATATCGGCAATGAATGCGATTCGATGCTTTCGAAATCGTAGTATGTGATCAATGATGTTATCTTGTTGCTTTGGCCCAGTCAACAAATGATCGTTGAGAGATGATCCATCAGACGTGGGACAGGAGGCATCAAAAACAATGCGGAGTTTGGTAGTTGTGCTTGATTCCTTTAGCACAGCATGATGTGGTAAGTAATAGACTTGGCGCGTATCTGTCAACATTTGAGTGGGAATTTCTTCTATTTGATGGAGCTCAAAATATTCCTCTATGCCTTCCTTGTATTTGATTGCAAAGTCTGGATTTTGTTTGAAACGTCTTTCCAGTTGAAGAAATCTAGCCAAAGCTGCATTATAGGAAATTCCTAGCTCTGGACGACATTCCTCTTTAAAAGGCAAGGATACTCTATATCGTCCATCTTGCATCCGTTCATGAGTTTTACAAAAATGTGACTCACAATCTTCTTCCTCCCGGGTGTATATCATTTTCTGGGGATCCTGTTCGATTTCCCAAAATCTTTGTAATATCCCTTCAATTCTATCTGTCCTTGTTAAAAATGAGTTAATCGACCGCTTATTTTCAGCCACTGGACCTATTAAGACCCACCCGAATGCCGTTTGCATGGCGATAGGTGTTCCGATTGCTCCTTTCTTTATGCCGTTCAATATTATGTCTGGATACACATCACTGCCTAGTAAAATGTCAATTTTGCTTGGTTTATTAAACTGAGGATCAGCTAATGAAAGTCCTGCTACATGAGGCCACGTTGTCACGGTAATTTCACGACCTGGAAGCCAGGCTGTTAAGTTTGGTAAGATTAAAGCTTGAATTGTGATCTCGAACTCATCATTTGTTAAGGATTGCAACGTTAAAGTAGTGCGAGCCTTTGAACAACAGTTGTTCATACCTCCTATTCCTCCAATCTCAGTAATTTGTTTCGTTTTCTTTGCTCTTAATAATTGAGCTGCAGACTCTGTGATGTAAGATGCTTCCGAACCAGAATCTAATAAGGCACGTAATGTGATTGGTTGTCCAGACCAGTCAATTGTCTTTACCAGTAATGTTGCCAAAAGCACTCTTAATTCCTTGTCGTTCTGGCCGTTATTCTTCTCGGAATAAGCTGTTTGATAAGAATTATACTGACGAGGACTAGTCTGTTCATTTGATTGTTGGACACCGTTGTCCCCGCTTAGGTAAGGTAGCTGCATCCCATAGGTATTGCAATAATGTGATGTTGTTGGCTGTTTATTAGGTTGTTGGTAATTTCTACCACTTGCAACGTGAACTGGATTAGGTTTCTTTTGATGATTAATTTGGAAATGCAACAAGGTGTGATGCCTTTGTTGACATTCAGCACACTTGAATTGACTACTACAATTATTCCGATCATGTCCTTTCGCTAAGCAGTTGAAACATAAATTAAGTTGCCGCGTTATTTCTTGTCTTTTCTTTGGATCAGCAGCTAAGAATTTACTGCATTTTCGAATTGTGTGTGGACCATGGCACATGGCACACATATTGGTGTCATGTTCTCTAGTGTGTAGGGAGACCTTTTTGACGTTGGTTTGCCCTGGTTTAGAGATTTGACTGATAGCTTCTAACGTTCGATATCTATTAGTCAGGAATTCCGCAAAATCTGACAAGTCCGGAAGTGCATTAGCAGATAGAGAACTTAGATGTTCTTCCCACAAACCCTGAGTATGGGCTGGTAGTTTTTGGACCATCAGATATACTATAAGCACGTCCATTTGATGTACGGGTACGTCTAAATTCTTTAACGATTCAACACATTCGTTTGTGGTGTCTAACAAAGCCTTTATGCCTTTGACTTCCTCATTATGAAGCCTTGGTTGGTTGCAGAACAATTTTAGTTGGCAATTAACAAGCGAGCGTTTATGCTCATACCGAGTTGTAAGAATGTTCCATGCTGACTCATAATTCTTTTCGTTTATGGCCAGATGTTGCATTAATCGTGCAGCTTCGCCACTGATATTAGCCTTTAAATAATGTAATTTTTGTACGTTTGTGAGAGCTGTATTTTCATGCACAATGCTTCTGAAGATGTTACTAAATTCTGGCCATTTTTCATAGCCTCCCTCGAAACATGGAATCTTAATAGGCGGGAGTTTGAAATCTTTGGAAACCGCAGGAGTAGGAACACAAGTTCCTGAGGATTCAGCAGGCTGATTGAAAGACTCTAGGGCTTCTTTCAAAGCTGCGAAATACACATAATACGCTTCTTTAAGAACAGGGTATGTCTCATTTTCAACATACGTTTTCTTTACTTCGATGCTCTCCGCAGCTGTTGACGCCATAATTACTGCATGCTGCTTTTTGGCGTTAGCAAATATATCTTCTAATTCTGTGACTCTAGCTTGAAGTGAATGCTTAGATAATGGTTTGCCTTTATTGGCCAAATACCTATCAAATTCTCCTTGGATTTCTTTGCTATAATTCGCGACGGTGTCGCACGCTAAACTTATCTTAGCCTTACTCATCTTTCTTTTATTTCTAACCTACCTAATCAGAGACCCCAAAATAGGCAATGACGAACAGATATACAATCACAAAACAAATTACACAACAAAAGAAAAATAAAATAAAGTTCCAACGCACCTGATTTTAATCTCTTTCTTCGGTCTGCAGTCGTTTGATGTCCAGAGGGTTTCACAGGTATTTCTGGTACAAGCTGATTCTGATCCGCTTCTAGGTAAGGCTGCTCAGTATACCCAAATGTCTTAGGAGTGGTTAATTAAAACGCACGAAGTGCACAAATTGTTCAATACACACAAATGTCTTTAGGAATGTTTAATTACACGCAAATACACACAAATGTCTTTAGGAATGTTTAATTACCCGCAAATACACACAAATGTCTTAAATAATGTTTAATTACACGCAAATACACACGCACGGAATGCAAGGAGTGTTCAATAAGCAAAATGAATTTAGAAGTTTTAGTCAACTTTAAATACACACGCACGGAGTGCAAGGAGTTTAATATACACAAATGAATTTAGAAGTCTTGTAGTCAACCTTAAATACACACGCACGGAGTCCAAGGAGTTTAATATACACAAGTGAATTTAGAAGTCTTGTAGTCAACTTTAAATACACACGCACGGAGTGCAAGGAGTTTAATATACACAAATGAATTTAGAAGTCTTGTAGTCAACTTTAAATACACACGCACGGAGTGCAAGGAGTTTAATATACACAAATGGATCTTACATCCGGCTCGAAGGACCAAAATGTTGCGCCTGGCAACTTGCTTAAATAAAAACTCGGTACAACAAAATACTTGGTAACAACTATAAAGAGTTTATTTCCTTCACTTTACAATTTTTCATTTCTTTCACTTTACATTTGTTCTCTGCTGTGGTCGGAATCCAACTGCTCTTCAAATTCTTCACAAGTCGCCAGTCCAGTTCACTGTTTGCTTTCACCGCCCTGCCGCACCATTACCACCAGTCAAGAATGTTGTAGATACCCACGGCATCTAGCAGCTTGTACCATGTTATGGCCTTCCATATTTCGTTGATACAATATGCGCCGCCGAAAGTGCCGATGATCGCACATACCAATTGGAGCTTTGACATCGTGTTTGTTTATTATTTGTTCTTCGCTGTTCTTTATATATGGAGTTGTAGGGGACGTCGAAGAAATATGATTATTGGTTCCATGAATCATATTAGTAATCGACCTGATCGCATTCTTAAACGATCGATCCATTAAATGCTTTTCTTTGTTTATATGATACTGGCGGTGTTGGTGTAAGATTTTATTAGGTCAAATGGTTCCTGTGTTTATGTTGCTTTTAAGTGGTTCATGTTTATGTTGCGGTAAGTATAGTGCGGTGGGCAATGACTGGTGATGATTTTTAAATTGATGATTTTAAGTTTGAATCATGTTGCGTTGCGCAACATGTATTGAACGGTCGGAAAGGTAATTTCTAATCCAACGAAGAAGAGACTCATCGATACCAAAAGCACGCATTTTCGATAAAAGAGCCTGATGCCAAACTCTATCACATGCTTTAGAAATATCAAGCGCAATAATCTTACTTTCTCCAAAACAATGTAAAGATTGGTTCCACTTTTAGGTGAGATATGCCATCAAATCACCAGTGGACCGTTTGCTACGAAAGCCGTACTGTCGGTCATTAAGAAGCTTTCGTTCTTCAAGATATTTCATAAGTTGACGGTTTATCAACGTTTCCATGACCTTGGTAAGAAGGGACGTGAGTGCAATTGGACGGTAATTGGAAGGGGAGGAAGATTCGCCTTTTTTAGGGACTGGCTGGACAAATGCAGTTTTCTATCTGCTCGCAAAAATCCCAGCAGAATAGGAGAGATGGAAAAGTTTACGCAGTGGTTTTGACAGCGTAGAAGAACACCTCTTCAAAATAACAACGGGGATACCATCTGGACCAGCGGATTTATGTATGTTGAGATCTTTAAGGACTCTCGCAACCGAGCGAGTTCGAAAAAATATCTGCTTCATCACAGAATTTGCAGACTGGAGCTCAGGTGGAGCCAATATGCTATGAGGAAGTGTCGAGTTGGCAGCAAATTGAGCTGCCAGTAGATTGGCTTTGTCGATGGAGCTGACATACGGAGAGTCATTGAAGACGAGCGTTGGGACCGATGAAGTGGTCGAGTTCTTAACGTTCTTAACAAAAGACCAAAAAATTTTGCTTCCTTTTGGACACAACAGTATTTTTTACCTTACTTTTTGGTCAAGCAAGAACAGTTTTTCATGTTCATTCGCAAATTTTGTTCAGAGGTCATTGCATTATCTCTTCGATTATACATTTAGAATATAACTGTCGAATGTCATACGATATAGTCTCTGCTTTTTAAGGTTTACCGTGAATTGTAAAGAAACATGGTCCAAGAACATTTGTTTGTGGAACACCAGTTTCCTTTTACTATGAATTTGCAAAACATGCCACAACATTTGAAACGCCA
The DNA here is from genome assembly GCA_914767635.1 of Melanostoma mellinum. Taxonomy (NCBI): domain Eukaryota; kingdom Metazoa; phylum Arthropoda; class Insecta; order Diptera; family Syrphidae; genus Melanostoma; species Melanostoma mellinum. The sequence continues at coordinate 6,473,930 of OU612059.1, forward strand.
GATATGAAAATTGATTTTTTGCTGTTTTGTAATAGTTTAAAATTTCAAATTTAAACCATCTACTCGTTGGTAGCAGCATGATGCTGGCAAAATAAGAAAATCATTTCTAAATCATTAACAAAGCAACACATTACCTATCCCACTTCATTTTGACAAGTTTACCCTTTCCACAGAATGACTTCCATCAAACAAATGATAGAAGCCCAACATCGTCATCAGACACTCAATAACCATAAACGGAAAAACACACTCACTCATGACTATCATAACAGTAGGGGTATGTCTCAATAGAAAGAAAAACGATTTTAGCTAAGACAGCCAAGTCAAGTGCTTACCAAACGATTCCCATAAATCGAAATCTAGTGTTTTGACAATGACCCAGAAAAAAAGAATCCTCCCGCCGGCCGCGCTCAGTGAGAATTATTATCGGAGAAAAATGGCAATCCAAATATTCGCACGAAATAGTCTGTCGAATGAACAATCCATCCATACCATCAAAAGTGTTTATTTTTGTATATCGTCTCAAGTTGGACGACGATGACGATGCGATGGTTTGAAGATAACAGCTTCGCAGCAGAAGCAAATGATACTCTTTTAGGACATAGAAAAGTGTATTTTTCAAAAAAAAACGCCATTGGGGATGCTTCGTTGATAAGTAATGTTGTTTCATATTTCAAAAGAAATAGTACATGCTACTCCTACATCAACCACACCCCCACATTTTGGTTAAAGTATTTGCCTTTAAGTGACCATCCTAAGCCGTAGGATCATCGTAGCTATACTCAATATTATTCTTTTTTCTAGGAATTGACGTTGCTGGCGGTGGGAAATGGCTTTGTATGTGAAATGTGATGTATGTTGTGTATGTACAAGATTCTTGACACACAATAAGATACTCACTGTGAAACCATTTGCAGCACACAAAGTGTAAGAGGATCTTACTGTGGAAAAATGAGATAGAAATTTCATCTCCCAACAACTTGTTACCACTGATTTGACACCGATGAGTTGAGTCCTTTTTGCTGTCGATATCAGACAACGATAATAATCTTTGTAGTCTCGATAGCTTGTTTTATTGTTTTCGATTAGTTCAACTTGTCTCGTTTGTTTTAATAACTTATTTTGCCGTGGGTCGTCGAAAAATTGAGCCCATCGTGTTCCTTTTTTTATATTATTTTGTTGAAATTTAAGTTCTTTAAACAGAGAATATTTATAAAAACAATTTGTTTGAGTAATTCCTCATGAAAAAACTAAATATGATTATGATTAGGTGTGTTGAAATAATATTATTCACTGGAATGGTTGAGAGAAAGGCATTAAACCCTGGATAAGCCCGAGCTGTTGCATCAGCATCTATATTCATATTCAGGGTGTTCCGTAATTCGTGTTACATTCTTTGGAATGTGATTTTTGGTCATATTCTAAGAAAGAAATTGTTCTACAGTAAAGTTCGTTTCTCAACTTTGACATCACTTTTTGACAATTTTAAAAAAGGCTATCTTTGGTGTACTCTGACCTGTGTTAAATTCCATTTCTCTGTTAATACTGATGATAGAGACCTCATTTTAGACCTAATTTTTTGTAGAAATAATAATCTTTAAAACTGTATTTAAATTAATCTCCTATAGGCTCAGGGTTTACAGATTTTAAATTTTAAATGGTGTTCAAATTTTCTTCCCCCAGCAAAGTTTTGACTTTGAACTAATTTTTTTTTTTTCAGAAAATGCCTGTTAAACATAGAGTTTCTTTATTTTTATGAGATGAAAATATCAATAATAAAAAAAACTAAAAAATAAGTGTACTCAAAAACCCATGCATTTTATGATACATGAAGAAATTCAAAATGGGTAAAATTTTTTTATTGAGGTTTGTTTGAATAAAACAATAATATGGGTACTTTTAGTAGTTTTTTATGTGTTATGTATATATACAAATACAATTGCAACTCCTTCGTTTTGAATGCATGCCACAGTTCGTTTTTGGATTTCATTGTGGATTTTTGCTTTCGATAACTCTTCTACACTGATCTCGAAGTTTCTCGAAGCTTTCGGATGTATTTGCAAAAACATTTTGAGAAGGAAGTCGTCTGTTAGGATAAAGTTCCTGTTATATTCGTTGTGCTCTTCTTGAATTTCCATTGCAAAACCCATACACGAATAAAGTGTCTGCATATTCTTCTTTCGTAAATGAAGGCATTTCAAAAAGCTCTCTGATCAAACTGCAATCGTGAATTATTTTAATAAACTGATGAACAAATTTGTTTTCTTATAAATATAATTTAAATTTTAAAGATCAGGACTTTAGATCTTAATTCCGGCACGTTCCACCAGACAGCACAGTGGCAAAAGTCTTTAAGAACAGAATTCCAAGTAAAACAAAATGGCTTTAATATATATTTTTTTTTATATAATTTGCGCGCACTCAAGGGGTTGTGACTACCCTTAACATGTTAAGTAACTCAGTACGAGCGTTCGGAAAAAGGGAGAGAGTTTGAAACGATATACCGATGCACATTAGTTTTAAATTTTTGAAGATTGTAATGAGAGGGAAAAATAGAGCTGGGCAATACATTCCACATTTGCGTGGTACGGCTGAAGAAGGAATCTCTGTATTTAACATAGTTAGTCGTCGTCGTACGTCAGCCGCAGAAACATAATTCTGACTTTGGCCTTAACCCTTAAACCCTACCCATCCCAGGAGAAACACTATTGCTACCCTGGGGTCTTAGGGACCCCAAAAAGTGTTTGCCCCTATTTAATAAAAAAACAATTTAATCAAAAATTTTATTTACTAACATAAAAGATAAGAATGTTTAATTATGAAAAATGTTTTAAAAGTTTACATCAAGACAATTATGACACACTGAGCGACTATGTTCGCCATTAAGTGGATTTCGGCAACTGCTGCATCGTATTTTGGTCTTGCGGATTTTTTCTGGTGGACACACGACACATCTATTTTTTGTAGTGCCTGAAGATGTTGACTCAGGCACAGGTCGGCTCTTTTTTAAAATATCTCCAATGAGGACCTGGAGATTGAATGGCAAAGTTGGCCAAGTAAACCTCTCCTCCATTTGGGGTTTAATAAGTTCCAAGGCTAAGTTTTTAAGAAATTTCGACTTGTTTGAGTTTTATTGGACGCTATTCTGAGGAGGACATACGAATTCACACCAACATAAAACATAGCCATCGTTTCGCTCGTCTTGAAACACTGTCAAACTGTTCAAAAACTTTAACTATCACTACCCTGGGGTCTCAAATACTTTCAACTGCACCACTCGAAAATTAATAAATGATTGATTTTTAGACGTCTGCTGCGATAATTGCGATAACATGAGAATTCCATGGGGTGGCACTGGTGTGAGTTGCTAAGTTTTTAAAAAATTCAAGAAAATGTATGTTTGCAATGGTGCTGGACCCCAGGGTAGGGTTTAAGGGTTAAAGGATCACAAACCAAATCGATTTTTCAGTCATGGCAGCTGCAATTTTAATTTTTGAGTTATACAGTTATAAAACGCAACGTTTCCATACATTTGTATTGCAGCGGGGGCAAAAATGATGACAAAAGCGTGGAAAATCCTTCGTGCTTTATTTGTAAATGGCAGTATGTACTTTGTTTTTGACTACGTACTGCTTCGCACCACAGTGAAAAATTGTTCAACAGATGCCAATAGCTATGACACCTGACAACTCCACATGAGTCCTGCAAATTCCTTACCGTCTCACAGCTCATAAAACTGTGCTCAGACGTCTGACAACAATGACTTCTCAAGCAATATCGTCATGCAAAATCACAAGCTCAGGCGGTTCTTAAACGTTTGCAACTTATTTCGCAGTAGTAACACATAGGCTACGTGTACACGACTGCGACGATATTGTCAGACGTTTGCAGATCTGACAATGATTGTTAGACCTATCAATCGTGTATGACAGCTATTTTTATTCTTTCAATACTCTCAACGTACATAGTTGTACTTACACTATTGGCTTTGCCATTTTTTGTTAGATTTTTTTTCAAGCACTCGTTCCTCACTGACATCGAACACTTAATATATCAAATACACCTCATTACACAACTAAAAGCTCTTATCACTCACCACATAAATTGATTACACCACTAACAATGTGTTTTCTTGGCAATTCGTATACATCAGCATTATTGCCGCATAAGCAATATTTTTTTACTATGTCTTAACATTTCCTTAGAAGACGCATTAAACCTTCCATTAAGTTTTTGTTTTGTTTTTCTTGTGATGCGTAAAACCGGAAGCATCACGAACGTGTACATCCACAAGGAGGTTCTTCTGACATACAAAACCAGTAACCCAGCTCTCAACTTGGCCTTGGCCTCGTTTCCTGATCACACACACTCAATCAAATTGCCACCCCACCAACCACAGCTTGATTAATGTTTTTTTTTTTTTTCTCACCAAAGTCCTAGATACACCCTACGTGACAAAAATGGTATTGTTCCATCCTGTGAACAAGAAAAACAACAATAACAACAGCAGTCTGATACAGACAAGCGAATTTTTATATCCTTTCCAACCTCCTAATGCATAGAGACCTTGGTTTATGGCAGTCCTTTAGACAGTCCCCTTCCTCGTCAAGTCATCTTCATCCAATCTTTTATTGATCAACCATAGAAAATTAGATTCGAATCCAAAGTCGAGAAAGTTAAATGTTTTCTTTTGTTGTCCATTGATACTTCCGAATAAGCAAAAGAAAATGTTAGTGACCATTTTGGGGGCATTAAATGGTTTGATGCTCTTCTAGAAAGGCATTGAACTCTAAAGAGATACAAGTCGGCTGAACTCACTCTTTGCCTTTTAGAAGCATAAAAGCAAAGCCAACCACTGAGGCACCATTGAAAAAGTAATACAAATAAGTTCTTTGTGCTCCTGCTTCGCCAAATTCGGTTAAGTATTCACATTTATTTCCAATTTGCTTACAAGGACAATACCATTCCCGTCTGTCTTTAGTTGAAGGTTCAATTGGAGTGGTTTTCTTATAACTTGAATATCGTTTGAGAATCCGAGTGAAAATTTATCGTAGAGTTAGGGTTAGTGCTACAGAACCACGGGGATTTGTTCTCAATTATTTTTCATTCTGGTGGGGGTCAAGTTGTAGAAAGATTTAATTTTCTAAATGGAAACATTGCACAGTCCATTTTTTCACTACAAATAAAAATGTTCATATATTCGCAAACTTTGGTTTGACTTTGTATGGGATAGTAAATTGTTAATACCGTAAACCATGCTTAGTTTGAATTCCTTTGGGGCTGTCATTTGAATAAGGTACAACGTTTTATCTTTTATTTTTACTGTTCATTGATTCAATTAGATGTATTTAATTACTTGTTCAAAAAAAAAAAAAGAACAAGTCTGTCAAGTCCCAGATCACGTAACTTTAAGATGACTGTCGTTAAGTCGGCTGTGACACTAAATAAAGTTTCAAAAGATAATTCATGCAATTTCAATTGCAGCAACTGAGGGGTATCAACTTTACTGTTGTCTCGTTAATTTAAATGACTTTTCTGATCTTAAATACCTCGATTTTGAACGACTACTTACTTACTTAGGTGGGCATTACAGTTCGGGGTGAACCTGGGTCTCAACCAACATCCTTCATCCACTTGATTGCGCCACCTAAGACGAGGTCTTCCCCTTCCGTGATTTCGCTGCAATGTGCTTTCGAAAACCCATGGAGCCGGAGCGTTTGGGTCTATCCAGTCTACATGGCCCAACCATCGTAGCCTCGCGATGCGTACTCTTCCGCTTTCGATAAGGTCCATGCCTCAGCGTCGTAAAGCAGGACTGGGATGATCAACGTTATTGTGACTCTAACTCCAAAATTTCCAGGAAGTTAGCGTCTATGTTTCAGCAGGTGAATGTAACAGTCTGCGTGACATCACTTCCGGCAAGAAACTCTGGTTAGTCTACTTTGCTTCTAGCGCAATATGCAACATCGGGTGCGTTTTTTTTCGCAACTCAGCAATCTTTACCACTGAACACCAAAAAAACACGCAGCAGAGTGGAGGGCCCTAGAACGTAGCGCATTTCTCACAACCTTGTCTTGTGAAGGAATGGAGGTGACCTACCAAAGGGTTCGCCATTTAACGTTTTTTTTTTTTCAACTAGTGCTTATTTCGTGAATGGTAACACTTAGCTCATGTCTGATTTGACAGATAAATTAGTTTTATCCTCCTGCTGAACGAATATGGTTGTGTATATGCTTGAACAACGCTGGGAAATATTGCGACATTACTTTGAAAATGATGGTAATGTTGCAGAATGTGTGCGAAAATTGCGTACGGATTTTGGAAGAAGAGAAGCACTGTCAGCTCCGTATGTTCGTTATCTTGTGAAAAAAGTGAAAGAAACTGGCATCCTCATCGATGAACCAAAGCGTGAAAAGCCAAAAACAGTGCGTACACCCGAAAATACTGCTGCTGTGGCAGAAAGTGTGCGTGAAGCGCCATCAACATAAATTCATCGTCGTTCTCAACAATTGAACATTTCGGAGACATCATTGAGACGAATTTTGCATAAAGACCTTGGTATGACACCATACAAAGTCCAATTGGTTCAGGAGTTGCAGCCAACTGACCATCCAATGTGTTTCCGTTTCGCTAAGTGGGCCTGTGGTCGGTTTTGAGAAGATGCCGATTTTGCCAAAAATATCATCTTTTCAGATGAAGCTCATTTTGATCTTGGCGGTATGTAAACAAGCAAAATTGTCGCATTTGGGGCACGCATGCATTGAAAAGCCGATACTATCAAACCGAGTCACTGTTTGGTGCGGATTTTGGTCCAGAGGCATAATTGGGCCATTTTTTTCGAAAATAAGCAAGGATTGGCCGTTACAGTCAATGGCGATCGTTATCAGTCCATTTTAAACGAATTTTTGTTCACAAAAATTAAAGAGGAGGATATTGGCAACATTTGGTTTCAACAGGACGGCGCGCGGCGCTACGTGCCACACAGCCGAAGCTACACTCGATGTTTTGCGCCCTTTTTTTGAAGATCGCATTATCAGCCGCAGAGCTGATGTCGTTTGGCCACCTACGAGCAGCGATTTGACACCATTAGACTATTATTTGTGGGGTGCCGTAAAAGTAAAGTGTTACGCCGACAAGCCAGAGGCAGTTGACGTTTTAAAGGACAATATTCGTGAAGCCATTGGTGAAATACAGCTGCACACAATCATTTCACAATTCATTTCATTTTCATTTTTTGGTTGACCGATCGTGTAGGCTATTGCATGGCCAGCCGAGGCAGCCATTTCAATGAAATTAATATCCATTATTAACCGTAAGGGGTGTTCTTTCTAATAAAAAAAGAAATTTGAGAAAATATTCAGTAGTCTTTTTTTTTAAATTATTTGGCGGTACCTTTACTTTCTGCCAATTCCTAACGACGAATTGAGAAAGCGCTTCTCATTGCAGTGAATTTGCTATCGAGAGACTTCCCGATTCCTCGCGAAAGGCGATACCCGCGGAAGCACATTTTTTGTTTTCTGTTTTCTGTTGGAATTCGAACTACGACCATCCCGTGTAACAGGCATGCATGCTCACCTTTAAGCCACGGATGTTTATAAAACACACAAGAGTTACAAGTTGTTGCTCACTATGTTTCCATCGATTTGAAAAGCGCTCAAAATCATTTATGCGGACGAGCTATACAAAGCCATGTTTACTTTTAGCTTTCCTGCCAAGCTTAATTGATGAATGTGCAGGATGACCATGGAAAATTAACGTTGCTTCGTTTAAATTCTGCTAGAAAGGCTTCATGTTAAATATTAAGGCTCTTTAACACCATTGGTTATCAATTCAGTAGTCAATTCAGCTTTAAGGTTCTTCTAAACCCGAATTTGTAGTTGAAAAATGTGGTTGTTAGCATTTTTGTCGAAAAAAAAGCGCGTCATTAAGGCCAGTTTTGTACATCGCTTCTTAACATATTTTGACAACTGAATTTTTCGCTGCAAAATCAATTTGGTTTAGCATAGCTTTTAAGTTTAATCACGGTATAAATTTCAGATAACATAAATGAGTTTTAAATGGGGGCATATTTGATAGCTTAAGGCCTCAACTGAAAATGACTCTGAAATGATCGTCTACAAAGGACTTTTTCTACGACGAACTACACAATGTGCGTAGATAATAAGCTTTGACCTGATCAGCTACAAATTCTGGATAAAAAGTAGAACTTTTGAGTCCGTTTTTGAAATTATCAGGTTTTGGCATCAAGAATGTCTTTTTTTTCTATTTATTTTCCCTGTAGACATTGTCATATGATGCCGATCTCAAATTTCTAAAGAAAACCAATCCTGACACCCCATACCTTCTTTTTCTCGATGAATTGGAATTGCGCTGCGAAATAAAAATAAATCGTCACTTATTTATAAAGAATTTTGTGAACTGTTAGGAGCAAGATGACAGAAAATAGAAAAAAAGAGCAGGTTTTGATTGAAAAATAGTCATTCTTCCTTACAGGCATGTAATTTCCCCAGAGAGGGAAATCATGATTTGTTCAATTGAATCAGAAAATAAACTGTCACGTAAGGAGTCTATGATTGCCAATTTAGATAAGAGAATGACATTAGTGTTCAATACATAGAATTTCACTGAGGCTGGCGAATAAACTACACATCTCTGTCATTTTCGACAACATAATAAGATGTTATCAAACTGACAACTTCAATGATTTGAGCTCGATTCAAACTAATTAATACCCCCACTTTGATTCGCTTCGTAGAATTTTGTGAACTCAGAAAGAAACCATCATCAATAGTAATTCTAGCACTTAAAAAAGATGCTCTTTTTCACCTCAAGTTTCAAGTATTTCTTCATTTGCTCTGTCCGTTGCCATTGCCACCGTTCTGTCCGCTTCAAGTCCTTAGGAAAGAATATCAGACTTCCTTTTGTGTCGTTTTTATTTTGACATGTAAACCATACAGTGATGGGCGTGTGTCGGTGTTGTTTCATGCATGACAAGGAAACAAGTTCCGGGGGCTCTAATTGATCAGAATTAGAAGTGGTAAAGGTAATCGGATCAACTAATATCCTCTTTGTGCAAATTATTGAATGGACGTATGTTCATCAGAATGCTTTTAGTATAATGCGGTTGACCTTTGAAAAGAGATTTCCCTTCAACTTCAAGAAATTTACTGCTATATGTCTGTTGGTTCATAAAGTTTCAATGAAGTACTTTGTAACTCAGTCCTCTTAAGTTATTCATATCTGTGAACACGAATAGCCCACCCAACACAAATAAATTTGAAGTTGGTATGTGTTATTGATTGAAGAAGACAACATGACGAAAGACGTTTTTTTGTATTTCAGAGTAGTAAATATATTGAATAGTCTAGTCTATTCGTGTTCACAAGTGGAAAGTTATTGCGTCTTAATTTTGAGAGTCCACTTTATGTTGTTGTTGTCAAACAAGGTTTTTTTGTGGCAAGTATAGGAAATCAAGTCGGTTTTTGTCTCATTAGTTTTGGCACCAGGAGCATTTTATGCAAAAAATACTCACGATGCTCAAAGCCCTGTAACAGAAGATGGATGACATATAGTTTCTGTGAAAAAAAGCCTCATAAAATATTTAACATGTATAGCTGGAGTCCCCGAAGAATTTCAACTTACAGTAGGTGTTTAACAAGTCCTCTGTTCTTTATTATAGTCCTTAAGATAAAAGATAAAGATAAAGTATAGAAAACCAAAGTACATTAACTATTCCTAGCTAACGACGGCAATGGTGCCATTTAGGGTAAAAGTTTTAGAAGGTGATTGGTATCGTGTTATTCCGAAAAAATTGAATTACCAGATCAAAGAAGCATTACCAACGAAGTTAGATTCTTAAAAATATGTCTTTTTTAATACCAGTGTGATAAGCTTTGGATGTTTACTTATTTGCAAGATCGTTTGATTGGTTTGGCTGCTCTAGCTATTCTTCGCGAAATACTTATAGCAGCAGACGAGGTTATAAGTGTTTTATCTAAAAAGGACAGAAATAAAAAGGATTTTATTCTATGATATATTTTTAAAATTAATATTATTCACCAATTACATCAATATTTACTCTAGTTCGTATTGAAATGTGTGGTATTGTCAGAAGAACGTTTAGGCAAAGAATGACATTTTATTCATTGACATTTCAAGCTTAATCTAATACTTAATTCCTTGCACATAATAAGTCATTCAAGAGAGAGAGAGAGAGAGTAAACACCAGCCATCTATACTTCATTAATAGTTATGCGCTATACAACAAATCTAATGCGTATAATATATTATCTTTAAATAATATAATTTCTTATGGCATACATAATGAACTCAATTAAGTCTTGTTATTTGTTTCTTTACCATCTTGGACAAAATTCAGCACGACCGGCTCAGTTGGTATTGTCATGTTCAAAGGAGAGATCCGCAGAACCTCGTCAAAAAGGCAATATCGTACAACGTTTCAACAAATTCGCGACGAAAAAGAAAAGGCAGGCCAAAACACTCTTGGTACAAGCAAATGCAAAAACAGCAGCATTTGGTTGGCCTCAGACATGGAACAATCCAAAACCGGGAGGCTTGCCGACGATTTCTGAGGTCAACGCGGCGTACCCCACAGGCGGATCACTAGTGTGAAGCAGCAAAGTGGGAGAGTTGTGATCGCTTCAAGATCACTACTCGTAACGCCGAAAATGAAGAAGAAGAAGAAGATTTGTTTCTTTTTTTTAATTATTAAAACTTTTAAAAAAATGAGTGAACTAGACCTCCCCCACTCCTTTCCCCATAGCGAAAATCTATCTACGCCACTGGGTAGAATTAGCCTCTGAGGCAAAGATAAGTTTTTTTTGCATTTTAAAGTAAATTATAGACCACTAAAGCAACAAAATAAACTATAGCCTTTTGAAAATATCGCTAAAACTCACTTTTTTATGCATTTGCCTGTACCAGTAGTTGTTTGGTTTGCTTCCTTTTTGTTTCTTCGCGATCGTGTCTAAAGGTTTGCTTTATAGCGAGGCTCTATGGAATTCTCGATTGAACATGACAGTACTAACTTAGCCGGTGCTGCTGTCATTTTTAACGAGAAAACATCCCAGGAGCTTGTTACTTCTAAAACGATCAAACTTTGTATCCTCAAAAATTTTAAAATATTTCCCAACACTGTGAGTCTTTCTTTTGGACGCCGGATGTGGTTTAAGGTGTTCCTTTTAGCTTAGAGGGCATTTTTCTGTCAATCGATGATTGATGTCGTCATCGCAAGCTGGTTGGTAATTGACATGGATCCCAGATATTTCAACTATTCACAATTAAAAAGCACATTTCCGTTAATTCCACTTTTTTCGGAATAATACGATACCAATCACCTTCTAAAACTTTTACCCTAAATGGCACCATTGCCGTCGTTAGCTAGGAATAGTTAATGTACTTTGGTTTTCTATACTTTATCTTTATCTTTTATCTTCTCGACTATAATAAAGAGCAGAGGACTTGTTAAACACCTACTGTAAGTTGAAATTCTTCGGGGACTCCAGCTATACATGTTAAATATTTTATAAGGCTTTTTTTTCACAGAAACTATATGTCATCCATCTTCTGTTACAGGGCTTTGAGCATCGTGAGAGTAACTTTAAATAGGAGAAAGTTCTTTCGGAAGTTGAGGTTGAAACGGGCAGTATAGCTAATATCCTGAACAAAATATATCTGTTTTCTTCGGGGCAGCTATCTAGCGCTTCTAATGAATTCTTAGAGGAAGTATTATTCCTTTCGGATCAAATGTCTCTTCCAAGTTTTTAATTCTTCAAAAACAGAAGATGGTTCGGCAGCCAAATATGTTTGGTAAAACTCAACAGTCTAATTAAATTTTTTAACTGCTTTGTCTATTTCAGACGAAGAATCCTTGAAAAGAATCGAAAACCCTTCTAGTATGTTTCATGGTTTGTAAATTTTTCTCCAAGGTTCATTACGTAGAAATCGAGAAAAGGATTTAAGACAGTAACATGAAAATACTCTTCTGTACTGGGAACCAAAGGGTTCGAACGATTCTATTGTCGGTTCACGTTTAACGTCAATATCAATGACTTCAGCTATTTTTTTTTTTTTTTAATCTTGAAACACATTCGAAAATGAGTCATCCTCTGCCCATTTAATTTTTAATTGATCCCTTTAATCTTTTGCGAGTTCCATAGCTTGGACCAATTCTAAGTTCACTCTTTGAAACTCACGTCTTATTGACAACGAGAGTTGGTAAACCATACTTTTAACCTTTAAGCTAATCAAAAACTCGAAATCCATTGTGTTTTTTAAGTTCCTTGCAACACTTTCAATTGTTCTTATTTGGTCAAGAGTTTCGAACACAAACGGTAATAGCTCCTCAAAATCTTCAACTGCTTGATATTTTGAGATCCATCGCGTCAGATTCAGCCTTTTTAATGTGTTTTTTTTTTTGTGGAGTCTCTTCGCTTCTTGTTTTTTGTTGCAGCATATCTATTCCTTTCGGTGTACTGAAATAATTGTCAACTGCTATTCAATTGTGGTTAGGCAGTCTCTAATGGCTGGTATTTTGCTGGAAACAGATAAAGCAAGGATTGAAAAGGACGTACAGAGCATGCGAAGAAAATCGCTGCGTGAACACCATTGTATCGAGCAGACATATTGCTTGCTCCGTCGTACTCTTGGCCGATCGAAAAAGAAATGTCCATATCACAATTTCGAAGATTTTCCACTATAAGCTTTGCAAGAGCATCACCTGGATTGTTAACACAGTAATGTTTGGGCTGTTTTAGAGATTTTAAGAGAAAAGTTTTCATTCATACCAGTCGTCGAAAATCGATATAAAAAAAGGAATTCAAAAAATTTGGTGATTTGCTGAAATAATAATTTCTTTCAGATGAAGTTGACTTTGTATTTTCCCCATAGAATGAAAGTATAGAATGTACAATCCTGCGAGTACTAATAAGACTTAATTCAAGTAGGAAGTAGGTAGCATATTTCACAGTATGTTTTTTTTACTTTTTTGGTTCATGACTGGTTATGTTGAAAAATTATCGATCCCAATGGGGGGATGTATCCCCTGGACAACCACCCCCCCCCCCTCCCCTATCTAAGCCACTGATTATTCTACCAACCTGGGAAATTAATCTTTTAAACAAAAAACCTTGAATAAAATTACAAACTAGTTTCAAATCATAATTTTTCTTGTGCTTATTAAATATGTTTTTTATTCCAGAAATAATAGAATCTGCATAGAACCAATTCATCTGAGGTAAGAATTGTTTTTGAACACCAGTAGAAGTTAAAAAACAAATATGAAACTATAATTTGCAATCCTTCAATATTTTATCGGGGTTAGTCTTTTTGATAGCTGTCAGTTGATTTATGCTCGGTTTATTTTGCCATTTCATCGTATAAGAATTGAAGCCGCCCGACCACTGGGCACTGCGAACGTTCGATAAATGTTAAAAAGCGAAATCGATGTTGATGTTACCTCCAAGATCGGGCGTTGGACTATTTTTCGTTGGATTATGCTAAGTCGTTTGTCTATGCAGATAAGCTCGAGACTATTGACGTTTTGGCCAAAAATGCTGTAAAAAGTGGTAGCGAATTGGGCTGGAATTTATTCGAGTCGCCCATGTGGTCACTTCCCGAAACATAATGGCAAATTCTTATCTTCATAGTAAAGCTTAATTCTTGGCCATAACATTACATTACATTTGTTTTATTTCTTTTGGAAAACCACACGTCTAAAAAACACAAATATTTAAAACCTATGAAACAACCAGTGTTTCCTTTTCTATCAATTGGCTGATTGTGTCGGCAAAAAAGTCCTTTCGTACGAGCATTTTGGACTCAAATTGTGTATTTTAGTCAAAAAATACTTGCCCCATCAAACGAGCAATGAATCATATTTGCAAAATTCATTCAGTAAATCTACACCAAAAAGTTACGTACACGCCTAAGTGTATACCAGCGTAGGGAACATGTACATTTTTTCCTCTCTTATAACTTTGGCAAAGTGTTCATTAGATATTTTTGCAGTTAATTATTGCAAATCCAGATACTTATAGCCTTGATTCTGTAGAAACCACTTCAATTAAGGCAAGACACAAAGTACTTCCGCTCCAAATATTGAACATCCTGTTAAGCATTCGCATCAAGAATTCTACACAAGGTTAAGTACTAAGAGAGTGTTTCCGATTTCAATAGCAAAACTGACAGTAGAGGATTGATTCTCAGATATTTTCAAAGGGCAATTTGTAGAGAGGTGTCCATCGTACGAATGTATATAAATTTTTTGAGATACACCACATCCTCAAGGAGAAAAAATCCTTGAAATTACTTACAAGTGTTGAACAGAGAGTAGTTTTCCTAGTTTTCCAACTACTCCATCTACTTTTTCTATACACCAAGCTAAGATGAAAAAGAGAGATAAAAGCGAGTTCCTAAACGTTAATATGAAAAGTTCGCAGATAGTTAAACACTACCCGATGCCGAAGGCTATTGAGCTTAGGGCTCATTTACATGATCCAGATTCATCACAACACCACAATTTACTTACAAAGCAACAAATCTACTTGCAAATTATCCAATTCCTCACGTAAAAGCCAACCGTGTACAGAATTTGTAGTTGAATAGTCTCCCCACAACAAATCCATTTGGTTCACCTTCGTCCTTTGCACGGATTTCAATTTCGCTAAACAATCCGAGGTAATCATCTGTGAAATGGAATTGTTAGCAATTTCTTCTCCATGGTCAGGACAGAACTTTCAAGTTGAATTCAAGTTTATGGTGAAAAAGGAAAATGGGACGGCGGGCGTAGTGTAACGGGGGAGAAACAAAGAGAGCGATGTAAATGAAATGTTCTTGGGAATTTCACACGTGCTAACAAGGAGCATCGCACACATTGAGAGTCGCACAAGTTCACAGTCGTCTTGTGCAGGAATTGATGTGATCATAGAGCGTCAAGGTTTGGCCCGCACCCGCACACAAAAACCTGACGACACAAGAGTTGCTTGGTTTTGAATATCATAAATTCAAACATTTCCCGACGATTTCACTAGAAGACGATTTAATGAAAAGAAAACTCCCAGACTGTGAAGTGCCATCTTTTAGACACCCACAAAGAACCGTTCAAAAAAAAAACCTTAATAATTTATGTATTCGTGCATTCCAGAAATTACTGGACTGGGAACTGAATACGAATCTGCTTTTGTAGGATGGAGGGTAGTTACATCTTCCCGGAAATTGGAGGACTAATATGAACAAGGAATGAATTTTTTATGTTGCGCTCATTCAAGCACTTTCCTCATTTGGAGATTCCTTTGGAGGTTTGAAAAGATTATATGTTAATTTTTAAAACGTTTACCTCCGCTTTACTACACTTTGGAAGAGACAACAAAGCAATCCGAAATATGGAATGTCGAAATGATATAAGACGGATTGCTTACTCTTGAATGAGCAACTTATTCTATTGATGTAGATAAACTGCTTTTGTTTAAAGATGAACATAGGTTAGTTACTTACGTTTACATAGAGGAGCGAGATCCTTTCCTTATGCTCACAACTTATGGTAGACTGATTTTAAATATTGTAACAGAAATAATAAATTTGATACGGAAGGAATTCATCTTTTCTGTTTTGTTTGATTTGTTAAGATTTATAAGGGATTCAGGGATAAGGGTCAAGTTTATGTTTGATGCGATTTGCTTTGATGGGATTTTTGAATACCTCGAACTAACAGAGATATTTATGGTAAATTTAATGTTTTTGACAACGTAAACCTTTTGAGACATTCAAAGAAAAATAAACTAAGTAGCTTATGCAGATCCGGACCCCAATTAGAGTTGTTTTCTTGTCATTGTCGATATTCTTGAGAGGAGTGGAAGAGGTGGATGGAAAGTATTTTATTGGATCTCTTATTTGTTATTTACAGTCTTCTCTATTAGAGTTAGAAAAAGTGACGGAAATAGTAAGACAGTTTGATAAAAATTAAATTGAATCAGCAATGAAACGAGTCATATCGAGCCTTAGAAAAGAACTTCCGGATTGAAGTTGGCAAATATTTCCTAAGAAATCCATATCATCATCCAACTTACATACTTAGTTTGAAGAGAAGAGCATGGGACTGAATTAAAAACTTTCGACAACGACTTCGATTTCGAGCGATCAGTTTTGCACTCAAAGTCAGTTTAGGTTTTCTTTTACTTAATTGAGGCATCTAAGACGAGGTTCTCTTTCTACGATTTTCTTGATACAGCAGCGAGACAGAGTCATCCTTCAAAGTTTTACGAGTTTAGCAGGGATACCAAAACTAGACATTTCTCTGTACAGCTCGTCGCTCTAAATACCAAAATCGATAAAAAATGGTGTATATCGATATTATATTGCCTTGGCTTTTCTGCTGTTATGTAAAACGTGCTTCGTATGACTTCTGGCTGCACCATGAGATTTTAAATTTATAGGACTGCTAAGAGTTCATTTAAGCTCAATCTAAAGTGAACTCATACAGCCATTTCTGCTGAAAGTCTAATCATGTTGCCAGGATTTGCGCGAGCTTTAAACTGTTATTAGATTTGTCATTGGTTTTCAATGTCAAAATAATTGCGTTTCTCAATTACAAAAAGATTATATTCAATCTAATCTACTGCAAAAAACCTTTTTCATTCAGAAATGACTTAGTGATTTTGTTTTACAAGAACCAACTCGAGTGACAGCAAAAAGCTCGTTTTAGATTGATCAATAGGAAATGCAATTACCTCTTTTTACCAAAAACGACTGAGTGGCTTCGTTTTGAACGAACCAACACGAGCCACACGACTTTTTTCCTTCAAGCTACTCAAAATGTTCGTGTTGAACGAACACATCAGAGCTATACAACTCTTTTTTACCATCAAATGAGTCATTTATTATCGCGTTGGATGAATAAAGGCACGTCCATGTATAGAACAATAGGTAAGTTTTTTTGCTAGCTTTAGTATGCCATCGAATACGAAATGATGCAATCTTCAAAATGAAATCTATCTATCTATATCTATCTAAAAGTAGCTGACCCATCCGGCGAAGCTATGGTCCTACTGTGAATACGGCATAACGTGGACACATGGTGCCTCTTATAGAATGTAGGAAGTTTGTGCTTTAGAAGCATTGTAATTCCTACAAAACTTTTGTTCCGCGATCTTGCTGCACTGCTGGAAATATGAAAAGCGTCTATTTCGCATTTGAAAAAATAAATCTGAAAGAGAAACATTCCATCCTCAAATTTTAAACAACACTCGCTGAAAGAAATTGTGTTATATTATCTTAGCACATTAGGAGTGAGCAAAAAGGCTCACCATATCATCCTATATGCCCGTATCAGGTATCACAGGAATAATGTAGCACCTTAATGATGAAATAATTTTTGAAATCGGTCCAGTATTTTTTGAATTCTCGTTGACGTTAGCTTAGGAATATGGAGATGAAATATTGCTTATGTTACTATTCCTAGGTGGTACCCGTGGCGTAATGGTTAGCATGTCCACCTGCTAACCCAGAGGTTCGACGTTCGAATCCCAGCAGAGGAAAAATGCAAAAATGTTTTTCCACGGGTATCGCCTTTCGCGAGGAATTGGCAAGTCCTCCGTTAGTAAATTCATTGCCATGAAAAGCGCATTCTCAATTAGCCGTTTGGAACCGGCGAAAAATTGTAGGTCCCCTCTATTCCCTCACAAGGCATGGTTGTGAGAAATGCGCTAGGCCCAGGGGCTCCTCGCTCTGTTGCGCCACCCTATTTATTTTATTTATTTTTTACTATTCCTAGGTTAGGTTATGTAGAATAGGCTGACGGTTGATCCATTGTAATACGCTGGAGTATTATAACGTCCTAAAAACATTTGAGTTTATGTTTGGTCAGTTTTTAACTATTTTGTGGCCTTAATGAAGCTCAACAGGCTGTTTCTTGGAGTGTCTGATAATTCTTCTAGTTCATTGAAGAAGAAATTGCCTAGAAGTTTTTTCCTGGTGTGGCAGATTGCTGGGCAGTGACAAAGGAAGTGAATGGTATCCTTATGTTCGTCTTCGTCATTGCATCCTCTGCACATGTCATCGGTGCAAAGACCCATTTTCTTGTTATGTAGCCTAGTAGGTTGTGTCCTGTTATTATAGCAGCTTTTCAGATCCGTTCTTATCGTATTTTGGCCAAAGCTTCCTGAAAGTGACACAGGAATCTAGGCATTCCCATCTTTCATTGGATTTTCGTATTATTTTGTTACCAATGATCTGCTTAATTTCACAGGGTGTGATCCTGATTAATTGATCAATGAGAAAAATGTCAAGTGCTTTCTCGCTAGTTCGTCCGCTTTTTCGTTTCCCTGTTTGCCACTTTGTGACGGGGAATACAGCAGAGTCTATCGTTATTATAAAGTAAAATGTATTTCTAAGTATTGAAACTAAAAAAGAAAACACTTTTTTGGTATTTTTGTTATTTATTAACCTTAATGACACAACATTAAATATTAACTAGCGACGCGTTTCGGAAATATTATTCCATCTTCGGGCTACCTGTTACAAAAACTTTTGTTTTGATACTTAGGGATAGTCTGCATCCTATGCATGCCAAAAATAAATAAATATACAAACTACTAGAATTTTCGAAATCGGTTCCAGCTGTTAAGTAAGTACCAATTCCGATTCCCGAAGTATTATATGTAGGTATGAAACATAGAAATTGTTCCTCGGGGATAACGTAGGCTATACATTTTTTTTATTTTTTAATCGGTGCAGTAGTGCTTGAATTTCCATTAAATTATTAGTTTATACGTTATTCTTATTCATACGCTATATTATTAATAGGTTTTATTAAAATTGACTCTGTTATTTTTGCGTGAAGGAACATCCAAACAAGCTTTGTTAGAATCTCAAAAATAAAAAAATCCAACCAGCTCGGTATTTCCGCAGTGTTATTTTCGTTGAACTGTTGTTATTTTTGTTATAAGTATTTTTTTCTTTTAGTAGTGTTTTACTATTATTGACTTCTTTTAATTAAATACTTTTCAATGCCGATTTCGTACCCAAATATGGACAAAGTCTAAGACCCTTTGACAAAATACATGGTAGAATACTAATTTGTGAAAATAAGTCAATGTTATTTAAATTATAAAATCAGATTGTTTTTTGTGAAAAAAAATGCTGTTTTAAATGTAATAAAAACACATTTATCGTAAGCAACAAAATTCAAAACTGCAAAATTTTTGTTAACTCAGAAAATAAATCATTATAACTAACAAATTTAAATCATAGGCCTACAAAAAGTAGTATATTAAAGTAAGAAAAAGGTTTTGTGAACTTGTTGTGTTTTGGCAAAGATTTTTGAGGGATCTAATGAAGGTTCTAGTTTTTCTCTTCTTAGTCTGAGTTTCAATTTTGTGAACAGTCTGTTGCGACGCAATTTTATTGTATAAGGAATATTCATTTGGGCCAAGTTTTTAATATCAAAGTATTTTTTCTAGCACATGTAAGGCTGTCCCACTGTTTTTCCTTTACGATTTGTGTTTGTTTACTTTTTGTCTCCGTTTCTATTCCATATGTTATGACTGTGCACATAGTTTTTCCTGTTTTTCACGGTTATCGGCTTTTGGGAGGAATTGACAGGTCCTTCGATAGTAATGAAAAGGGCTTTCTCGATAAGCCGTTCGGATCGGCAGAACATTCAGCTTCGCCACCCTGTTTATATATAATAAGGAATAAGGAATTATAATAAAAAAAATTAAAGAACCTTCATGCGAAGAAATAAGTGAACCAACTTATAACTGATACATTTTAAAACAGTACTAGGTTCTAAACAGAAACTTCTTTAGAAACTCATACTAGTTGGCTTTTTTAAATCGTTATTTTAGGTTTTGTCTTTGAAGTAAATTTTTTATTCAATAAAAATACCATTTGTGTTTTTTAATAAATTAACTTTATTTGAAATATATTTATATATATGTATTAGTTCTTCATTAATATTTACAAAAAATTCAAATCACTACTGATATTTGACTTCCATCTAAACATTCAAATTGTTTTTGATAAAATATTTTAACATTTTTCATAATTCCTTAAATATCAGCGCTTTTTATCAGTACCGTATAGTAAATAGTTACAATCTCTCAAAATCCTAAAGTTTTCTATTCCTAGTCGAAATTTTGATCCTTTTTCATTATTTGAGTTTCTAGTATTTGGGCTTTTCACAAAATTTGAACATCTTTACACTTTGAAACGCCATCGTCACACCAACAACTGGTTTAGTTCTTAAATTTTAAAGTAAAAAATAGTTATAAAGATACAAGAGGAAAAGTTTTAAAGAGTTAAAAGTGACATTAAGAATATTTCGATAGATAGGTAAGAAAAAAGTCTAAAAAACTATATAAAATACCAAACTACTTAGCAAGAGTAAAACAGCAACTCCATTTTGTAATACAAGAGATTTCAAAACCATTGACTGTTCGTTTATACTTAAAACATGTTTTTTAGAACTTATCAATGAAAATTGAGATTAAAATTATTCGATGTAAAATATGAGTTTTTTAGTTGATGTAAAATAGTTGTTTTTTTTTTGGCCTAAACTTTTTACTTATGTTAAGAGAAACAACAAAAAAAAAGCGTAAGTTTCTATACAAAGTTTTGATTTCTTTTATGAAAAGTGAAGGGCTGTGTCTTTTTACAGGCGTTCGTTTTATTTTTTGTGTCTTTGCCTAAAACACCCAAAGTTCCAAAGCCTTCCTACTTTTTCTTATGACTTGACAAATAACAAATAACAGTCCAAGTCATTTAATAACATCGTATCGTTAAGAAAGGAATTTCTAGTCCTGAAGAGCATTTTCAATAAGATGATTGACAAAAGGTTTTGAGAAAGAAGCTCGTGATTCTGTAAGAGCATTTCTGTACCTGAAGGATAGAAGAGTTCCATAGATCCTAACGAGAAAGCGCTACTTATGGTAGTCTTACATTCGAACTAAAAGATACTTTAGGACGAGACACCATATCAGAGAATAAAAGATTTGGTTGTAACTTAAATCCGAATGTATCGATTCTACGTAATAAATAAAGCTAATGTTGCACAGGCACCAAACTGTTGTTTGATTCCAAAAAATCCCCAACCCTGGCCAGAATTACCGAAGGTTGTTTTTTCCTTGTCCTTTTTAAAGCTTGAAGAAAATGTTTCCAAAAGCGACACCAAACCTGTCAAGTCCCTTGTCACTTTTCCACGAAAAAGAAAACATTATTCGTTCAACAAGGAGTCCAGTCCTTATGCTACTCGAAAATTTTAACAAATTTCTTGTTATTCCCTTAGATACGCATTTATACATTTAAAGTACCTGTCAGCTACAGAAAACATTCTTTGATCCTCACACCTACCAACCGCAAAACTGCGACAAAACAAAACAAAAAGCTGTTCCGATATTTTCTACAACCAACAGTTCGGTTCAGTTAGAAAACAAGCTCAATCGAATAATTAGAACGTAATTTGAAATCAGAGTCTTAAAGTGCCAACGCAGCAGCAGAAGCCAAACAGAAAGCAACCTTTCACGTTGAATTCATTAAAAATAATTGCCTTGACCTCCACCAAGCATCTACTACTCCCTGTTTCATAAATGTGGGAGATCCTTAAAACCCCCCGAGACACAACACCACACACAGGTGAAGATACTCACTGGAAAACAAGTTCAAGTTTACGCAGAGCAAGAATTGCTTTTCATAACACCTAATTTATGCCACCTATACAAGTACTTTTAGAGCATCTTTGTGTTACACAATAGAAACTTTGGAATTTCATTCAATAACAAACCTGCAACAAATCAAATTAACGTCAGGACCATAAAATCTCCACCCAAACGCACCCACAATGCTTGTGACACTTTGTTATAGTATATGGCCACGTGCAAAGACAGCAGTTTTTTTTATAATTTTATTTTATGTATCTTGGTAGGCAAATTTAATAAAAAAGACGTCCGCCTTTGCTCAGGGACGGTCCGCACGTGATATTATTATTGCCAGTCAAACCGTTTATGCTGCGATTGAAAGGCGAAACGTGCTTTAAATGCAAATATCCCACCGAATCATAGATTTTATGGCACATCTCTTTTTGCAAATGGTTTATGCCAAAACCGAGTGTCATTTGTCCGATGCTTATCAGCACTATCTGCTCTTACATATACTCTTGATGGCATTGTCATAAGAAAGTATCCACAAGTATGCAGCTTCAAAAAGGATCTTTTATAGTTCAAGGTTTGCAGTAACTCCCTTTTGATTTCTGTCCTCATGTGTGTTGCTTTATTAACGGCATTGAAAATTTACGTTCTTTCAGTCTCTGACAGGAAAATCACTTTAACTACTTCCGTGTCCTTGGTTATATCGTTTGCATCGTGTCTTAACTCGTTTTTCTTGTCTGCAATTGATTTTGCAATAAAATATCACAAATCTCTTTCTAGAAACAAACGTAATATCGAAACAATGTCCACGTGGTAATAATTGTATAGCATACCCGCAAGGACAACACAACACAAAACAAAAAATTATAATTTGTATTTGGAAGGAGAATCAAGGCAGACAAAGGATTTATGTTTTGGTTCTTAGCAACAATACCATAACGATACTATTTTTAGTGATCAATTAGATTGATTTGATAAATGACAATGGCAGGTTTTGGGCAAGTGTTGTCGGGTCGCTACGGATCTAAATACGCATAATCAATGTATTGAAATTTGTTACTTTGACTTTTCTTTGTTTAGAGCTTTGCTTTGATGATGGTTGGGACAGACACAAGGTTTGATTTTCTATCGATTGAATTTGAATGATGTGAAACTTTCTGCATTTCAAAATCATTTAGTAAACTTTACAGCACTTGGTTATGAGCATCCTGTCAATTACATTCAGTCGTTATTGAATCTTTGCTTTCAGTCAAACAGTGCGTTAAAGTAATCAATCAAAATTGATTGCTATTGTGACATTAAAGTTGATTGAAGTTGCTGACAACTAAAGTAATCAAAGCAAATCTCTTGGGAAGGAATCCTGACAGCTGGAAGTAAGCGTGCCATCAAAGAAGCGTTCTATCAATTGATTGAACTTTAATGAAAGATGCTTAAGGGCTTATTTGAATGAGGAATAGAATTGAATGTATGACTTGGTTGTTGGATTTTTTGAAAACAGTAAGTGAAAGTTAAGTTCGTAATCCACTCTCACTATTGCGTTTTTATTTTATTATCATACTTATTTTTGATGTGGTTTCATTCTTTGACCTTTAGTCTTTTTTTGGCCGTGTTGTACGAAAAATAAAATCAAAATTCTGTGAAAACACTACAGAAGATTTTAAAATGCATACGTAGAGCCCTCATTAACCGAGTTCACACTGTACAATTAGTTGGACAGACCTCGTTTGATGGTCGGATGTAGTTTGTGTTCACACTTATCAAGCTTGTCGTCCAACTTTATGTCACATACCTACTCTTCCACTCCGTCCAACTTCTAAATTTTCAAAAATATTTGAAAACCATCTAACAGTTGGTCAAGCGGTCGTCTCAGAGTTCACATTATCCAACATTGGTCGTTCAAACCAAAGTCTGTCCAACTAATTGTACAGTGTGAACTCGGCTATTGATGCTATGTTTTCTTTTCATACTTGAACTAACTTATGTTTAAAATTTCAATGGACAGTAAAGTTATGACCACTTTAGGCGCCGAAGACGTATTTCTTAAACGGATACAATGTGAATTATTTCGACTCCCTCTTCTTTTTGGTGCAACACAATGAGATGTTAGCATTATTTGTATACAGACAAAAGTCAGCTTTCTTAGGCTATTGGAAGATAGTAATTTTTCAAGTCGTTTATATTCAAATATTTTGTTCTAACACTAGGTTAGGTTTCGATGGATGAGGGACGCAGACGCAAGCGGAAACATCTTGCCTGGATCTCAAGGATCAAATGTGCTCCCCGAATAGAAAAGGATGAAGAGGCGGGGAGAGGTGATGAATAGCAGAGAATCGGAATGGTTGACTGGTTTATTGGGGTTGAGAACCCATACTGAACCAGTTGGAGCCCTGAATGAATATAAGGGAGTGGGAGGTTAGAGATGTCACGCAGTTCGTCCAAGAAGTATTCTCCAAAAACTTATTTCCTATAGTGTGAGCCTAGCTTAGGGCACTCACAGAGGAAGTGGAATGATGATTCCTATACCTCATTGTGCTGGCATCCTCTACATAGTTCGATTTGGCCATTCTCAATGTGTAAGTACTCAATGAGTTGTGACCCGTTGAACAATGAGTTGGTTTTTTTTTTTTTTTTTTTTTTTTTGTCTAGTGGGTTGAGAACAGAGGTATTCTTTTCGCTGGAATCATTGACCCACACGAAATAAACGACACTTTTTTACCACTTAAATGGCTCACTCAAGCTCGAGTTGGGTGCATATATACAATGTTAACATGATGATACCTCTACGCTGTACTATTGAATAATTACATACAGAAGTGACTTCAGAATAAATCGCCACCAAGATTTCTTATGCCGCTAGTATCGCTATTGGAGCTAGTTAGTTCACCAACCTTTTGCAAATTTGATCCCAAAGGGTATTTTTTAATATTGTTTCGTTGGTTACCGAAGATTGGTTATGATCAAAAATGGTTTTGAAATGATTGAGTATTATGTATTTGATTATAATCAATTATAATAAATCCCTAAGGGTTCCTTAGGGAACATAATTTAAAATCTAAACTGTGAAATGTCCTTCATTTGAAAATGGTTTTCGTATGAAATTATCAAAGCAGAGACAAAAACATAAATAATAACAAAAATGGTGACTGTTGCCAGGTAACAATCTTCTTATGCTGTGTTTGAGAAAGTCGTGTAGGTTGGGTGTCAGCTTCTATATATAGTTATTCAATGATTAAGTTATTGTTTTTGTTCTAGATAATGTATTTGGTTAGGCCCCTATGTGCCAACATTCCTACATTATTATCATTTTCTTAATTTAAAAACTACCTAGTATAAGTATCAATTGCATATATAGTATATAGTTCAATAAACATGATGTTAAATGATACTCTACCCAACGTTAGCCAAGGCATGAACCGACATGAGTTTATAAGGTTGTTATATTGGATTTCTTAGTTCTGAATTTGAAGTATTCTTCGAAAGCGTTGGGTGCAATATCCCGGTTCTTATATTCCCGCCTATAAAAATATTTTTGAAATCCCCACTTTCTGTAATACCAGTGTTAAGAACCCCACTTTTTCAAAATACCGCCTATTAAAATATAGTTTCTTACAATCCCGTTTGTTATATTTTCTTGCAATCAAAACTATAGCGCTAAGCAAATAACATAAATAATCGTAGCCGTCATCAATTTATTTTCGACCACCTTTGTTCGACTTAACTTTACTTACACTCATCACTGTGAATTATTCTGATTTTGATCGAGCGGGATTTAAGAGGATTGTAAAAAAAAACAGTATTTTAGTAGACGGGATTTATAAACTTTTTTTCGTGATTTTTTAAAAACTGATTTTAAAAAGTGGGATTTTGATACGCTTTCTCTTGGAAAACAAAATGTTCGTCAACAGCCGGTTAGTGGACTCAAATTTTTTTTCTTTTGGCAATCACTATAGTAGGGGAGCCCAGGATGCTTAGTTTGGAGTTACTAAAGCGTCATAGAGACTTATTGGATTGTGAAGTTTACATTCTAAAACGAAGAAAGTGTATGGCAGTTTTCCATTTAAATGGGACGAAGAGCGTGTATGAATTTTTAAAAATGTAAAATAAAAACAGTCACATTGAAATACTCGAGCGCGTCAGATATTTATACAGAGTGATCAATTAGATGTCTTCGTCCTCCAGGATGATAATCTGAAAATTGTATGGAGGACAATCTTAGTCTTACAATTTGAAAGTAATAATTATTTGTCGTTCCTATTTTTTATTACTGGATGCAAGAAAATAAATGTGTACACATATCTATATACAAATTTTGATTTGAAATTTTGTTGAAAATACTAAAAGAAAAACTCTGTAAGTTTGAGCCTTTAATATTAATTTTAAGTGCTCGATCAAAAGGTGTGAAGTTTTCCCTTTGAAAATACACGGAAACTCGGATTTTTTCTTTTTAAATTTCTATAGCTCAGCGGCATTTCATGGGATCTCTTTAGCCAAAGAGGGTTTTTTCTCAAAATTGAACGTTCTACAAAAGTGTTTTTTTTTTGGCAAAGTCGTTACTCATACCGGCCAGGCAGTACGGGCCATCAATTTCACCTTATTTCGCAGTTATCTCGTAAATAACAAAAGCTACGAAAAAATTATAAATCACAAACTTGTAGAGAATTTAGTTTCCTACAAAAAAGGTCCTTTGGACCAAATTCCTAATATCAATATTAACAGAGGTATTAACCATCATATATTATACCTTTTATTGACGATTTTACAGAAATCGTCCCAAGAAAAATGTCAGATTTTATGTTTTCCGTAGTCCTGATAGGATTACCTTCAAAATAAAAAAAAGTTAATCGCGCTCGGGTATTTCAAAATGTTTACACCTTTGTGACTCGCCTACTTACTTAGGCCACGCTCAAATTGTCACATTATTGAAATATACACTTTTCTGTATGTAATCAACCTACCATCTCTTAATCTGACGCGTTTGAGTTTTTCTGAGGGTCGACTTTTTTTTACTAATCTGACGAGCTGGCCTCAATGAACGCCCCAACATTAAGGTTTCATATATATGGTAGGAGTACATTACAGCTTACAGGGTGCAAGGTTTCTCTCCATATGATTTTCTGACGCGCTCGTTGCAACGCGCTAAATCCCTTTCTTGGGCTCCAGCACTAATATTACTATTTCTGGCCAGACTTCAGGATTTCGGAGCTCTGGTGGGAATGCCACATGTACGGAACCTTTACCCAAATTGAATAAGAAAGGTTGAAATGGAAAGGTAGGTGTATCATAAGCCCAACCGAGACCCGACCCTTAAATCTACCTCGTATGCGTTGAAATCTATTCTACTATAGAGATTCATTTTCTGTATGTGTGTGGCCTGCTTGCTCAAGTCAAGTACCTCACGAGAATTTAAAATAATGAACAAAGTTTAAACCTCATTAAAGCTTGCATTTTTAACACTGGTGATTTTGACAAAAGTATTCGTTCGAAGAGAAAAAAAACCAGTGTTATATAGTGAAAGTTCTTGCATGGGTAGGCTAATTTTTTTAAACATAAAACATACTTCCTAAACTAATAAAACAATAATCGTGAAAATTCTTTGTCACCACAACAATTTTGGGTAAAGTGAACTTGTTCTTGTTTTTAGCTTACTTATTCACCGGCTGTCAATTGGAAAAAAAAACTTAAATGTGAACTTTTCTAAACAATGTGTCATATGGTTGGTAAAAACATCACCCGCCCCCTTCTACTTTCCCCACAGTCGAAAATGAGAGTCAAACTTTGACTTCATTTTTCATAAACTATGCAAAACGAATGAAATAAGCCACACCAACTGTCTGTCCATATATTTATGAGTTAAAATAGTGACCTCTCTCATTTGGTTCCACTCATGTTTCCTTCGAAGTTCCATCAATTTATCTTTTCGTTATTGTGAGTTCACTGCTCACGTTCCCCACAAACAACA
Organism: Melanostoma mellinum; assembly: GCA_914767635.1. Taxonomy (NCBI): domain Eukaryota; kingdom Metazoa; phylum Arthropoda; class Insecta; order Diptera; family Syrphidae; genus Melanostoma; species Melanostoma mellinum. The sequence goes on from OU612059.1 coordinate 6,501,548, forward strand.
TACGAGTGTTGCTCCATTATTAATGCTTTGATATTAGATATTGGACGTGCTTTGCACGTTAAATTTCCACATTTGCCACGTGGCTCCATTGTAAGGACTACAAATCAACGAAACATACAATTCCGATGCCCTTTCGGGTTGACAATCCGTTTCGAACATCATGTAACAACTGCTCATAAGGACTCGTTCCGAACATATTTCTTTTGCTTTGCCCCCAAAATGAACTCTTTGTTTTTTGTGCTAAGTAGGAGAGAGATTTATCTCTTACCATGGTGGAGAATTTTCAAACTTTTATTCGTTCCGTCTGTTTAGCCAAAACCTGCCCCTGCTTATAATATTTCCATGAATTCCAAATGTGGGTCTGCCAAAACCAGAATACCAATTAGTAAGGATTTAAGTATTTTAGAAATGTTTTCACCATGCCCCTTCAGTTGTTCGGCTCCAACTCACATTGTTCAACACACAACTATATTCGCTTCACAGAGCCTTCCTTAGCTTGGGGCGACTAGAATTTTAATTACGAAATCCTGAACTCAGAAGTTCTAGGGGCAAATCCCCGTTAAATAGATAGCATTGTGCAGCATGCATTTGAAATTTACTTAAATTTTAATTAGAAAAGAAGTTCCGTCATCTTTTAGGATAAAAATTCTTCACCTTTTCGGGGCCACATTGTGACTCCTTTTCTTTTTTCTTTTCTACGTGAACACCCTCACAAATTTGCGTTGTTAATATTTCACGAACAAATTGCTGACTCCACAGTCAATATAAAAGGATATACTATATAAAAACAGCTTATTAAATCGTCCCTTCAGGATACACATGCGTCCCTTTCCACTTCAAAGGTCAAAGTATAGTAAAAAAAAATAGCACATTTTGTTGTTTCCCTTTTCTCGTCTAAAAAACGGGTTTATGATAAGATTTACAAATTTCTCGATCCTTTGATAAAACACTAGGTGTGTTATTTGCTTACATTAAAAGGATTTCAAAAAGAAAATCCATGCAATACTCTTACATTAATCTAATAATATTTTTAACGCTGTGCTTCTTCAACTCCAACACCCCATCTTAGGGTTTGCATATATAAAATTCACATTTGTATGTATGAAGGAGATTCTTGTAAAAAGGTATACACGGGAGATAATAAAAAATTGTTTCATGTTCTTCTTTTTTTTTTACTTAATTGAAGGTCCAGTTTAAAGCTTTTAAATTTTTTGTTGTTTGTTTTAATTTTTGGGTCCACTCGAGTTTAAAGTTTTTAGTTTTGAAAAAATACATGCAGGTATCTGCTGCAGGTGTTGATAGAGGCAGATACTTTAAAGACGGTTTTATTGTGATGGACATCAATCATCAAGGTTTTCCTTTGACATGTTTTGATCTTACACATGTTCCGCTGACTCATCCAAAACCATCGAGTGAATATCCATAGCTGATCTTGTTTTTCGAGGTGGTTTTTGAATGACCACCTGCGGCCCGACAAACACGGAATTTTGGCGAGGTCTAACGTATGGAGTATACGCTGGAAAGAAAAGGACAAAAGTGAGTTATAATATTAATAGTTTTATGTAGTTGCTCGAATTATTATCAAAACTTGTTAAGAAAAGGGTACGGTAAAGGTATAATTCTCAGTTTAATTATTTTATACAAAATAATAATTTAAAAATTTATTTAATAATTTTTATTTTATGAATTGTTATTTTAATAATATTTTTCATTTTATTATATTTAAATACAATTTTAAACCTATTTATATATCTTTGGGATAATGTTTACATTTTATTTAAAGGCCCAGCCTGTGGCTTTAACAATGCAAGTGTAGAGTCGCTACATTAACAGACTCGACTTGATCACCTCACATTTCGTGTCAACTTGTTTAAAGATATTTCTTTAAGGCAAAATTATGATAAAAGAATCCATAGAATGAAAATGATCGTGAGAGTGTTATTATGGATCACTAAGTTTGTTTCATGATGACACTAAGGAGCCCTAGGGTGCACTGAAGTCGCACTGAGATGTTTAATGTGAAACGTTTTTTATCCCAGTTCAAGTTTTTTTTTCATTTTTTGGGGAAAGATTTTCAAAATTGTCAACTGTGATCAGCTGCATTAGTAGCCATTTTTGTCGATACCGATCAACTTAATAAGAAAATTTTTCATTGCAATATTACTCTCGCAGAACGAGACGAGAAAGCGGATGCCGCGGCACCATATTACTTTTATCGTCTTTAAATGATGTTTTAACGTCGCGTCGTCCTAATGTGATTTGTGAGCGAAAAAGCTTGCCTGTATGATTTATGCAAAGTGATCTTCTCATCAAAATTAAGTGCTTATCTTTTTCAACTGAAAAAAGGAATGCTATCCTTACTGTCTTTAAATCAATGCAAAACTGAACCCTAATGACTCCAATGTGATAGACTACAGTCACTTGGAGACTTTGGCTTCAAATTATATAACTACCATTCAATTGACAGTAAAAAGATTGCAGTTACTAATGCATTCTTTTTCAGTCTTAGCATTAATTCTGATTCATTGCATTTCTTGGCATTTTTTGCAATCTCTTACAGCATTTGCATTTTTTACAGTCTGCGTTCTTTTGCAGTTCTTGTAGTCATTTGTCAACTTCGCCCCCGTCTCTTGTAGTCTTTGCAATCTTTGCATTTCTTGACATTCTTTGCAATTCTTTTCTTGGTACAACTTGTAGTTTATTCCTATCTTAGCAATATTTGGCATTCATTGCTTTCAATGACGTTCTTCTACAGTCTTTATTTTATTTTTTTGCAACCTGCATTCCTTTTCTATTTTGAGAGTTTGTGCATTTTTTCTGACAATCTATTGGAATTTAATTCTTTTTTTCATTTAACTGATTCGTATCTTATTGTTTTTTTTTTTCACTCGACTTTCATAAATACATTTCCATTTTCATCTTCAAAGAAAATAACTAGTGTCCGACCGAAGCTTCGGCTTCGGCCACATTCGGCTTAAGAAACCACAATTGGCTAAACCTTCGGCTTGGCCAAAATAGGCCGAATTTTTGGCCGAAGCCGAAGCTTCCGAAGTTTTAGCCGAATCCGAAGGATTAGTTATTGGCTGACGTGCGTTGTGGTACTCGCTGAAAAAAAGACCAATTTCCTTTTTCGTATTATTTCCTGTTCTTTTCCTTAATTTCAAGAAAATATGTATTAAAATTAATATTGTAACAAATTTAATTTGTTATTATTTTTGAAAAGTCAACTTAATTCATCCCGTTAATTTGGGAGACTGGTTTCCTTGACAACTCTATGAGTTGTCAAAAAACCTATGTTTTCCAGTCCTTAAAAAACACTAATTCTCAAAATCACCACACATCCCTGTCATTTGAATAAAAATACATGCCATTTGACAGCCCTTAACTCGCCCAAGTAAAAACCCAGGGCAAGTTAAGGCAAACCCATGTCGATCACTGTGCTCAGGAATACTCAGTTTGAATTTCAAGGGGAGTTAAAGCTTTTCAAAAATCGCTTTGTGGCAACCCCAGGGCTCCAACGAGCTGTTCAAGAAAAAAATCCAAAAAACAATTTTTTTTTTATTGAAGCTTCAGCTTTGGCAGAAGGTTGATGTTCAGCTGAATATTCGTCTTCGGCTTTGGCTAGAGATCGACCTTCGGTCGGACACTAGAAATAGCATAAAAAGTGTTTTTTTAAACGTCTGGTTTTCAATCTGGCAACATTTTTTTTGGAGTTGGTCTTTTTTGACAGATCTCACTTGATTTATGCTCAGTTTGTTTTGTAATTTTATTGTGGAAGAATTGAAGTTGCGCGACTTCTGAGAACAGCGTACGTTCGGTACGTCTCCAATCAAAGTTTCTGCTGATGCAGATTTTTACATAACTTTGATTTTTAAACCTAGCCTTTTTTGTTTGGCTATGTGTAGTCGCTTGTCTACGCAGATAAGCCTGAGAAGAAGTCTTGGAAGTTAATATTCGGCGCGTTATATGCTGGAAAAAGTGGACGAAAATTGGGCGTTTCTATTGGTCTGGCTACTTGTCTGATTTTAAAAAACATATTCGTTATATTAAAACTATATTCTTGGCCATAACATTGAAATATATGGGTTTGAATATATGCGTTTAAAAAAAAAAAAAAAACTTTTATGACGCAAACAGAATTATTTTCTTTTAAGATGATGCAAATCAGGAAAAGTGTTCGTATATGCAGCGGACTAAATTATGGTGAAGGCATTTTGCTTTTGCTAGCATTTGCTTATATATATTAATAGTTGATTGAGTCTAGGGTACAGTGATCTCTGTTAATTGAGTCGAGTGAGGCTTTGAAATATATGAAAAATCCTATAATTTACTTTGCATGCATTTTGTTGAAAAAACTAAACAAGCAATCCGGATATTCTTTTTTGAAATATGCTTGCAATCCTCCCAGCAAATTATCACGTATGTAATTACATCAGCTTGGATCGTAGAACGACGTCATTGAATGTCTTCATTGAAGAGCACAAGAACGATAAGCCTCGATATTTGTTTTTATAAGTTCCTGATGTGCTGAAGCGTAAAACATTATCTGGTTGGTAATCAAGAAAGGTAATAAGGTTGGGGTAGCTGACTCGAAAACAATTTCCTTACTTCCACTCGGATACTACATGGAAAGATTTAAGGGAGGAAAAGTTGAGACAAATTGAAACATGAACTATTTCCTGATAACGGTTTAAAGCGAACAGGAAAAATATGTCAGTTGCCTGGCTCTCAACTCTTCGCAGTCACAAACCAGAAACCGGTTTTCCTTATGCAATACATAAGCAAAAATATTGAAGTGAAACTTCTTATGCGACTTCTGACAAGGTTGAAGCGGAGGGACTCCGCGCATTATTTTTCCACTGTGATTCTGTCAGTACTTAAATAACTGAAACGATTTGTTCCATTTTTGCTGAAATTACAATCAGCGGATACGAAAAATTAGAAAAAGAAATTACGTCAGGAAAATAGAAAAATGAAATTTTAACAGAAAACATACATAAGTTCAATTCAACATTTTATGTAAAAAAAAATCTCTGAGCTGTTTTTCATCGGTTGGTATAATATTTACTATTCAATTCTAACGAAAAAATAATTATTACTTCATTGGAAAATCTTTCCTGATCCGTTTTCCTGATCGCTATAACCGGTCCCTTAGGATTGTTTCTTCATTGCGACTTCAACATTTGCTGTTTGCAAAAATTTTGAAAGCAGAAACAACTTTCAATCAAGTGACGTACATACTTTTGACAGCTTATGCCTCAGGTGGTAGTGGTGCAGTTGTAGAGTGTTGTCTGTTTAGTCGACTGGTTGGATAGTAGTCTATTGATTACGTCGTATAAAAGGGCACATAAAGGAACTCGAAAAAGGGCGGATTTTTATTGCATGAATCGATTAATGAGCTAGTTACTAAAAAAAAATCGAAAGTACTATTAAATTAGAGGGTGCAAGTCGGAGACATGTGTTCTAAACCATCTTCACTCGTTTTTTCAATATAACTCGAAAACGAAGCACCATTTTCGGGGTTTTCTTCATAATTAGGCCATTGATCGATTCATGATTCATTTGAATTCCGAGCCGAGTTCCTCTTCTTGTTTTTTGAAATCGCAGCTAACTTTTTACCACCTACTATAAATAAAAATAAATAGGGTGGCGCAACAGAGCGAGGAGCCCCTGGGCCTAGCGCATATCTCACAACCATGCCTTGGGAGGGAACCACCTACAGCGTTACATAAATGAAGAGGTTGCCACACTTGTAGTTATATAAACCAAACTGGACTTCAAACTGGAGCTCTAATTTTTTTTTCCTCGCTATTCTATTCATGTGAGAAGAAAGTGAACTATGATCAACAATGCTACAAGATATTCTTATTACATTGTTCCTTATATTCATCTTAATCGTCTTTTAAGCCGTCCTTAGTTCCTATCTATCTTATCTAAGTGTTTATATAAAATTTATTACAATTTCTGCTTTCAAACTAAAGTTTTTTCTTATAAACATATTTTTACTGGTCATAATTCCCTTTAAATAGCGCATACATATATCAAAAAATTTCAGTACATAAACCGCTCATCAGAACTTGGCACAGATACAGAGCTTCAATAGCAGAAAAGCAGTAAAGATAAACTTTTTGATCAGCAACCACATCTCATCCTTCATTGCCTATCATGTATGGTTCTGGTTTCATTTGTCTCATTTATAGAGCAACAATTCATGTTTTAAACAAAGACAATTTTACTGATATTAAAGACTTTTTGTCTTCTTTGGAAAGGTTACAATTTATGGCCTATAAAATGAGTCTTAATGGATGAAATTTTCTACTCTGACTTTCGATTAAGGAAATCTATAACAAAAAACTGCATTGTGGGCATTGGATATTATATATCCTCTGCCTTGGACATGTTCCAAATAAATGTGACTTAATTCATACGCACGTAAATAAGAGAAGCAAGCCTACAGTTGAATCACAAGAACAAAATTGACTTGTACTCGACTCGTAACGTCATCGTTGTCGCAAGGACACAATGATAAATTGTCCCTGTGACTATCCAAAGATGCATTTCCAGTAATTTTATCCAATCGAGATGATCTAAGCGCTTTGCTTAGACATTTTCTTTGTTATAAAATGCAGGGTCACTGAGCATTCACTTTTCTTAGCAGTGCTTTGTCGTATGAAGCATGAGACAGTACTTATATTTCAGATAGAATTTTTAATGGAAGCTGCAACTTGAAGCGTTGCGTCTTACGTGACACACTAATGGATGTGCTTTGCCCTTTTACATTTCATATTTCTGAAAAGTATTACAAGACCATGATGTGAAGGTCCTTGATTGACTGTAAATATAAAATCACCAGAAGTACCTCCCGTGGGAAGTATGATGGGAAACTTGAAAACAACTTACTCAATATTCCCAACCTCGAATAGTTACTGATACACATTGCGAACTTCCTTCAAATGCATTTATTTTATAAACTGCAATCACATGAACCATTAAATCAAAGCACAGTCTATCTTCGTAGCCAAGTTGTAGTTTTATTGTGGATGTTCATTTCTCCCTTTTTTGCAGAGAATGGCAGTTCTTTCCACAAAATTGTTCTCACGTATAGTAACGATCAACATCCCTCCAAGGATAATCGTATCCGCATTTTTTTATTTTCTTGTAGTTAACTTTCCACATGAAAAGGATATTCTCGTATATTCGGTATACCGAATTTCGAATGTCTGTATTGCGGATGTAGTTGTTTGGTAAGTTGCTCTGCAGATTTTTCACCGCCAAGCAATTTTCTACTGTGTGCTTTATCACCTTTCAGTTAAAATTACTTTAAAATAAAATAAAAAATGGTTCTTTAAATAAAATTTGTGGTCCCATTTACAAGTGATTCTTCTTCGTCTGTTGTGTACTGGCAGGTCGTTTGGTGATGGTCATTTGCGAATTAATGGAGAAGGTCAAGGGACATGGATATCACTTGAGTGTTTTAAGTGAATTGGATTTTTATTACTTTCTTTTTCAGTGATTGTGTGCGTGTTTAATTGATTGGGACTCACCTTTTGTGTAAATTGTAGGATTATACGTCGCAAACTTGCAAGCTGGTATATTCAACTGGCCCACCATTCCCATTGACATTCTGGACACGGATGCTCGCTGCAAATAAATGGAAATAGTTAGTTGGGATTAAGTTTGACATGGAATTGTTTTTTCTACTTTGCATGCAAATAGACTCATAAAACAATGGCCTGTTTAACCATCTAAATTTATTCCAACTGAAAGGGAGGATGTTGCGTATGTTTGAACGCGGATGGGGATGGCATTCGTATTTTAAAGTAGGCAATATTGAAAAGAGTACTTGTGAAATGTGAAATCAAGAGCACTTCGTTTTTGAGTTCAGTTGAGAACAATGTGTTGTATTGAAATGGGGTCTTAGAGTGAGGCATAAAGTTACATGAGCCGTGTTTCAGTGAGAATTTATATTCACTTCAGCAAAACATCGCAAAACATCGCTCATGGAAAACAACAACTCTAAAGTGAACAACGTAAGTGGACTCATTTGCAGAAGTGAACAACAAGGATGGTTGGTAAATAAAATTAAGGAATAAGGTTGTATAATTGAGTACAGCGTTTTATTAAGCGCCCCAGTAAAGTGAATATATATAATAAAACTCGGCTATGTAAAGGTATATAAAGGAAGTTTTTTTTGCCAATATTGAACCATAGATTGGCAGCACTGTTCTCAATGACAGCCATTTTGTCTTCTGCGATGTGATTTATCTTCAAAATATTTGCCATTTCATCATGACATGAGTCAAATTGTGCATAATTTATTTCGAAAAGCGTGGCTCTCTTCGTAAAACGCATCACGCTTCACGCATCTATCGGCTAGCACAATCGTCCGCGAGAGCAATGCTTTGGTAAGTGATAGTACACTTTCATACTGCGTTTACTCTACGAAACGATAATACTCATCATCTGAGATGCTGAATAAATAATATTGCGACTGTCGATCGAAGCATTGTATAAGACTCGAATAAGTCCAACCACCAGCGTTTTAGAAGTTCTTCCCTTACTCTGTTGTTCCGTTTTGTTTCTTTGACTTTTTTTTCAATTCTTTTAAATTTTTCTATAATTTTTGTGACTGTCGGCTATAGGTATATTGGTAAAAAAGGAGCAAGTTTTGCAATTGTGCGGAAAAAAATTTTTCAGCCAACAATAAAACATGACGTTCCAATGATAGAGAAAACATAAAAAATTGGGTTCTTTATTTCTGTCTGCTTGTATGTCTGTATCTCCGTATATGGATTTGCAGCCTGAACGGCTCTATCGATTTTGATTTAGGTTGGGTTCTGATGGCTTACAAACATTTTTTCGAAAACTTCCAAAAGCGGCCACCAATTATATCATGAAGAACGATCATAAGAACCTTGTACTCAGCCTTAAGATTTTTATATTGTACTTAACACACAATCGCAAATTCATGCGATCCAGTTGTGAACATTTTTTACAAACAACGTGCTGCGTATCATTTATCTGTTTTTTATTTTTTATAAATAACTTTGGTGGTTTTTTAAATCTCCCTCTGAAGTTCAATCTATTGTTGAGCAAAGCTTATCGTGTCTAGAGCTTGAATTTTCTTCCAAGGATCCAGCTGATTCATAACATTCATCTGTATCGTTGTTCTCAGCTCTGGTACTTCCGTCATAAACAAATGCTAAGTGCTGTAGCTCAAATAGTCGTCAACATTGAATTTTGTTTGTTATTTTTAAAAACACAAAAATTTTTTTAAATGAAATGTAACCAGTGTGACGAAGCGTCACAATTTTTTCTTTCCACCCAAAAGGCCACACTAAAACAATACACGCATTCATTTTACTAACGTATGGCGATCCCACATTCCAAGGCCAAACGTTGTTTGCCTATCAGACGTGTACATTTCTTTATGGAGATTTACAATAACAATCTCCATCTCCCTGTTTATCGCAAAGTAAACACACACTCCAAGGCCAAACTGTGTTTACCTTTCCACGGCGTATCTCTTCATGTGCATTTTCTTATGGAGAAATGCATTGGCAATCGCCATCAAATTTTTATATGGAAATTTGTCATTGCATTATAATTCACATTTTGTTTTGGTAGCAAAATCTATGAATAGGGGTGAATTAATCACCAAAAATCAGAAAGAGTTTTATTAAGTTCTATTTATCCTGGCTACCCGAGCTGAATAAAAGGAATTTTACCGAATCGCTTTCTCCCGTTCCGTGCAAAGAAATTCCACTTGCCCTGGCTATCCAAGCTGAGCATTTGGTATTGTCTTCACTATTCTACCTTTTGACTTTTAACAGTCTCCATGCAAAGAAATTCCACTTACCCTGGCTATCCAAGCTGAGCATTTGGTATTGTCTTTACTATTCTACCTTTTGACCTTTAGCAGTCTCCGTGCAAAGAAATTCCACTTGCCCTGGTTATCCTAGCTGAGCATTTGGTGTCGTCTTTAACTTTTAGTCACCGCAGAGGGTAATTGAATTACTCCGATTTTTTCGAGCTGAGCATTTGAATCCCCCTTGTTATCCCACCGCAGACACTTTCCACGAAGTCCGCCGCCGCCGACAAAGTGTTGTGCCTCTAAGCCGACTCAAGCATTTTCTTCGAAGTCCGCCGCCGCCGATAGATTGTCCTGGCGTACGACACAAAGCAGGCGCTTCTTACGCAGTCCGCAGCCGCCGATAAATTGCTTTGCCTTGTATACAACGCAGACCTTTTCCACGAAATCCGCTGCTGCCGATAGAGTGACCGGCCTAACGCAGAACCAATCAAGAAGTTACCGCCGCCGCATCGAGGAAATAGTAGCCGTAGGACACAGCCGTATCCGAGGGAAATCATCGTTTTTATTCGAGTGAGGATCTATACCAGCCGCCCCTGGGTTAACATCATAACTGTGCTTCATTCAAGAAATTATTGACCTTATTAAATCTTGAAAAAATTGTAAAAACAAAAGAATTGTAAACCTTATCCTGAAGAGACTTTTCGTAATAAATTTAGATTTCTAATTTAAAACCGACCGTTTCCACGTCTTCATTTTGAGAAGTTGGACCGCCGGTTGGAAGCGTCGTAAGACTTGGGTTTGTCTTACGACGCTTCCTTGGGTAGACCCCGGACACCCTGAGTCACACCCCAGCCTCGCAAAAGGAGCATCACACCAGTTTCCGTTTCATTCTCAATCGGTGATCCCAAACTCTCCGAAATTCGCAATCATAGGCAAATTTTCCACTACGAAATCACTACGAACGGATTTTGTAATAGATCTTTCGAGATTCTTTGAAAAATTTCTTTTAAGATCTTAGATCTAACTATAACACCCTAGCGAAAAATTCCAAAAAAAAATTTGCAGCTTTTTCTTAAAGAAGCTTTTAATTTGCTAAAACCTGCAAGTGTCGATGACTCAAACACGCTTGTGTTTGATGATAATAAAGTTGGTAGGGATGATTCTAAGTACATAACACATTTTTTTGGCTCATTTTTCATTTTTATTAAATAGATCGTTTCTTTTTTTCGTTGATAAGCCCCTATCAGAAGTCTAGACTACTACTTTTAACAATCTGGTTTTCTTCATCATAAAATGAGGCTTATATGCAAATAGAGATTGGGACATGTAAGTTTAGTTGATATTTTATGGCATTTTCGAAATGGGACCAAAACGTCATTCGATTAATAGAACGAGTGGCTCATTCCCACCAGTTTTTGTTTGACGTTTGCAATTATTTTTTGAGAAAAATCACTTTGTCTGACACTATTACACTTAATTTTTTCAAAATAATGAAATTCAGTTCAAAAACCATGAGCTTGAAGTGAACGGAAAACATTTGTTCTGATAGCTGTTTTGGGTGAACGAATTCAGCACAAAAAATAGCTTCTACTTTGTACAAGTATCAGTTATTTTGCTGTTTTTTTGTCATAAACGCACTGAAAACATCTCTTATATTTAAACATATGGTTTAAGAAAATTGTTAGGTTTTGGGAATTTTTTGCGGAAACGACGTTTCTGTCTTGGCGGGAAAGGGCTATGGGAAAGTCATCTTTAATGTTCAAATATCGATCACATCTGAGAAAGGTAGCATCATGTAGATAAGTTTCAAAATGTCTTAGGATTGGTCTCAGAAACCCGTCCGAAGTTATAGCTTTCTAGCTGCAGTGGCCGGTTTGACGCCACATTTGAGGATATTTCGCCCTGTTGTGGGCCCTTTGGATTTATAAATCGGCTGCCATAAACGTATAAGCACTCAACATTCGTACTTAAAACTTGAATCAAGCTTTAGAATTACCTAGATAGATATATAAAAGCGGCCGTTTAATCTTCAATTTATAAACCCTCAAACGTAGAAAGAGTCAACTTTCAGCTTTCTAGTATAATAAGTTGCCTAAGAGACAAAGGGACAACCAAGCAATCTTTATGATATGCACACTCTATACCAAACAAATTATCACAGAAAAAGTTTAACCCATTTGCAAAAGTGCTATAATAGCTCTTGGGTAAAAATCTTTTCTTTGAATTTACATGAAAACGGTAACATCTGCATAGGTTTCCAAAAAGAAAATCCATTTCAACTCTATGATAACGCTGGAAAGATAAGACACCCCTAAACGCGCGTTGTATTTGCATATTTGTAATAAACTTTCTTAACGCTGTTGGCTTTCGCTACAATGATGGGAAGTGGAGACTCCGCAAGTAATGCGTCATCCGTATAATGCTTTAAATAGAACACTCATTTCTCCACCCAATAAGTCTACTCTCGAAACCGAAAGTTGTCTACAAAGTGTGTACACTTAAACTCCAACGCTTAGTATGCTTAACGTGTTCTTGGAAACTCATATTTAATTATGTGTCAGCCTGAAGTGAAAATCTGTGAAATTTAATGCTAAGGACACTTGTGAATTAACATCTCCTTCAGACCCGTCCCTTCTTTTAATTAATTGAATATTTTTCCTTATTTTTTTGGAGTGCTAACAAAATCAACACACAAAACAAATAACATTTTGGGTGACATCTGATGAATGAATGATGAACCGTTATCCTAATGGAAATTCAACGCTTCTACTTCCCATTCAAGCAAATTTCAATTCAGCAAATTGAAACATTACTACAGCCAGTCTATGGGATGCCGCATTTTAAAAATTCAAACTCACCGGATGTGAATGCAGCGAATCCAAATCAACGAGCGGGCAGGAAGACCTATGCTGCTGCTGGAACTTTGGTTGATACGGCTCCAGCATTCGGATTTTACCCCATCGATTAAAGAACAACACTATGGAGCCCACCCACAACATCAGCACTACGCCAACAATGAGAACCTCTTCCGTGCGAATGATGATTTTTGGACCTGCTGAAGATACAACAACAAAAAAACACACATACATACACAAACGGAAATGCATCTGAATAATTTACGAGTAAAACATAAAAAAAGCTTATAATTTGTGGTGCTTTGAAATGTGGCTGATGCCTTATTCCTTTTCGCATTTAATTGAAGCGCTCTGCATTCATTTCAGAGTCACGTCCGTCCGTCGGTTTTATCTCCCTTTGCTTCGGTCATTTTTTCGAGCTTTATTAGCGAATGCTTCTACTTTACGACCGCAAAGCGACACAAAAACGTACGAAATTGGCGTAACAGCCTGAACGGTTATTTGATACGTTTTTAACTGGAGTTTAATTATCCATTACTTTAGCAGAGCGCAAGTCAGCGTTTTTCATTTTGAGTTAAGTTGAAGTTTTATGAAGATGGCGAGTGGACTTTATCAGTAGAAAGCTAAGAACAGATTGCGTCTTACCTTCTTGTGTACGATTTGTTGAATTTGATGTGGGCTCCAGTCCATGGCGCAGGTCTATGTTCATATTGGTTTCTTGTACTTCGACAATGAAGTCCGTTCCACTCCACCCGGAGCCCCATTCTGCAAAAATCATTAATCATATTTAGATACTTTACTCAGCACTCTGTGGTCGGTGCGTAACTTACCTTCTGAAACTCCTGGTGTTGAGTCCACTTGTGGTAATTGACGATCCAGTTTGTATCTGAAATCAAACAAAGAAAATTTTCATTTTTAGGGACAGTTTATTGTTTTGGTTTTCGGTTTTGTTTTCATTGAATCTTTGCCAAACGACATCGTACTCATTCGCAAAAGGTCCCCACAACGAAAAATATAAAACAATGTAGGCAAAACAAATTCGACTAGAGAAAATGGAAGCAAATTGGCCTCTTTTTCAATTCTAAATACGATTTCCGTATGAACACAAAAGAATGTGTAATTAGAAGTTGAATGAAACTATATAATTGTCCTTGAGCCATTGTCTTTTAGAAGCACACTTCGGCCAAATTCTGAAGAACTGTTGCCAAAATCCTACGAGAGTATTATTAAACACAAACAATTGTAAAACTTGGCAGAGGAAGTGCACAATAATACGCGTCTACAAATTAATGAGTGTAGTTCAGTAGTTTTCGGTTTTTGTAGAAATGTTTGGGCAGTGTTCTTTTGTAATATATGTGTGCTATGGTAAGTGGTTTGATGTTGATAAAGAGTCTTGTTAATTTTGGATATTAAGGCTGTTTGAAAGGCTTTGAGGAAGGGGCTATGTTGAGGAACCAATTTATGCAATTACGGAAGACGAAAAAAACTATTTCATGAAAATCGAGATCAGTGGAATTGAAGGGCAAATGAAAAAAAATTAAATACGAGGAAGATATTTTGATGCTTTGTCAAAGTTTTGAGTACGTATGAATATTTCTTTTTGGGCTTAGAATAAATGGATTTAAGAAGATAAAAAATAATTGTTCCTGTGAGGATTAGAGGACATGTAAAATTTACTGGAGACTCTGAAGGTCAGTATCAGCCTCTTAAAACTTGCAAATACCGGGGATTCGAACAACGATCTCACAATCCACAGGTTATAGTCCTATGATCGAACTACTTGTATCCCAATAAGTGAACTTGGGATGGCAAAGTCAGTGGAATTACATCAATTTTTTCTTGCGAAATGGTAAGTTTTACAATCGTGCAGAAAAAAAAATGTGATAGCAATTAAACAATCGCGAGGAATTGGCAAGTCCTCCGTTAGTAAATTCATTGTCATGAAATGCGCTTTCTGCATTAGCCATTCCGAACCGTCCAAAGATATTTGGTGGTAGGCCTTGGGGTTCCTCGCTCTGTTGCGCCACCCTATTTATTTATTTTATTTAACTAAACCTGACATTACGATGATAAAAAATACGAAAAAAGTGGGTCATGCATTTCTATCTGTCTGTCTGTTTGTATGTCTGTCCGTATATGGATCTAGGTACACCGTGATAGTACTTTTTTCGAAAATGGCTCCTACGATTTCGATAAAATTTTGTGTGAAGATTTAAAGGTTGTCGTCTTTCTTAAGATGTAAAAAATATTTTCGAGAAAGTCTAAGAACAGGACCTTCCATAGTATCAATTTTTTAGAAACCGACTTTCTCGTTGACATGTTTTTAATGAAATTTTATATTTAAGAAGTCCTAAGTAGTAAACGCAAGATTGCATATTAACATGCGAAATTTTTTTTTTTTTTTTAATTTAAAAAGCATTTTAGAAATATTTTGATTATAACTTCGAGTTCGTTTCTTTGATTTTTTTCAAACTTTTTGTCAAAACAAAAAAAATTGTTTTTAAAAAAGTGAAAAATATTTTTTTAAATTGGTTCAACGATTTTGATTAAATTTTCAGCGTTTATATGTTTTTGCAACTGCAAGAAAATGGCACTTTAATTTTTCGCTTAAACCTTTAAGCTTTTTCAATATTATATGTGATTTTTTCAATTTTCTTAATTAATGTACAGCTGGCAACCCTTCATTACCAAATATATTATGAAGATCAAATACTTAAACCTTGTACACAGTCTTAAAATGTTGGTACTGTACTTCGCACACAATCGCAAGTTCGTGCCACTCAGTCGTGCCCATTTTTGAATTAGGCACTACTGTTACAAAATTGATGGGAACTCTGCGATATCATAAGTACTTTCAATCATAAGACTAAATTGATCTACCAACCTTCTCAAAACGGTATTGTGGAAAACCTTGCAGCATTATGTTAGACTGACTAATTAGTTGGTTTCTATGACATATATGGATTATTACTTTGTTACACCACTGTAGTAGTAGCAGAGTAATAATAATAAAATTAGCCTTTAGAAGATCGGCGTGGCTTCAATTACCTACTTTGCTATTGTCACATATACTTAACTCTTCTGGATATAAAATGAAAATACTGCGATAGTAAAGGGTGAGTTTTAAGGGTTTACCATCTAAAGCTAGTTAAACTAATCTCTTTCAAAGCAGCTTTTACTAGAAGACTTTTTTCTAAGCTAGATTAAGCTTATCTTTATCCACACAAAACCTAGCTTGCCTAAGCGTTAGCTCCTTTCGTACTTTCAAGAAAGATTTTTTTAATCAGGTGATCAAATTTGAATTTAGAAATCGGTATTTCTTTAAAATTCAGTAGATTTTTAATGCTTTTCTCAATTTACTATCTGATGTAGGCCATGCAATAAATCTGTTGATCAACAAATAGTTGTGCTTAGTTAAGCAATGATCTGCGATAATTTATCTGCAACAGTGTAACAGTTGTGCCCGTGAATTTGCTTAGTGATATACGTGCCTACGTGAATCCTAACAAGTCCTTCGATAGTAATTATACTGAAATGAAAACTGCTTTCCTACTTTGAAGTTTGCAAATTACAAAAAACTACCGCTATCTAAAAGGCTTTAGGTCCATTTCTCCCTTTTTACATATTTATGTATTTACTAGCTGACCCGCCCGGCGTAGCTCAGGCCCTACGTTCATCAAATTGAAAGTTAAGTAAAGTCGTTTCTAAATTTCTATTCTAGTGTGAGAGGAATGATGAAACATAGTTTATGTTACTCAGGGACAATTAAGCACTCTAACGATGACAGAATGACAGGTATAGCATTTTCCAAGTTCCCGAATATGTCCCAGTTCCCGTTCCATTCCCATATGGGGATGAAATATAGTCTATGTAGCACCGTATTGTAATGGCGAAAACCGTACTGAAATCAGTACAGTCGTTTTTGAATTCCGGTTCCCGTTCCTGTGGGTAAATGTTGATGAACTATAGTCTATATTACTCAGGGACATTGAAGCACTCTTCCCATGAAAGAATTTTTGGAATTAGTTAAGTACTTTCCAGGTTATTGATTATGTCACCATTCCCGCTTCCGTTCCCAAAAGAATATGTAAAGAAAATAATTATAGTTTTTATTACTCAGGGGCACTTTACACTCTAACGTTCAAAATTTTTTGGAATTGGTCCAGTATTTTCCAAGTTCCCGCTTATGTTCTTGTTCCCGTCCCATTCTCGTGGGAATATGGGGATGACATCGTACTGTAATAGCGACAAAAATTACAGTTCGTTCCAATGGTTTTTGAATTTCCAATCCCGTTCCCATTGCCGTTCCTGGGAGAGTTTGAGGATGAATCTTAATATTCCCCCATTACCATTATCCATGAATGGTACCTGCATCCAAGAAACCAAAAAGCTGTCAGTACTTGGTATGTGTGTAAACGATGATCTTCGTTAGAATGACCACATATTTGAAGTCGCCAAGTTGCACATTCTGAAACAATTTAGCAGCAACACCCACCTTGCTAAGAATGCCCATCAGTTTTACCTTGAGCCCAACTTCAGGCGTACAGTCAAGTATAGAGGTTCTTATTTTAGTCGCACCACCCGTATGTGGAATGCTTTACCTGGCTCTGTATTTCAACTACATTACGATTTACAAAATGTCAAAAGCAAGGTGTATCGGTGTATCCTATTTAATCCTCTCCAATTTTCCTAAATGCTCGCACTGTACTCTATAACATTATAAGGGTAGTCATAACCCATTGATGTGTGGCTTATTATAAAACAAACAAAAATTTGTTTATGGTACTCAGATGCAATAAATTAAAAAAATTTAAATCTTTTTTCTTATCACATCAGTCAAAAAATTAAAAGAAATTTTCAAAACAAACCTTATTATTTGTTATTTATTATTTTAATTTTTTGTTGTCAAAAAAAAAAACATTGTTTGAATTTAATTTTTAATTCATTATAGTTAAGAATAATGAAATTGTCAATTTACCTATATTCCAATTCCATCTGTCGGTCTGATTTTTGAATCTAAACCATCCGGGGCGCCACTCAAACGCATACAGAAAAATTCATTTAAATCGGTCAAGCCGTTTAGGAGGAGTTCAATTACATACACACGTACAGCAGAATTATATATATAAAGATTTAGAAAAAAAAACAGTACAAATATTTCAGTTATTGCTTATAAAAAACATGAACATTTATAAAACAAAGTCGCGTTTCGCTGTCTGTTTGCGTGCTTCGTTCTTTAAAACTACGCAATGGACTTTGATGCGTTTTTTTAAATAGACAGAGTGGGAAAGGTTCAAATTTATATTTTATTCTCAAAGTAACACGGGAACGGGATCATACACAGAAACTTAGAAAATGCTCGACGGATTTCGTTTTTTTAATCACTAGAAAACTGGGTTAACCTTCAGCAACATAGCTTACATCGCATCTCCATATTCCCACGGGAAATAGAACGGAAATTCAAAAACTACTCGACCGATTTCAAAAATTGTTTGATTTACGGTCAGTGCGATATTTTTAAAAGTAACTAGAGCCGAGTTTTATTGGGAATCTATATTCACTTATATTCACTCAAGCAAAACATCGCTCATGGAAAAAGAACAACTATAAAGTGAATAGCGTAAGTGGACAAAAATAACTCACTTGCAGAAGTGAACAACAGGGTTGGTTGGTAAGTGGGGTTTATGTTGTTAAGTGAATGTATAATGCCAAAAAAAGCGTTTTTTTGATACTTGCAAGTGAAGTGAATGTTGAACTTTTTTTGAATACCTCCAAGCTACGTTGTATTCAAAACATCCCCATATTCTCACCGTAATTGTAACGGTAAACTTAAAGCTGTCATACAATCTTCAACTTAGCCGAGCGAATGTTCCTGGCAATTTTTGGTTTTTTGACAATTTTGTGTGAACAACTCTTTTTAAGCTTTAACGATAAAAGAAAGAAGTATGTTTTCGAAGCAATCTTACGCGGTTTATATTACTCCATGTAAAAATGCTGCTAAAATATCAATTCAATGAGCTTGTGCTTTGAGAAACGAATATGAGAAAAGAAGCTGAGGACTGAGTCATCAGCGAGTGCTAGAATTTTCAGACAAGAAAACAAGACAATTTATGAAAGTTAGAAAGAGAGTTCGCGCAAAATGGAGCCCTAGGGCGGCACAACAACATTTGTCGATATCAAACTTAAAACCATCCAAAACAATTGGTATTGAACGGGTTGAAAGGAAGAAGAGACTCATCGATACCAAAAGAAGGAGTTTTCGATTTAGGAGTCTCATGTCATGCCAAGCTCTATCAAATGCATTCTAATTATCAAAAACAAAGCACAATATTCAACTGAAATTGAAAACTACTCTCCGATCGAATTAAATACGATAAATGATATCAATTCAAAAGTAGACCTGTCTCTTTTACTCGGAGAAAATGCCACTGATTAAAAAGGCTTGTGAGAGAAATATCCACCCCCATAGAAGACGATGCTGCAATACCGACTAAAGATATTTTGGAGCATTAACATAACTTTTGTACTCCTAATGAAGAGAAGTATTATTTATCTGTTAATAACTTAAAAATATTAGTTCTTGTTTTTAAAATTTTTTTTTAAATACACAAGCAGTTTTGCATGCGGTGCCCTTTATAAGATAAAATTACATAAAAGTTTTACTTAAAGATGAATGATTTATTTTTTTCCAAAATTATGACTTTGTACTTGATCACTTAAAAAGTATTTGCTAAACTAACTTGAACTAGAATGATAATCAGAAACCAAAATTTTAACTTTCAACAACTTTTTAGTATGTAATAGTCTTAGCTTATTTTTAATATTTTTTTTATAAAATCAACTCAATTTAATATAAATCTGCTCCCCTCTCGCAGAGTAAGCAGGTAAAGCTACCCTTTTTATACGATTTTTTCCTTTCTTGGCTGAACCTTTTCTACCTGAGCTTTTGTCGCACCGTATTTAAAACACCCTGTGAGTAAAAAAGAATTTTCTCACACCAAAAATTGTGTCATCAATCTAATTTCATCATGTACAAAGGTACATGATAAAGGTTCATCATTAGAATTAAAACCCTTCTCTAAATTTATCACGTACATGATAATTCGTATAATGAAATTGTTAAAGGCGGTCATAGAATCATAATTTAAAAACAACGTGATAACAAGGGTGTCAAATAGAGGAAATTTTAGACCCACGTATTTCATAAACAGCGCAAAAGTTGTGATAAATTTTAGGTGTCGATAAATAAAGAAAACTTTCAATTGTTGAAAAAATAAATTTTTCATATCGTATGTGTGCACAACACAGAGACAAAGTCACACGTAAATATCTTCAATCATAATCAATTTTGCTTCCCCAAAGTGAGTTACTTATCAATATAATGTCAGTCTTTTGACATCGTATTACTTTATGTAGACAATTCCTAACCACGGTATATAATTTATCTAATGTGTTTTTAAAAATAGATCCAAAATAACCGGAGGTAAAATGTCATTCACGTTCATGTACTTTCCACCAATCATCGAAAAAAAAAAACAAATCAGTGAGATGATTTTGACAGGATTTGCTCACAAACATAAAGAAAACAAATCGAAATCACACAAGCGAAGAAACGTAGCTTATTGTAGGCATGTTCTTGTTTACTTTTTTATGCAAAACACCTATACATAGGTTTGCGTCAACCATTCGATGACAGAGGTATCTAAAAATGTGAAGCGTCACGTTGGAATGAAGTGCCATTTTTCAAGCAGCTTTTATTTCTTGTATTGAAATTCATATTTACATATTACGTGTGCAGTTTGCACGCAGATATTCGAAAGAATTTATAGGAAAAGTCAGTTCTTGTTTTATTCATACGATAATGTCATGCAACATGAATTTTCTTGAAATTGCCTCCATTTAGCGGGATGATGAAGGTTATGGGTTAACAAACCGCGAACACACCAATGTTGTTTGTTTTGCTAAAAGATTGACAAGAGAAGAAGAAGGCAATTCTTATTCCTTTTTGGTAAAGGTCTCACTTTCAAGTGGAACGCGTGAATTATTATTCATATTATTTGGCAATATGTTGATACTTTTCATGTTATGATTTTTGATGTGTGAATTCGTATGTGTCAGTGATTACTGACGAGCAATCGCGTCGAGTCGTTCTTGGCGGAGTCTCTTGAATGAGCTCAGTGAACAATATGGAGCGCAGCTACAGTAGTAAAAACCAAACGAACATTTTAAGAGAATTTTAAATTCAAATTCTGGCAATGGAATTTATTTCTTTTATCTTACAGAGTCTATAGTTGAAGCAGTTGTATAGATGCATACATACTAAGGGTAACCACTTTTCTCAACCATATACCTTGAGAGGAAATCGAAGGAAGCTTTAATTTGTTGCTGATATTGAACGAGAAAGTGCTTTTCAAAGCATGAAATTGCTATCGAAGAAATTGCAAATTCCTAGTGAACGGCGATTTCCGTGGAGAATGCCGTTTCTGGGATTCGAACTTCCCAAGTACTTCACACTTCAAAGCTGCAAAAGAACTATTTTACTATTCAATTATCTAACGCTCCAGTAACATATCTTTAACAGAGATAGTTAAAAGTAAATTTTGCTACGCGAAAAGCTTTAAATCAAATTCTTACCTATCTACTTAGATGGGCATTGTAGTTCAGGGTGAACCTGGGCCTCAACCAACATCCTTCTATAACGACTTCGATTTAGTACGTGCTCTCTCCAGTTTTGAACTCTAACTCGGTCGTCTTCCACTTGATTACGCCACCTAGATTAGGTTAGGTGGAAGTGGCTGTAAGCCAATGAGAACATTGCCTGACACACGCAAGGACCCATTGTGATACCACAGAGATCAGCAAGTTAATCACCTACTGATCTCAGAAACCCGATGTCAGATTGAGGAGTTGATCACTTATTAATCTTCCATTACGGGACTAGCCGGTTAATCACCTGCTAGTCGAACCACGCGGAACTTTTAATGTATTTCGAAAGACTTTTAGGGTCTATGTAAGCTAAATCGCTAGTATCATCGAAGAAGAATTCACCGAGATGAGTTTTCCTCCTATGAAATAGTGCAGTAGTGCAGGGCATGAGCAAAGAAGGTGTTAAACGGTTTCTTCCTCTTCTTCGTCCATGCAGCTTCTGGAGAAATCATTGAAAAGCACACCAAGTCTTTTGGAGTGTCTCTCTATTAGACAGTGTCCCGTAAGAACACCTATGGTAGAACCTAGATACAGGCGGTTCAGGGCTAACAAACTCTTCGAGCGTTTTGAGTCTACACACAGCCAAAATTTTTTGGTTGCAAGGCAGTTGTTACTCTCAGTCCATCTAGTGTTTGTTACCCTTGAAGCGTCTTGTCGAAGTAGGAGTTTACATGTAGCGATAGGTACACCTATGTTGTTCCATTCTGAGCGTAGGGAAGTGGTCGTGCCCTTTTTGGCTAGTTCGTCTGCCATACAGTTGCCTGGTATGTCCCTGTGACCTGTCACCCATGAAAGGTGAATGTTGAACCGATTCGACATCTCCCTCAGAGACAGCTGACAATTTTGGACCGTGATGGATTTTGTAGAGACAGAGGCAAGAGATTTAAGGGTAGCTTGGCTGTCCGACGTTTTCTTTGAGCCGAGACAGCACAGCTTGGAACATACTACAATAATCGCGTAGGCGGAAAAAAGACTGAGATTCAGTTTTTCTGCAAGTATATTCCACTTCCCACACTTTCGCTGGTTTTTTAACCATCGGTGCTTCATTTTCCAAAAGAGTGCCATTTTCCCAAGCTTCTCTTGCAAATTGTTGTCAAACACCTTCTGCGATTTTCCTGCAATTGTGCTTTCGAAAACCCGTCGAGCCTTTGGGTCCATCCGCTCTACATGGTTCAGCCATTGTAGTCTCCCGATGCGTACTTTTCTAGCTATGCCCATATCGCGGTACAGCTCATACAGATCGGTGCAAAGTCGTACTAGTTTTGCAGGGATGCTGAAACTAGACATGGCTTTGTACAGCTCGTCCCATAAAACTCATATCATCAAATAAGATTCGGCAATGGGTTCACCAGTTGATGCTACCGTACCCCTCTAAAGGCAATGTCAAGTCGGTGTTAAGCGGTCGGCCTTTATCTTCAATATATATAGCAGCGTCTTCAAAAGAAATCTCGCCATTTCTCTGTATGAGCTCAAACAGGATTACGTCTTGGAATAACTACCAAAAAGCACGCAATTAATTTGCCTTAAAGCTAAGCCGTCAAAAAATAAATCGAATATGTTAGCATTTCATTGGCTTATAGAGACGCCAGTAATGAGTACTGTCAACTCAATCCAACTCGGCAATTAATTAACAAGACCCCGAATTAGCTTTGAGCGAACCTATCTTATTTGAAAATTTCGATGAACACTTTAGATTTAGACGACACACAAATTACGCACTAATCTCAACTGGAATTGAGTAGCTGTATCCATCCCATAATCTTCTATACCCAGCCTATGTCCCGCGCATCGTATACGAGTATAATAGTTTCTTTTCGGAGAATAATGAAGTTCCATTATTTATGTCATCATGCTAATAGTGGCAATTTCTTACTTCTAGGGAGAAACTCACTTACTTGTTAGACGATTATCCAGGGGTAATTATATTTTCCCGGAAGATCACATAATTACAAAGTGAGCCTTTAAGATTGCGATGCTGAAACTTCTCTATAACTTACGTTCAATGAAATCTAGTCGTTAGATCTAATCACCTAATTAGTAGAATGAGTAGAACATAATTCAATGCCATTGACTGGCATATCCTTTTGCCTTTACTATAATGGGAATTACAATGGATTTATTCACCTAAGTATTGTCATCAAAATCGGAATCTCTCAAAAGCTGTCTGGTTGATGTGTGAGAAGAAAGGGAAATCACATTCTCACTTGTACGTTGCATTGTGCCCTCCTGTTGGTGTGACGAAACTTATTGTGATTCAAGGAGAAATACTTTTTCAAGGACTCTAGCTTTCGTCTAAGATGTATGTATGAGATACGGTAATTGGATATTGTTGTGAAACTATTATAGCTCCAACATGAAGCAAGGAAACTTTATTTTTCCGTGAAGCGATTTGTGGGTACATATTATATCCTTGAGCTTCTCATTAGACTAATTGAATTTGAGTTAGTGAAAGTTTGATTTGTGCAAATAATTCTTCCTGATGAAATAACTCTTTCCTCACAATGACTGGAACAAAAAAATCTCCATCTCCTCTACATTTTCTCGACAAACCTCTCTTTTCACTTCCAAAAGGAAATAAAATAATAATTTTTCCTGAGGTAGAGCAGTGTGGGCCAAAGTTTTTCGATTACCTTATGAATATGTATTTTAGAAAGTATTTTATCGTACTCTGTTTCTGATTGGAAACCTTTTGCACACAGTCCTACATGTATAGTGAGATTTTTATACCTTCCCAATGAATCTTCTGATATCGTCCTTTTTCTTTTTATTTTCATTTGTACTTACGTGTTTGTCTGTCGCTTAACTCTCTTTTGACCTATAAAAGCAGAACTCCACAGAATTTTGTTATCAAGAACACGAGACGAAACCAGAATGAAAAATTGTTTTTAATGTGATTTTCCTTTAAAAGCCGCTGTATTGTTTATGTCCAAAGTCTTTTCCTACTACGCAAGAAGAACTTAAAGAACATTTTCATTTTTATGGAATTGAAGGACTCCTGCTCCTGCATGCTCTTAAAGAAAATATTTATTGCGCTTCTCTGGGGTATATAAACCGAAACCCAACCAAAGGCGAAATTGAAAAAAATTAAAAAGTCATTTTGATTTGAAATGGAAGCTAAGTTATAACCTTGGACAGAATGGAAAAGCTTTTGTTATATCAAACCTTTAAATCAAGTTATCGTTTCTACGAAATTAAAGTGTCCCGTCAACATGCAGATGGTCAGAAGTCCATATTATTCCAGAGTGTTTTATTGAATCTTTGATGAATTTTTTTACTGAACGCATTGTATTGAAATGGACTGTTTTCCATGTGATTAACTTTTATTAAAGTTTTCGTTTCAGGTCTGCCTTAAAAGGAACCAATTAAAGTTCAATATTTTTAGTCTCACTCACCTTAAAATTGTCGTTAAAATTTTCTTATCTCACTGTCACAGTCAGTGGCTAAGCGAAGGGGGGGCGTGGGGGTGGACCGCCCCGGTTGTCACCCATTTGGGGATGACACCCAAAAGCTACCAATGGGAGCAATACGACACACCGTCAGAAAGAAGAATTTGTCGTAGAAAGCGAATGGCTGGTGAGTTGGCAACTGATGCAGGACTTTCTCTCAGCACTGAACTACCGAAAGGCATGTTCTAGTGCCTTCATCTATTCATTACTGAACTTCGAACAAGAGCAGAGTCTATTAAGGTTTTGGCTTCATTGTTTGAAGTTGTACAAGCGAATACTTTGCTTTTAGCAAACATTGTTTGAAAATAGCTGTTTCAAAGCTTACTAGTGCTTTTGATGAGGTGTCCGAGTCCGAACTTCTCTCAGAGATATCGAAGTTGAGAAGACATTTAAAAGCGGCTAAAGTGACAACATCGAATTGGTTATCTATAGAAATTATGAAAGTAATCCTTGAATGGGACTTTGCAGAATCTTTTCCGAATCTCATTGTCGCATTAAAAATGTTTATGGCAATATGTGTGTCAGTTGCGTCATGTGAAAGTAGTTTTAGTAAGCTTAAATTAATTAAAATGTTCTTGCAGACAACAATGACGGAAAAGAGGCTCAACAATCTGGGAATTTTAACTATTGAACAGGAGGCGACCTAGCAAATAAATTTTGATGACGCTATTAGCCAACTGCCACCCCAGGTGCCACCCATGCTAGCTACGCTACTGGTCACAGCTTTATGTGAGGTTGAACAGTTTTATATGAGGTTGAAGCTCATAACTCTCAACTACCAATCAGCGTTTTGGTGTTTCCGCTTCCATATCAAAATAGGAGGAAGTTTTCGTATGAGAGTGTCCACTGAAACAGTTTAACCCATAATTCTCTATATTAGAGCAATAAGCCCTGAATATCAGGCAATCGGTCTTTCAGTGGGACCGCAAATAAGTTTGATAATGAAAGTATCGACTCTACTTACAATCATCGCATTGTAAGAGACCCTATTGAAATGTTCCGTGTAATCCAAACAGAGAAAGAGCCTCATATTATTGAGGTATGGTCTAAAATAAATAGAAAATGTATATGGTGGCACAATAAAGTTAGGAGCACTGGAGCCCAGCGTATGGGACGGAATAGAGGGGACTTACATTTTTTTACCGATTCCCGATTCGGCTAATCGAGAAATCGCTTTTCATGTCAATGAATTTGCTATCGGAATACTCGCCAATGCCTCGCAAAAGGCGATACTCGCGGAAAAACATTTCTGTATTGACTTCATTCGATTTTTTCTTGAAGACCTGTGATAAGATAGTCAAAGTGATTAACTTAAAAGATCTGGACATTCCAAGAGAAGTATCCGAAGTTTTTGTTTATCATCAATTTCTGTCAGGTACCAGGATTGTATCAATGTAAACTTCTCTACCCACATATTAATACCCTCTTGAATGCAGTGAAATTATATTAAAAAATAAATAAATAAATAGAATGGCGTAAAAATATTCTGTCCCAAAATCTAGGCCCAACGAATTTCAAGGATTTACAGTTTTATCCCGATCCCGAACGCCTTAGCTAGAAAACGCTTTTCATAGCAGTGTAGCTAGGTACTATCGATGGACTCAGAAATGCTTTGCGAAATCTGATAGTTGTGAAAAGTAATTGGAAGTTTCTGCGATTTGAACTTCCAAAGTATCAGGCAAACTTACTATTACGTCACGGGCATCACAGGAGGAATTATAATTCAAATAACAATTTTTTGGACCCCAACTTTAGTACCCTTGAACACTTAATTTTGCTAGAGTGCTTAAGACAACCAAACCTTAGACCCTATCAAGGGCACGGGAAAGCAAATGCTTTTCCAGGTCAAATTGTCTACAATGGCATAAAAAATGTATTTCCCAACTATTTATAACTTTTTCAAACAATTTCCAGCTTGCTTTTTTGTAACGATCCTTGAAAATATTCGCTTTAAATAACGATCCTCCAATTAGTCTTTAGCCTTCCATAGTTCAAGTTCTTTGTATAGATTGTGTGTTTTTGTCGTTCAAATAGTAAATACAGCTACCAATTTTTTTGTCCAATAGAAAAATTGAGTTTGAAAAAGGGAAAAAATTTATCCTTTCAGTACTATAACTCTAAATGAGTTAAATCTACAAAAAAAAAGAAATTGGGAGTTACTTGGCCAGTAGTCATAGTTCAAATTGCAATCAGCATTTAAAAGTCGTTCCAATAACTGAAAGTTTTATCTTTTTGAGTTGATTCAAATCAACGAACTACATAGTGTAATCTGTAAAAATCTTCCAAGCCACTCTGGTTTTGGTAAAACCCTCTCACTCACAGCAAATTCAAACACATACACACAATGTGGTCAGACGTCAAGCTAAAAGCGGTCTTGAAACCTCAAAACTTCGAAAACTGATTAAATTTCAGTTTGACAAATCATAAGACACCAATAACTTTCAGCGGGAATTTAAAGCTTGGGAGAAAACGTTATAATGTTTTAAATCGAAGGGTTCTTTTATAAGTTTCCTTCGAGATAGTTAAGATATTTGGAAAAAAATATTTTTCTAATAGTTTGGGAATATGAGAACCCCACGCCTCTCATTGCGCTATTTTCATTTCATACTCAGGACAAACTGATGAACCGATTTCATAAAATTGAAGCGATTACTATTCCAGGAAAAGTTCATAACTCAGTTCCATTTTTGTGAACGATCATACAAACTACGTGCTATACACTTCACTTTAATGCTATGCCTGTGGCAAGTTTTTTCATACTTCTATTCAGAAACTACTACAAACTTTTTTATTTTTCAATTTTTAAAACTTTTGCAGTTCAATAAATGCAGCACTACTCTTCAAATCATTTACCTTTGTGTTTCCTGACAGGCAATATAAAAGTTAATGAAAAGAGAAATCCAATTTAGCACAACACATTTTTCATTTAAAATCAGGAAGACAATTGAATGCAAATGCATTCATTTCATTGTTATTCACAAACAAAAAAAAACTGAGCTGTTTATTTTCTGTGTAAAGGTAGGTGGTGATGATGTATTGGAATTTTATTAAAGGCTTTGAAATAGAGAACGTGAACTCCAATTAATCTAACTATTTGAATACTTTTTGTGCATAACTGTTATCACTCACCTTTCGCAGCTTGTTTTTTTTTAATCCAAACCACTTATTATGAGCACCTATCCATCATTGGGACGGGCTAAGTCAAAATGTTTTAGCGAATTTTATTTTACGTTTAGAGTTTCATAATTGAAATACTGAAAATGGTATTGATAGTGACACTATAAACGACTTTTGGTAAAGCAGTCCACCCTCATCTAATCAAACAATATGCATGTTTTTGTGGGATATGAAATAAGTTATGATTTTTTTACGATGAAAATCAATCATTACATAACGACGACTGAGAACTCGATATTGGATGCCACAATTTTGTCCATCTCTCAGTCTATCGAGTCATTTTTCAATACGATGTTCTGGTTTATGGCTAAAGCGATTTGAACAGAATGAAATACTTCAGAATTCTTCTTCTTCTTCCTCAATTTTCTTTTTTTTCGAAAGTTTAGTGTCGATAATGATTTATTTTTACTTAAGAGTACTTTTTTAGGTCAACCAACGTCTTTCGTGTGACCAAATGGTTTTCTAAATATTTGTTTTTTCCAAAAAATAAAAAACCGATTTGAAAAAAATATTCACAGATTTTGAATAAATTGTTATATTAAATTTATGGTTGAAATTTGTTATATCACACAATTATTATTTTATTTTCACAGCAGCTGGCAATCATAAAACAACAAAAAATTGCTTAATAACAGGAAAGGAAAATGAATTCAGTAATAGAATTAAAACGAGGTCATGCGACCCAATTTAAATCTCTCTCATGTATTGTTAAGGGCTGTTAACATTAAACATAATATTTTCCCAGAATTCAATAATTGATTGACCACCACATAATCATCTCTGTAATTAGCGGCAGGCTGATAATTTAACCTTCACCCTACCTGCATCTTATAATAAAACCATTAATTTTAAATAATATACAAAATACAATACCGTAAATATATTGAAGGTACAATTTAGAACCAGGTACTTTTGCGGTACACGCGGTTGTTATCACTTCAACGCATTTCAGGTACTCAAATTTTTTTTCGCGGATGATTAGTTTAATATAAATCAAGTGCTTGTTTGTGCAAATTGATCAGTACGGTGACGGATTTGTTCAGATTACAATATCGCAATTAAAGAGATGGGAGGAATTCAGAAAGGTTCTGCTGAGTCCGATATAAATGTTTACCAGTCAACCATTCAAATAGTTCGACAAAGGATAAAACAGATATACTGCGATCTTTTCAAAATCAAATCTCATCAAGACTGCAAGAGTGTTGAAGCTGGGATCACTAATAAACTATCGAAGCCGGTTCAAGAAAATGTGAAATCACCACAGGAAAAAACAATGAAATCAGAGATCGAACCTGGGAAGAAGTTGAAAAGTTCACCAAGGGTTCTTGTTAGGAGACCCAGGGCCAAAGTGTTTGGAAGGGGTATTGTCATTTTTTATAATTGAAATATTAATAAATTCTTTGAAAACTTCTTTCAAGTACTACTTTGATTGTTTATTTTTTATCTATTTTCTGATAAATTGCACTAACTTATTTAATGGCAATTCCCTCGAGAGTAAAACAATGCCATGAAAGAGCTTTCCCACGTCGCCGCTTGGAATCAGCATAAAATTGTAGGTTCTTCAAATACGTTAGGCCCGGTGTTTCCATAACTTTTTTGTGCCTTAATATTTGTTTGAGATCGTTTATGACCTAAGAGCAATCTTAAATACCCTCATTTAATACAAAGTTACTCTTTATTTTTGCCTTCGCAAACTCCATTTTCGGTGAATAGTTTTATAGTCTTATAATTCCCTAAATCACTTCCAAAATCCAATTTGGTTGCTTAATCCTGTCCAGTCCATTCTTTCGTAATACCTCCTTTAAGTCTCCATCATCAGATTAGATTAGATTAAGAGCGGGTTGAGCTTGTGCAGCTCTGGGCACTGCGGTGTCAGAATGAAACCTGAGTTGAACCAGAAGTTAGCAAACTTCTGTATGTGAATGATTTTGAGTTTATCTTGGGAGGGATGATCTCATGGTCAACTATTTGCATTCTAAGCCGGAAAAGTGCTGGACATTCCGTAATAATATGCAGAAATGCTTCTTCATTTTCTAGGTGTAGTCTACAGACAGATGAGGTCCGCTACTATAAGCCTCATTTGGTGAAGATGTTTCTTTAAAGAACAGTGACCGGTTAGTAGACCTGTACAAACTTTTAGGGTTTTCTTATTGAGGCTCAGTAGGAGTTTTTATGTTTTTTTAGTATGTTGTAGGAAAAAGAGTTTTGAACTGGTTTGACCAGGAGAGTTACATCAAGTCTTATTTGATTCTTGGCAGTGTTTTTGAAGGTACTTTTGTTTACACCGCAGAAAGGCTCAGGACCGACAAATGGCTTAGATGCGCCGTTTTTAACTAAGATATCTGCCTTCTCGTTACTCCAGCCTTTGTGCATTCAGTGGAGGATTGCAGCCTTTTTCCTTGCTAGTTCCGAGAGTGACATGACTGTCTCCTTAGCATTCCATTAACTAGAATTGGAATTTTCCATTTTCTTCCTCTTGAATGATTTACAATTTCGCATCTAGTTTCTCTTATTTTTGATTGAAGTAGAAATTTTACAGCAGTAAAGTTCACAAAGTTCTTTTTGAAAAAGAATGCAATTTTAAAGGTACCTAAGTTATGAAAAAAAAGGCATAAGGTTTCGTGTCCCACACTTCGAGTAAACGCACTTTTTATCATGTCTATCTTGGCACTGGTATTACACTAGAAATGACGCTTTAGGTACTTATTTCAGCTTTCTGACATTCAGGACGTGACTCTTTGTTGAAAACGATGTGATATGCTTGCTTTATTTCACCGTATTCGCTTTGAATGGCAGATTCATAGACCATAGACGTTCGGCGACCATTTTTTGATGATGATTGATAGCCAAAAAATGTTTATTTCTCCACCAGTCTGGTGCAATTTCTTGAAACTTTGCTCTTTATTTAAGACTTCGGCTGTGTGACCCTTCTATTCTATTGAATGAAGGATAATTGAAAAATCTCTCATCTATACATTTGATTAACTGGTGGAAATTCAGAAAATGTTATTTGTTGTGAGTTTTTAGTGAAGAACTGGCTTTATGCCAGTTAGCAATGGGTTAACTTTTGACCTGATGTTCATTAATCGTCAGTCAAGGATCAAGGTTTCGCAGCTTTCTGACTCTGTACACAAGTATGTTTAACTATTGAACAGAAGATGAGGACGCCGCAGAGCACTTCCTCTGTGAATTTCCTGCTTTTTCTCGCATGAGGTCACAGGTACTCGGCGCAGACAGGTGAGAGCTGGTTACTTAGGCTCCTTGTACGTCTTTTGGCTTTTCTCCGAACATCTGGAATGCAATAGCAAAAGAAAGGCTATCTGGTAGTATCGTATAATGAACCGGTATTTAGGTCTGAGTGCTCCACCTAGTATTTTAAAAACCTCCAACAAAAACAATAATTTTAAACTATTCTCAAAAAATCGAATGCAAATGTAGTGCTCCAAAATTTAACAGAGCACGGATCACCCCAATTTTATCAATTTCATTACATGCGTTTGAGTGTTCGTTTTAAAGAACGCTTTACCGTAAGACATTATATAAGAAGTTGCTGGAAAAAATAGCAGAAACTCATACAAAAATGCGGAGAAGATATTGCCCGTCCCCTACACTGTATATACTAGGCGTGTTTTATTGGAAATCTATACTCACGTTTGGAAAACTTCGCGAAACATCGTACATGGGAAAACAAAAACGATTATTGAACAAAAGTAAGTCAGTGTTCAGAAGTGAACAACAGGGATGGCTGGTAAGTGGAGTTTATGGAATAAAGTTGAATTAGTGAGTACAGCGTTTCGTTGAGCGTATTAGTGAAGATGACTATAAAACTCCCAGTAAAACACAGCTACTGTTGAAGATTTAATTGATAGATTTATCAAAGCTATTAAATGTAATGCTTGGAAAAACACTCCTAAGAACCATGTTATAATTAAAGAATATCCGCACATGAAATTCAATAAAAAATTTTGATATGGGAAGGAGACCACAATAAAGATTGTCGAAAGCCGACAATAACAATTTCAAACCATCTCTTCAATGGCTTTGGAAATACTTGCCACCTCTATCCTAAAATTGGTGGAATTTCGAAGACGTAAATGTATAGGTAAGAGAAAACTATTAGCTCTGCAAAGCACAAGTCAACATTGAGAAGCGTCAGGCTCAATAGAACCCAACTTCTTAATACAATGGTGGATCAGCTCATAAAGGAAAATACATTTCAGATTTATTATAAGGGATTGATAAGTAACCCCAGCTAAAGACTAGAATGCTTAATAATTGTGTTCACACCTCTTGGTTCCTTTTTTCTTCAGAAAGACTAAAATTCTTTTTTCACTTGGTATTAGAAAAATTGTTTTGAACCCAATGTTAGGAAGTACCAATTCATGACTTTCACGCCTCCTTTCACTCCCTCGAACTTACGACTTTTGTGACACATATTCGGTCCAGGAGTGTCTCTATTCGAGATTTTCACATTTATTGTGATACAAAGACTAATTTCCGATTTCATATCGACCAAATTATTGTTAAAGCGATCTCCTCACTCGATTTAACTAAGCGCTGGTCCAAAGAATTTTAAAGCTCTTATGTTACCAAATCACTATACACAACATTCGTTAGACCTTTCTTAGAGTATACTTTTCAGGTTTGGTCCCTTTACAAATTACCCACACACTAAGAAATGAAGCCGTACAACGAACATTTCTCCGTTTCGCCTTACGTGGATGGGCATCTTTTAATTCATTTATACATATAAAGTGTCGTGCAGTTTCTGACGTATTCTTTTTGTGTCATCACCTGTCCCGCACTTCTCGAAAATATCTTCCTCAACACCAAACCCCGCAATATTTTTCCTGATTCGTTTTCCTGACCGCTATAACTGGCCCCTTAAGCACAGGTCACACATGGTTGCTTGGTAACCGCTTCTGTCAGTGGCTGGCAGTAGCAGAAACATAAGCAGCGGCTATCAGCCCGGTCACACTATTGGTTCCTACTCGATTTGTCGAAGGCATTCCCAAAATATTTAAAAGATGTTCAAGTTGTTTAATTTTTGTGTAAGTGTAATATAATTGTAATTTAAAGTTTTATCTAAAATGTAAGGTTTCAATTGAGCCAAAAACATATTTATTAGTATCTTTCTGATTTAACTGCAGAGACAATTGAATTTTTTTTATTTAATGTTTTTTAAATTTAATATTTAACTTAACAAAAAGTAATAGAATCATAAGACTTTCGTGAAGTTCCACAAATATTGTTCAAGGGGCAATAATCTTTTTGTTCTGAGCTACGTTGATGGATTCAAGTGTGTAGCTCTCATAGTTAAGTTAGTTTGACATTAACTTGCGAAATCTGTCCCGAACGAGCAAACAATCATTACCATAGTCAGACTAGAAAGCGAGTTAAAAAATCAAACAAAACCAATACAATGTCGATAACTCTCACTCTGCATATTCAAAACAAACTGACACCGGTTAAGTTCAAAAGTCGAGGTTCTTCATATCCCCACGGATTTGAATCGAAAACTATTCGATTTATACCAATTTATTATAAATACATTCCAACCACAAAATCTGATTCAATTAAATGCCAACAATAATTTAACCCTCTCGTAATGCCTCATTTTTTAATCAATCTAATTCAATTAAAAGTCCATAAGTTTGGTTTTCCAAACTGACACTTGGTCAGACAAGTGATAGCATCAGGATTAATAACTTTTCTACAAATGACTTTTATTTCCACATCACTTCTTTGGATATGTGCCTTCACGTTTAAATTTTAATCAATCTTCAATGTGCTTAGTAATAAACAATATTTACAACCGCCTGCCTTTGTTTCCTCGTAATCGAATCGATAAAATTATCAATCGATTTCTCGTACAACTTAGCCCCTTTTAATACGATTCATGTATTATGAATACCGTAACAATCCACAATCAATATCAACTTGGATATCCTTGACACTAAGTCTGCGTGTATGAAATTGAAGTGCGCCTACATTCCTACACACTATGTATAGTATACGATTTGTCTTTTTTTTACCACTAATGAACCCTCATAAGTCTAATTAGTAGAAGACCAAGTTTAATAATTCCACTTGACATTAAATGCGTTGGCAAGCTCGTACTGATGATGGTGATGGCTGATGGGTGTTCTATGTGTTTTCTCTTCTTCTTTTTGTGTGAAAGAGCCAAGAGTGTAAACAAAAACACAAACATCATCAAAGTGATACCACAGAGAAGACAACCTAATTGAAATTGCTTTAGAAAACATCATCTCCCCCGCCCGTCGCGTCGGCATCTTCTGCATTGACTTGGGGGGGATACGTGACATTGCGGCGTATACACTTCAACCGGTCTCCACAACCCACATCCTTGACATCGACATCTTAAAGTTCTTGCTCAGGGGCAGTTGGCCACTTAAGAGGGCACATGGCCGGAAGGTGCGACAAAATTGAAGTGCATCCTTGAGATAGAGTACACCCTCGGCGGAAAAAAGGAAGGTAGCTCGAGGAAGTAATGGCCAACATCCTGAGGGACACTTTGCAAATCGTAGAGTCCTCGATTGTCACTGATATGAAAAAAAAAATAGCTTCTCAGTGTGTAGGTACAATTTTAAATAGTTGGCCGTACGATAATGTTCGATACCTTTACCAACAATGACTCCTTGGAAGAAGAAACAAAGCTATTTAAATGCGGAAACGTGCCTCTGGTTCCGGCAAACTGATCATTATAATCGATTAGTCCGGCGCGGTGATGTTTTTATCTTACGAAGATATGATTGTTAGTCTCTTGGGTATACTTGAGACCATGTCTCTGTCCTTCCATTAAGAGGAGCCTCTTAATCGCGTTCTACAGTAGTTGTTAAATATTCGTCCTTCAGAATCTCCGTCACTGTGAAACACACTTGCAATACGATGATAGGCAAATGTAGCTTTGTTTTGGAGTGTGGAAAACTGTTTATATTCGGGATTAGTCACCATTGACAAGGGTACATAAGTGTTATCACTCTTGACTGCCCTTTAATTGAACTCTCCATAAGTATTTTAATGGTTCATAAGTGCGAAGGGATGTTAAACAATATTTTATGGCATTAAATAAACTGCGGGACATTTAATCAGACTCGTTAATTTTTGCGTTGTAAATGTGTGTATGGAAATGCGTGGACATTTTTAATGAGAGAGAGAGAACTGATTTATTTTTTATAAAGCTTAATTACCTCGCTACGGATATTGAAATACATTTCAATTTATCTCATTGGGATGGACTCGGTAATTGGGAATATCGAACTGACCAAGTCAAAGGCGTCATTGTTGTTGTTGTTATTAATTTAACTGTCATTCACTTTAAAAATAATAATCTGTATTTTTTTAGTCAGTGAAAAATTGGAATGATAAATTTTAAAACTCAGTTCAGCAAGACAACACTTCAAGCAGACGGGGTACGTTAGTCATGATCATCGCCGAATCAACACCGAAACAAATTCAAAATTGAGAGCCTTTAGGTCAAACATCAAATTTACAAACTTTCGTGGTTGAAGTATGTATTGCATTCTCCTTATCTTCAAATTCAATTTCTCTACTCTGACTGTCATGAAGTAATGATTAAGCAATAATATAACGACATCAAATACGTCCGCTTCAAAAACAGCATATGTGGGGCCCGTAGAGTTGTGGTTATAATGACACTCCCTGTTACGTGGGAGCCAAAGGCTCGAATCTCAGAAATATAAAACTGTTTTTCACAACTATCGCATTTTACAAGGAATCGGCAAGCCTTCCAATAGTGATTACACTGAAATGAAAAGCGTTCTCTACGTAAGCCGTTCGAAATCGGCATAAAATTATTGGTCTATGAAATGCGTTCAGCCCCAAAGTTTCTCGATTCTCAAGGTTTATGGCACCACACTCTTTTCAATTAATTTAATTTATTAAATTTATTTATTTATTATTGAGGGAATGGAGGGGTTCTACAATTTTGTGCCGGTTCCGTTAGATAAACAGGGAAGAATACTGGTCTAAAGTCTTCGGGCTTGCTTCTGTTTGTATTTTTGGGTACAGGAACCACTTTGGTAAACTTCCAAATTGCTGGTAATTCTGATCTCGTAATACATGATAATGTAGGTAAAAGTGTAATAAATGTGAGGTAGGATTAGTTTTACAAATTTAAGAGACACCCCCTGTTCCTTAAGGTTGAAGTGCATAGAAGCGGATAGTGAGGCAATGTCAGTGTGATATCCACAAAACTGGTTGGCGATGTTTTCGAACTGGTGAGATGTGTGAAGCCACAAACAGTTAGGGAGCTCGAAACCTTAATTAAGTGGACGTACCTGACTGTGAGGAATCTTGAGCAAATCGAGAAAGCGCTTTTCATGGCAATGAATTTACCAAAGGAGGACTTGCCAATTCCTCGCGATTTTGCCACGATTTGAACCACGAACGTCTGGGTTGACAGGCGGACATGCTAACCATCACGCCACGGGTACCACACAAGGCATGGTTGTGAGAAATGCACTGTGCCCTGGGGTTCGTCGCTCTGTTGCGCCGCCACCCTATTTGTTTCTGTTTATTTTTATTTATATACTGATTTATATCGTCCTCAAAAATTTAATGATTTTGCGGGGAATATGGTCTGACCAATCCTACCAAAGCCTTGAACTAAAAAATCTTGTTCTTTTGTCACAATTGAATCCGGATAAAATTAGCCTAGGGTACAGTGATGCCACAATAATTCTCCACAGTATCTTTTATTTTAAAGGAAATCGGCGATAAGTTTTTTTTTTAATTTTGACAACAATCGTTTATTTTATTTATTTACCATTAAGTTTAAATGTGTTTGAAATAATTAAACCCAGCTCCGTACTGAATTCCAATCATAATTCAAATAAAGCTTCGTGTAAACAACCTTATCCATTGAATCCGTTTACTGGGTGAACTGCATTTACTTTGCTCATCGTATTCATTTCAAAATGTATCGATTGATATGTGTTGAAATTCAAGACTGTTCCTCAAAGTTAGAAAAAAATTTTCCCCTATCCCTTTCAAGTGGAGTTCTCCAGACTTATGAAAAGTATAAGTTATTTCACCTATCCATAAAAAAAGTTCCAAAAAACAAATCTCTAACTATAGACGCATTGCTAAACTCTCTCATATCTCTAGGCTTTTCTAAAGCATTCTTTATATATTTGTTAACTCTAATTGATATAAATAAATAAATAAATATATGAAATACTATCTTTGCAGTGCAAATCAATGATATTCTCCAAGCAGTATGGATTTTGTAAGAGAATATCTACAACCACTAATTTGATTTAGTTTGATGGAAAAAGGAAACGAAGTAGGGGTCATGACAACAGATTTGAGTAAGGCTTTCGACAAAATCTCTCACACTTTAATCCTTTTTAAACTTTCCTTCCTCGGATTCAGTCCTATCCTACTCAAATGGATCTCGTCATATCAAGACAACCACCAATATAAAGTTCATTTCCGTTCTACTCTTTCAGTACTTTTTATGGCAACCTTCTGTGTACCCCAAGGTAGCCATCTTGGACCCCTCTTTTTCATCTTTGCAATTAGTGATGTAGAAAAGATCATCCAATATTCATCATCAGATTTAAGTGTTCCATGTGACGACGACTTAAATTTCCGCACTCATATTGACGAAGGAATACCAAGAGCTAATTCCGCTGCCAATTACCATGTGAAAACACACATTTCAATTTGATGGATTAATTATGAAGTAATAAAATGTATATGACACATTGGGCGCATTCTAAAACCTATCAGCTAGATACATTTTTGATCGTTCCCGATACCTATTTCCAGATTACTGGTGACAACAGCTGTGAAATTGAAAAGTTCAGCTTTTTAAAAAGAAACCCCTTCTATACATGTATCATTAACGATAAATAGTTCCGATAGGCGAAAAAGCACTGATACTGAAATTTCTACACGCAACCCACGCGACATGAAAAAACCAAAGTAAATATTCTACCAGCTGATAACGGGTGCGTATCTCTGCTAAATGTTTAACTCGGACACAACAATAATAATGCTAGCGCCGGGTTCTAGCGCATTTCACAACCAATAACTTTATGAGGGAATGGAGCCGACCTACAATTTTCTGCCGGTTCCAAACGGCTAATCGAAAAAGCACTTTTTATGACAATGAATTTACTATCGAACGACTTGCCAATTCCGCACGTAGGGCAATACCCGAAAAAAAAGTTTTGCTTGTGTTGGGATTCGAGCCACAAACCTTTCGCTTAACATACAGACAAGCTAACCATCACGCCGCGGGGCGGGTACCATAAAACTAAGAGATTGATATAAAAATGTTGTCCTATTCTTTGTATGATTGTGTTTATTAAAAAGTATTTGAACTTAATGAATTTGGTTTTACATAAAGAGCCCGACCCATAGAATCCGTTGCGTCCGTTCGCTGCCGGATTCACCTGACAGCTGTGAGTTTTACCGTACACAACGGATTGAGGTGACCCATAGAATCCGTTGCGGTGTCTCAACTCAACAAGACCACTCATGTTAGCAGAAGAGAAAATTTCAAATTGGTTCTTACTGCGCATGTCATCAGAGAGAAAATTTCAAATTGGTTCTTACTGCGCATGTCTCTCTTTTGCCGGACGCAAAAAGTTAAAAGTTGGGCTACTTTTTGCGTTGCGTCCGTTGCATCCGATGCTTATGGGTCACCTCTCATAAGATCGTGTGTATTTAATCGGGCTGTCAGTTGAATCCGAGAGCGAACGGACGCAACGGATTCTATGGGTCGGGCTCTTAACTAAAAAAATGATTGTACTTGCCATACTTTATTTGATCCCGCAAGAGTGTATATTATTACTTAAAGTGTTCATATCTAATAAGCTGACCTTGCAAAAGCTTTTTTCTAAATGATTGTAATATCAAATGGATTTGATGTTATTACCATTTTCTTATATTTTACTCAAAGTCATCACTAACGACTAAATGAAATGAAAGTCAAGTATACACATTCGTTTTCCTTTCTCGTCCTTTTGTTGAGCGAAGCACTTTAACCCCCGAAAATAGTACAACCTTGGTATGATGCTCAAAATGATTCATTAAACTTTGTGTTTATGAAAACCACATGGGACATGCCACATGAACTATAACTGCAAAATGCGGAATTCACATAATAATTCCTCGGTATTTTCAATGGAAATTTTCAAAACAGGAGTAAAGAAATTTCATGGTTTCGTTTTTAAGTATTTTATTACAGTACACTGGGAAAATAGATTATCACGGGTTTTTAATACCATTTGGCAGTTTCTGTGTTTTTTTTTTTTTTTTTATTGCTGTGATCTTTATATGGGAATACACTTAAAACGAATATAGATGCGCTTGCAGTAATTTTCAGAAAAACCAAAACGAACTACCATCGATGAAAGGGTGTCTGCCAGGCAGAAAAAATAAGCGATTTTTCATGTGT
This sequence comes from Melanostoma mellinum, assembly GCA_914767635.1. Taxonomy (NCBI): domain Eukaryota; kingdom Metazoa; phylum Arthropoda; class Insecta; order Diptera; family Syrphidae; genus Melanostoma; species Melanostoma mellinum. The sequence continues at coordinate 6,540,998 of OU612059.1, forward strand.
AGCGACTAGCGACATGTGTGTGTGCTAAAAAGGGATTCCCTCTGATGGAATGAAATCAGTTTGGGTTTTTTAAAAGTAATTCAATTGGTGCACTTTTTGAAATCATTTTTGCGAGGTTGCTTATATGAAGGAAGGACACAAATAAAAATATTTTTTTTTATCTAGTCACTGTAAATTTTTTACTGGTTTTATAAAAGAGTTTTTTTTGTACTTTTTTACCAGGGCACTCTAATTTATTACTGATGGATAGCAAACTTTTTTTTGTCAATACCTTTCCAGATGTTCGGTTATAAGCCAGAAGATATGCCTTAGCTGCTAGCATGGGCGTAGCCAGGAATTTTTTTAGGTCTTTTTTCGAGGACAACTTCTCAAAAATCAATGAAAAAACGAGGACATTTTTTTTTTGAAAAAAAAGTAGGACATATTTATTGACAAAAATATTGAGAGATACTTTAAAAGTACCATTTTTTTGGTTTCTAAAAATAGAGTAGGATATTTGCCTTTAGCATGTTCTGTAATAGCATTTAAAATGCCGCATTCAGATGATTCAGAATTTCTGGAGAATATTTTGATTCGAAGAATTATAAATATAAATGCCCAAATATACTCGTGTAATATTTCTAGATGTTAGAGAAATCTCATTAAAAAGTCCTCGTTTTACTGCAGTTTTGCGAATTGTCCTCATTTTTTTTTCTTTTTAATTTTGATTGATACTCCTTTTTTTCTCCTTTTTTCCCAAATTGTCCTCGTTTTTTACGAGAAATCTCATTGATACTCCTTTTTTTCTCCTTTTTTCCCAAATTGTCCTCGTTTTTTACGAGAAATCTCATTGAATAGTCCTCCTGCCGGAAACGGCAGTTTTGCGTCCTAATTTTTTTTTTTTTTTTTAATTTTCATTGATACTCCTTTTTTCTCCTTTTTTCCCAAATTGTCCTCGTTTTTTACGAGAAATCTCATTGAAAAGTCCTCCTGCCGGAAACGGCAGTTTTGCGAATTGTCCTAATTTTTTTTTTTTTTTTAAATTTTCATTGATACTCCTTTTTTTTCTCCTTTTTTCCCAAATTGTCTTCGTTTTTTACGAGAAATCTCATTGAAAAGTCCTCCTTTTCCGGCAGTTTTGCGAATTGTCCTAATTTTTTTTTTTTTTTAAATTTTCATTGATACTCCTTTTTTTCTCCTTTTTTCCCAAATTGTCCTCGTTTTTTACGAGAAATCTCATTGAAAAGTCCTCCTGCCGGAAACGGCAGTTTTGCGAATTGTCCTAATTTTTTTTTTTTTTTTAAATTTTCATTGATACTCCTTTTTTTTCTCCTTTTTTCCCAAATTGTCCTCATTTTTTACGAGAAATCTCATTGAAAAGTCTTCCTGCCGGAAACGGCAGTTTTGCGAATTGTCCTAATTTTTATTTTTTTTTTTAATTTTCATTGATACTCCTTTTTTTCTCCTTTTTTCCCAAATTGTCCTCGTTTTTTACGATACTCTTTGAAAAGTCCTCGTTGTTTCAGCATTTTCTCCAAATGTCCTCGAGGACAAAGATTAGTTTTTTCTTAAAAAACGCAGAATTTTTTCGAGGACATTTGACTTAGGTTGGGGCATTTGCCCCTACCTGCCCCTACCTGGCTACGCCCATGGCTGCTAGCTCTATCCATGTCTGCAACGAGTGTCATCATTCTCTCTACAGGACTCTAAGGTAGTAGTATCGCTAAAGCCTAACACATTTAAATGACTTGTGGCCAACGCCAAAAAGTTTTCTGTAGATCATTTTGCTTAGTGAAAGCAAAAACGTTTTTGAATACGCATTTCTCACAACCATGCCTTGCGGGAGAATGGAGGAGACCAACAATTTTATGCCGATTTATATATATGCATATGCTGTTCTGATAAGTCATTTGGACATCTGTATACACGTACACGTACAAGAAATGCAGCTCAAAAATATTTTGCGTATCCACTTCCTACTTCTCCCATTTACATTCGTTCGTCCTATTAAAGGACATGCCGTACAAAGTATACATGTGTATTCAAATGAACCTCGGTCGGATGTCAGTAAAATAATTTAAATTTACATGAACATATCTGTCTGATATTGTTTTCAGTATTATTTCTGGTATCTGTGGTCCCCGGTTGCAACCAACATCTCTGTGTTGTGACGAATTCAGACACAGCCTAATAAATCCTTGGTGACCATACACTGATTGCACTGACTGCAACAAAATACAATTTAATTTAAGAAGAATGGACCAATCAGCTCAATCAGACAGTGTTTTCATAAAAATGAGGGAGGGCCAAAGCAAATCAGACATTCACAGCACAGCAGTGTATTTGGTCCTTTAATAAAATTCTTAAATAAAAGGAACAACCTGTCTATAGCGATTGGTCTTCAATGACTGGTGATTGTAAAATGTTTTCCTTATCTCGACTAATTACTCACTCTCATACATATTTTTCCCAAAGCAAACACCGATAATTACCATCAAAACACCTTCGAGACGAACTGTTTTTGTTTCTGTTTTCTTTATTACTTCAAGTTCACGATGACAATATGTTTTGGGTGCAGAAGGTATTGGCTCTGCAGATAATCCAACTCATAAAATCATTAAAAATTTTAGACGTTGCATAAAAACGTCCAGACTAACCGGAAGGAAAAGAGAACTATCGTTGTTGGAATGGTCTGGTCTGGCCATGACATACATACATGCAAGATAGTATCCCTTTCTCTTGCATCGGCCATAAATAAAAATGTTAGTAACGATTTTCACACTTGAATGTGCTACCAGTCAACCGGATGTGGGATGGTCTTTTTTTAATTCTGACTCATAAGGGATATGAATATTTTAAATTATGGTTGTGGCAATGGTATTAAGAGAATAAAATTTTACAAATTTAAATGCTGCAATTTCACGTTCGATATTCGTACGAAGCTCATCAATCGTCGCTGGCTCGTTGGCATAGACCATAGAATTGACGTAGCCCCACAGGAAATAGTCTAACGGCATCAAATCGCACGACCGAGTCAGCCAAGCGACTGGACTATTTCGTGAGATAACACGTTCTCCAAACTTGGTTTCCAATAAATTGATTGTAGCATTCGCTGTGTGGCTTGTGGCGCCGTCCTGTTGGAACCACATGTCCTATAAGTTCATATCCTCAAAAAAAAATATTTGGTTATCATTGAACGATAGCGATCCCCATTCACAGTGACGTGCCGGTCTTGATCATTACGGAAGAAGTACGGCTCAATAACGCCGCCGGCCGTGGATTGCTGCCTGACCAATACCGCATATTTTGTGTGTTGACGAAGCCATTCAGCCAGAAATGAACCTCGACGCTGAAGATGATTTTTCGATGAAAATCCGAATCATTTTCAAGGTGTTGCTCAGCCCAATTCACTAACATACGAAGCTTCTGGTGGTCAAGGGGACTCACTTCTTGCGTAGATTTAATCTTGTAAGGATGTAAGCCAAGATCTTTTCGCAAAATTCGCCACAGCGACGTCACAAAGTTGCCCAACGCTTGAGAACGACGGCGACGTAGCGACGAAGCCTTAGCGGCAGCAATATTCTCGAAACTTCGGGAATTTATTTTTCTCACTGGCACGGGAATATTTTGTGCTGAGCCTGGGGATTCAAATTTTTCCACTAGACGCTCAATTGTTGATCTGCTAGGACGATTATGACGACCATAAACTGACTCTGACTCCGAATTTCTGTAGTAAATTTTAATTATTTCAACTCGTTGTCGGCTCGTATATCTTCCCATCATGAAATGACAAATCTTGTTAAAGAGAAATGTCAAAAGAACGGTAAAAAAATGGTATCGTTTGAGGTCCCTGTTGCTCTACTTTTGTAGTGTCCCTGTTGAAAACTCTTTATAAATTTTTTCTTTTAATTTATTCTGTCTGTCATTTGTTAAAAGTAACGTATTTAATTTCTTAAAAGTTAGTCTAGTTTCAATACTTTATTCAATGTAAAATCTCAAATTTAACTATTTAAGGTTCTCAATAAAGATCCCCTGAAGAAGACAGCAAACCCTATCGAAACGTCCCAAAGTAAATGACAAAAGTTACATCTCATTGCGCTTACCAGTGGCAAAAAAGGCCTAAGAGGAATCAGATTCTTCGACAACATACATAAAATCCAAACTTGGTCAAGCTCGATCAATTCTACTGTTTATCGAATCCTTTCATTGCACGGTCGGGTGTACCACAAGGCAGTCACGTAAGGCCTTTACTTTTCACTATCGCAATCAATGACGTTGTTTCTCGCATTTCATATAGTTAAAGTTTCTCGGACGATATAAATATTTTCAAATCCATTCAAAACACTTCTGATCGCAAGATGTCGATAACATGGTGTAAAAAGAATGGTCTTAATCTTTGCAATGCCCGTGGTGTGATGGATAGCATGTCCGCTTGCTAATCCAGAGCTTCGAGTTCGAATCCCAACAGAGACAAAAATGTTTTTTCCATGGGTATCGCCTTTCGCGAGGAACTGGCAAGTCCTCCGTTAGTATTCATTGCCATGAAAAGCGCTTTCTCGATTAGCCGTTCGGAACCGGCAGAATATTGTAGGTCCCTTCCATTCCCTCACAAGGCATGGTTGTGAGAAATGCGCTAGGCCCAGGGGCTCCTCGCTCTGTTGCGCTACCCTATTTATTTATTTTTTTATTTTTTAATCTCAACCTTTCGAAGTTTCAAACTATGACTTTCTCGAAGAAACGGGAACCTAGTAAAGCTGTGCACTTTATGTCTGGTTATTCATTATTCATTGTTTCCTGTTTTTGTGACCCTGGTGTTTATTTCAATGTGATCCTTGAATTTAGTGAGCACGTAAACTCAATTATTGGGAAGCAAACTCTATGGTACGTTTCATATAAAGGTGGGCAAAAGAATTCAATGATCCTTATTTTATACTGTCTTTGTATAATGGCTATGTTCGCCTCTCAAGTTTGGTCTCCCGATATGAGATTCATAAACATTGTTTTGAGGCAACACAACACAAATTTATAAGCTTCGCTTTGAAGGGTCTTCCTTGGGATGATCCTATTAATCTATATATCCCTACGAACATCGTATTCAGCTTTTGAACTCATAGACGTATCAACAATGACTTAATATCTCTCCATCAGCTTAGGACTGGCTTTATCGATGCACATACAGTGGAACCCGCTTAAGAGAAAAGGCGAATTGTCACAGTTTTTCTTTCACTTAAGCGGGTTTTTCACTTAACCGAGCCCCGGTTAAGTGAAAAAAATTTCACTTAAGCGGAGTCCTGATAAGTGAAAAAAAATTGCACTTAAGCGGATTTAAAAGTTCCATTATGCGGAAGTTTAATGCTTCATATACAGTTATACACAATAAACAATTTGATGTATTTATTTTTGGAGTTGCCTGGAAACAATTTATATAAAAGTGTTTGAATAACTAAACATCAAAAAAAAATAATTTATTGAATAACAAAAATAACATATGTATGTATGTACATTGGAATTAGTACAGTAAAACCCGCTTAAGAGAAACCCGCTTAAGAGAAAAACCCGTTTATCTGAAAGAATTTTTTCGTCCCCGAGTATTTGTAGACCAATTACCTATTAAACACTCCGCTTAAGTGAAACTCGCTTAAGTGAAAAACCCGGATACCTGAAACATATTTTCAGTTAAATTTCATATTTCTTATTGAAAAAAACTCTCTTAAGTGAAAAAAAATTTTATCGAACAGAACAATCTGAGCCAAAAAATGGATGGTTAGATCAGTGGAAAAAATGTGAAAATATTCATTTTAAGAAGATTTGTGGTGAAAATAATTCTGCCGACACAGTTGCTGCTAACCATTGGCTAGAAATTTTTTGGCCAAACATTTGTCAAAGCTACAAACCTGATGACGTGCATAATGCTGATAAATTCAGGGTCGGGTAATGTTTAAGGCTCTACCGACGCCGACGGCTTCATTGGTAAAGAGATGTGAAAACCTTCAGGATTGAAGCTACCAAAGGGCCGTATCACAGTCCTTTTCATTTCTTATTCGACTGGAACAGACAAAACTATTTTTTGTATTGGTGTGTAGTCTAAGATTAAACATATTTTGTTTTTCTTTTGCTTATAATTTTTCTTCTTAATATGTATAAAGTAGATCTCATAATCCGAGATGCTTTAAAAAAGCACAATTCCTGTTAATTAATGAAGCAGCACTACAATTCGAAAAGTTTGATGCTAGCAGATCTGTATCTGACAATGATTTAGATGTGGAAATTTTGGGAGTTCAGAAAGCAACAACTACAAAAGCTTTTAAATCTCTCAATGTTCTTAAGCAGTTTTCTGATGGGGATCTAATCTTAGATGAAATTGAATATAAAATGATGAATTGCCATTTCCGACTTTGTCGCAAACGAAAATTGATGACTTTTTTAAAAAAAGTGAGATTATTTTTGTCTTCATAAAACGTTCCTAATTGTATTCAAAAATATGAATATGTATGTACATTAGGGTGTGTCATTTTTTGAGTAACTCTTAAAGTCATTAAAAAGTCATCAGTGTTTAATAAAATAAAAATCTTAATTTCATACATTTCCAACTTTTATTTTAAATATCTTCAGAACGGCGCACTCTATGAAAAAATTAAATTGAGCTTTTTTGTAGAGCATTCAATTTCCTACTAATATAATTTGTCAGTGTATTTTTAAAATGCTCAAATTTCAAGCTATAAAAATAAGAAAATAATTATACATTATTTTTCTATGTTATTTGTATGGAAAATTGAGGAACCTCTAAATTTTAATATTAAGAGCTCAAATTTTAAGCGGCTTCGTTTTATACCTTCCTGAAAGTAATTAGCCTGTTTTATCGTTGAAAAAAAAAGTTGCACAAAAATGACACACCTTAATGTACCTACATATTTGAAACCTGAAGCCAAACTTGGGAGTGGCCTCTTTTTGATATGCCCAATGTGCCTACGAATTAACCTACAAAAACTCAAATGTGATTTATTGTAATTTATGTAATATATTTATGTACTACCTATGAATTCCAATGTACAAACATATGTTATTTTTGTTATTCAATAAATTACTTTTTTGATGTTTAATCGTGGTTAGTTATTCAAACACTTTTATTTAAATTATTTCCAGGCAACTCCAAAGATAAATACATCAAATTATTTATTGTGTATATGAAGCATTAAACCTCCGCTTAATGGAACTTTTAAATCCGCTTAAGTGCAATTTTTTTCACTTATCAGGACTCCGCTTAAATGAAATTTTTTTCACTTAACCGGGGTTCGGTTAAGTGAAAAACCCGCTTAAGTGAAAGAAAAACTGTGACAATTTGCCTTTTCTCTTAAGCGGGTTTCACTGTAGTACATAAATATATTACATAAATCAAATGAAATCTCATTTGAGTTGGGCACAAGAAAAGAGTCCACTCCCATGTTTGGCTTCAGAATTCAAATACATATGTACATATTCATATTTTTTAATATAATTGGGTACGATTTATGAAGACAAAAATAATCTTACTTTTTTTAAAAAAGTCATCAATTTTCGTTTGTGACAAATTCTGAAAATGGGAATTCATCATTTTATATTCAATTTCATCTAAGATTAGATCTCAATTCAATTTATTGAGTAGCATAGTATAATTTGTTACATTTTTCTGAATTAATACCTAGTTAGAGATATAGGAAAATTTGTTTTCCTTTACAGCTATGATAATATGGCAATATATAATGAAATTAAGATTTTACTATAAATTTTGTTTTTTCAAGATTAGATCTAGTTCATAATCCCCATAAGAAAACTGCTTAAGAACATTGAGAGACTTAAAAGCTTCTTTGATTGTTGCTTTCTGGATTTCCAAAATTTTCACACCTAAATCATTGTCAGATAGCAGATACAGATCTGCTAGCATCAAACTTTTCAAATTGTAGTGCTGCTTCATTGTTTAACAGGAATTGTGCTTTTTTAAAGCATCTCGGATTATGAGATCTACCTATGTACATATTTAGAAAAAACAAAATGTGTTTAAACTTAGTCTACACACCTATAAAAAAATAATTTTTTCTGTTCCAATCGAATTGAAAATGAAAAGGACGGTGATACGTTCCTTTGGTAGCTTCATTCCTGAAGGTTTTCACATCTATTTGCCAATGAACCCGTCGTGTCGGTAGAACCTTAAACATTTTCCCGGATTCATCAGCATTATGCACGTCATCTGGGTTGCAGCTTTGACGAATGTTTGGCCAAAAATTTTCAAGCCAATGCAATGGTAAGCAGCAACTGTGTCAGCAGAATTATTTTCACCACAAATCTTCTTAAAATGAATATTTTCAGGTTTTTTTCACTGATCTAACCATCAATTTTTTGTTGGCTCGAATTGTTCTGTTCGATAAAATTTTTTTTCACTTAAGAGAGTTTTTTTCAATGAAAAATATGAAATTTAACAGAAAATATGTTTCAGTTATCCGGGTTTTTCACTTAAGCGAGTTTCACTTAAGCGGAGTGTTTAATAGGCAATTGGTCTACAAATACTCGGGGATGAAAAAGCTCTTTCAGATAAGCGGGTTTTTCTCTTAAGCGGGTTTCTCTTAAGCGGGTTTTACTGTACTTGCTCTCGTCCATAGGTTTAAACTAACGCGGAGGATCTCACCAATTGAGTAATTTGGAGTTGATTTATTGACCCCATCATAGAACTTACTACGGCGTCCATGAGCGATGAGCTGCTATCGCGCATGTGTTAATTATTCAATTATAATTCCTTGCTTTTAGATTTCAATGTTAATGAGAATAGTTTAAAACAAAAATTTAAAACTAGTGTAGAGCTTGCTCTAAGCTCCGTGCGATTTAGTCCCTGAGATGTAAAAAAAATGTTCATCCTATTCTTTCTTTTGATTTCAAATTTGAAAATTTAAGTTGTAACATTGATTTTTTGAAATAATTTTTAACACTAAACCTACGAGAGCGGTCAAATAACCGCTTTTGAGATTAAATAAATAAATGTTTATTATATGATAATTATTTTGTGTTTATTGTTTATGAGTTTTTTAGTTGAGATAATTCACGTGTTTTTTAATCTCATAAATAAAAAGATAATACAATTTTTAGCAGTTAAAACACTTTTTATATTTCCTCAGATGTACATTTCAGAAGAAGTGTTTCCATCTTTAGTGAGATTTATAAACCTGAGAAAATATAAATAGTGTTTTAACTGTTAAAAATTGTATTAATCTTTTCATTGCTTATGCTAAATTTTGTATTAATTGCAATCAAAAGTAAAAGACAATAATATTTATTTGAAAAGCGGTCACTTGACCGCCAGCGCCATGGGTAGAAATAAGTATACATAATATGTCGGTAGGTTTAGTGTTAATTAAGCCTGCGTTTTTTCCTTGCACACGCACACAACGAAGTATACTTTTGCCTAGCACCTATTGGCTATTGCAGTTTGCAAGTAGGTATGCCGTATAGTTCAAAAACTGGTTTTCGTACGTCTTTGATTCTTTCAAACCAAACTGGTTTTTTTATCGATTTGGGTTTTTTTAATTTGCGACAATAGCAAAAGGAGTGAAATGGATACAAAAATAAAGGTGAAATATTCATTTCAATAACTATTGTTCTTTGATTTGTTTCTTTTGCTACTCATTAGTAATACCTTTTTTCAGGTAATGTGATCAGAACGACATTTCGAGAGAAATCGTCAAGTCCTCTGATAGCAGTTTCTTTACCATGAAAAGCATTTTTGTGGATAAGCTGTTTGGAATTGGATAAAATTGTAGGTGTTTATCCCTCACAAGACATAGTTGAGGGAACTGCTCTGTTTTTTTATTAACTTTTAGGTAGCCAAAACTTTGAGTTGCTTTTAAGAGTGTTGCACGTTTTTAAAAAGTCTTCTTCAACAAGTCTTTTCAAAACTACCAATGTAGGTAGTAAAGTGCTATTGTTATCATTTAAAAAAGGACACTGACTACCTTTGCAATAAAAAGTGCATTCGCAGAGAAGTGGAATATTTATTTTACTGACACATACCAATGTATTTTGTTTCTAAAAGACAATTTTTTGTGCATTCAGTTGGACTGCGGACTTCTCACCCGTTAATCTGAGGACAACTATGTTGTATTTCAAATGCCCTAATTTGATTCTTTTTTGTGTTTATTGATGTTAGAGTATTTGATATTTTACTTTTATTTTGATTTTTTGCTTAACTTGTGTTCAATTACTCGTAAAATAAATTTAATTAAAAATGAGAAAATCTAATTTTTTTCAGTGAAAAAGCTGCAAGTCGAGCATATTTCAGGAAATGTGCAGTAAGAATGTGCTTTGCTTTTTGTTTTTACAGTGCAAGAATTAAAATAAACAAAATAAGCTCAGAGAACCTCGGAAATTCTTGGGATCTTAAATTTTTCCCGATTCCGAAGGGTTTTGTGAGAAAATGAGATTCATGGCAGTGTAAATACTCAGAAAAGACTTTGCCAATTCCCTTGGAAAAGAGTGATTTTATTTGGGTATCGAATTTCAACCTCCAACGCAATAAGCAGAAATGCTGCCACCACCATCTCCAAAGTTATTTTTTACCAAAATATTTTTTAGCATTGATCTATTTTCATACAGAATACATCTCTTAAATAGTGAGCGATCTTTTGAAATTCCAGATATCACCATCCGTTAACGAACCAACAAGCAGATTCACTTTAAATTGCAAGTAAAGCTTGATAAAAGTGATTTCTTCATTTCAATATACATGTTAGGCATGAAAACTATTACATTTATATCTCCTAGAAATCATCGACATATGCTTGGCAACTACCATTGATACCTATTCAACATTTACAATATACTTCTAAACCCTTAAATTCCCGAACATGTATATTTTCAAAAAATCAGTCTAGTATGTTTATGTTTACCTAGTCTTCTTGTCAATTCTAAACAAGAATTTCAAGGAGCCTATCACTATCAAAGAATTTCGTATCTTTCCAAATAGAATACTTACCAAATGTATTTGTTCCCTGCTGACGAATTTCAAACAAAAAACGTAGGAACAGATATGAAATGTCGCCAATACTATTGAATATTTATCGATCGCAAATCAAATCATGGTGCTGTAATATCTGCAGCCAAGCATAACAAATATTTTATTGCCTGACCATGTACAGTCATCACTCATCCATTCCATAACCACACAAGCCACATCATCCCTTGATACAGTTTACGACATAAACATGTCTGCCTGACTTAATGCACCTGATAAGACAACCTCCCTACCTGCATCTCGAGCTTTACCTGCTTGTTGTTTTCGAACTGAATCATGCTAATCCTGCCCTCGCGAGGGATAAACTGACCTGCTTAATGCCGTCCTGTAGATGTGTGAACGTGACAGCAAATATTCTAAACAGTATCTTTTTGAAGTCGAGGATATATAACGCGGACTAATGTCAATTTAGATCACAGTCAACAATATCGTGTCACCGTGTGAAGACGTTTAATCAATAAGAAGAAGAAAATAATTATATCAGTCCCGTTGAAATGGGTTGTGTTACCAGTTCAGAAAATTTAAGCAGCAGCAGCTCCTACCGCCCGAAAAATTGCTTTCCTAAACATTTTAGGATTTGTCGCTCGAAGAAAAACTACAAAGTGAACCCAGTGCCAGTGCTCCACAACAAAGAAACTGTCAGTCAGACAAAATCCAACCTACCAGTGGTAACAAAAACAACAGAAATCATTTCGGTATGTGATGATTTCAAAGAGGGTTATGAGGACGAGAGAAGCTATGGATACTTTTCCGAATCAATATCCACTGCAAACACATCATCAGTTAGTTTCAATGCAAATGATTGTGATTTGAAAATGGAAATGTATATGATGACCAAAATCAGTAGTGTAATGCCGAAAACCTCTTCACCCATTCTCCCACACAAATACTCATCGAGACCGGATTCTGGAACTTATGATGAAGAAAATGAACATCATGACCCACAACGGTCATACAACAAATGGAAACGAAGTTTGCAAGGCACGCCACCGTATGTGCTTAACAATATTACTCGAATTCCCGAAGCCATTGCTGGCCAATTCAGCCCGCATGACTTTCCAGGATTCACTGAAGTCAAAAAATTTCGAAGAGGAAGCGTGCAAGGTAAACCAGCAACTGATACATACATCATTTGAAAATCGAGTTTTCTGAGGAAATACTTTTGTACATTTTGTAAAAAAAAATCTTATTTATTTATTTGCAACCAATGACACTATGTTTATATTAAAATAACGTAAAACGAAACCTTCATACTTTTAAAAACTGTATATAGAAATGATATTTGTGATGTCTTTTAATAGCTAAACCAAATAAAACAGAAACTGATTATGTCTTGTAAACTAAGTTATGGGTTTTACTTTTTGAATGAATGAAAAGTTTGTGGCTCTTTACTGCACTTTATCCCTGTGGATCTGTTGTGTCCCTAGTTGAGGGGAGACTTTTCTTTCCAACAAAAGAAAGAATAATTTCTGCTATTCTCTCTAAACAATTCGCACCCTCAGAATAAAAGTGACCCAAATCAAATTTATCATTGCGCAATAAAGTGGCTACAAAACTACTTTTTTGAAGACTACTCATTTCTCTCAAATGCAATTTTTATTCCGGTCTTTTTGCAAGACCACGTACTGAGCGGCAAAGTAGCAGAGCAGCAAAATGAGAATAAAATTGAAAGCTCAGCGACAGAAAAATTTCGAGTTTGGTCACTTTCGTTTTAAGAAAACTAAAAAATCATCTCATTTTTCTTTATAAACATTGAACAAAGTCATCCTAACTACAAAACCATCAACCCGTTCATTCTACAAACGCTGAATTTGCGGCTATGTATTTTTCAAACTCGTCGCACAGGTAAAGTTCCGTAACATATTGCTCCTGGTTTTACTTGCAATAAATTTATTTTACAGCAGAAATATTTTTTCCAGAAATAATAAATTATGAAATCATCTTTCGCATACTAAACCTCAAGTTCCAAGAAGTCAAGTTATTAGGACCTGTGTAACATTCGGGGTATCATAAAAATAATTCTTAAAATAAAAGGGATTATGAAGGTTTAAAATTTTGAGCGAAATATCCGTGATTGTAATCATAAAAGCGTTCTTAGGGCTACACGACTCATTTTATTACCATAATTTCTGCGACCCGAGATCATTTATGTACCTGGGGGTTAAGTGGCGTGTGTGCAAATGTATTTTCTTCTTGTCTTTCCTGGAAGTTCTCTGCAAATTAGGTATACCGTCTAAAACACTTGTTGCGAAACTCAAAGATAAAACTTTGAAACAGGTGCAATAGAATTTAGTGGACAGAGACCGAGCAGTTATAATGTGCTACCTGTGCTATTTTTGGTCCGTCCCACCAGTGAGCAAGTCTAAAAAAAAGGAAAACTTTAAACTATTCACTCGCAAACAAATGAGAAATAAGAGAATCGAAGAAGAGAAACGTTAACCAAACCTTAAAATTTACTCGAACTAATTGAATCTATCAAATTTCTGAGTCTTCTTTTCTTAGTGCACTTTAATCAATTACTGATCAAATCCACTCCTTCTAACACAAAGGGATAAGGGAAGCTAAGTTGATCTGGCATTCGCTGTCGCTCTCGTGGCAAGACTTTAAGAAAAGTCCAATTTTAAAGAGTGAAATGCGAGGGTTGCCTTTATCTGTTGGTGAAAAGAAATAAATTTCCTGAGGGCTTTTGTTAAATCCTTTAAAAGAAGAGCAAAGATTTGCAGAATACAAATTGAATGGGAAATTTCATTTTGAATCTTGAAACGGAAATTGTATTAATAAATACAACAACTCGGTTTGTGCGTCGTTGGTTTTGGTATACCGAGGTTAAAGTTGGTGTAGGGTTTGTTTGTTGTTTGAATTTACTGCTGTTTGATAGGGAAAAACTTGATAATAGAACTTGATTACTTAGTTTTGGAGATAAGTTTGGTGGCTGCGTGAAGCTCAACGGATTTTGTTGCAATTAATAAATTCAAAGTAGATGGTAAATAGAAAGTAGAATGGCTGAGATGAAAGCACCCGATGGTAAATACTTCAAGCAATGAATAAAAATAAACAAACTCATAAAACATTCACACGTTCGAAGAACGCTATTGGTCAAACAGAAAAGAAACTTGGAAGATCCTAATGAAAAGACGTTTTCAACGTCAATATAATTTCAATGTAGTTGGGGGTTTAAGAAAGAGGTGAACCTTTTTTGATGTGTAATATCTTTCCACTCGATTGTCTGCAATCATTGGGAATGACTTTGCGAACAGAGATAAAGATGGGAAAGCCGTTTTACAAATTTGATTAATCAAAATCCAGTGATAACCCATTAAATTGAGTTTTGTTAACGTTAGCTCGATTGTATGGACAACATGGACAAATTTTCCGGTACGTAGATTCTTATCGTCAAAACCTTCGATTCCAATGCTTCAAGAGATGCTGCTTTGTCGGCATATGCCAATGTCTTAACATAGTCTTACCAAAAGAGCCTTAAGTCGCAAGGAGGCGGGGAGGGGCAATTGTCAGGAGGTCAGGACCACCACCAGAGTAAGGTTGTCACCAAATTGATTTCCTTTAAGCTGATGGCTAAGCGCTCTGCATGACAGGTTTCATTACTATTTTGCTGATTATTTTTTGGAAACAAAAAAAAGTCGGCATAGCTCAACAGTGCTCCCTATTCACCGTAAAGGCAGATCCTTACACAATGACATTGGTATTTATGAAAATGAGATAAATAATTGAATGCAATAAATATCGTCCAGTCGAATCTGAAAAAAATCAAAAGGAAAGTGAATGGGAGTAACTCTTACTATCTTAATTATAACCGTTTCTATTCCGTTATGTGGTACCCGTAGAGTGATGGTTAGCATGTTTGTCTGTTTCCGCTGAAGGTACAGAAGCCAAAAATGTTTTTTCACGAGTATCGCCTTTCGCGAGGAATTGGCAAGTCCTCCGATAATGAATTCATTGCAATGAACAGCACTTTCTCGATTTGCCGTTTCGAATCGGAAGAAAATTGTAGGTCTCCTCCATTCCTTCAGAAGCCATGGCTGTAAGAAATGCGCTAGACCCCGGGGCACCCTCCCGCTCTGTTGCGCCACCATATTTATTTTGCGTTCAGTTTCAGTTTTAAATTCATTTTTATTTTTTTATCACTTATAAAGCTTACATAATACCTTAATTAACTTACTGACCCTAGGCGGGTACTCTAAATTACTCTATAACTTATTTCTAATTTTTCCGGCCCAATGATACAATCATGCTTATTTTGACATTCTATTCCACAGAAAGTTTTGTCGAATTCGAAAGAAGTGCACTTTGAAACTCGAATGATTCAATGTTAAACATGTAAAATTTCGAATCATTCGAATCTCAAAATGCACTTCTTTCGAATTCGACAAAACTTTCTGTCGAATAGAATGTCAAAATAAGCATGAATAACTATTTCTAACTATAAAACAAAAATAACTACAACTAGTATTAAAAACTAAGAAAATTGTAAAAACCTAGTTTCTTTGTTGTTTTATAATTTTGTTTTTGGATTTCGGTTTTTTTTTTTTTGATTTTCGACGCAGCTTTCAGTTTTTTTTTTTTTTTTTTTGAATTTTGTGTTTTTTGTTTTTTTTTTTTTTGTTTGGTTTTTAATTTTTTTGGTTGCCACTGTGCCCACCCCCTATTCCCTAAGTCTTACAGCCTATAGCTTTGCAAGCCAGCCATTGGCGCCTCGCTATCAGTAACATTTTCAATATGTTGCTCAGACCACCCCCAGAACAGTTTTGGGTTTTGGAGTTTTAAAAACGTCCAGTCGATCGCGATCTGAACCGGAGGAGCTCTTCAACTTCGCCTACTGCGGCAACGTCTCCGCTGTAAAGGAGCCGTCGTTCTACGGACTTACAGCAGACGTGGTAGATTAGCGGAACCGCCAATCTATCCTGAATCAGCCTTACCATAGCCTCCGGTGGGACAACTCCACTGAAGCGCGTTTTCTCCATATATTCTATGTTGGGGTAGTAAGCCCCAAATATCAGGCCATTGTTCGAAGACATCGCTCTTGCAGTGTGTCCACGGGTCAGTTTTATCAAGAAGTTGTCGATTTTTCATTATATAGTATAGTATTTTCTGTACTCCAACTCTGGTGTTCTGTGCAATCCAAGACAAGTACGCAGACACTGTTTCTCAAACACCCGAATTTTTTCTATCTGAGACGCTGTAACACTGAACCACACAGGGCAATACAATACAATACAATATGCTATGGACTTGAAATTGTTTATGTCGTCAATAAAGGCGAAAAAATCCGCTCAGAGAAGGGGATTCGGTCGCAGTAGTTCACTTACTATGCTCAATGACAAATTTTTGTGGATGACGACAAGGTTCTGAAAAAGTGGCGACAATAATGTGTGCTGAATGAATAATTTTTATCTAGAGTACTTTTTAGAACCTGAACTTAACTTAACGGAAATACCCGGTATCGCAGTTGATTATACTTGCAAAGCAGTTAGTTTCAAAGAAAACGACAAAATTGGGCCATACCTATGATCTTTGGAAAAGGTAGGAATATCAGGCTTAGATGGATCATGATTCTTGTCTTTAAGCTTGTAGAAGGTGGTAAAAGCAATTGAAGAAAAGTTATAATTTGTACCAATGTGCAAATGGATGGGAGATATACGAAGAAACTCATTCGATCAAGCTGATGTAACCCACTTTGAAGATCATTAAGCGGGTATTGGGTACTCTACAGTAACAAATGACAGAGCTATCTGATAACCAATGCAGGTTTGCAACGGGTAAGTCAACAAACAGATGTCAACATCCCAAAGTGTTAGGATTCTAATTGAAAAACATTGTGGTTTCTTAAATTATTTTCATGTTGCGCTGGTAGACTTCACAAAACCATTCGATCGACAACCACAAGATCTAATATGTTTGGGTCTCAAACAACGAGAAGGTAAGATGTCTAGATAGTAGGTGGACACCAAAAGAGTGTAATAAGTCCTCTGCTCTTTGTACCTGCTGAAAGATAAAGCAGAGAACACCTAAGACATCAAATATTTTTTGATGATTATGGCGATTAAGGGAAGATCTTGCCTGACTACTAGAAGCACTTGACGGATAAGTCAAGCTATATAAGACTGAATACCTAAACGCCCATTTTTTGATCTAGACATGCCTGTGCGAATGAAAATAAGAAAAAGGAGACATTTCGTCAAAGAACGACAACATTAGTAGTGATAATAAAAAGCAAAGGTCTAAGGTATCTGCCATGCGGCACCCAAGGCAAGGCATTGAAGAGAATCAAAAAACTGACAACTAGCCTGACTATTTCTTATACAAAATCAAAATGATGCAATAAATTCTTGAAGAAAATCAAATGGTGTAAGTTTATACATGTAAAAAAAATATCATTCGCCCTTCTTTGAATAAAGTCATTTTTCTGATTGCAAAAAAAAAACAATTATTTGAATTGAGTGACTGTCCCAAAGATGCCTCTAGCCAAAGTAATTCATTGCATTTCTAACAAAAATGCCAAAAATTCCAACACAGGACAAGAGATGCAGAAAAACAATTAATACAATAAAAGATAAACAAAACTTCTTTTAATTAGTGAATAGAGATCATCGTGAAAAAACGAAAGAGTAGAATGCAAAATAAGGAAGACAAAAGTATTGGTACCCAATGGAAATAAATTTATTGAGTTCTGTACCAGTTTTCATTCAGCTTTACATACAACTTTACCCACACACCTGAAGAGAAAACACAAAACACCGGTAGGAGGTGAATACTTCCCTCATGTAAGAGCAGCATAACTCTGATGAAATTCTAAGTAAAACTTTGCCAATTTGCCAAATAACCTTGCAGAGGAATGTTCTTTAATAGCACTTTACCAGAATATCTTTAATAAACAAAAAGAGAAGTGTTTCTAGAAAATTCGAAATCTCGTAGACAATCACAAATCCTCTACAAAATAAAGATGACACGGTTAACTCTATGTGAGAGCTCCTGCCACTTACATATGTCCCCAAACGTAGGTTTTTTCCTTCATTGAGTCCAAATATCAGTGAATAATGGGATTCTCCCCAAGGTGATGACAAGAAAAAAAAACACCCAAATCAAATCGAATTTCGCACCCAAACCAGCTGTCAGAAGATAAAATACTTTCACATACAAATAATCCTTTAACCAAACAGCACACGTTGTTCGTGTCTGATAAATTGGATGGTTAAAGCTCCTTTAAATATTTACAATAGGGACTTTAACATTTCACAACGAAACCTTTCAAACTTATAAGCTGCCCTGAATTACTCCTACATTTGGTTTTGAACTCTAGCATCTGCTGCTAAGTACTTCATTTAGTTACTTTAACTTCTAAGTAGATTAAACACCTATTATCTATGCCTGGAGGTGTTTGTAAGTAAATCCTTGACTTACCCTTCCTTTGTGCATATGGGTCTTGTGTGTATTTCATTAGCAGCAGCTTTTTCTTTTTTCTTATAAATCATTTCCGACCATTAAGACAAACTTATGGCCTTCACTCGATCTTGAACATAATTATCTTGGTTGCCATATAAAATATCCTGACATTTGATCCTGAAAAAAGTAATTAACCGGGACACATTATAGACAAGGAGTCGTTAAAGAATGAAATGAATACAAATCCCCTTTATTCATTTACTAGAAAACAAAAGACATCATCGCCATAACTCTGTAGTTTCACGCTGTGGGCAATTCATTCGTCCCGATAAACTCTTTTATTTGTGTGTACTGCAGGTCGTCCGTTGAAGAATAACAATTGTAACCACAGTCAGCCAAACTCATTATACTTTCTCTCTTCTTTGCATTCATTAAGGAATCAAATTGTCTTAGCGGAAATAAATCCTTTGTGTATCTTGCACGCCACAACGTAATTTAATTTAACCTTTTTCGCAAAAACTTTTATCACAATCACAATACAATGCCGGGGATTTGTAGCAATGTCGAAAAAAGAAATTGTAATTGGCTTTTTCTTTAGTCTTTTTGAGATTTGTGCCAAGTTGGGCGCAATAACTACCATCGCGTTCTGATGCAACGAATAATTTTGAATTTTTTTCTTTCTTCTACAAATAAAGTAGCGGTGACTTCAGTATGATACCATCAGTGTCGTAGCGCGTCATCTCGTCGCCCGGGACGGGAGACCCATTATGCAGCCCCTTACTAAATTTTGAAACGTCATTTCACAGGCAATGAGGTATTTTTTATTGAAGGTAAAATGAAATCAGCGCTTTCACAAATGGACCCGCACTAACTTTGTCAAAATCTAAATTGTTTTTATGCCATTTCTTGTTCAATCGACAATATAGCAAAGATTATAGGATAGTGGAGCTCATAGTGAATCTGATATAGTTTTTTATTAGCTTCAAATTTGAAAAACTTCTTTCACAACCAGCGACAATATTTGTGTAAAGTCAAAAACATACATACGTATCAAGATGACTTAATTTGGAACCGAAATTCCCAGATTCAGTTTTTGAATGAAGTGGAGGTGGTGCTTTGCTCCTTCTACCCTCCTTTAAATCAGAGCAGACGACAAACTGCTCTGATTTTTGACGACGTCTTCTAATATATGTGTAATATCACACTCGTACTTCCTGACCAAAAGCTTCGCCTGTGTCAAAAATCCGAACTATTTCTTGAAATTGGTGGAATCGAGTCGTCATTTCTTGATTGACCTTGTCAAATGATGCGAAGACCTCTCGACTGAGTTCCTAGTCATGAGACAAACCTGCTACTGCGGATTCATCGCCATGCAGCCGTTTTTACGTATGAAGTCTTCTTGTTTTGAGTTCGATTCTTAATTGCTCGCAGAGAGCCCTAGAAAAGTCAATTGCGGCTTAGAAGAAATAGTCCCTGCCCTCCTCTAGAAAAGCTTTTGAAGTGCAGAGCTTCTGAGCACACTATCAACACTTCGTTACTGCAGGTAAATCTGTTGTCATCTACTGCAGGCAGCACTGCAGCACTAAAGTAAAAAAAAGTGTGGAGTAAAAAACTGACCACGATCTTGTTTCGAAAGCTTAAGATGAGTCTGCTAACTCTTCCACTATCTCAAGAACTTCCTCGAACTTATTTTCAAGTGTCTTGACGGACTATCATGTCTAGTACTCCAGCGCGTTTGAGTGATTCGTTTCACTGCTTCACCATTGATGCCAACCAAAGCTGTTGAGCTGTCGAGCAGTTGATTCAGAGAAGAAGGCAAATAGCTTGTCTAGAGTTTCAAAACCCCTCACAAAATTCACTGATGGAGAAGTAGTATATACCCCACCCAAGTTGAGTGAGTGGTTTGTGTATGCAATGAATGAAGCGCTTTCGGATTCAGTGCTTTAATCTGGGCTTGAACTCTATTGTGGTTCCCTGACATAGTGGCAGCGCTGTCATAAGCCTGTCCTCTCGAATTCTGTATGTCCTGTCCGTCTGACTTGTACACATCGCAGAACCTGGCTCATTTGATGAAGATTACGCTATAATATTTAGCTTCTTGAATGCGACCGATGGGACATGGTAAATCGAACTTGCTGTCCCAGTTAGTTTATAAAGGCATTCTAGGTTTCTGGAGATAGACACTGAAGGCCAAATTAATAATATTCAGCTACCGGTACAGTACATCCCTCCATTTTTTCTCCTCACTTTCGAAAACTTCTTGATGTCTATGATCAATGGTTACGTTCAGGGAATTTCCAACCCCTTCTAGACTAGATTAGATTATATTAGATTTTATTCAAGATAAAAAGTTACAATTTTACAACATTGAGAAACATTGAATAATATAGAGGCATGACATAAAAGTGGTCTGCCTGAGTAGCAATTTTTTAAAAATTTTAACAATTTGTTTTTATTAAATACATGAAATTACATTGATAGAAAAGTCTGGTGCTTAAAATGAGTTGAATGTGTGTACAATGTACATCTATAAATTAAATACATATATTTTATTATTATTATTGTTTTGTTTTTTATACTTTTTGAATACTGAGGCTTGAGTTATGTCAAAATAAAGTGAGATGGGCTTTTAGTTTAGCTTAAACGGAACATGATTATTAAAAAAGAACTTTTAGTTTAGTCAAAACCAAAAAGAAGTTACATCAAATTTGCTTTTTACTTCATCTAAATCAAGAACACTTTTTTGAAAGTAGAAACGTCTTAGCTCTCAGTATAAGGCAAACGCCAATGAATGGATGTACATCTTCCTTTTCCTGTAAATTGCAGATAGTGCAAATGTCTGATCCTTTGTTACGATATGGTGTAGAGTTCAGTCTTAACATCTCTCCTCTAATTTTAAAAATTTTAAGGTTGTATTTTGCCATGGAGTAGTATTGCCACTCTATTGACTCTCGAGCCCTTTCAATAAAGATGTATTTTTCATTCTCATCTGTTAGCTGTATAACTGCATAGAAAAATCTTTTCCACTGGTTCGTATTTATTTCGCTTAAGTGTAACTTTATTCCACAATCCGCTGCTAATCTTAACCAATCTTTTATAAAAAATTTTTTTTCAACATTGCGTTTTGGAGAACTATCTTGGGCAGTCTGTAGTCACTCATTTTTGTTAATCTTACGAGATAATCAGCATGAAGTCTTAGGGTTGAGATAAACATAGTTGGGAGCCCGGATTCTAATTAATACAAATGTACTTGGGTGTATTAATGGGTAAGTAGAAAATTTTACGCAGAAAGAAACGAAGCAAGTATTCAATGATTTCAAATCTCTGCCCTCCCCAAACCTGTGCACCATAGAAAAGAATAAACTATGCAGTAGCATTAAATACACTCGTTTTTGAGCTTACAGCTATGTGTATACTGCTGAAAATCCTGTTCCAGTTCGAGCAGATTGCTGTCTTGGCTTTACCCAATTTAGTTTTCAAATGTTTTTCCATTTTTAAGTTGAACGTCAGCTCCATTCCCAAGTAAGTGTATCTTTTTACCACTTCCAAAACGCGTTCTTCCACGACTTCCAAGCACCACGTTGGGCAACACACTAAAAGTTTGTTCATCATCATTTGGAGTGAACTAGGTGATTCAGCAAGTAACACGATGTCATCTGAAAACACATGGAAGCCAATCAACAAGATCACACAGAAACAGTGCGAACAGAAGTGGACTTAAATTACATCCCTGCTTTACTCCGCTATTTACTTCCAATTTGTCCGATTTATCCTTGCCATTGAATATTTTTGTTGTAATGTGTTACAATTTACAATGCTTCAAATTACAATTTTTCTAATGCTCGCACGAGCTTTGCAGATATTCCTTTGTTATAGAGCTTGTAGAACAATGCGTTTCGATTTACTTTATCAAAGGCCGCTCTAAAATCAATGAAGCACGTATACAGCTTCTTATTTTGGTCCAATTTCATTTAAGGTGTTGATGTTAGTACGAATATATTGTCAATAATAGAGTAGCCAAATCAGAAGCCTGCTTGAAACTCGAGTTTGTTATTCTCATTCCCCCATATGTTTAACCGTTTATAAAGCAATAGGGTGTACGTTTTCAATGCGGAGTTTAGAAACGATATACCTCGTAGTTTGCAGCGTCGCTTAGATCCCTTTATTTGAAAATTGACAAATGAGTGATTCATAAAAGTGCTCAGGTATTCTATCGGTATTCCATTGGAACCTGCTGCTTTTCCATCTTTCAAAGATTGAAGTACTAATTCCACTTCTTCCAAAACTATTACTTTATCTAAAGTTTCCTCTCTTAAACACGGTTTAGCAAAGCTGCAACTATTTTGATCCGGAATGTTCAGTGAGGAAATATATTGGGTCCGTAAATTTTCCACAGATAAAGCAGCAACTTGTTTTGTGTTTTCTGCTTTATCTCTAATTTGGCTCAAATGCTAGATTTTCCTCA
This sequence comes from Melanostoma mellinum, assembly GCA_914767635.1. NCBI lineage: Eukaryota > Metazoa > Arthropoda > Insecta > Diptera > Syrphidae > Melanostoma > Melanostoma mellinum. Next base: position 6,563,875 of record OU612059.1, read on the forward strand.
TGACCCCTTTTCTTTTCCTTGCACATCCGTTTATATTCAGAATTGGCTTCAACGTATTTTATTTTGAAGCTTGACAAATTATGTCTTCGTAATAGACTGAGAAATGATAATGACCTTTTTCTTAATTTTTCACAAGCGTGATCATACCATTCCGATTTTTTTGTAAGGCTGGTGTTTTCTGCATCATACACATTGAAGCTACTCAATTTTGATTAAATTACGATGAAATGTTTTTTTTTTTATAGGTGGAAGTAATCTGCTCTAAATATTTCCCACAAAAGATGAAAATATTCCGGCTTCATATGATAATCTTTTTCTCATTCTTTGCGCAAGAAACCAAATGCCTTTTAATTAAATTAAAATCCCATCTGTAAGATTAAGAATCTTCTCCTTGTGGTCGTCTTTTGGTTTCTTGTTTTTCCTCTATCCTGACATAAATGAATTTATCAAAAAAATATCTCTTATCGAGGCATCAAAGCGGATAATCTCAAGATAGCCCCAAAGATTCCTTTCAAAGGAAACCTCTCCAATTTCAATTATGTATATTACTATTTTCCATGTGGGAATAGCGGCCTCAGATGACCATTAACTCCTCAAAGACAGTTTCATTAAGTTGCGACCAACATCAACCCGAGGCTTTGATATTATTACATTATGTCATTAATTAATCAACAAAGCTCAATCATTCTCGCAAAAAGTGAAATTTATTACCATCGACACTGTCAACATACAAATTCACGGTCCCTTGGAAGACCCGAAAAATGTTTTCAAATAAAAAAATATCGAATCCATTGGCTTGTGCCCAATAAAAATAAAACACCATCACTACCATCGCGTAAATATTTATGAATGGAAAATTGACACGCACTGTGATGCCTGTTGACCGATACATATATCAATTTATATTTAAAAGCGAACAAATGTTTTTGGTATGTAAGCAATCAATTGTGAGAGTTTAATATTTATTGGCAATGATTCGTGGTATTTACGAGATATGAATGACTTTTAACTCGCCTTCTTTTACGGCTCACTCGTGATTATGAGTTATGAACGATGGCGACGCCAACGACACAAGTTTATTGAAAGCCTATAGTTAGCAGGGGGTCTTCCATGGCACTGACGACGTAAATCATAACAAACCGTAATTTGCATCGAGTAAGCCACAAAGAGGAAACAAATTAAATGGAAAACAAGTGCTGGTCAAAAAAAGGGTTTACTCTTTAATAATCATAATTACCACTTTATTGGATTGAATTGAAGAGAAGAGAAGAATTTGTGAGTAGTTCGGTGCAGAGTTGGCAATAACTTCTGAGACAAAAGCTATGAATGTTACAAACATGAGACCAAAAGTGATTGAGTAGGGTTCAGTGTTGGTTTTAGTGGCTTGTAATAGGAACTTGTAATTGATTGATAAAGTTTCCAACGGAATTCCAGATGAGATTCGTTTCATTCATATTTATTTTGTTGTTGACTTGTTGAGAATTCTAAATTATGGAAATTAGATTGTGTGCTATCCTAGTAACTTATGCGAAAAGGACTGTTGCGTTCAGTTTATTCCGGTTGTTAAGCAGGAGGAAGAAATAAACTAATCCATAATAAAGAGTTCGACGAGTTGGTTCCTCATCTCATCCATCGATGAAAGGGGAAATGTATTTTTTTATAAGTACACATTAAGGGGTTACAAATACCCTTACAATATTTTAGAACACAGTGCGAGCATTTATTTTTGTGAACCGTAATGTAGGAGAAAAACAGAGTAGGGTAAAGCGTTCCACATTCTGGTGGTGCGACTAAAATGTGAATCTCTATACTTGACTGTACGACCGAAGTTGGGCTCAAGGTAAAACTGATGAGCATTCCTGGCGAAGAGGATGTTGCGGCGGAATTGTTTCAGGGGAGGAATGCAACTGGCTATTTCACTAGAGCACTATTTGAGAGTGAGACAGGTAAAGTTTCGACGATGTTCAAGAGAATAAATCGATTCTGCAACTGAACTATCACCTGTCAATTTTAACGCTCTATTTTGTGTTTTAAGAAGTAGGCGCAAAAATGTTTGAACAGCACCTGACCAGATATGAGAGTTTTGGGCCGATGAAGTTCTTATAAATTGTGGCCGGATCAGAAAGGGTGAAGAATTTCCTACATCGTCCTAAGAAGCCTAGGTCGTCGTTTACACACATACCAAGTACTGACAGCTTTTCGGTTTCTTCAATGCAGGTACAATTCATGGATAATGGCATAGGAGAATGTTAAGCCTCAACGACAAGAGACAGCATTGAGTTTTTGTAGCATTGAATTCTACTGGGTTTTTATGACTCCATACTGTCAAGGTCAGAATTCAATGAGCTTAACATACGCAACCGTTCCAGTTCCGCATCCGAGGAGCAAGAACGTAAATTTGGCAACAAATATGGGAAGCTGAGGGTTGAATCGTCAGCAAAACAGTTGAGAGGACAAGAAGTTTCAGACAAGAGGTCATTTATGAAACTGAGGAAGAGAGTTGAAGAAAAAACGGAGCCCTGGGGTATACCAGCATTTAAAAAGTGTATATCTTGAATCCATCCAACACAAGTGATATTGAACGGGTTGGAAGCTATTTTCTAATCCAACAAAGAAGAGACTCATCGATACCAAAAGCACGCCATTTCGATAATAGAGCTTGATGCCAAACTCTGTCAAATGCCTTAGAAATATCAAGCGCAATAATATTACTTTCTCCAAAACAATGTAAGTATTGGTTCCAATTTTCGGTGATATATGCGATCAAATCACCAGTGGGCCTTTCGCAACGAAACCCGTACTCTGTCGGTCATTAAGAAGCTTTCGTTCTTCAAGATATTTCATGTGTTGACGGTTTATCAACGTTTCCATGACCTTGGAAGGGAGGGACCTTCATAATCGAAGTTTTACGTATTTTCTTTAGTCGACCTTGAACCCGACGAGCACATACCAGCTCTAGGAACCATTTTTCAGAGCTCAGACTAACGCCAAGCTCATAAGACTAAATGAAACAATACCATATATACACAGGTTAATTCTTGATCTCGAGATGTGGAGTTTCCATAATGACATTCATTTATTATTTAGTTCTAGAGCTAAAACAAGTAAAAAATAAAAAATTTGTGGCCTGCCACAAAATTGTCTAATATCAAAATTATTTTCACTTGCATACATCACGCACTATTACTTTTAGAACTCTTCACTTTCCATCTGGCAAACATCACCATAAGAAACTTTAATCAGAAATAATTCGTTGACATAGTATCATCATCATCATGCTACTTTTGCCTTATTAGTATTCATCAAGCACTCCATTAAGTAGCAAAAATTGGAGTCTGTCGCCGCAATCAAAGTTCCATGAACAGAGCTCTTGTGCGTCTGCATTATTAAAGAAAATAAAGTCATTTGATATACGTGCTAGGGATAAGTTTGTTGAACTTGAACAACTTGGAAATGAATTATACATCTCTGTCCCTGATGAAGCTCTTTTACAACATCTTTCGTATGCGAGATAAATTTTGAATAGCTGCATAATGGCAAGAAGCTCTACGAACCTTGTTGCTTTGCAGAAAATTATGTTCCACATACGCCCGAGTGATTTTGAAATTTTATTTTTTATTTTTATTTTTGAGCTCATAGAAATTTTCCAGCTCATATGAATCAAACTTAAAATTGGAGAGGTTTTCCATGCTAAAATAATAACTTTGAAATTAATTTAAGACACCGTTTGAAGAATGTGTTTTGGATTTGGATATGCACTTAAGAAAACTAAGTTTTAGTGCATGCCATGTTAAGCAAACTTTCTTTAGTTATTGCTCACAACTTTGTACTTTATGTCATTAATAAAGTATGTAATACTATTGGACCAGGGTAGGAGCCTCTGAAAACAATAAAAAAGATAACAAAACTATACTATACCGTAACAAATTAGAAAAAAAAAGAAAAGCTAACATAAATGATAGGAAAAATTAATTAGAGCCGATCTGGGGTCAGTTAGTGAGAGAGGTTGTGGTTTCATGGATAAAAAAACCATAAATCACAGTTCTCGGTAAAACTATAAGTCTTAAGGAAAAAGTTATATGGCAAAGTTATAGGCATTAAAAATATCACTTACACCTTTTTCACATTACTTCAAAACTTATGTGAAAGATTTAAATAATAAAGTTTTTGTAGAAAAATACAATAACAAAGAATAAAGAACGGGAACCTTAAAACTACAGACCCGAGCAAAGCCGGGCGGCTCAGCTAGTTTAAAATAATATGTCTAACTAAATTTAGAATTGTTCGGTTTGCAAAATCTTTTAAAACCGCTATTTCGCCATGTGCACTTTTAGGGAAAAACTTAAAACTCCTTTATGTTTCAAAAACCCTATAATTTATATCGCATATTAATGATAAGTTAAGTCAAAGTAAATCAAATTAAATGAAAAAAGCAATGACTAATCTAATAAATTATGCTCTGAAATAGCAATATTTTTTATGTGAAAAACAACTGCGTTATTAAAGCGAAAACATTGTTTCCGTAATTTGAGAAAACCATTGAACATGTTAAAATACTAGTATCTTTGTTCTCGTTGATCCTAAAATTAGCCACTTGCTCATTTTGTCTCAAGTTTTTTTTTCAGTCCCGAAAATACCGGGATTGGAATCCGAAAATCCCGTGGTTTTCGGAATTGACTTGTTGAATAATTCGAATTGTTATTTATTATTTTCATCTACCTGACTTTTTTCCGAAGAAAAAATTCCAAATTGGATTCCACTTGATTATGAATTGATAACAATAATGAAAAAGTTTGTCCTTTATTTTCCATTGCATCTTCAACTTTTTGCTATCGGTCTTTAAAGTCACCTTCAAAATACCTATTGTCCTTTTTCATTGGCTTGGTAATGTTTGAAGACTTATTTCCACTTGCTTTTAAGCATTCCCTTACAAGGCATGGTTGTGAGAAATGCGCTAGGCCCAGGGGCTCCTCCCTCTGTTGCGCCACCCTATTTATTTATTTATTTATTTATTTATTTAAGCATTATTGAATTGCGGTTGGAGAATTTTCAAACCAGTTCCTATATTTCGTTTTGTGTTCTTCGGGCCTTGCATTTTTTTCATTGTTTTTGATTTGTTTGACTTTTCTTAAAAGTATAAAACTATTAAAATAGTTTTTGCGTATTTAATTTTTTTTTTTTTTTAAATCTCTTTGAACTTGGTTTGTATTTTTGATGGTCTAAGTTTGAACTTAATTTCAAAACCAAATATTACTTAGTTTTTATGCATTTCTCTTTTTAAATGAAGAAAAAATGTCTGAAGATCAAATACTTGAAGCTCATAAAAACGACGACGAAAAAAGAAGCTAGAAGAACAACTACAAAGTCCAATGCTAGCTTTGTCCAAATAAGTCAAAAACATTCCAGAGTATCAACAAAGGTTTTGCACACCTTTCTGACATCAAGAGACAGCAAAAAATACGTTGGTTTGGATAATAATAAGCCATCGAACAAATAATTCTATTGACAATAAATCTCTGTCTAAACTATTAAGTCAATCCCGGGAATAGTCATGCCTGAATGCCAAAATTTTCGGATTGAAAAACGCATTCGAGATTACAATCCTTAGTTGCAGCCATAATAGTTCGTGTCACGTCATGTTCTCTTAGCTCATAAAATACCAAATTATTTGCAGCAAAATTTCTATATAAAACGGAATTGAAACGTTTATTCACTTGGAAATACCACAAATTCTACAACATCTCATTAGCATATTGGTAGGGTGTTCCTTGTTAACAATCGCGAAAATAGCTAATTCCATTGGAAGACCAGTTATCCGCATCTCTATTTTCGCGGCATGATTTTATTTTTGTTAGTTTCTATTTTAGATGAACCTTATTCTTTTCAATCGTTGCCTTTTGAGATCACAGATTAATTGTTAAGAGTAGCGGCTTTAAGTTTATCCTGATCTTATTTAACTTTTCGAATCAAGGTGAATGATAACTAACTTTAACAAAAGCTTCATCATCTTTTCATCTTTTACTCAAAGTTTCGTAGAATCCTATTTTTCAAACTGAAATACCAAAACCAAATTACTTGCATAAAGTCGTTCAAAGGTTCCGCAAGGGTCTATATTAGGGCCTCTTTTGTACTTAATTTTTATAAAAAGATCAACCATCAATTGCGAGCACATCAGAATAGATTTATACTGAGGATGTGTAAAGTACTGGCATTGGAATGCGAGAAAATTAAAAGAGGTCTTAAAAGCAATCTCCGTTTCGTGTGGAGAGAAACCACATATGACTAAATCCCATAAAATCTACAAGATACAAAAAAGTCTTTAGATTTAATTAGGAAGACTACTAACATTTTATACACAGATTCATTCGGATACTAGCATGGTATATGGTTTCTCCAGAAATCTCTCTTCTGTGTAGCAGCGATTTACACCTTTACCGATTATTTTTTAGTCTTTCTTTTTTTTCTTTTTTAACTATAGGTAGTTATATTCCAATGCCAATTTAAAGTTGAAGGTAGCTGTATTTTTTTATGAACTGAACATTCTTTGGTATGTTTTAAATCTTAATCGATATGACCATGTTTCGATGACCATGTGGTGATGGTTAGCATGTCTGCCTCTTCATGGTTCGAATCCCAACAGAAGCAAAAATATTTTCCTACGAATGTCTCCTTTCGCTTGGAATTGGCAAGTCATTCATTAGAAAATGCTTTGCCGTGAAAAATGCTTTCTCTATTAGCCGTTCGGAGCTTCCAGAAAATTGTGTAGGTCCCCTCCACTTTCTCACACGGTTGTGAAGAATGCGCTAGGCCCTGGGGCTCCTCGTTCAATTGTGTTAACCAATTTATTTTATTTATTTATGTTTCGTCATACATAAAAAGAGACTGGAATACACGCTTCACTGTTACAAAGGCAAGCAGCCCTCTTATTCATACAATAAGAACATATTTTTCTAATTCGAATTGTTCTTTTTCCAATGCTAAACCTTATTGAATATAAAATGCCAAATCAAGATCTCTACCTATCTTAAAATGTGCGTCTACTGCCTGAGACTCTAATATCTTTTTTAAAAAGAACGTGCATTTACATTCAATCGTGTTGTGTGATTTTTCTAACGCTAAGCTCACTGGTTTTATTACATCTTCCTTTAAGAGTCATGATCTGCACAGGTTTTGTTAAGATTTCCATTTTTATTCCAATAAAAACAAATTTGTCAGTAAAACAAAACATAAAACAGCCAGAAATAATAAAAATCTTGTACTTCTATTATCCCCTCGGTGCATTTTGTTTTGTTTATATTTCCTACCCTATTCAGAAATTTGCTAACCGTTGTTGATGTTATTGAGTCTACCAAACCCTCCTGAAGCCAACGCCATCCGAATAGGCACTACACTTCCACCGAAGTAAACATGTAAAAATAATGAAAATACAAATTTCACTTCAACCTCTAGCCGAGTGACTTCTGACTTTGACATCGAACTCAAACAGACAAAAAAGATGTAATGCGCTGCAAAGAACACGGATTCCCCATTCTCCATGGACATAATAATTGATTGAGTGCGAAAAGTTGCAAATTTTTGAATTTTTAGTCTCCCACTTTGTTGAAGGAAGTTGGAATTTGTTTTTGTGAGGACCATTCATCAAGGACATGAAAAAACCAAACAAGTGAGCGATTCATCCATCAACATTCGTATCAATGTCAAAGAGAACAAACAGGAACTTTTCTGACTGTCTTGGATTTCTTGAAAAGCGACGCTTGACCTAAATTACTTTGACGTTAGTTGACCGAATGGAATAACTTTTTTAGAGCATCTTTCAATCTGGTCGAGTAAGAGGAATTCATATGCTTTAAGGACTTTCAATTTGGGTGCTTTTTAAGTGTAATCCTTGAAAAAACTGGTTGTAATTTGAGATGCTTCCAAAGACCCGTAGCTCTTCCTAACTAAATGATAGGCCATTGCTGCATTTTCGGAGCAGAAAAAAAAATGTAGTATGAATACTGTAAGCAAAAGATTGTTTACTGACATAAAAATAGATTTATCGCCTCACCGACCATCGATTGTTAATAAATAGATTTTTGAATTATCTTTTAAAATTAAATCTTTGTGTTTACGACATGAAGTATATTTGCTTTTACAAGCGATAATTTATTTCCTAGTAGATAAGCATAGTCAATGGAAATTAATGAGAAAGCTGTGTAAATTTTCCTCATGAATTTACTGCCGCCTTAAAATTTATTATCGATTCGGCTAATGTTTGACGGTTCAAAACCATGCGTGGGAGTGAAATTTGAAATTATTTTCAAAACATAATTATCTGCTTAGTATGTATCTTTGTAGCAAATTAGATTCTTGAAATGAAACTATCAATCCAACCACTAAGTGGCACAAAATCAAACTGGAAGCTTTGACGATTTCATTTTCATAAAATTACATTTTCCTATATTAGACCAAGAAGCAAAACTGTCCAAAGTACAGTTCAGAAGAAAACTTTATGTGCACTGTCATTTTAAAATTTCAAAAAGACTTGGGCTCAATCACAAAGTATCAGTTTTTGGCTTTTTTTGCAACTTGAAACCTATGTATCAATGAGTAAGTGAAATTGTGTTTGACAGAAGTCCTGAAATAAAAATTTTATTAACATTTAAATGGCGCTCTTAAGCTAAACTCAAAGTTAAGTTGTAAAATAAGCTTTTAAAGCATAGTTTGTGAGTGTTGCCTGTTATTATGGTTTACCGAATAAGCTAATTTTGTTGGTGGGTCAGTTTCGGCGATCCCGGTTGGTCGATTGAAACATAACGACAAGACCAACTGGACGATTGGCGGCTTTTAACAACTCCTTACCTTAGGTGGGAGGGAGGTTGTGAAACTGAACGATTGCTACGTTTTCTTTAAAGAATCCTTGTCACTAGGTTTTGAGTTAATGTTGACCTTAAACTTCAGTAGGTGAAGCACATGTTTTCAGAATATCGAAACTTTTTATGCTGAGTTACTTAAGGCAACTCAACGCACACTTTAGAAGACCAAACTCATAATATTTGGTGTCACCAGGGAGAATTGATGGCTTAACTCGCCTTATTTGATTGATTGTCTACAACAAACTTTTTAAAAGGTAACCAAATTATAGGTAGAAGCTTCAAAGGATCAGTTCCAACAAGCAAAAGAACCAGGAGTTGAATGATGGAGCAAAAGCAGTACTTCGTAAGAACAAAGCAGCTTTCAAAGTATAGGTTCAAATGTTTAGGCAACTATTAAAAGACATCGGATTGGCTTGTATGACAGCTTATTCGAGAAGAAGGAAACAGTTTACGACACAGCCGTATTTACATATGTGCCTCTATAGCGGATAAATCATACGAATAAAGTAAAATGCTTATTTCTGTTCTATCTCACTTATGCCGCGAGTTGCACAAGGGCAACCACAGGGTGTTTTTGTAAAGAGACAATTGCCTACAAAAGCATTGTTGAAGCGCTCCTTAGGTCATAGTGATAAAAATACTCGCCTCGTTGTAGAATACAGATACCTCTTGAAGTTAGTGAGGAAAAAGTGCGTCCAAGTCCAAGAAAAAAAAAACACGAAGGGAATGTACCGGTAGCTGGACGAAATTTCCACCTCGGCTGCTGATGGGATTCAAGCCGTCATTAAAATAGACTTTATAAGAAGCAAAAATTCACAAGAGATTCTTTGTCGAAGTTCATTATCGATGCTCAAGGACAGCTTTTCGTGACAGACGAGAAAATTTAGCAAAAGTAGCGAAATTGTTGAGATGTGAAATGTGATCTCTGGCACTGCACAATGGAGTTTTGGGGAACTCACTAGCAGCATATCTTTTGACTCATGTCTAATTTATATGTCGTCCAACACGATAATCCCAAGGCCCAAACTGCATCAAAAATATACAGCCAACTTTTTTTCGATTCAGGACTGGCCCACTCTAGTGTCTGATCCTAGAAAAGATTGTTATTAAATCTTTACAGATGGTTCCAAAACCGATGATGGATCTTGCGTTGGGGCCTTTGTAGAGAGCGACGACATACGACTGCACGGGCACGCCTCTTTAGACTCACCACGCATCCGTCTTTCAAGTGGAGGCGCATGTTATCCAAATGGCTATGAGTTACGTTACAAACAATAGCTGGATGAGGAGAAGTATTTGTGTTTGCAGTGACAGCCAAGCTGTGCTTAAAGCCCCTCTCAACCCTCTAACTACTTCGGAAGTGATCCAGGAATCCATGAGCTTTCTGAATGCTGTTGAAAGACTAAATTCTTTGAGTCTCGTTTGGGTTCCAACTTCCAAGTCATCGCGTCATAACTGGAAATGAAATCGCCGATGAACTTGCGGGGCAAGGATGTTGGACGGTTTTTTAAGGCCCTGAACCGTCGATAGGTCTGCCAGGGTCCTCAGTGAGGTCTTCAATTGGCGATTGGATCTGTAAAAAGCACAAGCGTAGATGGAATGCCTTCATTGGATGCAGACATGCCAAACGCATGCTCCCTAACGTCGAAAAACGGGTTGCAGACAGTTTCCTACCTCATAGCAGAAAAGACTGTAGAAAGCTTATTGACTTTGCCACGGAGCACTTAAACGTTATGGGCTTAAGTGAGACCACTCTCTGTGAATCTTGTGGAGAAGAAGCTTTTTCTCGCATGAGTTTACAGATACTCGGCGCAGACATGGTGAGACCTGATAACTTAGGCTCCTTATCGTGGTACATTTTCAAACCTACCTTCTGGCAATGTACAAAATAATTGCTGCTCCAGCTGTAAAATCATCACACACTTCGTAGACCGTCGAGTAGAAATTGAGTAATCGATTGCGATCAAACTGCATTGCGACCGATGCAGATTTATCTTTAATTGAATAAAAGAAGCAACCCAAAGCTTGAAGATCAGTAAAGAAAACATTTTGATTTCTTTGAGGATTTGCATGTTGTGTTGGTTGACTTATAACAGACATTCGATTGACAATAACGAGATGTCTTATAGTAGCTCAGTTCTGGAGGCTGGGTAACGGAGGATGAGTACGAAAGATAGTGACAGAGGTGAGAAGTCCAACTTGAGTTTTGAAATAATTTTAAAATATAGTACGTGAACTTCAAGGAGGAGTCTTGCGTCCTCTGCTCCTTATTGCAGTGATTAACAACCTTCTTGATGGTAAGGTACCGAAAACTGATAATTATTAGTTACTATAAGCCATCTTAAGCGAGGATTCTTAATATCTGCAACAAATTCTTGACGTATGGGTGTTAATGTTTACAAATTTCCATGTAGAACGTGTAAGTTATGGAACAATTATTTAATTTTTGGAAAAAGTTTCAGCTTATACAGGATTAGTAATGCTCTTTCAAAAAATATTTGTCCTCAAGGTAAAGAGAAACTGGGTTGTCCGAAAATAGTCCGTTTTCCAGCTGTATATTAGGTAAGCCTCAGGTCTTTCTTATACAATAAATTATTACTAACTTTCAACACTTTAAAGACAAGATGAACCAATAAAATCTTCATGAGCTTTCAACACGCTTCATCAGCTCTTCAAAAGCATGATGTTTTGTGAAGTATTTCATTCACAGCGAGTACTCCGTGTCTATCCAAGTTTGAAAGTTAAATCCAGAAAACTCAAATGACAGTTTACATCATCTTCCTGTTCTAGCTGCTTTTTTCACATTAATACTCTACGGGGTTGATTTATTCCCGGATGTGCTGAGAACCATAGACGATATAATTTGCCGTGGAAATGGGCACATTACTTCCAACGAGACATTTATATTGATTTCGCATGAAATGAGATACAGGAAGTAGACGTATGTATCTTCAATTTTTTTTTTTTTCATCTGTACTCCAGATTTGGATTTCGTGTTACAAATGGTTGGAGATATCTTTGCCATTTATAAATAAATGGCATTTTCGAAACTCGTCTATTATTTATTCTATCAATCATATAAATCCTCTTTCGATGTGGTGCCAATATCATTTCGCCGAATTATTTTGCGTCGTATAGTCAAGTACAGTCTGTGTTGGCAGCTTTGTGTATTTCAATACCTTCTCACGTGTATATAAGAACGTGAGAGAGGGCGGAAGTGATTTATGTTTCGATTTACTTAGACTTTGGTTAAGTGAACCACGAATTTATTCACAAAAAAAAACATTTTTTGGATTATTGAGTAGAGATCTTAATCAAGTTCTGTGTTGTATTTCCGCAAATATAAGGATTGAGCATCCTTAGAGAGAAAAGATGAGCAAAATGACTAAGTGAACATAACACCAACAAGTGTAAAAACCGATTGAAAAGCACAATCAAACTCAAAAAAGGTAAAAGATGCCATTTCTGTTAAATCCAACTCACAAAGTTTATATCACAAACGTAATATTAGAACACCCCTGCACACACTTAGCCTGTTTTGCTCTGCTACACGCACAGGTAATTTTATAAGCACTCGTTATATTCTGTTTTATTAATTTTTGGAAAGGATGTAATTAGCTATCCTATCCTTTGTAGTCGACCATTTAAGAAATCTACCGAATGCATATAACTACAACAAATCGTTAAAGGAAAATTATGAAAATGAAAAGGTTTGGTTCTTTATGTTACACTCAACCCCTTAGTTTATTATGAATTAAAATAGACCGCCACGTCACCTTTGGTTGAGTTTGTATTTTTCGAATGAAAGAAATTAACTTCATTTTAAAAAATTTGCTTCTTTGATTTTCAATAGCAAGGTTCTTCCCAAGTGGTAGCAAATCAACACATTTTTCGAAAGAGGTGGGTTGGCTGTGATTGATCAGAAAAAATAGTCTCTGCAAAAATTCGCACTGGAGCTTTGAGGATTTCGAAAGCAGCATATCTTTTGATTGGTGGTTGAGCGTATACTATTCGGGATAGCTCTGACTGGTGTCAATTTGGCGGCGCCCAGATGTTGCAACTTATAATACACGTCAATTGTGCTTACTATACCTCCACGCGGTAACCACTGGGATGCTTCGTTCGGAGTTGACCTGCTAAACTAGTAAGTGCGAGTGTTGACGAAGGAATGCGGTAGAAAGGAATTGTGATAAACACTATAGTGCTCTGCGAGTAATGACTGACTGCCCGAATCTCAGTGTCTACCAGAGCTTTTTGGAAATGTCCCAACGGATGGATTCGAATGATAGAATCAACGGATGAATACAGCTGTCAAAAAAGCAGAAACCCCTGAAGGAGCTACTCCAACATTTTAAAAAGTCATAACAATATGGAGGATATAGAGATCTAACATATTTGGCTTGAAGGTCTTTGAGGGTCTTTCAATACTAGGACAAGGTATTGAAGTAGAGATGGTGGCGGATGAGCTCCTGATGAGCCAACGGCTGCTCTCACACCCCTGCAGCAGGGTACTGACACTGGATATTCCAGCCCTTTATGTCCGAAGGGATCCCAAAAGGACCTGGCCCTCCAGGTTGGGGCGTGTGCGTGGGGTTAAATACACAACCACGTAAAAAAGACCTTGTTCCAAAACAACCAAAAGCCTCGGATAACGACAGTGATTTAAAAGTTGACGACCCAAGCAAACGTAAAAGGACAAAAACCTCCGGATCGTTAGATCTCTTAACGGACTACGTGCAGCTGGAGAATTAGCGGACACCATGGACTGCAAAGCAGACGTAACCCCCATCCAAGAAGTGCGATGGAGTGGACCGGGCATAAAGAAGATGAAAAACTGTGACATCTACTATGGCGACTGCTACAGACAACAGAAACAGCGCTCATTTGGGTGCAGATTTGTCGTTACAGGAAGACTCAGGGATAAGGTTGCTAGCCAAAATCCTGTTAATGAGCGTTTAATGACCATCCGCATCAGGGCCAAATTCGCCAATATTAGCCTAATATGCGCCCACGCCCCTACAAAAGAGAAAGACTAGGGAAGGAGGACATCTTTGGAAACACAACCGGTAAGCAAAGCCTCCACGACAAAACCTCCGAAACCGGACTAAGGCTAATCGATTTTACCGCCACCATCTCTACACTCTAAGTCGGTTGAGGTCTTCTTCCACTTGAATGTACCAACTAAGACGAGGCCTTCCCCTTTCACAATTTTCCTGCATTCGAAAACCCGTTGAGCGAGGGTGTTGATGTCTATCTGCTCCAATACTTACTCTTCTAGCTATGCCCATCTTGCGGTATACGCATACAGCTCGTTAGTGTATCTTCTCCTCCACTCATTGTCTTCACATACGGGACCAAAGATCATACGGAGTAATTTTCTTTCGAAACGGCGGGAGACTTCCTCATCCTACTTACGCTACCGCACCAAAAAGCAAGACTGAGATGGTTAAGGTTCTTAAAAAGGTTACCTTGGTTTTTATAGAAAGGGTTTGGTTTCGCAGCCTATTTTTACTCAAAACCTCAAAGTGAAAATGAAACGGATATAACTTGTTGCAACTTTGACCTTAAAATGGATACCCATTGGAAAGATAAACGATCCAAGGCGAAAATCGCATTAAACGCAACTTGGGAAAATTGTTTTGACTATAAATTCATAAGGCACAGTAGTAAATATCGTGTCTTTGAAACTGTAGCGCAATCAATCCTCTTTTATGGAGCTCAGGTGCGGGGAGGAACTTCTAAGGAACTACCTCAAAGGAGCATTTCATCTCCCTTCCAACTCACCGAGCTATATGCTTATGATTGAGACTGGATTGCCTCCGTTGCTAATAAAGACTTTCAAGTTGAAATTTGACTATGTTTCCATGTCATGCAAATGCCTGATCAGCGTCTTCCTAAAACTGTGGCCATAAAAATGGTGCGAAACAAAAGAGGCTTTTTTAAAGAATGGGAACGTTAGCTGAAGAGTGTGGAATGGTTCTTAATATAAATCTGGACGAACCAAGTACTATAAGGCTCTTATTGTACGACCTTATTAAAAAAAGTGGAACTTAGACATAGAGAAAAAAATGAAGAAGAAGCAGCAAGATCTCTTCATCGAACAATCTACAACCGCCTCGATTATTCTCTCAAGGAGAACAATTACTTCAAAGAGTTAAAGTGGATTGTCAATCTGGCAGACGGCAAATGCCATGCTCAAACGATTTAATGTATCATAAATATTGTATGTTATCTCTAAAGTTTGTGACTAATAAAAATCTTATCTATCTATCTATCTATCCAATTTAAACCTTACATCAAATATCAACTTAATTACTATTAAAGAAAATTCAATGAAAGGCTCTATTAAAAGATGACCTAAGGATACGTCACTCTTTCGCTGTATAACGAAATATGCTTCTGAATTATGGTCACCTTATTATGTAGTTCACAATTCAAGATAGATACAGCGAAGATTTATTAGATTTGCTCTCAATGGACTTCCTTGGATTGATCCTTATAATTTATCACTGAATGAGCCCGTATTCAACTCCTGCAGATGCAACTCCTTTCACATCGAAGTATAAATAGTGATTTAGTTTTTCTTCGTCTACCTATATAACAGGACAAATTGATGCTCCCGGTTTCCTCATATGCAAAGGATTTAACAACATCACTGAGTTGATTGTTGCTAATTTCATTTTGTATAAGGCTGCCAATAGCTTTTGTGTTTTGTTGTTTAGAGTGTGTTAGACTTATATTTTTTGCACACAAGCTTGTCCTAATAGCATAAAGTAGACAAGTATAAGTAAGTACAGTGACCGAAATAACTATGAACGCAGCAATCTCAAAGGGTTCAATTAAACATTTAGGCTTAACGCCAAAACATAAACCAAAAAATTGTTCATTCACTCTAGAAATAAGTCAATGCAAATCAGGGATCGATCATTATTCATTAAATTTCGAAGTGAATTCGAAAAAAAGCGGAGTAAATGCAAAATTATCGAAGTAGATTTGAAACAAAAAGAAGTCTATCGTACACAGACCGAATCTGGTTGCTCTAGCCGAGATTTCTTACGTTTAGGTTATCAGTGGGCGTTACACACCCTTAATAAAGCCTTTGTACTCTAAATTACCAAATCGGGTTATCAGCCATCTTGACGTTGTCAATTGGACGCCTTGGACTGGCAATTTTTCGTGGGGACTGTGGAATACCGATATAATGTCAACATATTGGAAACCAATAAATCAAGGCAAGAGAACCACACTGTCACGAAAAGTACCGTCTCACTTAGCAGTTCGAATTCGGAATAAAATTGTAGGCCCTTGAAATGCATTTATTGCTTTTTTTAGCTTAACTATAACTTCGATTTTAAACTTTTTTTTCTTGAAAAGAGGAGCAAATTTGCTCCGATCGGATTAAGGTTTCAAGGCAGATGTAAATGCTTGGGCAATGAACACACTGAATTGTTTCAATTTGTTGTTTGTTAGATGTTGTTGTTTAGATGGGACTTTATTCGAAATCAGACAGGGATTTGGTACTTGGTTGGTTTCAATGATTTCAAACCCATTTAGAATAACTGTAAATAAATTGAATTAAAGATTGTAAAAAAGAGACTCTTTAGAAGAAAATGTAACGTCGAATAGTTTCAAAAAATAGAATTCCCCGAAATTTTATACTAGTGACAAAACTGCTGACTAGTCTTCAGTTCATTATAGTTTGGTTATTCGTCAGTATTTCTATCTTAAAGCAATTTTTTTTAAAACAAAAGGAGTAAAAAAACAACGAAAGGAAAATGGCTCATTTGTTTGCTCTCAAAATTGTTATTAATAAATTGTTACCATAGCATTTTCAAGCTATAAATTGTCATGATCCACTTGTATTACAAGTACTTGTAGGTTTGTGTTACAGGCCCTTGACGTTATATTTATTGGAGGAGCGGTTTCATCGGTATATTTATTGCACTTCACTCTTTTAAACATCACCCTATACAACAATGCTTTTGCATTTCAAATTTTGTTGAGAAACGATAATTCGATCCGCAAACGGAAATCATTTGCTTTAATCCGGCTTTTGTTTCATGTGGTACATCTCATCACATCACACATGCATATACCGATACATATTGCATAGCTCCTGTGGTATTTTTTTTTAAAGCAAGCCAGTAGTATTTGTGTGCTCCAGCTCTCTATAGTGCTTTCCAGGCTTCATTTCATACTTAACTATTCAAAATTGAAATAGGTATTAAAACCTGCTAATTTTTTAAACCGCTCAAGCAAATGTAAGCAAATACCATTAAAGTTATTAAATTTACATTAATAGGCCACCACGTTGACCACAAAGCTATTTGCGTTATAAATTTATCTGACCACAACTATGGGTGTGAATGCGAACAGAATGATTTATTGAACAATTAACCGACTGGACTCGTATCAATTTCCGTTTGAATTGAAACGAATAAAAAACACCGATGGCTGCTTGAATAAACCATTATTTATCATGAAAGCCAACGAAAAGTATTATTGATGAAGCCTATACTCTTCACGTCACGTTCACATGCGTTTTCCCTACCACACAGCAAGATGAATGAAAATACGCGTGTTTTTTTTTGCGCTGTCGGAATATTTGCATCGCTATTGCATCTATTGAACATGCAAAGTCTTTCGTCCGAACGTTTCAGGCATCTAAACTCTAGACTCTAGAGCATTCATTGGGATAAAGTCAACACGAAACATGCAAAACCTATTTGTGTTCACAAAAAAGAATAAATGAAAATTAAAAAGAGCACATGTGTTCGGTGTGTGGGGTAGATATACTCGTACCTTTACTTTTCTATGCTGGCGTGTTTATATAAAACTGAAAACTGACCTATAAAACGAGTTATCGGATGGTCACGCATTTGTTCATTTTGTGCAATGCAAATGCTTGTAAAGTAAAATGTGAGACAATGTTTACTGCGCACTCCCTTGATTTTGTATTGTTGTGCATAATGATATTGAGAGCATTTTGTTTCGCAAACATTTGGCAATTTGCTAATAGCACCTGACATTGACGATTTCAACATTCATCCTCATTATTTGTAGGACAGTAATGTGGACAATTTCATTTAGTGTAAAGCCTGAAGCATTGATGTAGCACTTCCAAAGAAGTGGAAATGGTTTGATAGAGGGTTTTGGAAATTTACCTTTCTAATCATAAACAAATTTAGTGAGGATAGTTGACAGTTCGAAGGGGCAGGTATGATATGTATGACCAAGGATAAATCCTTCATGATGTGAAACTGTTTGTTCGACACAGAAAAATGACCACAAATCTCAAGCACTTGAAGTTATTTATAAACATTAAGTTAAAGTTAAGTTTAAGTTGAGAAAAAAATCTCGTTTGCCTACGAGTAAAAGGATCGATATATGTATTTGTATATTCCAGATTAAATTATTACGTATACTACATAAGGGACATATGCTTTCGTCGTCCCAGCGGAAGGAGCGTAAGACAAACTTGGACAAAAAGTATGCTCCCCAACGTAAACAAGCAAACAGCAGCATTTTTGCTATCCCGTAGCGGAAAACGCTTTAGAAGCTTGTTGAAAAGTAGGTGGCCCCATTCATACGTCTATTGAAACCACTTACGAGTTTCCGCTACCGTCTGAGCTTGTAAGGAAATCACTTATAAATTTATCATTGTTTTTCTTTGGTTGGCAGATGGTTGGATTGGATATTCAGAGAGGTTGTCTTTTTTTAAAAAAAAGTTATACTGGTTCTTTATTACATTCAGTGGATGATTGCTTACACAAGTCTGCAACTCGTAGTTTTTTTTTGATCATCAAGCTGCAATTGAGTCTTTTGTCTTTTTTTTTAGTTTTGAGAATTTTTTTGAATTTTTTTCAATAAAAAGTGCAAACAGATCGGGACTAAGTGGGCAGCCTTGCCTAACCCCTGTTTTGATTGCAAACCAATCAGATATTTCAGCACCATTCCAAATTGACGACTTCGTATCTCCATAGAGCCAAATTTTAAGGACATTCCAAGTTCATACAACTTATATATTAGGGAATCCCTGTCGACCGTATCGAACGCTGCCTTGAAATCCACAAAGAGAACATTTTTTGCCTCTTGCAAGGTATTAATATGCTATACTTTTTAACACAAAAATATGGTCAAGAGTAACCCGATCTGAACCCAGCTCGAAATTTACTCAATAGATTTTCTGATGAAATCCACATTTTAAGCAGATTCTGTAATAATGAGGTGAAAATTTTATAAGAGGCATTCAGAAAGGAAATTCCCCTATAGTTCGTAGGATCATTTGCACTACCTTTTTTGTAGATTGGGAACACTAAGGCACACTAATGATTTCATTAGGCCTGCCAGAGTTTGAAGAAAAATATCTGATCCATATTTGTATAATTCAACAGGTTTTCTATCAAATCCTTTAGTCTGTTGACGATAAGGGTAACCTCTTGTATAGTGATCGGCGGATCTAAAATAGGATCATGTGGACCAGGCGGGGTGTAATAGTACTTTGAAATGACGTTTGAGATTTGGTTTAGAAGTTGTTGAAAATGGTTCTGCAAAACTTGAGGAGTTATGCTTATGTCAACAGTATATTTGGAGTCTTTTAAATTGCGAGCTAAAGTAAAATTGTAAAATTGTAAAATTAAATTGGAACTTAAATAAAAACCAAGGTCTTCTATACTGTACACCTTGCATAATATTTGCTGAAAAATAGAGTAACTGAACAAAGAAGGTTTGCTTATCTTTGAAAAGTTACACTGTGGAATTTTCTTGGATTAAAAATCAATCCATTCTTATCACAAAAATTTTTAACATCAGATGGTAAATGCGCAGTCTATTTTCTTGAAGATTGAAGAATAAAGATCAAAAACGCACTTTATGACATGCTAAAATAAACATCATTAATGGCTAGAACAAAAAGAATAGGGCCAAGGTGACTGCCCTGTGGTATACCTGAGTGTGCTTAAAAGGAAACTTACTCAGGAAGGTATTGCAGTGAGGGTGACCCTGGGCCTTTTCTAGAAAGGGTTTTTTTTTATCAATTGCTCTCTTATCTTAATACAGCAGCAATTATCGATAGTAATTCTCCGTTTGACCTCGGGGCTGATGTTGTTTTCCGGGTCGAAAGCAGATCCTCGTTAAACGAAGGACTGTACTGCCTCAATAATATGTTTTTCTATTGTGACGTTTTTTTCAACTCCTCGATATTCTCTGTCCTTGTTAAATGACAGTGTATACTTGATTTTGCTGTCATTGACCAGCAACCCGGCATGGTTTATTCCAAGACTTGCGGCAATGTGAAAATTTGTTTTTAATATTTATTTTTATTTTTAAGAATGCTGTGTTCTTCTTAGTTACTTCATTTTTGATCAAAGGCAGGCGGTTTTGGGTTTCTTTTGCATCAGCTGTTATCTTCCTTCTTTTTCATTATTCATCGAATGATTGGTTAATTTTCTAAAAGGCTTGTAAAAATAGCTCTGATATCTGAAATTTTTTTATTTCAAGTTTTTTACTTGTAATATTATAAATATTAAAAATATTGAATGTCTTCTTTTATCTGTCTTTCAAAGTCAAGTCACAAAACATGGCAGACATAAAAACGATTTTGCTTTAACAAATTCGTTGTTATGTCTGCCATGTTTTGTGACTTTACTTTGAAAAGCAGATAAAAGAAGAAATTCAATATTTTTAAAATAAAATGACCCCATTTTTCTTCACCCATCTTCATCATCGTGCTTTGTAGTGTCGAAATCAAATCATGATATAGAACTTTGTTTAGCATAAAATTTTACATACCAGCTGCTGTGTGACGGCAATCTGTTCTAAATATACAAACATACATATCTATAAACCAGAAGCAACAAATTGATTGATGTGATGCCTTCAAAATAACCTGATCCCTAGTGAACATTTCTGAGTGACTGCAAAATGTTTAATTTGGCCGCAATTGGGTTTTTGAACCAAAACGAAATCTCTTTCATTTTTCAATGTCAATCAAATTGAAAATTTAAGCGAAAAACATAATAAACTGCTAATCAACCTTCTACTCAAGTTAAATTCAAATCTTTTCCACTTGAATTGAATAAATCACAAGAGTGCTCGGGATGTAATTTAAGATGTAAATGTATCCATCTCTTGAATGTGTGAATCCTTCTTAAGGGCAAAATAAATTGTGTCCATATGTTCATATATATGTATATGTATTTTATTTCCGCTATGTCCACATGTCTAGAATTTGGAAAGTCTTATCATAGCAACTTCTTTCTAAGAAACTTGTTTTCAGAAACCTTTAAAAGTATTCGCGGTTTGTTTCTTATGCCTAAAAGAATATCTATTCAAGTTGGAAGAGTCTATGTGGTTAGTCCTGCGTGATCTTAAGCGAAATCATTCGAATCATTTGAGGGGAAAAACCACATCGTGTAGTTTGTGATAAATTAAATTCGTCTTTCACAGTCGAATGCCTTTGAGGACGTACTCGTCCCTATACCTACACCAACGGAATATTTGCCGCAATTTTAATATTCTAGTTTGAAGATAAGCCTCTCAAATAGCATCTTATCATACATCGCTCTTTAGAGAGTTTCTACCCAACCAAACATAATTATTAAGCTCCATAGCAACGTACGCCAAAAGTTTTCAAAAAGGGTTTTAAAAATTCAATCTACTGGAATGCTGCATGCAATTTATGATTTCGTCAAAGATGTCTGGTGGAAACAACGCATACACATAATCGTAGAGGTGTGTAATAAACATCACCCTTCTATTACCAAGAATTTCGCAGCAAATATTTTTCCAAGCAGGAAGCACTCACGAGGCATAATAGTGAGTTGATAAGCTCCCCACATGAAAATCAAGTCATCCTTCTTATTGTGTGTAGAACAGGCAGGTGGGTAATCAAAAGTATTTAATATTGCCACGATATTGAATTAGGGGCTGAATTTTCTCTCCAAAAGAAGAGAAACTTTTCTTTGTGCTGTGCAAACTCACTTCGTCCGTAATCCTTGAACGTATGACAAGAGCAGTTAGCAGTATAACATTGATTACGTTTGCCTTTTTAGTCTTCAGTTAGTGACAGCTGTCCTTGGGTTTATTATGCAAAAGGACATTCTGCATTTGCCTCTTTTGTTTGCAGATAGCAAGCGAATGCTTTTATCTTCACTTCATTCAATTTACTTTAAATGGTTTGTAATAATTTGATATGTCATCGTGATGTAGGAAATTTTGCTTACATCAGAACTGTTTGATATGGACGGGAAGGGATATCCTCGTTATTGACAAAATATCCACGTGAGCATTTTGTACTTTTTTGTTATAAGTTTTCCCTGAAATCGAACAAGAATCCTACGTCCAAATAAAGGTTTGATAAAAAATTCATGTCAGCTAAGCTTTGGGAGGTTAACATAACAAAGTGGAATAATTGGGATGAGGTGGCTTAAAGGTTTACGTAAAAATAAAAGAAATACAAGTTTGAAAAAAAGATTTACGTAACTTTAACTTGTTTATCCCGCTTTTTTAATTTTTTAATTTTTATTTTTCGTCTAGTTACGCAATGCAATGCGAAGCAATACGTGTTGTGCGTAACTTTGCATTGCATTGCGTAACTAGACTAAAAATTTAAATTCAAAACTCGAAAAAAGCGTGAATTACAAGTTAAAGTTACGTAAATCTTTTTTCAAGCTTGTGTTACGCACAGGAAAGGACATATTCCTGGGTGGATGAACTTGGGCTGTCTCTAGCTACTGGGAAGACTGAAGTAGTAGTTCTAACAAAAAAAAAAAGGATTCCCACGGCTATCGACTTCCACATTGACACGAAAGAGCTTTTGAGAGCAGATACGAACGGCTGCTGAACGCGTATCAAAGTTTACAAGTCACCTATCTAAGTTGATGGCAAATGTAGGTGGACCATCAAGCAAGCATACGGAGACTTCTTCTGGCAACAACACATTCAATTCTGCTGTACGAAAGCGAGATTTGGGCTGAAGCACTAAAACAGGACAAAGTACGGAAACAACTTGAATCGGCATAGAGGCGCGTTGAGTTGTGAATAGCGAGCGCATACCGCACAGTGTGTGAGCCAGCAGTTCTTGTAGTTGCAGGTGTCATACCAATTGACCAATTGATTGAAGTAAGCAGGAATTGGTGTGGAAGCGGCGAACGCGGAAGGGAAAGCGATCACACAGCAGAAGTGGCAAAAACGCTGGGAGTTGGAAAGCAGAGGACGCTGTACTGCTAGGCTGATCGGAAACGATCATAATATCATCTGGGAGATGCTGAGAGACGAGGAAAGTTGGAGGCGAATTAGCATGTGTCTGACGCAGATTCTTGAAACAAAGAAACAAGAAGAGGTAGTTAAGGAACAATAACCCGCCAGCAAAACACGAATCCCCTTCGAAGAAATGCGCAAGTGGTCCCGAGGGGAAGATCAGCGAGAAACTTTTGAAGTTTTAGCCGGTATGCCAAGCTTAGTACACCTTCGAGAGTCCGGCACACGGGGAAGTATGGAACTTCCTTACTTCCTTAAAGTATTTCTGCACAAAAAAAAGTAAAGTTACGCAAACCTTGCAAAATTTCGCTATCTTCTTCTTTTCCATTTCCGGAGTTACGAGTGGTGATTTTGAAGCGATCACAACTCTCCCACTTTTCGGCTTCACACTAGTGATCCGCCTGTGGGGTACGCCGCGTTGACCTCAGAAAGCGTCGGCAAGCCTCCCGGTTTTGAATTGTTCCATGTCTGAGGCCAACCAAATGCTGCTGTTTTTGCATTTGCGAATTTGTTGAAACGATGAACGATATTGCCTTTTGCCTATGTTACCTTAAATTTCTTCAATAACGCAAAGTTATGCAAAGTTTATCCATTGGGTGGTGTCTTAAAGACAAGGCTATTTGCATACAAACCTAGTGTGGCGTAGCAAAGTAGTTAGCTCTGGGGACTAGCTCATTTCTCACAACTATGCGTTGTGAGAGAATGGAGGGGACTTACAATTTTCTACTTATTCCGAACTGCTAATCGAGAAAGTGCTTTTCGTGGCATTGAATTAACCATCGAAGGACCTTTCAGTTCCCAGCGAAAGGCGATAGAAGTTCAAAAATATTTCTGTTTTCGGTTGGAATCCGAGCCATGAACCCCCCGCGTAAGACGCAAACAAGCTAACCATTACGCCATGGGAACTACTCGCAGCTGTTTGCTTGCTGTAAATATCGAAGGGTATAGAATTAAAGGAGTCTTTCATTCAGTCGAAGTTGTTGATCTTGACAAATTAGGAAACTCTGATTATTAAAAAAGCTTGTTTTAAAAGACGGAACTAGAAAATAAAACTATTCATCTTTCATTGAATTAATAAACATTTTTGTACTGTTTATAAAGTTCTATATGCACAAGAATAACTGAATGTTAAATATTAATGTCAGCTTCCATTGGTTTCGCTTGGGAACCCCTCAATTTAATAACCAATTAAACGCCAAACATTGTTTATGCTCAATTTAATATGATATCTTTGTATGATTCATACGCTTGTGGTTCCTTAAGGAAAATTTTCTTTCTGACATTTCAAATTACACGTATTAGTGATTCTTGAGTGAATTCTAACTTAAAAAGTGATTGCCGTTTCTAAGAACCGTCAAAAGCAATGTTTTCGCACTAAATGTATGATTTGATTTGATAAACGATCCGGTTCTTTTCGTCTAACGGAAAACGACATAAATAACATATACAAAAATAATTCACAAGCACCAACGATTTTGGTTCATAGAAACATGCAGGAAACTTGTACAACATTTTCCAGGGCATCAAATTTTATAGCCTTGATAAGCACGCAATAAACAAATATGTCTGTAACATTACTCAGAGCTGAACCTTGTTGTAACTCGCCAATGTTGTTAGGTTTTTAATAGTTCTTTCTTCAAATTAACATTTGAGTCAACCATGTCAACGAACAGGCCTACACTCTCCTCTTACTCTAAAATGACTTTTTTGAGAAGAACATAGTATCCGAAAATTATTATCTCATGTACTCAAATTGAGGTCGGGCAAACATCTAAAATTTGAAAAGTGTTTTTGTCATAGCCTCAGCAGAGTTTATCAGACATGTGATGAGGAAGGAATAGTTTCAATTGTTGAATCTACTTTGCATACAAATGTGTTCATCTACGGTCGGATACATCTGCCAGATTCCTTTTTATGAATGGGCAAAAAAATATCACAGTACTTCAAAATAATTTCTGAAAATCATCTGAGCCTAATGAAGTTCAGCATAAGGCAGTAAAATTTGATTGTACAGCTATATACAAAAAAATCATTAGTCGTAAACGTACGTTCTTATTGTTGTTATTCGATTATAGGCGGGCTGACCTTTTGTGTGGGTGAGTTGTCTGTCATAAAAGAACTTTAAAAGTTGTCTGTTGGCATGAACATAGTTCTTTTTCCGGTACTTTTGAGTATTTTGTTTTTAGCTAGCTAAAGTTTAGAATTGAGTAAATAGCAAGTAATGGCTCCGATAATCAATCAGGGTTTAAAAAATGTCCCTTTATTCCTGTTTGATAAACAAATTTGCTCCAGCTCTTGCTTATAAACAACTGACTTTATTTTAACTGTTTATATATTTTAATAATATTTTAATAATTGTTACACTTGAAACGCATTCTTAATAATCTTTATTAATGTCATATACAAAAACACCGTCAGTTCCCAAAGTTCTTCGGAAGTGTTGATATTGATTAACTATTAAGATTTTCAATCATAATCTGCTGGCATTTTTGCGATGCATGCAAACATACGTAGAGTGGCACAATAGAGCGAGGAGTACCCGGCCCAAAGCACATTTCTCACAACCATACCTTATCAGGGAATGGTCCCCTACAGTTTTTTTTTCAGATTCTAAACGGCTAATCGAGTAAGTGCTTTTCATGGCAATGATTCTACTATCGCAAGACTTGCCAACACGGCGTAACATGCGGAGACACTTATTTTTATTTGAAGATGGGAAGCCTTCAAAACCAACTTTTGGATTTCCATTATTTCTTATGCCGATGTTTTGATACGAAAACGTCTTAAATCAGAAACAAGTTACTTCTATGGTATAGTTTATTACGCACACAGCACATTTGTTTATGGAGATGTTCAGTGTTAGAGTTTGGAACGAATTTTTGGGTTTAATTATGAAACATACTCCATAAGTTTTGAAGTCAACTAGGCAACACTTTTCCAAATGTTATTGATGTTCTGAACTGAAATACAGTCATAGAATTGCTCAATTATGTCAAATTTTTGAGACCCTTTAAAGTGAAGGCAACAATTGTTTATGTCGCAAGACCTGTTGCTATAAAGCAATTTTAAATGAGCACATCGAAAACCCTTAATAATTTATAGTCTGACATTATTTTTTTTTACTTGTTTCATCAAGTGACAGCTAATTTGCATCGAAAAACAGAAAGTAAGAAGACATTCTTGAAGTTTTTATCGACTTTCGACACCATTCTCATGCTCACAACGTAATGGCTAGAATGTCTGCCTGTCGTAGTTGTTTTTTCACAGTCCTATCGCTTTTCGCGAAGAATTGGCAAGTCCTCCGAAAGTAGTCACACTGTCATAAAAAGCGGTTTCTCACTTAGCCGTTCGGTATAGGCAAATGAGCAATTCTGCTACAGGTTCAATATTTAAAACACCAACCACTTTCTTCTTTAAAAAAAAAAAAAAAAACTAGATGAACATTCCAAAACGTTGTTTTTTAGCCAAGTGACAGACAGTGACACTTGACAGTTATTTCACTCTAGAGGACAATTAAACGATTATTGTTGATAATCGTGGACGATATCTCTATCATGTCGTCGTTTCTTGTTTAGGGTGGTTCACACGGCTTAGTTGATGGATGTTAGATGATGAATTGTTTTTAGCGGTCAAATTCTCAGACTTGTCATCGGACCTTTGTTTGAAGAAATTTTCAAGCACAATTAATTTTTTCACATAAAAATTTCATTCTTTTAGGTTTTACATGAAGTCATATTACAACTTACAACCGCACTGCTTTTTCCAGAATTATAAGGGTAGCCACAACCCCTTGAAGTGCGCGTCAACTATAAAATAAAAACTATAGAAGTTGTGTCGTGTTCCCACAAGGATGTCATTTGGGGCCAATTCTTTATCATTTTTTTGTTAATGGTTTACCGATTGTACTAACATATTGCAATGTTCTGATATACATACAATTTTTACAAACATTTTCATTCTATACAGCTGAGTTTGACATGTTTTAATATGATGCAATTACAAACAATTGCAATCATTTGAAAAAATTATAGAAAAACAAGATTCTTTATCTCCTTTAAATTGTGAAAACTACTTTCATGCTTTCAGGCATCTTATCCCGGGGCTTCACCGGCAACATATGGCTAGCCAAATTTTTGAAATTAAGCATTTACAGTAGCTATGAAGAAAGTCTAAGGCCAGAAAAAAACAACAACTGCTCTAAAAGCAAATAGACTACTAAAAAGAGATTTTAAATCGTTTTTTGCTATCATCCTGAAAATTAATTGCATCAAATTGCTCGAAACCCAATTGCCCGGTAAATTGTAAGTCGCCTTCGTCACATCCGAAACAAGACCCGAATTTGATAATGTTTTGAGAATAGATAGAATTCAAAAAAGATTCACCACCTAAGTGTTGATGAAATCCTAAAGATTTGGATGTCTTATAAGTTTAAAAGCTATTAAAAGTGGAAGAAAAGTTCAATGTTTTTTATTTATAACTACTTTCCGGTACGAATTTTCGAAAATATACTTGTATCTGAATAGTCTTATCCTGTTCCTCGTAAGACAAGCTACTGGTTGAACGAACTCCATAACTCGTTCTTTAAAATTTTTAATAGAGTGCTTGAATCAATCAAACTTTTCATGGAGGATCTATTTAAATAATAAACTAAATACATAAAAATTAATAAATTGTCCTTAAGTCGGAGAGACTTAAGGCTTAAATATTATCGGATATGTCTATCCGACATCAAAATTGTCAAAAATGTTTAAAAACCATTCCACAAGTCGGACAAGCCATCGTTTGAGGGTTCACATCACTTCTTTTACAAAAAGTGCTTTAGTGAAATAGCCAGTTCCATTCCTCCCCTTAACCAATTTATCCACAATACCCGCCTCGCAAGGAATGTGCATCAGTTCTCCCTTCAGCCCAACTTCAGTCGTACAGTTAAGTAAACAGGTTCATATTTTAGCCACTCATCCCGCATGTGGAGTGCTTTACCCAACTCAATTTTTCCCACGTAATATAATGTACAGAAATTCAAGAACAATATGCATTGGCATCTCCTTTCTTATCATTTCCTTATTTCCTAACAGCCGCACTGTGTTTTATAAAATTAAAGAATAGTCAGAACCCCTTCAAGAGTAAATTATATGAAAACAACATCATCCAAAATTTTTCATTCAACCCATGAACAATGTGAACCACCTTTTTTAAGAAACTCTTAGATCGCCTTCTGCCTGCAGACTTTGCGTCGGATGACGCGACGGTCTGATCGGGCTCTTAATCATTTAATCAACGTTCGGAGCCCAATCTGGAACCTCAATTATGTAACTAAGCTTCAAATAAAGACAATTTGATACTAGTCTTTGAATACATATACAAATGTCGAACCGTTGGGCTACTCCTTTAATGGTTTTTTTTTTGCAAATCCTCGCAAGGACGACAACAATTGTTTGTTTAAAACGATGTTAAAATTCAATTCAGTTACTGGAAATGTAGATTGGTACCTGACTAAATAACTAATTTGACACGTCTACACACGTATGAACACATGAAGCTGAAGCTGTCGAAAATTGATGGTGACAGTGATAAGACATACGCAAATTTTTATTTGATTGCATAGCACTTAAAAATTCAATCACCACAAACTCATAAGAGGCTTTTTCGTTTCTTCTTCCTTAACGACCACTTTACCAACATTCAAAACATATTACTCCAATTCAAATTTCTCAGTGCTCACCCTATAATTTGAATATTTAAATTTTAATGCAAATAAAACGTTCAATCGATCACAAGGAGTTGTCAGCGTTCTTTTTTTCTGTGTGCTTATGTATGTTTGCGCCATCATTATTTATGTAAATATTTTAAATTCAATAAAACCCGTTAACTCATAACGCCCTGTTCATGGTAGCCAAACAAACCCTCAACCCCCTGGAGGATGGATAAACTCTCTTGTTTCTTATATCAGACGACCGTCCGTCGTCGTCCATGTCGTGAAATAAACTCAAACTGGGGACAACGACACGCATTGATGATCCATAAATAGATTTGAACTCAAATCGCATTATCATTGAAAATAAATCTTCATACATCCCCATAATACTCCGCACCCAAAGCCAAAGGAAAATTTATTTTTAATATCTAGTCTTTAAGTTTGATGGGCTAGAAGGAAGAAATTAACTGGTTGTTGCCACTCGTCGCCTTGTTATCTCTGAACACTATCTAAAGAATCTCCTTCGAACTCACCTTTTAATTGACCCTTTAAGTGTTTTGCTACTTTGTTGATGTTTTCACCGCTCCTTGTTGAACAGGATACTTGAAATTCTGGTACTTGTATTATGTGTGCTTGAGGTTTAATTAGTAAGTAATTTTGTGAAATTAAAATAAAACAAGTTGTGGGGTAGGGGAGTGGAATTTTTTAAGCCACAGGCTTTCATACTTTATATCACCATAAGGACGCACACCCGCACTATTATATTGAATTATAAGATTTTCACTTTTACAAACAGGTATTCACTATCTGGTAAATCTGTAAATCTAAAAATCATGTGCTTTAGTCACTAAGTGTTTGTAGAATAAAACGA
This sequence comes from Melanostoma mellinum, assembly GCA_914767635.1. Classification (NCBI taxonomy): domain Eukaryota; kingdom Metazoa; phylum Arthropoda; class Insecta; order Diptera; family Syrphidae; genus Melanostoma; species Melanostoma mellinum. The sequence goes on from OU612059.1 coordinate 6,593,555, forward strand.
AAATTGAGAATCTTCGGAACATATGGTTCAAATATTAAATATAAAGGATTTCTAACCGAGTTTCGTAAAATTTATTAACAGCGAGAAGCACTCTACGGAATCATTTAAACCCGTCAAAGAACCATTGTTAACTGAGAGAAGAACCCTGACCAACGAATCGAGGAAAGTGAAAATTCAGCTGGGAAAGTGTAAACATTTAATACCCCTAGGAGCATGCGTCTTATGTGCAGAACCACGTCTTTTGCCAAGCTGTCTGTTGTATATGGGTTTGAATTTGTTGATAAACAAACGGACAATGGCTGGGGAATACATCGCAAAAACATCGAAAGAATGATGTATTTACTTCAGTTGGTTTTAGGCGGGAAATTTGGGTTGTCACTCGCACCTCGTACGTCGTACGTAATATAACATCGTAGAGTCTATTTTGTGAGAATAAAATTGTTCAATTTACTTGCTATTGAAATTATGTTTTAAAATTTCTTTATTTCTTTTCTCTCCATGGTCGTGGCCCTTGTTACTTTTTGTTTGATGTAAAGTACGAAAAGCGAGAGAGATATAAAAATGCCATGATAGCAATTTATTCGTGTAACAGGATTTTTAACAGAAATGGGGGACCATATCCTAAAATTATCATGTGGATGTACAATGTACTCAGCCATTGTTATACTCATTTTATCGTATGGCAATTTGGTTTGGTGATGAAATGCGCTGGAAAAATTCACGAACTTAGAAACTCTAACCAAGGTATAGAGAAAGGCCTGTATTTGCGTCACTGGAGCAATGAGAACTACACAAGCCGCGAGCTTGGAGGTAACTCTCAAGCTCGCACCCCTTGCACTCTATGTTAAAAAATAGGCAGCAAACAACGAACTTAGGCTAAGTCAGTGTGATGTCTGGAAACCCAACCAAACAGCCAACAACAATATTTGCCCGGATTACATAACTCCACACCTGGTCTTTAATAAATCCTTATCAACCAGCTTTCCCAATATACAGAATTGGGAGAATGAAACACCTCATACGAACGAGACGCCTATATCAACGACGGACGGCTGAAAAATGGAAGTTGGAACTGGTACAGGTTTTTTTCAAAAAGGCTCAGCCTTGCCATCACAGCAGTGTCTTCCAAGTCAAAATCTTGGCAGTAACAAACGCTGCAAAAAAGGTGATGTCCATGATGGCGCTCTCACATGCTGCTATCACCTTTTACATTGATAGCCAAGCAGCAACCAAAGCGACTTCTGCCACTCTTATAAATTCAAAGCTTGTTTATTGCTGTAACGAATGGTTCTTGGCACGCACCATAACGTTAGACTCTGCTGGGTTTCCGGTCACAGTGAAATACCGGGAAATGAAAAAGTGGATGAACTGATGAGAAAAGACTCGACACTTGACTTTTCTCTCATAGACCAATTAATCATGGTTTCACCCTGTGCAATTAAACAGATCCTTGGTAACAAAATAATACGAAAGTCCAATGAATGATGGAATGTCTAGATTCCTGTGTTATCTCCAGGAAACAATGGCCAAAATACAATAGGAACAGATCGAAAAGGCTACTATCCCTGAATACACCTTCATTATGATCGCTTATCAGTATTATAACAGAACACAACCTACTAGGCGACTACAAAAAGAAAGTGGGTATTTTCATCGATGGCTTATGTAGAGGATGCAATGCAAACACTTCCTTTCTCACTGCCCACCAAACTACCACAGCCAGAAAAAAATTCGTGGGATGTTAATTCTTCAAGAATCTAGAACAATTTATCAGACACTCCAAGCAAACAGCCTGTTTAAACTTCAATAAGGCCACAAAATGGTTTAAAATTGACTAACCATAAACTCATGGGTTTTTAGGACGTAAAAATACTCCAGGGTATCGCAATGGATCTACATTGATCTAAGTGTGACGTAAATAAGATCAGTCGTCAGTCCATTCTACAATAACCTAACCCCAACTTTGATGAATAGTTAAATTTTTCTTAAAGTTTTGATAGTGTTTGACCTGCCAAAATTCGCTTCAAAACCCCTGTGGAAGCAGGCATCTTTCCTGCCCTATTGCATAACGGAGCTGCCATAATTGTTCACTTGTAGCCTAGCTTTTGTTCACATACCAGAAAGCTGGGGAAGAGTAACAGTGCGTAGGATTCTGGATCAAAGCCTTAAATCCTTTCGGCCAATCAATCTAATGTCATTCATCCTGAAATGTTTGGAGAAGGTCATTGATAGACACATCCGGGATAATCAATTAGCTACCTATCGACTATTCACATCACAATACGCACATCAACTAGTGAAATCAACTGAAACCGCATTGAATGATCTGGTTACAAGGATCGAACATTCTTTTGATAAAACGGAAATTTGCGTAGTGGCATTTCTCGACATAGAAGGAGCCTTCAACAACATCTCCTTTGTGTCCACAAACTGTTCTTAAAGGTACCACAATGTTCCGCAAGTAGTTCGAAAATGGATAATGTCCGTGCTAAACAACAGAATTATCTACAGCAAAATTGAAGAAGTGAAAATCTCAGCAGTAACAACAAGATGCTGCCCACACGGTGGAGTCTTCTCACCACTCATCTGATCAATAGTCGTAGACAGTCTACTAAGACTACTTGCAACCAAAGGTATTTATGCAGTGGGCATTCCAATGGTCAGCAATAGTCATACAAGACTCAGAAATATTAATATTAAGAAGACTTTTCAGACAGTTCTGAACACAGTACAAAGCTGGTGCTCAGTTGAAGGTCCCTCCGTCAACCCAATAAGACAGTTATCATCCCATTTACAAAAAGAAGAAACCTTAATCTTCTAGTATTCCCCTCTCTCTATGGGGAAACAATACCATTCTTAAAGGAATCAAAATGCCTTGGGATCATCTTGAAAAGCAAAATTTCATAGAACCCTCAACTAGAAGTTCCTATGGACTTGTCAAAGCATATACTGGAAAAACTGGGGTCTAAAATCTAAAATGTTGTACGACCTATGTATGTTTAAACGTTGGTTATACAGACCATAAATAACCTACGCAGCCGCTGTACAGAAGAAAAAGCGGCAATCCAAAAATTAGAATTGATTCAAAGATGCATGCGTACAACTCCAACATACGCTGTAAACGTCATTGTAGGACTACCTCCAATTCACTTCTTCATTAAAATGGAAGCAAGACTGGCGACACACCGTCTCTTCCGTCAAGGACACATAAAATCGTATCCATACCCGAAAGGACATCTGTCGATGATATGCAGTCTGGAAAAATTTAATACCTTTAGTATGTGCTTCGATGCTACTATACCCACGTACAAATTCAAACTCAACTTCCCATTGTCATCCCGCCCTAGAGAAGACTGGGAGAACACAAAACCTCATTCTTCAAGGCAAGATATGGTCTGGTATAGGCTAAAAAATGAAAAATTGTACAGGTTCCGGTATTTTCAGTGACTCTCGCAGAACGTTTCCAGTAAGTCTGGGTAGTCGTTCGTCCATTTTCCAAGCTGAAGTCTTTGCCATTAACGAGTGTTCGAAAATAATATGTTCTGTTCATCGAACACAAAAATCAAAACAATATTCATTTTCTCAAACAGCCAAGCTGCAATAAAGGCGTTAAGCTCAACTGTCATAAGATCCGAACTAGTTTAAGAGACTTTACTGGATCCCAGCACACAAAGACTATGATGGTAACGAGAAGGCAGACATCTTAGCTTAAGATGGCGCATCTAAACCATTCCTGAACCCTGCTATGGTGTAAATAAAAGCACCTTCAAAAGCACTGCCAAGAACATCTTACTTGAAGAATCAAGTAAAGCTTGGCGTAACTCATCTGGCCAAACCTGTTCAAAATTCTTTTTCCTACAATATACTGAAAAAACATCAAAATTCCTACTGAACCTCAATAGAAAAACCCTAAAAATTTGTACAGGACTACAAACCGGTCACTCTTCTTTAAAGAAACATCTTCGCCAAATGAGGCTTGTACGGACCCTATCTGTAGACTATGCCTCGAAAATGAAGAAACATCTCTGCACATTTTTACGGAATGTCCAGCACTTCTTCGCCTTAGAAAGCAAATACTTGACTATGAGATCATCCCCCCCAGATAAACTCAAACTCATTTTCATACAGAAGATTGCTAACTACTGGTTCAACTCAGGAACAGGGGTTGGCACAATAGGTTTCATTCAGACACCGCAGGGCTCAGAGCTGCGGGAGCTCAACCCGCCCTTAATCTACTCTACTATGATGTTTGATTCAAGAATCTAGTTTCTCTTCGGTTGATTTTTTCACTTAGGTCAGTTAATCGTCAGAGTGGCACAGCATAAAAGAGCTGAAAACCATTTATTATTTTGTTATTGCTGTAAAAGAGAAAAAACGTTTTGTAATGCATTTTTCTCCTCTTTGGGTGAATAAGATTTCAGTGAATTTACCTTGAAAATTGGCACGAATGACAATTTCTCTAGATTCATTTGTTCGTGAAGTATATTCAATGTAATGTCGGTTAAGGAAAGTCATTAACTTTGGAATAAAGTTCTACAATTTAAGAGTTGGATTTTTCAATCAGCTCACTGTGGCGTATACGTAATTTTTTTTTTTTTTTGGTGAAAAACATCGTACGGAAGATTTTTTTTGTTAAAAGACCTTCAGACTTCTGAGGTAATATTAAGGTTCATTCATTCACAACTTGAACTCAATCATCCAATACGTATCATGTCTGCCTTCTAAGTCCTTTTCATTCCTCAGAAGTTGTGATTGACTGAGAAATTCCGCTAAGCCCCAACCGTGACCTCAACTGACCCACCTCGAGTTTGTTTTTATTTTTTTTTAAAATTGTGGAGCCCACGATCAGGCCTTTCTAGTGAAACACATTTTCAAGTTGCTTTTTGTAAAAATGATGACTGGAAAATGCTTGACTTGCCTCGGTTGGCTTTCTGAAAAATTCAATCCAAATCTATTCTGACAATTACCCAATGGATTTGTAAAGAATACTCCGAAATACTAGTATGAGACTGAGTTCGTAGGATTCACGTCTTAAAAAGTAAATAAGTACGACGAAACACGAAAGAAACAACTTAATGGAGAACAGACGATTACAGTTCAGCGAATAGGTATTAGGAAACCTTAAATAACAAATTGTCCTCGCATTCACACAATATCTACTTGGAAAAGGGAAAAACTTTATGAATTTTAAAATTTCAAAAATAAACTCGCATCAAAATATCGAAGAATCACGTTTTATTTGACGAAAATACTGCAAACCATATTTCAACATGTCCCTCACATCCAACAACGCACCAATATCATAATCGGAACTCCCTTGCAATACTATCAATATGCTACCCGCATACACACAACAACCATCCCAATTTGGGATCATTTTTCAGTTCAAAGTTGAAAGACAAGGTTTGTTGGTATTGTGCCCCAACGACGATGTTGTAGAAGGAATTTAGTTCACTACTGTGTCGCACATACTTGCTCTGGGATTTCTGACTGCTCTACTCCTGTATAAGCACTTGTCCATCCTACATGCGACGCTATCGTCATCTTGTTGCATAGTCCGTTTCCATTTAACTTTGCTGAGGTAGCAAAAGATTTTTCCTAAGAAATTTACGATAGCCGTGTTTTTGCGCAATAATTCCCCTCGAAAGCAACATGTTTTTTTTCTATCGGAAAATATTATAATTAGAACCAGAATAGGTTATTCTGAACATTAAAGACCGGTTTTTTTAATTGGAAACCTTACTAGTTGGTTGATAAATTGGCTCGAATGAAACACAAAATGACATGTTTTTCAAATCCGTTTGGTTCGTTGTTTAATGTAGGCGGGGAAGGCGAGCGGATCGACACAGGGTGTGATTAAAACTTTTACGAACTCCGATGTTTTTTTTTCCACTAAGTTTTCCTCACTTGAAACGCATACCTACCCTTTACAGCAAGTAAAAATCACAGGTTCAAAACTATCACGTATTACTACCACGACTTCCTTGGAAAGTCATACAAATTTTCCAATTACCACTAACAAGATTATTTTTGCCACTTGTGAAGCTATTCCTTAAATATACAAGAAGACATATAGCTATGATTCCAGTACCTACACCACCGGCTTTTTACTGTGTGAAAATTTACATCTGAGCCTGAAGTTTCGACATAAAATGAGGACTCCTTCAAAGTATGATATATGAATGGAGTATGCAAATCGAACCTGACCCACTTTTGCAAGGTCGAACGAAGCCCCTTACATACCAACACAGTCGGAAAACGTGCCTTTGGAAAGGGTTGTGTTCTCGGGAAAAAAGCATCCATCTCAAGCATCCCAGATGGTGGCATAAACTTTTTTGTATTTGCGGAAATAAATTCAAAAATATGGCATGTGTGTAAGTAATGGTGAATCTGGAGGGCACATTTAACCTTGATAATGGACGGCAAAATTAGGTCGCAGTTTAGTAATCCACCAAAATCTCTTATATCCTGTTAATGTCTCATATAACGCGAACAGAGCCAAAATAATAGAGCATAGCTAAAGCTTTATATAGGCAGTTTGTTCACAGAATTGGCCGGTGGCGGAGGGTGCGGTTTTGAGAAATGACTACCATCACTTAAATGGCAACCACCTAACTGAACAAAATAAAGTAGTTTTTATTATTTCCATTCAGAGAAAGACCGAGATGTTCATAAAAAGGAGGCAAGGATGCGAAGTGAAAAGTCTAGGGGTTGAAATTGATAATATCTTGATAAGATTTGTCTCTCACACAGCTCGACAGTTAAATTAGTAGTTGGGATAGCTCGTTCACTCAGAATAATTTCGAGAAATAATATCCTCGTGGATTATAGTGTTGGGATAAAAAGAGGGATGTATTTAGCCTTAAATTTTTGAATTTAAGTAGACAATTTCCGGGTAGGTGCTAATACCTAGGTAAAAAAGGTTGAATATTGTGTGTTTACAAACTTGAAACCTTCACCTCTGGCTCTGTATGCAAATGCAGTTAGAAATAGTGATCTAATTAGACGAGCAGAATCAAAAATATATTCCAAATAGTATTATCGAAATATTCTTATTATTAAAATGTAGTATGGTAAGATTAATCCTCCCTTACTGCAGCACTTTTTCTAACTCGCCAACATATTACACCAGAGTTCAAGGTTTCAAGTTTATACACTAACAGCATTCAATCATGGTTCGTTCGTTGGCCAAGCTTAACCCTTATTTTTTTGACTACCCTATGTGTTAATAAATTGAACAAACTGGGCAGTACAATGAGACATCAATCTACTGGGTCCCCCGACATAAAATGAAGCAAAGGAAGTAAGAAGGCTGACGAACTAACAAAGGCAGGAGCCGGATAACCTCTCACAGGACCGGAACCCTTTTGTGGAGTTATGGAGAGCCACAACACGAACGAAATCATAATATTGGAGTTAGACAACCAGGAAAAAGACTGGAATTCTACCAAAAATGCGTAAACCTGAGCTTCTACTTGGCACGTTCAACATAAAACGATACAAAGGCGTTCTAAACCTAAGTAGGAACAATGTAAAAATGCTAGCTCGTTTGATAACTGGACATTGCAGGCTAAGCAGTGGCGTAGCAAAGGGGGGGTGATACCCAAACGCTGCCAAGGAGTATATACTATGTATATACTTGTATATACTATGGCGTTATAGATCGTAGAAGATGCAATTAACCTTGGTATAAAAACATCGGAGAAATAGGACATCCAACAGAAAGAAGAATTCGGCGAATGGCTGATGGTGAGTTGGCAACTGATGCAGAACTTTCTCTGAGCACTGAATTACGGAAAGACATGTTCGAGTGCCTTGATCGATTCATCACTGAACTTCGAACAAGAACAGAGTCTATTAAGGAGATGGCTTCATTGTTTGAAGTTTTACAGGCGAATACTTTACTTTTAGCAAATATTAATGATTTGAAAAAGCTGTTTTAAAATTTGCTAGTGCTTATGATGAGTCAGAACTTCTCTCAGAGATGCCAAGGTTGATAAGTCATTTGAAAACGGTTTAAGAAGACTCCAGACTACACAGAGCTCATATCTACACCATAGATAAAAGTGCCCAGGGTCAGGAAACTTAAATCTCTTAACGTAACCCAGAACATTAAAGAGACTAATCTGATGATGTACTTTAGCTAGGGAACACCAAAAGTCTACAAGGTCGAAGTGCAATACGAAACCTGAAACCAATCATTCATTCATTCATTCATGTGTTGTCTAAAAAAATTGTATTTCACTTCCTTCTTATTTCAAAAAAAACCGGCCATTGGACAGCCCTGTTCGATACCGAAACTCACCCCAACGCAAAATTAAGACTGCTTTGGAGTGGAAATTAGGGAATGCCCAGGGTTCAATAAACACGGCGTTTGACGATTAAGGTGAGTTGAGGTTTTACAAAAAACTCTTTTTGGTTACCGCAGGGCAACCCCAGGGCCAAAACGAACGAGCCAAATAGTATCTATCCATATTCGGCATTTAGTATGTATGTAGTCTCTTAAAGGAAATTGGCAAGTACAAGATGAGTTGGCATAAAATCTAAATTATATTTAATGTTCTTTTTAAATAACCAACAGAAATTTCCTTGTTTGTTCGATTGTTGAACGAAGGCTCATTCAACAAGAACACTCAATTTTCAGTTTGTTGAGTGTTCAATTTTGTATATTTCAATTGCATTCAATTTATATATTTTCTTATTACTTTGATAAACTCAGAAATGAGGCAGAAAATTCTATCGTGTTTAAATGGAAGTAAACATGTTTGGTCTTTCTCAGATTATATGGTGAGTTGAGCATGAGCAGCTCGGAGCACTGCGGTGTCTGAATGAAACCTATTGTGCCCAGTCTTTCTTCGAAACATTAAAAGTAGTAAATAGAGTAGTGGTACCCGTAACGTGATGGTTAGCATGTCTGTCAACTAACCAGGAGGTTCTTGGAAGCCAAACAACAGAACAAAAGCAAAAATTGTTTTTCCACGGGTACCAAGGGCAAATCCTCCGATAGTAAATTCATTGCCATGAAAAGCACTTTCTCAATTCGCCGTTCTGAATCGGCAGAAAATTGTAGGTCCCCTCCATTCCCCTACAAGACAATGGTTGTGGGAAATGCTCTAGCCCCCGGGGCTCCTCGCTCTGTTGCACCACCCTATTTATGAATAATATATAGCTTATTAATTTGTTTCCTCATAATATTTAAAACAAATTTACAGCATAAAATAAATTGGGTCGCGCAATAGAGCGGAGAGTTTCGGGGCCTAGTGTATTTCTCACAACCATGCCTAATGAAGAGAATGGAGAGAGCCTACAATTTTTGCCGATTACGAATTGCTAATCGAGAAAGCGATGTCCATGGCAATGGATATATCGTTGGAAGACTTGCCAATTAATCGCGAAAGGCGATACCCATGGAAAAACATTTTTTTATTTTCTTTTTAGATTCGAACCACAAACCCCCCGTGTAACAAGCGGACATGTTAATCATGGCGCCACGGGTACAACAAATTTACAGCATATCGTCAGTTGAAATACAGGATCGCGTGACGCGTGAGTCAAAAAATTTTAAAAAAATATGATTTAGGTCCCTATTATGAGTAGCGAATCGAACATTCGACTGCAAGCGAATGTTTAAGAGAGACTCATTTATTGGATTATTATCATTAAACTTCGTCTTAAACTGACATACCTTAAACGTCGAAAAAAAAGTTTTCTACAAAGTTTTTGTTTCTACAACCTATAATACCGCTATAAAAGAAGCTCGCAAAAACATTCGCTTCCAATTGAACGTTCGATTCGCTACTCATAATAGGGACCTTATTCTAAAAAATAAGAAAAATTGAAACCACATTCTGGCACTTATGTTTTCTAAAAATTTCATAGAAAAGAAAAAAGTCTTAAATATTTTATATACATACATACCGTGGGATTCTTGCGATATCCGCAAAAAATGCTGCAAAACATACTCGAAAAAAGCAGATGCAGTATTTTGTGTGTTTCAATTTTTTGTATTTGAACACTCGTTCAAAAATGTCCCATATAAAGATGTGCTAGATAAATTATCTAGATTGGTTCTTCTAAACCGCTAATTTCATTTTCAAAAAGTGGTTTTGTGTACCAGTTGAAGTCGACAAAAACCACCTAACCTTGCAAGTACGCAGTTTGAGTTTTCAAGATTTCATTTTTCTTTTTTCTTGTTGGAATTTCGGTTACATAGTTTATTTACCTTACCATTTGTTTGCCTTAAGTACAGTCCAATGCAGAAAATTTGTAATGGCTCCAGCCAAGCCTTACCTCAGTTTTCAATTCCCTTCATGGTTAGAAAAATAACCAAAGATAAAATCCATCCGAGTTTTATTTAGTTGCTAAATATTAATTAACATCATAAGAATAATATTAAGTTCCTTCCATAATATCGTTTATATATAAGCTAATTTGCGAATCTTGGTATGTATTTCCTATTTCTATAACATTCTCTTTGCAGGCCTCTATTTGTAATACTTCGGCTTTATCAGCCGTGTGACTTAACTTATGTCGCTTAAATTGACTAGATAATAAAAATTTTTTGGGACAAATGTTGCACACATACGGCATTTCGCCTGTGTGCGTTCTTTCGTGAACAATTAAATTACTTTTGGTAGTGAAAGCCTTCTCACAAAACTCACAAACATGGCGTTTATCACCGGTATGGATAAGCATATGCGACTTCAAATGTGATGTTTGCCTAAATGATGATCCACAAATTTCGCACTTATGCGGACGCTTATCGGTATGTAACAACATGTGATTGCTCCTGGCATGCGCCGTCCTAAAACATTTGTCACATGTGCTACATTTAAACGGTTTCTCTCCGGTGTGCGTTCTCACATGGTTGGAATGCGTGGTGCGATGGTGAGATATCTTGCCGCATATTTCACACTGGTATACCCGCACTTTTGGTTTTGATGTGATAACGCGCTTCGCGCGGACCGTTGGTTTCGGTTCCGGCCTATTCTCATGAATTCTCATATGGTAATGGAGACTTTGACTCGTCTTGAATCTGAAGAATTGAATTGGAATTATTGAAGTATTGCAAACATATAACAAGTTACTTACTTTTTTTGGCATACTTCGCACTCAATTGTCCTTTCAGAAGTGTGCTTAGCCATGTGCATTTTAAGAATATCTGATCGCCCAAAGCAAGCCTCGCATTCAGAACACTGAAAACTTCTCTCTTGGATGTGTGCTGAGCGAATATGACGCTCCATGTTACCTTGGTTTGAATAACTTCTTTGACAATGAGGACAAGGGAAGTCTCTTACACTGGTAGTATGGTATTTTAAGTGTCTCTCGTATCGAGCTCGGGTATTGAACCATTTTACACAGGTCTCACAATGAAATCTCCTAGGGTCATCAACGTCTTCAGCGTCATCATGTGCCTTCATATGAACCAAATATTTAGTTTTATTTTCTAATTGCTCCCCACACACCTCGCATTCGTTTTCGAATTTCATAGGTTCACCATCAAATTCCACCTGGAAACAAATGAAAGGTTTATGTAATACTTTTTTAAGAGTTGGCAAATCAATAAATGAAAAAAAAAATATACCAGCGTTTCAACTTCATTAAATTCATCGGAAAGATCATTTATGTCGACAAGTTGCATTATATCAACTTCGACTTGCTCAATGACCTCATCTTCTATAATTTCTGCATAATCGGTGAAGGCATTACTTTCAAATGCCAGCCACTCATCATTCTCACTTTTGGTATTCTCTGGAACATCTGGTAACCCATCTTCATTGGTGTCTTCTACACTACTTAGTAAGGTTTCGTTTTCAGTAAATTGAACAGCATCTTTATCGTCTATCCAAATTTTTTCATCATCAAAATTTTCAATCAATTGATTTTCCATTCCTTGCATGATGCTTTCTTCGCCCATGGAATACGGTTCGATACTAGTAAGTAGTAAATCTTGGCGGAGCTTCCTCTCAGTTTCCTCACCGCGCTTTCTGAGGCGATAGGAAAATGCTATTCCAAGTTCGCATTCTGTGCATACAAACTTTGGCAAACAGTCAAATACATCGATCTAGAAGAATTTTCAATCATGAATCTATTCCGTCAGGAAATATAATTTGAGGGCTCTTACTTGAATGTTTGCGCATAGTCGAATCTGTTCAACCAGCTCGTCATTCCCTTCGCTAAACACATTTTTAAGGTCTTGATCTTTGCCACATATACGGCAAATCTCGATGGCCATCCTTGGAAGTTAAGTGTATTGCTTTTACTTTTTTTTTTTGCTTTTTAATCCAAAGGAATTAGTTTACATAGTTCAAATCCAATGCAAAAGAAGAAATATCAATATTTCTTTCTTGTGATATGTAGACAAAACAATTAAAATAGCAACAAATTTTTACTTTGCCGTTAACCCAGTGAAAAAAATGACACTGACACTGATGTTGACGTTTGTGACATGCGGGTGGGTGAACGGTGAATGCCGATACTATTGGGCGCGTTCATTACTGTCGTTTTCCAAAGACGCCGTTCAAACAGGGGCAAGTCAACCGGGCAAAATTGACGTCTGTATGTTTTTTCTCTTTCCCATATAGTTGTAAGAAAGAGACGTGGTTTTGCGCCAGAGTTTTGAAAATATTTAATGTCGATTTCCATTTGGTCGTTCGGAAGCCTTCTGAGCGCTTCTTAAACCATTCCATTTGCATCAAATGACAGTTCCTCTCCTCGAAAGAAGAGAAATTTGATTCTTGATTTGAAGAAGAAAGCGAAGCCAGAAGCACTCACATGCTGAAACTGCGTACTGAAAATAGCGCTTGACGTTTAACACCGATACACAAAACAAGCAACGAAACTTCAAAACAAATAAAAGTGTTACTTTGGGATTCCGGATCGGAGAGTTTTTCCGGATTACCAATGGAAATCGACATAAGATTTCCTTGGTTGAGTTTTGACATTTTCTTGTTTTGACACTTGTGTTTTTTTTCCTCGAGTAAAGACGCTGTTGTTTGAAAAATAAATAAAAAAAATTTTCTTGTTCCTGAAGCAAAAATACGAAAAAAAATAAATTATTTTTTTCGTTCAGTTCAATTTCTGCAAATTAATCGTCAAAATAAATCCATCGCGTTCACATTTAGTTTCAGTCTGAACACGACAGGGTGGCGGAATGTCAAAATTGCTCGGTTGACTTGCCCCAGTCTAAAGCCTTGCGCAAACCAATGCGGTGAGATCGTACGATGCGATTGCGATAAGTCAAATCCCTATATATTAGGTGTGTTTCTTTACTGAAAATTCACACGAAATGCACCGAAAGTCGGTGAAAGTCAGTCAAATGTCGTTCCAGCACAGCGATTTTTCGTAGCAGTGCACAAAAGAGAGTGCTCACGAGAGAGTAAAAAATTTCCCCACCCTGCGAATTTCTGCCACCTAAATTTCTGTGGGCAGAAATCGTGCACAGCCAAAACAAATACAACAACTGTCAAACAGACGTTTTTCCAAGCGCTGCTGCGAATGTTTGTTAAAGACCGTTTCTTTACTTTTGAGACAATTACGCTCTTTCAGAGAGTTTCTGACCATTTCTGAGAGAATTTTACCCCCACTCCTTAAAATTTGACAGATTGTGAATTTCTGTGCACAAAGTAAAGAAACAGACCTATTAAGTCAAACGTTTATGGACGTTTGACTTAATGCAAAGGGATTTGACTTATCGCAATCGCATCGTACGATCTCACCGCGTTGGTTTGGCCTAGGCTTAAACACCGTCCTTCAAAGCTAGTTTGTGTTAAGTTGTGTTTTAGACGCTGTTCAGACAGGCGCAAGTGAACCGTGCAAAATTGACGTCTAAATGTTTTTTCTCTTTCCCACATAGTTGTAAGAAAGAGACGTAATTTTGCGCCGAAGTTTTTAAAAAATTTTAAATTTTCTTGGCGGAGTTTTGACATTTCCTTGTTTTGACACTTGTGTTTTTTTTTCTCGAGTAAAGAGACTGTTGTTTGAAAAATAAATGTTCTTTTTCTTGTTCCTGAAGCAAAAATACGAAAATAAATAAATTATTTTTTCAGTTCAGTTCAATTTCTGAGTTTTTTTTTTTCCAAATCTGAAGGCAAAATAATCGTCAAAATAAATCCATCGTGTTCACATTACTTTCAGTATGTACACGACGGGGTGGCGGAATGTCAAAATTGCACGGTTGACTTGCGCCAGTCTAAATACCGTCATAAATGAGCTGTTCGTTAAACTTCAAATTTATCAATTCCTTGAAATGGAATGAAAGAAACATAAAAGAGTTGAAATTTTACTACAAAAGCCATTCGAAAAATAAAGTTAAGTTTCTTGACACAAAAAAAAACTACAAAATTCCTGGCGAATTAAAAGCCATTTTTTGGTAGAACCAAGTGGCAGTCAGTAAAACCATTTGGTAAAATAAAAGAAAAGCAAAGAAATTGGTTGAATGCCGTCCTTCTTTACTTTTTTGCAGAACAGAAAAACAAACGCTCTGAACGTGCTCAGTGCCAACACATGAAAATGGAACATTTTGACATTTGACATTTGTTTATTTCTTTTCGAATTCGCCGCTTTGCCTTCCACAATCCACAATTACCACATTTTAATGGAGAAACAACAATTATAATTCCCTCCATGATTTGTATTTTACTATTTCTGATATATTAAAAATAATTCTTGAAGTTTAAAATGAATTTAATATGCTTACCTGGCCAGCGGCTATGTCTGTCTGACGAAAACACAATAGCAGGACAGGGAACTTACGAAAGGCACGGCTATATTTACTCAACACTCGCTGGCACAGTAAACATTCGGGAACAAGACAAGGTAAATACCAAACGTTTTTTAAACAACTTTCTATAAAAAAAAACATTCTCAGTTTAAATTCATTGAAGTGAAATGTGTTGGAAATCAAACAATAATTCCAGTGACCGGGGACGTTGTAACAGCTAGAGTGCAACAAGTCAATCAAAGATTCGCCAAGTGTTCAATAATCTGCATCGGAGATCATATTCTAGAGAGGAACTATAGGTAAAACTAAGAACACCGTCAGATTATTTATTCAACTTTCATTTCTTTAGAGGGCTTCTGAGAAAAGAAGATGTTCGCGCAACTGAGAAAGATCGTGTCGAAATGTATAAATCCTTTCGTCCAGGAGACATCATATTGGCCAGAGTGGTAATCTAATTATTTTAACAGAAGTGTAGAACTCTCGATTAGAACGATATTTTCATTTAGCTTCCACAGACAGAACTGTCCTGCTATCAACTAAGCACAGCTGAAAACGAACTTGGAGTGGTTGTAGCCTTGGCAAACGAGAGTGGTCCCTATGCCGCACCCATGGTACCAGTAAGTTGGACTGAAATGCAATGTCCCGATTCACTCGTCAAGGAACTTCGAAAAGTTGCAAAAATTCTATCTGAAAGCACTATGAAAGCTGAACATGATGCCAAGAATTAACTTTTATTTTTTTTATAAAAAAAAAACCAATTCAATACACGGTGTTTTACATTGTAAAAGCAATTTCAGATCCGCCCCACATACCTTCTGGTATTGCTGATATTGTTTTCCATTCATTCGTGTCGGGGTTGTATTGCTCCACCTGATTCACACCTCCCTCCATAACTATAAGTCGATTATTAAGAGTAACACACCTCGCATATCTTCTCTCAAAATTCGGTGGAGCTATGTCCATCCACCTATCAATGGAAGGATCATATCGCATAGCAAGAGAAACCTCACAATCTCTTTTAAGTCGCCTTCTTCCTCCAATTAAATAAATATGATTCCTAAATGCGCAAAACGATGCTTCATCAAATTTGTCTTCAAACTCTTTGCAAACCCATTCATTTGACGTTGGATTATAGCACTCCATCTTTGAATCGGCACAACTTATTGCGTACAAAAGTCCATCGAGAGAGACGAGTCTGGGGTATCTCAACGGGTAATGATTTGATGCCACCAATGTCCATGTTTCAGTTGTGAAATCGTATTTTTCTACAGAACTTGACCATTCGTAGTTATGTTGACCACCAACTACATATAAATCTCCATTCAAAAGAGCTCCTGCACAAAATACTCGATCTATTAACATCGGAGGCATGACAGTCCAAGTTTTCGTTTCGATATGTAAACATTGGACTAAACCTGTGGATTCTCCATCCGAAATTCCACCAGCAAACACAAGTTCCTTTCCCTTATTTATAACAATAATACAGTAAGATAACCTCTTTTCCTTCACAAGTGGAATAGTTTGGTGTGTCCATCTGAAACTGCCCAAAATATGTGTACTTAGCATTAAATCAACGGAATGCTTTCCATGGACGAGGCCTATTATACTATTCGCTCTTTTAGTTTCCACCAACAAAGTCTCGCGTTTGACTGGCACCATGTGCCATTCAAGCCAATTGTAGATCATGTGATAATATTCAAGAGATTTGCAGATTAGAAGTCGTTGATCAATAATAAACTTTGGAGTAAGTGATGGGAAATGGACTAGCGACATTAAACTCAGAAGCTTATGTTCTCTGTTTGGTTTGTCATGTTCTACCCATTCTACCAATTTGAGAAAAAACGTCTCCTCTGATGGCATGTAGATATCGTCAGACGTTATGAAGCTGCGCAATTGCTCTTCATTCAGCTCAAAAAACTCATTTGTTTCACAAACTTCTTCAAAATATTCAAAGAAAAATGATGTGGCTTTTTCTTGTAACTCCTTGCAATTGTATTGTTCCGCGAACAGGGCAATTCCCAAGCAATTGCTGACATCGAGTTGTTTTACCATAAAGTCACAGCACCCGTTTACCAATGTTTCCATTTGAAGAAAATGAGCCAATGTAAAGACATTTTCAATATTTTCACCACTCAGTTCAATGGTTTGGGTGTACATAAAGCTTATTACTAGTTTCAGAGTTTCTCCATCGCACTCCTTCACATAAATTATATTATCTTTTGATTCTTGGAAACCATTCCTGAATGTTGCTCGGAAATATTCGCTTGTAGCAGATAAAACCAATCGATGGGCAAAAAGATGAACATTGTCTCTTTCAGCAATCAAAACAACGTCGGATAATTCTTTTACAGTAAAGAAAACTTCGAGCTTTTTAAGAATTTTGCTTTCAAGCTTAGGGCATTTAAATAATTTCAAGTTTTGGAAAGGCATCTAAAAGGATAATTTGAAGTTCTTAGGATTGAATTGACACAAATAAACAAACCTCCAGCAACGACTTATCTCACAGCTAGCTCACAAGAAATAAAACAAATAAAAGAAATTAAAAAGCTTAAATTTAAATTGATGCAACTTTCCAAATTCGTTTTCCTTTCAAGGAATATTGAATAACGGGAATAGCTGTCAAAAAATCGACTCGAAGCGAAAACAAAAATCTCAGCTCTTAATGGGCGCGTTGCATCAATTTATACCAAAGTGGGACCTTCCGACACTGATGTCGTTTTTCCCATTGGTTTCACTCGAGGAAGCACTCATTTGAAAAACGAATGGAACACCTAAAAGAGGTTCATTCGTGGTTCGTGGGTCGCCCAGTGGTCGCCACAAAGTGTTTTTTGAAAATCTACACTAGCCCTGAATGTCAAACTAATTGTTTTTTTATTCAGTCTGGGATGTGTGGTAACTTTTTTGCTTAGGGTTTTTTTTAACAGGGGGGAACCTATCGGATGGGCTATTCCGGATACCTTTATCTTAGATACCTTGCTTAACGATTCAGATATCTTTTCCAGATTGCTGCCGACAACAGCTGTGAAATATAAAAATTCAGTTGCATTCTGGCAAACGCCGTGTTTAGACGTGTGACAGAGAGAGCGCGATTAACTTAAATTAGTTACTATCTATCAAGTGTCATTTAGCCGCCCACGCGGTTTTATACTTTTTCTTTTTTTCTCTTTTGCTTATTTAATTATTCGCATTTCTTTGCTTTAAATCTTATAAATAAAGACGTAAAACATGAAAAGGGGGACGGAGCCCCCGGATAGAGGCGGCCGGTTTGATATCCTCAATCCAGATGCCCATTTAGATCGGATGAAAAAACAGAAGAAACAGAAATGTACTGATGAATTTTTCCCTACTCTCCCAGCGATTACTAATGATGATAACATACCTCGGTTCTTAGTTGTTTCTGGCGTAGAAAAAATAAATGATACCATACGAAAACTCTCCACTTACAATCCTTTCCAGATAAATCGTGGATTAGAATTTATTTCCAAGGAAATTTTGGAGGTTAAGGCAATGAGATCGGGGGATCTTCTGATAAAGGTTCCCAACAAGGAAACAGCCAATCTTTTCTTAAAAGCCAAACTAATAGATTCGATACCAGTGAAAATTACTTCCCATGCTACACTAAATTCAATCCAAGGTAGAATCTTCTCACCACTTATTATTGATATTTCTGAAGAAGAGCTCCTTAATGAATTTAAAAAACACAAAGTGACCCAAGTAAAGAAAATCATGAAAAAAGAAAATAATAATCTTTTACCAACTGGTGCTGCTATCTTAACCTTTGATTTGATTCGTCGTCCAAATAATATAAAAATAGGATGGGCCAACTGCAGAGTTGACGAGTATATTCCGAACCCAATGAGATGCGTTTTGTGTCAAAAACTAGGACACACAAAAAATAGATGCACTGGTACAAGCGTATGCAAAGACTGCTGCATCCCTCCGCCTCATGTAAAATGTACTAGGAAATATTGCATAAATTGCAAAGAAGAAACTCATACGTCATACGACTCCGCCTGTCCTTCATTCATCAAGTATAGATCGGTTAATAAAATTAAAATCGACCGCCGCTGTACGGTCCGTGAAGCTTGGCAAATATTCAATGATAATCCTAACCTACACTTACTCTCTGCACCCAATAAACGCCAAGGTGTTAAACACACTGTGGCCGAAATTGTTAAAACTGGTATCCCTACCAAAGAAATCCGCGAAAACCAACCTACTCCTACTACATCGAAAACAATACCCACAGCTGACTGCCCAGAACCTCCACGTTACACCCCATACAAGGAAACGATAATAGAAAACCACGAAACTTCTGCAGTAGTAAACAGCAAACAAATGCCGACGCCGGCTACGATACCAACACTAAACAAGCAAACACAAGAAATCTCTCAAACCAACCACACCCTCAAAAACCGCACACTCACTGAAAACATAATAAAAAATCATAACAATCAAATTTTAAACCCAAGAACAGAAGATATGGAATTGGACGTTGCGTCCGACGAAAACATCGACTATTCAAAACTCTCCCCCGCAACAATAAAAAATATTATAGGAATAAACAACCCAAAAAATCAAACACTAGAAAATCTTAAAGAAACATAATGAAAGACCTTATAAATAATGTTCTCATTCTCCAATGGAACATGCAAGGCTTTCTTAACAACAAGCATAATCTGGAAATATTAACATCTAAATACGACCCTGACATCGTAGCTTTACAAGAAACACACATAACATCAGAAACCATAAAATATTTTAAACTTAAAAAGTATTCCCGCACAATAAAAATTATCAATATGCTAAGGCAGGTATTGGCATACTCATAAGAAACAACATCCCAGTATCTACGCACATAAAGTCCTCTTTAGAACTTCTCCATCAGACTATTAAAATTCCAGGTAAAACTCCACTTTATATAACAAATATTTACAAAGAAGGAAATGCAAGAGTGACTGCTGATCTTCTTGATGATATCCCAAAATACAGCTCGTCTCATATAATACTAGGAGATTTTAACGCTGCAAGTACTATATGGGGATCAAAGTACACAAACTGTTCGGGCTCTTGTTTTGAAGAATTTGCAAATGATCGTGACCTTGTCTTTTTGAATAACGGATCGCCAACGTTGTTTTCAACCAAAAATACCTTTACGGCTATTGATGTTTCCCTAGCCTCTTCGGACATTTCCACGCTCTTGCATTGGGACGTAGTACACAGTGGGGTTTGCAAAGACCATATCCCCATCCTTATTCGTGGTTTAGAAAGAAAACCTACTAAAAAATTCGTGCCAACGTTTAAAGAAAAATTAGCAAATTGGAGCTTTTTGAAAAAGAATCAAACCAAATGGCAAATGAAACACCTCTTTCAACAAATATAAATCAAGAGGCATCGAGAATCAAAAAAATTTTAAGAACAGCGGCAGCCCGTAGCATCCCTGTATCAAAAGAAAGAAAAAATAAAAAATCTCCTATTTGGTTTAATTATGAGATCGCGAAAATAGTTAAAGAAAAAAGCCAAGCTTGGAAAAAACTGCGTCATAGACCCACAAGAGTCAATTGCATCTCATACAGAAAAATTTGCGCGCAAGCAAGACGAGCTACAATACAAGCGAAAAGGCAATCTTGGGAAAATTTTATCAACACAATGGACCCCTCATTGGATGTAAGGACCTTATGGCGGAGAGTAAGATCTCTTCGAAATACCAGATCGATCCAGTCTTTTCCCTACATGCTTGAGGAGGTAACTATGCAAACAGACCCCCATAACATTGCAAACACATTTGCAACAAAATGGAAAAACTATAGCGCTGACATCTCATACCCATAGGAGCTGGTAAATAGAAAACTTTCTTTTAACTTTGACGATGATAACTTTTATGAGAACAATAATCAAAACTCATCCTTGACAACTAACATCTCAGTTTTTGAATTAAATGCAATCCTTCGATCTTCTAAGGGTACGAGTCCTGGTGAAGACAAAATATCATATACAATGATCAAATCGAGTGGTAACATAATGAAAAGAAGACTATGCGACCTGTACAACAAAATATTAATCACAGGTATTTTTCCACATGACTGGAAACGAGCACAATTAAGGCCAGTTCCTAAGAAAACGTTATGCTCCCATTTGTACGAAGAATACTGTCCTATTTCACTCCTTCCTGTCCTCTCAAAGATTTTTGAAAAAATCCTTGCTCGACGTTTAGGTTGGTATATGGAAGAAAAAATCAACACAGGACAACATGCCTTCAGAATCAATAGAGGTGTACACACACTTGTACATTTGCTTGAAGACAAGTTTGCCCAAAATCTTAATTTGGGAAAACATAGCGTTTTACTGTCAGCGGACCTTGAGAAAGCCTTCGATCGAGTAACTGCAATCTCTGTCGTAGACCAATTAAAGAAATGGAATATTCCAAAAATGTTTGCAAAAGTTGTATTTTCTTTTCTCTCTGATAGAAGTTTTCGAGTTAATATAGACGGTCATAACTCACCTATCAAAAAAATCGAAAATGGTTTGCCCCAGGGGTCTCCGCTTTCGGTAATAGCTTATAACGCCTATATAGATTCACTTCTTAAAGAATTAAATCAACCTCATTACAATGTCGATTTTGTTGGGGTCTATGCTGACAACATATATGTGCTGACATCAGGGGGCCAACTATGTAACTCTATTCTACTTTTGATTCTATTCGAAAACCATTTGCGATTCTACTTTCAACTGGCACTACGTATGAAATAAGAATCGAATGCCGGTAATGCCAACTATTTTTCAACAAATGTTCGATTTTCGAACGATCCTCGAGCTGTCTGACAGTACACATTCTCAAAATAAGAAACAAACATAAAACTAATAATTACAAAAATGAACAAATTAAACGTAAAGGAATTAGAGACAGATATATCTTCGCATGTGAATATTTGCAGAAAGATAAAATCCGCTTCGAATATGATTATGCTTTCAGCAGCATTGAAGTTTTTGAAAACAGGAGGTCCCGATGAACAATCATGTAACTGACCAGCATTTCAAATTGTCATTGCGTGGTGTAAATAAAAAGTATAAAAAGTAAAGATAAGGTCTGTTCGTTGAAGCCCTGGGGTTGCCCTAGGGTCGCCACAAAGCGTTTTTTGAGAAACCTAAATTCACCCTGAATGTCAAATTGAGTGTTTTTTGAGCCATAGGTTTGCCATAGGTTTTCGCCAAACTCGCCCTAGCTTTTTGCTGTGGCGATTTGAGGGCTGTCAAATGGCATGTATTTTTTTTTTAATGACAGGGATGTGTGGTGATTTGTGGTTTAGCGTTTTTTGAGGACTGGAAAGCACAGGTTTTTTTGACAACTCATAGGGTTGTCAAGAAAACCTGGGTCAACCCTGGGGAAAGTTCAACGAACAGACCTATAGTCGTTGGGTAGTTAGTTTTTTGAGGCAGACAAAGCTTTTTAGCTCTACTCGCAAACACATTTGATATCGAATGTTCTTACTCGATTTGCCTTCTACTTTCGAGATTGGTAGTTCCTCGAATATCCGAAAGTACACAAAAACATAGTTGGTATTACTTGTGCTGTTCGATTGTAGTATATTGAAACGTTCTTATAGAATTACATAGTTCGAATTTCTCGAATTCGAACATTTTTATTATAGAATCGAATTACATAGTAGGGCCCCAGGAGAACCCAATACTGTGAGATCAAACCTAGTAACAGTCAACAACAAAATACAAAACTGGGCCAAAAAACAAGGTGCTATAGTACCTCTTAACAAGATGGAAGCTCTCCATTTATGTAGGAAAAGGAAATGCTCAGCGGATACAATCATACTTAGTAATGTAACAATACCACTCAAAAAGGATCTTAAAATATTAGGGATTTCCTTCACTAGTAATTTAAAGTGGAACCTGCAAACAAAGAAAATAGCTGACCAACTTAAAGTACGAAACAATGCTCTGAAAGCCATCTGCTCACGGAATAAAGGTCCACACATAGACACAGCGCTCCGTATTGCA
This sequence comes from Melanostoma mellinum, assembly GCA_914767635.1. Lineage (NCBI taxonomy): Eukaryota > Metazoa > Arthropoda > Insecta > Diptera > Syrphidae > Melanostoma > Melanostoma mellinum. The sequence continues at coordinate 6,616,287 of OU612059.1, forward strand.
AAAACGTTAGTTGATGGAACGCTTCAGCATGGATTGACTGTTTACATGTGGACTTCAAGTAAAAACGCAAAAACAATAGACACAGCCATTAACTCATGTTACCGTACAGCTACAGGTGCGTTAAAAGCCACTCCAATCGATGCCCTAAGAATCGAAGCAGGATACACCTCATTTAAATCATCCAGTGAAAAAAGAGCCATTAATTTAGGATCCAAGGCCATTACCGACACCAAACACCCACTTCACTGGGGAATACAAACTGCAAAAAATACATATAATAGTACAAAAAGTAAGACTTTTTCTGCACTGTACAATATTGGTCTTATACTTCCATTTGTTCCCCCCAGTGAATATAGCTCTCCAAAGAACAAAGATAAACCTCCCTGGATACGTAAAAACCTCCAAATAGACACTAGCCTTAGCACATACGGTAAGAATTCTACATTACCAAAATTATACCAAACTCTTCACAAAAATATATTGGAAACTACAAGGGCAAATAAAATATTATATACAGATGGTTCGGCCACTGATAGCACCACTTCGTACGCGGTCATTGAACTTATGCCTTCAGGGGAGACAATAACACACCACCAAGGACTAGACTACTTCCGGGTATAGCGGGAAACTATATTGCCGAGCTTGCTGGCCTTAAGAAAGCTATTCAGCTCTCCAACAATTGGGAAGGAAAAACCCTAATATGTACGGACAATTTGGGTATCCTAAATGGATTAAAGAGTCCAACAAATAAATGCCAAGCACTCAAATCACTAAGGAGAGAACTCAATGATAACATTGTACTGGCATGGGTACCAGGACATACAGGTATCAAAGGGAATGAAGCAGCAGACCTTAGAGCAAAAGAAGCAAAGAATCTTCCCCTAGTAATGGAAACCCCAAACTTTCACCAGTTAATACAACGTATGTGGATGGAGAGAAATGACAGGGAACTCTCACAACGTTGGGAAAACAACACCAGCTTCCTACGTACACACCATCGCTTAAGAACTCGCATTCCTTACAACATAAAACTTTCACGAAACGAATGCATTACGATATTCAGATTCCGAGTAGGAAAAACTATATTTAACACCAAACATCTATTCGACCGGAGTGGTCCAGAAGAATGTGTTGAATGCGGAGTACTCTTGACAATTCCACACATCCTAATGGAATGCCCAAAATCAAAACAAACTTCTCACCCGCCCAAACAATTGCCTGAACTTCTTGATCCCTCAGATTCTAATACTATAAAAAATATCAAAAAGTCTGCATCCATACATGGGAAATACAATGAAATATAAACCTAACATATATAATTTTACAATATGAAACATCCTAACTGTAAATAATTTAATTAATACGGCATTGCATGGTCCTGTCACCCTAATGCCTACCTTTTAAAAAAAAAGTTTGTAAATTTATCTTTATAAGCTTTTTGTATATAAATAAATAAAAATATAAAAATTCAAATTTTTAAAACAGAAATACATTTAAGATACCGTTACTAAGCGATTTGAATTTTTTTTTTTTTCTAATTTCCATGCAACTCAAGTGACTAGTTCTGAAATAAACGCACAACAAAATAAAAACCACCATGAATAGAGACAAAAATTAATTTCACTTGTGCCACTTAAGAAATATTTTCAAAGTATAAAAATCTCGTGTTACAAAAGCAACAACGTAAACAAAATAAAATGCGGTTATAAGAGAAGAAAAGGCTTTCTCTTATGTCACTTTCCATTGGACGAAAAGAACCGTCCAGGAGCGTCCAAAAGCATTCTCAAACCGTTCCATTGGTGCAAAAATATCGCTTCTCATGATTCTGTGGAGTGACAGCCGCTTCTCGATTTGAAGTAAGAATCGACTCAGAAGCACTAACACACATGTTACTCAAATGTCAAAAAGAAAAGTTTCTTCAAGGAATATTTTTTAAGAGCCATAGGTGTTTCACTCACACAAAGGAAATTGCGTTAAACTGAATAGAAACAATTTTGGGTGTTCCATTGGTTTTTAAAATGAGTGCTTCCCCGAGTGAAACCAATGAAAATTTTCATTTTGACATTTGAGTAACTTTTATATATTATAGTGCTTCTCGAGTGGGTTCTCACATCGTGGAGTGGCTATCACCACTCAGAATTATGAAAAGCGCTATGGAACGGTTTGAGGGTGCCAGTGCCTCTGAATGCTCCTAGACGTTTCTTTTCGTCCAATGTGAAGCGACATAAACAGAAACTAACTCAAGAAGCATTAATAGGTACTCAAATGTCAATATTTACTCTAGGAATATTTTTTATGAGTCAGGTGTTTCATTCAAACAAAGAAAACGCACTGATGTCGCTTTTCCATTGGACGGAAAGAAACGTCCACTTCTCATGATTCTGAGAAGTGAATGCCACTTTTCGATTTGATGTGAAATGTACTCAAAAGGCAATGATACCCGCTACTCAAATGTCAAAATGAAAAGTCCACTTTGCCGAGTGAAACAAATGCAAAGTGACAATAAAATAGCTCGACGCATAGTCAAAGTGCTGGATGTTACCCCCACTTTTTCCTTTATATTGCTGGTGGAGAGAGCTGAATTTGATGCAATTTTTAGAATTTTTCTCTTATCCTGAGGAGTTAAAGCCGTTTTTGTCCTTCCCTTGCAGTTTTTATCGTATGAATCACTGTTTTTAATAAAATTCCTCACAAAATGGTCACTACGGCCATTTTTTTTTTTTGCAATTATTCTCATTGAAAACACTTCGGATTGCAACACGTCAAGTTTCTCTTTTCTTCTGCAGTTAAAACTTTTTTTCCAAGATTTTGGACTGAAATCTGTGGCAAACACTTTTTTATTGCTCAAAGTTTGCAGCTATCTGTAATGGCGCTTTCCATTGGTTTCACTCGGGGAAGCACTCATTTTAAAAACCAATGGAACACCTAAAATTATTTTTGCTCAACTTAACGTGTTGGCTTTGTGTGAGTGAAACACCAATATCACATAAAAAATATTTCCTATGGAAAATTTTCTTTTTGACATTTGAGTAACATGTGTTAGTGCTTCTTGAGTCGATTCTCACTTCAAATCGAGAAGCGGCTGTCACTCCTCAGAATCATGAGAAGCGATCTTTTTGCACCAATGGAACGGTTTGAGAATGCTTCTGGACGCTCCTGGACGGTTCTTTGGGTCCAATGGAAAGTGGCATAACTGTATTCCACGTAGGTGCGTCTAATCATGTGAACAAAAAATTGCACTTTTTCTTGGAGCATAGACAAAAGTGAGAAACAATGTCCGTTTACTTCATCTCACCTTGGACTTGTTAGTGTTATTTTGTTGAGAATTTAATAAGATTTCAAATAAATGCAATTGTTTGACAGTTGCAACCCATACTTAAAAAAAAAATTAGGTTTATGTAAAAAAAAAATTGTGCGTCTAATTAAGTGAACAGCACTGTACTTCCGGACGTTCATATTCGTCCAATGGAAAGCGGAATAAATCTTTCAAATTCAAAGAAAATCGCTAGAAGAAAAAACTTTTTTTTTAGTATATTTAAGTTGCACTGGTACCAACGGTAAAAAGGCAATGTTCTGTTATAAAATTGTCAACGTAAATCGGATCTAGAGTCATCTTGGCTCTCTCACATATGCTCGATACCCGCTTCGGTTCACCATCCTCACGTTCAAATTTTATAAAGTCAATCCAAACATCCGTACGGGTTTTACCAAAGTCAAATAACGCATTCTCGTAACAATATCGAATTTTTTCGATGTCCGGTTTGAGCTGCAAATAATGACATGAAAATTTTAAAGTTAGTTTGAGACAGTTACACAAAAAGTAGGAATTAAAATAAAAACTTTCAATCACTTGTATTATATAGGTTTGTTCGTTGAAGCCCTGGGGTTGGTAAAGTTCAACAAACGAACCTTATTAAAGATCAATGTCAATTTAAACACTCAATTAACATCAAAAGTTCACAAGGATTGTGAAGAAGAATCATTTAAGAATTTCTAATGCTTATTAATATGTAACTTACCGCTTGAGACTCCAAGAGAACCATTTTCTGATGTAATTCCAAAGATGGTGGTGTCAACATCTTTAGTTCTTCGTACAACGCACGAGTAGCAGCAAAGGGTTGATTAACAACTGACCACTCTAGGAACTGCGGCCGGAAGGTCAAAAATTGTGGAGCCTTATATGCACACGCTTCTTTAAAGATTTCCTGTAGTTTGGTAGACTTTTCATAGCAACATGTCATTAGGTATTGTATAACCAACTTCCATAAAGGATAAGAATTTGCTCCAAGAACATGTACACCCATACGGAAAATTTCGTACACTTTAACACGATCGTCGTCCATTATATGAAATGCTAGTCGTTGTTCCCACAACTTCGGGGAGTTATATCGTGTTGTGGCTTCGTTCATAATTTTCAAAATGAAATCTCTGTTTGATTTAGACTCACTTAACAAATTAATGTAAGCAATGTAATGTTCTTCGGTCATGAAGTTGTTTTCATATGCTCCTCTAAAAGCGCTGGCCAGTTTCTTGCGCTTTAGCACTGCCTGAGTAGACAGATCGACATTCAATTCAATCATTGCTCGGACAAAGAACGACCACATTTCTTGAGTTTTAAGCTTGAAAAAAAAAAAAAAAAAAAAAAAAAAACAAAGAAGTATACTTTTGTACTTAACTTTACCAAGTTTTTCTATCAAATATACTCACGACTCCAACCGCAGTTTGATATACATTGAAGCATGATTCAATGCGACTCTTTAAGGTTGGCTTCGGGGCAGTTAGTGGTTGCTTGATCTCGTCTTTGTCATCCATTTTTTCATCTTTGCTCTCCTCAGGTTCCAACACCATTAACATTTCTTCGGGGCAGTCTGATATACTTTCGCCAGCTAATTCACGACGTGCCAATATATCCCAAACTTCTTCTACACGAGGATAAAGTAGCATCATATCTCTGACAATAAGCTTCTGTAGTGGTTTTGTAAAAACACAATACAACGCTTCGTCACACTGTTGAAGCAAGTTGAGGAGGAACTTTATATTGCCAATTTTCTTTTTGGCAGTGTTGTATATGGCTATAACACGTTCCAAGCTTGCTTGTTGTAGTTCCTTGGGAAGGGTTGCGGATTCCGTTAGCAGTACATGGAAGAACGAGGTAAACAGTAGCTCACTGTCTGGATGTCTCTGAAGGCCTCGGAAAAAGATACTTTTCACCTTTTCTATGTTGTTACCATTCTCGTGGAAATACATGGCAGCGCTATTCCAAACCTTTGCTCTGTCACCCTTTTTCTAAAATAAAATATAAAAGAAACAACTATTGGCTTCTTCACGTTTACGATTGGAGTTTCAAAACGTCATCAGCGTTTAAAATGCATTAAATGATCACCCTTACTACAAACATGCCAGTTAAATAACAAAGCTCTAAGTGCCCAAATTAAAGTTTAACTAAAATAACTTCCGAAATGATGGTAAACAGAGAAAGGATTGAACTTTAATTTTTATTCAAATACAAAACGTCACCAGGTGAAATACAGTTGCTAGTTTTATTCTCCCAGAACACCAACATTAGCATAAGAAAGTACACCAACTTACTCGAGTAGGAGACAATCTGAAAACAATACCCTGCCTATCTCGGAGAGTTGATATTGGAGAAAAGAAGAGGCCGAAGAAAATGGCAAAATACTAGATTTCCAGACAACAAAACAGGGTTTAACCTGCTAAGCAACTAACTGAAAAAACAAATCTACGAATTCAAAAATGATTCATTAAGTAGATTCCTGAAAAATTGAACAATGATGCTTCAACCGATTATTCGCTCCTGAAAGCAGCTAAGCGCCTGAAAATACCGCAGTTACAAAACTCGCCAATAAAGTCTCTAAACGGGAATTGGATCGGAAATCCGAAAGAAAAAGCTAACCTGTTTGCAGAACATCTTGCGAATGTTTTTAAGCCAATCCCAGCAAACAAATCTGAAAATAGCTTTCAGTTTATTGATAAAGTAGAAGAAGTTGACGTACCAATTGTCACTCACTCACTCACTCACTCTCTCAAAGAAATTAAAAGTATGAGTCGAAATCAGCTATCGAATAAAATCACCTGGGTACGATCTAATGACTGCTCAAGTTATGAAAGAAATTCCATCAAAAGCCTTCATAAAACTCCAATTCATAATAGGCGTTTTTCTTTTTTAGCTCCGAACAGAGAAGTGAAACGTCAAAAACGTAAGAGTATTTCTTTTTCAGTTCAGCGACATCTGAACGCTCAAAATGCTTTTCTTTTTTCTTCAGAACACTACGCGAGCGCGCTCTACGTGCTCGAAATAATATGACGGGGCATCTAGAGCAAGAGTCTGAGCGCAGCCAACTTCACATAGCTCAGTTCAGAACACGTTCACGCTGTTCGTTCTCCGTTCAGTGCACGGTTCGGAACTAAAAAAGAAAAACGCCAAATAAATGCATGCCTAAAGACCCAATATGTCCCACATCATTGGAAAATGGCTGAAGTAATTGTTATACCAAAGCAAGGTAAGCCACAAACAGAAGTGATGTCTTACAGACCACAGACCAATATCGCTTATACCAATAATGGCAAAAGTCTTTGAAAAATTGTTACTGAAAAGACTAAGCAAAGTCATAGAAGAAAGAAATCTAATCTTAAATCAATTGTTTGGATTTAGAAATAAACATTACACGATAGACCAAGTTCATAGAATAACGGATGCAGTTGAAAAAGCATTAGAAGAAAAACAAGTATGTTCGGCTATATTTTTAGATGTTGCTCAAGTATTCGGGGCTTGAGTACAAACTGCAAAGGGACCTACCCAGGCAGTACTACGAAATACTAAAATCTTATATCTCAAACCGGCTATTCAGAGTACGGTATGATCAAGAATATTCAAAGCTAAGTAAAATACAAGCCGGTGTTCCACAAGGAAGCGTCCTAGGACCTACCCTGTATTTGCTATATAAATACAAGGGATATTCCAGTGGATAACAACACCAGTATGGTTACATTTGCAGATGATACTGCTTTTTTGGCATCCAGTAAGTGCGTTGTCAAGGCTGCTGAAAATTTGCAAAAAGCCATCGACACAGTTAGTGATTGGACCAAAAAATGGCGTATCAAGCTCAATGAAGCTAAATCTGCACATAAACTTTTCAAATAAAAAGTAAGGCTACGTTCAAATATTCATCAACAATCAAGCTGTACCTTACGCCAATACGGCCAAATAGCTTGGGATGAATTTGGATGCAAAGCTAAAATGGAAAGAGCATATCAAAAAGAAAAGGGAAGAGCTCAACTTGAAATATAAAAAAATGTACTGTTTACTCGGTAGAAATTCGGAATTATCTGTTGAAAATAAAATAATGCTTTATAAACAAGTACTTAGACCTGTTTGGACCTATGGAATCCAATTATGGGGCTATACAAAGAAAACAAATACTGAAATCATCCAAAAGTTCCAAAACAAAGTCCTTCGTGGAATAGTAAATGCACCATGGTATATAAGAAATAGCGATTTACATCGTGACCTACAAATAGAAACGATTACAGAAGTTGTAAGAAAACATGCTGTATGGCCGCGTTTCCATTTGCAAGTAAACTCGCGGAAGTCTTGCAGAAGTTTCTTGCAGTACCGTTTACACTGCTTAAAGAATTTTTGTAATTTCTTCTGCAATAAATGTCTTGCAAGAAGCTTGCGCATCATACTGTCGCAGAGGTGTCTCCACTAAAGAGTCATTAATGTCGCAAGAAATTTGGTAATTTATTTGAAATTGTGAAGTCATGGCGAGAATACGTCAATGTTTAGGAGCTGCAATTACAATTTTATTGATAAAAAAACGCGATCAACTTGGGTGCGCGATTCGATTTTAAGGAGACGGGAAGCTGGTGCCTTCTGTAGTTTACTAAACAAACTAAACATACGTTCAACAATATTTCAATCTCACTTGGATGACCCCAGTTTATTTGGAAGTTTTGTTATTAAAAGTGGGCCCTATTTTAAAAAAGCAAGACACTCGATTCCGTGATTAAATATCAACGAAGGATACACTCCTCTTGACGCTGAGATTTTTCACATCCCATAAACAATCCATAAATACGGATTACACTCGTAACCTTCAATTGCGAGAAAATTCACATACTCTCTTTCGACCAACTAGCCGCAAGTGCGATACATTACATACGAAGCTGTTTCGGTAAGCTGCAAGAACTGTCGCGAGTCAATGAAAACCTGTTTCAACCTGCAATTTATTGCACTCGCAAGAACTTATGCAAGGACTGTCGCGATCGAACTTACTTCTCAGTTTTCAATGGCAAGTCACTGTCGGACAGACTGTCTGACATTTCTTGCAGAAGTTTTCTTGCAAATGGGAACGCGGCCTATCACACAATCAGCGACTCATATCAACTTTGAGATGGAGTCCGTATTAAATACGAGAGGCAATGTTCGGAGATTAAGAAGAACCAAGCCACACGAGCTAATGGTCTAAAAGTCATGGGAAGCATTAAAAGTTTAAGCTTCCCTTAAGGCGATTATATTATTGAGGAAGAAAAATCTGTTGTCGATCGTTCATAGATTGGTTCTGATTACGAGGAGTTTTTAGTGAGGTAAGAATCCCACACTACTTGGTGTCGAATGCTGCCAAGTGTCTTTTGAACATTTCCCCCTGACAAAAAAAAAATTCAGGTGAAACGTCTGTTGTATTTACCTTATAACTAAAGTATCTAAACGAACTTGAAGTTCATTAATTCTTTTTGTTTACCTGAATAAGATTCTCGTAGGCGTTGGGCAACTCTGATGGAAAGTTCTTTTTACAGAACTTTATATATGCATCCCAGAGGCGATTCTCGTCGGGATAAATTCGCAAAGCTTCCCTGTACAGACGAACAATTCGGTTAGCCATGCTGGACGTCAGACCGGGAAATTTTTCATTGCGAGAATGTTCTACAATCTGAACCATTTCATGCAGCTTCTTTTCGTATACAATATAGGATCCAAATTCTTTGAGGGATTTGCTACTTTTACTCAATTTGTATTTATAGTTTTCACGTGTTTTAACTATAACCCTGAAAAGATGAACGTTTAGTATTCTTGCTTAAAAAAACAATAGTGATTTTTACATTTCTTTATATGTAACTACCTTATTCTGTCCTCGGAAAAAATATGATGCTTCCTTATCATTTCATACTCAGGAATAGTACGTTCCTGGTGGATGCCAACAACTTCTGCCATTTTAGTGGTTTATTTAAGTTCCAAAGTGTATTATTTTGTTTCTAAAACTATGAGTGAATGTTAAATATGTAACAAATTAAACTTTTGGTAAAAGAAAAACACGGAGCACGCTTGTCCTCGTCCGCTTAAGAAATTTGTATTTTTGTGTGTCAAGTTGACAGATGAGAAGTCGATTTGACTTCGATACTCGAAAAATCTTCTCGGTAGTGTAGCTACAGCTCAACCTAAATGAACAGGTTCAGCCTTCAAAGAGGTTGCGTATTTGGACACTTCTCACTTTTCGGATATACCAATTTTCCTTCATTTATGTAATTGTCTATCGTCAACTCATTCGTCAGTGGACTCTTTCATGTAACTTCGATTTGATTTTAGCGATTGAAGGAAGAATAGCTATTTTACTACCGCCGTATTAATAAACGCGGAATAGCCTTATTCCATGGATTAAGTTACCATTATACCATTTTCCATTTAATTAAAGTTACCATTATACCATTTTCCACTTAATCCATGGAACCCAGCTATTCCGCGTTTATTAATACGGCGGCTATTGTCTTATGGGACTTATCCACCGCTACACATGACTTGCCGAAGAACTTCATGGAGGGTCTATGTCCCTTACCCCTGGTCTCCACATGCTTTAAATCTATCGCAGCTATTACAGCAGCCTTTGAATATCGCAAGTGGAGACCATTATAGCAGCTTTATTTTCATAGCCTGCGATAGATAGCATACTTTTTTGGCAGGGTATCTATCGCAGCTATTAAAGCAGAGGGAACTGTCATCTGCATACGTTTTTCCGCCATTTTGTTACTTCGCTGTTATGCTTTGTGTGAAAAGTATGCTATACTATTGCCCACAACACAAAATTTGCCAGTTGCTTTGCTTTTTTGTGTCTGTCATTTTCCTGCTTTCTGCTATGAATTTAAAGCAAGTGGAGACACAGCGTTACAATTGTTATTGCAACTTTTGAAGAAGTTTTGAACACGTTTTTTAGTACCTTGAACTTAGAAAATAGTAGCTCAACCCTGCAAGGTACCCAGTTCCATATGTTCTTGATGAATAATGTGGAGCTGAAATAAAAATCTTGCTTTTATTTTCAAAAGTTTTCCCTATCTTCTAATCACTAATTATAAGCTAAATTTCTTTTAGGCACAAAAGGCTTTTAGGTTAGTTAATTTATCAATCGAGGAACGTTTAAATATAAAACTGTGCTGTGGAGAATGTCTACAAAACTGGAGGGTCATTCCGTAATTTTTCAGACGATTAACGATTGCAAGTCTATCGTAGATTGCGTAGTCCAAAAATTGTTTCACATATTTTGCTTTCAGTAGTAGATAGAGAACTATTCTACTATAATATTACAAATTTTAGCAACTTTTTCAAGGTCTTAAAAAAGTTTTTTTTTACCTATTCCGGCCCCTGTGTTTTCTAGTTTCAAACTAATGGTGCTCGTGGTATCCACAGTGGCGTAATATTTACAATCATTCTTTTATTTTTGAAGTCAGATAGAAATGCCTTTAGGGGCAAAAGCAATTCAAGTTCTCACAAATATCACATAATTCACTTTTATGCGTTTGTTGCAACCTATTATAATCAAAACGCTCCAGATTAGTTTACTGATTTAAAAATCGAACAGTTCTTTACTACTTATTTTGACACCTGCATTTTGCATGATGTTTTCGTCTTGGATTTTGGTGTATAATTTTTTATTTGCATGTTGACGAGTAATTTTTTATTTGTAAAGCATTATTTTTAACTCGCTCGACGTCCAAATTATACATTTCATTAACAATTCAGTATCATAATTCTAAATGCGCTGATATCTTTAAAGAAAATAAAATGACTGATATTCGTTGCAAGAACTGTGGCGTAGGGACTCTCCATTAAAAACTTGTCTCGAAATCATAATTGATTTTTATTACAGGAAACAAACAATAGCAATGCTGTAAAGTGCGAAATCTGCAAGATAAATCTTTCTGATTCATTAGCTTATGGCTCTGAAGAAGATGAATGTGAAAGAGACTTTCGTTATATTGAAGAAGCCGAGTTCATTGGAGATGTATACAAATTAGAAAATCTCGATGATGACCTCGAAGTCAGTGGTCAAATATTCAAAACTGAATCTAACTTGAATATCGAAGAGTGTAGTCAAGTAAGAAAAAATTATTAGTATTGTAGAAAAGGCATAAGATTATATGCAATGAATTTCAGTCATCAACCAATCTCAATGTCAAGAGCATAATTAAAGTTGAAGATGCTGGAGAAACTATAACTTTTGAGATAATAACCGAAGACGTTCAAACAAGTGAGGGTATAGATGTGAGGGACAAGGACACAAATGCCAGCCAAGTATGTTTTAAAGTTAAGTTTATTTATTAGCGAATTAAGCTGTTCTTTCTTTTTTCGTTGTAGGCTATTGACGGAAATAAAAGCAGCCCACATGAAGAAGAAGTAAATATTAAACACAATACAGTTCTTCCTTTGGCAAAAGAACCAAACAAAGCTACACAAGCTGTGACATACCAATGCAAACAATGCCCAAAAAGGTAATGATCTCAAAGAGTTCCTCATGATTCTTAGGGGTTTTTCTCAAAATGATGCTGGAACAACCATTTATTGACTTTTTTAAGTCATAGCTATAGCTTTTTTTCTTTATTGTTGTAGTTTCAAAAGAAATGCTACTTTGAAGGCCCACATCTATCGCAAACACAATTCGGATGACGTAAATGAATGCTGTGCACTTCATTCATCTCGGAACGACACTTATTCACAACCCAATTCAAGTAGTACTACCTCAACATCCGCACAGAAACCAGAAAATTTGAAATCAAATGAAAAGAAGTTTCAGTGCACACAGCAATCGAACTCACCTCAGAAACGAAAACAAAAAACCGAAAATGAATCTGATTCGGAAAACAATAACGCAAAAAAATCTCTCAGAAAATGCAAGACAGAACCAAGTTCTACTTGTTCCCCTTTGTCTAAAACAAAATCTAGGAAATCAAAAAATATGGTTTACAAATGCGTAGCGTGTCAGAAAATTACAAACAGCTATAAAGAGCATCTTAAGCACATAGCAATCCACGATCCTACAGATAAGAGTCTTACAGTAACGACATCACTTGCCCAGCTCAAAAAGAAACCCAGTGGTTTTTTGGGTTGCAATGAGTGTGATGCTGTGTTCATGACCGAACGGGAATTTAATATTCATCAGAAGAGCCATCAAGGAGTTCATACATGTGACGTATGTAAAACAGTTTTACTGACTCGATCGGGCCTGCGTAAACACAAGCGTAGGATGCATAATTTACGGAGTATCAAGAAAGAAACTTTGTTCAAGTGCAATATTTGTAATGAAAAGTAAGTTAGGTGGATTGTTTGTCCCTCAATTCAAAACAAAAAACTTGTTCTATTTGCAGGTATGAGTCCCAACTGCTTATGTTGCAGCACAGAAAACAACACACGGAAGTCATGAAGGAAATTGAGCAAATGACTGTCATAGACAGAAGCGGTGGAAAAAACATGTATGTCTGCAAAATTTGCTCTAAAACGTCTAACAACAAGTTTAGACACGAAGAGCATTTAAGGGTTCACACAGGGGAAAAACCCTACAAGTGTGAGAAATGCGGGGAGAGCATAGCCACATCCAATGCAATGGCCCATCACATGCGTTTACATGAAAATGACAGACCTTTTAAATGTAACATCTGCGATTCGACATATCGACATAAAAAAAGTTTAAAGAAACATCTTTTACTGCACACAGGCGAGAAGCCTTTCAAGTGCCGTTTCTGCGAAAAATCTTATCCTTTCAACTACACCCGGGCCGATCATGAACGCAAATGTCATATTGAAGATGGTATAACACGCAAGCGACGAAAACGTAAAATGGGCAAAGAGCCCACTGAAAATGACAATAAAGACGATAGTGTTCAAAAAGAAGAAAGTGGTGAAGCAGTGGTAGCAGATGAAAGGGGAAGTGTTAGGAGTCAAAAAGAAGAAAGTGGTGAAACAGTGGTAGCAGATGAAACGGGAAGTTTGCAAAAACATGAACTATCTACTCTAATATAAGTTAATACTGAAAGTAATATCCACAACATGCATAAGTCCTATGCAAAATCTGTTATATTATCAAATAATGAAATATTTTGCAATAAGCTTCCTCTTTTCTTTTTCCTATGCAACAGTCCAAATTAGGTGCCAGTTATAGCGATCAGGAAAACGAATCCGGAAAAATGTTTGAAAGGAATAATCACTATGTTTTCGTTACAATTGAAAAACAAATGCTATACCAATCAATAGGTCTGTTCGTTGAACTTTCCCCAGGGTTGACCCAGGTTTTCTTGACAACCCTATGAGTTGTCAAAAAAATCTGGGTTTTCCATTCCTCAAAAAACGCAAAACCACAAATCACCACACATCCCTGTCATTAAAAAAAAAAATACATGCCATTTGACAGCCCTGAAATCGCCACAGCAAAAAGCTAGGGCGAGTTTGGGGAAAACCTATGGCAAACCTGTGGCTCAAAAAACACTTAATTTGACATTCAGGGTGAATTTAGGTTTCTCAAAAAACGATTTGTGGCGACCCTAGTGCAACCCCAGGGCTTCAACGAACAGACCTAATAGTAAACAGCCCAGAGAATTTTTTTTGTCAAGAAAATGTTCAATTGAACAAATACTTTGCATTAAAATTGTATTTTTCTATTTTCCTGATGGAATTGGAACAGGAAAATAGAAAAATGCAAATTTAACAAAAAATATTTGTTCTATTATATCTTTTATGGGCACAAAAAATTCTTTGAGTGATTTGCCGTCGATTGGTATAACATTTGTTATTCAATTGCAACGAAAACATAGTTATTATTCCATTTGAAAATTTTTCCTGATTCGTTTTCCTGATCGCTATAACTGGCCCCTTAACAAAGGAAATTCACCCGTCGTTTTTTTTAACAACATAAATTAGAAGGTATCCCTTGGAAATGAAACAGTATTGAGAGAATGAAGAAGAAAAAGAGCAACAAATAAGGGCTGATGGAAATGATGATTTTTGAACCTAAAATAAAAAAAAAAAAAAAAAAATGGGGTGGCGCAACAGAGCGAGGAGCCCCTGGGCCTAGTGCATTTCTCACAACCATGCCCTGTGAGGGAATGGAGGGGACCTACAATTTTTCGCCGGTTCCGAACGGCTAATTGAGAATGCGCTTTTCATGGCAATGAATTTATTAACGGAGGACTTGCCAATTCCTCGCGAAAGGCGATACCCGTGGAAAAACATTCTTGCATTTTGCCTCTGCTGGGATTCGAACCTCGAACCTCTGGGTTAGCAGGTGGACATGCTAACCATTACGCCACGGGTACCACCGATTTTTGAACCTAAATCTTATTTTAATGTTTCAAGTTCAAAATCATGCGTGTCCAACCTACACGAAATCAGAGCTGTAAATGCATTCGTTTGGTAATTGCAAAAAGTCTCATTAATTTATCTGATTGATTATTTGGAATGCATTCACATTCCTTATCGCAGTACTTGAATTTTCGAAAATAAATCCCAGTCAATTTTGAAATCTTTGGTGAACCAATTGTCTAGAGCAGTCAAAAGACTTGAAGTCCAGAGAATCAAGAATGCAATACTTTTTAAACGGTTGCAATCTTGGAAGTCTCTTAAAAGTTTTTTGCATTCTTTGCAATCATGAATCTTGCAATCTTTTGATGGCATTGAAAGTAAAGCATTCATTTGGCTCCTTTGGAGTCTTTTAACTGCTTAAAGTTTTTTTGTTGCTTGAATTCTTTTTTACTGCGTGGAATAAGACTTCCAAGATTGCAACCAGTTAAAAAGTATTGCATTCTTTTGACTTCAAGTCTTTTGACTGCTCTAGACGATTGGTTTACTAAAGACTTCAAAATTAACTCCGAATTTTTGATTAAAGTTAAGTACTACAATGGTCAAAATATTCAAAAGATAAGTCTTTTTCATCATTTGACTGCAATACAAAAAAGAATGCATTATTTTACAGCTCTGCACGAAATGAACATGGCTAGAGCGAAGCCGAATTTAAACCCTTCTTCTTTTCTTCTTTTTCATTCTTAATGGTGTAACCAGTATCTTAAATTCGAGAAGATCGTAGCTCTCCGATTTATCTGCTTTAAACTAGGTGTGCGCTTGTATGAGACTCAACGTTCCATACAGGCAACGTCACCAAGACTCCCCCATTTGGATTGTTCCATGTCTGGGGCCAATTAAATGCTGATGTCGTTGCATTTGTTTGAATAAGATTTCAGATTCTTCCAGAGTCTATAACTACTATGCATTTTTCATACAAAAATAAAAAAGTTTTTTCGGTTTCTTAGGCATCTAGCAGTTAATCTTTAGTGGATTTGGTTTTTTTTATAATTTTTTTTAGCTACCTACTGCCCTTACAATGTTATAGAACACAATGCGAGCATTTAGGAAAAAAGGAGAGGATAGGGAAAAAAGAGCCAGGTAGAGCATTCAACATCCGGGTGGTGCGACTGAAATAAGAATCTCTATACTTGATTGTACGTCCGAAGTTAAGCTCGGGGTAAAACTGATGGGCATTCCTAGCGAGGTGGGTCTTGTGGCTAAATTGTTTCAGGGTAGGAATGCAACTGGCTACTTCACTAGAGCATTGTTTGTGAAAAATGCGATAAAAGAGAAAGAGAGAGACGGTAACGTTTCGACGATGTTCAAGACCATCAATCGATTCTACGATTGAACTATCACTTATGAATTTTAACGCTCTATTTTGTACCCTACCAAGTAGGCGTAAAGATGTTTGAGGAGCACCTCACCAGATATGGGAGTTATACATCAGTTCTGGGCGGATTAAGCCCTTATAAGTTCTATCCAGATCAGAAGGGTGAAGAACTTCCTGCATCACCTTAAAAAACCTAAGCACTTGAATAATGGCAGTTGAGGAGTGTTAAGCTTCAAGGAAAAAAATGTATTTAAAGAAAAAAATTGTTTTTTTTTTTTTAATTTTGTCTTTGAAGCTTGACTCAGATCAGAAATCATTGACTTAATCAACTTGAACTAAAATGTTAACCAAAAGACATATTAGCTTTTGAAAACACTATAGTACGTGGCTTAGTTGATTTTAATTATTTTTCTTTTTTGAAAATTAAATAAATTTTTTATAAAAATGCCTCTCTCCTAAACGGACCCCTCCCATAGGGTTTTTTTTCTGGTCTGGATCCAACTTATCCGCCTTGAGTTTTATTCGCATCGCATGCAAAACACCATTTATATACGTTCTACGTTTTTTTTAAGGGCGATGAGTTTCGCCCTTTAATGTGTGCATTTTCGACAACTTTATCCGGTTTTTGATTTGCGACCAAAATTTTAATTTTGAGAAAATATTAAATTCAACAGGGCTAACCTCAGACCTCTGGTGTCTGATTATGGAATACGAAGCGAATTGTTTTTAATATCTTATTTGTTATCTTTTTTCGAAACAAGTGGAAACAATTCTTAAAACCTTCCACTCATTTGACAGCTATGTAAACATGTGGCAGTCATATTCTTCTTATTAACATCATACTTTTTCTTTCCTATTTCTTAACAAAATCCTGGTTATTCTCTTGGCCTCACTGCACATTCAACATCTTCACATAAAGTGTGCGTTTTTTTTTTTTTTTTTTAATTCAAAGTGCTTTCTGGATTAACCTTTCCAATCGGAAGAAAATTGCAGGCCTCACAAGGCATGGTTGTGAGAAATGCGTTAGGTTCCTCGCTCTTTTGCGCCACCTTATTTATTTATTTCCTTCAAAACAAATAAGCTTGTTAAGGGGACAGAATTCAGTATATTATACTGCCTTATGAGTTTCACGTGAATACCTTTTCGCCCCGAACATTTTTGTTCGCCCGGAATTTTAAAAGCTATTATGAGTTTCACCTGTACAAAATTCCAGCATACATTTTTTCTGCTTTTGTTGTTCACTTGTTCGCCTCACAAAAATAAGTGAAATAAATTTCTCTCAACGTTTTCACATTTCACGGGGAAAAATAGCTCATGAAAAGGGAAATTTTCCGAACATAGACAATTTTTCCCCCGAAACTCATAAGGTTTGTTCGTTGAAGCCCTAGGGTCGCCCTGGGGTCAAAGCGTTTTTGAAGACCCAAAGTCGCCCGCCCTGAATGTTATATTGAGTGTTTTTTGAGCCCCATGGTTGACCTAGGTTTTCCATAAACTCGCCCTAGCTTTTTGCTGTTGCGAGTTAAGAGCTGTCAAATGGCATGTACTTTTTTTTAATGACAGGGATCTGTGGTGATTTGTGGCTTAGCGTTTTTTGAGGACTGGAACGCCCAGTTTTTTTTTTTTTGACAACTCATAGGGTTGTCAAGAAAACCTGGGTCAACCCTGGAGAAAGTTCAACGAACAGACCTATAATAAGGGAAAAGTGAAATGAAAACTCATAAGGCTGATAGTCTTCATTTGAGCTCACATAAGAATGTAAACAAATACATAGTATTCGGGGGTACAATTTAAATATCATTTACTTTATTTTGCTTGATAGCCGAACAAGTTCTAAATAGATTATTTCTTTTCAACCTCAGCCGTAGCTTGATTCCTGTTGGGATCATCTGGTTTCATAGCAGGGAACAGCAGCACCTCCTACAAGTCATTAAAATAATAAAATCATTTGAATAATGTGGCTTGAAAAAAAAAGAATAATAATAATACCTTGATGTTATTGGAATCAGTTAAAAACATCGTAAGACGATCGATCCCAAGTCCCCAACCCCCAGTAGGTGGCAGACCATACTCCAACGCAGTGCAAAAGTTTTCATCTACCAATTGAGCCTCATCATCACCCGCCGCCTTGTCGCCAGCTTGTTGTTCAAAACGTTCACGCTGAACAACCGGATCATTCAACTCGGTGTAAGCGTTGCAAATCTCCTTCTTCATCACAAAAAGTTCGAAACGTTCCGTCAAGCCTGGCTCACTGCGGTGATACTTTGCCAACGGACTCATAATTTGCGGGTGATCGCAAATGAAAGTTGGATTGATGCATGCTTCTTCGATAAATTCTCCCACTAATTTGTCCAGCAAACGAGCAGTTGTTCTTGGAGCTGGGCACTCGACTTGATGCTTTACGCACAACTTGCTGAGGAAATCATTTGTTTCCTTTGTGTGTAACGTTGTTGAGCTTGGAAATTTAACATCTAACTTTTCTTCAAGCGTTTTGATCATTGAAACCCGCCTAAACGGTGGTGTAAAATCGATTTCTTCTTCTTTGCCTTCGGGGCCATCTGGGTGGTATTTAATTTTGAAAGACCCGTGTATGGATTTCACCATACCCGATACCATCTTCTCAGTTAAATCCATAATGTCATGATAGTCCGCATAGGCCATGTAGAATTCGCAAGTGGTGAACTCGGGATTGTGGGTGAGATCAATGCCTTCGTTGCGGAATTGGCGACCGATTTCGTACACACGATCAAGCCCACCCACAACCAGCATTTTGTGGTACAATTCGGGTGCGATTCGCATGTAGAGATCCATGTTGAGGTCGTTGTGATGTGTAATGAAGGGCTTAGCAGTAGCACCTCCAGCAATCATGTTCATCATGGGAGTTTCAATTTCTAGGAATCCCAACTTGTCAAGGAACTGACGCACGTACGCAATGATCTGAAATTCATGAAAATAAAATTGTTCATTTTTGTAGCACAAAACCAAAGTCGAACCTCGACAGTAAGTGGTGATACTCACCTTAGCTCTGATTTGAAAGGTTTCCCTGACTCTGTTGTTCAAAATTAGATCTAGATACCTCTGACGGAAGCGGGTCTCCTTGTCTTTAAGGCCGTAACGAAGATGAGGCAACATGTGCAAGCACGGCGACAGTAGCTTTATCTGAAATTAAATAAGGCTCAAATAGAAACATCTGGATTCTCACTTAGACGAAAGCTTACCGTTTTTGGAATCACAGACAGTTCACCTTTCTTAGTTTTGCCAGGAAAGCCGTTGATGCCAATGATATCACCACGACGCAACTTAGTCAAGTCCGTCTCAAATGCAGACTCACTTTCATACAGTTTGGCATTTGCCATGACCTGCAATTTGACGCCTTCACCGCGTAAGTCATAGAATATCAGTTTTGCCCCAGATTCACGAATGGCATGCACACGTCCAGCAACACTACACAAAGCTGTGTTCAATTTTAAGTTCTTATGGATCGACGGACCAAATTTACCTCAAACTAACATCATTCAGCATTTCGCCATCTTTAAGATCCGAGTATTTTTCAATGAAGTTCTCCAAAGATATGCTAACATGAAACTTGTGTGGATAGGGATGTGTCTCTGGTGATTTTTTGAGCTCAGCAACGGCATTGGATCGCAGTTTGAAGTACTCATTAGGTGATATTTCCTCTTCATTCACATTGTCCTTTTTGTCTGTAGCTGGTTTTGGCGGTGCTGGTTTCTCTGCCTTTTCCTTTGCTTTTTGTTCGGCCTTCAATCTTCTCTTCAGTTCACTGTGGACAGAAAGAATTTAATTTATTGTACAGGGAATATGTGGAAGGAATCGTACACCGTCGAAGCACTGCTGGCTAAACGAAAGCACTGATTGGACTCATAATTAAATGAGGCAACTTTTGTCACACTTTTGAATTTAGAAGGTGTTCCTCTGAAGACAGCCCCGCAGACTAGCTTTGTCTGATGCAATACTTGTGCATGCATTTTTTTAGTTTAATAATTGATTCATCGACAGGGAAGAGTCTTTAGAGGGCTTGAAATTTACAAAACCGGGCTACACGTGCAGAAAGCAAAAAATTATGTGTCATTTTGGACAGCTGAACGTCATTTTGCAGCATGCACATAACCAAAAATCTTGGTTTGCTCTCCACAGCAATTTCATCTTTCTATTAAATAATGATTTTTGTATGGAACTTACTTTTTAGATAGTTCTCCAGTTGGTTGCGCCATTTAAAAACAGTTCTTGATACCACGAAGATAACACAGAATATAGTAAATAACTAAATAATTTATGTTTGCACGAACAAAACTGTGCCGCGGCAGCAAACTTGCGTGTAGGGTGAAAGGAGAGTGCGATGACAGATTGCAAATTTGATTGATGTGTCAAACTT
This sequence comes from Melanostoma mellinum, assembly GCA_914767635.1. Lineage (NCBI taxonomy): Eukaryota > Metazoa > Arthropoda > Insecta > Diptera > Syrphidae > Melanostoma > Melanostoma mellinum. Next base: position 6,636,627 of record OU612059.1, read on the forward strand.
TACACGCTGGCTCTTGCGTCTTGCAACTTCTTGAAATTCTTCTTGTAATCTACGTAAGTGAAAAAGAGAAAAAGTTTTTTTTTGATCCTCTTATCCTTTCTAATTTTCAAAAGAGTCCGACTGAAAAAGTCAAAGTGTAATGTCGATTTCCTTTGCAAAAACAAAAGCACTCTAAAAAAGTGCTTTTTTTTCGTGCTCACTGGAACAGAAAAGACAAAATTCTTTTTTTTATCACTGTATGTGTGCTATTTTTGACAGCCAACTTTTCCCGTTTGTTTTGTTCTGCAATTTATATAGAAAGATTGTTTTCGAAACTTTATTAATAAATGCACTAGGAAGAAACCTCCTCATCCGAATAATTGTACACAACACTATGAACAAAATTATTCACAGAATGCCTTTCGTTTTGTGTAAGGAATTTCAGAATTTCAAACACTTCTTCGTTGGAATCAGAACAAGATGACGACTCATAAATAGTTTGATAATTTCAGCTAAAATTGAGCGATCCATTTTCACAAAATAGTTTATTGTTTATTTTTATTATCTCTCTTTCACAGTCCTTTAACCAAAAATGCAAAATAATCAAACTGCAAACTGGTAAACGTCAAATGTTTTGTGATGGTGTACGTGAAAGTGCGTGTAAATCTTGCCTCTGAATCGAGATTCGTAAAAGTGCTTTTTCGGGGCAAAAAAAAAGTGATCTAGTGCCTCAATGTAACATATTTCGAGCAAAAAAGCACTTTTTAAAGTGCTTTTGTGTACCACTGGAAATCGACATAAAAGCCAACTTTGATGTATTTTTTTATTTGGGAAGATGGATGTATTCAGCACGTTACATGCATTATATGAAAAATGAAGCTTTGTCTGCTATGTCTGCTATTATACGGAGAAATTTGTTTCATGAAACTGTTCGAACACCATAAGTGCAAAAGAGAACGAAAGTTCGAAAAAGAGAGATGGACAATGAGCTACCCTGTGTCGCATGGGCTATGGTTTGGTGAAACAGCTTTGACGTTTCTCTTTTAGTGATGTGCCAAACCGTAAAATTTACAAACCGAGTTAACCCGAGTTGGATTTTGATTAACCCGAGTTGTAACTCGAGTTAGCTAACTCGGTTTACAAAAATAAATTTGCGCTTTTTCCTTCAATACTATGTTTTGAAAAATAGAAACGAAGCAAAATTTTCAATCAAAATAAACGGATTTAATCAAAAAGAATTAAAAAAAAAGTCACACAAGAAAGAAATTAACGCAATGCGCAGTCCAACTCGGTTTGACTTGACTCTGGATATTTTACAGACAATTAATTCCTAACTCGAGTAGCAATATGTACCGAAAACATTCAAACCTTCTACCTATTAACAGACGACAATCAAAAAAAAACAAAAAAACATCTAGTTTAACAGATGTGTGTGTTTCTGTAAGCCTGCGCAAGTAACTCACTTGCTTTGATGCTTTATATACTACTACCGGTCGACTATGGACTTTAATGTATAAGTGCATTATGTTTGGCACAGACCGCAACTAAAGGAGGGTAGTTTTGATTATGTTCAAGTTAACTCGGTCTGCTTGCATTCATTTCATTTTAATTATTTGGTTGACGGTTCGGTTTTTTCTTCGGTTTGCCAACTCGGTTTGAAAAAATGTAAACCGAGTCAACTCGGTTTGGGTTCAACTCGGTTTGAGGTTTTGAAGCAACCAGGCACTACTAGATAACTATTTTTCCCCAAAAATAAAAACAGCGAATGAAAGATAAAGAGAAATGTGAAACTAGTTTCATGAAACTGGATTTCATCGTATAATAGCACTTGCGACACGGAATGACAGAACAAAGAAGAATTCGAAGTTGTTTCATGAAACAAATTTCTCCGTATAATAGCAGACTTTCACATTTTTATCTTATGCTATGTCCCCACCTGGAACTTAAACTTGTTCAACTCAAAACTATCCCAAACCTTCACGAAAACTAACATCCCGAATATGTCACTGATGACCCACAAATCACAACTATCCTGAAGAGTCATAATTTTCCACTCAACACTAAAATTATGATGTGGCTCCCAGTAGGTCACAACGCTCTGACTTTTTGCCAGAATCAGGCTGTAAGTATTTTATCATACAAAATGAAACCCAGTAACTAAACTGGGTTTCATCTCAACCTCTTTCATACGTCGGTGACGTTCTGCTCACACTTCATGTTTGTCTCTTTTTAACTTAAGACGAAAATATCATCTCAAAATTCTTTTCTATGGGAACACTCCAAAAGGTTAACTCAAACCGTCCGGGAATGAAATTAAGTTTAATAGCTTCGAGTAGGGCTTGGCTTGGAATTCTGCAAACCAATAGAGTGATGTTTTGCGTTTCGGTAACGCTAATTTACAATCCAAAGTAGATGCGGTAGATGCAAAATCAATAGTCAAAACTAAGTTTTAAAGCCACCCACACCAATACCACAAAAAACGCAACGTTTTCTTACATTTACTTTAACACCATTGCAAAACTGCTGACAGCTACGCTTTTGGAGCTGACGCAACTGCCAAAACGCTTTGGTTTGGAGGAACCTTTGTATCCAAGACTTCGGTTTTGTAACATTTAAGGCAACTACCCTCTCTCTTTAAATTTAAAAAAGTTTCCAAAATTTAAAACGAAGTTGCATGAAATAAATCTTTTTCAGAACCAAGGTTTCCAGAAAGGCTTTAAAAGTTGTGTTGTGACCTTAGACTTTTTTGAACAGTGCTTAATTTAACAGAATTGTGTGGTGACATCTTTCGCCAAGCACTTGCAACATCAACGACGCTAGAATTTTTTTCATACCCATCATTTTGACAGCTTTCATAAGTAGAAAAATTTAATTGTCAAAACTTTCACAAATCACGAAGTCGCACATAATTTTTTCCCTCAACTAAAATATTTATTTCCGCAAATTCTTCGAATTCGATTTGCAAATTTTCAAACTAATTTGATAATCCCATTGTTTGAAGTTCCGTGGAAGTATGAAAAACAATTCAGTGTGTTGAATAAGACTGCGAAAATTAAAATAATAAACCTTCAAGTGCATGTGAAAACAAAAACAACACTCAGCAGTGGCTTTTCTAATTTTTTCATTTTTTTTTTTCGAAAATATGTAATAAAACACCAATGGTTTTGTGAATTTTCTTGGCTTCTCACAAATAAAATCACGTTTGTGGGGTGCTCCTTATCACAAGTGCAGCAAATCTGATCATTTGCGGCGACAAATAAAATAACATTCTAATGAAGGAAGCAAATCATTCAGGTTAGTATCTACAAATCAATTGATGAAAGTTGTGTGGGCTCCATTGGCATAGTTGTTATTTGGATAATTTATTAGATATAAGCACAAAGTACCCTACTTTCAAATTAATTTTTCTCTTTGTACATTGCGACTACATTTGTGCTAAGCTGCGACGTCGAAATAAACGGCACTGCTAGTTAGTTAGCAATTAACTGGCAATGCCATTGTTTGGCGATTGTTTCGCGGATTGATGTGGGATAAAATCAATTCGTGGTCCAGAGCAAAATGCGGAAGATTGTACGTTGGATTGTGACGGAGAAGTGGGCGTAAAGGAGTGTGTGCCTGGTGGTGCCACTAGAGTGATATGTGTACCTATTTATATGTATTAATTATCACCGAAGCAGCGTCAGCGTGTCAAATGGGGCAGTAACTTACAAACAGTTGAGTACTCGCGTATGGTTGTTTTGGTTTTTGTTGCTGCGCACCGATCGAGACAAAAATGCAAGTGACTGAAGATGATTCCCGGATGTAGACGGGAAAGGAAGCAAACGCAATTGATTTTTCTTTTTCTTTTTAAATAAAATTAAATAGCAAATATTCACACCCGCATATAAACACAAAAAATCTTGTGAAAACTGGAAACGAATTGGAAAGTCAAAGAGGCGGTATCTGACTAAAAGTTGTCGGATAACAACCATTTCATACAAGATAGACAAAAATATTTGAAATCGTTTCCAAGCACAATTAATTAGGTTGACAAAATTGAAAGAAAAAGTTTTAATAGGAGGTTGCTTGGAGATTTTCAGACTTCACAAAGACTCATCATCGAAACTTCCTTTTGATCTTTGATCAGTTACAATAATAGAACAGATAATAAGGTTTTTAGTGAAGAATTGCACAATTGAATTGAACAATTAATTAGGCTATTACCGATGAGTATTCTTTTCAGGGCATTCGTCACGTTATGAAGATCCCCGGACAACTGTTGACGATATGGTCAAGAGGTTGCTTCATATAGCTTGACATTATCTTCTTGTCCATCATGTACAATTTGAACGCAACGAAATTTGTTTGTGTTTTCTTGTATATACTCCCTGACCGAAAATATAAACTTTTTTAGAAAAGTAGAAGTAGAAGACGCATTCTTTCATATATTTATAAGGATGTCTTAGCAGGATTGCATGGTCTTAAGCCAAACGCTAAACCTGGCGTTGATGGTATTCCTGCGATAGTTTTGAAAAGAAGTTCCATTTCTCTGGCTCTTCCATTACTAACCATTTTCAATTCTTCATTGTCATCTGGACTGTTCTTAGATGAATGGAAATGCTCTTTCTTGATTCCAATTTTTAAATCGGCTTCCAAAAAAATGTAGAGAACTACAGAGGAATTTGTAAACTATCTGCAATTCCTCGAGGAGATCAACAATCACCAATTTAATATGTTTCTCTTCTTTTGTTGTTGACGCTATTGAAAGTAAAGACCAAGTGGATGTTATTCATACCGATTATAGCAAAGCGTTTGATTTGGTTTGTCACAAAATACTGCTTCAAAAATTGGAATCATTTGGTTTCCACTCAAGTCTCCTTCAGTGGACCTGCTGCTTTTTCATAAGAAGAGTTTGAAAAGTCAAAGTTTACGAATATATCTCAAGACAGAAAGTAAAAAAAAAGTAGTCCTCTACTTTTTGTCATATTTATTGATGATATTGTTAACTGTGGTACCCGTGGCGTAATGGTTAGTATGTCCACCTGCTAACCCACAGGTTCGAGGTTCGAATCCCAGCAGAGGCAAAATGCAAAAATGTTTTTCCACGGGTAGCGCCTTTCGCGAGGAATTGGCAAGTCCTCCGTTAGTAAATTCATTGCTAGAAAAGCGCATTCTCAATTAGCCGTTCGGAACCGGCGAAAAATTGTAGGTCCCCTCCATTCCCTCACAAGGCATGGTTGTGAGAAATGCGCTAGGCCCAGGGGCTCCTCGCTGCGCCACCCTATTTATTTTTTTTATTTTATTTATTGTTAACTGTGTTAACTTCATCAAATGCCTCATATACCCAGATGATCAGAAACGTTTTCTGAAAGTAGTCTCTATTAGTGATCGCCAAAAACTCCAATTGGATCTTGATAATCTATCCCGATGGTGTATGTCAAATCGCTTGAATCTTAATGCCAGGAAATGTGTTGTGATTTATCCCTCAAGAAAGCATCATTCGCATGAGTTTTCATATTATATTTTGATTGTCAAAAATTTTAAGATTTAGGTGTAATTTTTGATTCCAAATTCACTTTTACACCACATATTGAAGCTATTGTAACAAAAGCCAACCCAATGTTAGAATTTATCAAAAGGAACTCAACAGACTTTACTAACCCCTACACCCTTGTGTCTCTTCAAAACTCACTAGTAAGACCCAACCTAAATTATGCAGACATCATCTGGAACCCTCACCAACAATGTTTTTCCGATCGAATTCATCAAGCTCAGAATAGGTTTACGAAGTATGCATTTTACAAAATGCTATGCTTTAATCCAAATCCCACAGCTAGGCAGAGTCTTCTAGGTTTGCAGTCGCTCAAATCACGTAGAACTAATCAAGACATAGTTTTTGTGCGAGACATTTTATGTTATCATATAGAGTGTCCTTCCTTGTTGTCCTTAATTTGTATTTATGGTCCAGAGAGGCCGTTGAGAGAGAAATCTTCTTTTTCAATCAAGGCACAGAACTAATTATGGCATGAGTGAACCAATTTCAATATCAGTTAGAGAGTTTAATGAAATTTGTAGTAATATTGATTTAACCTTCTCCAGAGATAAACTTCGAGATGAATTGTATTACTTTCTTTAAGAAATTGAAACCTATTTTGATATAATTTGTAATCTGTTGAGCTCATTTCTTGTAGGTTAAATAAATAAATAAATAAAATAAAAATAAAAATATAAATAGAAAGATATTGCCTCTTTCCTTCTTGCAGGGATTTAGAATCATCGCTTGTGATAGCTCCATCGTCATGCATTCATTTATTTCCTTCGGGATCACTTACTTATTTAGGTTAGCATTAAAGTTTGGTTGAGGTCTTCTTCCAATTGATTGGGCCATGAGGTCTTCCCTTTTCGCGATTTTCCTGCAATGAGTTTTCTAAAACCGGTCGAGCAAAAACGTTGATGTCGATCTTCTCTTCATATCCCAGCCATTGTAGTCTCGCGATGCGTACTCTTCTAGCTCTAACCATTTCATGGTCTGCTTATACAGCTCGTTGTTGTATCTTCTTCTCTACACAATGTCTTCTCATACGGGACCAAAGATCAATCCTAGTACTTTTCTTATGAGGCAACCAGGGGCTTCCTCATCCGCTTTTAACAAGTTCCATAAAGTGTTACCTTGGTTTTGATAGATCAATTGCTTTCTTAACCCACAAAAGCAGCGTTTGGCTGTAATTCTCTGTTTGATCTCCGCACTGATGTTGTTTTCGGTGTCTATAGCCGTTCCTAGGAAAACGAAATCCTGAACTACCTCGAAGTTATGTCTGTCTGTTGTGACGTTTTGTCTACTTGGTCGATGTTTTTTTATGTGCTTGTTTGATGACAACACATGCTTCGTTTTGTCCTCATTAACCATCAAACCCATTTTTGTCGCATCTGTTTCAAAGTTTACAAAAGCACATATGACATCCCGTTTGCTTCTTCTTATGACGTCAATATCGTCTGCGTAGGTGAGTAGTTGTAGTCTTTTTTCATGTTGCAGCAGGTAGTCAAGGGTTTTAGTAAAGAGCAAAGAACTGAAGATGGTAAATTGGTGTATACTTATTGCGACCAAGTTGATCGTTGATCATACGATAGCAAATAAATCAGCGGAACTCCTTGTTATCTGAGGGCCAACGGCCGAGTGCTTTTTCGAACTTACGAGCACTCTAAATCCTCTAAAAAATCATAATGTTTTTCCAATGATCTCCAAACTGTGGGACATCAACTTGATCTGCTTTCCTTTGTACATCGGTAGAAGATAGCTCTACCATTCCCACATGGTTGTGAGAAATGTGCTACATTCTCGGGCTCTTCGCTCTGTTGGGTCACCCTATTTATTTATTTTTAGGAGATGACTCTCCCTCCATTTCTTAGGCACACTATCATCTTCTATAAACGTAAAAATGATAATCGTGAGCCATTTTATCGAAAAAAAACTTTTAAGTGCAAAAATAAGTACATAACGTCAATTAAAATGCATTACCTGTTAAGTATTTTAAGCATGTTTTGCAGTGCCACCCGTAGCGTGATGGTTAGCATGTTTGCCTATTACGTTGGAGGTTCGTGGCTCCAATCCCAATGCATTTCGCGAGGAATTGGCAAGTCCTTCGATAGTAAATTCTATGAAAAGCGCTCTCTCGATAAGCCGTTTGAATTCGGCAGAAAATTGTAGGTCCCCTCCATTCCTCACAAGTCATGGGTGTGAGAATAGCACTTAACCCCGGGGCACCCCGCTTTGTTGTACCACCCTATTTATTTTATCTATATATTAATCGGCAAGTGGTTTTTTTGTGGTACATTTTTACCCCACTTAACGATGACGCACCCGCATAAAGTATATATTTTCTGAAAGGTACAAGATTACCAGTGGATGGGTGATTTTACGAACAGGTAGTGTGATGCTGAAAACGGAGAAGTGTGTGTGCGTTAATTCCGTCTCAGCTTTTGTATTGTCTCTCGCATACGTGAGCGTTTGGTCAATTGGACATGATTACCGTTGGAAGTGGTGAATTTACGGCGACGCTGAAAACGGAGAAGTGTGTGTGCGTTTATTCCGTCTCAGCTTAAGTGTGAATGCAAAACTGTTATTTTTTCCTTGAGCGTTTTCACTGTGTGGAAAAAGCTAAATGTAAGTTGAGTTCATCGGTTCAGGAGAGTGTGTGTCTTATTAAATTTTCTCTCCTTTTTCGTAGAACGCTTTATCTGAGGAAGTTTTTTGAATATTTTGCAGAAGTTCTTTAAGTGGCGGCTAAAAAATTTATATTTATTGATTTGATTTGATGTTAATAAAAAAATACCTGCCTAAATTGATCGCCTATGTAAGTGTTGCATTCTTATTAACTTTCCCAACGTAATTTGGATATTTAATTTTGCAGAAAAACCTAATTGGAGTGGCGGCAGAAAAAAAGATTTCATTTGGATTTTTAAATACGTCCCAAGTTTGACGGTTGATGTAAGTGTTGTCTTCTTCTTTATTTTAATAATGAACAAAATTAAAAAAAATTAAAAAAATAGCACTTGACACATGGAGTCATGACTGATTCAAGATAATTTTTGTTAAGTAAACAAAAAAATTAGCAAATATTTTTATTGGGACGAACACCAGAGATGTTTAGCACACAAAAACAAAAATATTTTAATTTTTTGTAAAAAAGAAAGAATAACTTTAGTGGTCGAAGCTCGACCACAGGGCGAAACTAGTTTTATTTATTTGCAGAAATCACAAAAAACGTAGACAAGCTGCACCTGATAAGTATAAATGTAAAAAATTTGTATGTATGTATGTATGTATGTATGTAAATTTTATTTAGTAGATTTTTACTATTATAATTCATTTAAATTAATATATAAATATATAAATAATTTTACAAATGTATATTTCACGAAAACTAATATAATAGATACAAAATTTAAACAATTATTGTGTTTCTTATATGCGCTATTAGTAGTTTTTTAAATCTAGTTAAGGAACTTTCATTCTTTATTTCACTAGGCAATTCATTAAACAATCTAAGTCCACGATAATTAATCATATTTTGAGTTCTTGAGTTTCTGTACAATTGGAGTCTAAAATCATTATTTGATCTTAAGTTGTAAGGCTGACTTTCACCTACATACGTTAAATTTGAAGTTAAATATTCAGGTACCAAATTGTTTTTCATTTTAAACACAAACATAAGTGTGTTGAACATTATTCTTTGCTTAATGTTTAACCATTTCAAACACGACAGCATCCATATAATTGGTGTATAAATATTACATTTAAGAATAGTTCGCATAGCTTTGTTTTGTAATACTTGCATTTGGTTTATTTGCTCATTATTACCTAAAAATAGAATCGTTGAACAAAATTCAAAGTGAGGCTTTATAATTGTATTGTAAATATTCACAGCACAAATTGTTGTTATATTTTTGCGTATTCTTTTGAGAAAACCAATTTTTTTCGACACTTTCTTTGTTACATAGCTCATATGGGTTTTAAAATTTAATTTACTGTCTAATATAACTCCTAAATACTTAATTTCATTTACTTGTTCAATAATGTTACCCTCAATTGTTATATTGATCGTTTCATCGCTGTTTAACACCATGCATTTAGTTTTACCAACGTTGATCTTCAGTTTGTTCCATTTTAACCACGTACACAGGTTCAGCAAATCTTCGTTGATATGGTTCAATAGTTCAAATATAGTTTTTCCACTTACGAACAATAGAGCGTCATCGGCAAACAAAGATATTTTGGAAGTTTTTAAAACTTTACAGATATCGTTTATATATATTAAAAACAATAAGGGGCCAAGTATAGTGCCTTGCGGTACACCAAAACAAGTTTCAATCGCGCGCGATTTTGAATTATTAACACAGGCTTTTTGGGTTCTTTCAGATAAGTAAGATTTGAACCAATCGAATTCAACACCTTTCACACCGTATTTACATAATTTACTTTACAGTATATTGCGATCCACTGTTTCAAATGCCCTTTGGAAATCTAAGAACATTGCAATAATTTTGTTGCCACCGTGTATTTCTTCTTTCATGTTTAGTATCAACCAGTTTAATGATGTTTCACAGGAATGATTTTGTCGGAAACCGGACTGATTTTCCATCAATAAGTTAGTATCACAAACGTATTTATAAAACTGTTCGTAGGCGCACTTTTCAACTATTTTTTCTAATATTGGCATCATATTTATTGGACGGAATTTATCACACTCCTTTGCATCGGGCTGTTTAGGAATTGGTATTACAATAGACTCCTTTAAGTTGTTAGGAAACATGCCCTTCTTAAAGGACTCATTCACAATTTTTAATATTATTGGACCAATAATATCAAAACAATCTAGTATTATGTTAATGTTCAGTTTCAAAGCATTTTTAGTATTGATTTTTTTACATATTGTTCTTAACTCACCAAAATTTATTTCACGAAATTTAAAAACATTTTGTGATTCAGGTAAGTCGACTTGTGCCTGATTTACGACGGGTATAGAGTTATTTATCGCATTTATACTTTCAACAAAGTATGAATTGAATTCATTAGCGATCACAGAGTTTTCAGATTCCAATTTATCACCGAAGTATACTTCACCAATTTCACTTACTTTTTCGTTTAAGACAAATTTTTTGATTGTTTTCCACATCTCTTTTTGATTATGACAAGATTCAATTTTGTTACATATATAATTCCTCTTTGTTTGAAATAATTTATTTTTGTAATTATTACGTACATTTCTGTAACTGATCCAATCAGCAGGTCTATTGAAAATGCTCGCTTTGCGAAAACACTGAATTTTGTTAAATTTTAGGGTTCTTAATTCTTCCGTAAACCATTTCTTGGAATCATAAACTCTAACTTTTTTTGTTTGTTTATTTACACAATATATTAAATTGTCTTGGAGCAAAGATGATAATGTATTGAAGTCACTGTTCAAATTTAACTGATCACATTTTTCATTGATAAGGGCTCTAAATTGAGATTTATTATATCTAAAAAGATCAACATATTTTGGACTGTTTTAGATTTTTTTCTTCTTTTCTGCGAAATGTTCACAACAACAAAAGTACACCGAAAATAAATAAATAATATTTTTTATTAAGTTTTATTAAGTTTTTTTTTGTTTCATGCAAAGTATTGTTCCAGCAGTCCTATAACATATTCTACCATTCCGATGAAGAACATTGAGCCTCCGTTTTCATTTCGCCAATAACTCTAGTCAAACTACCCATGTTTGCCGGTGGGAACCATATAATCAGGTAGCATCTTCTATTCTACGAAAGCTGTTCATTAAACTGTTTTGAAGTCTTCTTCCGTGCAGTGTTTTGGTCGACGGTAACGCTCTTATCTGGGGTTTACCGCACATGTGATCGAGTAATACGTGACTGAATGTGTTTTTGGAATTACTTCTCCCGTTATGTAGCACTTGGTACCACAATTTGATATTTCTTCATCATTACTTGAACGTATTAAAGTCAGCTCACTCACTCGATCACTGATGCGTTAATTTGGACCCTGGTTTTCTGTTCAAAGAAGAGTTTTTCGAACAGCAAGTCGTCTTATACAGCATCTTTTTACCTGCGTTTGAAAACTGCCAAGGACACTAATAAAAGATATTTTTATGCCATTAGAAATGATTTCGGGCATATGGACTCTTTGGCTTGCCCAAATGAAGCTTGTTTTCAAACACAAATGTCCTTACAAGTGGATGTTGGAGAGAAAACGGGGGTTTAAAGGCAATTCATGTCTCCATCTTCACAAACGGTTCAAAAATCCACGAAGGTAAGGGAAAGGCATCTATTCAGATTATAGTCCGATAAACAGATCAATAATGCTCCCAGACTTTTGCAATGTCTTCCAAGCAGAAGTACTTACAAAACATTTCGCTAAGCAAAAAATGGCCATAAAAGCCATAGCATACATAGTCCCAAAATTCAAATTTGTAGAAAGCCGTCGAAGTAACTTAAGACTACTCAAAACAATGAATACGCACCTTTATGTTGGAAAACGTGTAATAACTGGACTGAAATGGAGAATATTTCTGTACTCAAGCTAGAGCAAGAAAAAAACAGAATCCAACTAAGCTTTTTAAATACTGCAAGTCATAGGCGGTTTCCAAAACCAATGGCCAGTCATTTGGTTCACGAAAATAAAACCGAGTTTTTTATCCACCTTAGCAGGCCTCTGTCCGTTCTCACGGGTCATCACTCATTTGATACTCATACACTGCCAACCACTAGGAGGCCACAAATTTTGCAATCGATTTTCGCTTTTTATAACTGGTGGGAGTTTTGTACCCGGAGAAGTTTATTACCACCACCTTCATAAACTTTACGAGATAGCCATAACCAAACGTCTACAATAATGTTTAAGTCCGGTAAATATGGCGGCTATGACAAAAGTTCCACGTCTTCTGATTGAATCCAGTTTCTTACAACCCTGCTAGTGTGGATTGGGGCATTATCTTGTTGAAAAATCCAAGTCAGAGGTCCAAAAGTGTTTTTCATATTTGGAAATGACCGTTCCAGCAAACATGTGTAGCTATTTTCATTCATTGTTGTGAACAAAAACTCCAACTCCAATTCTACTATTCGTGCCATAGTAGGTAATAGCTCCCCACACCATTACACCTGATGTACGGCTAAATGATGTCTTGCCAAAATAAGCTCATCCTTTCTGATTTCTAATATAAAAAGTTGTAACCATCAGGACCGTCAAGGTTAAACTTTTTTTCACCCGAAAAGACAACGCGTTTCCATTCACTTCTCCAATCATCAGGCTGTCTTGCAAAGTTCATACAATGCTCCTTGTGTACTGGCGTCAAAACACGTTTCTTTTTCAGTTTCATCCTTTGAACAGTATCACTTTTTTGTATTATTCTTCGAACCGTTGTTATGCTGGCCGAAACTCCGCTTTTGGCCCTTATCATAGTCGCTGGTAGAGTGGAATTTGAGGCAAGTCGTTCAATCAACCGATTTTCTCTTGGTGTTGTGGCTTTTCCCGTGCGTCCTTTTTGTCGTAGTTTTGTGGATCAGCAAGATAATTTTTTACAACTGCCTCGACCCTGTTAAGTCTCCTTGCTATTTCACGGCCTGAGAGTCCTATTTCCTTGAAAGCCTCTATTTTTGCTATTTCTGTCACTGTCAAAGTCTTTCCGGAAACTATGTGTGCTTCAAACTAAATAAAATGGTTATTTTCAACACTCTCTTAGATATTTTATACAAGAATTCGCATATGCGCACTCCTGCACGGAAATTTTCGCAATGGCCATCCTAGTGCACCTAGATCACCTTTTTATACCTATTTTCAGTAGTTCATTAATTGATCTTGGGAAATTCCAACGGTCGTTTCGAATTAACCCCTTAATTTTATGATTTTTTTATGGGAAAATACGTATCTATTAACTGGTAATAAACTTTTCCGGGTACAAAACTTCCACCAGGTATGAAAAGCGAAAATCGGTCGCAAAATTTGTGGCCTCATCATAGTGGTTGGCAGTTTATGATAAGAATGGGAATTGGCTCATAAAACTTATGTAGAGGCAGAGAAAGGCCAGGACTTGAAAAAAAGCCCTAGGAGAGTATTTTTTCGACGAACTGGGCGACATCTCTAGACAGTGAACAGCATCCTTGAGTTCATTCAGAGTTCGGGTCACCATAATTAGCCTCCTCCTCCCCACCTCTCTTTTCACCTTACCTACAATTTCTAATTTATTTTTCTATTGTTTCACAATCGATTTCCACGAAAGTCCCATCGCTTGCACAGCAATAGACAAACTTTCATCGTCTATTTATTAATCTATTCAGTTCTTATCTATAATTGAGCAACTATATTTACAAACACCCTTAACATATGATCCAATGTGTAATGTGTCATCAAGGCTATTTATTTCATCGAAATGTACTGCACAGTCAAACCAAATTGGTCTTATTTGATCGATTGTCTTAACAATATATGTAATTGTAATAACTGTATTTTTTTGTGTTTGACAAAAAGAAAAAGAAAACAACAAAGAGGCTAATAAGAAGAAATGATAACAATATTTTGTTTGTTTGTTGAGTGATGTAATTTTGGTTAGTACAGAAGGTACTAAAATACGAACACGACGCTGGTGAATTGTTTTAAAACAAATTCGTTTATTGCGTTTTTTGTGTAGATTGCTAGATTCTTGAAGCGTTTATGAAACTGCACGTTCGATGTTTGTTCTTAGGTACCTACTACAAAGATATTAGATAATGGTAACAGAAATTACAACGAAAAACAGTCATCATTCATAATAAGGCCGAACCACAAACGATCTCACTTCTAGCCTGCGGACCGTGTTTAGCAGTAGGAACGTTTATGATCAGTCAAGCTGTAGCTTCGGTAAGATTTGCGCCAGAATAAATTCTTACATTTATTCAATAATCTTAACAGCAATGTTTAGAGCATCGAAATAGTGTAATCCCTCGTAGTCCTTGGTCATGTTGAACGAAAAATACTCCGTGAAATGCTTTGATTTTTGGGGTACTAAAACTTACTTGCCATTATAATATGAGTGAAAATTACCGGCTGAATTGATTGAACTAAATTGAAACAAGTAAAGTGCTGGTACACCAGCTAAAGCGAAGAGCTCTTGCGCTTCTTATATAGACTCTTGAAAGCACGTAAAAATTATTTTAAACAAAGTCTTAACACAAATTTCTTTCAGTATTTTAGATTTCCTCAGGCCATCTTTACTTTCCAACTTGAACAACATTCACAATAACACATCATGGATGGGGATAGCGAAGGTAATTTGCTGGAGATAATGGATCTGGCACGCACTCTGCGTCAGGAACAACTCTTTATCCAACACGAACAGGCTGCATTTGCTACTTTAACGGAAACGTTGTCTTTGAACTCCTCACATATTGCACAGGTAAGCATCTAAAAAGTTAAAAATATGAATTATCTTTGACACTATCATTGATCTCTATTTTAGCTTGCCTATGTTTGTTCGCAACAAAGACAAAATCTCAACGATCTCATCATTTCTCGACCCGAGTCCGGGCCATCAGTGTGCTGCAATCGTGCCAATTACTTGGAGAACACAAAATTCATTGATGCGAATAAAGCCAAGGCTCTTAAATATGAGGTAGAACCAAAAGTTAGTTGTTTCTTATTATTTCACAACTCGTTTCTTTTTAGTACATTATCGCATATGTGGAACTATTCAATTATCTTTATCGGACTCCTTATGTTCTGGCTATGGCTCTTTCCACAGGCGATCGTATTTCAGAGATTACTCCAAATCAAATGAGTTCTGTCAATAATACAATTGCTAATGGCCTCTATGGCAATGCAATACACACGAGAGATGTAGAAACGCTATTAAAACTTTTGCGTGAACTGATTGAAATTCAAATAGTTGTGAGTGATAATCCCAGAAGGATGATTCGTGCAGGTTCTTCTTCTTTTGCAAGGTTGTTTCATCGTCTTAACGAATCCATGTTTTCCGCGAGAATCTTTCTCACAGCGGCGTTGTACGAACCACTTATGAGTGTCCTTGTTGAGAGTGAGACGATGCTGGATGTCGATCCCAACAAGGTGTTAAAAAATTTCAACAGTAAGGAGAGACTGAAGAGATTTGGAGAAGAAACATCGCCAGACTATCAAAAGAAAGTTCAAAAATTCCGCGATGAAATCATAACCAAGTTACACAAGCTCGCCAATTTATTTATATCGAATCTTATTGGTAACTGGTCTATATTTCCATCGACACTTCGGTGGCTTATTCAAACCATGTGCCATCAGTTGAAACAAGGACAAACGAATGAAAAGGACATCAACGAAATCATCACCGACATGGTTTTCACGCATTTTATTTGCCCTGCCATTGTCAGTCCGGATATATTTGGCATTATAGACGCTCCCATATCAGAACATGCTCGTTTTAATCTCATGCAAATTGGCCAAATTATCCAAATGCTTGCACTGATGAAGTTTCAAGATGTAGATCCCAAGTTCAACGAAGTGTACCAACGTTTTGATGCGAATGTAGTGAGTAAGCTTTTGGATTTGCTTTTGGTTAGCGACTCCGGGGAGGACGTTGTGGCTATTCGATCACAACAGAGTGATTTCGAACGATCACATCTCTTGATAACCCAGTCGGAGTTGAATACATTTGTTGAGTTCTTCAGAGTTCTGTTGCAGAGCGATGAACTAGCTCTTTTGGAAGAAGACCGCTTAAAATTAAAGAAGATAATCGAACAAATACCAGAACATGTTCAGGTGAATGGAGACGTACCCATTACAGTGAGCACTGAGTTTCAATCTCGATCGAAGCACGGACTTATGCATCTGGGAAAAAGCACGAAAAGTCTGCTTTCGAAAAGTCTGAGCAACGGTTCAGTTGCGCTGACTAATGGCAATTCTCTATCGCAGTCGCCTCCATCTTCGCATCCTGTTGAGAATCATGAAGAAGTTTTAGTTTTTCGCATTTGCATTTCGGAAGATAACCCTTTACAACCACTCACTGAGGAAGAGGTGTTGAAGATGAATGCCATTGGGCAGGAAATAACCAATGATGCAACGAATATTGAAAAGATGGAATCAGATGATGGACCTTTACTGAGGCCTCTGCATGCGAAAGCAACTCGGTTTTCGCTTTCACACGATGATGCCTCTATAGGCAACTCTGATAATCTGGAAGTTGTGAGTGAAGCACCAAGTAATCACTCTGTAACAAGTTCTCTCGAGCTGGAAGAAAATGACCAGAATGATAATCTCTCTGACATGATTTCCGCAAATGTATCGGGTCGGGGAACACCCAATATTTCAGGCCGAGACACCCCTTCCTCACAAGTGACGGACGGCGAGTCTGTAACAAATGTGATTCCCAATCCGAAGTTACTGTCAAAAGCACGATCAGATATTGAAGATAAGTTTTGCAAGTTTGAAATAAAAAAACTAATGGAAGGGGATGAAACTGTGTCTATTATTTCCGATACTTGGAGCACAGATGTTCTGGCCAGCGATTCAGAGAATCTTGATGCAAATGAGCGAGATCGAAACTTTTCCACTCCACTTATTCCGTCTGCAGTGGTTTTACCGGGCGATAACAATTTTGATCCTTTATCCAATGCTCGGCCACAGGCCAACTATTTGGACGGTGCTGAAACTCGGTCCGAGTCAAATTGGAGCACCGATGTCCTAGCAAGTGATTCGGAAAAACTCGCTGAAGTCGATACAGATGATAATTTAAGCATCACCGCTAAATCGGATATCACGAATGCATCGGTTGCCGAAAATCTTTGTACTCCCGACTCACCATTTTTTGCGCCTCGTGCAATCAACGTAAATTACAATGCTGCAGATTCTGCTCCTGAATCGACGGTTGGGCTGCCAAATGGAGAACCGTCACAGGACTCTGCTTTCTTTGATGGAACTGATTTGCAGGCACTGTCGTCACTGGCTCGAAGCTCGGTTCGCACAACAAATCAGTATACGGGAGAAAATAGCTTTCAGCAGAATTACAAAAGCGGCAAAAAATCGTTTCTGTTAAGACCCCAAAACTCCGCTGAAAGTAGTGTCTCTAGCCAGAGTCTCAATATGGATGATAAACCATCTACGTCGAGGCCCAAGAAACGGCACAACAGATCTTCAACGGCATCTGTAAAAGATCTAATCGATTTTTCCGACTTTGATGATGGAGCGGTTGGACCCGAAGAGAAGGCGGTTCCATTGAATGAAGACGAGTCATTCAGCGACATGTTTGAGGCAGTTGTTCACCGCAGATCAGAGAATGAAGTAAGGCCACCAGTGTTTGATGGACGTCGAAACGGCATCATGGAAACCAAAAATGAAGACGAACCAACTTCGTCGATTGTGAATATACGACGTCATCAGAGCTTGAACTACGAAAACCATGAAATAATTTCTCAAAGAATCACTATGACAGAATCATCGGTCACCGACGATGTCAAATCACAACAGCAACAGGGTCGTATTTACAATGATGAAGATATGCTGGCCATAAAAACAGAGGAGTTAAATCTTAACGGTCCAGAGCTTTTGTCAACTGAAAGTGTCGTTTCAGTGCCAACAGCTTCGTCATCATCTACAGTAAAGCCAACAAAATCAACGGGAGCCATCCCAAAATCGATTAGTTTTGATGCCTCAGCTGATAAATCTGCACGTAACATTTATCTCAGGCGACTGCAGCAAGAGCATTCTCTAAAAGCATCTTCAGCGACATCATCGATCTCCAGTGGTGCGGTCAATGGATCAGGAATATTCAATAAAATCAAACACAATATCTTTAAGAGTCGTCGTAATAATAATAAGCATACAAACTCAGATGACTTTTCCAGTCGCAATGTATCATTTTGCCCTAATGCCGAAACTCTGGAATTCAATGGTGTGAACCTCCAAAACTATTCAGTTGCAAGTGACCAGCGGGATGGCGATAATAGCGAAGATATCTTGGCCAAGTATCGAAGCAAACCTTACCCATCGCATTCGAATACAAACTCTGAACCAACAGCAAGCAGTTGTCAAAATCGAAAGAACTCTTCCGACAATGATACACGGTCAGCCCAAAACATAAAAAGAAAAAAAAATTCTTTATCAAACGTCTACATACAACTTTTTCCTTTCTTTTTAGAATTCCAAGTGTAGTTTTGCATGACAAAGTGGTGGCCTTCAACATGGTCAAGCGAAAAGTTCGCAAAGTTTTATCCAAAACAGATCTTCATACGGGTGATTTTCGGCATACCACAGTAAGTTTTTGTTAAAATCACTTTTAGTCACTTCTTATTAATATGGATATTCTTTTTTAAGTTTTCGAACGCGTCTCCCTTGCTCACATACCTGCAAATTCAAATGGCTCAAGCCATCAATTTGCAGAACTTCCAACAAATCTCATTTGTGTCTGAAGCGATGCGATGCTTGGGAACGTTAGACGTGGCTCAGCACCAGCAGCTAATGGAAGAACTACAAAGTGATATACTTAAACGACAAAGCTATCTTCAATATCTCATGAGGTATCGTCAAAACCTTCTGTTAATCACGGAAAATATCAGTCAGTTTGAGGAGCGGTTGCGTAGTGAGACAAAAATGTGTAACAGACATTTGGTGGCAGTGTGTGTGCGAATATTTCTTGAAAAGCGAGAAACGCAAATTGAAACCTTCCATGAAAATTTTATCAAACTCACAGCAGTTGATGATAAAATTGAATTACTGGAAGAATTCATGAAAAATCTGATGAGCGAACTAGCTGATGGTAGTTTATTGCATGAAAGAGCGGAGTGGCAGCTACAAGAGGCACGAATATCAATAGAAAGGATCTTATTGCAAAGATTGTATCAGCATGTGATGTTTCCAAACGAAGAGGTGGATTTAAATAGAGACAAGTGAGTACAGAGAATTTTTTTTATAGAAGGCTCCTTTTTTTAACCATCCTTATTTTTATTTTAAAGAGTTTTGAATGAGCACATACAAAAACTACAGCAGGTAATAAGGCCGTCACATGCCGCTCTTAGAATACCACAGGAGTATCTTACAGAAGCCCCATGGACATTCGCACAGCAGCAGTTGTATTATATATCCGCTTATAAGACTCCTCGAGAAAAACTACAATGCGTTATCAGGTACGTCAAGAATTGTAGTATATTACCTACCTCGACAGGAAGAGATCATGTACATAAAACTTAAAATAAAAATGTTTAATCGTTTCAGATGCATTACCAGCATAATAAACCTTTTGCAAATGGCAAGTGATCGTATACCGGCATCTGATGATTTACTACCAGTACTCATTTACGTTGTGATCAAGGCAAGTTAACTCTTATGTTTTTTTTGAAACTCTCCTCTTCTAATAATTATTTTATTTTCTTAGGCAAATCCGCCCTACTTGCTTTCAACAATCGAATATGTTACTTGCTTCATTGGTGATAAATTGGAAGGCGAAGAGCAGTTCTATTGGACTCAGTTTTGTTCAGTTGTCCAGTTCATCAAAACCATGGATTATTAAGAATAATCATTAATCTTAAGTTGTTCTCATACACCCCCTCTCACCACTTGTTTATCTCGTTCTTGTCCATTGTTTTTTGTTTTAAATATGTATTTTTTAAAAAAAAGTTAATCTTGTTACACTTTGCCAGATTTATATATTCTTAAGCAGAAATGTTATTTTTTTACAATTGTATATCCATTCTCAACTTCAAAAAGCAAGTCCCAAGTTATTAAAACTGCAACAAAGGATATTGTGTTTCAATACCAACAGTTTTTTTTACGATTTTTTTTTTTCAATAAAAAGCATAAGTGTAATGAAACAGAGAGAAAAGAAAAACAGTTGTAACAATGCAATAACTAATTATTAAGTTAGATTACTACAGAATATTTTGCATACATAAAGTGGTTCGTGTAAAGAACGGAAGTAGTCGCTCGTACTTTACGAAGTAAAGATTTATGAGTTGTTGTTAAAACGGTACGCATGCGAGATATATGTGCATGCAGATTCTATTTATAACATGGAATATAATCAAATAAAATTATGTATTCGCATATTTTTTCGATATTTATTACATATTATTCTTAAAAAGAAAATAAAAGAAGAAAAAAAAAACATAAATTGACTCTTTATTCTTCTTTTGTAGACAAAATGAAAAACCCGGTATTCAGTTTTTTGTAAAAAAAATTTTGATCCCATTTTTTCTTTGCAAATTCAAAACAGCCTTAAGTAATCAGTTTTACAATAATTAAAAGTAATGTAATAAAAGACAGTTCCGTGAGTTATAATTTTGTACCGACCAATTGATTATTCTTTTATTGGTCTGTACAAATTTATTTAAAATGTAAAAAAAGTCTAACTGTTTAAAGCAGACGTATGCAAAACTTTTTTGTTTGTCTTTTGGTTATGAATTGAAAGATCGCTCGTTTGATTCAAAATTTTTAACAAAATACGATGCTTGGAGTATTTAATAATCAATAAAATGGTTCACACCGAACAGCTTGTACAACCACAATCGACTCTTAGGGAATCATCAATCAATCTGGGGTTTTTTTTTTTCAAATAAATTAAAGCAGCGATGAAGAATACAAAATGATTTTTGTTGCGGTGATTCTTTAGTTTTTTTTATTATTCACCCTTATTGCGAAAGGCATTTCACTAAAACGCCTAAAAAATGACAAAGCTCCAGCCGCGATAATTTTTGTTTTCATAAAAACACAAGTTCAGCCCTCTATCTGTTCCTCATTGCTCTTACCATTCCCTCAAAAGTTATTTTATTTAAACGGCGATTGTGGCACCTAGAGATAAGTCATTTTATTGGCGTTTTATTAAAACGCCATTCGTAATAAGGGTAATTGTTATTAATTATCAAAAATATTGTTAAAAAAAAGAGTCCTAATCGGTGTCCACTTTTCCGGGCTCAATATTGATCTGAAACAAAAACTCCAAAAAGATTATATTAATCTCCTGTGGAGGCTTTTTAATAATTTTTTTTTTTTGCAAAATGGTGGCTCACCAGTTGCAAAATGTTGTGAATTTGGCCTTTTTTTCAACAGTTTTTGAGAAAAAAATAGGAGGTTTAAAAACAAAAGGTCATAGGACGACGATAGAGAATGACAAGAAGAAACTTTGAAATCGATAACCATCCATAGTCAATGCCGAAAATAAACTGAAATGCTTGGCTTTCCAATAACGAAACAGGTATAGCTTCAACGAATTCAAAGTACTGAATACCGATGGAAGGTCAAGCTCAGGTAGGAGCACTACAAAAGGAATAACGGTTGAACGACAGGACGGACGCGGCAGAATCGACGCTCCGTTCCCTTTCTCTAAGAAATGCTGTAGAGACGATAATAAGTCGAGTTTCGATTTAAAAATTTAACAGCATGTTTTTAGTGAGGTAAGAATCCCACACTACTTGGTGTCGAATACTGCCAAGTGTCTTTTGAAGATTTCCTCCTGACAAAAAAAAAAAAAAGTTTGCAACCGTGTAAACTATCTGATAGTTAACAAAAAGATTTTGTGATTTTTTGAAAATTTCACACTGAAATGATCCCTTAAGGATTTCACATCCGTTTGTAATACGATCACTGGATCAATGGTATTTTGTGTTTTATGGTTTTTGTTGTTTAACAACTCTAGGTTGAATTATAAAACATCAGCAAAATGACACGAATCGGAAACAGTAACTTGCATAAATATTATTCAAATCTAAAGTAAAAGATTATAACACAGAGAACCACTTTTGAACCCGTGCAGTAGTTTTCGAGATGAGCTAGACTAGCACTTCCATTTAGATTTTAATTCTAACTAAAATGACAGAAAACAAATAGTTTTAAATATATGGATGTTTTTGTTTTGGGAATCTACGCACTCATTATTCAGCCCTATCACAGATTCCATCGTAATCGAAAAAAGCCTAAGTTTCCCGATGTAACTATCACATAATCCACTCGGAGTGGAACAAATTTCGAAATTCGTAGATTCGGTATCACCAAATCCAAGTGGAATGTAAAATCGTCGTCTTTATATACGAAAGAAGTTGTGTTTTGCAGAAAAATGTGAATGATCTTGCACATTTGGCGTAAAACAGCTGATTTCGATAACCAGCATGGCGGTATTTAGTGTGGCAACTGGAAATGTTTTCTTCGATTCCATTCGGATTTTGTGATCACAAATTTTTGTAGTTCGTAACTTAGCATTAAGTGTGGAAGTTTTCTACGATGGAATCTGTGATAAGGCTGATTATGAATAACCAGTTGAATTTAATAATTTCATATTAAGAGTATGATTCGCCATTCAAAATAATGCGGCTGCTAGGTGCTATATTCGAATCCTAGTTCGATTCGCTATTCATAATAAAAGATACTAATGTAATAAAACAATGCGCCATGACTCATGATTATGCCTCTGAAAGCGAAAGGACAAACAGGCAAAATTAATTCCTCTGCTTCCGGCAATGTGAATTTCGTAACTAAAATAGCATTCTTTAAGTGGCAGCTATTTAGATATCGGTTTCATTCTTTCACTATTTTTAAAGTTCATTTTAATTTAACACCATAATACTGACAATTAAAAAATACGATTCAAGGTATTTGGGGAAATAATCATCATACAACAAGGCCAACAGAGAAAGAAAAAGTAGGTACATGCATTCATTTTTAAATGAAAAGCAAAGCAAAAATCGCCTTACATAAAACAAATAAAATTCTACTAAAAGCGATTGGTAGTCAGCTCTATTAAATTAGTAATTTTCCCCCTGATGTAATTAGAAAAGTATTTCAGTGGTATTATTATTCTTGGAATTTTTAAACATTTCTGCAGCGTAGAATTTGTTCTTGTATAGCACGAATATCCTTTATTTCTCATTTGTTTAGGGACAGTACATTGAAATCAGCTCTGTAGTTTCAGAAATGAGTCCTTTACAAACAAACAATATCTACCTCTTACCATAAAACTTTAAATACTAAAACATATTTTTTTTACGAAAGTAAAAATCTAATTGCTGCTAGGTAAACGCAGCATAAGAGATAAAAGATAGTTTATTATGCTAAGATCAACTAAAGACATTTATCGACATCTTGTCTAAAAGGTCAAAAGCTATTCACAACAAAAGCCTCTCTTGCATAAAAAAAAGTAAACAACACGTTCCATAAGCATAAGTAACCCACTTCTATGCATTTTTCTACAATTCTACGCGACGAATTCATCGACCAAAACAAAGATCGTGATTCTGTGCGCGCTCTAACTCTGACGTAATGTCTACACAAATTTTCAAGAATATACAATATAGAGATAGACGTCATCAAAAACACAAATTAGCCACCTGTCTTAACCGAAAGGTAAGCCCTCTCTTCTCCACAACGAAGTCATGTAGCTAAAGTTCGTGATGACCCTGAAAACATATAACAAAACAAAAATCTTGCTCTCTCTCTCGCAGTATGTATTGATTCTCTCCGCTTTCTGCACAGCAGTAGCAGTAGCAGCATCTCAAGCTCACAATATATTAAACTAGATACTAGACTGGCCACTTAAGCCACAACAAAACATAAGCCACCTTCACTTTTATTTGTTTGAACCGTCGCCGTCGTCATCTAACGTTCAGCTTCGATTCTCACACTGAAGCACGTAAAGCGGATGAATCGATCCGTCAGTTGGATGTGTACGCTTTCCGAGAGTAGTCGCGAGAATATCTTCAAGTTTAACCGATCGCGAAATCAGAGTTTCAAATATCATAGGTACTTATACCTTAAGCTATTAAAGAAGACACCGTCGAAATGAATGATGCCAAACTAATCGACCTTGTGGAGGCACAGCCCTCAATATACGACAAGACAGACATCTTCTACAGTAACAAGGAACACGTCCGATCCATCTGGCAGATGATTGCAAGCGAAATGCAACAGGAGGGTGAGTAGGGTGCAAATGCCAACCCAGACCATTGCATGTGTCGCGGCTAGACAAGATAATCGCACTGATTCAGCTAAATTTATGCAAAAGCTATGCGGATAGTGAATGTATGTATACGTACATACGATCGGTAATAAACAACCAGCTAGAGGTAGTCTACTGCAAAGCGGACCGAAGTACGGATGTTATGTCAATGATTGCTCGTAAAAAAACTAAACACACAAATCTAGATAGTAACGACGGCGACCTTGGTGTTTGCGTAAAAAATGGCTTTTGCATAAATTTCGCAACGATCACTTTACAGCGATAGCCTGAGAATTCAGATGGAGAGGGGAGAGAAAGAGAGAGAGGCATTTGGAAAGAATGCCGCTAATGTCCATCTATCTTGTCTTTGCAGTTCCGGTTTGTCAAAAGCGATGGCGATACTTGAGAGACTACTTTGTTCGACAATTGCACATCAGTGAAAATAACATCGTTTCCTTAAATGATGTTGGTGAGAAGCAGGTGACAATGTTCAGTGGCAAACGCAGCTATTGGCCGCTCTATGATCGATTATCGTTTCTAAAGCCGTTTTCATCTACCCGCCGACGAATGAAAAGGACCTCAATTGAAGAAGTTGCTTGTCAAACAGTTAGTAAAGAAGACATTAATTCCACAGCATCTATCTGCAGCGAAGGAAGTGATCATACAGGGGTAAGCAGCAGTACAGCCGTGTCTGAGAATTACGACGCCATTCCCAATTTAGACTATTTGAAGTTTTATCAAGCCATGCAGATGGCAGCACATCAAAATCTTAATTTGAATCGCAGCAGTTCAAACGGATATGAAGAGAGTCAGGTTCCGGAACAATGTGATGCAAATGCAATTCTTCCCAAACGGAAACGGAACCATAGCGATGCTGCGTCTGTTTTTCAACATGTTGATAACGCAATCGATGAGCATGATTGTTTTTTTAAGAGCCTTCTTAGTTCTGTGAGGAGAATAAGCGATGAGCATATAATTGCTTTCAGAACGGAAGTTCTGCAAGTTCTGACGAAATTCCGTAATTTGAGTGAGGCTACCGATAATGATATCAAGAGTTTAGATGATGACGACGCTGACGAATCAAATAGTTATATTGAGGACGTTGTGGTGGTTAACACAGAAGAAGCGCACTGGAGAAAGAACCTTTTTCGAAAGCAATTTTAGCAAACGACAAACATCAACAAAACAAGGGTACCTTTTTAATATAAATATATACACACATAGGTCGCTTATATATTTTATGTTTAGTGTGTTTAATGTGAGCCATAGCAATAAATAAAAGTTAGTACAAAATATATACATACTTATTTATATTATACATACTTATATTTTTTTTAAAATAGAAATGTTTTTGAAACTCGCAAGTTTATCTTTAAGAGCATTGTTTTTTTATAGCGAGCTTTGCATAAGATGCGACAAAAAGCTCAGAACGGATAGGTTGGTTCAAGGCAAGAATAAAATCGTATGGGAGGAGGTTCAATCTCTAATTCTAATTTATTAAAAAAATATACTTATTTACAATTTGCCATGAGATTGTTAAATACAGAGATGGGGATATGTATGAAATAGGTTTTCAATTACATAAGTACATGCCTGATTGAAATCTCCCGAGCAGAACTTTTTTTCTGTTGGAGGTTTTTAAAATACTAGCTGGAGCTCTCAATAAATTAAATAAATAAATACCAGACCATTGTACTGCCACATAGCAAGTTCTTTTGTTCGTAGGAAAACAAAAAGACTTTGCCATGATGAGGAGCCTATAGGTAACCAACTCTCACCATGTCTGCACCGATTATCTGTAGACTTATGGGAGAAAAAACGCACATTCACAGTGGAAATGCTCCGCGGTGTCCTCATCTTCTCTACAAGACTCACAGAGTGTGGTATCACTTAAGCCTAACACGTTTGAATGTTTGGCAAAAGAGAAGTGCAACAGGGCAACGCCAAAAAGCTTTCTACGTTCTTTGTTGCTACGGGATAGCAATGTTGCAGTGTTCTTATTTACGTAGGAGAGCATACGTTTGGTTTGTCTGCACCCAATGGAAGCATGTGTGCTTATTCTTCATCTTTTTTCGTTTAAGGTTTTTTTTCTTTGAAATTCAAAGTTTGAGTGTAAAAATGAATGTGACTTATGACCCAAAAATTCGTAAATTCAAAAGTTTATTTCTCAGAATGTATAAAATCATAGCTCAATGAATGTAGTGTCTTAAAAACTAACTTCCAAATGAAACTTTTGTGCCTGTTTCGACGGAAAAAAATGAAAATCTGAATGGTAAGTATTTGGAAATTTCCTCGAAACACACTGTAATCTTCATATTTCTAAGGGAATGGAAATATGTTTGCACTGTAAACTTTATATATGTGTCAACAAACATCGACCAAACATTGCGTCTTAGAAAGGTACAAACAACATCTAACTGATGAGCCCATTGTTTGTACCTGGGCGAATCGCATAAGGAGTGAAGGTCACTTGAACTTTTCATTTAGATTTTTAAGAGTATAGGTCTTTTATTTATCGGAACACAAAAAAAAAAACATTTTTGATACTTTTTTTTAAGTGTATACTATTGACTCTGGCGTATACGTACTGTTTGTTTTTTTAAGTTTTATTCTGATAATAAATTGTAACTATGTACTTTCAATACATTTTATATTTAAGAGTTTAATGAGAAAAACTTTAATTGCTGATTGTTGCTGAATTAATTTCGTCTGTATCAATTCAAATTCATTGAACTTATCCCTCAGTGACATAAACTTATATTTCATTCACACATTTGCCCGTGCATTTGCCCTCAGAAAAGGAATTGGAAATGGAAACTCAGAAACTACTGGACAGATTTCAAAATTCTTTCGGCACTGGGATGCCACATAGTCTCTCAGTAACTTATAGGGCCCCTACACTACACAAACCGTTTGTGCAAACATATGTATTTTGTTTTTGTAAAAATCTTTGTGCAAACTATTTGAGTAGTGTGTAGCGATGTTGAATTGAATTTTCCGTGTTCGCACAAACATGTCTGAGTCGTGTGTGTTGAATTCTGCTCAAATAGTTGTCAGTTTTCAAGAAGTAAAGATGAATAAACAAGAACAAATTTTTTGGACGGAGTTCATCGAATTATATAAAAGTTTGCGGGTGTGATGGTGAGTTAAAAGCAAAGTTTATTGCAATAAGTAAAGCAGCACATGCGAAATCGTTCATTGCTCATAGGTCTGATTCATATGAATACGTCAAGCAACTAATATCTCTCAAACATGTTTGTGTAGTGTGCGGCGAAACTATGTTAGCAGAAACTAACATTTGTACAAACGTGTTTGCGTAGTGCAGGGGCTCTATTAGCGTATATTTTATCCCTCAGGATTAAAACTACAGGCCCTAGCAACGCCGGGTGGCCTGGAACTATTCCAAAAACTCTGCCATCGTTAGTGTGCTTAATTGCCCCTGAGTATTATAGACTATATTTCATTCCCACTCTGCCACTAGAATGAACGCTTGGAGACTGCTTTACTTAACTTTCAAGTGATAAAAATAATAAAAACTTCAATACTTTGAAATATCAAATTCCAATTTAGCATTAATTACAAATTTTGTCAAAACTTACAGTTTGTGTGTACTTTACTGAGCTTTTTCAATTATGTATAACTACATGTGCGAATCAAACAAAGCACACTAGTTATTCTTGTTCAGCCTTTTTCCATATTGCAAAATACGCTTTTGAATAAGGAATGAACCAACACGTAAATGAGATGAGAGAATGAGATTCATATTCTTTTATGAATAGTTATTAAAGCCACTTTATTATAAACGATGCAGAGTTCATATTTAACACAATTATTGCAAATGGTAATCATAGGATGTTGAATAAAAATTTTAACAGTAAAAACTATTTCGAGTCATGATCAAGTGTCTGACCAGGCTTCATTGGTGATTGTTTGTAAAGTACTCCTGTAATTTCACCGTCTTTTTGAATAATGCATCTCCTATAATTGGATATAAGAAGTGAACATCGTAATAATTTACCTTCTTTTGAAAAAGATTACCTATTTCCACTGTACATGCATATAGTTGGTGGATTCATATTAGGCTCTAATTTGCAAGCCTGTTCAGATATTGCTATACCGATTCCGGCCATTTCCGAACTTATTGCACCTTTTGCTTTGGATTAAAGATACTATTATATTAAACTGCAGAAACAAAACTAATGCAAAGGTGATAACTTACTGCACAGACAAAGCCCTTGTTTGTTGGCAAACAGACAAGCCATTGTTTCAGGTGCTGAAACACTTTAAAAAACGAAAGTTGGTATTTCAATTGTTTAAATGCTGTTGTTTCAAACTTACACTTCATTTAAAACTTTTTCTAATGATTGTTCCATATCTTTTTTTGTTAAATAAAAAAATTTGTTCAATGAGCTATGCCTTCGGCGAGAATGCAAAAAAGAAGTAAACAATCAAATATCCAACCAATTTTTTGACAGCTGATACCGGGTGCCTCATTTTTTAGCAGCCAAAAAAAAATCTTAAAATACAGAGCGCGTTCAATGAGAATTCAACTAAATTTATGAATGTATTTTTGGTCACAGACACAGAAGCAGATAATAAGTTTGTTCGTTGAAGCCCTGAGGTTGCGCTAGGGTCGCCACAAAGTGTTTTTTGAGAAACCTAAATTCGCCCTGAATTTCAAATTGGGTGTTTTTTGAGCCATAGGTTTGCCACAGGTTTTCCGCAAACTCTGGTTTGCCACAGGTTTTCCGCAAAGCTGTGGCGATTTGAGGTCTGTCAAATGGCATGCATTTTTTTTTTTAATGACAGGGATGTGTGGTGATTTGTGGTGTAGTGTTTTTTGAGGACTGGAAAACCCAGGGTTTTTTTGACAACTCATAAGGTTGTCAAGAAAACCTGGGGAAAGTTCAACGAACAAACCTAATAGGTGTGTTTTGAAAACACGCGAATATATGCTTATTTAAATTCTTGCGTGCTTAATAATAAATAATAAAATAAGTGAATAGCGCGTATAAACATCCACGGCTATTTCTTAAGCGTATAAGTGTTTGCAATGTTGGTGTGTTTGGTGTAGTAATGTCACTTATTAATTAAATATTCATTCATTCAACAAAACAATTATAAAACATTAGCTTTCAAACACAATAAAAAAGAGTTTTTTTGTAGGCGCAGCAGCGACGATTGCAGTTGCCAAGTTAAGTATTATGGGAATGCCCAAGCCAACGTGACAAAAAACACGGAGCTCATTCATTTGTACTACCACTGCAAATATGATGACAGCCAGCCACGTTTTTGTTGCAACTGGTCAATCTTACAAATGAATTACACGGGTTCTACGCCCATTCGCGAAAAACCAACTATAAAAAGATGTTCACATGAAACAGAGCTACCTAGTTATCGAAAACAGGTCATCGATAACAATTGCATGTTATGTCAAAAAAGAATTTTTGACAGTTCTTTTGAGTAAAATATCGAACACGTCAGCTTATTAAAGTTAAAACACAAAAGTGATTTTAATTTATTAGCCGAAAACTTGTAAAATATTTGCTAAATAATCGTTGTAAGCATTTACTAATCTCATCAGCGACATGGTAAGCATAAACTCAGCATTACAACTTAGAAAGCTTTTAAATCGTTGACAAAACTTCAGGTTCTAATCGCCTCAGCGGTGTGCACCAAGAATGGCAAAGGTAAATACTGATAGAATTTTTGCATATAATACACGTTAATATATATTTGCACCAATCCCCAGTGATAATATCCAGACAATTTGTTGAAATGACGAAAGCCCGCATTGAGGGTTTACTAGCTGCATTTCCAAAGCTAATGACCTCGGGCAAGCAGCATACGTTCGTGGAAACCGACTCAGTGCGTTACGTCTACCAACCAATGGAAAAGTTATACATGCTGCTGATAACGACTAAAACAAGTAACATTCTAGAGGATCTTGAAACTCTGCGTTTGTTTTCCAAAGTTGTAAGTATTTACTCATTTTAGTCTATTTTTTCGAGGTGTAAAAATTGTTTTTAGATTCCGGAATATTGTCACTCGCTGGAAGAGAAAGACATTCTCGACAATGCCTTCAATCTTATTTTTGCTTTCGATGAGATTGTTGCACTTGGATATCGCGAGAGTGTCAACCTAGCTCAAATCAAAACGTTTGTTGAGATGGATTCTCACGAAGAGAAGGTCTACCAAGCAGTGAGACAAACTCAAGAACGTGAAGCTCGTCAAAAGATGAGAGAAAAGGCAAAGGAACTGCAAAGGCAACGTATGGAATCAGCCAAGCGTGGCGGAAGTGCTGCAAGTCTTAGTCATCACATAAGTTCAAGTTTGGAAGGATTCGGATCATCCGGTGGCATTGGTATGACCAGCACGCCAACTATTGATTCGACAGAAATTAAATCGGCACCAAAAGCTCTGTAAGTTGAATGAATTTTGTTTAAAGCTCAAACTGTGACCTGAATTTGTCTTCCTTTTTTTTTAAAAAGAAAACCAGTGGCTCGCAATGCCCTTAAACTAGGAGGCAAGACCAAGGACGTGGACAGCTTTGTTGATCAGCTCAAGAGCGAGGGTGAGAAAATAGCCAATTTAACTCCAAATACCGCATCAAGCACAACTGCAAGGCCAAAACTAGTTTCTGATATTCCCACTGAAAGGTAAGCAGAATCATTGAGATTACAGAGTATTTTGCACAATGATTTTTTCTATAGTGTCCATCTTAAAATGGAAGATAAGCTCGTTGTTCGCTTGGGTCGTGATGGAGGACTCCAAACGTTCGAGCTTTCGGGCTTGCTAACTCTGAGAATCTCTGATGAAGCATTTGGGCGCATTAAGGTCAATTTGGAAAACAAGGATAAACATGGAATCCAACTTCAAACACATCCAAATGTCGATAAGGAGCTCTTCAAAACGCGTTCGCAAATCGGTCTAAAGAACCCAGCAAAGCCATTCCCTTTGAATACTGATGTTGGCGTGCTCAAATGGCGCTATACAACTCAAGATGATTCTGCAATCCCACTGACAAGTAAGCGATGATTGTTTCAAGATTGCTTAGTTTTTCAATTGTTTTGTTTGCTTCCAGTTAATTGCTGGCCATCAGAGAATGGTGATGGAGGATGTGACGTAAACATTGAGTATGAACTCGAAGCCCAACGCCTGGAATTCCAAGACGTTTGCATTGCTATTCCCCTGCCGTAAGTTTCACAAATAGTCCTTCTCAATTATTTAACTAGCAGCAACGAGTTGTTTTCAGGATGAATATTCAGCCATCAGTTGGGGAATATGATGGCACCTACAACTATGATTCGCGAAAACATGTCCTTCAATGGCTTATTCCAATTATCGATGCTTCAAACAAATCCGGTTCGATGGAGTTTAGTTGCGCGTCATCCATTCCAGGGGACTTTTTCCCAGTGCAGGTAAAATTTATCGAAGTCGATTGTATTTCTTGAAAGCTGGATAAACGTATGTTTTAGGTTTCGTTCGTTTCCAAAACTCCATTTGCTGACTTAAATGCCAAGGAGGTGGTCCATGTGGACGATGAAACTGCGGTGAAGTACTCAACCGAATCGGTGTTGTTCGTGGAAAAATATGAAATTGTTTAAATTTGCAGTTTCCGTTTTATTTTACATCCAATCGTATTCCCCGTACAACTTTATTATAAACAAACAAAACACACATATATATATTCTCTTATTTTTATTACACGTAGTTCTTATGAAGCAAACAAAACAACAAAATATAATTTAAAGCCTTGCGGTGAAAAACTGGCTAAAAGCATTCTGCACCATTAAGTTAAACAGTTCCCTCTCGGCGCCATTATAATGTATTGTACATCCATAAAAATTTATTCGTAAAAAAAAATATACGCTTCACAGAGGGTAAACGTTTTATTGTAAATTTCTGCTAAAGAAGTTGCACGATTCTTCTGAAAGGCTTTCAAAATGCGATTTATGGACCGGAGGAACGCGGTAGCGCAGCATTCGCTTTTCTACTCACAATAATGAAACTAATAGCTTGGAACGGAGACTGCTAAGTTGGACCGGAGAAAATAGGCTCGCCACCAGTCTAAAAGTCTACATAGTTTCTATATACAAAGCCACGAGATATTGAGAATTATATGCTGCTCAAGATGGCAATCCTAGAGGTTCTAGTTTGTAGATAAGTCTACAATCAGAATATGAAAATACTAAAGTTATGGCTCAGTCATTCTATTTGATGAACGAGTAAATGGGAAACTTGAACGGACTTTCAAAGTTTCCTGAGGAATTCGGTTCTAAGTATAAAAGAAAACTACGTGGGTCGTATGCCAAATACTTGATCTTATTACTTTAAGCTTTTGCTAATATTCTTATGCAAAATAATTTTAAGACAGATCACACAAAGACGAGATCGAACTCTGAGATCTATCTCATTTGAAAAATTTCCGTTTGCAGGAAGGTGTATTCCATTCAAATGAGGCTGAGCTCGTTAAATGGTGATACTGAAAGTTTACCGTGTCAATGTCAACATTTCTGTTTAAATATTTTTTGCTCCCGTTGAGTCAACAAGAAATTATTAAAATCCATCATAGATTTACCGCAACCAAAATTGAAGCCCTTTAAATTTTTTTTTTACAACCATTATGATTTTTGAGAAGTTCGACACACAAATAAAGCAAGAATGATGGTTTTCCAACGTTTTGTCAGAGATCCTGGTTTGCAAAGTGGACTTGCCGTGGATTTCGCCATTGCCATTGTTGAAGTTAAAATGTCAATAAAAAGGAGGCTTACATACATTTCTGGAAGGCGTGGTGGTTAGCATGTCCACCTGCTAATCCAGAGGATTATCAGATTATCAATCAATCAATCAATCAATATTCAAGCAACCTTCAATGGAGTTGCCACGTTGCCAGTGTTCACACATCTTAGCGAGGCTCGTTTCGGGTAGCACAATAGAGCGGGGAGCCCCGTTGCCTAGCGCATTAATCAGAAACACGCCTTATGAAGGAATGGAGGGGACAATTTTCTGTCAACTCCGAACGGCAAACCGACTCGTTAGTTCCTCGCGAAAGGTGATACCCGTGGAATTTTCTGTTGGAATTCGAACGAAGAACCTCCGGTGTAACAGGCAGACACATCGCATCACGGGCAAAACTTAAACACAAAGAAATATATCAAACTCTCCTCGAACGTCCAACAAGTGCTCTTATTGGCGACGAAGGTTATTCTCGGGATTTTGATTTTCTGATACTCCAATGAATAAGTTTCATAGTTTCTTCTCCCAAGGCTTGACTTTAATAATTAATTTTCCGTTATATTTTTATTCGGCCCTATCAAGGTAACCGTCGCGTCGGAGCGGAATTCCCTCTGATCGGAGACATTGTACTTCGTGTTAGTTCTATGGTCGGACGATCCGACGTTCTCCGATAAATTTTTGTTGCGGGGATTTAAGTTTTGGGAATGCAATGCATTGCCGCAATTGTGAAAAATTTCTTACGACGACAACTACTTCAAATCAAAATTGAATCTCCGGAAAAAGATACGTTGCGGATAACACTCCGCTCCGGCGCGGCGGTTACCTCGATAGGGCCGATTTCATTTCTCCTCAAGTGCTATTTGGCTTGACTTGGCTCTCAATCCCAATTCTAAGGCCCGGAACCTGCTGCGGTCGGACAACTATAATGGCCACCGCCACTCAAAAATATTCATCGAATTATCTCAAAGACGTATGAAAGAAATTCTTGACACGACCAAACGTGACGCAAAGTTACTAACGGACTTCTTCACTGGACACTGCTCTATCAGATATCATCTTAAAAATATGGGCATCAGCCAGGATGACACCTGCCGTCTCTTACTGGGAGATACAGAAAGAGCTGAGCACATTTTATGCGAATGCACTGTGATAGCCGAATACAGGCTGAAAATATTCAATAAAAGATTCACTAGTCCCCTTGATATTAGAAACAAACGCCCCTTCTTCGAATATTCTTAGGGCCAGTTGCTGAATCGAATCATAAATTTAAGATCTACATAAAGTTCTACTTGAGTATGGGGATTTTATGTAGAACTTAAGAATTCCGAAACGTCGTATACAAAAATGAAACCTTTATGTAGAACTTAAATTTAAAATTCGATTGAGCAACTGGCCCTTAGGTTCTTACATGACCTCAACTTCGAATGAACAACTTTACCCTTTTTATTTGCTTAAACCTAAGGCAACACCACAAAAGATCTTTCAGGTCGACGCGCTTTTTCATACCAAATTGAGCTTCGTCGTCTCGTAGCATATGCTCAATCTCTTAGCTCATTTAATTAGCCCTATCTCACAAGACTATCTCACTCATAAGAAGCAAGTTCGTTTTGCTTACCGCCCAATCATTAAAATTTTTGAGCGGTCGGGCGTCAATTAAAAATAAAAATTCAGTAAACTTCGGTCACAAACGCTATAAGCCCTTATTATTCAGTTAAAAAAATATTTTAATGCAAAAACTAAAACTAAAAAACTCTTTATTGATTGCGATGTCTAGCAACCGTCAAAAGGATAGAAATTGTTGAAAGGGTAAATGAATAAACTAATCAGGGGTCACAAAAAAATAGTTTCGCTTTTAAAGAGACCCAATGCCTACCTAATTGTCGGAAAGAAGGAACTATATCCCGTAGCAGAAAAGAATGTAGAAAGCTTATTGGCGCTGCCCCGGGCACTTCTCTTTTGCCAAACATTCAAACGTCTTAGGCTTAAGTGATACCACATTCTGTGAATCTTGTAGAGAAGATGACGATACCGCAGAGCATTTCCATTGTGAATGTCCCGCTTTTTCTCGCAAGAGTTTACAGATACTGGGCGCAGACATGGTGAGAGTTGGTTACCTAGGCTCCTCACCATGGCAACGTATGTTGGCTTTTCTGCTGCTATCTGGCAGTACAATGGACCGGTGTTTAGGTCTGAGTGCTCCAGCTGGTATTTAAAAGTCTCCAACAGAAAAAAAAAATGCATGGAATTAAGTAAACTGCTAGAGTTGTAGAGTTTACCACTAACGATTCAAGAATGCCCCTTTCCTCAGCTTTTAGGTCATTTTTGTGTTTGTTGGAAAAAGAACTTACACCAAAATTACTCTGACTGAGCACATAAAGAAAATTATTAAATAAAGTAAATATGTTGTATTTAGATTTCATAATTTTACAAATAGCAACAATAAAGGGTCAATGAACTGTTTTTACATTTTAATTGTGTACGGACCAGCATCAGCTTCTTTTCCATTCATCAGATAGGCATTAATGTAAATTTGCGACAAAACTTTAACCCCGTTTTCCATTAGCACGGCATAGTCCGCAGGAGAAAGAGGAGTCTTTTTAACATCGACAAAACAATGAGTTGCTTCTCGTATCAACTCTGACTTGGTGTATGGCGATTCAATCTGTAGAATTTCACCATATCCAGCTTTGATCACATTTTTCAATGACTCCTTGTGGCGTTCGGAAATCCGTAGAATTGCCTTGAAGCCGGTAAAGGCCCCTAAAACCGTTTCATCTGTCTCTGCGAGCTGCTTTCGCCATCTGTGAGCTGCACTGGCAATTACTTGTTCTTCTTTTGTAAGCTCTGGCAAGTTGAATGCCTTAGGATTCCCCCATTCAAAGAGCTCCTCATTCACAAAGCAGTTTTGGGCAAAACATTCCTCGATGTAGGACAAGCCGAGGACCCACTTTCCTGAGGCTATGCACCCCAACATCTTCTCGCCTCGATTTGGACGCTCGCACAAGAAATGCGTACAGTCTGGGTCGTAGTTGGTCAAATTCTCTGATATCTCTCCACGAAGTCGGTTGACTTTTTCTATTACATCTTGGCGAATAGAATCACTTGCACATGAAATGCTAAACCTTGGAGTTCCAATGAACTGCATCGAAGAACTTTTCGAACGCCTCGAAACCGAGAATTCCGTCGGGTCACGCCAGGTAACCATTTCCTCTGTACCTCCACCAAACTGTTCCGACTCAAAGCGCAGCACTCGACCATCTTGGTGTTCGGTGTTATCAAAGGTTTGTAGTTTTTTCGGTTTCTGCACACTCTGACGACGGGATTCGCAATTTTTAAGATAATCGCTGATCTGTTTTAGTTCTGGAGTTTGCGACGAATTACTGGTGGAGCAGTCTTCGAAGTCCATTTTCTGTTGGAATGAAGATTTTTTACGACCCAAAGTTCCTGCAAGTGGTGTGGTTTCATTTACGGTTTCTGCTACCGCCTTAACCACCGGTGTATGCACAGGACTTTCAGTTTCGCCTTTGTACTCGATTCCCATCATTTTGCATGTTGCACGAAGCATCCGTTTGCGAATAACTTCGATTGGAGTGTCAGGCTTTAGTTTCTTTGTAGGTAACCGCCAGAGACGTTCAATCTCTTCAGACATTCTTCTTTCGAACTCGGGTGTTGTGCAGAAATCTGGAATGCCCTTTGGAGTTGGAAGCTTTCTGTTTATTGGAGTACAAGCTTGACGCCTGATTCTCTCCAGTTCTGGTGTCTGGTTATTTTTCATTTCAAGGATTACCTCCCGAAGGCATTCTCTTTCATCGTCATCTTCGATCTCCGCAAGAATCTCGTCCATTAGTTCAAAATTACATGAAGGCCTGCCGGCAAAATTTGTTGGAGTTTGAGGCGACTCTCCACCGAAACTCTTTCTACTAGGTCCTGCTAGCTCTGTGACTCGTTTGTTTCTTAATGGAGTGAAGTCAGTTGTAGTATTGAGATTAGCTACGGGTGGCGGTACAACTGCTACGTTCTCAATCGCGTCTGTTTCCATACGAACTCCAGGTTGAGGAGTTGCACCCGAGGTGAGAGTTCGGGAAAATTCATTTGAATTCTTTTCCCGCAAAGCTGGCGATACTGGAAAATCCAATGGACTATCACCTACCAGATAGTCATTGTAAGGCAACTTTTCTCCCATTTCGGCACAATCCAGCAACCATTTGGAGGTAACAACCGGATACTGCCACTTGATTGCACCTTCGTATTTGGAACCCTCGGGTTGTGGGCAGATAAGAAGTGGCTTCTCACGTTTCACAAATGTTTTATTGACAGAAGCTCCCAAAAGCTGTGCTACAGCATCAACAAAATCACGCTCCAATCCAGAGTAAATGCTGACGACGATAGTCATTCCATTCAATGGACATGAATCTGCTGTCGAAGGGATGTGCTGGTGAAAGTATTCAATCGGAACAAGCTTATTCTGCTTAATACACTCCTCCTGTAAAGTAGAAAAATAAAATGGGTAAATGGGGTTGGTATAGTTCAGAGTTGCAAAAATGAAAACTCACCACATAGAGCTCAGTTACGATGTGCCTGGCTTTCACTGGGAGTTTCTTCACATCAAGGGTCTTTTCGAAAGACACAATTGCGTAGTCGACGGGATCTCGGAAGTTTTCTTTGACCACGTTGCCATGGGCCGCTTCACACTCACAAACCAACTGGGTATGAAACTCATCATCGAAGTGTTCCGGATCAATGTACACAGCCATGCCTTGAAGGAAATTCAAATTCTCATAGTCAAGTGTTGTTAGTCCGTTGCTGATCTCAGAGTCTGTAGTTAGGGGGGCTGCTGGGGCTCCCGATTTACTTGTTTGAGTTGAACTACTCATAGGTGGTGGCATTTTCTGTGCTGAATCGTCTGCTTTTGGCGTCGCAGGAGCTGGCGGTGGTGGCATTAGGACAACAGGTGTATCCATTGAGTATTGCGACAGTAAGTCATCTTCCTCGCTCTTTGAGGTCGTTGATTCTTCAACGGGGGCTTTAGGTTCTGGTTCGGCAGCTGCAAATAAACGCTTCTTAGGCAGATCAGGTTGTTTGAAACTGTGATTCATGGAACGCAGAGTTCTTTTGCTCGAAGGGGATGGTGCATCTGGTTCACGACTGGTTGGCAACGATACCCTATATATGTTTTCACTTGCCGGTTGCTTTTGATTGATACTTTCCACAAGCCAATCTAGACGGACTATATTCACCACCGAGAGCAAGCCTTCCTTGCGCCAGGCTTTGAAATCAGTCTCATCAAGTTGTCCTACAATTATGTGTGTAAGGTTTTCGTTGACTTCGTCGTAACGTGTCGCCCCGCCTGCATTGAGGATGCGATTAAGTTTATCCTTCTCCTCGCTACGAAAACCACTTAAGTAGATGCAGCAACCATCTAAGAAAATGCCTGCTTTCTTTGCCTTCTTGGGGTCAATCTCAGCTAAGATGGACTTGTACTGCTGTCCAGCAGTAGTTGCCTGCTTTGTAAGGACTGCCTTAGTAAGCGCTTGAGAACGAGCAGTGTCGTTTAGACTTGAACAAATAGAGTCGTTTACTGTGAGGTCCATTCGTTTGCTTGCATTCATAGCTGAGATTCTTGATACATCCGACAACTGAGTGAAGTCGCTTACAGTATGGTCTGATTTAGTAGGAGTTGACGCCTTCATTGTTGTTACCTTATAATTTTTCGGCGGAATAGCGAATCCCTTCGAGACACTATCGAACACCCACTCAGGAACGAGAACGTCTTTCTTGTATTTAATAGCAGCCTGATATTTGTCTGAGTTTGCTTTGTTTCTTTCCGTTATTACAATGTCTGTGTACTGGGACCTAAATGCTCTATTATATGTTCCACCATTCTCCTCTATCAATCGCATTAACTCAGATTTTTTCTCACTGTCTAGGCCAGAGCAGGTGATGTTGACGCCGTAGAACACCGGCAATTTATATTTATCAAACTCTGAATCAGTCGCTGTTACACTGTTACTGGAACAGCTTTTCTGCCAAACATTGTGCACCCAATCTACATGCATTACTGGAATTCCATTCAACGTTGCATGTTCGTACTTTGTCGATTTTATTGTGTTCGATATTAAATGAGTGATTGACCGGCCCAGATTCTGAAAATAATACCCACCCATCCAAGAAATTAATATTCGCATTTTTTCCTTCTCCTCAACGCCTAGACCTGATGCAGAAACATTCAATCCCCTCATTGCTGTTGTGAAAATTGGTGACGAACCCAAAGGAATGGGTTCACATCTATGTAGGCAGTTTATGAGACATTTAGGTCCAACTATCAAGCATTTAGTGGTTTGCAACTGATCGAAGAGCTCACCCTCGAACTTCGCAAACACAAATACGTCTGTTTTGGTCAATTTTCCCGATTTAATCAACAAAAAGGCTTCGTGTGGCTGAATCCATTTGATATGTTTGTCACTTTTAATATGCTCTTTAAGAGTAGCAAAAGCCGAGCTCAATTCGGCCGGTTCGTCATCATTTTCTTCCACAATAACAAAGTACGCACTTATGGCTTCATCAAAACTCATTTTCTGTTTATCTTTCTTTTTTGTAATTTAGGCAAAATTCTTTAAAATAACACAATTTTCTTTGGACTGATAAATTTATTTTTTCAACTTTCAATTGGCGGTTTTTTGTCACTTGTCACTTTTGTCTTTTTGAAGTCGTAGCGCGCTGAAATAAAACAAAATATCGATATACGTACGAAGAAGTTCAAAAATGTTATCGAAGAGAGCAGACTTGGGAGTATCAAGTAGCTGCATATTTCAACTTAAACCTTGTTCAGACTATAGAAATGTGATACAAACAGTCTGTAAAGCTCAAGAGACTCCCACTCGAATTTTAGGGGTTAGATAAACATTTTCAAATACCTGAAATTTTTTTGTTGAAACTTCATGCGATAAAGCGATTATTTTTTATTCTTCTTCTCAGTTACACCGGTTTATCTGTATTGACTAAGTCACTAAGGGCAACAAAGAAAGAGAACAAAAATGTCAATTTATTCGCACGAAGTTACAACAAATCGACCAATGTGCAATTTGTCTTGCAGTAGTTGTCACGATTAAATTATACAGCGACAGAAATGGAAATGATGTAAAAGCTAATAACAACAGTGTTGCCGCAGTCGCAGAAATGCTTTAATTTGAGAGAATTTTAAAATCAACTATGGGTTAAGCCTTGCGAAAACCAACGCGGAGAGTGCGCGCGATGCGATTGCGTTAAGTCAAATCTCTATGCATTAAGTCAAACGTCCATAAGATTACATAGAGATTTGACTTAACGCAATCGCATTGCACGCACTCACCGCGTTGGTTTGCGCAAGGCTATAAACTCTTTGTCCGATTCCGTAGAGAGATCCCGCAAAGAGTTAATTTTTATTGTGCACAGAAAAAATTGTGTACACGAAAAATTGTTGCACCCTCATTAATTTGGATTTCGTAAGGGTGAAGGTGAGATTTTTAGACAGAAGACGTGTACACTATCCTGAAAAATTTATCACGGTTTTTCGGAGGGCTGAGAGTGTGAGATTTTTAAACTCTGAACTGTTGAAATCTTTGGCCCCCGTGATTTTCATATTATATTTTCAAATTCAAAACACTTCACAGCCAAATCGTTTGTGATAATAATTTTTGATATGAAAAGATTTTAAAGTTTTTTTTTTTAAATTTTTGCATAAAATGAGAATCGAATTCGTCGTGAAGCTGTGATATTTAGCTTCACTTCACAGCTTCACAGTTCGGGAATCGATTCCCCAGTTGTGCAGTCGTGATAATGGAAATTTATGAAAACGTAGCGTTTTTTCGTCACTTCGGTATGGGTGTTCTCATATGACGCTTAACAAATAAACTTTGTCAACTGATTTTGCAGCTGGCATGACTGCTAAAAAGTTGCGTTATAATATGTATAGAAGTAACATCAATAAAGTGACTGTTTTTTTTATTCTCCTTCTCTGTTACCACATTTATCGAATCTACGCAACAAATTGGTGTAACAGAGAAGAAGGACAAGAAAATATTCGCATTGTTCACACGAAATTTCAACAACCTGGTCAATTATTACATTGTTCAACAAATCAAGCACAAATCCGAATAAACACAAATTGGAATCAGAGAAGAAAAATAATCGCTTCGTTAGCACGAGTTATCAGCAGTCTTGGTGTTGGTGCGATTTTAGAAGACACCATTTCATCTCACCTCTATTTCTTTGCCCATAAACTGCTCAACGAATAGACAAGTATAAATTTCCACAATAAAAATGATAATTAAATTTTTAACAGTAAAAATTTTGAATATTTTGCGAGGCAGTACTGTATTCCGATACTTTTCTTGTGTTATCGAAAAGACACAGCCCCTAAAACCTCATCGCTCTTGAATTTTTCTTTCGTTTGACATTCGTACTAATCAGAAACATCTACGAAAAAAAGGAATATAAATATTTTTCTGCATTCGTTCAGTTGCTCAGCTCCCGAAAAGGAGAGTTTTCAATTCATAAATATTCGCTATCCTGACCAACACTCCAACAGGGATACGTCGCGGCTCCCAAATAAATAAATATTCAAATTAAATCACCACTTCCCCAAATCCCAATGTGAATAGTCTTTCTCTTCTGTTATCTTTCAATTTGTTGAAATAGAAAAAAAAGAATTGATAAAAAGCCCATCGCGAGTAAAAGTTATATGAAGCTCTGAAAGAATTAAAATTGGAAACCATCGCCCTTCTTCTCCAGTTCAATTCGGTTTGGTTCACTTGTGTGTTTATTTTAATTTATTTTCTTGGAAAATTCTTGTCTCGAATAAAAAGTTATAAAAAGAGTGTGTTTTATCGCGCTCACTAAATTTTTTTTCATTTACGAAGCGTGCAAGAGCGAAAACGAGGAGTGAAAAATTTGTGAAAAAAAAAACGAAGTAAGAAGAGCAAAACGCAACAAAATAAATGCATTTTCCCTAGGGAATATACCTACCAACTAGTTAATGTAAATGTTGTTCCACTGCCGCACATACAGGTGTGTGCCCTAAGTGCAAGTATTTGAAATTTAAGTTGTAAATTGCCCAATCCCCAGTTGTCTGATTAAGAAAATACAAATAAACAAAATCCCATTGGAACCATGGCAATGGCAAATGATTTATGGCGCGAGTGTGTTGCCTGGTTGACCCGCTGCAAGATTCTCCCCCTGGATCACAAGGCTAATTGGCCAGAGTCTGAAATTCGAGTTCTCGCCCTTACGCTTCGCGATGGTGTTCTCTTGTGCAACCTTATCTTGTACTTGGATCCTACATGCATGGACAAAGGCGACTTCAATCGGAAACCACAAATGGCACAGGTAAGATGACGGCCACGGTTGGTAACCAGCCAAGAGGCACACAGCACTTCTATTTTAGTCAATTTTGAAAACATCTATGTATATAACTTCCTTCCGGTTGAGCAACGAACGCATTGAGCCACACGTATTAACAACGACGACGGTCTAGCCATTCTGTTGCTGATTTAGCGGCGCTAACACATAAAATTATTTATCTATTCACTTGACACCCGTTATCTTGCTAAGAAAGAAGTTAGCTCGCTAATGGCAATGTAATTAATTCTGTCCGTTTTGGAGCAATAAATTAGGGACGCCCCACTTATGTATGCTTTTTTTTGTTTCTTTATCAAGGACACTTCACTGAAACACAAGTTATGCCTTTTTGTTCTGCTTTCGTTGCGCGAAATTGTTTACATTAAAATTATTATTAAAATGAAAATATAAGAAGGAAAATTATTTATTCAGCTTTGTGAGATAATTCACATTGCGGATGTTTCCATGTGGCACGACGGAGACGGGTGAGACTTGGGGTCGTTTTCCATTGTGAAAGGGGGAATCGATCTGCTGGCATTCACCGAATTCAAAAAACAAACGTGTTGTTGACCTTAGGTGGAGTGAATTGAGTAAAAAAAAAACGTGAAGTCGTCTTTTTTTTTTTGTAATTTGATCGTTCCTGAGTGATGATAGTTGAGCCAAGAACAAGAGCAATTGAACGGAAAACATTAAACAATAAAAACCCAAGAACGAACGTAGCAGGCAAAAGAGAATTAGAATCAGTTGGACTGGAACAATCAGTAGAAGTTAATTAATTTTGTGCTCTTTTGGATGAATGTTGTTTGTATTCATCGTTGTATTGCATAAGTTTTCTGACTTGGTGCTGCGTAGATGTTTGCTCATGTAGATATTTCCATATTGAACTGTTTTTCTATTGGAAATACCAAAAGAAATCCATTGAAAGTTTGTTTTCAATGTTTTTTCATAATTTTTTTGTTTGTTTATTCTAACTAAGAGATTCAGATGGAAAAATATGATTCATTAAAATCATGAAAACTCGAAAATACTGGTAACATTTTAAAAGCAAATGGGGTGCTCCACAGAAAAGTATGTAGGTTCTCTGACAGACAACTGTGAGATGAAATCACTTTTAACTTAAAATATTCCTAGTTTCATATTTGCGTTACTTTCGTGGCTTAATCAAGTAAAAGTCGCGTTTATAGCCGACTATAGTTAGCGGGTGCTGCAGTTTCTTGTATCCGCTGGTTAGGTTAGGTTAGGTAGAATGGGCTGACGGTTGATCTTATTACCGTCACACTAAGATCAATGTAGATCCATTGTGATAGCTAGGAGTATTGTAACGTCCTTGAAACCTATGAGTTTTATGTTTGGTCGGTATTTAACCATTTTGTGGCCTTAATGAAGTTTAACAGGATGCTTCTAGTCATTAAAGAAGTAATTGCCTAGAAATTTTTTCCTGAAGTGGCAGATTGCTGGGCATTGACAAAGGAAGTGAGTGGTGTCCTCATGTTCATCTTCGTCATTGCATCCTCTGCACAGGTCATCGGTGCGAAGACTCATTTTCTTTTTGTGGTAACCTAGTAGGCTATGTCCAGTTATGATACTGATAAGCATTCGTAATGAAGGTCTATTCAATGATAGCAGCTTTTCAGATCCGTTCTTATCGTATTTCGGCCATAGTTTCCTGGAAGTAAAACAGGAATCTAGGCATTCCCATCTTTCATCTGCTAGTTAAGGTGCCAGTTATAGCGATCAGGAAAAGTTTTCAAAAGGAATAATCACTATGTTTTCGTTACAATTGAATAACAAATGTTATACCAATCAATAGTAAACAGCCCAGAGAATTTTTTTGCCAAGAAAATGTTCAATTGAACAAATACTTTGCCGTAAAATTGTATTTTTCTATTTTCCTGATGGAATTGAACAGGAAAATAGAAAATATTCTTTCTATTATATCTTTTTTGGGCAGAAAAAATACTTTGAGTGATTGGCCATCGATTGATATAACATTTAATATTGTTACGAAAACATAGTGATTATTCCTTTTGAAAACTTTTCCTGATTCGTTTTTTTGATCGCTATAACTGGCCAATGAGCTACGTTGGAAGGGATCACGGAGATACATGAGTGCGCGAGCGTGGATCCTTATGAGATTGTTAATCAATACTCTTTGATTTTCAAGCTTACTGGCTCACGTTTTTGTCTTCCTTGCTTTTAAACTTTTTATACCATCGGGTGACCCCCCAGCAAGGGTTGGATATGAACCGTGTTACGATCTGTCGAGAAGAAATTAAAATAAGGAGTTACCAAGGAGATTTTATTTATTTATTTTAATATCTTTTTATGTTAAAAGCAGTCCAAGTGAAACTAATCTACTGGCATTGTACTCCAAAAAACGCATTACCATGAACACCACTTTCTCACTTTTAGCCGTTACTAATCGCCATGTGGTGCTCGTAGCC
The DNA here is from genome assembly GCA_914767635.1 of Melanostoma mellinum. Taxonomy (NCBI): domain Eukaryota; kingdom Metazoa; phylum Arthropoda; class Insecta; order Diptera; family Syrphidae; genus Melanostoma; species Melanostoma mellinum. The sequence goes on from OU612059.1 coordinate 6,681,577, forward strand.
TAATGGTTAGCAGGATGCTCGTGGTTCGAGTCACAACAGAAAACAAAAAATTAATTTCCAAGGGTATAGCCTTTTGGGGCGATAATTTTGAAAACCGGACCTTGTCAGATCAATCACTGATTGAGGTCCTAAGAATGGTGGCTGAGTTCCTTACTTACCTACTTACGTGGGTTGGCATTTCAGCTCGGGGTCAAGCTTGGCCTCAACTAACATCATTCTACAACGACTTCGATTTAGGGAGAGCTCTCTCCAGTTTCGCACTCCAAGTCGGTTAAGGTCTTCATCCACTTGATTGCGCCACCTAAGACGAGGTCTTCACCTTCCGTGATTTCCCTGCATATGCTTTCGAAAACCCGTCGAGCGTGGAGGCTACGATGGTTGGGTAATGTAGAGCGGATGGACCCAACGCTCTACATGACCCAACCATCGTAGCCTCGCGATGCGTGCTCTTCTGGCTATGCCAATGTCGCGGTACAGCTCATACAGCTCGTTGTTGTATCTTCTTCTCAACACATTGTCTTCGCATAAGGGACCAAAGATTATTCGGAGAATTTTTCTTTCGAAACGACCAAGGGTTTCCTCATCCGCTTTCGATAAAGTTCATGCTTCCGCGCCGTAAAGCAGGACTGGGATGATTAAGGTCTTATACAAGGTTACCTTGGTTTTTCTGGAGTGAATTCTCAATTGAATTCTTAACCCAAAGAAGCAACGGTTGGCAAGAGTTATTCTCCGTTTGATCTCCGCACTGAGGTTGTTATCCGTGTCTATAGCCTGTAGTCCTGTACTACTTGGAAGTTATGTCTGTCTATTGTGACGTTTTGTCCAATTAGTCGATGTTCTGTGTCTTTGTTTGATGAGAGTATGTACTTATGTTTTGTACTCAAACCCATTTTTGCCGCTTCTGTTTCAATACTCGCTAAAGCACCTATGACATCACGCTTTTTTCTTCCCATTACGTCAATATCGTCTGCGTAGGCGTACAGACTTTTGAAATATTGTTCCTCTGGTGTTGACGTTTGAGTTTCTTACAATCTGTTCAAGTATGATGTTGAAGAAACCGCATGACAGTATGTCGCCTTGTCGAAAGCTTTTTTTCGACATCAAAGGTCTCGGTGAGTTCTTTACCGACCTTGACGGAGCAGCGTCAATTCTCCAAAGTCATCCTGCATAGTCGTACGAGTTTTGCAGGGATGCCGAAACTAGACATGGCTCTCTACAGCTCGTCTCTGTAGAAACTGTCATACGCGGCCTTGAAATCGATAAAAAGATGGTGAATATCGATATTCGGGTTTTTTGCAAGGCCTGCCGTAATGTGAAAATTTGGTCTATTGTGGATGCATGCAGATCAGCTGGTGCATGCTCCTTTCCGAGTGATCTCCAGCTGCCTTGACGGCAACAAGTCTTATTTGATTTAAGTTTGCATATGGCAAGCTTAACTTCTTCTAGGTCAGGAGGACGGCATTCTTGATCATCGTCCAAGTTGAATGGGGCAATCTGACTGACAGCGGAATTTGTGTCCCATCGCCATCTTTCCAGATCCTCAGTAGCGACTGTGACTCTACAACTATGTTTCCCTGCTGGTCTTTACAGGCTTGAGTTCGGGGTTTGCCACCCTGGCAGGATCTTTTTACCTTTTGGTAAAACTTCCGAGTCTCGTTCCTGTCATGGCACCTCTCTATTTCCTCAAACGAGCGCTTCTCATGCTGCTTCTTTTTCTTTTTGAGAATTCGGTGTTCTTCCCTTCTGTTCTCCTTGTAAATCTCGTTATACTGATCGTAAGCAGCCCTCGTTCGTGTTTGCATAAGTATTTGTCGTGCTTTTTGTTTGCCTGCCTTCATTCTTCATCGAACCATGGATTTCGTTTTGGTGGCCGCGTGAAACCCAGAACCTCGGAGGCAGCGGTTCTGATGGCTTCTTGGCATTGCTGCCACTGGTCTTCAATGCTTAATTCTGGCGGCATGGGATTCAAGGATAGTTGAAGGTACACTCGATTGGAAAAGGCATTGGCAATCTCTTGCGATTGTAGCTCTCCGACGTCATATCTCTTCACAGGGTTATCCTCATTCGTACCTTGGCTACAACAAGGTAGTGGTCCGAGTCAAAGTTGTCTCCTTGGAAAGTTCGGACATCTAACACACTAAAAGAGTGCCTTGCGTCGATCGCAACATGGTCAGTTTGACCTTTAATTGATCTGGGGATCGCCATGTACATTTTGAGATGCGGGAAGCGTGTACTACTTACAACAAGATTAAGCCCCGCAGCAAAATCGATCAGCCTCAGTCCGTTTTCGGAGGTTTTGTCGTGGAGGCTATGCTTACCGATTGTATTTCCAAAGATGTCCTCCTTCCCTAGCTTTGCGTTAAAATGGTCAAGAAAGATTTTCACGTCGTGTCTAGGGCACTGCTCATACGTTTCTTCGAGGAGCTCGTAGAAACAGTCTTTGGAATCGTCGCGTCGTCTTTCTCTTCTGTGGGGGCGTGGGCGCATATAAGGCTAATGTTGGCGAATTTAGCCCTGATGTGGATGGTCATTATACGCTCATTGACTGGATTTTGGCTGATCACCTTATCCCTGAGTCTTCCTCTAACGACAAATCCGCACCCAAATAAGCGCTGTTTCCGTTGACGTATAGCAATCGCTATAGTAGATGTCACAGTTTTTCATCTTCTTTATGCCCGGTCCACTCCATCGCACTTCTTGGATGGCGGTTATGTCTGCTTTGCAGCAGTCCAGGGTGTCCGCTAATTCTCCAGCTGCACGCAGTTCGTTAAGAGATCTTACGTTCCACGTGCAGATCCAGAGGTCATTGTCCTTTTTTCGTTTGCTTGGGTCGTCAACTTTGAAATCATTATCGTTATCCGAGGCTGTTTGTTGTTTCGGAACTGGGCTTTTTTTACGTGGTTGGGTAGTTAACCCTACGCACAACCTATAACCTGGATTACCAGGTCCTTTTGGATCCCTTCGGACACAAAGGGCTTTAATATCCAGTGTCAGTGATGCAGGGATGTGAGTGCTGCCATTGGCTCATCAGGAGCTCATCCGCCAACATCTCTACTTCAATACCCTGTCCAAGTATTGAAAGACCCTGAAAGATCTTTAAAAAAAATATGTTGGAGTAGCTCCTTTAGGGGTTTCTGCTTTTTTGAATGCTAAAGTCCACCGTTTATTCTGTCATTCAAATTCATCCGCTGGGATATTTACGCGAAAGCTCTCGTAGACCACTGAGATTCGTGCAGTCAGTCATTTTTCGCAGAGCAATTATAGTGTTGATCACAATTCTTTTATCCGGATTCCATTGTCAACATTCGCACTTACTAGTTTAGCAGGTCAGCTCTGGACGGAGCATCCCAGGGCCCAGTGGATACCGCAAGGAGGTATAGTAAGCACAATGTACTATAAGTTGTAACATCTAGGCACCAGTCAGAGTCTACCCGAATAGTACAACGCCCATCAACCTTTCTAAATCAGCAGCAGGAAATTGTAGGTGCCCTAAATTCCCTCATAAATGCGCTATGCCCCGAGGCTCCCCACTCTGTTGGCCCAACTTATTTATTTGGTCAATTTATTTCCATTCTTCACAAGGTATGACCGGGAGATAAGCGCTATTACCCAGAGCTCCCAGAGCTCTGTTGTGTCACCGTATTTATTTTTTATTTGGCAAACTAATTGCCATTTTAATAAAAACAACTTAGTAGTAGTTTTTATCTTCTTGAAAATCATTTTGGTGAGCCCATGAGACAAATAAACATGTTCTTTTCCACTTCCCCCAAAGTGAGCTCCATTTCTCTTTGTCCTATCGTCTTTAACCTTCCTTGAGCATCCTTCACCGAAGTGAGTCTCATTGATCTTTTCTTTACTCCTTAACCTTCTAACTTTAAACAAAGCCAAGAAGTTGTGTGGCTTTTGTTTTACGATGCCTACATCCTGCAAAACACAAACAAAAATACAGAGCAAAACACAAACACAAATCATACGCACACATTTATTTAATCTTTTTCTTACAATTGGCTGTTTGTCTTTTTACGTGTAACCTTTGCTCCCTCAGATAGCAGATCATCTCTTAGAATACCAGCAATGCACACACAATATGGAAAGCAAAGTATATCGGTGACGTCAAATTCCCCAGTTTACGGTTTACCTGAGGCAGTGAAATAACAAACGCCTCAGAAAATATCTGTTTTGCTTGCTGTGCTTTTGTGTATGTGTTTATGAATCTTTCTCGTCGGTCTCACTTTAAGAATTGGGGTGGCCTAAGCAGACGACGGCATTTTTACCTTATTGTCTGTGTATCTTCCTTCACTTTGCTAATAAGAAAGTCTTGTGGGTATAGTCAAAGCTCATATAAACAAAACGAGTGAATCCTTAGCATTTTCCTTAGCCAGACGGCGAAACAAAAATAAGAAACAAAGCGTGGTTCTGAATTAAAGGCAAGTAGGTAGGTTGGCAATGGCATGATGTAGGTAGGGTATCCGTTTGGTTGTTTTCAAGCACACAACACAATTGAGGAAAATTTATTAAGAATAATCCGATCCTATTTTACCAACTGAAAGCTAAAACCGCAGACAAGATGGTACCGCTTTTTGGACTGGTTGTGTGCAGTAAATAGGTTGAAATTAATTTATTGGCACTTGAAACTTGGTTATGGTGGGAATGGCGTTTGTCCTTACAAAGTTTGTCTTTTTTTTCTTGTAATCAATGTAATGTAAAGCCTGCTTTTTATTTTCAAAGTTCAACAGAGATCCTATTTTAATTTTGTTAAAATCTCACGTAAAAAATGACAGGTGTTGTGTAGGTAGTGTGGAACATGATAAATATAAAGGTCGGTACGTGCTGTTATTTAATTATTTTAACAGCCCTAATGTGCTTGAGAAAACTGGACACAAATCTAAGGTAGCTATTAAGCCCACAATATACTCCACGTTCACTTTGTAAAGGTTAGATAGCAGCCTCTTGATGCCAGCATTCCTTTTTTTATTTGAAAGATGTCCCGATTCGTACCTACATACATACGTATATGAATGAACTTTGGCATTATGATTCCTTTTTTTTCTTATGGACAAGAGTTTAAAGACACATGTTTTACACATGTAAATAGTTATGGAAGTATTTTTTGATAATAAGGAGAACCATTAGCCAACATTTTCCAATAATTTGTGCTGTATTCTACGGCATTTTGTTTCGAATAGCTTCTCAAACTCCTTACCAATCACAAACTTGTGTTTGAAAACTTAAAACTCAAGCTTTAATTTTAAATTTGTTAATATTCAATTGATTTAAAGTTCTGATAAAGAAGATCACAGCGAAGGAATTGTGGCTAGTAAAAAATTGAGCGTAAGGTGTTTCTGCCTATAGAACTTGTATAGCTGAAGTAGTTGATTTCGATAATAGATCATAATCATCTGGTGCATCTATCAAACCAAAAGAAGCGATCCCAAAACTTATTTAACGTCTCTTGCTTCAACTGACCACCAAGTTTGTTTGTTTGAAGTTCAAATCGCTCTCTCAATGTCTGTTCTCTAGCTATTTTACCTAAATGTGATGTACTCTTAAAAATGACACATAAAGTGTTTGGTATACTCGTATATAACAGCACTTCTAAAAAATATTTAGGTTGTTTTTTAGAGGTATAGAACTTCGTCGCTGCCGCGCCTGGCTCGAATAAAGTCAAGTGTAGGGGTCCAATTTTCAACCACTTTTTCGAGTTTTTGAGGCCGTATGTCAGTAAAACCGCCACGAATGTTGGCTGCAAGCCCGTAACGTTTTCTTGTTTGTTGACGTAGACAAGCGACTTCACATATCCCCAAAGAAAATAATCCAATGGTGTCAAATCACACAATCTTGGTGGCCAATTGACAGGTCGATTCCGCGAAATTATGCGCTCATCGAATGTTTCCTTCAATAAATCGATTGTGTGCCCTGTGTGGCATGTAGCGCGGTCTTGTAACCACATCTCATCCACATTCATGTTATCCAATTCGGGGACAAAATAGTCGGTGATCACAGGTCTCCATTAACTGTAACTGGCTCGCCAGCATCATTTTGAAAAAAGTATGGCCGAATGACTCCACCAGCCCATAAGCAGTCAGTTTTTATGAATGCAATGGCGTCGCAAGGTACTCATTTGGATTCTCTTTACCCCAAATGCTAAAATTTTGCTTGTCGACGTAACCATTCAACCAAAATTTAGCCTCATCACTGAACAAAATTTTGACATGAAAATCAGCATCGAAATCAATCTCATTTTCGGCCCATACAAAAATCACGACGCACTGCATGGTCTCGCGGCTTTAATTCTTGCACAAGCTGAATCTTCTAAGGTGATTAGCCAAGATTTTTGAACAAAATCTTTCATAAAGTTAATGGACAAAGCTCCAATTGCTGTCCACGGTGGCAAATCGATTCATTCGGGTCCTCTTCAAGACTTTGCTCTACAGCGGCAATTGTTTCTTTGATGCGCACTGTTCGACGTCTCTGTGGATGTGTATATTATTACATAAAGTAAACATAGTGCGAAAATGATCCATGGCTAATCGAATTAATTGCTCTGATGGACGATTATGTCGAACATAAAATGGACGGAGCTTGCGGTTAACTTCGCGAACTGAGCCATTATTTTCGAAATAAGTTTGGACGATTTACAGATGTTGTTCTTATGTCAACCTATTCATGATGAAATGGTCAACCAAACTGATTATAAATGACATTAGAGTTGGCCGATTTGACCGCAATATGTCTGTCAGTCCTTCTAAAAAAACACCCGATATTTTATGAAGGCAAGTCTGAAGAAAAGTCTTGTCGCAATCCTTCAACGCTTTTTTTTTTGGCGTGCCACAAGAAAGTCCCATTAGTCCTTTGCTTTTTAATTCAATAAATTATGTAGTTTCTTGAATCTCCTTCACTTATATTTAAATGTTTGCTCATGGTATGAAGACTTCTTACAAAATTATACCGATAAATATATGAAAAATAGTTTTCTAAGAACAATCTTAGTTTGAACACTTTCAAGTGCCTTCTCTCGGAAAAAGGGATGCAGACTATTCAATGTGGAAATAAAACCTATCTCAAGTTTCCAGATTCCGTGACCTGTTCTTTTAAGTGTTAACCTAAAATTTAATAAGCAGATAAGCACATCAACTTAACTGGACATCATTAAAAATTCAATACTTGTCTTTACTAAGTGAGACAAAGAAATTAAATGACTCATTTGTTACACTTTCTTTACAACTTTTATGTTCGCCTTCATCTAAACTCTAGAGTATGTTTCTCATGTCTGGCCACTGTTTTATGATATTTATAAATCTCGAATCGAACATAAATTCATACTTTTCGCTCTTAAAGAGGTTTCTAGGGAAAACCTTTTCAATCTCCCCCCTTATGAAATTGTATTCGATTATTAAGGGGTTAAATTACGAGTATGTACTGGGTTGAGCTTGCGCACCTCTCTGCAATGCGGTGCCTGAATGAAACCTGTTCTGCCATACCTTAATTCACCATGCTATAAAGTCTTTAAGGAATACTTATAGACACCAAATTTAAAGTAAATCGAAGAAAAAATTTAGAAATAGAGGGTATAGTTTCAAAATAGTAGTCTTAAGAAAAATGGATCTAAAAAGTTTCAATAAAAGTTTCTCCCAGTCTAAGTCATAAAGTGATAAGCATTGAAACTTCATCGACTTCGAATAAAAAAGATCTAATTTCTTGAACAGAATACAACATGCATGAGCCTTTAGCTCGGACACGTATGTTTTTAAACTTCAACCCTTTTATTTATGATGGGCGATTTGAGATGTAAAAAATTTTGTTCAACACCACCTTTTTGAGTAAAGTCATTTCTGATAAGAAAAGGGGTACTATTGGTTATATAACTTTTAAGGCTTTCGCGGTTGTTTATTGACATTTTAAATTTTTAAGATTTCGGATTAGCCGCGTTAATATTAAAAATATTTAAAAATGAGTGCACTACTATACTCACCCCGAACGTTTCACTTCAAGTTACATTGAGCGTGGTCACCGGGAAACTGCTTTTTGAAATGTTATTCTCTTCTTTGACCACGCAAGTTGTAGCGGTGCGTAGACGATTCTATTTGAAGCTGTTGTTGTTGCTGAGTATAAGATTGGGAGCAAACAGTGCTCACTATATCGCTGGATGTTTTAATGGCTATCTGAATAGGCCGTGCGATGTTGATGACGGGGTCCCATGTACGCGACAATTTTATGCTGTCATCGCGATTGAAATTTTGATGGCGTTTTATTTCAATCGCTTCGCGTATAAGCCGAAGGATATAATGAGGCTCGTGAGCTAAAACTTTAGCTTGATCGAAGTGAACCCAGTGATGTTTGCCTGGATTGTCTAGGATGTGCTCGACTATTGCCGACTTTTCCCGCTGTTTTTTGCTGACAGCACTTATATGTTCTTTTAAGCGGGTGGTGTGGGATTGTCCCACATAAGAAGACCAGCAGCTGCAAGGGACTACATAGACGCCCGGAATCTGTAGAGGAAAGTGGTCCTTTGGTGATTGGAGGTAGTCTTTCACCTTTTTTGGTGGTAAAAAGATGGATTTTACTCCGTACCTCTTCAACATTTTCCCAACTTTATCCGTTACGCTTTTTACGTAAGGAAGAAAAGCTTTCTTCTCTTCTTCATCCCTTTCCCGTGGCAAACTTGGCTTCCATGTTCTTTGCCTTTTGGAATACCCATTCATTTAAACGACTGCAATAAGCTCATTTTAGTTTGAGCAATTGGAAACTTTTTTCATCGAAGATGACTTAAATAAGGTCTTACTACTCAACCTAAAACGACCCACACCATATGAGTGCAATTAGACACCGCCTTTAATAGTTAAATTAAAACTAGGAGCCATTTATTAAAATTGGATTCCATTTTTATTCATTGTTTATGTTTAATAATGTTGTACTAGTTTATTTTGTTCTACTCTATTTTGTATAAGCTCTTTTTGTTAATTGTAATGGCTTTTAATTTTTTCATCGTATACACGTTCTCTTTTTGCTTGTGTTGGCGTTTTTTACTAACCACTAGCACTTACATTGATGATAAAGAACATAGATAAGAACGTAGATAAGTGCAAACAAACTTGATCTAAGTTAAGTACCGCTTAAGTCTGTGAAATGCAAAAGAAAAAGCAAAAATCAATTCAAAAGGGACCATTTATCATTTCTGTGAGCATTAAAAAAAAAACAGCTCAAAAGTCATAGGAATGTTAGTTTCTACTTTGTTAAATAACATCAGCCACCAATGAGAGTTTCTTGAGTCGATAAGTCATGAATTATCAATTACTTAACTGTTCTGGTTTTTTTTTAAACCCCAAAAAAGGAAAGCCCACCTCTATTTGTCATTTCTAAACGTTGGATGGGTTAAAACAAAAAAATCTTATTTATAATTCAATTTTTCGATTCAACAAAAAAGGATAAACACAGAAACGCAATAAATTAATGTTAATTTACCTTTGGTTTGAAGAAAGTGTAATATTATTTACCTCCATCAAATGGTTTTAACATAAACGAGGGAAAATCCTTGCTGACCTTTGTTAGCAAATTGAATCGGAATTTAGGGTTTCATTTTTGGGTAAAGTAGTTATGTTGAGAAGTGTTGATTTTATTGTTGAGCTTTAGGGAGTCATATACCTGTTGTATCACACATCTTAATTAAATCGTACATAATTATTATTTGTTGAACATCATAAAGGTCAATCAAAGAAGCCTTTTGGGCATTCCGCACGTGTGATCCATTGAGTGTAATCTAATAACCGAAATCATTTTGTTTGAATCCTCAAAAGGTTGGGAGGATGTTTGCACACAATATTGTCGTTCAGATGATATGTTGGTATAACAAGTGAAACTTAATTCTTTAGTGTTGTTAATGCAAAAACGAAGTGTGTCTGAGTAATTCAAAACGTCGGAAGGGACAAGGAGACTACGAACGCTAGAACAAGGGGGAGAAAAAGGCTATAGGATTTATATTTAAGATTAAAACAATTTCGAATTGGATTTAAGCAGATTTAGTGGATCACACAATTATTGTATTTTGAGTTGAAAGTGTTGTTAAAAGCTGAGAAAAAGGATATTTCAGAAATATAAAACTGTTTGCAAAATGGGATTTGATACCTCTCAAGAAACTTCAATCAAACAATAGTCAATAGAAAGAACTCAAAGCGACTCTATTATTATTTTTCAACGTTCATTACTACCCCAACGATCAGAGTCAAACTTGAAGGTCGAAGAAAAATTCTATGGCAGAATCCAACAACATCTTCTACATGGTATTGGAAAAAAAATCCTTTTTCGGGATATCATTAAATAGCTCACATCCAATTTCATCACCGATTTAAGAGACTTCAAACGATAACAAAGTTTCGAAATAGTGAACATGCTGCCAATTAACTCTTCCATAAGGATGATAGAGATTCCGTTTTTACCTTGATGCAATGATCCAATCCGGATCGGATCAGGATAATACAACAGCTTGGATCATCATGTTTTTCTTATTATTTCGTTCTTTCAAAAATTACATTTCAAAGTCCAGTCCAGATTCTTCTTGACAAAGAAATTTTATCAAATTTGATGAATGCAAGACAAAAATAATTTAATTTAAAAATTACTCACAATTTATATATATGTCTTCTCTTCTATTTTGCCTGCAGACATGGTTTCAATTACTTTATTTGATGCTTAAAGCAGAGCTGCCCTACGATGGTTGTTTTCTTGCTCTTTTTTCAAAGGAAAATGATATCCATTGATTTTGTCAAATACATTTATTCATTTTGATTTCACGAATTTGTGTTGTGTTTTGTAAAACTTTTTCATTATTTTATGGATTACATATATAAAAAATGGGCACGACTGGGTCGCACGAACTTGCGATTGTGTTCTAAATACGATATCAAAATCTTAGGGCTGAGTAAAAGGTTTTGGTGTTAACTCATTTGGTACAGGGTTGCCAACTATACATTATTTAGGAAAATTTTATTAAATCACGAAAAATATTGAAAAAAATTCAATTAAATATTCCAAAGGTCTCAAGCGAAAATCTAAAAACGCCATTCTTTTGCAATTTCTAATACATATAAACGCTAAAAATTTTATCAAAATCGTTGGACCAGTTTTAAAAATAACGGTTTTTTATTTTACATTTTTTTTAAAAAAAAGTTTTGTAAAATTCAAGTATGCAGAATTTCAGACCTTAGCAAAAGTTAATTTGACAAAAAATTTGAGAAAAATCTAAATTATGGTTTTGAAGTTATTTCAAAAAATCTAAATTTTTTTAAATTTTTTTTTAAAATTTCAAAAATTAAAATTTTTCAAATCTTGTTATGCAGTTTTCCTTAAACAACTTAAAACTTCTAAAATACAAAATTTCGTAAGCATCGTGCAAGCCGTTAACGAGAAAGTCGGTTTTGAAAAAACGGTACTATGGGAGGTACCGTTTTTATACTTTTTCCAAAATTTTTATTTACATCATAAGAAAGACAATCAAAAATTAATTCTTCACACAAAATTTTATCAAAATCGTTGGAGCCGCTTTCGAGAAAAGTAAGTATTATCATATCGGTTGTATGGCAGGTACCGTTATTTCAAGACCTAGAGACTCAATTCCAAAAACCCCTCTGTAGACTGCTCCACAGACCCTAACTGCAAATTTTGAAGTAAATCGGTCTATTAGTTCAGGCTGTAGATCCATATACATTATACATACAGACAGACACACAGACAGACAGACAGACAGACAGACAGACAGACAGAATTGCAGGACCCACTTTTTCGTATTCTCTATCATCGTAATAAATAAAAATAAATAAATAGGGTGGCGCAACAGAGCGAGGAGCCCCTGGGCCTAGCGCATTTCTCACAACCATGCCTTGTCAGGGAATGGAGGGGACCTACAATTTTTCGCCGGTTCCGAACGGCTAATTGAGAATGCGCTTTTCATGGCAATGAATTTACTAACGGAGGACTTGCCAATTCCTCGCGAAAGGCGATACCCGTGGAAAAACATTTTTGCATTTTGCCTCTGCTGGGATTCGAACCTCGAACCTCTGGGTTAGCAGGTGGACATGCTAACCATTGCGCCACGGGTACCACATATCTATCATCGTAATGTCATATTTAATTGTTATCTCAAAATTTTTTTTCTGCACGATTGCAAGGCTTGCCTTATAGTACCTATAATCGCAAGTAAAAATGGTTGGGCCATGTAGAGCGAATGAACCCAAACGCTCCGGCTCGTCGGGTGTTCGAAAGCACATTGCAGGGAAATCGCGGAAGGGGAAGACCTCTTAGGTGGCGCAATAAAGTGGATGAAGACCTCAACCGACTTGGAGTGCGAAACTAGAGAGAGCTCGCCCGAAATCGAAGTCGTTATAGAAGGATGTTGGTTGAGGCCCAGGTTCACCCCGAACTGTAATGCTCACCTAAGTAAGCAAGTAATATAAAAAATAAGTTAATTTGAAGCTTCTCGTTTTCTTTCTAGAATATATTTCATTTCAGACAGATAAAAATGTCAGTGTGGTAATACCGGCATGGTTAAAACTCCTGGAGGTCCAACCGAAGCGTTGGTGAATGAAACGGAAACCGTGACTGCTAGTTGGTCCACGGACACTGACCGGACGGGATAAAGCCTCGAAAGGAGCAATGAAAATAAATCAAATTAACCTTCAACATTCTAAGGCTGCTACTGCACTCCTATGTAGCAGGCTTTCCGTGTTGAATACAAAAACTCACCTCGTAGCAATCCAAGAGCCTTGGGCCTGGAAGGGCCGAGTTCTTGGTCTTGGAGGGCTACGAGGGTTCAATATTCTCTATGACGAACGGTCTGACTTACCAATCTCATCATACCGAACTCTTGCAGCAACTGAACTTGACCACTTTTGTGGTCAAGACATGGTTGCGGCTATGGTGAACTACGAAACGAACGGTAAGTGGCAAACTTTCGTTATTGCGTCAGTTTACTTTCCCTGGAACTCCATTTTACCCACTCCCTCAAGACAGGTTGTGAATTTGGTGGAGTTTTTTGAAAGCCAGAAGTTGGGGCTTAGCATGTGCTGTAATGTTAACGTTCTAAACATAGTTTTGGGGCAGCGTCAAATGCAACATGAGGGGCAACCATCTTCTTAGTTACATTCTGTCTTCTGGCTTAGACATTAACAATGTTGGCAATAGGGCAACTTTTGTTACGGCTATACGACAGGACGTAATTGACTTTACACTATCTAACAGATATGCAAAAGAGTTTACCAACTGGAAAGTGTTGCCGGACGTGCCACTCTCTGACCACAGATACATTGAATTCCATGTAGCAAATGTGGTTCCCACTCCTTTAGTTACAAGGAATCCCAGAAAAACTAACTGGACACTTTTCAACGATGACCTCGGTAGTTTCGTCAAAACTCTACCTAAGCTCTCAACATCACAAAAATTGGAAGATGCAGTTCTAGAAGTGAATTGTGCCCCTACAAGTAGCTTCGAGCTGGCATGTCCAGCTAGACAATTACCTAGTAGATCTATGGTTCCGTGGTGGAACAATGAACTACAGAAACTTCGCAGGGTAACCAGAAGTATTCTGAATATGTCCCTCAAGATCAAGACCAAATCAGAGGTCGACTGGAACCTGTATCGATCTAAACAGAAGGACTTTAAAAGGTTAATTCGAAGATCAAAGAATGCCTCTTACAAACAATTCTGTGAAAGTATAGAAACACTCAGCGAGACTAGTCGACTTACCAAAGTCACTCCCAACACACCCTCACTCTCAGATGCAACATGCTTACCAAAGAGAAAAATCTTGCGAGGCCGCACTTCAAAATCTTGTTAGCAGGATTGAATGCGCGCTTGACAGAAAAGAATTTGCGGTGGGCATTTTCATCGTTATTCAATTTGCTTTTGACAATGCTAGCTTCGATGGTATGTGCAATGCTGTCAGAGAACATGGTGTGGACGAGTCATTAGTGTTGTAGATTAAAGCAATGCTAATGAAAAGAACCGTAATTGCTGAGGCGGAGTGTGGACAATATGTTGCAACGTGAGTGAATAAGAGCTGTCCACACGGTGGCGTTTTATCTCCTCTTCTGTGGTGCATGTTGATCGACTTTCTACTCGTAATGCTCAATGGTTCTAACGCAACGCCAAGCATATGCAGACGACGTTGCCGTGCTCTCGGTTGGTTCTAGCCTCAAAGCTGTCTGTTCCCGAGCACAGGCTGCGCTTTATATGATTGACACCTGGTGTGTCAGAAAAAGTCTCTCCTTCAATCCTCTTAAAACCGAGGTTATCCTCTTCACGAGACGTAGAAAATTGACTGGTCTGACCCAACTTACGCATCACGTAAGGCGTCGTAAGGCGTCAACATCCCCTTTTCAAATGAAGTCAAACGTCTTAGATTGATCCTGGATAACAAGCTTCTTTGGTCTAAACATGTCGAGTCTAAAACTACTAGCACTGTCCGTCTTCTGGCAATGTAAAGGAGCCTTTGGCAAGACATGGGGTCTTTCACCGAAAAGGGCCCTTTCGATCTATTTGGCAATGATAAGACAAATCATCTCCTATGCGTCAGTTGTTTGGTGGAATAAGCTCTCTCGTAAATACGTTATTGCATCATTAGCATGCGTGTTGCTCTGGCACAGGATCAATACCATGCGTAGAAGTATTAGAGCCTGGTAGGGTATAGTGCCATTACCATTTTAAGCTTTATTATAAAGATGAGGGTTTTCCAATATGTTTTGCTGCTGTATCGAAAAAATTCCTACCGAGAGGGCCAATTTTCAAGCAATAACTTGCCAAATATTCTCTTTCAAGGCGTCATGTCATACTCAATTTGCTCGGGCTTAACTGTGTATACAAGAGAAAGAGACTTCACATAACCTTGGAGCTTGGAGGTAACTCACATGTTTCTCAAGTTCTTTAATTCTTCTACGATGAAATGGCAAACCGAACCGAGTATAAATAAAAGCACAGCTGTTCAACGACCACTTCCGAAAAAATTGTTGCCAGATTAAAAATCACTTATAAAAAAACACGATTTGTTAAACCTCAAATGTACATGGAATTTTTCTGCTGGAAATGAACGCCTTTTCGAAAGTTAACTCGTTGCATCTCTAAAATGGTACTTTCAACATTTAATGATTTCTTTCGAATGACAAGATTATAGTCCCACGCTATTTCAGAATTACAGAGTGCAAAAATGCTCTCAGGAAACCAGATAAAGAGTAGGAGTAAGAATGAAACTTCTTGGTTCTTCATATCAATCATCAGTAAAAAAAAAGGATTGAATAACATGACTTCCTAGATTGTAGGATCCATTTCAACTAACATTTCAATTCAATTAACATCAGACCTTCAACGGATTCCTTGAATTCAAAATTGCTGCATGTGCAATAAGTGACATCCTTTCAGTATTACCCAGAAATGCAGTTAGAAGCTTGTGCAAATAATTTGATATTATTCTGAAAACTCATAAACTGCCTTTTGGAGGACAATGCACAACACAACTGCAAAAATAAGTATAGAAAAGTAGAAAAATTCTACAGTGCTATTTTGCACTAGCATAGCCATGATTCCTTATTTCTATATCCCGTATTAGAAGGAGAGGACTACACTCGTAAATGTGTGTATGGGGTAACGAGCCATTGTTTGCGAATCCAAAAAGGTTGATACATGTCCGGTGTCCACTTTGTATTTAGTATATACGTCAATATTATCAAATTAACCATTTTGTAAGCATTTCTGAAGAACAGATACTACATAGGTACCTAGATATAGAAGAGTAAAAGACTATCAGGAGAATTCTATATGTCCGTCCAAAGTGCCATGCTTTGTTATTGCCATTTTTTCAGCAGAACACCTTTTTGTCCGTCATTAAATTGGATTTATTTTTTTGTAAAATTCCTAAAATGAAGGATTTTCCAAAAGAAAATTGTTCGCACAATTCTGCGAAATGAAAGATGTTCAAAAACAAACTTCTTTCATTGCCAAAACAATCATAAACAGGTGGGTGAAAACGAGGAGGAAAAATAAATAGGATTTGAAATCGAATCAATAAAACGAGGGTATAACCGTTAATATTTATTATTCCGTTGAAAATGATTTTATACCAATTGCCAGGTTTATTAAATTGGTTCGCATTAAATTTTATTCAAATGTGTCGAAATATTTTATTTTTTAAGTGAAATATGATAAAGGTAACACGAGCAAAAATAAAACCTGTTGTGAGTGTTGTTACGTCACGTCGTTTATAAATCAATAAAAACAATTGGTAATTATTCCATGAACGGTTTTGAGCAGGATGCTAGACAGATAGAGATAGGTAAACGTTTTGCAAATTACATTAGCAAACCCAGTTGACTGAATGGGTTTTTGATGAGTTATATGAAGCTGTCGGAAAGTTAAATTGGTATTTCTGGAGCTAATTCGCTGGTAGGTTTGTTTGTGTTGAATGAATTCCTTGAAATGCCTTATTAGCATCAGCCAAAAATTTGTACACACATGAAAGCCTTTTCCATTATTTAAGCTGAAAAATCGATGGGTTTACTGCGAACGTAGGTAAATGTTATGAACAAATATTTCTGCTGGTGACAATATGTTATAGATTTGTCATAAGCCAGGATGACAATTCCAACCCACTTCATTCAACAAAACTTTGTCTTGTTTTTCACTCCAGGTTTAAAATTACGTACAAATAGGAGTAATCCAAATTCCCTATGGAATTTCTCTTCTCTCTATGATGTTGACCAAAAACAACTACTGCATTTAGTTGTATAAGTCAATCCGATCACGTTTCCATGAATATAAGTACAGTTACATAATCATTGTAGGTAAGAAGTTCTACGGAAACAGTTCACGTTTTAAATTTCGTAATAGCAGCGAATGTGATCCAGTTCTAGGGAAGAGGAGAATACCCAAATGGCTCAAAAATATAGTACTTGATGACATTTGTAACAGGTACTTTCATGTAGCTTCTATAATATAGTTTCTTATTGCTGATTTGGCAAGCAATTACACTCAAAACTGTAGATTTATGAAAGCCATTTTGACTTTAGGCTATGTGCATCTTTTGTATCATTTTCGTAAGCTAATTTTTGTTTCCAGGATGTTTCATTAGACTACAGGTGACCATTTTTTGTGATTTACTTACTAAGGTGGGCATTATACAGTCCGGGGTGAACCTGGACCTCAACCAACATCCTTCTATAACGACTTCGATTTCGGGCGAGCTCTCTCTAGTTTCGCACTCCGAGTCGGTTGAGGTCTTCATCCACTTGATTGCGCCACCTAAGACGAGGTCTTCACCTTCCGTGATTTCCCTGCATATGCTTTCGAAAACCCGTCGAGCTGGAGCGTTTGGGTCCATCCGCTCTACATGACCCAAGCATCGTAGCCTCGCGATGCGTGCTCTTCTGGCTATGCCAATGTCGCGGTACAGCTCGATGTTGTATCTTCTTCTCAACACATTGTCTTCGCATACGGGACCAAAGATCATTCGGAGAAGTTTTCTTTCGAAACGACCAAGGGTTTCCTCATCCGCTTTCGATAAGGTCCATGCTTCCGCGCCGTAAAGCAGGACTGGGATGATTAAGGTCTTATATAAGGTTACCTTGGTTTTTCTGGAGAGGGTTTTGTTTCTCAATTGCCTTCTTAACCCAAAGAAGCAACGGTTGGCAAGAGTTATTCTCCGTTTGATCTCCGCACTGATGTTGTTGTCGGTGTCTACAGCGGATCCTAGGTAGACGAAGTCCTGTACTACCTCGAAGTTATGTCTGTCTATTGTGACGTTTTGTCCAATTCGTCGATGTTCTGTGTCCTTGTTTGATGACAACATATACTTTGTTTTGCCCTCATTAACCATCAAACCCATTTTTGCCGCTTCTGTTTCAATACTCGCAAAAGCACCTATGACATCACGCTTTTTTCTTCCCATTACGTCAATATCGTCTGCATATGCGAGCAATTGCACAGACTTTTGAAAGATTGTTCCTCTGGAGTTGACGTTTGAGTTTCTTACAATCTGTTCAAGTATGATGTTGAAGAAATCGCATGACAGTTTATCGCCTTGCCTAAGACTTTTTTCGACATTAAAGGTCTCGGTGAGTTCTTAACCGACCTTGACGGAGCAGCGTGAATTCTCCAAAGTCATCCTGCATAGTCGTACTAGTTTTGCAGGGATGCCGAAACTACACATGGCTCTGTACAGCTCGTCTCTGTAAATTCTGTCATACGCAGTCTTGAAATCGATAAAAAGATGGTGTATATCGATATTACGTTCTCGGGTTTTTTCCAAGACCTGCCGTAATGTGAAAATTTGGTGAAAATACGTGCTCTTTGCTTGGCTGCATTTGCCTGCCAACATTCTTCATCGAACCATGGATTTCGTTTTGGTGGCCGAGTGAAACTCAGAACCTCGAAGACAGCGGTTCTGACGGTTCCTTTGCATTGCTGCCACTGGTCTCCAATGCTTAATACTGACGGCATGGGATTCAAGGATAATTGAAGGGATACTCGATTG
This sequence comes from Melanostoma mellinum, assembly GCA_914767635.1. Taxonomy (NCBI): domain Eukaryota; kingdom Metazoa; phylum Arthropoda; class Insecta; order Diptera; family Syrphidae; genus Melanostoma; species Melanostoma mellinum. Next base: position 6,700,085 of record OU612059.1, read on the forward strand.
GAAAAGGCATTGGCAATCTCTTGCAATTGTTTCCGACGACATATCTTTTCACAGCGTTAGTTCGTGCAGGTCGTGAACACCATATCCTCATTCGTACCTTGGCTACAACAAGGTAGTGGTCCGAATCAAAGTTGGCCCCTCGGAAAGTTCGGATATCTTACACACTGGAAGAGTGCCATGCGTCGATCGCAACATGGTCAATTTGGTGACGGTTAATTGATCTTGGCATCGCCATGTACCTTTATGAATTTTGAGATGCGGGAAGCGTGTACTAATTACAACAAGATTTAGCCTCGCAGCAAAATCGATTAGCCTCAATCCGTTTTCGGAGGTTTTTATTGTATTTCCAAAGATGTCCTTCTTCCCTAGTCTTGCGTTTAAATCGATTTTCACGTCGTGTCTAGGGCACTGCTCATATGTTTCTTCGAGGAGCTCGTAGAAACAGTCTTTGGAATCGTCGTCTTTCTCTTCTGTGGGGACGTGAGCGCATATAAGGTTAATGTTGGCGAATTTAGCCCTGATGCGGATGGTCATTATACGCTCATTGACTGGATTTTGGATTTAATCACCTTATCCCTGAGTCTTCCTATAACGACAAATCCGCACCCAAATAAGCGCTGTCGCCATAGTAGATGTCACATTTTTTCATCTTCTTTATGCCCGGTCCACTCCATCACACTTCTGGGATTGCTCCATCGCACTTCTACAAATGTCTGCAAATCTATTGCCAGCTATTTGCCCAAATTAGTTTGTCGACGTTGTCGGCCAAATAGCTGGCAATAGATTTGCAGACATTTATAGATTTCTTCAAACCGTGAACACACAAATTCAATTTTCACCTCATTGTCAGCTAAGTGTCACACATTGTCGGACGTTTGCAGATCTGATAATGATTGTCAGACCTACCAATCGTGTACACGTATAGCCTTACTTCTTTGTTCATCAGTTTATCAAAATAGGTTTATCAAAATAAGTGGACTCTTCATGCGTCGAACGAATTTCTGTTCCTTTACTGATGAGAGAGAGAATGCCAATTTGTGGTCAACGCAACGTGACGGTAATGTTAAATTCACATAATTCCATCACGAGTTATTCGATAACGTTTACTCAATTTAGCCCCAAATTTGTTACACTACTAGGAACTTTATGTGTATGCGAATACTTTGAATTGAATATGAATAATTGCCATAAAGCAAAGTCATTGCGTCCTATGTCCTATTGCATGTTTGTCCTGTATGTGTGTGTTATTGTGATTTAAGCTTGTATACTTTTGATTATAACTACGTCCGTCAGTGTCAGTGGCAAAGCCCCACGCAACAAATTGAAACAATAGAACTGATTGAAATAAATTCCTCACGTGGTGCCCTTTTCAGTCACACCGGATATTTATTGAAACTATTTTTTTTACAAAAAAGAATCCTCGTAAATAAACTTCTTTCTCTGAAACTGTTTTGACAGGTGTAGTCTCGTGCAGCAATATCATTTATTTTACTCCCACTTTATTGCAAACAACAGGTCCTTTATTCGACATCATTATTCAAGAGTGATTGTTCACAATTTCAGATACAGTCAGGTTTCCTGTTAAAGTTTTTTTTTGTTTTTTAACTGAAATGCAAAATAAATTAGAGAAATGTATGCATACCATTGAGACAACATTGCTCTGCATGTATGTATACCTACGTACCCCAACATATGTTATGATACCCAATTAAAATAACTGCAATTCTCTCTTTTGCTCTAAGACATTGAAAAAAAAAAAATGATTTTGTTTTCCTTTGAAGGATGTCATAATTATAATTAATGTCTACACATGAGGTGTACTTGGTGTTCTATAAATAGCAACAATCTGTCTTCGATGGAATTGTGAAAACAGTTATTTTTTAATTGAAGTTTAATCGATAAATATTTCCAGGACAACAGTTGGTTGATCTCTTGAAGCGATTGAGTTTTGCTTGTTATTTATTTAATGCTGACCGGTGTGTCAACAGATAAAATAATTGTACGGTTCTCAAAACTTTTACCCTCTTTTTCTGGAATCAATTTTAAGTTTTTATGAATTTTGTTTATTGTTTATTTTTCTTGAAAACAGTCGTGTGTGTTATTTCTTTTGTCAAAATGTTTCATTACGTGTTTTTGTTTTTCGTCCTTTATTTGGCATATAACCTTCATATGCTGTCGAGAAAAAGTTCAATGTTTGCATTTACCAGAAAGTTTGTCCTACTCTTTCATTTTCTCTCTGAATGGAGTCCCCGTAACCGTTGTTGAAATTGCATATGAAATAATTTTAACTGTTTCATGTAAGCCTCTTGGCCTTATTTCTTATTTCTTTTTTCCTGTGTAGGAATTTCGAGCCAAGTTTCGAAGAGTTTCTTTCTCCTTGTATTTATTCATGTGAAACTACTTCAGAAAAATTGCGTCTACAACCACGGTGGCGGCGTGTGTCGGGGCGGTAGCGGACGGATTGGATTTTTTCCAGCACAAGATGAGAGCTTCTGAAATTATCTCTTACGTTTGTTGTCCTTCGTCATGTTTTTTTCCACTTCAAAGATTGGGGTAAAAAATTTGGGTTGGAAATGCAAAAAACTAGTTTAGCAAAATTCCCTTTGGAGGAATTTTCCGAGTGTAAAAATAAAAAATCAGGCTCGGGGGTTGTTCAGTATTCCTTCATTTACCCACCCATTTAGGTAACACTATAGCTTTTCCGACGACCCATTGAAGTTTGTATCTAACCATTGAGTTGGTTTGGATTTAAGTCTTTTATCTTTTTGGTTATGGTTTTGGTGTAGTCTTTGGCTGGGGCAATTATTTAGGGCAATCAATCAAAACGTTTTACACATTGTGCCATTAATTTAACATTATGTGAATGAATAAAAACTAAATTATGCTCACCACTTTACTGAGTAACTACAGAATTTCTGTTGATAACAATTTTATGATGGATAGAAGAAGTTACATCTGGGATCTGGTAAACTGTCAATGGTCTTCTGTTTTTATTCAAAGTTCTGACATTCGCTGTCGTTCATCAGGTGTAAGTGTGAATTCTGAAGCTTGCCACGGCTCCATAGTTGGCATTATTTTTTTTTGTATTTAAAGTATTTATTTGATCAGAAGGAGGTTTTAGGTAAAATTTTTTTTCTGAATCCTTAAGAATGTTAGCCTTGAATTTCAGGGGACTTAAAAGGTATTGATAATACTCAAATGCACAGCAAACCTACTTTCATTTGCGTTTAATAGAAACACAATCATTTTTCAAATTACATATAATTTTTAAACTCTTAATTTTCTGAGAGTCAAATTAGATCAGAAGCGTTTATTAAGCTTTTTTGTAGCTTAGCGATAGAAATTGAAGTAATTTACCACATACCCACCTACTTATTTTGTTTTGTTTTGAAGGAGGGTTTTCCTATTACTGGTTCCTGTCTCTACTTATTTATATTCGGTTTCTCAGGAACCATAGCCAGTGCTCTTCACAGATTTTCTTCTTCCTTTATGACATTACGACAATAGTGATCTCGAGGGGATCACAACTCTCCCACCTACCACGTTAACACTAGTTTTTCGCTCTTGAGGTACGCCGCAATGCTCTTCACATAAAAATAATGATTTTATCTAAAGGGGTAGCAAAGGTTTCGGTTTTAAAAAATCGATTTTGTGTATCTCAAGACTTTTCTGTTCTAAAACCATAGTGATTAGGACCTATGTCAAATTGTTGACGTGGGGTTTCAGACGCTCATATATTACAGCAAACAAGATCCTAAGGAATCTTTTTCCTTTATTTCCCTGTGGCGCAATTGTGAAGATCTTCCTTTAGGATCGAGCATATCGGGATCCGATTTGACATATGTAAGTCTTTGAAATACAAAAATACAATTCATTAAAGAAAATTTTTACCGAAACGTAATTTTTTTTTTGTTTTGTCTACTTAAAATCAAATTTTCTTTTCTTCGTCCAAGTTCTAGGTTATGATAACTAATGATACTGTAAAAAATTCTGCTACCAACGCAACGGTCGCCGGAAATTACGTCAATAGCGTAGGCTTGAAATAAATATAACAAAAATTAAGCTATCTGGGCTTCCCTTAGTCTTATAATTTATTCGGGCTTATTTCCTTAGCCCGATAACAAAAAATGTGCTACCAAACAATTTTTTGTAAATGTTATCGAAAATGGCAAAAGCTTTCGTTGGGTCTGTTCGTTGTAGCTACAAACTTATACACATGCTAACAATTGTTAACAAATTCATGTTACTTGATAAAATTTTGTTCCACAAAAATAAGCAAATTGTAGATTAACCGAACACACCCATTGTACCAAATGACATCTTTCATTCAAATTCTTTGCTGAATGTGTTGTAAAACTCGTGCGAAAACAATAATCCCAATAATCAGAATATCGCCCCGGGATAGATAAACAAAATATGTATACATACATATGTACGTGAATTCACATTATGTTCGAAAGTTCAAAATTCCACTGCGATCAAGTTCATCTAGGGCTTTTGCAGCCGAAGTTAAGAAGAAAATTTAAAATAACTCTTTAATCAAACAACAGCACCAAAAGAACAGAGATCCCAATTGAGTCCAAGAGACAAATGCATTGAAGGGCCGAATCCATGCATGCGAGCAGGTCTGTTCCCCACAATTGAGGTGGCCCGGGCTATTGTAGTGGATGCTGTTGCACGAAAACTTTCCTATGCCGATGTAGTCACGATGACCTTCCACTCCTTCGGCTCTTATATGCACCGCGTAAGGCTCAACCTCAACAGATCAAGGACTTGTTTCTTGCTTCTTGGGCTCACAGCCAACTTCATGCCAGGATTGAAATTCTGCTTAGATGTAAAGGCAGATGTTTTTTTAAATGCATTTTAAATAAAAAGAATTTTCTTATAGTAGGTATCCCAAGCAAACATTGGGATATGCTATTCTATTCAGCTTGATGGGATATCAGGAATACAGTTCGCAATGAAAGATATTTGATCGGTTAGTAATTTAATTAAAAGGTTTCTTAAGTTTTTGCTTTGTAATTTGATGGTGATTAACTTCATTTTCATTTAGAATGCAGCAACTTTTCAAAGAGATCTTGTTCATTTAAACACCATGTCTTCTCATCATTTATTCAAAATATTATAAATTTATATATATGGAAAGATTATAACAAAAATGAAATATGGAAATAATGCATGTGTATTGTCATTTTCGACAAAATGTTTTGCTTGTGGCTGACCTATGGTCGAAAAGTTGTTGTAATTTATTGAGCTTTGCCGCTAAGTTCATGGATCATTTTTCTGCTACTGCTCAACCCAAAATTGAGCACCAAGAGCCTAAAAGAAAAATTATCCATTGACATTCATTCTTCTAAGGACAATTGATTCATCTCCCTCATTTCAGCATTGATTCCAGTGAAAGACACTCGAATGCTGGTTCCAGTAAAAGTGTGGGAGTAAGCAACCTCTTGTTCCGCATCCTCTCCATCGCTCTCTTTAGTTTTCAACAGCAATACCTTGGTGATGTTTTGTACCACCTGTTTGAGTGTGAACTGGGTAGCTTCGGCCTTTTCCATTCCATCTCTCGAATATTGTGGTCATCAATGTCTAGCTCCTCCTTGCGTTCGCATAACGATTGCATGTGGGGCAAGGAGTCAGCTCCAGGTTGATTGGTTCTTCGCTGGCCTCAATCGTGTTACCTTCAATAAAAAAGAAAAGTATGATATGATATAAATTGCGAGTAAGAAATCAAAAACACTCAATAATGACCGTACCCATCAATTTTTATTTTTTATTTATTTGTTTTGAAGCTCGCACCCAAAATTCATATGCCAAAAACATAGCTCTACCAAATCGACAAATCGAGTTTTTTTTCTCTATTTGATCAAGCCTGCAGGAAAAATTTTGAATTTAAAATTTTTTATATCAAAAAAAGTTGTTGAAAATAGGTCACTTTTTCCCCTGGAACCCAAATCAAAGAAAGTTTCTTTTCGTAGTAAGTTATTCCATTTTTAAGTTTAGGACTGTTTTTGTTAAAAGAGAAAAAGAGAAACAATATTTCGTTTTATTTAACATCATCTTGCATTAATCGAGATATAAATTCTTACTATAAAAATAAAGTTAAAATGAAAATTACAGAATATCTTTAAATTTTTGCTTCTCTTTCACTAATTTTGTTTGTGTAAATTAAAAAAAAACAACTTTTTATTTCTACCATTGAAAACCAACAGTAGGTACGTAACTGTGAGACTTGATAACAGTAAAAAATAATAACACCCTCCAAATCAGTGTAAATTTTTAATTTCATTTGAAATTCCTAGGAAAAATTACAACCTCCGTGCAAATAATAACACTCAACTTCTGAGCAAGCTTAATTTTTATATTGTCGTTCCTAGAACGGGAAAATCAATAATTGAGGATACAATCTCTGTAATTTAATATAATTACATTCAATTTCGCGTGCCTCGATTACAAGCTAATTACGTACAACAAGAAACTGAGGTATACTCATAGCTAATATACTTAAGTATGTTAAAGACGGCAGTTAAGGAGAAGTAGCTTAAAACACGTAGTCCTGATTAGATTCAAAAAAGGATATATTCAAATTAATGGATCCGCAGCAGATAGTTTAGAAATAACCGCAGGATGTTTGATGAGCTGGAAGATATTTAAGGCGTGAATTTTGTTAGCGCGAGTAAGTGTTGGAAAACTGAGAACTTTTTCGCTGTCAACGAAATGTAATTAATTTAAAGTTGGTTACTTTGTTTAGTCCATTCAATTGACTTTTGTGTCTCTTTAGATATTTTGTGTCGCCGTCTGGAGTTTATTATTAAAAGTTTTTACTTTTTTTTTAACTTTTTTATGTTGGTTTGAAAGCAGAACCAATAGACAATATTTTAAACTGCAGCATAATCAATAATTATCAAACTATTCTGTCTCTATGTTTAAATTATTAAAAAAAAGATATATAAGCTGTGATCCTGTAAAAAATAAAACAGTAAATCCCTGATATTCACATGAGCACGACCTTCGAACGATGAATAAATCAAAAAAAGTTATTATAAGCTCCTTTTGAACCTCTTCATAAAATGCAAAGCAAATTATGAAAATTTATGAAAATGTAGTTCATGTTGAACTTCACAAACAAAGATACCTACCTACCTACATATATCTGCTTTTTATTGCTTGAATTTAATTAATTTGAGAAAACACATGGATTTTTATCCGTAAAGTGGAAACTCGACTGCTGGAAGGCAGAGTCGAAGCCGAAAACGCAAATGAAAGTAAAACTATTTTGTAAAGAAAAATATATTTCTACTTTTCATATGCAAAAAAATTGTCCTCTAAATAATGTGAAGCAATTGCATTGCTGGTTTTGAGCGATATTTCAGCTTCGCTGGATAAATATCCAAGCGTAGGGGAGACCGGGGCTAGTAGACTAATTTTTTTTTTTTTTAAACAAAAAAATATTTCTTAAGACTTTATTCTTGCTTTACAAACAAATTATGCCTTTTTAACATTTTTAATACTAAGAATTTTTTTTCTTAATTTAACAAAACGACTTCAAGTTGTTCAACTAGCCCCAAAATCGCGGTAAGTTGGCCAAGGTTAGGTTAGGTAAGGTAAAATGGGCTGACGGTTGATCTTAGTTCCGTCACACTTAGATCAATGTAGATCCATTGTGATACCCTGACGTATTGTAACGTCCTAGAAACCTATGATTTTATGTCTGTTCGGTATTCAACCAATTTGTGGCCTTGGTGAAGTTTAACAGGCTGCTTTTTGGAGCGTCTGATAATTCTTCTAGTTCATTTAAAAAGTAATTTCTTAGAAATTTTTTCCTAGTATGACAGAGTTGCTGGGCATTGACAAAGGAAGTGACTTGTGTCTTCGTGTTCGTTTTCGTCATTGCATCCTCTGTATAGGTCATCGGTGCAAAGGCCCATTTTCTTTTTGTGATAGCCTAGTAGGTTATGTCCAGTTATGATACTGACAAGCATTCGCAGTGAAGGTCTATTCAATGATAGCAGCTTTCCAGATTCTTTCTTATCATACTTCGGCCATATTTTCCTGGAAGTAACACAGGAGTCTAGGCATTCCCATCTTTCATTGGATTTTGGTATTATTTTGTTACCAATGATCTGTTTCATTTCACAGGGTGGAATCCTGATCGATTTATCAATGAGAGAAGGGTAAAGTGTTGATCCTTTTCTCGCTAGTTCGTCCGCTTTTTCGTTTCCCGGTATACCACTATGACCGGGAACCCAGCAGAGTCTAACGTTATGCTGCGTGCCAAGAACCCTTAGCTCTTCGCGACAGCAAGAAACAAGCTTTGATTTGACAAGTTGGCCAAGGCTATTGGGTGAGTTGACTATATTGAAATTTCCAGCTCTTTTATACTAAAACTATAAACAAATAGAATCTTATTTGAAGCCTAAAATTATAAATAAATACATTTCATTAGAATTAGATTCAAAAAATTGATATAAAAAAAAAAAAAAAATTAAGTTAACAAACCAAATCCACTCCTTGTGGTATTATAAAATAAATAAAAATAAATAAATTGAATAAGGAAATTTAAGCCACCTTCGAATGTCATAATTTTTTTTTTTTGAAATTATCAAAACAAAAAGATGACTCATCTTTTACCCCAAAAAAAGAATAGCAACTCTAACTGTACTCTTTTTCGAAAAAAAAAGAATTGACATTGAAAACAAACACCCATTAAAAAGAAGAAAAAGAAAAAGAAACAAAGAAATTACTGATGAAGGTAAAAACTTGTTTTTTGAGGATAATACCCGAACGACTTCCGACACCAGCGAAAGACAATATGAGAGTCAGCAAGCAGGTGTGTTCGATCGTTCAATGTAACAAGTGAAATAAACTTAAAAGAACTGGTTTTCTTTTGAAGTTATTGGTGGTTAGTCTACTTGCCCCTTGGGCCAACTAGCCCCGGTTACCCCTACACAAAAAACGTTTGAACAAAACTCAGTACGAGAAAGACTGATACATATTTACCTAGAGAGGCTAGCATTCATATGTCATCGCTCTCCACGAAGACACCAGCGCCAGATCCATCACCGATTTTGCAACCATCTGAGAAGGCCCGTCAACAGACCGTCTTTATTTACCTTTTCGTACACTGGTACTGTCATACGTTAAAGGATAAGCACAAATACCCGTAATATTCTTATAGCAAATTCAAAAAGTAAATTTAACTTGGGTTTCGTTAGGGGCCAGGATCAAAGAGTCATCCAATGTAAGGCAATCAATAGTAATGACGTTGAATATATAGGCTTTGGCTACGCGATCAATTGGCAAACAAGTCACATACGGACTTAAATCACCAATATAAAAACCTGCGACGTTAGCCACTCTCCATAAGTTGGCCACCTGAACAAGTTGGCCAAAATTTTAGTGCACCAAGAATATTTCATACAAATGTTGCACAAAATATGTTGTCCACCTGCCTATCTTTTAACTTCGCAGCAAATTTCATTCACCATATCTCATCTCTCGCAGGGAATAACCTCCTGAAGTTGGCCAAAGGCGATGGGTAAGGGATGAATATCTTTTTTTTAGCTTTGTCCAATATTTTCGGTTAGTCACTGAAAAAAGCGTTTAGACATAGCAGTAAAATAACGAAATGTTTCTTCTTGTTACATCGTGTACACTGAATATGATGATCTGTTGCTACAGATCGAAGATGCTTTTATCAATTTTGGCAAAGATTGATGATTGCGGGTCAGGAGCTGAATTTTCCAAATCAAGTAATGTATTGGATGCCTTAAGATGGATTGTGTCTGCTTGGGATAGTGTTGAACAATCAACAATTATGGCATGTTTTCATCGTGCGGGATTTCCAGTTGATGTTAACCCAACGAAAAAGTTTCAAGATGATCTCCAAGTAGCAGAGACTATTCAAAGCTTAGCGGAGAACGTTAGATCAAAATTGGTTTTGGCAGAAGAGATAACAAAGGTAGATGAAGGCATAGTTGTGCACGAGATTCTGGCAGATTCTCAAACGAAAGCATTGCAACAGGTACTACAAGAGTTGCAGTCTCCTGATACAGCTGAAAAAAGGGAAGAATTTTCTTTGGAATCCAAAGATGAGAATGTAGAACTTCTTCAGCCTGTAACAGTCAATGATACCCTTAACAGCATCAGCTTCTTTTATCCGTATCTGCGAACCAATCAATTTTGATTGCAGAAATGCTTAGCCTTAAGCAAAATCGAGGAACATAAGGCAAAGTCCAAGATATTGAGACAAGTTACTTTGAGTCATTATTTTCTGGATTACACAATTCAAGCCCCACATGTAATTGTTTACTTAGTTTAGTTTCTTCGTTTCAATAAATGCAATGGATTTTTAAATCTATGTGGATTGTTTATTTTCTTTGTCAGTTTTTTGATGTTATGTAAATTTGTTGTAGTAAAAACATACCTGAATAAGACGTTAAAAAACAATTTTCCTTTTTTATTTAAGAAATACGAAAATTATAAAAGTGCACACGTTCATAAGCTGGTCACCTGTTTAAGTTGGCCAAAAAATCTTGCACCGCAGGTGGCCAACTTACCAAGGTTTCATTATGAAAGAAAATTTTGCTCCAAGTTGCAAAAAAATTTATTATTATAAATCGAATCGATAGATGAATATGGAAAGATATAACGTCGATTAGCAGAATGAACTTTATGTGAACATGAACAGCTGATTGACATGTGGCATCGGTTTCGATTGCTCAAACTAGAAAAACAAGCTATAATAATTTTGGGTAGAATAAACAACAACAACAATAAAAACAACAGAACAACAGAAAGTTGAAATTCCCTATACTGAATGTGGTTCAATATTTTTGAATCAATGTGGTTTTAGAACAGAAAAGTCTAAAAATACACAAATCGATTTTTTGAAACCGTGAAACTCATTCTACCCTTTAAGGTAAAATCATAATTTATCTGTGAAGAGCAATGCGGCGTACCTCATGAGCGAATCGAGGCACGCCGACTTACGTGGTAACCGGGAGAGTTGTGATCCCCTCGAGATCATTATGCTTTTAATATTGAAAAGGAAAAAGGAGGTCGATGAAGAACCCTGACTTACAATGATTTTGTGAAAGCATAACACGTTAGTTAAAGGCGTTAGTTAGTATTCGTTGATGGCCAATAAGTTAGTTAAGTTGATATTCAAACTAGCTTTATACAATTTTGTAACTATATAAGTAGATATAAGTAAATGAGGTATCTTAAATCCAAATCCATAGTTTTGGGCGGTACTCGAAGATTTCGATTTTTCCTTTCTTAAAATCGCTGACCTGCATCAGAGGACCCTTTCTTTCAAAGAGCTAATCTCTGTGTCTCGTTTCCCATTTCAAAAAATAGCGGTTGTTGATGCATTTAGTGTAAACGCTTCGTCAAAGTATGAATCTCAAATTTTGATCAAAAACATGATTATCTGTTTGAAAGTTAGTTTCAGACGTCTTTACTTTAACTATAAGCGTTGTTGCCATATGAACAAAACAATTTGATTAGATAAATCAGAAAAAAACTGAAAAAAACTGAAAAAAACTGTAAAAAATAACTAGATCACGCAAACACGTTTAATTATCTAAATTACTAATTACTCAGGTGCTTTGATCTCATTTGTGTTAGCCGAATGGTGTCACGTACACAAACCATTGGAACATTTTTATACATAAAACATATGGGATATCCCATCAAAGAAAAAATAAGCACCGTTGGTTTAATTTTCTCCAACAGTGTTAAAATGTACAAATGTACATACCTCCTACCATAGAACAGAAATAAGAAACCAAAATCTAAGCAAATTCATTTGGGTATACTCAAGGGAAAATTTGAAAAACAGTACGATTTGTTTTTCTCTACTTACAAAAAAAGAAGAAGCAAGGAGCTGTAGTAAATAGATTCGTTTTGAAGTATTTTGTTGAACAATATTCAAGTAAAAAATCTGACACCGTTACAACGAGTTTGACTTGATGTGCAAGGTCATTTTTAAGATAGCAAGGAATGGAGAAAAAAAGGTCAAAGTTGATAACAAAGTTTGAAATTTACAGGCGATAATAAGTGCTTGGAAGTTTGTGGAGGAGCTTATTACACTTTGATTCGAAGCCGATGAACTTGCAACTGTATGAAACGTCAAGAAAAATGAACGAATGGCTTATGCTATCTGGGAAATTTTAAATAATCAAATAGAAAAGTTTTTAAAATGAATCCAATTGAAGAGTTTTTAAAGAAGAATTTTATGAAGAGTAGCTGTTCATCATTTATGAATAAGATGGGGATAAGAAACTGAGTGGAATCCGTGGTGTGATGGTTGGTAAGCTTGCCTGTTAACGCAGTTGTTTGAGTCCCAACAGAAGTCAGAAATATTTTTCTACGGGTATCGCCTAAGTAAATTAATTGCCAAGAAAAGCGCTTTCTCGATCAACCGTTCGGAATCGGTGCACCGGGGCACCCCACTCTGTTGCACCACCCTATTTATTTATTTTATAAAAAGCTAAGAGAGTCGTCCTTAAGTTATTTGTTTAATAAATCCTATGTAAAGCAGAATGACAATATTAACTGCAGTCTTTCGCCAAACACTAAACCGTCGGAGGTCATGTTTAAAACACCAAAACTACATATGTCCCCATTTTAATAACCACATTTCTTGGCTGAAGAAGTTCAATCACGCGGCCGAACCAAATTTAAACCGAATGGAATGGGTCCGATGGCCGTCGATCCATTCCATTCGGTTTGAATTTGGGTCGATTTTCTGTAAATTGTGTTCGTAGACACTAATTATTGCTGATCTGCATGTTCCAATTTGTGCCTTTCTTCATAGTTTGGACCCACCTTTTATAGTGAATTGCTTGTTGTTCAGGAAACATCAAGGCAAAGAAAAATTGCTTATTCACTAACCTAACTGTGAATTACACACTTCTGTTGGTATTATCCGCGCGCCAAATACAAAATTAAAATTTCAAAATGTTGGTTAGGAAGCTGTTGTTACATGTTGTGCCCATAGCGTAATGGTTAGCATGCCTGCCTGTTACGTGGAAACTTGAGGAATCGGGAAGTCCTCCTATAGTAATTACACATTACACTGCCATGAAATTATCCACTTTCAGGGACCTAAAATTAAAATGTATTTTTACAAGCAAAAGGTATTTAAAAAATGTGCTGTTTTAAACGATGGATAGACATTTGAGTTCAATTCTTTCTTCCTTCATTACTTTTGTTTCTTTTTTCAAAATTACTTAAACGCGTGCCCTATTTTCCACAGTTTTGCTATTTGCCTTGTTGACTCTCTGAAAGCTACTCGCAGAATACGAGCTATGTTAGAATTTGCCAGTTTATCTCCGATAATTATTAAAAAATGAGTCCATTTGCCAGTTACTGTACAAAAAATTCGTATTTCGAAAATGAAGAAGTCAACTTTTTGTTCTTGCGATGCTTATCTGGGGAATCGTAAGAAGAAGTTACTGGTCTAAGTGTGTTATCCAAGCTTCTTCGTAGATTCGATAGCTGCTGTGGTGTCTGCGACTCAGGCGGTTGAAGAACACTCCAGCATCTTCAGGATTTTCTGTCAATCAATTGGAGCAACTTCATAACTGTTTTTGAGATGGTGTAAAAGACTGGGAATAGTGATTGATCTCAACAAAGCAAGCTGGTCAGAGTTCAAAGAACGGCAAGTTTGTGTATTAGTGGCGCACTGAGGACAACCCCGTCGGACGCCCTCAATGTACTACTAGAGTTTGTGTTTGATAATAATTTCCAAATAACCTAACCTTCAAGAAAAGCTTGGGAAAATGGCACTTTCTTGGAAAATGAAGCAGTACACTTCAATATCGATGGTTCAAAAACCAGCGAAGGTGTAGGAAATGGAATCTACTCAGAAAAACTGAATGTCAGTGTCTTTACTTCCGCCTACCCGATCATTGTAGTGTGTTCCAAGCGGAAATTCTGGCGATTAAGAAGGTGCTGTCTTGGCTCAAAGAAAACCTCATATCCTCCATGGATATTCGGATCTTCTCGGACAGCCAAGCTGCCCTTAAATCTCTTGCCTCTATCTCTACAAAATCCATCACGGTCCAAAATTGTGAAATGTCTCTGAGGGAGATGTCAAATTAGTTCAACATTCACCTTTCATGGGAGCCGGGACACAGGGACATATCAGGCAACTGCATGGCGGACGAACTAGCCAAAAAAGGCACGACCACTTCCCTACGCTCAGAATGGAACAACATAGGTGTATCTATGGCTCCTTGTAAACTCCTACTTAGACAAGACGCTTCAAGGATAATAAGCACTAGATGGACTGAGAGTAACAAGTAACAACTGCCTTGCAACCAAAAAAGTTTGGCCGTGTGTAGACTCAAAACGAAGAGTTTGTTAGCCTTGAACCGAGTGTATTTAGGCTCTACCATAGATGTTCTTACGGGACACTGTCTAATAGAAAGAGACGCCAAAAAACTTGGTGTGTTTTCCAATGATTTCTGCAGAAACTGCATGGACGAAGAAGAGGAAGAAACCGTTCAACACCTTCTTTGCTCATGTACTGCACTACTTCAAAAGAGGAAAATTCATCTCGGTGAATTCTTCTTCGACGATATCTACTAGCGGCCTTCGATAGAAAAAGAAAACATAGCCATGGGTTGAGTTTAATATTAAAATTTACTAAATGCATATTTCAATTTGTAAAGCAAAGCCTTTGCCTTTCTAACAACAATTAATTACTTAAAACGCTCTTACCATTTCGTGGAAACACATCCAATTAAGCCAACGATTTTCACCGAAAGTCGTTCAATAGTTGTAAACCTAATTAAATGGTGTTTCATGGTATTTGATTTCAAAAGAAAACTTATCAACCAATGTTTCCCAGCATACGTACTCAATAATTAAAACTGTAACCTTTAATTATTTTGGCCCTTTTTGTGTGGCCTATACTATTCCATTGATACTTTCGTTGAACCAGCAAGTTGTGGTAGTAAGTTTAAAAGTTGTGTGGAAAGTTTGGTTGAAAGTTGCGCAATTGAAATTGCCTGTTCAACGAATATACGAAGGGCTATGCAGCCTAACACTCATAACACTCATTTCGGTTTTTGTTTCGCTCATATTTGTGGAAGAGCAATA
This sequence comes from Melanostoma mellinum, assembly GCA_914767635.1. NCBI lineage: Eukaryota > Metazoa > Arthropoda > Insecta > Diptera > Syrphidae > Melanostoma > Melanostoma mellinum. The sequence goes on from OU612059.1 coordinate 6,715,199, forward strand.
GCAACCGCTTGCAAAACCTTGTCAATCATTTCCACATAATCGAAATATGAACTTTTTCAAAGGACATCACGTAATGTGTAATGGCCTTTTGATAACCATTCGCATCTATTTCAGCCTTGACCTTTGGTCTTTGGATTTTATTTTTAAAAATCTGATATTTTCACAGAACAAACGAGTAGGTGCGGTTACTCCCATAGTGCTATGTCATTACGAGTATATGCCGCAAGAACTGTGGGACTGGGATTACACTCATTCATTCTCGTGGGTGTATAGGTAGCATTTTATCTCGCATAGTATTGCAGAAAGAAAAAGCAACCTATAAAGGAAAAGTACACTGTTACCGTGTGTTGGCAGCATTCGCTGTGGCTTTTTTTGTCAGCGAGGACGTTGGCGTTGCCTGGCGTTGATATATAACAGTTTGCGAAGGACCTTGACCTAATGGGGATTTAAACCCATGAACTATGGTGGCAATTACGGGGTGGGGTTGTGAAAAATATCTACGTATACAACAAGGAAATTGAGAAATGTGTGGTAATGTGAGTGCGAGAAATAAAAATTCTCTTTCACATTGTCCTTGTGTTAAGACGAGAAAATGTTCGTAGATCCATTTGGTGGACCGTAAACCGAATTTGAGATTATCTTTTAGGTCAACAAATTCAAGGACGATAAAATCGGCAATTTTCGGCATCCTTATAAAACTGTAAGCTATGATGTAATATCATCATGTAATAGTATGGGGACAAAACCGATAAACAAATGGCCTCACTTCAAAACAGCCTACCATAGAGTTTACCCACAACCCACCCACACACTTTTGAATAGTAATTTGATTTTCCTGTGTGCTTTCAGGAGACTGATTAAATGATTAAATTGTGGGGCTTTTTTTTCTTACATTAATTATGGCTGGTTTGTTTTGTTTGTTTTAACTTAAAGTTTCCCTCAAAAGCCACCCATTAGCAACCATATCGAATAAAATTAGAGCTTGGTAGTGTTTATAACATCGTCAAAAAAGGACTAGAAGAGAATTACATTCACTTTACTTTATTGATCAAGATTGTGAGGAGGACAAAATTGTTTTCTAATGTGCATCGTGCGTGTTTATGTTTCCAGTTGTGTGTTGTCATTATGAGAATACCTATTAATAGATTATTTTTTTTATAGACATGACGTATGTATGTTTATGTCTAAAAACGTACACGAACCATTTAATTAAGGAATGTTATTTCTGACTGCTGATTGTTAATTGGAAAACCACATTTACTATTTGAAGTTTACGCAGCGGTTAAGATAACAAAGGGATGAAATGAAATATAGCCATTGAAAGGATCGGAAAAAAAAGATGTGTCGGGTGCGGAGAACATATTTCAACATACAGACATATGCCGCCCATACGTGTGTGTGTGGATTTTGTGTGTGTTTTGATAGGTGGTATTTAATTAAGGTTAAGGATGAAGGCCACCAGACAAATTTTTGGATAAACAGTAAAATATTACATCATATTTTATTGTTTGAAAGAGACGACCTCCAAAACAACATGTCAAGAAAACAGTTATGAAAATGAAAGTCCTACAAAAACCCTGTCTATTATTTTGGGTCTGTTTCGAACTTGTTTTTTTTTCTTGCTTCGAGTTGTCTCAAAATGTTATTAAACAAGGCGTTTAAATCATTTAGTCGAAATATGAGGGGATTAAATAGCTGAAACCGAAACATAAAGATTTGAATGCAACTTTTGTTAGGTGTGATGTGTGAAGGGAATCAGTATCCTCCTTGCAGAAGAGCTGCTTGGAAACGTGTTGACCATTTCGAAGACTAGCGACCGTTTGATGCCTATAATTTAAGATAATAACAGTGTTTTTTCAAGACGTGTGGCTTTCAAGAAGAAATAAAATCCATGTAATTTAATGTTGTGGCCAATAATTTAGCTTGATTATAAGTACAAGGTTTTGCCATTTTGTTCTAAAAATGAGTGACTGCCCTAGAGGCTCGCGAATCGAATCCCAACAGAGGTAAAAATGTTTTTCCACGGGTATGGCCTTTCGCGAGGCATTGGCAAGTCCTCTGTTAATAAATCCACTGTCGCACTTTCTCGATTAGTTGTTCGGAACCGGCAGAAAATTGTAGGTCCCCTCCATTCCCTCACAAGGCCCTAGGCTTTTCGCTCTGTTGAGCCATTTATATATTTGACCGCCCGCTGGCGCTGGATAGAATAAATACCAGCCGAAAGGATCAATTTTCGTTCACTCTTTGCAGCATTGGGGGTCATGTTCATTTCATTTATTTATTAATATTCAATATGCCTTGAGACTGAGTCTCATTTACGGGCAAAAAAAAATTTATAGATTATATACAATACTAGCAAACCCGGCGAACTCCGTTTTGCCACCAGATGGCTTCCGTTTTTTATAACATTTCGTTTGGGGATTAAAAGATGAAGAAAAATGATATTTTTTTTTTACATTTGAAATGGAAAAATTTTATTTCATTTTACAACAGTAATGAATTCATTTCGATTGCAAAATTGAAGTGAAATTTAGTTGAACTTCTCTAAGTAAAAAATGAAAGTGAATCCAAAGTAAATACTGAATCGAACCGCTATACATGTCCGCAAAGTACCCGTTTCATTGAAGTACTCTTTGGTAAACCACTTTTTTTTTGGTCTGACATTAACACAAACAAAGCGGATTTTTTCCCAGCTCGTGAACACGCAACGCTCATGTGAAAAACAATGATTTTCTAAATTTATCCCGCGATTGGTCTTGCGACTTGTTAATTGTCATTGCGATGCGAACGCAAGGCGAACCGGAAATTGCAATCGTTTGAAGCCAAACGGAAGATCAGTCGGAATCATTCCGTTATAATGGTTGCATAAGGCATAAGCCTTTTCAAGTCGATTACCCGTTGCAAAGCCGAGGTGGATTCAAATTACGCAATATCATAAGAATTGAACCAACTTTAAGTTGTAAGTCATGTGGTGGAAATCCTGGTAACTCCAGAGAGTTCAAAAACTCTCAACAGATTTGTATGCCACCAAATAGCCATCGATTTTTGATTGAATGGGTATTTACATCATTATTGTTTGCAGCATTTGGTTGGCCTCAGACATGGAACAATCCAAAACCGGGAGGCTTGCCGACGATTTCTGAGGTCAACGCGGCGTACCCCACAGGCGGATCACTAGTGTGAAGCAGAAAAGTGGGAGAGCTGTGATCGCTTCAAGATCACTACTCGTAACGCCAAAAATGGAAAAGAAGAAGAAGAATTGTTTGCAGCGAGAATTGCTCGTTGACTTAACCAGGCATAATTCTGATAGTTCTCACTAATGTTGGGGAAAATATTTTCAATAAGTGCTAATTGAGAGTCTACAATTTGGCAAAAGTCGTTGGTAAGAGTAATTAATCCAGTTGTCGCATCAACTGGAACTTTTTCATTTCCAACAGCTTACAATTGTTTGGAAAATTGTGCAACACTTTGATCATTTTGAAGTTGAACTCTCATATTAGTGGTAAGCGATAGTGTTTTTACGTTATTCTACAAAGGTGATGCCTTCAGGCAAGCATTTAATTCATCTGCAGGCGTTCAACGGGGAATTACGGGCAACGTCTGCCTGAAATCGCCTGCCAACAATATCATCAAGCCGCCAAAGATGTTGTTATTTCGCCGAAGATCCTTCAGTGTGAAGTTAAGTGCTTCAAGTGATTTCTTATGTGTCATTTTGCACTCATCCCAAACAATGAGCTTGTATTGCATCAACAATTTTCACATTTCACTGCATCAGGAAATATTGCATGTTGGAGTATCAATTGTGTTTAAATTGAGTGGCAACTTAAGCGCAGAATAAAAAGTACGACCCCCATCTAGAAGAGTCGCTGCAATTTCAGATGATGCTAACGCCAAAACTATGTCACATCTAGATCGAATTGTGGCTAAAATAAATGAAATGACAAATGTTTTCCCTGTTCCTCCAGGTGCGTCCAAGAAGAATAGACCACCAGTATTATTGTTGACCGCTTGCATTAATATTTCGTACACTTGTTTTTGCTGTTCATTCAGCAACGGCACATTATTTCGAACAAATTCCTGCAGTGTATCAACAATGTATTGCAGCTCTCGATTTAATTCTTGATTTAATGCATCGTTCATCGATCGATTTGGCGCAATCATTCCTACTTCAATCAGTTGCTTGTTTGCAATAGTCAAGCATTGATCCTAAATCAGAATTAATCCTTCATTGTATATTTCATCTGTTATTTGCTTGTCGGTATTATTCGTTCGAATGCGCAAGCGATGCAAGATCAGTGAAAGACCGTGTGTCACATGAAACTGAGTTAACTCATCTAATAACTGAGCAGAGACTGTTGAATTTAACCTTACCACCTTAAGGAAAAATTTATATTTGAATTGATTTAATGGTTCCCAATTGAATTGTTAGAAAACGAATAATTTTAATCTCAATTTCACAATTTTACTGTGAAAGATCGTGTGTCACATGAAACTTAGATAACTCATTTAATAACTGATCAGAGTTGAATTTTTTTATTTGCAAAATGATTTTCCCTTCCTACTTTTCTATTGAAATTTTTTTCTTTGCTATAAACCTCACGGAGCCCGAGACCTTTCCAACGAATGCAAAGCCATTGAAATCGGTTTGTGCGTTCTGGAGTTATAGCGTCAGGAAGTAAAACCCGACTTATTTTTATATATATAGATAAAAGTAAAGATTTGTTATAACAATAACAGTTTAGTAGGAATAGTTGAAAATTATTTAAAGGAATACAGATTTAATCAAAAGAAAGAAAAAAAAAGAAAATACTATAACTATATGACAAATAAGGAGTGAAAATGCAAGGCTGTGTCTGGGTTCGAGAGATAGTCAATTAACGAACGGATGAAATTATTTAAAGAATTTAATGTTTTTGGACGATGAGGTAAATTGTTCCATATTCTGGTACCGATCACGAAGAATGATCGTCTAGTTTGCAAATTTGTGCTTCTTGGAATATTTAAGTTGTTGTGGAGAAACTGAAAATTCGAACTTGTCCTACCAATATCCGGGCGTTTTAAAACGTATTAACCCTGCAGCTACACGTTCAAGATATGGGAAGCCATCAGCCTACATATACACTATGTCAAATTCCTGTTCGTGCTTCGGGTGTGACGTAGGCGACTTACAACTTGCCAGGTAAATGGCTTTCAATTGTCATGTCATAATATATTTTCAAAATGGCACTCACAAGAAATTTGAAATTCCAATTTTTTTTCCAGGCACTCTTTTCTCTTTTTGAGGGTATTTGACGAAGCTGTCAATTTCATGGCTACTGAAACTGCTTCTCGGGTGGCTTTCAATATTCCATACCAGTTGGGTTTCAATTTCGAAAAGTTTGGTTGTGTATGTAAGAAAGCTCGAATGTTTTGTAAATGGCTTACCATATCTTGACCGTGTAGCCCCGGGGTAATTTAAAAATATTTTTACATATTTCAATTACGAAATGTGACATTAATGACAAACCAAAAACGCTATGTGACAGGTGTGAAACATGATCAAATCGTCTTGATGAATGTTCGAAGCGGATGCAAGAATTAAATGCTACATTCAGTTTCGTTTTGCTTATTGAGTCCATACCACTATACAAAGGGGATCCATAGGTTATTAATGGAGCTAATAGCGTTTTTACTTGCATTAGTCGAGTTGTTTGTGGTAAATAAGATGAAAATCTCCATAACCCCCTAAGGCCTCCATAAATGCCACAAAAATAAATGCCGTCACAGTAAAAAAAAAGTTAAAGTCCCTAAAAGAACTGTGTGGCAATACGAGAAAGCCAATTGGAACGGCCTGAATAATTTCTTTCGAAATTTTAATTGGTCATTGTGCTTTCTCGACGGAAACGTTGATGCATCAGCTGATATGACATCTAACGTTATTCTCAACGGCATGAGAAATTCTGTTCCTCACAGAACAAAAAGTATCATTCCCAAGGAGAATTCGTGGTTTGAATCGATCTGTAAAGAGGCGATTAGGGATAGAGAAAGTAGTTTTCGAAGATATAAAGATAACCTTACAGTAGAAAATCGAAATTTGTTCAAACGGACCAGAAATATCTGTAATGCTCAGATAAAAAAGGCTAAGTTTTTACATGACCAAAAAGTAAGGCAAAAAATACTGTTGTGTCCAAAAGGAAGTAAAAACTTTTGGTCTTTTGTCAAGAACATTACGAATTCGACCACGTCATCGGTCGCAACGCTCGTCTTCAATGACTCCCCATATGTCAGCTCCATCGACAAAGCCAATTTGCTGGCAGCTCAATTTGCTGCCGACTCGACACTTCCTCATAGCATATTGGCTCCACCTGAGCTCGAGTCTGCAAATTCTTTGATGAAGCAGATATTTTTTCGAACTCGCTCGGTTGCGAGAGTCCTCAAAGATCTCAACATACATAAATCCGCTGGTCCAGATGGTATCCCCTCCGTTATTCTGAAGAGGTGTTTTTCTACACTGCGTATACTTTTCCATCTTTCCTACCCTGCCGGGATTTTCCCGAGCAGATGGAAAACTGCATTTGTCCAGCCGGTCCCGGTCCTCCATTACCAATTACCGTCCAATTGCACTAACGTCCCTTCTTTCCAAAGTCATGGACACGTTGGTAAACCGTCAAATTATGAGATATCTTGAAGAACGAAAGCTTCTTAATGACGGTCAGTACGGCTTTCGTAGCAAACGGTCCACTGGCGAATCTCACCGAAAAGTGGAATCAATCCTTACATTGCTTTGGAGAAAGTAAGATTATTGCGCTTGATATTTCTAAAGCATTTGATAGAGTTTGGCATCAGGCTCTTTTATCGAAAATGCGTGCTTTTGGTATCGATGAGTCTCTTCTTCGTTGGATTAGAAACTACCTTTCCGACCGTTCAATACAAGTTGTGTTGGATGGTTTCAAGTCTGATACCCACTTCATTAATGCTGGTGTGCCCCAGGGCTCCGTTTTGTCTCCGACTCTCTTCCTCATTTTCATTAATGATCTCTTGTCTGAAACTTCTAATCCACTTAACTGTTTTGCTGATGACTCGATCCTCAGCTTTTCATATTCGTTTCCAAATTCACGTCCCTGCTCTTCGGATGTGGAACTGGAACGGTTGCGTATGATAAGCTCATTGAATTCTGACCTTGACATCATTGTTACATGGGGTAATTAAATCCGAGTAGAATTCAATGCTTCGAAAACTCAATGCTGTCTCTTGTCGTTGAAGCTTAACATTGATGGTACCTGCATCCAAGAAACCGAAAAGCTGTCAGTCCTGGGTATGTGTCTACACGATTATCTTCGTTGAAATGACCACATATTTGAAGTCGCCAAAAACGCTGAGGTTTCTTAAGACGATGCAGGAAATTCTTCACCCCTTCTGATCTCGTTATAATTTATAAAGCTTACATCCGCCTAAAACTAGATTACAATTTCCATATTTGGTCAGGTGCTCCCCAAATATCTTTGCGCCTACTTGATAGGGTATAAAAGAGAGCGTTGAGATTGATTGGTGATCGTAGAATCGATTGATTCTCTTGAACATCGATCGCCGAAGCGTTACCAGTCTCTCTCTCTTTTATCGCTTTATTTAACAAACAGTGCTCTAGTGAAATAGCCAGTTGCATTCCTCCCCGCAACATCTGCCTCGCTAGGAATGCTCATCAGTTTTACGTTGAGACCAACTTCGAGCTCTGTATTTTCCCTGCATTACGATTTACGATTCACAAAGATTCAAGAGCAACGTGCATCGGTGTCTCCTATTAAATCTTCTACTATTTTCAAATTTATAATTCAAAGGAAAACTTCTTTAATAATTTTTTTCTCTCTCCCCCATCTTCCAAAACTTTAACTTCACACCGAAAAGACAAAAAAAACATCATTTTCTGGAAAAAATAAAAATCATACGCCTGTCAAAACCCATTTACGAATTCGAAAACCATGAATTACCCCCATTGAAATATTGAATGAATGAAAAGAAAACATTTACATGCATATTTCGTTGACTTTATGAGTGTTTGCCCTCTTGAGATTCACATAAGTACCTTGACGTTGGGTGTTAAAATGTTATTTATGTGCCTTTTACCTCCGTCTTGTTGAAAGGATATAAAGGGGTTTAAGTTTCAATCAGCCAATCCAAAGTAAATACCTACATTGACTGACTACAATACATTGTTACATTTGAAATACTTTCGATTTAAGTGCCACTTTTGTTACTTTGTAAGTTCAGTATTTAAACTACTTCTTAGGCAAACTCGTCTGTGCAGCAGTCAATTGCTTGTGTGCTTAAAAGGACCTTGAGACGATTCATTTAAAAATACGCCATGCGTATTAAAGACTTTCTGGAAAGGAATGCATAAGCAATTGAGTTCATTAAAAGAGAGAGTGATGGTGGAGGATTTCTTTTTTCTTTTTTTAATCCTTTAAAAACAGGCACATAAATAATGGAGGAACTTAAACGATTCTTTTGTGGAACATGAGCTTACTGTTCATTCAGGATATGTAAGGATTTCAAGCAGAGTATTAAGTAGCAAGAGAAATTTCATCTGTGTCTTTTTTATTTGCTAAATTTTCACCGAAAGTCTAAGTGTCTGTGAAATTTGACTGAATTCAATTTAATAGCTTTGAATTACAAAGAAGTAAAATGTTTTATTCAAATGTTTATAAGTGCCACAGCAACATGACAATCCACATTGAGCCTTTTGGAGTTAAGAGTTTAAATAACGGTTTTCGTGATAGAAAATTAACGAAAGACTTTCTCAAAAAAATGAAACGCTGTTAATACGATGGATCAGCTGCATACCAAAAATCCAATTAACACCAGTAATGCAAGTCCCGCTCCTTTGAAATTTAAGTTCACAGTTTTGCACCACAATGAAGCATGTGCTCATATGAACAGAATCTTTCAGCATTTTTCGCTCCTGTTTAAACAATTTAAGGTGTCATAATTTTTAATTTTTGGGCTCTCATCGCGTAATGGTTATTTGGAAAATCGTCGCACAGTGGGGCAGAAGAAGTACTTTTGTGCGATAAATTCACCCCTATCACAGATTCCATCGTAATCGAAAAAAGTCTACGTTTCCCGATGTTACTATCACATAATCCATTCGGTGTGGAACGAATTTCGAAATTCGTGAATCTGGTATCACTAATTCCGAATGAAACGGAAAAATGACGACAAGTTTCTTCTGTCGTAGACCGTAGAGCCATAGGCAAAATCCATTTGTTAAAGTATAAAAAACACATTTGTATAAAACAAATTTACAAAATATAATCCTACTTAAGAAAAAACAACAAATAACTCCAGTTTACCAACTAACTTTTCTCTAAATTCCTGCATCTTTTGATTGAAATCCAAGTAGATTCAACTCTGTTTTTATTTCCTCCCAGAGGTTAACTTTTGGACGTTTAGCGTATCCTTTGCTATGTCTAGATTACAGGATAACATTTCATACAGCCTGTTGTTTGTTTGTTGTTTTCACCTTTAAAGAATATCGGTTATATAAACTCATATCAATGAATAAAATTTTTTCCGAAAGAAATTAAATTTTTTCAAATGACTGTCTTTGTTATGCCCGTGTCCAAATTAAGCGAAATTGACAGATTTGGAGTGTAAATACTCGTAGTAGTCTAAAGATTATTAGATTACTTTTTTATCTATTACCACCCAAAACAACACTTGAATTTTATCCGTAAACAAACTTGGATTTCACAAATTATTTTATGGTTTGTTAAGTGAATGAATTTGTATTTGACAGATTGGAAAGTACTCTGGGACCACTTCACAAAAATCCTCTTTTGGGAATTTATAACTAGATGAAGAAAATATTTGATTATATTCGACAGTTAAATTGTTTATTTCATATAAGATTTAAGATTTGATCAATGATGCGCATTCTATTTTAACTTATTTTAGTCACAAAAAGTGCAAATAAATGAATTTTTATTAGAAAATAAGAATCGGTAAAAAAATGTGTTTGGGAAAAGTTAAGGGATTTTTTTTAAGTTTAGGCATTTTTGTTTCTATTGCTTCGAGTATTTATTTTGACATAGGACAGCTGACTTCGAAAATGGACACTCATTTTTTCAATCAGGCAATGCTTTTTTCGAATTCGTTCGGAATTTGTGATTGCTTTTTGTCGGGACTCGTATCGTGATTTTTCACTCGGGGATTTCTCCGAATGGATTTCATGATAGGGGTGATTAATTTGATCAGTTAAAAGTGATTCTTTGTATTTTGAAGCCTTGTAAAAAAGTATAAATGAGTTAAAGTTTAATTTGTTTTGAGAATGACAATGGTTTTGGGTTAATTAGGCCAAAATGAAACCAAAATATCACTTCGTTTTCAAGATATCGATACTTGCAATCGAAAAATTTATTTTGCTTACATGTGTAAATTGTGACTTAACGCCACAATTGAACAGCAAATTCAGCTTAATTAAACCAAAATAAAACTAAGTATACACGATTGGATTGGTCTGACAATGATTGTCAGATCTGCAAACGTCTGACAATGTGTGAAACTGAGTGCTGAGTACTTGTACACTCAACACGGTTTGCAGAAATCAACAAATGTCTGCGAGTCTGTTGCCAAATATTTGACTGACAATTTCGACAAACTAATTTGGCCAAATAGCTGGCATTAGATTTGAAAACACATCTATGCCTTCCAATCTTTGCTAAACTTGTCTGCCAATGAATAAATTAGCAAATGTTTTTTAAACAGGCCAGACAATTGCAACGCCACAAATGGAAAAAATTTGTGTACACACGGTTTCCACATCTGCAAATTAAGTTGTCTTCAAATGATTGATGAACACATTTTTCTGCAAATAATTTTGGTGTGTTAATGGTTGTCAACTTGCGTCTAGACGATTGCCAGATATCTACATATAAACTGGCGGATATTTGTCTACAAATTAGCAGCCAAACAATTTTTCGGTAAATTAATTTGGTGTGTACACGATTGTCAGCCATTCGAAACAAATTTTTAACTGACAGACCCGGCGATCACAATCGTGATTTTATTTTGCAATTTCGTTTTATATTGGGCCATTTTAGCTAAATTCAGATTGCAGCGTTTACCTAATATTTACACATATAAAGCAAAAAAAAAAATGTTCGACTTCAAGTATTAATATCTCAAGAGGAAGGGAGATTTCGAAAAATTTTATTAAACATTTTCGTTTTATTTTGGCATTATTAAGCCAAATTCAATGCCAGATTGAGGGGCCATGCAAATCTTATCACGGATATCCCCGAAAATAATAATAATAAAAAAAAAAAAAAATTATTTCCGGCAAAAGTTTAGCACTTCTGTTTCCACATTTATATTTAGGAAACATGACTTAACTATTAACCTGCTAGACTTTTGCCGGAGCAGAAGATAGTAATACGCTAGTCGGGTACGCGCATACGTTTTGGATTGCACCATTGATTGGCATTTTGACCACACTTTAAAAATGAAATTTTTCTTACTCATCACTTCTTAAGCTTCATCATTTTACCTCCATGTGTCACTTTGGCTTGTTGTGTAGTGTCCCTTTGATTTGGCTCCCTTTAATCATGTTTGTGCATTTTGGGACTGTGTTGATGGTGTCACAGATGTGTCTGCATATTTAAAATGATTTGTTCACCTTTTCCTTTGTCCAAATTATACCACTTTTCCTTAAAGCCTTTGTTCCTTTGATTTCCTTCAATGCCTCCATAAAAATTCTTTCAATACAAAGATGGTGTTGCTGAGCGACAGCTTCACCGAGTATCACTTTGCAGTCCTTCACCCGATGGTTTATAAATTTTTGCTATCAAATGTTAAGTGACAAGGTGATGCTTTTGTGTGATGAACATGGCGTTTAAAAGGATAAGAACATGTGACTTGGATTCAGGATATCTTCACCATGTGGGTTCATGGTCCGTTTGTCATACCTTCATTGCAGTCCTCATAATTGTCATTGTCTTCTCAATATCACCGTTCAAATCTCTGCCAACAAACAACAAATCATCTTTTGTAATATCACTAAGCAGTTTGTAAGAATTTAGTTTAAATACAACTTTTTCGACCTGCTTACATCCAATTTAGGAAGCGTATGCACTGACAGTATTCCACACCATTCCTTAAATCGCGAGAAAATCAACGTTTTTTTTTATCTAATAAATAAAAGGTAACAGCCGTATTTATTAGATTTTCTTAAGACGTCTCTTAGACGTCGATTAGTTAAGTTTCAATTAAAATTTAATTGGAACTTAAGAGAGGTTGATTAAATTCTTATCGATAATCGATTCTGCGCTGATGCTAAACTAATTGATAGTTGTGTCAAAATAAAGTATTAAAAACAGAAATCTAGTCCAATTTATCAGCAACCTAAAATGTGATGACAATTTCTTTCGAATATAAATTCAAAACTAACGCAACGCATTGTTGGTTTTAGGCCTTTATTATGAGTAGCAAATCGACCACTCGACCATGGAACAATCTTTCTTTGCCAAGCAAAACTGCAATTCCCTAACAATATCTTAGCTCTGGTTGTACACACGACATCCATGGCGAAATGGATAAAGCATAACTACTGCGTGGGCGTTCGACCACCATAAACATCCAAAATGATTTTTCTCTGGTATCACCTCAACAGCAGGAAAATATGCCTTGAAAAATGCTACATATTCTAATTTAACCTTTCAGAACCGCACTCACGAGAATGTTTGTTGCAAGAACAACGCGTTTTGCCTTGTAGCTCTGCGGAGCTTTTGTGCCAGCTTTTTAGGTTTCTATTTATTAATCATGACATCTGAAGAAAACTTAGCAAATTGAAAACATTTAAATCACGATTTAAATCGTTATTTTAAGAAAAACAACAGATCAAAATTGACACCGATTTTCCCGAAACGTCAGAATGAATTTTTAATTTGGATTTAAGAAACCTTTAAACGCCATTATTGGCATTTAAGTTAAGAGGGCTCTTAGCAAGGTTACTTAAATGTGAAATTTGATTATCGATACGGATTCGTTACTTAAGTGTTACTTAAAGAGCATTTAAATCTAATCGATGATTAAAAGTTCTTTGTAGATACGGCTGTAAGTGTTGTTCCCAAAAATTGAAACCATGTTCTCTCCAGTTTATAAATATCACGAAACGGATTTTATTTGCTATAAATTATAACAATTCAATTTTTAAAATTAAAAATAAGAATGCAAACAACTTACAAATTGTCAAGAAGATCTTAAACTTGAGCAACCACTATGGAACAACCCACCTTTTCTTTCTCAAATGTGAAATAAAATATAACCCCTTGTTTTCAATTAAAAATTGGCGAATTCACATGCGCTTTTTCCTTAGATTAATTTACTGTCTCTTTGCCTTGAAAAGAGACGAAATTATTGCATCCTTTAAACGTCTAAAGATTGTAGCGCTGCTAGACTCGATGACAGTAAGCATGGGAAATTGTATCAAAAATAGATATAATTTCAAATGGGCACCACCTTCTTCCAATCCATTTTTAGCCTTTGTTGCTGAGTGTTGTAAATTTCACAACTGATTTATTTTGCACAAACCACACAATTTCTAATAAATGTCGTATTTTTCTGGTCACCAGTTATTGAAAGCAGTTCACCAACCAACCAACGGTCCACCAGATCAACCATGGGGCTGGTAATTCCATTCGACATCAGGGTTCTCTTTTAAAATCTATTAAGTCAAAACATGCTCCGCTGAGTTTCCCAATTAAATTATCTCGACACACCTTTTTACTTTCAATATTGTCTAGTTTCTTCGTAAACCGTAATTGATCAAAAAGCCAGATGAAGGTGGGGAATTAATTCTATGGCAACCACCCACTCAAAAGTCGCTACTACTTTTGAAGTTATTTTGAAGAACGTTTTTTTTTGTCTCTAATGACTTGTTTTTCCTTTTCTCATCTTTACTTTGAAAGGGATTTGCACGATTGAATCGCTTGTCACTTGTTTTTCATTGGGATAATGATGTTTTTTAACTTTTACTCTGCACAAGGACGATTGTCCCGTTCGTTGGTAGAAATGAACCGGATGTCAATGACAAGAAGAAGGTAAATAAATTAGCTGACTTTAATATTTCCAGAAACCCCAACACAAGTTTACAATTGCGTTGAAAAGTTTACCAACTTTTTTAATTGTTTCTTCACTTTGTGGTCGGAGAATGGAAGAACAAAGAAGAACTTTATGCGGATATCGTCCTCTTTTTGCCGTCACATCGTCGTTTTCATCAGAAGCACACTCAAGGAGCACAAAAGACTTCAAGTTCAAGAGTAGGTAATTCCGGCTCGTGGGGCTAACGTATATAATAAATGGCTTCCAAACGTCCTTTCCTGTGATGTTCTTTCTTTTATAGAATTTACCTTGTACGTCCTTGTGTGTTTTATGGTTTTCTTTTTGTCCTTGGCACAGATAGAATATGCTCTGACTCTCACATATGAAGATTATGGGATGAAAGAGAGCACAGTGAATTTAAATGCAAATAAATGTAATTGCCTCTAAAGTGGTGATAGCGTAAAGCGTTGTGGGCAATAACGTTAATATATTGTTTTTTAAGTGATGGTTGATGGTTGACGGTCGGAATTCCGTAGGACAAAAGGGAACAATAAAATGATATGCAAGCGGATAAATCATTCTGTTTCTGGCAATGGTATTATGAAAATAATGCGAACTACTTTGTTGTGACTTGTGACACTGGCAGGAGAGATGGTCTCTCTAATCGTGGTGATTCCATTAGGTAATTGTTCTTTTGACGTTTTTTTATGATAGAGATAGCGATTGCATAATAAGGCGATTTGAGCGCGTGCTGGCTTTAATAAAAGACACTGTGAATACAAATGACCTTCTTTGCCTCCACCTCCTTTATACTAAGTTTAATGCAGGGCACAATTTCATAGCTAATGCTGATGAATCACTGTTATGGTTAGCTTGTCTTCGAATACTAAAAAAACATGGTCGTTAAAATATAAGCTGTTTTGTTTTTATTTTGTCATGTCTACTTGTTTTATGTCTTCATTGCGATTATCACTCACTCTCTTCTACTCTGAGAAAAAGAAACGTCTATCGTCTTGGTCCTGGTGATAGACATTTTTGTTTTTGTTAAAGACGAAGCACACATGAATGTTCGAATTGAATCAACAAGAGTCGTTGTAATAAATAGCTTTTTGGGGGAAAATGAAATGTTGAAGAAAAAATCAATCTTCTGAAGTTTGATTCGTTAAGGGCTAAGTTTTTGTTAAGAATTGATTTTGTGTGAAGGACATTTTCGATGATTTATTTTGACATAAAAGGCTAAACTAAGCACAATGATCTCATTCAACCTCATATACATCATGAGGCAGGAAATAAACTTGTTATATAAAGGAAACAAAACTTTCTGTATTCTCAGGAAGGACACTGAACGACTCTTATCTTAAATAGTTTTTCGTTTATTTTGCTAAATGTAGATTTACCAAGAGGATATCTTAAAAACGAAAATAGCAGTACTTTTTTTTCTGTTGGAGGTTTTTAAAACACCAGCTGGAGCACTCAAATCTAAAAACCGGTCCATTGTACTACCAGTTAGCAACCTTCTATTTGTTATAGCTTTCCAGATGTTCGGAGAAAAGCCAAAAGACGCTGCCATGATATGGAGCCTAAGTAACCAGCTCTCACCATGTCTGCGCCGATTATCTGTAACCTCATGTGAGAAAAAGCCAGGACATTCACAGAGGATGTGCTCTGCGGTGTCCTCATCTTCTCCACAAGATTCACAGACTGTGGTATCACTTAAGCCTAACACGTTTAAAGGCTTGGCAAAAGAGAAGTGCCCGCTGGCAACGCCAATAAACTTTCTACAGTCTTTTCTGCTACGAGCTAGCAAAAATGTTGCAGTCTTCTTACTAACGTTGGGAATCATACGCTTGGTTTGTCTGCATCCAATTGAGGCATGCCATCTACGGCTCTTCACAGATCCAATCGTTGATTGAAACCCTCACTGAGGACGCTGGCAGACCTAGCGACCGTTCAGGTCCTGAGAAAGTTGTCTGAGATCCCTGCCTAGCGAGTTCATCGGCGATCTCATTTCCAGTAATGCCGTGATGGCCCGGAACCCAAATGAGACTCAAGGAATTTAATCTTCCGATCGCATTCAGGGAGCTCTTGCATTCCTGGATCACTTTCGAAGTGGTTAGTGGGTTGAGAAGGGCCTTAAACACAGCTTGGCTGTCGCTACAAACAAAGATACTTCTCCCCGTCCATCCATTGTTCGTTATGTGGCTCAAGGCCATTAGGATAGCATAAGCCTCCGCTTGGAAAACGGATGCGTATGATCCCAAAGATGAGTGCAGTCGTATGTCGTCGTTCTCAACAAAGGCACCAGCACCATAACCCTCGTCGGTTTTGGAGCCATCTGTGAAGATACGATAACAGTTCTTTCCAGGCTCAGATTCTGGAGCGAACCAGTCCTGAACCGAAGGAAAGTTGACTGAATAATTTTGCCGCAGTTTGAGCCTTGGGATCATCGTGTCAGACGGCATATTCATTAGACGTGAGTCAAAAGATATGCTGCTTGCGATCTCCTCAAAGCTCTAGTGCGAATTTTGCCAGAGACCACATTGCTTTAAACGAGAAATGGTCTTGAGAGTACACCCCATGATGTAGGTATCAAGGGGAGGAAGATTCAGCAGTGCGTCGAGAGCAGCTCCCGGTGTGCTGGGGAAGGCCCCAGTAACACCAAGACAAACTGTTCTTTGAAGTTTGGCAAACGAGGCAATAACGTATTTACGCGAAAGCTTATTCCACCAAAGAACTGACGCATAGTAGATGATTGGTCTTATCATAGCCGTCTAGATCCAAAGGACCCTTTTCGGTGAAAGACCCCATGTCTTGTCAAAGGCTCCTTTACATTGCAGGAAGACTGACAGTGCTTTAGTAGTTTTAGACATGTTTAGACCAAAGAAGCTTGTTATCTAGTCAATTTTCTACGTCTCGTGAAGAGGACAACCTCGGTTTTAAGAGGATTGAAGGAGAGACCGTTTCTGACACACCAGGTGTCAATCATAAAAAGCGCAGCCTGTGCTCGGGAACAGACAGCTTGGAGGCTAGAACCAACCGAGAGCACGGCATCGTCGTCTGCATATGCGTGGGCATGAACGTTAGAACCATTGAGCATTACAAGTAGAGAGTCGATCAACATGCACCACAGAAGAGGAGATAAAACGCCACCTTGTGGACAGCCCTTATTCACTCCCGTTTCAACATATTGTCCACACTCCACCTCAGCAATTACGGTTCTTTTCATTAGCATTGCTTTAATCCACAACACTAATGACTCGTCCACACCGTGTTCTCTGGCAGCATTGCACATACCATCGAAGCTAGCATTGTCAAAAGCAGTACTTAGATTTAAAGGAATTGTTTGCAGAACTTCTCAATAAAAGGATTTGTGTAGTGAAAAAATGATAAATAAATAAATAAATCCTTGCTATAATATTATAGATGTGAAAGTAACTCTGTCTGTCCGGCTTTCTATGTTACCTTCTACCGCCCAAACTACTGAGCCGATTTAAATGAAATTTTGTAAAAAAGAGTTAGTCTGGAATCTAAGGAAGGACTTAGACTATATATTTTATCCATATATTCGTAAACGGGAACCTAGAAACTGCTGCACCGATTTCAAAAGTTTTTCCACTGTAAGAATCCTACACTATCGCCGAGTAACATAAGCCTTAACTCATCCCCATATTCTTACGGGAACGGTCACCACACTCCCACGGGAGTTTTTACTAGTATTATAAGTCCAAAACCAAGTCTGTCTGTCTATTATTCTTTGTTATCATCAATCGCCCAAACTTTTGAACCTATTTATATGAATTTTGGTACATACAGTCTTGAGCCTGAAGATGGACATCCTTACTAATATTACAAATGCAAAATAAACTCTGTCTGTTCGTGTTTCTTTGTTACCATATCCCAACCACACCACTGATTAAGATGAAATTTTGTTCAGAAATAGCCTAGAGCTTGAGGAAGGACGTGGGCTTTATATGTAATCCTGTAACCTTAAAATTACGATTTCAAAAGTTCTTTCACCCTAAGGTGATTCCGTCAAACTGTCGACATCAAAGTTGACCTGAGAAGAAATGTCTATCTTTATCTTCACTTCAAGTATAAAGGTATGGTACGGGAATGGCTGTGTGAAAGGTCGATTTCGGCACCAAACAATGAGAAAGTTAACTTTATAAACTAATAAATTGTTTTTAGACGTGGTTAGATCCTTTGTATTCCCTTCCTGTTAGTTGAATCGAAAACAGCTTTGAAAACCTTAAACGCGTTTTTCTCAAAACTGCATTTTCCAAACTGCCGCAGCTGTAACCTGTAACTCACGCAAATATTAACGAATCGTCTTAAAATCTTAACTGCATACTCTTCGTATGTTTTTACATACACCCATCTACAACTTTTACAATCGGATGAAAATTCTAAATTTGGCAGCCATCGATTTTTTGACGAAATTTGGACCTCTTTTTTAAATTGCGGCCATTTTGTCAATTTTCAATTTTTCACAATAATTTATAGATGGCTGTATGGGAAAAAGGGTCTACTTTAACGACATTTTTATGTTCTTGTTACAAATACCAGAAAAATTAAAAAAATGCGGCAAATTGACGTCTTCTAATTTCAAGGAGTTCAAGAAATGGTTCATATCTCTCTTGGATTTCAATATTTAACTCGAAATTTCGTGACAATTTACATGAATATGTGTATAATAAACTCCTAAGATTACAGAATATTTGAAGCTATAGTTTTTCTCGCCTTCAAAAAATCGACTCCATTTGAGCTCGAGAAACTAGCCGAGCCCCTTAGTAAAATAATATAACAGCTACTTAATAAATAAATAAATAAATAAATGGATAAATCAACAAAAAAATAAATAGAGCAATAAAAAAATGTATAAATAAATCTTCTTCTTCTTCCTTTTCTGGTGGTATGACCATCGCGTGATCTCGAAGGGATCACAGCTCTCCCACTTAACTGCTTCACATCAGCTTGTTGGTCACGCGGCGTTGAACTCAGAAAATGTTGGAAAACCTTCCAGTTTGTGATTGTTCTGTTGTGCGTCAGCGCTACGGTTAATCGTAATCATCTATTGATCATTTGCCCCCGATAAACTGTTCTCACTCCAGAGGTAAACTTTCATTCAAATAAATAACTGGTTTAAATAAAAAAAAGAAAGTCCTTTTGTTATTTGCTATTAAAAGCATGTCATGTAACGAGGTTTAAATACGAGAAATAAATCCTCCTGCTACTACTTAAAGACTTTTGGGTATGTACTTTCTTCCCAGTCTTTGACTGTTGATCAGCCAGTTGATTGTTTATTTGTCAGCTATTAAACAGTTGGTTCGCCAGCGATTGAACTAAATACTTGACTCTTAACTGGCCAGTGTTTAACTGTGGACTTGCCAATCATTTGGATAAGAGTTCATAAAACCCTGATGACCGAAGTCTTACGTGTTTTTCTTGGAACTTTAGAGAAAATCACATTCTGACTGTTACGTGAGTCGTCGAAGTTCGAGATTTAAATTCCAAAAAACATGCATTTATTTTTCAACGGGTATTGCTGCAAAGCAAAAGTAAAGTTTGGTAAAACTAGAACTGTATTCGTATGAATTGAGGGCAAAATTGAAGAAAGTACATATACATGTGAAACTTAAATTTCGTTTCACAACCCAAACTGAAAATGGCTCGATGCTAAATTTTTAGTTTTTCACTCAAGTGTTTTGCGAGGTGCTTACAGTTCACGTGTACCGAGAATTCCCTCATAGCTTTTAATCAAAATGGTTTGGAATGCCATAGATTTTATTGACCCTATCTGAGGTTTTCTTTCACATTCCCAACGTCAAGAGAAAATATGTCGTTAAAAACAATCTCGTTGGTATTTTGGGTTGATTTTGGGAGAATCTTAAAAAAAAGGTTATAAATGGACTGCCTACATCAGATACTGAAATCCAAGACTTGTGTTTGAAAATTCCATCAAACATTTCAATAGCAAAGTTCTATCAATTTCCCTCATCACCTTTGAGCAATGACCCATTTGAGGCCACCACATCGCTATTTAAATTTGAGCTCTGAGTCTTTTGAAAGAATCCGAAACCCAAAATGGGTTGAACAAAAATCCACAATAAAATGCTTGTGTGAACCATTGAAAAGTCAATATATTCTGTTAAGTATCTCCTGCCTCTATTCAAATTCAGGATCAAATGTCAATAAATCCACACTCAGAAATTGAAGTACTCTATTTGGCAGATTATCCCCAATCAGTATTCTTCTATTGTTCTGATGTGTTTTTTGTTTTTATTTTTTTTGTTTCAGTTCCTTTGTTGCAAAAACATAAAACTCTTCCTCGATGTGTGTAAAAACCACTTTGGCATCCGGGAATCGGATTTGTTTGAGCCCACAATGCTGTATGATTTGACCAATTTCCATCGAGTGCTTATCACCCTGTCAAAGCTATCACACTGCCGTAGAGTACAACAACTCCACCCGGACCTTGAGTAAGTCACAAACAATGAAAAATGAATGTCAACCGTGAACAATGTCAACCAACCTAATGCCACTCTTCCAGCGGATTTAACATTCAACTGTCGCACACTGAGAGGAGTCATTCGGATGAGGCTATATACAAGGATCTGCATTCAACGTGAGTAGAATTTGTATTTTCACACACAATCAAACGTTTTCTTTGCATTGGATTAAAACCCATTTATATATGTACATCCGTTTTATACCCCATTTCTATTGATTTTTCTTTTTCTTTGTTTGAACTCAATGAAAGTTTTTATCCTTTTTTTTACATCTTAAATCCTTTAATTTCTAGGTATGTATTTGTAGAGCATTACGAGGTTATTTATATTCTATAATGACGAAAAACATCCTCCTATTGAACCTATTTGTTTGTTTCTTTCCTATCGATTTATTGCGCTCGCTGCTGTCTTTTACCTTTTTGGCACTTTTTTCTGGAAATCGAATGATTGAATACTATCGCTTCCTTGCATCTAACCCACTCGGCACTGCGTCGAACTTTGTCTTACACTCCTTTCTGTCAAAGTGAAAGAACTTCTAATGGCACCACTGAGGCGGTAACAGAGAACGAAGAGACGGAGGCGGAGACGGAAACGGAGAACCTAGACGCCCGGAGTGGCTCACTCTCCGTGGACGACGACAACAGTGACATTACCCTCGAAACCGCTAACGATGCATGCTACGATGATGACAGCTCCTCATTGAATGGTCAATCGAGTGTGGTTGGATCGTCGTCAATAAATTCTTCATCGTTAAGCATTAATAGCGGACTTCATAGAGCTGCTGCCAAGGCGACAATATGGACCTATACGACACACGCCGGTGGGGGAGTTGACGTCAACGACATTTACTTTGACGAGGAGGAAAAAGTTTACGAGGACTTATGCTATGTCACGTTCTCTTCCAATTTACGCGAGGTGCTTTACATGAGAACCTTAACTAGCTGTCATTTATCTATCTCTTTGAATGTCTCGCCTCTCTGTTGCATAATGTTTGCGTTTCATTGTTAAATTTTTTTTATTCCATTTTCTTCTGAATAACTTTTCTTCCATTAACACTAAACCTTCCGTTGCCGTTGGCGTTAAAACGCTGTGCACTCTTAACATCGAATGCAAATGCGCGGGCTGTGTTTGTTTACACTGCCACCTTTGCGGATGGTTTATGTTGATGCCCGAGCAGTTCTTCATTTAGCTCAGTCCTCTTTTCTTATGATATAGTTGCTCGTACTCGTGCTCGTGCTCGTGCTATTCGTGTTCCTTGGTAGATTTGAATGCATCATTTTTACTTTCCACTTTTGTTTTCATAAATTTTTTTTTATATATTTGTGATTAAAAATCTTAATGCTCATTGTGCTGATATGGAACGTTGTTCTTTTGTTTATTTTGGGGGTTTTCTTGGTTTATTTATTTCTTGGAGTGTGTGGAGATCTATTGTATATTTTTTTTTGGAAACTTAATACATATCGAATTACGTATGTATGTGATGGTTCGTTCATTTTGCTGCATGAATTGTTTGGCATCATTTTGGTTCTTTTTTGCTTTGTTGTCTTCTCTTTATTTATGTTCGAGAAAAATATATGTGAATAATGGCTTTTCTATAGAAACTTATAGAAATCTCCTCCTTATGCGTGGGAACAAAGTACACACTTGTGTTGTAAGAGATATCTTATCGGAAAGTTTGTTTCTCGGTATAGCGTAACAGAATGAGGGTAAATCTAATGAGAATTATGAATGACTGGCAATGGCAACTAGTTCCGGTGGTTGCCAAAAATAAACAGAATCCGATTTATTTTTGCTGGAGTTTAGGTTTAAGAAGGAAAGTTTTACTAATTGTACCTGTTGAAAAGTCAGATACTTTGAACAAGCCGATTACACGATAAGTTACATCTACAATTTTGAACACTCGCAATCTAATCTTTTTTAAATAAGTTATTACGTAGGTAGTTTATAAAGAAAATTTTTTCGACTAGTGACTTATTTTTTTCTTCAGAATTAGTTTTATATGCTAGGCATTAGGTGGCTGCTGTAAAGAAACATCCAAATCCACAACGAAATCGTAAACAAAAACACGGCGGAAAATATCCGTTTGGAGAGTTATCTATTTAAAAATAGCGACAATCAAATGTTGCTCTCCATTGGACGAAAAGAACCGTTCAAGAGCATCCAGGAGCATTCTCAATCTCAAACCGTTCCATTGATATAAAGAGATCGCTTCTCATGATTCTGAGGATTGACAGCCACTTCTCGATTTGAGTGAGGACCTATTGAAATGTTGAATAACTCTGCCATCTTTCAGCTGATCATTCATGAAATGTGGGTTCGGAAAAGTTACTGTTTGGGCCGGAGTGTGCTCGAGAAAGATTATTGGACCATTTTTTTTTTTTTCAAAACAGGGCCGCATGTTGTGTTTCTAATGAAGGCGATATTGTATTCTGAGTGAATTGTCAATAAATGGAATTCTATACCCTAAATAAATCTTGTTTATTTACCAAAAGCGGCTGAAAAATGGCGGAGTTAACATTTCAATAAGTCCTGTCTAATGGCGCACCCTGTAAAATTTCAATTGTAAGAAAACGATAGCCATTTGGCGCGTTCAAGAACCTGCTGGATGTGCTATACCGGATACCCCTATTTAGGACACCTTCTTGAACGATTGAGCCTCTTCAGCCTAGTTGTTGCCCACAACAGCTGTGAAGTATAAAAACTCAACATTTGAGAACAGAAAAACATTCAAGATTTCGTTGCTAAACGGATTGAAATTCGTTTTTTGCGAATTCTCATGCAATTCAAGTGATTTTTGTCCTGAAGTAAAAAAATTTCATGTTGAAGAACAAAAGTAAATTTTCAAATTTCATTTACAAAATGGTTTACATTTTAAAGAAAAAAGCTCTTTCATTTTATTATTAAACATTGAATAAAACAAAGTCGCCTTCCGCTGTCTGCTTGTATGCTTATTCGCACGAAAACGGGAATATACACTAAAATATATATGAGAATCTAGGAACTACTTGCCCAGTTTCCGAATTCTTTCACCGTTAGGGTTAACCCATTCGCTGCCAAGCCTAAATTATCTATAGTCATTCCCATTCCGAGTATACTCGTCCTTGGCAGCGAATGGGCTTTAATCATTACCATTTTCCCACTGAAATGAGAACGCGAACGTAAACGAGAGCTAAGTGCTTGTATTGAAAAGGCTCCAAAACTATTGAATAAAATTAAGAACAAGAATGGTCTGGAACATGAGAAATGACATAGGCTATTTTCCTTACCATTACCTCGAGAACGGAAACATAATCGGAAACTTGAAAAATACTGGTGCGATTTAAAAATTTTTTTTTTTTAACGTTAGACTGCTTCAATTTTTTGTCACTATTGAAAAACAATGTTATCCCCAAGAAGCTTCACTACATAGTATACAACAAAGTCGCTTTCTCTGTCCCTATGTCCCTATGTATGCTTAGATTTTTAAAACAACGCAACGGATTTTTTAATTGATTGGATTTTTTTAATGAATAGAGTGATCCAAGAGAAAGGTTTATATGTACAATACATGCATATTATAGTAGAAAAAAGATGTCGTAACAAACATATTTTTTGCGCTTACATTGCAAAGGCTGGCTAAACCTTACGAGATATACCAAATTTATGTACTACGGAATCGTATATCTTAAAAAGATGAATAATTAAAACCGCGATAGCATATGTTTATCTCCTAAGGATAACCCACACATTTTTATCTTTTACATATTATATATATGGGTTATTTATGGAAATCTTCATGGTATAGAGAAAGGGGGGATTGTTTTACTCCAAATTTAACGCGCGCAGGCCACGGGCAGTAATGAATAAATCAAAATAACTGGATGAATCATTTTTTCAGTGAGTGCCATAGGCTATATATTTTATACCCGTGCGAAGCCATAGCGGACCGCTCTGTTTTTATATACAACCTTCACAGTTTTTCTGTAGTGTATTTAGTATCAGCATTGTACCCGTGCGAAGCCGAGGCGGGTCGCTAGTAAATTATATTTCATTTCCATATTCAAAATATTTTGAAACTGCCTGACATGTCTATCTCAACTAGCCACCCACAGTAAAATTACTCTTTCCTTGGTGCCTGGACATGAAGGTGTACAAGGTAACGATGAGGCTGACCGCCTACGTAAACTTGGCTCTCAATCCCAATTCAAAGGGCCGGAACCCTATTGCGGTCTCCCAATCAGTAGCATTAAACGCGACTGTACCCCTGTTCTGTAACTATCGCACCGGTAACATCGATCGAGAAACATATAGAACTGGAACAAATCCTACTAAGTTCATAGAATTTCGTTTTATTTTCCATCGTTTTACGCCAGCTTTTATCGAGGTGATAGTTACAGAACGGAGGCACTGGTTACTTACGAACGGAATAACATTGTCCACACCTGGAACAACTCTTATAGCCGCCGCCATTCCAAACTATTCATCAAAGACGGATGAGAGAAATTCTGGACATGAGCAAACGCGATGCAAAGTTACTTACGGACTTCCTCACTGGACACTGCTCTCTCAGATATCATCTTAAAAACATAATCATCAGGCAGGATGACACCGGCCGTCCCTGTCTCGAAGAATTAGAAACGTCTGAACACATTTTATGTGAATGCCCTACCCTAGCCAGTAATATACCCTTTATTTTATCCCTATTTTCCCACTGGAACGGGAACGGGAATTTAAAAACCACTGTTACAAGAAACTATATTTCATCCCAATTTTCCTACGATAACGCAACGGGAACTGGAACATAACCGGGAACTTGGAAAATACTGTACCGATTCCAAAAATTCATTGTTTTATTGCACCTGATTAAGGGGCCAGTTATAGCGATCAGGAAAACAAATCAGGAAAAATTTTCAAATGGAATAATATCTATGTTTTCGTTACAATTGAATAACAAATGTTATACCAATAAATAGTAAACAGCCCAGAGAATTTTTTTTGTCAAGAAAATATTCAATTGAACAAATACTTTGCCGTAAAATTGTATTTTTCTATTTTCCTGATGGAATTGGAACAGAAAAATAGAAAAATACAAATAAAGCAGAAAATATTCGTTCTATTGTATCTTTTTTGGGCACAAAAAATTCTTGTAGTGATTTGCCATCGATTCGTATAACATTTGTTATTCAATTGCAACGAAAACATAGTGATTATTCCATTTGAAAATTTTTCCTGATTCGTTTTCCTGATCGCTATAACTGGCCCCTACATCGAAAATATTTCATTCCAATTTCTCTACAAGAACGCAACGGGAACTGGAACATAACCGGGAACATGGAAAATACTGGATCGATGCCAAAAATTCTGTCACCGCTAGAGTGTTTCATTGCCATTTTTCCACTGGAATGGAAACCTGTGCCCTTCCTGTTCTGTAATTATCGCATCGATAACATCGATCGAGAAACAGTGAGAACCGGAACGAAATCTTACTAAATTCATAGAATTTTGTTCCGTTTATCGTCGGCTTTTACCGACTACCGAGGCGATAGTTACAGAACAGGGTAAATAGAAACTACTTGACTTAATTAACTCAAATCGATCAACGTAAGCCTTGTACTACGGCGCGGCGGCCAAGTAGGCTATTTCATTATAAAACTACCTGACCCGCCCGGCCTTTGCTCGGTAGTTTTAAGGCTCCCGTTCTAGTTCCCGCGGGAATATAGGGATGAAATATAGCTTAAGTTACTGAAGGATAATGTAGCAGCCTAATGCTGGAAGAATTTTTGAAATCTGTACAGTAGTTTCTCCATTCTCGTCGAATATGGGGATGAAGTATAGTAAAAAGCCTGTTCCAGACTCTAGACTATATCGGTTCAGTAGATTAGGTGTGATGGCATACGATCAATCTTACTTTCACATTTATAATATTAGTAAGGATATAACTAAGGATTAAATCACATCACACAACACGGAGTCGAAAACATACAATTTTTTGATCACTAGTACTTTGTCTGGCAGACTTTAGTATTTAACACCACATTTATGAGCCTTGGCATTGACTTTACTAGCTTCCTTGTGGATTTGGAAAAGATTTTTGCCAATCTTTAACTAATGTCGCTTTCCATTGGACGAAAAGAACCGTCCAGGACCATCCTCAATCCGTTCCATTGGCGCACAAAGATAGTCTCTCATGTTTCTGAGAAGTGTCAGTCAGGCACTTCTTGATTTGAAGTGAGAATCCACTCAAGAAGCACTAATACATGTTACCCAAAAGTCAAAAAGAAAGTTTCCCCAGTGAATATTTTTTATGTGCTATAGGTGTTTAACTCACATAGAGACAACACGTTAAATTGAGCAGAAACAATTTTAGGTGTTCCTTTGGTTTTCAAAATGAGTGCTTCCCCAAGTGAAAGCGATGCAAAGCGACATAAAATTAAACCAAGTGACTCTTTACTTGAAATATCTATTCTGCGGATATGCTCAAGCGTACGATTCATTCATTAATAATTTTGATGTGTACTTAGGGTTGTCGTTTAGGTTGGAAGTCAAAAGAATCGCTGTTCCGCAACACTAGCGTCTCAATATTCTTTCAAAGTTTGAAAATAATCTTCTTTCTTCATTGCACTATCAATAAAGACGAGGTTCCCAACTCCAGATGCCGCCATACATATTCCCGAGTCGCGACCCCCTCTCCGTCTCCATTGTTATTGCCGAAATTAGACTTTGTTTATGTTCTGTATTCTTTGCTCGCTAAATATTATTTTTTTTTACTGGAGCAAATTTGATTTGTTCGATACAAGGAAATCACTAAAAATATGGCCAACGAAGTATGCAGAATATGAACAGCAAAACCCAAACAAATTGGTCACAAACTACATCTAGGAAGTTTCTTCAGGGACGAACAGATTGATCTGATCAACGCAGGTATTCAACGCCTCCACCACTTTCTCATAAGTTAAAAATGGTTTAGGTAATAAGACCCTTCCTCCGAACATTCTTGACATAAGTGTGTCAGTTGTTTCCTAACCTTACCCAACCATTTTCCGTGAAAAATATTTCAGATTACATTTTTTGAATACCTACGCAAAACTAATTAAGATACTGCTGATCAAGTTAATTTTTTTCGAACTTATTTTTCCGAAAACTACTGGAGATATAAATTTTTACTCTTCACAACAAATTTACTTACTCGTTTTACTTGAAAACGTAGAAAGAGACTTCATTGTTTGATAAAATGGTGTTTGGTCTTAAATGAGAAACCTAGAACGGGGACACACCACATTTCTAATGTAAGACTCAGTCACCCCTATCACGAAATCCATTCGGAGAAATCTCCGAATGAAAAATCACGATACGAATCCCGACAAAAAGCAATCACAAATTCCGAACGAATTCAAAAAAAGCATTGCCTGATAGAAAAAATGGTGTCCATTTTCGAAGTCAGCTGTCCTATGTCAAAATAAGTACTCGAAGCAATAGAAACAAAAATCCCTAAACTTAAAAAAAAAAAATCCCTTAACTTTTCCCAAACACATTTTTTTACCGATTTTTATTTTCTAGTAAAAATTCATTTATTTGTAATTTTTGTGACTAAAATAAGCTTAAATAGATCTGCATCATTGATCAAATCTTAAATATTATATGAAATAAACAATTTAACTGTCGAATATAATCAAATATTTTCTTCATCAAGTTATAAATTCCCAAAAGGGGATTTTTGTGAAGTGGTCCCAGAGTACTTTCCAATCTGTCAAATACAAATTCATTCATGCCGTTTTCGTTTGGGAAAAAAGAGTACCCTAAGGGTACTCTTTTTGCTGTCAGAGTGACGTTGTGTTCGTTTGGCTGCTCTCAGGGTAATCTGAAATTACCCTCAGAGCAAGTTTTGCTACTCTAGAAATTTTTTCAGAGTAAACTCACACCAACATAAATGACATTTCTCGTTTGTCATTCTTGGCATCTCATTTCGAATTTTGTGTTGACGCGGGCGTTCACAAACCTATCGGTTTTGGTTTGCATAACTTGTCCATGCTGTTTTTGTTGTTGTCCGAGCTCAAAAAAATTTCTTATTGCCTTAAATTACCTTTGTATAAAATCAATCTGGACATTTATGAAGTTTATTACGTATCGTTTTTAGATATAAGTTCTTTTTGTCAGTTTTTACTCCATTCAAAAACTGTTTACTTAATTG
The DNA here is from genome assembly GCA_914767635.1 of Melanostoma mellinum. Taxonomy (NCBI): domain Eukaryota; kingdom Metazoa; phylum Arthropoda; class Insecta; order Diptera; family Syrphidae; genus Melanostoma; species Melanostoma mellinum. Next base: position 6,743,948 of record OU612059.1, read on the forward strand.
CTCATGAAATACGCAGAGATATGTTTCTGAAAGTAGTCAATTGCATTGAAAGCAAACTATATGTCAAACGCACACATACATTGACAAAAACGGAGTACTCTGATTTCATGTTCGTTTGAGTTGTCAAAAATCAGGGTACTCTAAAAAAAAAAGGGTACTCTAGTTTTACCAAACGAAAACGGCATCACTTAACAAACCATAAAATAATTTGTGAAATCCAAGTTTGTTTACGGATAAAATTCAAGTGTTGTTTTGAGTGGTAACAGATAAAAAAGTAATCTAATAATCTTTAGACTACTACGAGTATTTACACTCCAAATCTGTCAATTTCGCTTAATTTGGACACGGGCATAACAAAGACAGTCATTTGAAAAAATATAATTTCTTTCGGAAAAAATTTTATTCATTGATATGAGTTTATATAACCGATATTCTTTAAAGGTGAAAACAACAAACAAACAACAGGCTGTATGAAATGTTATCCTGTAATCTAGACATAGCAAAGGATACGCTAAACGTCCAAAAGTTAACCTCTGGGAGGAAATAAAAACAGAGTTGAATCTACTTGGATTTCAATCAAAAGATGTAGGAATTTAGAGAAAAGTTAGTTGGTAAACTCGAGTTATTTGTTGTTTTTTCTTAAGTAGAATTATATTTTGTAAATTTGTTTTATACAAATGTGTTTTTTATACTTTAACAAATGGATTTTGCCTATGGCTTTACGGTCTACGACAGAAGAAACTTGTCGTCATTTTTCCGTTTCATTCGGAATTAGTGATACCAGATTCACGAATTTCGAAATTCGTTCCACACCGAATGGATTATGTGATAGTAACATCGGGAAACGTAGACTTTTTTCGATTACGATGGAATCTGTGATAGGGGTGAGTACCTCATAATCTTACTTACTGAAAACCATACACACCAAGTGAATAAAAATCCTCCTGACTCATAGTTATGAACTGTTTGTTACTCAAGCACTTGATTAAAAAAATGCTGAGTGCTAAAAATCATTATCTCCGTTTAAGGTTAGTTGGCTTGGGTGTCTAATAGAGGAGAAGGTGGCCTATTAGTATGCAAGTTGTTTCCAGCCAAGAGATAGCATCAATACCGCAGATTTCCTATAAGTAGCGATAATGTTGTCCCTTAAATTATCAAACTTTCAACAAAAAACAAAGTCAATTCACTCGTGCAATAGAACCTTTAATATAACGACAATAATTTGCTATGAAAAGCCATAATAGACGGCAGAACAAATACGTACATTTAGGAAAAGCACTTTATTACTTAAGCATTAGTTTCAGTCTACAGAAAGCAGTAGCGATATTCAAATGCATATGAGCTACGTTGAGTTAGAGTCCACTCTCGTCAGACGATGGTGCAGTGCAGGATGATTCGGTGTCACCACCACACATTGTCGATGTAGATTCTTCATCTTCAGTTGAGACCAGGTCGCTTTGTGCGTTCAGTTTGCTTATGTCTACATTCGGGAAGTGCTGCTTCACCACTTGCCCAAAGACGTTCATTAGTGCGTCAAAACGCCGTTCGTTTCTGCGGTCATAGCGTCTCTTATGTTTGTAGTACTTATCTCTCTGCGATTGCTTTGGCTTCTTGATTTTCTTGGTCGAATGGCCAATTCTTTGTACTTCTTCTATCTTTCGCTTTTTAATACTATTCGTATTGCCATTTCCACCTTGGACGGCACCGGAGCTGTTGTTGAAAGCTGCTGCTGTTGCTGTTTGTGGAAATTCGTCTGCGTCTATTTTAATATCTAACATTTCACGACTGGCGGATTTGGAGTAAAAATCGTGGTCTGTATTTGGTGGAAGAAGTGGTGGTTTTTCATCAGTATCGTTCTTTTCTTCACCATTGGTGTGGTTGTTGTCATCGACATCGTGAGGGTCTTGGGCATAGGAATGGAAATTGGTTGTTTTGCTAGACATAAAGCTATGGATGGGATAGAAGAACTCCCATTCTTCACTGATTTCGCGAGCTATCTCGTCATTGATTTCTCCGTGTTTGCCAAGCTGCAGCTGACGTGATCGCTTTAAAAACAAAAAATGTTAAATTTTATTTGCTTACTGTTTATGTGTGTTACCTTATAGGCTTTGTATTTGGCTATTAGATTATTCCACTGCTTCCTAACGAAGCAAACATTGAAATCCGTCAACCTGGCAGCCGTTGTGATTTTCTTCCACGAGTCCATGCAATTTACACTTTTTTTTGAAAAAATTCCGTCATAGTTGATGCGTGTCTCAACTAGTTTGCGTTTTTGTTCCATCGTCCCTGAAAATTTAAAAGTTTAAACCATTCGAAGGGGAGTTCTCAAGAAATCGTGCACTTTTGTGGCTACCCACATTTTTTATACCCCCGCAGCTTTGCATACGAGTGTAGCTCCATGTTTTACGTAACTAAAGGCAAGAACATTGAAAATTCTACTATCACGGCAGTTGAAATATATTTAAATTAAACAGTTTTGGTTGGAAATATTTAGAAATTTGTGGATTTGAAAACACTACTTTTCTTTCTCGTCAATCGAATAGAAACGAAAATTGACAAGTGACAGAAAATTTTTTCAATTGACAGCACACTATTCGCGCAATGTGCTCGGCGCATTCACGATAACATTTTCTTGTGGTTGGTGTACGTGGTAAAATGTGTAATTGGAGAGTGTCAGGGACAGTAAGAGTCAGAAATATATGAAACATTTAAATTGTATGGTGAGAAAAATTAAAAAAGTCTGCAAACATTTTAAGCATTGTATACAGAAACTATAGTATTATTATGTAGACTTTTTGGCTGGTGGTCTCCGTGCCAACTTAGCAGTCTCCGTTCCAAGCAATTTGTTTTACCATTGTGTGTAGAGAAACGAATGCTGCGCCACCATGCTCGTCCGGTCCAAAGCACTGTTAAATCGATTCATGAACTTACTATAGTTTCTATATACAATGATTTTAAGTGAAAGAAGCAAATGAATCGAAAATATTAGGCCATTTAAGCGCATTACTGTTATGTGGTCTTTTACCAACAACAGAACAGAGTAATTGAGCTTTCCTTACCAATAAGGATTTCTATAAAATAATTATTTTTTTTCGATGCCAATGGAACGCGGTAACTAAAAAATCTCCTTTTGTCATTGCGTTAGTGTTTTTTTTGTCGGTGAAAGTGGTTCCATCATACTGACAGATGATTGCATCAAAAGGGAGATCTTTCCTTAAATCAGGCTCTGTAAAATGTAAAACAGATCCAAAATCGAAAAAAAATTTGTTATTTTTTGCCAATAAATCGCAAATAGTATAATTCTTTTTGGCAATGGAAAACCTCATAGATAACACAGAGAGCAGAGCACAGGGTGAAAATAATTCAGAGATCCAATTGTGGTGAGGTAGTGCCAATAAAGCGCACAATCCTAATTCAACTGTGAAGCCTAGTACTCACTTTTGAACCATGTCGGGGATCCTTATAAATGTGTCCTTACGTTTCACTACTGAGCTTGCTCTTGAAACCGTATGGAGACCAAAGTGGAGAGTTTTCGTTCACGAACCGTAAACCTCATTCACGTTTAATGTAAGGAAATTTTGAATGCAGGACGTGAAGCTCCAACAGTTTGATCACAAAAGCAAAAAAATTTTGTGTAGTGAGTATCAGGTAATTTCTTGATCTTAAAATATAAAAAAAAACTACCTTGTCGCTCAAACGCCAAACGCACACAGCGCATTCACAATGGTGTACTGGCGACAGGAAATGAGTACTAGGCTTAAATGTGAACACTCGTTACCATTTTTGTTTGTCAGTGGGTTTGAATTCGATTTAAAAAAGTGAACGTTATTTTTTTAGTAGTTGCAATAAAGGTTAAGGTTAAGGCCGAGCATGCTGTTTGCTTTTTTTTATAACATGTTCAATGTGGGAGTGAAAGTTGAGCTCTTTATCACAAATGACACCTAAGTCACGATCAAAAGAGACAACGTTTATTGGTTCATCTTGTAGATAATAGCACCGAGGGGGCGGGGGTAGATGTTTGCGGGAAAAAGTTATAGCTTGGCATTTGGTAACGTTGAGTTCTAAATTATTTTTGTGACACCAAACTGAGATAATGTCTAGATTATCTTGTAAAATACAAGAGTCAACGGGGGATAAAATACTTCTAAATATTTTTATATCATCCGCGTATATCAAAACGTTACAATGAAGGATTTTGACAAACATCGTTAATCCCTAAAATAAAAAATAGTGAGCCAAGATGGCTGCCTTGAGGGACACCCGAAGGTACTATGAAAGGGTTGGAGAGAGATGATCTGAAGCAGACTACATATTTTCTCTGAGTTAAATAGGTACAAACCCAAGAAATAAAAAGTGGGGGAAAGCCTAGGATTTTTTATTTAAAAAGTATGATTTTATGTGACATTTTGTCGAATGCCTTACTAAAATCAGTAGCAACAAAATCAACTTCACTCCCTTTCTCTAAGGTATACAAGGTATGGGAAACAAAATCCACTAGGTTGGTCGTAGTTGACCTACCAGCTAGGAAGTTCAGGAGCCAAAATAGATTTACAGTGGAAAGAAAGTGTATCATAAATAATGCTTTCGAACAGCTTTGGTATACAGGACAGATTGGCTATGGGACGATAGTTAGACATCATTCTTTATGGATAGGGACTATATATGATGTTTTCCAGAATGTTGGAAACACACCTTGTGAAAGTGATAGCTTGACACGGGCTGCAAGAAGTTGGATAAAAATGCTCGAACAGTTTCATAGGACAATAGCCGGAATTCCGTCTGGTCCAGATGAGTAATTATCCTGGAGTTTATCTATTTTATTTTTGATTATGGATGGGAGAATATCCAATGTGTGAAATGAGGTTTGTGGAGAGTTATTTAGATATTGGAAATAATGAAAATCCACTTCTACCTCGCAATCACTAAATGACCTGGTTAAAAAAGTTTACAATCGTTCAGGGTCTGATGATGAGTTGTTGAGGTAAGAGAGGGAGGAAGGGTAGCCGTCAGATTTTCTTTTGATGTTTATAAATTCATAAAAACGTTTAGGATTTAACTTTATTGAAGATTGCATTTGAGGAACATATTCGTTATAGAGACGTGTACTAAGTTCAGAAAACTGTGTAAAAACGAACGAGAAAACTTGGTAGTCGTTAACTGATTTTGAAAGAAGATATTTTCTCCATAAGTTATTCCTCTAGTTGCGAAGTGACCGAAGATCTTTATTATACCAAGGTGGGGAAAAGGAGTAATTTTTACGAGGCATAAAAGGAACAGATTGTGCAAAACATTTAAAAATCTCTGAATAAAATATTAACAACGCATGATCGATCGAGTCTTGAGAAAAAATGAAGTTAATATTGGCAAGAAGGGATTTTAATTTGGGAAAGTCAGCCTTTCTAAAATTAAAAAAATAGTCTACGGCAATGTTAGGTTCAGGATTGTGATAAGAGAATGAAAACGACAAAGGTGGGTGATATTCGTCCAGTTTGGGAAGAAGTTGGCCACTTGCTCAATAGCGTTACCAGGATCAGAAACGAAAATATGGTATAGTTGCCTATTGAGGTTGTTAACAATACCACTTATTTGAAAAAGGTTAGAGTCTTGCATGCAATCAGTGAAAAGTATTTCTTTTTCAGATGCAGTATTTGACGGATAATAGAATAAACAGGAGATTAAAATCACCCATACATATTAGCCGTGTTTAATGAAAAAAAGAGTAGAGCAGCGTAGCTCAGAGCAGAGCAAGAAAGTTCATAAATGTCAGGCAATTTAGAGCAGAACAGCTGGTATCAAAAGTCAGCTGGCTGTGACCTTAGCTAGTTTGCAAAATTATGTTTGGTATCCTATTATAATAAAAATCTATATTCGGAAACATTGGAATCAAAACTAAACTAATATGCGATGTTAATTCAATTGATTTTAAGTTAAATTCGATTTCAAATAGATTGCAAAACTCAAAAATAAACAAGAATATTTGAATCAAATGTCAACAGCTGATTTTGACACTTTTGCTCCACTCTACTCTTACTCAAAAGCAAGTGCAGAAAATGCTGCTCTAAAAGCTCTAGAGCAGGTCATTAAACACAAAAAGTTCTTGCTCGGAGTAGACAAATTTGTCATTAAACACCAAAAAGCTGCTTTTTTCTGCTCTAGATCGATCTAGAGCAGGTCATTAAACACACTTATTATTTCGTCATACATATTATTGCATTAACTATGAGCTGATATGATATGGTTGGTTGAGAGGGGCGAATATTACAACACATAACGGAAATATATCGGGAGGGCAGTTTGATTTTGAGTGTTATAAATTCAAAATCTGTTGAGTGCGATGAATTAAAAGGACTGACATCAAGACGACAGTTTATCGCTAGCAAAATACCACGGCCCAGTTCTTCACTGTCATTGATCAGGCCGTCCTGACGAAAAATTAAGTACTCTGATGTAAATAGTTCACTGTCAAGAATATTTGGAGTTAGATTAGTCTCGGTCAGAGCAAAAATGTCATGAGGAAATGATTGCGAATTAGTAAAAACTGAGGACGTTTTGGTTCGGAACCCTCTAACATTCTGGTAGTATATATAGTAAGGAAGGCCGAAGAATTAAGTGAGTGGAGAGGAAAGGCGGTGTTAAAGGCGGGCATCATTCCTAGTACGATTTCGTCGGGTATAAAGATTATTTTTTGATTTAATATAAGCCGTGTAAGCTTATAAGTCATCAGCGACCATTTGATTAGAAACATTGAAAGTTTCGTAAAAAGAGTTATAAATTTTTCTAAGCGCAGAAAGATTGGTCTGGAGACCTTCTTGCTGGATATGCAACATTACGTTAGTTTTAGTCTTGACAGTGAAGCTTACCACAATATATTACTGAAAACCCCATTTAGATAGGATAAGCCGTTTCTGTTTTTATTATATGTATAGAATAGATAGATAGATATAGATAAACATAAAAGGCTCAATTTGTAGCAATTAGAATGCCTCTATCCTCTAATGCTAACTGTTTAGAAAGGCGTGGTCCGGGTTTCGTAGTATTTTTTCAAACTTGCTAAACATTGTGGATGGCTTGAATTTTTTATAACTAAAAAGAGTAGAAAAAGGCGTTAAAAAAGGCTTGCGAAAAACAATTTTCAATTCTTAGTCAATAATATACCCGTGGTGTGATGGTTAGAATGTTTGCCTGTTAGCCCAGAGGTTCGTGGCTTGAATCCCAACAAATCCAAAATGTTTTTTCACGGGTATCGCCTTTCGCGAGGAATTGGCAAGTTCTCCGTCAGTGAATTCATTTCCATGAAAAGCGCTTTCTCGATTAGCCGTTCGGAACCACCAGAAAACTGTAGGTCCCCTCCATTCCCTCACAAGGCAAGGCTGTGAGACATGAGGTAAGCCCTGGGGCTCATCGCTCTGCTGCGCCACCCTATTTATTTATTAATTTTTTTTATTTATTCAACGTATTCCATGAGAGAATCCAGAATGATACATTAAAAAATAGAAAAATGCAAATTAAAGCCAAAGAGGAAACTTTAAAAAAAATTTTGTTTACTTTCCTCAAGGATGTTTACTACTTTTTTTTATATTTCACACATCAAGTCGTTTTCCCTCTTAAAGTAGATCCATGCATGTAAAATGCACGGTTTAGGGTATTTTATTTTTATTACTCTATCGCACCTTTATTTTCTATTAAATTAAATTTTTTTATTAAAAACTTATTCTTATTTATTTTATTTTTCCATTCTTGTTATTTATTTTTATGTATGACATATCGGCTTTTGACTGACATTCATGTGGCGTGCTGTCAACACAAAAATATAATTGCACCCATGTTTTACGTTATTGTTTTTTTGGTTGAAAAAATTGCTTGGGTCACATTAGTACAACTTACAACTCGGCGTGCAATGCTAACGTCGAGGAACTGAACACAAAAGAAGAAGAGGTCTACCAGGACCTCTGTGTAGTTAACAAAAAACGATCGAGTCAGGTATTTAATTTTTGTTTGTATTTTGTACTGAATTTTGTAATTATTTCAAAAGATGAGCATGCATTTTGAAATTGTTTTGCAAATTTTAAAGCGCGAAACGCAAGCTTCATCTTCAGAGTGTATAATTTTTTTTTTTTGAGTTTGATTTTTTGAAGTGAAGCTAGAGTGTGGTAAACAAAAATTGGCTATAGAATAATATTTGTCTTCATTTACGTCGCACGTTTTAGTTGACAACTAGCTTTGAACAGCGTGACTACGTAATACGAGAACTAATTGACACGGAATCGAATTATTTAGACGTACTGAACGCCCTTAAGTACAAATTTATGCAGCCAATGGAAAAGTATCTGGCTGTGGAAGATATCAAAACGATATTTCCAAGGATTAAGGTAAGCCTTTTATAAAACTTAACTAAAGACTCCTTAAAATATAAAAGTTGTCTTCTAGGATCTTTCCGAAATTCATAGTAAATTCCTGGATAAACTGCGTGAAGCAGTGCTGCCGAACACTAAGCTAAAATTAAGTCAAGTGTTTTTGGATTTTCGGGAGCCGTTTCTCATATACGGCGAATATTGTTCGAATCTAATAAACGCCATTGATGCACTAGGTGATATCTGTAAACGAAATAGTCTGATTGAGCAGCTAGTTCAGGTATATTTCAATTAATTTTTCTACAAAATAAGGTGTATATTGATCTTCTTGTTGTCTTAAAGCAATGTGAGAAGGAGTACAACGTGGGGAAGTTGCAACTTCGTGACATTCTCTCAGTTCCCATGCAGCGAATACTGAAATATCACCTCTTGTTGGACAAACTAGTCAAAGAAACTTCTCCAGTAAGTCGAACTTCCTATTGTTTTCGATTTGATTGAATATATTTAAAAAATATCATCTCAGGTACACGAAGACTTTCGTGGTTTGGAACGTGCCAAAGAAGCAATGGTTGACGTTGCCCAATATATCAACGAGGTTAAGCGTGACTCCGATCATTTGGTTATCATTCAAAAAGTGAAGGTTTGTCACTTTCAGAATTTTATAGACTAACTTCTGAATAAACTCTCATTCTAGGACAGTATAATCGACATTCAGGTGCTGCAAAATGGCAACGATCTAACACAGTACGGTCGACTCCTATTGGACGGAGAGTTACACATCAAGGCTCACGAGGATCAAAAGACTAAACTTAGATATGCATTTGTATTCGATAAAATTTTAATTCTAGTTAAAACACTGAGTTCGAAGACTGGTGACACACAGTACACGTTCCGCGACTCGCATAATTTGGCAGATTATCGTGTTGAGCAAGGCCATTCGAGACGGACACTAGGAAGAGATACTCGATTTAAGTGTCAACTTTTGTTGGCACGAAAGTCACAAAAGACCGCGTTTACATTATACCTGAAGTCGGAACCGGAGAGAGATAAATGGAAGAAAGCGCTAAGTGATGCAATGTGAGTTTCAGTCTTTTTCGTCTTGTTGTTTTAAAGAAAAACTATGTTGTTTTAATTTCGTTCTAGGGATAATCTGGATCCACCTGGCTGTCGTACTACAGATCATAAAATGGAAATAACTACCTTTGACGCCCCTGTGCAATGTACACACTGCTCGAAGTTCTTGAAAGGTCGAATCCACCAGGTATTTTTGAGATTGTATTTTGTCTATTCTAGGATCTAGTGATGACGTTGGACATTTGAATATGTTCGTTCGTTCAGGCCCTGGGTTTGCCCTGTGGTTTCTATAAAGTGTTTTTTATTGACAAACCTCAAAAACCTGAATGCCAAACTGATTGTTTTTAAGCCCTGGAGTTGCCCTGAACTCGCCCTTAAGTAGCACTAGGGTGTCGAGTTCAGGCAATTAACAGAGCTGCCAAATGGCACGTATATTTCTCAAATGACAGGGATGTGTAGTGGTTTCTTGGATTATGATGACAACCAAAATCGTAGGGTTTTTTGACAACTGATAGTAGGTCCCTTCGTTGAACTTTCCCCAGGGTTGATCAAGGTTTTCTTGACAACCCTATCAGTTGTCAAAAAAACCCGGGTTTTCCAGTCCCCAAAAAACCCTAAACCACAAATCACCACACATCCCTGACCTCAACTCGCAACCGCAAAAACCTATGGCGAGTTGAGGAGAAACCTAGGTCAACCCTTGAGCTAAAAATACACTTAGTTTGACATTCAGGGTGACTTTAGGTTTCTCAAAAAACGCATTGTAGCGACCCCAGGGCGACCCTAGGGCTTCAACGAACAAACCTAGTATTTGCAAGAAAGCTTGGGCCCACCCCAGGTTAAGAATGAACCTAATTAAAAATGCGCTTGATAACAGTCCAGCTAAAAGCTCAAGCACCTCATAATCACAAGGATTGGCACATTTTAGGACTGCCATTGCTCTTTGCACATTGCGTAATGGCTAGCATGTCTGCCTGTTACGCTGGAGGTTCGTGGTTCAAATCCTAATAGAAAAATAAAAATCCTGTTCTACTACTATCGCCTTTCGCGTGGAATTGGCGAGTCCTCCGACTGTAAATTTATTGCCCTGAAAAGCTATTTCTTGATTAGCCATTTGGAATCGGCATAGTTGTGAGAAATGCGCTAGGCCACAGGGCTCCTCGCCCTGTTGCGTCAACCTATTTTTTTTTTTACCTTTTTTGCTCACTTTCAAATTTAGAAATTCAGTTATTTTAAACTGTTTTCTTTTAACAAAGGGCTATAAATGCAAAGTGTGTGAAATCCCGGTGCATAAAGGCTGCATATCTTCAACCGGACGATGTAAACAGAATCCCATAAGCTTACCCCCGCCGGTATGTGATCGTCAATTAGCTGAATTCAACTGGTAAGCTTCTGCTTCTATTATTCTTTTAAAATTTTTATTGATTCGTTGTGTTTGTTCTTAAAAAAAAGGTTTGTTGGAACGATGGATCGAGATACGGCCTCATCAAGGCTTGAAAGTCGCAAAGTGGGCACATATTTGTTGCGAGTTCGACCTCAAGGAGCATCTAACTCTCACGAGACGATGTATGCTGTCAGTTTGAAGTAAGTACCAAGGCTATTTTTGGTGAGTAGCAAAAACGTACTTTCAACTTTTAAAATTTCTTTTAGAACCGATGATAATGTGATAAAACACATGAAAATCAACCAAGAGAATGACGGCGAAACCGTTGTATACTGCCTCTCAACACGCAGACATTTCAAGACAATAGTCGAATTAGTTTCCTACTATGAACGCAATGACTTAGGTGAAAATTTTGCTGGGTGAGCTACAAGTTACAACACTTAACCGAAAAAGAAAATAACGAATTTTGTTTGCAGATTAAATCAATCGCTCCTGTGGCCGTTCCGAGAAGTGATTGCAACAGCCATCTACGAATTCGAACCAAAAGGTAACAACCAACTTCAACTGAAGCAAGGCTGTCAAGTTGTGGTTATTGGAAAGGATGGTGATAGTAAAGGCTGGTGGAGAGGCCGAATAGGTGAAACGGTAAGAGATGTCACTTGTGCTGTCTTGAGCAGATTATTTAATCCCTGTAACTTTAATTTTAGGTGGGCTATTTCCCAAAGGAATATGTCAAGGAACACCCTGCGACCACTGACGACCTATGATATTACAACTATTTCGTTTACATCGAATCAGATATCAACTCTTCCTCCGCGCCAACATCGACACTAGAACAAAGGCGTACCAGTAACTCCAGTGGCCACAATAACTAAAAAAACAAAACAAACAAACAAGAAAAGTTTATATTTATTCAATGACTGAGTTTTTTTCGTCAAACAAAGGTTAACTAAACTAAACTAAATTGTCTCTTATGGAACTCTAGCGGTCAGTTTTAAGGTTATCGTAAATTGGATTTGTGCGAAATCCAAAATTTACATAATATGTACTAGCAAATGCATGAAATCTAACATATAACTAACTATAAATAGCACAAGTATCAAGCTTTAAAAGAAAAGGTATTCTCATGTGTATGTGTGTTGTGTCTTAACACAAATAAATCTGTTGAAAAGTATATTTAAAGTTAAATTTAAATGATGTACGAAGAGAAAACTAAAGAAAAAAGTTAAGAGTGAGAAAAATTTCTAACATCTAAACAAAAATTCATATTCCGTCATAAAACCAGTGTTAACAAAAACAAAGAAAAGTTTTTTGAAAGTAGCAAAACTTTAATATTAAGTGTAATGCTTTAAGCGGCATCTGTTGTGCAACATTGGATGTAATTTTATTCAGTATATAGAACAAAGAAAAGAATCTATTTAAAAATGAAAAAGTGTATATTTTTGATCATATACACATTTAAAGAAATATGTACAGGCATACATATACATTATATACTTTAAGAATAAAATATATACATACATTCATACATATATACAGATATATTCTATGAAATTTTAATTTTCATTTCAATCCAAAAACAAAACAACATGTTGCTGGTCAATTGCTTTCCATAGTACAAAAAAAGCGCTGGGCTCATGATTGCTAATTAGAAGGCAGCATAATCGATAACAAATCGCAAAACTCTGGTTGCGTATCATGTGTCCATGCGAGAGCGTAGTTTTGGTGTGGTGGTATAACCGAAATTTAAGGACGTATGTGGGAAATGTCCACAATGAAAAATTTTCTGTTTTCTTGTGTTTTTTTTTTTTGTGTTCAACGAGATGTTCTAGAACAGTTTAGCTCAGTATTTTCTGAACCTCCTTTTGAGCAAGATCATGATTGGTGAGGGTTGTCAAAAGTTCACACTGAACAATTATTTGGAAAGTCTTTGGTCTGAACGTCGGATGTTGTCCGACTTTTTGGATGATTTTCAAATATTTTTGACAATTTTGTTTAAAAATGAGACCTGAATACAAGTGGAATAAATCTGAACGAAAACTACATCCGGCCATCCAACATCCATCAGACCAAGTCCGTCCAACTCAGTTCAGTTTGCAACACTCAATCTAGACTCAGATACCTCACTAGTTGAAAAAATGTATCCTAAGAATGCTAGTTTTTGAAGTTCTTGCTTCATTAAGGTACTAGTAACTAGTCTAGCTTGATGGCCGAAGTTTCGACGTTTTTCCGTGAGCTTTGTTTAACAAGAAAATAATATGCGATCGTTTTGTAACTTTTACATGTTTATTTTAGTACTTTAAACTATACAAAAATTTTTACTTAACTCTACATTCATTTATTAAAAATTTGTTATGTAAAAGTGGAGTCCTCTAAAGAAAAGTCAGCTGTTTCGGGAAAGCACACAGCTTTCCGTAGTCATCTCAAATAAGAAAATTAAAGAGATTATTATTGTGTAGACCTTATTCTAATGAATGAACCATAAATACTTATATCAAAAAAATGCCGGATTTTAAAATGAAATTAAAAAAAAAATTATTTTTTTTATTAAAAAATTAAATGTTTAAAGGTTAGGTATTTAGCTACATATGTAGAATAACTGGCTAAATTTCTAGCCAAATCGTTTGAAAAGTTTTGAGTCAGTGATTCCTCCAAATTTCAAAAACATGGTTTCGAGAAAAACGCGTTTAAAGTGTTGACAAAAAATAATACTTTCATTATTTAATCAGCAAAGCCCGGTGCATAGAGCAATCTTCTGTTTCCTCAAAATCGTCATTTGTAGCAGCTTTAAGAGCCGTGCGTAAGATTTTGGCCTCTTTACAGTTGGCTTCTGCAGTTTTCTCCGCCCTTGAAATCCGTGCATTGTCAACACACTTTAATAAACTCTACGGGGCGTTCTCTTGTTTTGCTGTATAACTTTGGTAATATTCTAAACTTCGGTTTGAAAATTTAAGGGCATATTTTTAAAATATGGTTCTTCCAAAAAAAGTTTTTTTTAACCCATCACACTAGGTTACTACCTTATAGGCCCGAAGGAAAACTATCTGAAGTTCATTGAACGATCTTTAAACGAATATCTGACGTTATCGAAAGACGCCTATGTTGCGGTCAGTGTCAGAGATGACTCATGTTATAACATTTTAGTTTGCAAATCAATGTGTTCAGGTGAAGAAAAACAATTTTGGGTGTTCCATTGGTTTTTAAAGTAAGTGGTTTCCAAAGTGAAAAGAATAGAGAGTCGTATTACACTAACTACTTACTTGCATTTGAAAACGTTCATGAACTGTGTAAGCTCTACTGTAAAATCGTTGTGCTGTTTTTTAACTAAAAAAAACACAAAACTTGTGTCATTTTGTCTACAAGCTAAATTCGACCCGGATCCTTCGTCGCCATTTTTTCGTCGGTTAATTTGAAATCTATTTTTAAAAGCGAACATTTTTTCGGTATTTTTTTTTTGCTTGTCACATCGGAGATTACAGAAAACTTCTTTCAAAACTGACGCTATAAAAATTATTTGCCATCAAAGTGAAAACTACATTCAAAAAGTGGATATAATGAAACCCAAATGCAGCCGGATATATACGTACATTTAAAAAAGACGCAGTGTTTGGTTAAGCCACAGAAAAAAATTTGAGAGTGTTTCAGGCAAAGGGGGTGCGAGTTGACTCTCTGAATTATTTACTCTGTATTTTGAAGTAAACTTGCCATCAAGCCAAGTCGTTTTTATAATTTACATATGTGCAGCTTTGAGTTTCGGTTCTATCCCCACACGCAAAATCTACTATTAGCTCTTGACTTATTACTTTCGTCAGCGAATTCATTCGTCCATCTCCATCTACCTTTCAAAACTTATAACTTGTCATAAATTGTATTGTACTAAAAAAAAAATACTTCTTTTGAGAACTCTGTTGCAGGATAATGGGTTGGCTCGTATATTAATTCTTCATCATGATATTCACCGTCAAAAGCATAATAATAGAACAGTGGTATTGTAATCTTTTCTTTTGGACTTAAGACTTTTGGAGCATATAAGTTAAATTTCTACTGTATACAAACGTCCACTAATATGAACGTCCGTCGTATCTTCCTAAGATGATCCTTAAACCGTCTTTGACTCCCTTGAGTATGTATTTTCGAGATCAACGAAACGCAAAACATGAGTCATGTCTTAAGTTATTTTATTTTTCAAAACGTACTTTTTTTCAAAGTGTTTTGTTAGTATTTTCCATACAAATTTGAATGATTAACTTTAATCAGCCACGTAAATCCAAATTTTTTGGGAAAAGAATTTAGAATATTTTTGCTTTTGAACTAGAATTAAAAAGTTAAACCGCCATTGTTGCTGTGGTCGATGATCAATCGTTTCGAAAATAAGACAAGGATTTTCTAGTTTGTTGCCACAACTTTTTATTCTATCAAAATTGAAGTGCCTGGAAGATGAAGGTGCTAAGTCACATTTTCTAGAATTTTGTATGCATCCTGTACATGTACAAGACAGAAATACGGATAAGACAAAAAGTTTAAATTAAAAAAAAATGTCACTTAGCACCTTCATTCTCCAAGCGCTTAAATTATCAAGGAGAGTAGATTTCGTTATAGTTCATTACGGCACCATTGTAGCCTATCTCATGCATGGAATTCACAGACCCATTCAAAACTGCCAATGGTAGTCCATCTCTTTCTATAGCTTTAATTAGCACCTTTTAATCATTATATAACGCGATGACAAAAAACAATTATCCTGCAACAGAATTCACTACTATTAAATAGTTTTCTCCAATTACCAACTTTAATCCTTAAATTTAATTACAATTTGAACTGTTCCAATCTATAATCTACCTACCTACATATTTATTGTTGAATTTCCTAAACTTTTCATGTATTTGGCTGTTTTGTGCTTCCTACGTATGTATCTTAAAAAAGTTTAAATAATAAACATAAATAAGAAACTTCAACTAACTTTAACTTCCTTCCAAATGCACCTTTTTGTGATGTCTTGGCACAGAAATATAAAAACATTATTTTAAAAACATAGATTGCCAATAGCAAAAGATTGATATTCATTCACAGAAAAAAAAAACCAACAGAAAATCACATTAAGTATCGATTGTTACATTCCACATATCAATATTTGCTTTTTCAAAGTCACAAATTAAGTATCTAAAAAATAAATAAAATAAAACAACAACTGATTTAAACTTAGCTCAAAGTTCAGCCACAAATTTTCAATTCTCTTAACGAAACTTAGTTTGAATTTAAAACTTATAAACATTATAACTAATCCCTTTCTTCCTATAGAACATCGAATCTGAATATATATATTTTTTCTTCTTGTATTTATATTCTATCCTCATGTGTGCTGCGAAATAAATGTGAATTAGTAATAATGATGAATAAAAAATAAAAATAAAAATGATATAAAACAAAACGAAGAAAGAATCCTTGTGTAAGGCTTAAACGAAAAATGAAATTACTATTGTAAATTAAATGTTTAATTGTTATTTTCTGTAAGTTTTATCAACACTATTGTAAACAGAAATGGTTCAGATGAACTCAAGAGGTTTAACTCATAATATGTGAAACGAGATTGCAAGATATCTACGAAATAAATTTATATTTAATTTAAATAGGCAAGAAAGAAAAAATTCAAACAATAAACGAGAGGAAATAAAAGAAAAAATTAAATCTTGTTAATCAAAGGTCTTTGGTACGTGGGTAAGGGAGCCCTTAGACTCACTTCTTACATCGCTTTCTTAAGGCATCCAGGAGCATTCCCTAGCCTTACCATTGATGCAGAAGAAGTGAATGATTTTTCTATCATTTTAAATCAGCATTTATCGCATATTTTTAAAATAAGGTACACATCCAATTTTTTTAATGATTAAATTTTTTCGAAAACTACCTGCTTTCTCATTTTGCATTGAAAACCAAAAACCTAAAAAAAGTCCAACAGTTACTAAAATGTTTGTGTTACCCGTGGTGATCGAATTCCAACAGAGGGAAAAATGTTTTTCCATCGCCTTTCGCGAGGAATTTGCAAGTCCTCCGATAGTAAATTCATTGTTAGAAAAGCACTTTTTAGATTAGCCGTTCCGAATCGGAAAAAAATGTAGGTCCCATCCAATTCCTCAGAAGCTATGGTTGTGAGAAATGCGCTAGGCTCCGGAACGAGCACCCCCCTCTGTTGGACCACCCTATTTATTTATTTATTACTAAAATTTTATACTAGGTGCAAAAAGAAGAGTATTGAACTAAGGTCCGTGGAAGCCTTGCAGTTTGCAGTAAAAAAAAAGTGTTGTTAAAAACAAATACGACCGAGAGGTAGACCCGAAAAACTGCTCCAAAAAAGCAATATCATGCAAAAAATAATGAAGGTAAATATAACTCTGGAATCTAATTTCTAACTCGATTCTGCAATAAAAGTGTTCGAATGCCCAAAGATTCTTTGCCATAGTGCTTAAGGATGTTGGAGTAAATGGGAAACTTGAATGAAACTCGGAACTTTACCATTTTCTCTGGTCAAGGAGGCGGCATAACTAATGAGCGGGTCACAATTGTAATGCAAACAAGTGGGACGGTTGTGATACTTTCGAGCCACAGTACTCACCGCCTTTAATTGAAAAGAAGTAGCTAAGGTATTCGAAAATACAAAGTTAGCCAAATTAAAATACACCGAACAAATATTACATCATTATCAAGCAATAAATGCAAACGGTCACATCGAAATCATTTATCCTGGCTTCATATTATGTCGTAACGCTACAAAATTGATCTCGGCCGCCAGGGCAAAGGTACAGCCCTAGATGGTTTCGCCAGTTAAACATGGAGGAGGATCAGAAATAGTTTTGGGTAAGAAATTTAAAATATTTATACTAACAAACTTGTGGTAAGGCTTTTTAAATGTTCATTTTCAGTTGAAGGAGTGGGTCGCTTCTCGCTTTAGTCAAGTTAGCGGCCGATTGAATGCCTAAATGTATAAGAAACTTTTTAGAACTAGAGAATGTTGATGTTTTGGAATGGCCACCGCAATCTCACAGAAAATTTATGGGATCTTGTAGATCGGGAGATAAGAAAGAGATAACATTCAAACTGTAGCGACCTAATGGAGCATTTAAGGACAGAATGGGGCAAAATATATCCTAACCTATTAGTGACCTTGGTTGACTCAATGCCTAATAGGTTGCGAGCTGTTATTGGCAATAAAGGGCTTGCAACAAAATATTAATTGACCTAAATACCTACCATTTTTTGGAAATAAAACTTAATTCTGAATTTTTTTACTTGTTTGCATTTTTTTTTGCTCGACCTGAAATGAACGCTTAAAATCACTTCTAAAGTTGTAACTTTAGGGCGGCCGTGGTGCAGTGGTAGAGTGTTCAGTAGGTAGGCCGGATGCGTGGGTTCGAATCCCGCTCTGGGCATCTACTTTTCTTTCAACCTCCCAGTTTCGTATGGACGCGGCCCTTGAGGTTATATGTGAAATAAATAACATCTTATTTCCACTACTGCAACACAAAAAAAGGGAAGGCTGCTACCCTGGTAGTACAATGGACCGGTAATGAAGTCTGAGTTCTCCAGATTAGCATAAGCCTCCTCTTTTTTTCAAAAAAAACAAAAAAGAAAATGTAACTGTTTTTGAATTAGAATCGGTTTGTGTTCAAAAGATGTATGCAAAACTTCAAAGCAATAGCAAGTGAAAAGGTTTAGTTGTTGCTAAATATGCGACCATACTACTTCGTTTGCATATTTTTTGCTCGGTACTGTATGTGTTTGGTTTTATTTACTTAAGCTTAAGTTTTAAGAACAGTTAGGTATGAAGAAACTACTAAGTCTAGGGTATATTTTTGCCCTATTTATTCTTAGAAACATGATGAAACATGCGTTATGAGTATTGTAATAAGACAGTGCAAACGACTCGCCGCGAACTTTCCTCCTCACCATTCAGCCCTATCACAGATTCCATCGTAATCGCAAAAAGTCTATATTTCCCGATGTAACTATCAAATAATTCATTCGGAGTGGAACGAATTTCGAAATTCTTAGATTCGGTATCACCAAATCCAGAAAAATGTGAATGATCTTGCACATTTGGCGTAAAACAGCTGATTTCGATAACCATCATGGCAGTATTTAGTGTGGCAACTGGAAATGCTTTCTTCGATTCCATTCGGATTTTGTGATAACAAATTTTCGTAGTTCGTATCTTAGCTTTTCGTGTGGAAGTTTTCTACGATGGATTCTGTGATAGAGCTGATTATTTAATTTATTTAGCTTACTACAAGTGGTTATACATAAAAAGCTACAGTTAAACTTAACACATGAACATAAATATACAAATATGTACTACAATAAGTACGACCGAGGCTGATACTTCTGTGTACACCACGTTGACATTTGAAGCGTTGGTATGCCTCCCTCCCAAGCACAGTTTTGTCCAACCAACTTCTCTCTTGACGATCGTGTCGGAAAGTTATATTTCTTTTTCTTTTCTTCCCACTCTTCCTTAATCATGGATTGCATTTTTGACGTGAATTTGTTTACGGTTCTTTGTGCTTCAAGCTCGTTATTTATATAAAAAAGAAATAAATGAAAGCCGAATATTTGCGCAGATGCCTTGGAAAAATTCGTAACAATCCCATGATTTTAGAAACAAGCCCAGTTAACTATCAACTCAATGAGTCAGCAAGTGCTTTAAAATAGATACAAATGAGGGTTTGTCAAGCGACGTTCTTGATTTAAAAAGAGATCTCGTAAATAATGAAAGAAACAAAAAAACTTTTGTTTCAATGAAGCCTTTGAATATAATTCAAATAAGTTTAAATGACCTTAACCCAAAAATGTGTTTTGCCAGCAAATTTTCTTTGTTAGTTTCTTTTTGTTTTTCTTCCTAAAAGCGGAAGCTTTGTTTAAAACAAGAGCCTCTGTCGGCAAGTTCTAATTTGTTGGTTTTTTAAATAGCACTCGCTGATTCATTTACTACATAGTCACTTGAATTTATCATCATGGTTATCGTAAATGAAAATTCAGGGCTTGAGAAACACTCTATCAGAATATTTGAGAGTTGGTATTATTCTGATGTCTGTTTTCATTGTTAACGACTGTCTAAAACTACAGTATTTTGAAATAAACGGAGAATGACAAAATTATACATATTCTAAGGCTAGTCAATAACCATATATCCTGGTATAGCAAACCAGGTATACGGCATACCTCTGTCTACTGGAACTGGAAGGGAACTGCACCGCTTTGTTAGGGATATCTTAATACCATACAAAAAATCCTACAAAAGAACCGTACTATTCTCGTTAACCATGGTATCTATACAATTTCATTTTAACTTTCAATATCGTCCCAGAATGTAGCCGTTAACAAACGCCAAAGGAAAAACATCGGAAAGTTTTCAGAGTGGCCCAACGTCAGATTCTAAGATTACGCGTTCTTCAAAATAATTTTATTGAGTTGGATTTTGTTGGATTATGTCTGACGTATGTATGTAGAATAAAGATACGCGTAATATCACATTTCACCAGTTGACTCACTATCAGAATCAGTTTCATATCGAAACCCCTTATCCGTAAAATGAAAGTTATCAACAAAGAACTGATCAGCTGACTACGGAATATAACAGCTGTTAAATTTCAAAAACATAAACACAACAAAGAAGCTTTTCTTTTCGAACAAGTTCGTCACGTTGTTGTATGTCGATCCGCTTCAAACATGTGTAATAGGAAATCCGTTGCCGGTATAGACCAAGCAAGATTTAGCTTTAGTTCCACCACAACTCCATTTCCATTCACCGTTCAAGCTTCAGTGTCTGGTAGTTCAGTCAATGTCGAGAGTTCTTTTAGTTTAAACGTCTGTCTATCGCAAAGTGTAGCTCAATCCGAGACTAATAACCGGGCACATCAGTGGCAAAAGGCAATATCGCATGCATTGCAATCAGTGAATTAATTTTATCGTCATTTGAATTTCTAACACGAAAAATAGCAAATCGATAACAACTATAAGGCCAGGGTGTGGTGGCAGTGAATGGTACGGATACACTGTTGCGGATGAGCAACCTAGTGAAATGTGCTTACTTTTTTTTGCAACCGAACTCATTACAGAAAAAAAATATATTCCACATTATATTTGTCACGGTTCGATAGTTACTTTGGGAAGATCGTCGTTAGCTGCATAGTTTGCTTCAGTTTACGGGTCTATGGCTTTGTGGTCACATAAAGCGCTTTCGTGTGCTATGAAATTCAATTAAAAATAAATACCCAGTGAGTGTATATGTATGTCTATCTGCATTCAAAAAAATTTGAAAAAGTTGAAAAAAAATCGAACGCGTTCAGTGCAGCATTTGGATTTGGTTTAAGTGTTTTTGCCTCTCAGCTCACACAACCTGTTAAAAGGCTTACCGTCTTTTTGACTTGCTACCGGCGCTGTATATTTTAATAATATACATTATTTTTGCAACTGGTTTTGCGTATATTAATTACATTGTGAAGAGTCGAAAAGAGAACCAGAAAGTGAAGTGAAGAAATTTCAACTGTGAAACCGTTAAACACAACCTCTGTGGGATTATTTGCATAAATTGGAGCAAGATGTCACAATTTCGTGATAATTCATGGGTAAGTTGTAGAGCTAGCTCTCTTGTATGTTTTCTCGTTTTTTGATATGACGGAGTTTTTTTTTTTTTACCAAACAGTCCCCCATTAACACTTTTTTATTTTAATATTCGTCGTATTTAAATGTGGAAAAGAGTGAAGGTTCGACTTTGAAAGTGTTGTAGCTAACTAAATATTTGAGTTTATTTCAATGATAATGAAATAATAGATTTATTTTTTTGAAGCCCTGGGGTCGCCACAAATCGTTTTTTGAGAAACCTAAAGTCACCCTGAATGTCAAACTTAGTGTTTTTTGAGCCCTAGGGTTGACCTGTGGGGAATTGAGGGCTGTCAAATGGCATGTTATTTTTTTATGACAGGGATGTGTCGTTATTTGTGGTTTAGCGTTCTTTGAAGATTGGAAAACCCAGGTTTTTTTGACAACTCCGAGGGCTTTCAAGAAAACCTGGGTCAATCCTGGGGAAAGTTCAACGAACGAACCTAATGATCTTTTGAGTTTGACAGTTCGTGTGGGCCAAGTTATTTAAGGGAACAAGACGGTGATAATCTATGCGCTGATCAATTGAACGTTAAAAGTCGATTTGCATGCATCTGCTAGTACGAAGTGCAGAAAAAAAAGTAACGCGGTATTGGAATTTGATATAGATTATGTAGGAAAGAAGTCATAATTGGAACAATAACCATAGCGTAGTAAAACTCGTTCTTTCGCCAAATCATTTTTAGAAGAATTTTTGGGAAAGTTTTTGACAAAACGGGATACATATATATTCAACACGTGTGAACATAAAAATAAGGCGCTTTTTGGTTTGTCTGGAAAATCATTCACTTTAATTACGGTATAAAATCTTGTTTTACACTGAGCATAAAACAACGGTAAACTCCAAAAATTGAGGTCAATTGGTTAACTATCACTATTCAAAATTGCTCTTGGGTTTTTGAACTGGGTTTTAGTTCTTTAAAATCAATGCCAATTGACTAACTTTTACAATTCTATGTTCAAAAGAACTCCAAAAACGAAAAAAGTTTTTAAGGTTTTTATTTTGAACTTCTCACCAAAGCTGTAACAGGAAAAACTATTTTTTTCAACCTGTGGTAAATTTCAAAAGTCAATAGCAAAACGAAATCGATTGAATTATTAAGGAGGGGTAAAGTAATTCGGCAGAAAAAAGGCATATTTTTAAAATTATTTTTTCGGCGTAACGGGTAGTGTTCGTTTATTGAAAAATTTACATATAATAAAGTAAAATTTTAACAACCTTCTCCTAAATTTGCATTGCAAAATATTCAAAATTGAGCGAGGAGCTTCGAAAAAAAGTTGGTTTGCGGTGTGCCCCATAACGGATCGGAGAAACATACAAACGTAGAGAAGTTCCGATCGTAATATTTGTTTTGTTTATGGTATCCACTCGTAAAGAAAACTCTGCCGCGTAACGACGTCTGTCTCCTCAGGCGGCCGGTTTGTGAAATTTCTGACAATATCGGGTTTGGTTTGCATTAACTCGACCAACCTTTTGTTTCTGTTTTTTTTTTTCTGAAAGAAATAATAACAGAAAAAATGAATGAAAATATTTACATTGTTCTCTTTCTGTCCCCTCCTCAGAATTCATGTTTTTTTTTCTTTTGTTTACGAACAACCCTTCCGCGACTACTTTGCTGTCGGAGAAATCGGCTAGAACAGAAAACCAAGAAATCGCCATGCATCGCATGAATTCCGAATGTTGTGTTCCAACCATTTTTACATTTAATCGCAGTGCATCGCATGAATTCTAAACGCGTTGCTGTAAGTTTCACATTTTTATCTCATTGTTTCGTTTTTTTCTTACGTTTCATACAAATCGGAAAGAATTTCGTTCCGATCTGTTACCATTTTTTGTTAAAAAATAAGTAATTTATTAAAGAAAACAAAAAAGCTCTCGACCATACCTGGTGAATTACGTGAAGAGGTTCCTTGCAATTTTGAGGCGATTGGTCCAGTAGATTTTGAGTTATCATGCACACGTACTTCAAATATGACAAGTCTCAGAAAAAGGGTTTGAAAAACTCAGAATAGTTTAGCGCTAAATGCACAGAAGTTTAAGAATACTATACTGACATTCACCATGCCTCGAATATAAACAACAAGACCATAATAGGCCCGTTTATGAACGAATTCATACGGGGTCGAAAAATACAATAGTGCGCGCACAGGTATAACACCCGGTATGGAGAAATAGACGGTCAAATACTCATAACTTCGTCAATTTTACTGAGGGTTTTTTGAGCCTTGGGTTTGCCCTCAACTAACTAACTTATAGGGTTGCACTTGTTGGGTCCAGTGAGTACAGGTAATGAACAGGGTTGCCAATTGCCTGTATTTTTCTCCAGATGACAAGGATATATGGTGATTTTGTAGCTTGTTATTTTTTGAGAACTGAAAGGCAAAGTTTTTTTTTGACACTACACAGGGTTGTCAAGGAAGCCTGGGTGAACCCTGGGCAAAGTTTAACGTACGAACCTAATGTGAACGGTACCTAAATTTTGAGAGTTCAGAAATGATAATGAACTGGAGTAGTAGACCTTAAAATATAAGCACACATTTTTAGTCAGCGAGTTTTTAAGAGAAATTGCCGCCTATAGTTAACATCACTCTAATTTTAAACCAAATAGTTCGAAAGTAAATCAAACAAATTGCCAAGAAAATAAGAAACATCAGATGAGTTAGAGCGAGGTTTCGGGTTGTCTATACCGGACAAACAAACACACATATGTACATACTTCCAAAATTTTATATACAATCAAATATATAGATAGATAGATGTTTCTCCTTCCAACTGGGTGTAATGC
This sequence comes from Melanostoma mellinum, assembly GCA_914767635.1. Taxonomy (NCBI): domain Eukaryota; kingdom Metazoa; phylum Arthropoda; class Insecta; order Diptera; family Syrphidae; genus Melanostoma; species Melanostoma mellinum. The sequence goes on from OU612059.1 coordinate 6,768,193, forward strand.
AGATTACTATTAAGTGGAAACTCGGTATTCGATTTCCAATTAATGTTTCTAAATTGTTATCGCGGGTATTATCTTGTGATTTCTCATCTAGCCGTTGGGACGTGGGAACCCTCAAAAAATCATCCCTCTAATTCTCACAGGGCCTAACCCATCCTTTGATGTTGTGTCCAAGTATTTAATTTTTATTTAACTACAGTCAGCTAGTAAGTTCTCTAATTCGTTCTCTCTCTCAGTGCCAAATCAAGCTCTACAAAAAAAGATTTTCGAATTAGGCGGTATAATAAAAATAACCTGATCCACTTAATGATTGCTGACTTCATCAGTTCCAGGCCAGCTTGGTCTGTTTTATTTACACATGATGGTCATTAAGATCTCGTCAATTAGGTATTAAGATACCTTTAGCTTAAATAAACCGCTTTTGATATTTAAAATTTAAACATGACCAAGACAGTGAAATGAAATCATCAAACTGCCATTTTCAATGCAACAAAAAATTTTATTCGATTTTAAGTTAAACTAAATGTTTGACGTTGACGATGACGACGTTTATTGATGACATGAAATTTGTGTTTATGGTTGAGGGTTGAGTGGAGCGTATTGCGGAAGCTGATATACCCTGAATTCGGAAAGTGTATTTGATTGGAATGCAAGGTTATTGTGCACAGATTTGAATGACCTTGAAGAAAAGTGATCTTGATGCATATATCGTTCAAGCTTTTGGATAGTTCTTGTTTTTTTTTTTTAATTGAGAATAGGGCAGATTACACGTTGACTTGATGTGCTTCTATTTTAAAAGTAGTGGAATTTGATAAAGAGAATGTGGCTTAGAGTCATAGGCCGATCACTAAGAAGCAGAAAAGTGAGAGGATCGGGATCCTTTTAAGACCACACCGCTACGTTCACAACACACAACGCCATCTGTTAAATGTTAACAAAAAATTAGAATCTAGTTTTTAAAGCATGCTTCGAAGTAAAACAACTGGTTGGATCCTTATCAACTCAGGGTTTCGACAATTATAGTTCAATTGTATAACATGGACGGTATGGTTAAAAGATTAATTCATGTAACTTATCTTTCAATGATTTAAGATGAGCTGGGGCCGAATTGCCACACACGTGATCGAGTGATACGTGACTGAATTGTGTGTTTTTGGTATTACTTCTCGTGTTATCGAGCGACTTAGGGCCTCAATATGAAATTCTTTCGTCAGTATTTGAACGAATTGAAGTCGATAAACGAGCAGCTGGCTGATGTTGTGTAATAGAGAACGAATGTTGAAAGAAGCATTCACTCAATCGATCACTGATGCGGTAATTCGACCCCTGTTTTTTTGATAAGTTACTTGGGGCTTAAACACGTTATTTCAGTACCTAAATTTTTTTACGTGTCCTATAATCTACACGATCTTGCCCAAGTCAACTATTCGACATGAAAGACGCATGTTGCGAATGTGCTAATAAAAGACAAAGCCTTTAAAAAAGAATCCATTTTGATTTGAAGTTAGAGACGTCAGTAACTCGAAAAAATCTCCAGAACAAACAGTCCTCATTGCCAAAACTAAAAGAACATATTTCGATTGCTTTTTTCTCAATCACATGTCGGGATTTATTCTTCATTCAACTGCAGTTTATCATTGTGTTCAAATCGATTTTTTTTTTAAATTTCTTCAGTTGTGATAGAAAAGTAGCAGTTGGATGCATGCCACAACTCAAACAACTTTAAATGAAACCAAAAAAGAAATTTGAAAATTTCCTTTCTTTTCCTTAGGTCTTTCAAAGAAACAGTCACAACCGCTGGCTGGCCAAAACCAAACAAAAACAATTATATTTCGTTTATTTTATGTTTGTCACGATTGTCGGCCGACGACAATGTCTACGAGACAACGACTACAACGAAAACAACATCAAATCCACTTCACATTGAAAACAATAATTGTAAATAATAGAGCAAAGCCCTCCAAAATGAGAGAGGCAAAAGCAGACTGCAAGTAAAGAACGTGACTTTCGAGAAATAAAAGTTCCAATAAAAATTACTTTCTTTCAAATTGTCAAACGACCTGACTAAGTAGAGTTAGCTAGTGGAGGAACTTGACTTTCTTTTTGAATTAGAAGGTTTCATAGTGGATTGAATAAATTGTCAAAAATCTATCGTTTGTATTGTCAATAGAATAGTGATGTATAACTTCTTAGCATTTTCGATTCATCTGCCTACCGAACTCCATCGATCATAAGATTCATTCATTTAAAGCGTTTCAATCGTTTTCCATTCGATTATACCTATTGTGAATGGTTGCTTTGATGCAGCAGCGCCAATGGTCTTTATTCGTGCAGGGAAAATTGGGTTAGGCGAGCTTTATAAATAAAATAAATCTGATTGACAAACAGAAGCAAAACATTGTTGTTGTTTCTCTTTTCTTTCAATTAGCTTCATTCGTTTACACACTTCCTCTTTCCGCAATTCAAATCTGAAGTGAAGTGCTTAAAATCAAAATGAATGTGGGGTGCGTTCATTCAACTGTTAAGTGATCCACTGCTTTTAACAATTAGGTCGCTTGAGTGAAATTGGTTTTGACTTTCTGGCGTTACCACATAATTGATATCGATTGCCATCAATTCTAACATTGAGCAAGTTTGTGGTGTAAAATGACAATGATATCTGTCAAACATTGAACGCACTTTGAAGTTTGCAAATTGTTTGATGTGAGAATTGGGTCTTTTATGTGGTAAGGAGGTTTGACATTTTGTGGTTTTCATATTAATTTCATGGATACCAATCAAAATGTGATATTCGATAAGTGTTGTCATCGTGATAAATGTTTTTGCACGAATTAGATATGTGGCCACTGACTGTGTTTTTGTTTCGAAAGTTTTATACGCGAACCAACCCATTTTTTTTGGTAACTCAAGTGCTTGCCACCCCCTAATATCACATTTAATTTATCTTCCAACACACGATATTATCTGCTTGTGACTAATTCAAACACACAATTGGTGATCTAGTCTTTTTTGTTCAGTATTTCTGTGTAAGAAAAGATAAGCCCTATTGATCAATTTAGGTTAGTAGTATGAGTTAATTAATTGATGAGCCGACTAATTAAAAGGTTAAATTAGATTGTCAGTTTTATTATTAAGCAACGATGAAAGGTCGATTATTGTTATGATTTGAATTACGTGTGTCTCTAGATATTTACAGAATTAATTTCCGGAAGTTACTCAAGTAACTCATAAGACTCAACTTCCTTCCAAGAATGTCAATGCACGTTTCGAATGCGTCACTGCAAACCAAACACAAACAAGCTGTCACAACAGAAAGTCTACCGATTCGATTACCAGTTCCGATAATAACATCTATCAATTGATTGTTTTTTTTTTTAATTGCTAACGTTTTATCTGGAAGCTCACCAAAACAGTCTTTGATTTGTTAAACTCGCGGCTATTTTCATGCAGGAAACAATGCAAAAAACTTTAATGTAGTCATCGCAATGAGTTAAAGAACTCTTTGGTGTTATACTGTTATCGTTATCGAGATTGAGATAGTAAAATTACTCGTACAAAGAAAATACTCATTTACTGTGAAGGAGGGAAGTAATTATTCACAACTGAGTGGTTAGGTAAACAAAGAAGTTAAAAAGACAAACATTCGAGCCTACCTTTGTTTATAAAAAAAAGAAATAAAGAAATAAAGAAAAAAAAACTATGAAAATAGGTCGATTGCGTGACTAAAAGTTTATCGAACTTCCGAACAAATTAAACACTTGACAGCTTTGTTTGGTTTTGTTATTTGTTCGTTCCAAAAGTGCACTAAAGTGTCATTAACTTACCGATCATCACGGCAATAGATATGTAGTTGATGTTGGTAATTGAGTGTAATAGTGAGTTTATGACATGTAGAAGATTTCTTGAAATTTGTTTTTAATGATCATTTTGTGAAATACACGGCAAAGGTGCTATTGCTATTGCTCTGTTATAAATTTCTAAACTTTCTCACTTGTTGGTACCAACTTTAAAATAATACTTGCAATTACTTAATTACACGCGTACAAAAAGTAATCACTTTCGTGCGTCCCAATTCTACTTTCTCAAAATATTCCCTTCTGTTTTCGTGATCAAAAGAACTATGATTTTGAATGCAAAACTCGTATCTGAAAATGTAGAAGGTGACAAAACTTGTCATCGTTTTTGGAAAATCATCCATTCCTTTCGTGTAATAACCAGGCTCAAACTCTAATTTGAACAGTCAAGTGAAGTAAATGATTGAAGCGCGTGCTTCAAAAATTTCAAGCAGAGTGTTTTTATTTGATGTGGAACGTGAAATCAAATGGAATATGGAATACTAAACGGTTAAAATTGAGTGTCAAACATCGTTTTATGAGACCAAACTCTTAAACCGTAAACTATCATTAGACTGCCAGGAGCGCATGCGCAGTGCATCAAAATTTGTAAGAAAAACTTTAGTGCAAATGATCCTGGCAGTTAGCTGATAGTTATAATAAATTTATACATAAATGTTTTAGATGCTTTTTTTTAAAATTTTCATAGCTAAAATATGGGTTTTCCGATTTTTATAACTCGTTAACTGAACGCTCCACGACAACGTCACTTCCAATTTTTCGGCTAACCGATGATAGGTTAGGTTAGGTGGAAGTGGCTGTTAGCCAATGAGTACATTGCCTGACACACTTAGGCCGCAAGGGCCCATTGTGATACCACAGAGATCAGCAAGTTAATCACCTACTGATCTCAGAAACCCGATGTAAGATTAACGAGTTGATCACTTATTAATCTTCCATTACGGGACTAGCCGGTTAATCACCTGCTAGTCGAACCACGCGGAACTTTTAATGTATTTCGAAAGATTTTTAGGGTCTATGTAAGCTAAGTCGATAGTATCATCGAAGAAGAATTCACCGAGATGAGTTTTCCTCCCATGAAGTAGTGCAGGGCATAAGCAAAGAAGGTGTTGAACGGTTTCCTCCTCCTCTTCGTTCATGCAGCTTCTGCAGAAATCATTGGAAAACACACTAAGTCTTTTGGCGTGTCTTCCTATTAGACAGTGTCCTGTTAGAACACCTATGGTAGAACCTAGATACAGGTGGTTCAGGGCTAACAAACTCTTCGAGCGTTTTGAGTCTACACACGACCAAACTTTTTTGGTTGCAAGGCAGTTGTTACTCTCAGTCCATCTAGTGTTTGTTATCCTTGAAGCGTCTTGTCTAAGTAGGAGTTTACATGTAGCGATAGGTACACCTATGTTGTTCCATTCTGAGCGTAGGGAAGTGGTCGTGCCCTTTTTGGCTAGTTTGTCTGCCATACAGTTGCCTGGTATGTCCCTGTGCCCCGGCACCCATGAAAGGTGAATGTTGAACTGATGATTTGACATCTCCCTCAGAGACATTTTACAATTTTGGACCGTGATGGATTTTGTAGAGACAGAGGCAAGAGATTTAAGGGCAGCTTAGCTGACCGAGAAGATTCGAATATCCGTGGAGGATATGACGTTTTCTTTGAGCCAAGACAGCACCTACTTAATGGCCAGAATTTCCGCTTGGAACACACTACATTTATCGAGTAGGCGGAAAAAAAGACTGAGATTCAGTTTTTCTGAGTAGATTCCACTTCCCACACCTTCGCTGGTTTTTGAACCATCGGTGTAGAAGTGTATTGCTTCATTTTTCAAAAGAGTGCCATTTTCCCAAGATTCTCTTGAAGGTATGGCTACTTGGAAATTGTTGTCAAACACCAACTTGGGGGTGGTGTAGTCGGATCGATTCGGTAGGAATCTAAAGTTATCTAGAATGGTAGTGTGGCCGATTTGATTATTGGTCCACTGTGATGTAGCTCTGAGTCGAGTAGCTGAGCTAGCTGCGACTTGTTTGCTGAAGATCTAGTAGTACATTGAGGGCATCCGATGGGGTTGTCCTCAGTGCGCCACTAATACAACCGTTCTTTGAACTTTGGCCAGCTTGTTGTAGTTGATCATCTTGTCTAGTGCTGTCCACCAGACTATCACCCCGTATGTGAGTATCGGTCTAATTACCGAGGTAAACAGTCAATGGGTGATTTGGGGGGAAAAACCCCATTTCCCATTAATGGCTTTTTTACAGGAGAAGAGTGCCAGGTTGGCTTTATATACTCTTTCCTCAATATTGGTTTTCCAGGTCAGTTTTTTGTCAAAAATGAGACCTAGATATTTAGCCTGTTTTGACAGTGTAAGAGTTACCCCTTTAATAGTTGGGGTCTGAAGTCCGGAATTTTGTATTTCATCGTAAAGAGAACTTATTCCGTTTTGTGTGGATTGATGTTCAGACCACAATCTACAGCCCAATTGTTAAGCTTGTTAAGTGCTGTTTGTAACAGCTCAGCTAGGGTTTGTGGGTGCTTGCTTGAAACGGCAATTGCTACATCATCGGCATAGGCTATGGTTTTGAAACCTTCGTCCTCTAGGTCGATTAACAATTTGTTAACGACCAGGTTCCACAGTAGGGGAGATAAAACTCCTCCCTGCGGGCTTCCTCTATTGGCCATTCTGCTTGTTTTGTAGTTCCCCAATTCGGAACTAATGATTCTGCTGCTGAGCATTGTTGTTATCATGTTCTTGATGTGTTTCTCTATGAGCAGCCCATCAAGAGCATTAGTGATTGCTGTATTGTTAACATTGTTAAATGCACCCTCTATGTCTAGGAATGCGACGAGAGAGAATTCTTTGTAGTGAAGGTATTTTTCAATGGTGCAACCAGAGAGTGGAGTGCAGTTTCCACAGATTTACCTTTTGTATAGGCATGTTGCGCCGTTTAGATCAGACTAGGTTTAATTGCTTGTCTTAAGTGTATGTCAATCATTCTTTCCAGTGTTTTAAGGAGGAGAGATGATAACCGATGATTCTATATCAAAATTTAACTTAATCAGCAACTCATAATAAATCGTTAAGTTTTTTGCAATGTGTAAATGTGCTGGCAAGCAAAATGAAAAACGTTGTGATATCATTATGCTTGTATTTTCCAACAAAAGCTCAAGCTTTCAGCAAAGTTACAGGAGCATGCGTAGTACTACTACTCACTGAAGAAAACCGTGAAAGCGTTAAAAAAATTTCCGGATGATAAAAGGAAAAGGATATTAATTTAATTTTGAGGGGCCACAAAGGTCTCTTTCAAACCTTACCGGACCTTTTTATGACAGAATAAAAAAAATAATAAATATGGTGGTTCAATTGAGCGATTAGCCTCAAGGCCTACAGCATTTCTCGCAACCATGCCTTGTGAGGGAATGGAATGGACTTACAATTTTTTGCCGGTTCCGAACGGCTAGTCGAGAAGGCGCTTTTCAAGGCAATGAAATTACTAACGGAGAATGCCCAAACATTCCCACTCCAGACATTCAATTGAATAGGATATTTGTGGAAACTGTGTGAAAGCCTTAAATGTTTGAGATCATGGCCAGATCAATAGCGTGAAGCAGTCAAGGCTGAAATAAGAAAACGAAAAAGTAGAATACCAATTTTTACTAAAGCTATAACAGATTCAAACGACGTTTGAATTTTTTTTGCCTGCTTTTATTTTTTAAGGAAACAGATCTTTTGCCGAAAAACGTATCTACTGTTAAACTTTCTCAAAACTGAGTTGAAAGACTCCGTTTTTAATACGTACCCGCACTCAGTCCTTTAAGTTCAATACACTCGCAGGAAATGTAACCCCCGAAGCACATTTGCTAAAATTTGAAGTCGAAATAAAAAACATCACGAGAAAATATATGTGTATTGTATACTGTATACAATACACAGTACACACGTCATCGTTTCAATCAATGTAACAACTTGTCTTATAATTTATACCTTTTTAAGGCTTCCAAACAAAGTATGGCTTTTCCAAAGTCATCACGTACAGGGTTTAAAATAAAAATTGCCTTATTAAGATTAATCGTCAGAGGTTTAATGGCAACCGGAATATGTCTGTCATTTCTTTGAAAAGTGCGTTTTAACAAGTTTTGCGTGCAATGACATTTCTTTCAACAGTCAATAGCACCATAATTTTGGAAAGATTTCCGTTACTTGCAACTTGTACTTTACAAATTTGTTTCCTTCACATATCATTGAAATACCTACTTTATCAATAAAGTGATGATCGTGACGGGTTGAAGTTGTCGCTATCTTTCTCTTCACATTCAAAGACAAAAAAAGAAGAAAAAAAAAACACCAAGACACTGGTTAGCGTCATCAAATGGATACCATAATTGTGTGAAAATTATGGAGACTTTTCTGGGAAAATGATTAATACTACAACCAACCAACCAACCAACCAGCCAAGAAAACGCGACCCGACAGACGACTATAATTTGCAAAATAAAATTACCGCACTGAAAAATATTTTACACGAAGAAAACTTTTACTTTTTCCTAATGCGTCCCGGAAATGGCCACAAGGTGAATTATCTGGAACCAAATTTCTAGGAAATCCGTAAATCATCAAATCGTCACTTTGAAGCATCTTCCTTATCTTCGGTCGCGTCGTCGCGTCGCGTCGAGTTTTCAACAAGATATTCTTCCTATACACCCATTTGTGAAATTATGGAGGTACTAACTGTGCGGTGAACAAATTTCACTCTTGACACCTGAATTTTCTCTCTGCAGAAGTAAAGATGCACCAAGGCATCAAGTGTTCTCCCATGCAACCATACGGATGAATGAACGTCGGTATGCTGCTAGTTAGGTGCTGTAAACTACCGTTATCGTTTACTTATTGCCTATGAAAGACATCTGCCACTTGTGTGACTACACGTTGTGTCTTCTCCAGTCTTCTGCACCACCTGTTGAAAGGAGTGAAGGCAGTTTATGTGACGATGACATTGCTGCAGCGTGTGTTTCATGTGTGCGACCATGAAAAATTTCACTTGCTGCTGAGCTTAGACGATGCGGGTTGTGGCTGGCTCGAGATTTATCTTTGAGAGTATTTTTTTTTTAAATAGTTGGTTGTGCTTTGTATAATGGAATCTATTATACAGGTATACATCCGATGGGCTGAAATCGGTAGAGAATGGTTTTTGTTTTAGCAAATGGGATTTGATTGTTGTCAGTGGAAAAATATGAAGCACTCAAATAAGTTTTTGCTTGAATGAAAGCGTTAATAGCCAATATAGACCTTCGATATTGACCGAGTTTTCGTCGTACAATAAAAAGCCGAGGCGGAAGACGTGACCTAGTGTCGGAAGTTATTGAAGGTTTTTAGCGCCTAAATGATCGTTCTGCTTCTGGCGTATGATAAATTGGCTGCGAATGGAAGAAATAAACACATCAATTTTCTTAACTTTGAAAAAAAAAAACTAAACAAGAATCGGCTCGGTTCAAACTTCCTAATAAGATTTTAAATCATTTACGGTATTTAAAGACAAATTTGGCATCATATATACTTTGGGATTATAGCTTCCGCAATTACAACTATGGCTAAAAATTAGCCGTAACAAATTAACGAGTGCGTGGTTGATCCGACTTCCTTCATTTGATTGATCGTGTGGGTTTTGAGTTGTAGTGTTGCTTTTTAAAGGCTTAAAATAATATGATGGTTTTGGACATGTGAGTAGTGTAAACACAAGAGCACTCAGTCCTTTAAAAAATTGATTTATTGACACATGGGTGGAGTAGGTAAGCTGCTGGTTTAACATATTTCAGTTTAATGTGTACGTACATTGGATGTTAGAAAAATTCAAGTTCAAAGGAAAACAATTATTAAGTCTAAATTTTCAGCATTTTTATTTAACAGATACACTGGATTCCGAACTTAATAATCCTGTGAAGTAAAATCGTAAGCAAGTGGTTGATCACTACAATTGACATAGACAATTACTTTTAAACTCTTATCCAAAGAAATATATAAATAGCCTAGCTATTTAAAAAAAAAAAAATCACTTGAGACGCCTTACTGTACTGTACTGTACTGTACTGTACACAATTGAGTTTAGTAGAAAATTCCGTGTGGTGGGCAAGCTGCTCTGAAATCTTGCTAATAATGCGCCTGCTATGATGGTTGAAAAGACAACTGAAAAAGAATAAACCTAAGCTAACACCTCTGTGAATAAAGTAAACAGTGAACCGTTCATTATTGTGAAATGTTATTCACCGTTGTCCCTAAAATGAAATGTTGGCCATAATGAAGTGACCATCTTAGTTAATTGTGTTCAACAGTAACGGTGATGTTACATGGATCTGCAATTGACTTTGAAAGCCAAAACTGTCAACAAGTTATAACTGATTAAAAAGCAAGTTCGAAGAGAGGTATCGGTTTATTAGTTTTATCTACATTTATCCATCGAATTTCAGTTTTATAAACATCTGCAATTGCCGATTATAGAATGTTCACAATAAATTTGCCTGACCTTTATGTACAGGGTGGGCCAAAAGGTTATTCACAATTTCAAACGCTTCGTAAAAAAAAAAACGGTGAGATCTATAGAACTATGAAACCAAAATGAAAATAAAGCTACTAGTATACCATTCAATAAAATATTTTGTTTTTTATGTAAAACATCCAGTAAGTAGTCGCCATGGCGGCGGAAACTTTCGCGCATTATTTTCTTAAAATTTTCCTGAACTGTGGCCAAAATCATCCGCCGGATCGCTGCAATTTCAGTTCGGATAGCTAATTAAAATGCTTCGGTGTCTATACACCCTGCTCTTGAAGAAACCCCACAGGAAAAAATCCGATACCGTCAGATCCGGGCTACGAGGCAGCCAAGCGAAGTCGCAATTGCGCGAGATCAAGCGGTTACCGAATTTTTTCTCAACAAGGTCAAAAAATCAGTGGTGATATGCGAAGTATCACGAAGAAGACGAATATGTCTCAAGCGGAAAGTGGGAAAGAAAACTCGCACAGACTGACGACGACTTTTGCTCAAGGCATCGTTGACAGTTTTTATTGTTTGCAGCGTCCTTGATATACGCGGACGGCCAATTCGGGGACAGTTAATCGGTCCTATCGTGGTAACCGTCGGAGCGGAGTTTTCTCCGCAACGCATCTTTTTTCGGAGATACAATTTTGCTTCGAAGTAGTAGAAATTTTTCACAAATGCGGCAATGCATTGCATTGCATTCCCAAAACTAAAATCTCCGCAACAAAAACTTATCGGAGAACGTCGGATCGTCCGACCCTAGAAATACTACGAAGTAAAATGTCTCCGATCGGAGAGAATTCCGCTCCGACGGTTACCACGATAGGACCGAATGTCATTACCCGATTCGCTGAAGTTTTTCCCCCATCTATCAATAGAATGACGACTCGGGGGTTTTCTTGACGTTTTAAATTAAGCTGATTTTTGAAAGTACGCTGGGTAACGATTCCACTCTCCCCGTTTTTTAAATAACACTCTACAGCGAAAGAACGTTGCTGTGTCGTCCACGGTGCCATAGTAAATAACCGAGCAGTTTTCCATTAAATGGCATAGTTTTATGCAATAGATGGCGTTGGAATCGTCGCGCTAACCCAGTTGGTTGATTATTACGAAGCGTTTGAAATTGTGAATAATCTTTTGGCCCACCCTGTACCAACAGTTTAGTGGTAAGGTAATGATAACCGCGTACAAAAGAAATTCACAACTATCTTCTTATTTTCTAATGTGTCTAAAGAGTTCATTTTTGTAAAAAAATTCAGTAATTTATTTTGTAAAACTGCGAGTAAACTATCAAACCCATCTCTGCAGTATCTTCGACTTCTTCATCTATGTTTCTATCTGAGTAAAGCGCGTGACTTATTTGAAGGAATAGAAATTTTTAGTTGAGGCCGTTTAGGCAGCACTAGACGAGATATCTAAGAGGCTTATTTTCTTAGCCTGCACGAGACAAATCCGTTGGCACTTTGCAACAACTAGAAATACTTAACTTGTATTGAAAAATGAAATGCCAAATACATTGCGCTGCTTTCCCCTTTGAGATCGATGCTTGCAACATCAAATTTTGGGAATAAGAAGAAGAAGAAGAAAGTTTTCAAGTATAAAATTTAGTTCCTCAGTGTGTTTGTCTGCGCACTGATGTTTTTGGCTCGTTCACAATAGTTTGGTGCCTATCTAACAAAAAAATTTGCATTGCTTTTATAGAGGGAGCTCACTTTTTTATCTAAAGCTATGTGAATACTTTTTTTCGTCACAATTACAAATACAATGTACAATACACATATGTTTTTCTTTCAGTTGCAGCATTCCTTTTTTACAGTCTTTTTTGTCATGGTTGAAATACATATTTGATGAAAATGTCAAAACTGTTTAGTTCTTATTTACTTGGGTTATCTCAACTATAAAATTCATCATCTTACAACTTGATACAATTCAGCTAACCACGAAAATTACCAGTTCAAGCCTCTCAGGCTCAGCCTTATTTTCATAAACTCTAAACAAAAAAAGACTAGCTAAACATTGAGTAAGAAATGAACGGCACCCATGGATTCGATTAAGCCTATTGACAAGTTAAAAAATTCTAAAATTATGTCACTGAATTAACTCTGCGTAGAAATAATTTAACCCATGCATTATTCTTTTTACAGACTCCACATACTTCACTTTCACATCTTACTTAGTAGGACGAGGTTAAGAGCCATTCTGCATTAAAACAGTCGACTACTCCGCTAAGATTATTCACGCGCACGTTACAGAAAACTTATTTAAACGCAATCATGCGCTCACTGTCAATTAAAACCTAAAAAAGAGACCGACTCGTCTGTACACATCGTCTTTTAGCAGTCTTCTCTAGGCTGCTATGATGAAATATTGCCTCCTTAAAATACGAGTAAACCTATCTACATCTTCTGTATGTGAACAAATTAAAAGGCCACAGTTCAACATTTTATTACCAATTAGACTCACAGTCTTCGCATCTACTATCTACACCTCATTTAAGCCCGGCAGCAGCGGGAGCAATGTTGCGTTTCATTGATGTTTTACGACTACCTTAATAGTAAGACGTTTGTATTGTGAAAATGATTAGTATGCTCATAGTGCAAAGTGCATCGCCCAGAAAATAATACGTAAGAAGATTACTTGACCAAACTCTTCTCCTATGTGCACCTCCGCTTACGGCCCAACTAAATTCATTCGACCATACCCTTCTTAGAATGATCAAAGCCGGTTTGAAATTTATTATGCAATCATAATTCACATGTCTGTCGGTTTGATGGTGTAACATACAAAACAGAAAAAAAAGGTTAGCTTTGTGATGGATGTAGTATGTATGGATGGGTGGATTGATGCTGTCAGATGAAATTGTATCTAGGAAATGTAAGGGTATCTTTGTGTATCTAAGTATTATGACAGTAACGTGTAATCTAATCGAGGCAAAGTGATGAATGGTGTTGCATTACAGAGAGATAAACAGCTAGCGTTGGAATATCGTTACTGACATAGATTCAATAGTAAATGTAAAAACGGTAATTTTAGGTCTTCAAAGAAGTTCTTGTAGACAGGAATATGAGTAGGGCGTTTCTATATAATTGGCGCCATGCATAATAGGAGGGAGTTTTAGAGTTTTGGAAATTGTAATGCAATCTAGAAGGAAATAGAAACTTATTTTGATTTGCTGGCATTTAAGAGTGTGATGAATGAAAATTCTATTTCAAATTGAAGACGAGAGACTACACAGTTATTGTTTTTTCTAATTTGATTAAATAAAAATATGGTGGTGCAACAGAGCGAGGTGCCCCGAAGCCTAGCGCATTTCTCACAAGCATTGTCTTTGTGAGTGAACGGACGGTACCTATACAATTTTCAGTCAATTCCGAACGGCTAATCGAGAAAGCGCTTTTTATGACAATGAATTTGCTTGCGAAAGGCGAGACCCGTGGAAAAATATTTTTCCCTCCGTTGGGATTCCAATCAAGAACCTCTCGGTTAAGAGGCAGACATGCTAACCATTGCTCCACGGGTACCACTAACCTCATTTATTACCTTAATTTTAAACCACAATTAAGTCTTTTTCTGGTTAAATTTATTTCGTCACTTCATTTTATTTAGTTCCACATACGCCAGAGTGAACTTAATGCATGAAAATCTTCCAATATTGTGGATTTAATATTCAAAATCATTTTTTGAACCCAAATTTTAACATAAATGCTTACGAAAATGCAGATCAAATGAGAAAACAGATCCGAAAAACATTTGTCATAATCAAAATAAATAAATAAATAAAAATAAATGGAGATAAATATTTCGACTCACATTTTTCAGCAAGAGCAAACTACGAAAATATTTTTGTTTGACCAAATGATTTTATGTACTTATAAAAAATGGCATTTTCGCAGGTGTAAGCAGAGAGTTATAAACTTTCGAAAGCTGTTCTGTTGTGAGTACGGCTAGTTAACGATCGAAATGCTCACATTATCTTGATTTGTCTAAGAGCAAGGGCATTTTCTGTATAATTTTTGAAAACTGATATCAACTTTATGAAGGGCTTCAAAAACAGAAGACCCAGTTTAGGTTAGGTGGAATTGCCTGACTTACTTAGGCCGCAAGGGCCCATTGTGATACCACAGAGATCAGCAAGTTAATCACCTACTGATCTCAGAAACCCGATGTAAGATTAACGAGTTGATCACTTATTAATCTTCTATTACGGCACTAGCCGGTTAATCCGCTGCTAGTCGAACCACGCGGAGCTTTGAATGTATTTCGAAAGACTTTTAGGGTCTATGTTAGCTAAGTCGCTAGTATTATCGAAGAAGAATTCACCGAGATGAGTTTTCCTCCTATGAAGTAGTGCAGGGCATGAGCAAAGAATGTATTGAACGGTTTATTCCTCCTACTCGTCCATGCAGCTTCGGCAGAAATCATTGGAAAGCACACCAAGTCTTTTGGCGTGTCTCCCTATTAGACAGTGTCCCGTAAGAACACCTATGGTAGAACCTAGACACAGGCGTTTCAGGGCTAACAACCTCTTCGAGCGTTTTGAGCCTACACATGGCCAAACTTTTTTGGTTGCAAGGCATGTGTTACTCTCAGTCCATCTAGTGTTTGTTATCCTTGAAGCGTCCTGTCTAAGCAGGAGTTTACATGTAGCGGTAGGTACATCTATGTTGTTCCATTCTGAGCGTAGGGAAGTGGTCGTACCCTTTTTGGCTAGTTCGTCTGCAATACAGTTGCCTGGTATGTCCCTGTGTCCCGGCACCCATGAAAGGTGAATGTTGAACTGATTTGACATCTCCCTCAGAGACATCTGACAATTTTGGACCGTGATGGATTTTGTAGAGACAGAGGCAAGAGATTTAAGGGCAGCTTGGCTGTCCGAGAAGATTCGAATATCCGTGGAGGATATGACATTTTCTTTGAGCCAAGACAGCACCTCCTTAATCGCCAGAATTTCCGCTTGGAACACACTATCATGATCGGGTAGGCGGAAGAAGAGACTGAGATTCAGTTTTTCTGAGTAGCTTCCACTTCCTACACCTTTGCTGGTTTTTGAACCATCGGTGTAAAAGTGTATTGCTTCATTTTCCAAAAGAGTACCATTTTCCCAAGATTCTCTTGAAGGCATGGTTACTTGGAAATTGTTGTCAAACACCAACTTGGGGTGGTGTAGGTTGATCGAATCGGTAAGAATCTAAAGTTATCTAGAATGGTAGTGTGGCGGATTTGATTATTGGTTTACTATGATTTAGCTCTGAGTCGAGTAGCTGAGCTAGCTGCGACTTGTTTGCTGAAGATCTAGTAGTACATTGAGGGCATCCGATGGGGTTGTCCTCAGTGCGCCACTAATACAACCGTTCTTTGAACTTTGGCCAGCTTGTTGTAGTTGATCATCTTGTCTAGTGCGGTGCACCATACCACTACTCCGTATGTGAGTATTGGTCTGATGACCCCGGTGTAGGTGGGTGATTTGGGGGGAGAAACCCCATTTCCCACCAATGGCTTTTTTACAGGAGAAGAGTGCCACGTTGGCTTTATTTACTCTTTCCTCAATATTGGTTTTCCAGGTCAGTTTTTTGTCAAAAATGAGACCTAGATATTTAGCCTGATTTGACAGTGTGAGATTTACCCCTTTAATAGTTGGGGGTCTGAAGTCCAGAATTTTGTATTTCCTCGTAAAGAGAACTAATTTCGTTTTGTGTGGATTGATGTTCAGACCACAATCTACAGCCCAATTGTCAAGCTTGTTAAGTGCTGTTTGTAGCAGCTCAGCTAGGGTTTGTGGGTGCTTGCCTGAAACGCCAATTGCTACATCATCAGCATAGGCTATGGTTTTGAAACCTTCGGCCTCTAGATCGATTAATAATTTGTTAACGACCAGGTTCCACAGTAGGGGAGATAGAACTCCTCCCTGCGGGGTTGCTCTATTGGCCATTCTGCTTGTGTTGTAGTTTCCAAATTCGGAACTAATGATTCTGCTGCTGAGCATTGTTGTTATAATGTTCTTTATGTGTTCTTCTATGAGCAGCCCATCAATAACATAAGTGATTGCTGTATTGTTAACATTGTTAAATGTACCCTCTATGTCTAGGAATGCGACGAGAGAGTATTCTTTGCAGTGCAGGGAATTTTCAATGGTGCAAACCAGAGAGTGGAGTGCAGTTTCCACTGATCTACCTTTTGTATAGGCATGTTTCGCCGTTGAGAACAGACTAGGTTTAATTTCTTGTCTTAAGTATGTCAATCATTCTTTCCAGTGTGTTAGGAGGAAGACCCAAAAGTCAATAATTTTGGTAGAAATCACTAACTTTTTGGATATTTTATGTTTAAAAGATTAAATTAGAAGATTAAACTACTTCCGATCTCCGAATCAGCTGCGGTAGTCATATTCCAAAAACTATACTCAAATCAAATGGCAAAGAATTATCTTTCAATTTTACGGCAACACTCATACAGTTTATCAGGGTTTTTTTTATTTCATATTTTTTCATAGAAAAAACACAATTAATTAACAAACTTTAAATAAAACCACAAATTTATTTACGGAGTTGAAGATTCATCGATTAATTAAATTTTCATTGAGTGAAACTGCTGTCGAAATGAATCAAAGAAAATTTGTTTTTCTTAATAAGCCCCATTGTTTGCTAAAACTTACACAGCATAGGTTGAGTACGTAATAGTCTTTGCACTTTCAAAGATAAAAGCGAACGACCGACCCATCACCCATGCCATGGGTCATCACTGACTACAAACAGTTAAAACACCCATGATCGTGTTCATCTATCAATCAACCGGGAGTGCATTTTTTTATTTCGTTGAGTAAATAAACAATCACTCATATTGGAGGAAAAGCGTTATGCATATAGAAAGCGCAGTACATTGTAACTGTAAAAAAGTATGCGGAATAGAAACAAAGCGAACAAAAAATTACTTTGCAAGCACCCGGCAATGGCAGTAACTCGGAAGTTGGACATTATTGTAGTTGCATAGAGCCATATGGCACTATGCTTTATTGAAACAGCTTAAGTCTACTTGTTCACAGGTGGTAGGTTTGGTAGGTAGGTAAGGTCTAGAAGCAGTTTATGTAGTAAGTAACTTTTTCTCTACGTGAGTTCGTTTTTCTATGATGGAAAATGCGTTGAAAATTTAATTGTGTTGATAGTGTAGAGTTAGACATCAATTGCAAAAGAAAAGTTAAATAGAAGTTTGACTCCAATCGACATGGAGTACAGAGGCATAAGTTGCATGTATAGGTTCGTTGACCAGGTGGAGTTGTCGGTATCTGTTGATGACTATGGCTATGGCAACAGAAACCAGAAAAAGATTCCAAGAAAAAAAGATTGCAGAAATGCATTCAGAGACACCTAACGGGAACGGTTTACACAATTAAATGTGACACTTGTTAAAATGTTGAGAACAAGGTAAGGAAGCGCGTTGGCCTATTTGTATGGTTTGTTTTTATTCACAATAAAGAAATAGGTTCATTGACTCACGTTTTAAAGTATTAGTTTAGTTAAGAGCAATGCGCAATCATGAGGCAATTTTACGGTCGTTTTATACAAAAATATTCTTTGTGTACCACAAGGATCCTTTCGTAGGTGTTGTGAGTTATAATTTTGAGATGCCCCTGTAGTAGGAGGCTATAAGTTTGATGTTTGCTTTAAAAATCGTTCTATTGGTAAATAGAATTGAAGAGGTTTTCTTTATTACCCCCGGTCTTCATGTGCTTTAAATCTATTGCAGCTATTACACCAGCCTTTGGAGACCATTATAGCAGCTTTATATTCACAGCCTGTGACAGATACCATACTTTTATCGCAGAGTACCTATCACAGCTATTAAAGTAGAGGAAGCTGTCATCTGCATATGTTTTTCCACTATTTTGTTATTTCGTTGTTGTGTTTGGTATAGAAAAGTATGCTACAAAATGCCCACAACACAAAATTTGACAGTTGCTCTGCTTTCTTGTGTCTGTCATTTTCCTGCTTTCTGTGCCATGAATTTAAAGCAAGTGGAGACACAGCCTTATAGTTACGATGAGTAACCTGGAGCGGCCGTGGTGCAGTGGTAGAGTGTTCAGTAGATAGGCCAGACGCGTGGGCTCGAATCCCGCTCTGGGCATCTACTTTTCTTTCAGCCTCCCAGTTTCGTATGGCCGCCGCCCTTGAGGTTATATGTGCAATTACTAACACCTTATTTCCAACTACTGCAACACAAAAAAAGGGAAGGCTGCTACTCTGGTAGTATTATGGACCGGAAATTAGGTCTGAGTTCTCCAGATTAGCATACAAGCCTCCTCTTAAAAAAAAATCTGGAGCCACCAAGAATGCATTTTCATTGCAGCGACATATTTCACTTTCAGAACAGTTCTTCGGTTCACTGTGAACGGGTCCAAATTAAAACGCTGAGTTCGGGATATGTACAAGTAGTTGAATCTCAGTTAAGTGTTTAAGAAAATTTCTAAGTGACAATGTTTTGTGCGCAGTCTTTATCTTCAAAGGTGTGAAAAGTTGTCTACACACCCGGACAGTGTAGTGAGATTCGTTTGCTCAAACTTAACCATTGAATTATGCTGTCACATGCTCATCTTGACAAACAAAATTTCACCTTCAAGTGCACCAAACACAAGAAGCTTCTTCTTTCAATCATAATTGAGTCAAGCTCTCTTCTCTTAATCTGGCACAATTCCATCGCATTACGTGTTCTTTATTCCCGTTTGCCTCCACTTGACACTACAGAATGCATTAATTTACAAGCATTACAAAAAATGACAACGGACAAAGAAGCTCGAAGACGAAGACCACTCACTTCCTGACCGAGAACCCCACTTCACGTTCTTGTTGTTGCTATTCATTTTCTTGGTCTACACTTCTTCAGTGATCAGTGTATCTCTTCTAAGTGAAGTGAGTTATTTGCCCACTTGAAGAAGACAAGCAGGTAATCGCGTTTAACACAATAACTTGGTCAATATTCCAAGTGCGGTTAGTGATCTTGTGCCGCTCTATATGTCACTTTTCGTAGATGTAGTAACAAGCAACATAAACAGAATTCAGAATATGTATACACTTCTACACAAGAGTACTAACATGTTTGACGTTTAATTTGTTTTGGCTTGTGGCTTGTGTGCTGTTTACTCGGTCTGTTTGTTTCTTGTTGGTTTTATGTATTCAATTTCGAGTTCAACTACTGACCTCATTCACGGTAGACGTGTTATAAAAATTAAAAAGGAAAAAAATCAAAGCGGACTCCCATCTCAAGGCAACAACTACATAATCTGTAACTGTCATGCGGTGCTGGCCAATAGAACAGTGATATACTCATTCGTCGCACCTTGCCAACTTATTATCGGAGCACACATGTCCATCATTCAAGGCTCTTTCATGGAGCTCTTGGGTTGGTATCAATGTCGATGGGTTTAGTATGCAGGCCAGTTGCGTTGCAATCTGATTTAATTGTGAAATTCACTTGTTGCGTGTTCGAGTTTTTCGATGAAAGGTGGAGCAACTCTGGGAAAAGAGATGGGGTGAAGTTTACAATTTGTTGCAGTTCTCATAGATGGTCGAGTGTGGCTAGCAATTCTAAATTAAGTGAAAGCTTCTCAGAAATCCAGTGGTGGAGTCAGAGAAAATTTAAATCGATGTGTACGTGTTGGAAGAACATAGTGCAGTAAACAACACCTACATTCATTGGCTGCAACGTCAATGAGAATGTTGCTGGAAATGATGACTTGAATGAATTAACTTTGGTGGATATATAGTAATTTGCTTCGATGTATAAAATTAAATATTGTAAAATACACTAAAGCTGAATTTTCTATGGTCATGAGATTTTAGTTTCATTTTTCAGTAGCCCGGTTATCGTCCAACGTCGGGCTGGATGTAATTTCATTGCCGGCTCCGGCTCAATTACCTTAATATATAATTGGAACGATAGATAGATGATTCAGGCAGACGGCTAAATTGCCATGTCCTTAATCTAAAGTTTTCTATTTGTAAACTCTTTGATGAAATAAAGAATTTATTTATCTATCTATCTATATAATTGGAACGAAAGCCAATCATATAATATTTATGAAACCAATCAATTTTAAAACCCCTTACTCCCCTAATTTAACTTATAGGGTTCCTCTGTACTAGGCTTTCCTTTGAACAAACGAGTTCTTGAACATCTTCTTCTCCCAAGTAAGTTCAGCAATCAACTGAAGTAATGATGAGAGTTTGAATGCGATTGAATTGAAAGGACTTTCAAGAAGTTTGGGTCTATGTACATTTAAAGAAACAAAAAACACAGTCAAAACTGAAATAAAATAAAATAAACGTTTTGTGTCAATATATATCGAAATAAGCGAGGACTTGTGATGCATTTTTTCTCAACAACCGTTTTTGAGTAATCGCCTCTACATTCTTTTTTGTTTTCAAACAGCTAACTGAGAAAGTAGGGTTCAAACAATGCTTTCCGCGTAAGTGCTACGGGAACCTTCACGGAAGCGTATGAGAGGAATACGGAATACACGAGTTTTATGGTGGATATGCAATTGAGCTGAATAGCAAAAGAAGTGAAGATTGAGCTGAAAAAGCCAAGGCTGAACTAAATTACGTAAGGTTTAAAGGCCCTATTTGACGATATTTCAGTTTCAGTTTCAGTTGAGGTATCAGTTAAGGTTACGTTAGGTTAGATTAAAATGGCTGTCAGGAATACAACTGAAACACTTATACCAATATTAGGTCGATTGTGATACCATAAAAATTGTGCGAGGGAGTACCTCACTTAACAAAACCATTTGGAGCTTTTAATAAAGCGAAGGAGATGCAGAGGATCTGTGTTCACCAGATCGCTTGGATCATCAAGAAAATATTTTCCTAGATGCTGTTTTCTTTTAAAAGAGAGTGCAGGACATGAGCAGAGGAGGTGTGGGACTGTCTCCTCCTCCTCTTCATCTAATCAACTTTTGCAGAAGTCATTAGAGGAAACGCCAAGTCTTATGGCGTGTCTTCCTATCGGATAATGTCCGGTGATGACATTGATTACGGAGCTGACGTGCAATCTGGTTATGGATAACAAATGTCTTGTGCGTTTTGGATCTTGTCCTGGCCATATCCGATTTGTTGCCACGCACATGGTGATATTGTTCCACCTATGATTTGTTCTATCCATTGCCTCTTGCTTTAGCATAAGTTTACATGTAGCGATTGGTATACCAATATTCAACCTGCTGGTTGAGATCGGTAGAACAGTTCCTTCTCTGGCGAGTTCATCGGCTTTGCAGTTACCCGCGATATCTCTGGGCCCCGGCACCCAAATAAGGTGAATATTGAACTGTTCTGCCATCTCCTTAAGAGACAGGTGACAGTTAAAGGCGGTTACAGAGTTCGTAGGAACAGCGCCGAGTGATTTGAGGGCTGCTTGACTATCTGAGAAAATCCGGATATTCGTTGAGGATATCACGTTTTCTTTTAGCCATGATGGAAGGCGGAATGAGAGACTAACGTTAAGTCGTTTTGAGCACACCCCGTAGCCTCCCCCTTCTTCGGTTTTTGAACCATCTGTATAGAATTGAATTGAATGATCTCTCAAAAATTCTTCGTCTTCCTAGTTCGTTCTCGGTAGGATTGAGACTTGGAACTTATTATCAAGAACCATTTGAGGGACAGCGTAGTCGGAGTGGCAAGGAATTGTTCTGAATAAATTCAGGATTGTAGCGTGGCCGATGTTATTAACGGTCCATTGGGAGATAGCTCTCATACGAATGGCTGCGCTGGCGGCCATTTGTTTGCTGAAGATATCTAGTAGTGTGGGGTTAAGGAGTGTATTTAGGGGGCTGAGAGTGTTGATCTCATTGCTCCGCTTATACACAAAAAGGCTGTTCGTTGGACCTTGCTTAGATTTTATCGCAGTAGGACCTTTTATCAACAGCGGTCCACCAAACCACTATACTCCGTATGTGAGTATTGGTCTCATGAACGCGGTGTAGAGCCAGTGTGTGATTTGGGGGAAGAAACCCGATTTATTACCAATGGCTTTTTTACAGGAAAATAATGCTACGGCGGATTTCCTGATTCTTTCCTGTATATTGGCTTTCCAGTTCAGTTTTTATCTAGGATTATACGTAGATATTTAGCTTCGTTGGAAAGATGAAGTGAGATTCCATTTATTGATGGAGTTGTTAGTTGAGTAATTTTGTATTTCCTGGTGAAGAGTTGAGTTGAGCTTTCAGTTGAACTTATGTCCAAATCTGGAGCGCTTAACTGAAACTGAAACTGTTGGAATCCTCATTAAGTTTTCTGTTCAGCTCTCAGTTTTATTTGTGATTTTGATTTTTCACAAATAAAATAAAAGTTCAACTGAACATCGAATTGACTTTTATTATACTATTATTAAAGACTTATTATTATTTTATTACTATAGACTTTTTTTTTAACTGAACTGAAAATTGAACTGAGAACTGACCGTCTAAAAGGGCTATAAAGTTAATGATTGGATTTTGATATGGATAACAGAGACTGACGTGAATAAGTAAAACAAAGCTGACGAAGTTGGACCGGTCGTCTGAAACGTTCACACTATCAAGCATTGGTCCTTGAAGCCCAAGTCTGTCCAACTAATTGTACAGTGTGATCAGGGCTCAATAAGCGAAGACAGCTACATATGAAAGCGAGCAGAACTGAACTTTTGGTGAACTGAACCTTTTTGTCAAAATTCATCAGCATTTCCATATAAATAAGTTCAGATGAATGGCTTTGACTTATAAATGGTGACGTTTTTAAAAGGTGTAGTACCAATTTTTTGCAATCAGGCCGTCTTAAAAGCAGTTTTTTTGTGACGAAATACTTTTTGTAGAATATTGAACGAATGTAGGTAGGGCAAGAGCTTGTCCCTCTATCGCATTGAGAACAGTTCCTGGTCCTGTTTTTCAAATCATTTCGGCTCGGCTAGAGTAGCCGAAATGATTTGATATCGGTATTGTAAAGTACCTTTCGGAAAAATTAATACGGGGGTGATTTCTGCTGTGGCCATTTTGCTGCTGGTACCTCTTTTTCATTAGTTCTGAATAAACAGATGAAAAAAAAAAAACAAATATATAATTTTCTGTGATCATGCCGGTTCATTTACTTTTGTATCAATCTAGCCAAAACGACGAACATGTTCGTGCTCGCTATGTTGTTCTCGGGGCTGGTTCGCGAACCCATATTGATTTTTAATGTTTGTTAGTTCGAATGTAGCGTGTGTGTTAAGCTATTTTTCGCAATGAAAGTACAACGAGCACAACTGCTTGCTCGTCTTTGTCGCAAACGCTTACATTGAAGAATCAACTGAAGTGAATGTTCGATAATGTTTTTGTCATGTGGAAGGTAAGGTAAAACGAGCAGGTACGACGAGCATGTTTTTCGTTTTGGGCCGGTTTTATGTAATTGGTACCTACAGATAGAAGTATGATGTGTACCGTGGTGAAGCGACTCTTACAAGTTAATCTTTCACCAACTTGATGGGGTAAGGGTCGCTTAAGGGAATAAAGTTCGTTATTGAACGCATTCCGATAAACTGCTTTTCTTTTCTCAGCACTTGCCAGAGCCGTAAAAATTTACCAGTTATACTCATTCCTCACTTACTTAGCTAAAGAAACCAGCGTTACCGTTGGGGATTTTGGAAAAGTTGCAAAAAAAGTGGCACTCGAGAAAAATAGGTGGCACTAGAAATTAAAAACGAAAGAACACCATATATGTATGAAAATTGACTAAAAACAAACACGTCGCACACGTCTCAACGAATTCATAGGAGTTGAAGAAGACACATGCCTATTGCCTAGTCATAACACTCATTTTAAGGGTTATTGCAACGTAAGATAAAAACTAAAAATTTAACAGTTCATTTTGTATTGATAACTCAACATAAATATATTCTCGCAAGTTTCAGTTTTTAGTCGGTTTATTTTGCATCATAGTTAGCTTGGAAAAATCCTCTCAGCCAGCGCAGACACTACCTTAAGTCAAGGTTAATATTTTTGGAACAAATTCATATAAGTCGGAAAATAGGTATCCATTCAAGCTATTTTTCGTGTTACCCACTTTAAGGGGTAAGGAGTAGTCAGAATGCATTTTTTTAAAGTATAGTATCTTAAGACGACTATTCTCTGAAAGTTAGAAGGGAATCCGACAAATATCTTTTGAGTTATTCAGCGAAGAATAAGAAGCTCTCGAGTGGTCTGGTATGGTATGTAAAATTTTAAATGCGTTTTTCTCAAAACTTAGTTTTATGAACTGGTGACGATTGTAACTCAATAACCGCTCGATAGATTTGAATGAAACTTATACAGCTTTTTGAAAATATAAGAATCTAGTGACTGATCGAAGGATTTTTTTTAATGCGATTTTTTATAAGCAATCAATTGTTGGTATTTTCCCGAAAATCAGAAAAAAATTTCTGAGGCCGCCGTCTTGCTAATTTTGAAAAAAAGAAGCTTCGATCAAGCTGAGCTTTTTATGTTTTCTAAGGCCTGAATAAGTTTCATTCAAATCTATCAAACGGTTTTTGAGTTACAGTGGACACCGCAAGGACCTATTATTAAAACCGGTTCAACTTAGACCGCCATAACTTGTAAAATATTAAATTTTTTTTTTTTTTTAATTTTAATGAAGTAATGTTAAAGTATGATGAAATGATACTATGTTTTTACTTAATGGAATAAACTTAATTACTAGTAAAAACAATTACTAAAAAATGGCATTTTTTCACGCTCCTGACTACACCTAACCCTTTAAACCAAAATAATTCGATATTGTCAATTTCAAAAATTGATTTAAAATCTGCGTGGACGGATTTTATTTCTAAAAATTTATATTGTTCGATTACCTTTTCGGGAGACCTAGTAAAATTACTTAAAATAGAAACAATGTTAAAAAAGTGGCACAGACTGGAAAGTGGTGGCTCGGTGGCACAGCCTGAAAAAAAGTGTCAATTTGACACTAAAGTGACACAGCGGGAAAGAAACATTCAGTTGATGTGAGTTCTGCCTTTCTTTCTCCACTACCTTGTCTTGTCAAGTTACAAATCTAAGATTAGCGTAATCAAGCGATTTCATAAGAAGTCGTAATAGCACAGTGTTAGTTCATTGAACCATGTTGTATCCATAAAAGTCAAACAGTTCTGCAACATTGCTCACACAGTGTTACTAAAACAAAAAGAATAATGACCACCGGAATCAAATTAAACTCACATGATTTTAGAAAGCACCCATATTACATACTCCTGCCTTATTGTCTTTGTATTTTGTTTTTACAAAACTATAAACCATATTTCCACACAACAACGGTCGCCGTCCGTCCGAGATGTCAAATTAGCTGCAATTAAAAAGATACAAAAAACAAATTAACTTAATTTTCCCCGGATCGGCCATTCAACGTTGAACCATACAAAATGTGGATTGTTATACAATCAAAGTTTTATCATAGACACCCGAACAGATTTGGCTTTGATACAAATTAAAAACGGGTGAAGGAAACTTAAAAATGCAGTTGCAGTCATTATTACAAAACGCCACAATTAGACAGTACAAAAAAGTAATTATTCCGTTGACTAATAAAAATGTTTACACAAAAGATGATTTTCACTCAACTGTCGACATCTATTCAATGAATTGAAGGAAAACGAGATAAATAACTTTCTCCTGCCATTGTGGCAGATTCACGTCGGTCGGTACATAGAAGCCGCCACTGTATTATCACCATTGGTTAGTGCTGCTACCGTTAAAATACGGCTTATGTGTGAATTTTAATGGCGCATTTGGATTATCGTTAAAATGAAACCATGATTTTCTTTTCTTTTCTTTTTCTATTTTGTTGCAAGTGTTTGTTCCTCTTTTTTGTGCGGCAATTTGTCTATACTAATGCAGCCAATTTAATAGATTTATGACATGGTCTGGGAATCATCTTTACGGGCGAAACTGCGGGAGGTTCGATTTGAGACGCAGGCAATTGGCATTGATTCATTGGTTTGTTGACCGTTAATTAGTTGGTACCTAATGTTAAGCGATAAGTTTGAAGTTTGTTGAGACAAATGACTTCAATTTGCAACCACAAAAATAAACTGAAAGGCATTAATTGCGGTAACAGTAACAACGAGTATAATTTTTCTCGGGCAAAATCATTAGCTAAACAAACACATTCTCTTTGCGGCTTGGGTATGAGAAAAGTGTTCATCAATTTTGGTTGAAAACAAGGTTATTTGATCAAACTGGATATGGCAGAGCGATATCTGCGTCTTGTATTAATTTCAGTTTTTTGTTTGGGATAATCGATAACTTAGAGGAGTAGGAACTAGGAAGGAATATCAACGTCAAACATCATTATTATGCTGGATGGCGTAATTTTTTCGCCACTTCATATACCCTACGCTAATTTGATGACTGATGACGGCGCGGCGTCACAAGTTGCTTCGCTATTGATTATAAAGGGTCCGCCATCTAACGTTTTTTTTTCAACAAGTGCTTATTTTGTGAATGGTAACACTTAGCTCATGTCTGATTTGACTAATAATTAGTTTTATCCTTCCGCTGAACGAATATGGTTGTGTATACGCTTGAACAACGCTGGAAAATATTGCGACATTACTTTGAAAATCCGATGCTGACAAAAAAATCATCTTTTCAGATGAAGCTCATTTTGATCTTGGCAAGTATGTAAAAAAGCAAAATTTGAGCATTTGTGGTACAGAAAACTCGCAAGCATACATTGAAAAGTCGATACAACGAAACCAAGTCACTGTTTGGTGCGGATTTTGGCCCAGAGGCATTCTTCGAAAATGAGCAAAGAGTGGCCGTTATATTCAATGGCGATCGTTATCGGGCCATGTTGAACGAATTTTTGAGGATATTGGCAACATTTGGTTTCAACAGGACGGTGGGCGTTACGTGCCACACAGCCGAAGCTACACTCGATGTTTTGCACCCTGCTTTTGAAAAAAAGTTATTTGGCGGACCCTTTACATCCCAGATATTTAAGCTTTTCAGTTTCCAGACTTGGGAAGCACATTTCCGTTTAAATAAATGCTCGGAATAGGCATGTCTTTATCAGTAAACGGGCCACACAAGCACTCATTCTTTTTGATCTAATACTGTTATACATTGTACACATAACATACAAGTAAATAAATGAAGTGCCGCAACAGAGCGGGGAGTCTCTGGGCCTGGCGCGTTTCTCACAACCATGATTTGTGAGGGAATGGAAAGAGCCTACAATTTTCTGCCTATTTCAAACGACTAATCGAGGAAGCGCTTTTCATGGCGATAAATTTACAAACGGAGGACTTGCCAATTGCTTGTAAAAGGCGATATCTGTACATTTCTGATTTCTGTTCGGACCATTAGCCTCCCGCGTAACGGGCCTACGGTACACACAAAATTCTTAAAGTTTGAATAGCTCCATCGTTAGCAAAGAATATTGATTTACATTCCAGCAGCAGGTTTTGGCCCCCTTGTTCAAGAGTTGAAGCAGAAATTTCTTCCAGCTCCCGATACATGCTCTGGTTGTTCTTTGGTTTTAGCTTAGCTTCTTTTTTGACGCTTCTGTATTCCACTTCATATCAAGCCTTTTTATCACTATTATTTGAGGGACACTTTAAACATGCTTAACAAGCTGCCTTAACTTCATCCTTTCACCACAATGTTTGTTGGAAGTTTCTTTTGGAAACCTCAAGCCATTATTTGGTAATCCTTAAGCCAGTTTGCTGAAAACAATCCCATATATTGTGTGCTTTGCTCCTTGCAGCAGAAGAGGGTGTTGCTAGGAGACAATTCCACCCAGTATCACTCTTTAGTCTTACATCCCAGACTTTATAAATTTTTATACAAAAAATTAGTCAGTTTGTGTTTCATTCCCAAAACTGTTATAAGTGTCAAGGTGTTTGCCTTGTTCGTCATGATGTCACTTGCACACACTCAGGATATCGTAAGCAGGAGGGTTCCTGGTACAGAATCCCATATTTCCTTGGCGGTCCTCATAATTTTCTCATAATCCTTGTCTTTTTGACATGTCCGTTAAAATCTCTCAGCAAACAAAAACTTCGCTTCTGGGTTATCCTTAAAAAGTTTCTGAAAATTTACCTTAAATGCTATTTTTCTCACTTGCTCTCTTCCATTTGGGAAGGATGTATGCATTCACACGTGATAACGATCGGATTTTAAAATAGAAACTGCCTAGCACTCATTTTTTTTTCCTTTTATTTTCTTTATTCAGTATGAACCAGATTTAGCTCCAGTTAGACTGAATATTTTCATCTTCCGCAAGAGTACACACCAAATGACCTTTTAAAAGAGAACTCCACTTTATTTTTCACTCCAAGACTCCAAGAAAACAGGTTCAAACACAACCACGAACCACTAGTTCTCAGTAAATTAACGTCCCCAGACGAACTTAACTTACAAAGTTTTATTACACCAGCCGCAGCCTGGAAAGACGGGCATTAAAAAAAGTTATTCATAGCCGGTGCAGCCTGTCGGTGAGGAGTAACAAGAATCCAGTTTAAAACATGTCCGGAATTGTGTAGCCATTAACCGATAGTATAATGAAGGTCAGCACAGCTGGGATGACAGCAAAAGAATCATTGCGATAGGTTTCACTTTCATTTCGCTTTCCATCCGAATCGCATGGCAATGTAAACTACACTTGAGGCAAAAGCGTTTGCAATTTTGTCGCATGCCAAAAGATTAACCATTCAAATGAATATTTATACTCCTCACATTTTCTGGTGAATTAATTTATCAAGGTCTTAGATTGAATGGAGCGCGTATATAGAGCTACGTATTTGAATGTTTATGTATGCAAATTTTTTTGAATGATTTAGTGCGGTGACGATGGGAATTTGAGTTGAGATAAAAAGATAGTTTCGTACGAACGCATGTTTAACGACCAGAAGATTGGGTAAACGACTACGGCATTTTTTAAAAAATAAAAGATACTCTTGCTTTGTTTAGTTTCGACATTTGAACAGTAAGAGAAGGTACCTAGCTCTAAGTAGGTACATTGGGGAATTTAAATTTAAGTTGTGACCGTGAGTTTGTTTCTACTTGGCGTACCCCACGGGCGGATCACTGTACACTAATGTGAAGCAGATAAGTGGGAGATTTGTGATTCTTTTGAAATTGGATGCCCACAACGTCGGCCGCAAGGGAAGAAGATGTTTATTTTCAATTATCTCGTTTTGTAGAGCTGGGAGTTTATATTCAAATTGTCATAGAATTTCAACACAAAAGCGTTTCTTTACTTCTTCGAAAGAGCCATTTTTGAATAGGGAAACAAAATACTTTACTAGGTTTTCCTTTTTTTCAAACTCCTGTTGCCACAATTTGGTGGCAGCAGAAGATGATTTTCCAAACAGTAGTTGTATTTACAATGGTCGTTAAAATCTTTTATTAGAAATTGATTATAAAAGGTTACATTACTATATACACTGCCAACCACTAGGATGAGGCCACAAGTTTTGCAATCGATTTTCTCTTTTTATAACTGGTAGAAGTTTTGTACCCGGAAAAGCTTAATACCAGTTAATAGAGGCTCGTATTTTTCCCATAACAATTTCATGAAATTAAAGGGTTAATTCGAAACGATCGTTTGAAGTTTCCAAGATCAATTAATGAGCTACTGAAAATAGGTACATAAAGGAGCTCCACTAGGATGAGGCCACATGCAAGATTTTAGAAAAAACAAATGAGTGAAATGTTTACATTTTATGGTTTAATAATATTTTTTAATAACGTTTTCTTACATTAGTAATGAGTATGTCCGCCATTTTTGGATATAGCCTCTATTAGACGGTTTGGAATAGAATCATACAGTTTTTAAATAATCATATGAAATTTGGACCCGGGGACTACAAACAGCATCAATTAAGGTGTCCTTGTCTTCAAATTGTCTGCCACCTACATAAACTTTACGAAATAGTTATGAGATGACCAAACGTTTACAATAACGGTAAGTCTGGTGAATATGGCGGCTATGATAAAAGTTCCACGTCTTCGTATTGAATCCAGCTTCTGACAACCCTGCTAGTGTGCATTGGGGGCATTATCTTGTTGAAAAATCCAAGTCAGAGGTCTAAAAATGTTTTTCATATTTGGAAATGACCGTTCCAGCAAACATTTGTAGCTATTTTCGTTCATTGTTGTGGACAAAAACTCCAACTCCAATTCTAATATTCGTGCCATAGTAGGTAATAGCTCCCCACACCATTACACCTGATGTACGGCTATGATGTCTTGCCAAAATAAGCTCATCCTTTCTAATATCATGGAAATAAAAGTTGTAACAATCAGGACTGCCAAGGTTAAACTTTTTTTCCGAAACGACAACGCGTTTCCATACACTGCTCCAATCACCATGCTGTCTTGCAAAGTCCATACGATGGTCCTTCTGTACTGGCTTCAAATCAGGTTTCTTTTTCAGTTTCCTCCTTTGAATAGTATCACTTTTTTGTATTATTCTTCGAACCGTTGTTATGCTGGCTGAAACTCCGTTTTTGGCCATTATCAAAGTCGCTGGCAGAGTGGAATTTGAGTCAAGTCGTAGAATCAACCGATTTTCTCTTGGTGTTGTGGCTTTTCCCGTGCGTCCTTTTTGCGGATCAGCAAGATAATTGTTCACAACTGTCTTGCTCCTGTTAAGTCTCCTTGCTATTTCACGACCTGAGAGTCCTATTTCCTTGAAAGCATCTACTTTTGCTATTTCTGTCGCTGTCAAAATCTTTCCGGAATCCATGTCTTTTTTTTTTTTTTTTTTTTTTTTTTTTTTTTTTTTTTTTTTTTTTTTTTTTTTTTTTTTTTTTTTTTTTTTTATAATTAACGCGCACATCAAGGGGTTATGACTACCCTTATAATGTTGTTAAACACAGTGCGAGCATTTAGGAAAATAGGAGAGGATTTGAAAGGAGACACCGATGCACGTTGCTTTTGAACTTTTGTGAATCGTAATGTTGGGGAAATACAGAGCCAGGTAAAGTATTCCACATTCGGGTGGTGCGGCTGAAATACGAATCTCTATACTTGACTGTACGTCCGAAGTTGGGCTCAAGGTAAAACTGATGAACATTCCTAGCGAGGCGGGTATTGCGGCTAAATTGTTTCAGGGGAGGAATGCAACTGGCTACTTCACTAGAGCACTGCTTGTGAAAAAAGCGATAAAAGAGAGTGAGACAGGCAACGTTTCGACGATGTTCAAGAGAATCAATCGATTCTACGATTGAACTATCACCTATCAATTTTAAAGCTCTATTTTGTACCCTATCAAGTAGGCGCAAAGATGTTTGAGAAGCACCTGACCAGATATGGGAGTTATACTCCAGTTTTGGGCGGATGAATGCCTTATAAATGGTAGCCAGATCAGAGGGGGTGAAGAACTTCCTGCATCGTCTCAAGAAACCTAAGCATTTAGCAGCGTTTTTGGCGACTTCAAATATGTGGTCATTCCAACGAAGATCATCGTTTACACACATACCAAGTACTGACAGCTTTTCGGTTTCTTCGATGCAGGTACCATTCATGGATAATGGCAATGGGGGAATGTTAAGCTTCAACGACAAGAGACAGCATTGAGTTTTCGAAGCATTGAATTCTACTCGGTTCATAAGACCCCATGCAACAATGCTGTCAAGGTCAGAATTCAATGAGCTTATCATACGCAACCGTTCCAGTTCCACATCCGAAGAGCAGGGACTTGAATTTGGAAACGAATATGAGAAGCTGAGGGTCGAGTCGTCAGCAAAACAGTTAAGTGGATTAGAAGTTTCAGACAAGAGATCATTAATGAAAATGAGGAAGAGAGTCGGAGACAAAACGGAGCCCTGGGGCACACCAGCATTTATGAAATGGGTATCAGACTTGAAGCCATCCAATACAACTTGTATTGAACGGTCGGAAAGGTAATTTCTAATCCAACGAAGAAGAGACTCATCGATACCAAAAGCACGCATTTTCGATAAAAGAGCCTGATGCCAAACTCTATCAAATGCTTTAGAAATATCAAGCGCAATAATCTTACTTTCTCCAAAACAATGTAAAGATTGGTTCCACTTTTCGGTGAGATATGCCATCAAATCACCAGTGGACCGTTTGCTACGAAAGCCGTTCTGACGGTCATTAAGGAGCTTTCGTTCTTCAAGATATTTCATAAGTTGACGGTTTATCAACGTTTCCATGACCTTGGAAAGAAGGGACGTTAGTGCAATTGGACGGTAATTGGAAGGGGAGGAAGATTCGCCTTTTTTAGGGACCGGCTGGACAAATGCTGTTTTCCATTTGCTCGGAAAAATCCCAGCAGAATAGGAAAGATGAAAAAGTTTACGCAGTGGTTTTGCCAGCGTAGAAGAACACCTCTTCAGAATAACGGCGGGGATACCATCTGGACCAGCGGATTTATGAATATTGAGATCTTTGAGGACTCTCGCAACCGAGCGAGTTCGAAAAAATATCTGCTTCATCACAGAATCTACAGACTCGAGCTCAGGTGGAGCCAATATGCTATCAGGTAGTGTTGAGTTTGCAGCAAATTGAGCTGCAAGCAAATTGGCTTTATCGATGGAACTGACATACGGAGAGTCATTGCAGACGAGCGTAGGGACCGATGACGTGGTCGAGTTCTTAACGTTCTTAACAAAAGACCAAAAATTTTTGCTTCCTTTTGGACACAACAGTATTTTTTGCCTTACTTTTTGGTCATGCAAAAACTTGGTTTTCTGTATATGATCATTACAGATATTTCTGGCCCGTTTGAACAAATTTCGGTTTTCTACAGTAGGGTTATCTTTAAATTTTCGAAAACTACTTTCTCTATCCCTTATCGCCTCCTTACAGCTTGAATCAAACCACGAATTCTCTTTGGGGATGATACTTTTTGTTCTGTGAGGAACAAAATTTCTCATGCCGTTAAGAATGTCTGCTTCAAACTAAATAAAACGGTTATTTTTAACATTCTCTTAGATATTTTATACAAGAATTCGCACATGCGCACTCCTGCACAGAAATATTCGCAATGGCTTCACCCTAGTGGAGCTCCTTTTTATACCTATTTTCAGTAGTTCATTAATAAATTGACCTTGGGAAATTCCAACGGTTGTTTCAACTTAATCCTTTAATTTTATGATTTTCTTATGGGAAAATACGTATCTATTAACTGGTAATAAACTTTTCCGGGTACAAAACTTCCACCAGTTATAAAAAGCGGAAATCGATTGCAAAATTTATGGCATCATCCTTGTGGTTGGCAGTGTATATAAAATAATTACTTAGGGCTTTTTTCTGCTGATGGATAATTGTTCAAAGATGTTGCTTATTTCGCAGCCGTATTATACACCTAAGTAACTTGCCAATAAAGATGGCTGATCGATTACTACGGTGGCAATAAAGATGGCTGGTCGATTACTACGAACGTAGTGCCGATGACGTGACCAGTAGGAGTAACTATCCCTGTACGTCGCGTCAGGCGGAAACTACCGCCAATTAGGGTGCACTTACACTAACAAGGATCACCAACATTTTTTTCACAAAAGTGGCTTCAATTTGCTATTTAAACTTTAAAAATCTAGATATTGATAATGTTACTTGAATCTAACACACACAGCACTACATTGAAAAACCCTAAACTTTCATTTCAAACTAAAGTTAAAGATTTATAAACTAACTTACCAAGTAAGTTTGCTTTTATAAACGTCATAATGATTTGAAAGGATTTTTGATGTGCTCTTAAAACTGGGATCAGTTTCCAAATGAGAACATGCAAGTTCACTCGAGCGTTATTTTTAATGGGATTCTCATACGAACATAAATGCATCTGTACTGTACATACAGTGTACATGTACATGTACACTGAAATGAAACGCACCACTTCCATTCAATACTCCATAACAAAAGAACTCATTGTTAAATTTGAACATTGATGTCACAGTAATATAACACAAAACATGACAACTATTCATTCCGGGGCTGTCGAGAACCAACGCTTGAAGTAGCGCAAATCTATTAAATGTCATTAATTGTGACACACAGTCAGCATTTAGACTTAAAAACTACGCAAACCACTTGGTAGTTTAATGCTATTCGGTCGATTAAGGTCATTTGGGTTGTAAATAAGACTTTAATCGTTTGAAAATATTTAATGTGGAGGAGTATACAACCTTAAAAGGTTTTAAATGAAAATTGTGTGGTAGGAACAGAAGTTACAGGTTGTTGTTGCATAACGAGATGAACGAATAGGTGTTTATTTTATTTAGTGTGACGTAAATGAAATTGTTGGGTTTTGTCTGTTTGTCTGTTGTTGAGTACTAGAACGTATCTTTTTTTATACCAATTCTTGAGAGAGTTCAAATACAGAGGTGGTTGTATTCGGAAACATATTTTATCTGTTGGAACTTCGAAAAGAATAATGAGCGATTTTTTTTTTGCTATTTTCTTGTTGGTTACACTGATTGTGGTACCCGTGGCGTAATGATTAGCATGTCCACCTGCTAACCCAGAGGTTCGAGGTTCGAATCCCAGCAGAGGCAAAATGCAAAAATGTTTTTCCACGGGTATCGCCTTTCGCGAGGAATTGGCAAGTCCTCCGTTAGTAAATTCATTGCCATGAAAAGCGCATTCTCAATTAGCCGTTCGGAACCGGCGAAAAATTGTAGGTCCCCTCCATTCCCTGACAAGGCATGGTTGTGAGAAATGTGCTAGGCCCAGGGGCTCCTCGCTCTGTTGCGCCACCCTATTTATTTATTTATTTTTTAACACTGATTTTGACAGTTCACTAACGTTTCGTGTTTTGTGTCACTGTCTTTAATTAAATCGTAAATCATTTTACAAACAAACAACGCTTTCAATTTATTGAATTTTACAATCAAAATGCGTCCTCTTTTCACTTTTTGTTACCAGAGGTTTCAATTTCAAAAAAAGAACTAGGAATATAGAGAAAAACTATTTACTGTATTGTTTCTTCGCAAAACCACTCGGAAGCAAATAGTTAAGAAAGTTCATCTCGCTCTTCTCCCATTTTATGGTCGGTTTATTCGGCCTACTGATGCAGCTATTCGGAAAATTTTGACTAAGTTTCGAACCAAATTTACATTAAATTATCGACACGATTACGTAGAATGTGAAAAATATTGCAGGTGTATTAGCCAGTGGTATTATTGAATCGACGCAGCTACTATGAATTGTGAGCGCTGTTGTGCGATGATGGTAAGCCTTTTTTTGCGCAAAATGGAAGAACTTGCAACTTGTATGACATGTAGTCTCAAAAACGTTGTCACATTGAGAGGCGAGATGGGTTAACATTTAATTTCATGTTTCGAACCGGTGATTTGGCGTGCGATGTAACGCCTTTAGACTATTTTTAGTGGGGCTTTGTTGACACCCATGTCTTCAGCATTAAATTTACCTCTGACCGCCATAGATTGATGCACTGCAAGCCAACAGTAGCCGTGTTTTACATACATACATACGCCGATTTGTAAAAGATCGCAAAACATCGATTTCAACTAAGCGGATGGACCGTTTGAGGCGTCCCCGTGGCCAACATTTGCATGAGATAATCTTCTAGCATAAATTATATCGATCGATTTGAAGAAAGGTTTCACGAATTTTTCTGAATTTTATGTTTTTTTTTTTAAATTTCCTTTAGCTCTTAAAAAATCACTCGTTGTCAGGGTTCGAACCTCAGTCATAAAAACTCGGACCAAATTTGAAAAACGTGGAGTAAATGCACAATTTTCGGAGCAGATATGGAACAAAAAATATTCCTTTTTTCCCCTTAAAAAAATGTTTATTTCATTAAATGGTGGACCACCTAATGGTTTGTTTTGTGAGAGACATGACTCTTTTGCACTTTTAGTTGCCAAATCAAGTTATCAGCCATCTTGCATCTTGGAGTTGTCAATTGGTCGTCTCGTATAGCTGCAGATTGATCCCTTTTTACTATTTTTTGTGGCAACTGTGAAGGACCTATGTAATGTTAACAGTTTGGAAACTATTCAAGTACGTATCGCCTTTAGCAAGGAACTGGCAAGTCCAGAGGACACCACTGCCAAGAAAAGCA
Source organism: Melanostoma mellinum (assembly GCA_914767635.1). Taxonomy (NCBI): domain Eukaryota; kingdom Metazoa; phylum Arthropoda; class Insecta; order Diptera; family Syrphidae; genus Melanostoma; species Melanostoma mellinum. The sequence continues at coordinate 6,804,614 of OU612059.1, forward strand.
CCGCCTCACTTTGCCCATCCAATTCGGCATAAGCCCCGAGGATACCAGAGATTTGTTGCGTCCCGATGGGTTTTTTAATCTTCTTATTTCTTAATTTTCTATGTGGAAAAAGTGAAGCAAATCTCTCGGAGTAGATTAAATTTTTTCTTCAAAATTAGAGCAATTTGCTCCGATCGGAGCAAGGTTTGAACGCTACTCGATATTTACTTTGTTAGGACATAATCTACAAAAACGGAAGTTTGTTCTTATTTCGTTAAATGTGGTGATCTATGATTAACTGAAAAACCTTCTCCCGCCATCACAAACTTTATTGGATATTTACACTTATGTGGCATCTTAATTAAGAAACCCCCATTGAAAGGTTACGTAAAATTATAGTCAAAGAAATGATAAAGAGATAGAAACTTAGGAGCAGAAAACAGATTGATCAAAAGGACCATCGCAATGCCTCAAATCTATCTCAAGTATAAAATTGATTTGCTCCTAGTTTAAAACGCCCCAAAAAGATGAGTAGCAAGTGAAGTTCTGATCTCATTTTCATTTGCAGAGCTCATAATAAATTTACTTACGATTAATCCCAGTAAATGCACCACCAGACGATACATCTATTTCCATTAATTACAACTCAAGCGAACTTCCTTCATAGAGTATACATGGTTTTTAATTTATTTTCTATTCACAGCATTTGTATCCACAGATCGGTTTTATACCGCCCCAGCATCACCGCCCATGTTAGTCCCCACACGTCCAATTATAAATCCACCGCCAACTGACCCACATGGGAATCTTTGAAAAGGAAAAAAAAACACTTCAAAACAAATTAAATTAATAATTCTCAGCTGCATTACAAGCACTTTGAGTAATTTATTTCTAGCAAAAGTCAGTTATTATAAAGTCAAGTGCAAGTGCTCGCTCATAGTGAATCCACCGATACTCGAAAGCCTGATCGGTGCAGCGTGTAATTTTCAGCGGCCTTCTCACATAAAGAAACGATTTATCTTGACAATGGCTTCACTATTTCCACTTAATAATGTTTGTATTCATTGTGGTCACGCCAAAAGAATTACACTAACTTCATGTACCACAATTAGTCACAAGTGGGAGTTGGTGGCTTGTTGTTAAGATCATCGGTATAAGCCGATGTCGTTGAATAGGGGCTTAAAAGTCATTTAAGCAGGTGAACTGCTATATGAATGGTTGTGCTAATTTGCTTATGAGTTATGACTTGTTGCGCCGTTTGCGAATAGTGAACAACAATGAAAGGTCTTAGAAATTGCTCGTGAAATCATCTTGATGTCATTAGCAAAGCTTAGGCAAATATTTTTCACGTTTCTTGGCATTATCGGCTTTTGCCGATCCACACCTACATAGCAAAAACTATTCGTTTCTAGTACGTACTCTGCTTTAAAGATCAAATAGAAAACAAAAAGAAGGATATGACTGAAATTTGATTTGCAAGGTGTAGACGAAACATTAGGTATAATAAATTGATGATCAGAAGAATAGCAAGTAGTTTGTTATTGTTTCTGTTTTTGAACCTGGAGATGTTGATGTTCAGTAAAAAAAAAAACTAATGAAAAAAATATTTTGTTAAGAAAGATGTGTAAGACCGAGAAGATGAAGTCACCTCTACTCCATATCTGCTTTTTGCACAGGTATGATAATGTTTATCAGTTAGATGTTGTCGTACCCTTCTAAGACGCAAACTTTGTTCGGATTACACCGAAATTTATAAAATTCATAGCATTTACCTAAGTGTTATGATAAAGCCTCAAAAGCTCAGATTTATTATGAGGTTCAAGCATAAATGCTCTTAAACGCCATCGTTTATTTTGATTTAAGGGTTTGCTCACAAGGAGGGTTGGTTTTTAAAATCTTTTTAGTATTTTTATTTTTTTAATTGAATGCATAATGTTTCAAGATGATTGTGTCGATCAGAGCACAATTGATGAGCGCGCTTTTGGTACCTCACCTGGCAAATTTAAAGCGTTTTCACGCACAACCCTCGTTTTCACAGTAGGTTACCCTCATAACTTCAGAGCTATTGCACCGATTCTTTTGAAATTTTGAACACTATTTCTGTACATGATTTACGAGAAAACGCTCTAGAGCTTTTTCCAAAGATTTGATAATATTTTATCCTTTACAATAGCAAATGCGGTGATTTTTTTTTTTTATCAAAAATTGCGTTTTTCCCTTCAAACTGATCTCAAAAAGTTAAAAATCGAAATTTCAGAAAACCCTACCACTGTTACCTGAGGGAAAACAATTATCTAACGATATATGTTACTAGGATTTTTTGATTTATGACGATCCAGTACCAACTTATGAGGGGCACCTCATCTCTTCTTTTTTTCGATAAGCTTGACAGTTACTGTTGCCGTTGTCGTATTTTTTGATTTTTCTGTGAAATTTTTACATAGTATTATTGAAATATATAGGGCGGCCTTGGTGCAGAGTGCAGTACTGGGTTCAGTATATAGGCCGGACGCGTGGGTCGAATCCCGCTCCGGGCATCTACTTTTCTACTTTTCTTTCAGCCTCCCAGTTTCACCTGGACAACGCCGCGCCGCACAGTGGGGCTATTTGTTTGGAAAATGCGGAAAAAAGTCCAAAAAAACCGTGCCACTAAACCGATTTAGATGAAAATTGAAGGAATGATAGTTAATATAGAAAGCAGATACCACGGTAAATTTTAAACCCACTGCCACACCCACAAAAAAAAAATTGGTTGTACAACGATAAGTGAACGCTAATAATTGATTTTAAATAAAGTCGGCCACAAAAATAATTGAATACGGCAAAAAAAAAAAATCAAAACAATCGATAAAAAGTACCCTCGACCGCTTGCTTTTAAGTCACAGCACCAGAATGTCATCACAGTGCACCCAACATTTTAAATTTTTTTCCATTTCAGATTAACTATAAACTGACTGGAATGACTAAATCATGAATTGAATGTTTTTATTTTTGCCTGTCATAATTTTGAGATTAATGTCACTATCAGCTTCCATGATCCGCTGTTAATCATCATCGGACCAAAATCTTTTTAGTTAAAAAAAAAAACTTGTACATTGGCCCTTAGGCCAAAAACTTCCGAAATTCGTTTTCGGTACTTCTAATTAGCAGTAGTGGGTCATAATTCCCGGAACTTTTAACTTCGGGACCGCTTTCCATGTGTCATCATGCTGATCCACTCTTTATTAAGACCTCCACGTGAGCCTTTCGTAAAATGAGAGGGTTCAAATCAAAATGAAATATTGAAACTTACGGCTTTTTTATAAGAAAAATTATTTGATTTGAAGATGAGGACAAACGCGTCGTCAAACATTCATAAATGCATCACACAAAAAACACTTTCTTTGCGAAGGGCTCACAGAAACTTTGCATTAAATAACGCGCAAAATTCAGATAAAGTATATAGAAACAAAACACAACGCAGAAAATGATTAGAAGACATATTTTGCTTAATTTAACAATCAAAAAAAGGCATTTTGTGAGCAAGGAGCAAGAGTCCTTTTTGTCTACAAGAAAAAGTTAAATTCATGAATATTAATTCGTGGTCATTCACCCACTTTTTACTTGAATAAGACTTTTTACTTAATTTTGACTGATGTTGCACTTAACAGCTAAAAAATTATACCATTAAATTATTTAATAGTGCACATACTTGAAAATTTAATAAAGACTTTAAAACCACAAATGAAACCCAAACATTTCTTATAAAAAAACAGAAAATTTGCAGGATTTGCCATTAAATTGCGCCACTGTACAGATTTGCAGGTGTTTGCAGCTAGATTTTGTGTTCAAGTGACGTTTGATGTGTCAACTTTAATAAAATACCTACTTCAGACTGCAGCTTTTTTAAAGGTCTATCACTTTCCATAACTGTGGACTGAGTCTTATATTGTGCTGCTTTGATTCACTCAAATTTTTTTTGCTGTATCCAAAATGAGCAAGTAAAAACTATCAATGTTAGTTCACCTAGATTTCGCGTAACTAATAAATTTACATACGATTTTAAATGAATAGACTTTGGGCGCCTATTTAAACTTAATTTTTGGCTCAAATCCTTAGCATATTCAGATTATCTGGCCAATTTACTTCAAGAAATGTGAGTCAGCAAAAATCAGCACTTTGGACAATAGATTTTTTCCGCCTGGCCGCACATTGCGCTGGCACTCTTGAGATTATATGGGCAAAGAAAAGCTGCGACCTGGTAGTACAATGAACCGGCAATTAGGTCTGAGTGCTCCAGATTAGCATACTCTTCCTCTTTTTTTTTTACAAAAAAAAAATTCCTTAAATATTATATTTTAAAGTAGCATTGATTTTAATAAATAGATACTGACTTTGTAGTCAAAAATATTCAAAATAATTAACCTTTTGCAGTACGAATTAACCCTAGCCTACCTTTAAAACAAAAGCATGTGATCAACATCCTCAGCAACCTTTATACACACGTGAAATTTGTCAAAGTGGTCAAATTTTAAACTCTCATAAAAATAAAAACCATCTCAGAATGTACGTTAGTACGTGTAGCAAATCAAGGGCCTGATGAAATCTGATGTGATCTGATTTTATAACAAAAATTCCATGAAAAGCATCATTTTGTTTTCAAAGATCGGAAAACCACTTTTTTTCAAATGAAAACATCAACTGCATGAATAATGAACGGCGAACAACCTGAACAAAACGTGCGTTAAAACTCTCAGAGGCTTGCATGAATAATGAGCCGTATCTTATTTCAGTTGATGTTATTGTTTCAATATTCACCTTTCAAGGTGTTGTTCGTCATCTTTTGCATCATTTCACTAAGATAGAATTTGTAGTACACACATAGATGTATAGATACGAGCGAACTCCACATTGTTGTTTGTTTTATGACTCGTGGTCGATGGTTCTTTTTTGTTTTGAATTTTCAACTTCGAATTACTATGTACCTACTAATGCAGTAGTCTTGTTTCTGTGGAGTTTAACACGCGGCTTTCATATTAAGGCAAAAGAAAGTTTAACGAGTTGAATAAACAAGTAAACAAGCAAATATTTTTTCTATTTTTAGTTGAACATTGTTTTTGTCGCACAGCTTGTCTGTCATTAATTCAACAATGAAAGTGTTCATTTCAAATTAATGTGGTTCAGAACTTTCGAGTTTAATATTCCAGCCAATTATGGAGATTGATGTTCGTTTTACTCAATTTTAGTAGCACTTAGGTAAGGCGTAAATTTGGAGCAAAATCAGTTGCTCTGTTCAAAAACTTTATCTAGGTGTATGCTTGGCAATCTGAGGTCTTCCACCGCTGTCTTTTCAGCTTTAGGGTTCTCGAATTCTCGATCACTTTAATACGCATTGCCATTTCGCTTTGTAACTACCTACTCTTCTTGATCAAAAGAATCACAAATTCAAATGCGACACTATTGCCCCTGTTGGGGCTGTTCTGTAACTATCGCTTCGATAAAATCGATCGTGAAACAGTGAGAACCATAACGAAATCCTACTAAATTCATAGAACTTCGTTCCATTTTTCACCGTTTATTGCCGACTTTTATCGAGGCGATAGTTACAGATAAGGGGCACATAGCGGTCACTCAACTCATATGAGTTAAGCTTTAAACATGAAGCTCGGTACAAACGATTATATCTTACGATCGTCTGTCTAAGGTTGACAAACTTCACGAGACTGACAATAGTACAATATACTCGTTGTGCAGGCTTGTAGAACAGCTTATAGCCTTCACAACCTTCCACTCTCCTTTTTGTCCCTTTTCGGGGTTACGAACCAAACGGCACCGATCGGCACGTGCTGGTCGGATTTCCTACTTACCGAAAACCTACCAGAACTCAAACCCAATAAAATGGATCCGATTGCCGCCGCCGGCGGGCGGAGCGGCGTAGTGTGAGCGTATCTTCAAAGATCACAGCTCTGCCGCTTGTCTGCTTCACACTAGTGACCCGTTCGTAGGATACCCCGAAGCACAACAGGCCGCAAGGTTCTGAACTGGAATATCTTTTAAGTAATTTTTAGATTTCACTTGCTAACAGATTTTAACGACGCTAATGAATCTAAATTTCACAATCCGGATATATCCGCCTTTTGCACTTTACTAATACCGCCTCCACACCTACTGACAATTTTTTATTCTAACTTAGAACAAATAACAAGATTTTAAAAAAAATGTTAACCAAGCCAAAACAGTCACTACGTCCAAATACTACACTAACGATAACGGTTTTCTTTTCTCAAGACCCCATAACAATAAAATGCCAAATCCAAATTAACTAATGTCCGCTGTACCCAATCTGGGCCAGCATCTCAAACAATATAATAATTTGTGATTTTGTTTAATTTTTGCATTTCTCTTTTCTTTTCTCTTTCTTTTTCTCTCGTCTTGATCGTCTATCGTGTTTCGTGGTCTTATGCAATCACAATAAAAATCGCATCGAATAACAATAAAAATTCAAAATAAACGAAAAAAAAAACAGCTGGCAAGTTCACGGTCAAAGTCCGTCCTGATGAGTCTCAGATGTACAACGAGTCGTTCGAGATCGCGTTCGCTTTCAACGGATAATCTTGGTCATGGAAAGCCAAAACCTCAGGTAAGCTGTGGAAGCAAAAGCAACGTCATCATCATCATGACTCTGCTTGTTTGTTTACGTGTATTTGGTTTGTGTTTTGTTGCGGTTTAACAACCATGGATTAACATGTTAACATCGAATTGGATGGCCATTCGCTTTTCATTCATTTATGGGCCTCTTTAATGAACACGAACACCTCCCAGCTCCCACACTAATTAATTTAATCAAAATGCTTTAACACCCACTGCTTTTTCACTTTTTATGGTTTAATCGAATTTAAGATTTTCGATGAAAGTTTTTTTTTTGTTTTGCAGTGTCTATTATTAAAAATTGCACTTTGTTCTCTGGTGTATCGTGTAATTTCTTCCACCCACTTTTCAATTTGCACACATTAAATGCTAATAAGTAACTAACTTTCATTTGAAAGCGCATCGAGTTAACATTTAGATTTTCATTCAATAATTTATTGTGATAATTTAAAAAGAATCGAAGTGAACTTAAAAAGTCTGTGGTATATGTATGTCAATTTTCGTTATGCCTAATTCACACAAATGACAACTCATCACTATTTTTTGAATCACCCACCTCAGCACCCATTTTTAAAGAAAGACCGAATTCGTTAAAAACCATTATTCGGCACCGGGAAAAGGCATGGACATAATGAATGTATCTTTGCTTGATGTCAATTGTGTCTCCGTGTAAATCCCTTATTATACGAGTAGTTATGCTTGACTGTTGCTGTTATTCCCACACAATTTGAATCAATCAACACGTGTCCTAACTCAAACAATCTACAGGCAAGAGCCAACATACAAATCAACCAGAATTTGTTGTTCTGCCATTCCAAGTTGGTGTTGGCCTTGTCACCAAAAAGTTTGGCCGTGTGTAGACTCAAAACGCTCGAAGAGTTTGCTAGCCCTGAACCGCCTGTATCTAGGTTCTACCATAGGTGTTCTTACGGGACACTGTCTAATAGGAAGACACGCCAAAAGACTTGGTGAGTTTTCCAATGATTTCTGTAGACTGTAGAAGCTGAATGGACGAAGACGAGGAAGAAACCGTTCAACACCTTCTTTGCACATGCCCTGCACTACTTCATAGGAGGAAAACTCATCTCGGTGAATTCTTCTTCGATGATACTAGCGACTTAACTTACATAGACCCTAAAAGTCTTTCGAAACACATTAAAAGTTCCGCGTGGTTCGACTAGCGGGTGATTAACCGGTTAGTCCCGTAATGGAAGATAAATGGGTGATCAACTCTTAAATCTTACATCGGCTTTCTGAGATCAGTAGGTGCGATTAACTTGCTGATCTCTGTGGTATCGCAATGGGCCCTTGCGGCCTAAGTGTGTCAGGCAATGAATGTACTCATTGGCTGACAGCCACTTCCACCTAACATTTTAAGTAAAGGCTCATTTAAAATTCGTGATCTAGTAAATTTTAGATGAATTTCGTATTAGTTTAAAAAGCTTGGTTTATAATTTGGTTTCGATATCTCATTGCAGTTCTAACGAAGCTATATAACACGTTCCAATTCACCCCGTTTAGTACTTCAATCACTTCGTTAAGAGCAAGTACGCTTATTCCCCAGTGCGCTCGTCGAATTGACGCAAGGATGGGGCACGTTCTTATGAAATGAATTACATTTCCCGCAGTTGCAAGAGAGCACTTCAGATTTTCTTCTGCACCATTTAGGGTTGGTAGTTAAAGCAAAGTAGTTCTCCTCTCGCATTGAAAGTAGTAGAGACTTTGGCTATACTGTATGGGTCGTCAAAGTAGTTTTTAACGCCAAAATTGTGTTGGAGAAACTTATAAGGGTTTCGAGTCCCACTTTGTTGAGCCAGCTCCATAAAATTTGAGAAACTTGTCTGCTCAATCTTTACCAGCAATTCTCGAAATCTTTCTTCCCAAGTTTCCCATCTTCTCTCAACCAATTGAACGTTGTGTAACAGCTCCATTCGTGACCATTCTGTAAAAAACTGTGATTTTTGTTGAAGTAATTGCCTCCCAATAATGTTGAGCAGCCGGTGATTTTCAAGAGACATAACTTTTTTTGATTTAGTTGAGATACAGTTTGAGCGAGAATGTATGGAGTGGAGCAACGCCAGTCTCTAAATGCAGCATGTATGTAGGCATAGGCTGAGGTATTTTCGGGGAGCCGGAACATTTTTTTGACGAAGTATCGTAGTAGTTTTTCTACCTCCTCATACGGCGAAAAACCCCATACTTTGTCCAGGGTATGATCGACCTCATCAAACCTCAACGCTTCAAATAGCTTATGTTTGGCGCACAGGGCCACATGTTTTCCGCTAAGAACTCCTCTCCAGTTAATGGCTTTTTTGGATGCTGCCAATTTTCCATGAAGATGCATTTTGAAAGATAGCTTGTGTGTAATTAAAGCTCCAAGGTACTTATTCCTTGGAGTTTTATCAAATACAAATATCATCGGTTAATTTGTTGGCATGATGGATGGTATGTGGAACGCGAATAGGGTGGGAAATAGTTCATACTAACAATTGGAAATTACCGATCAGGACGTCTGCACTAATTCAGCTTTCTCGATTGACATAATGCGGGCGCACCTTTAGCTTGCGGCCAAGTGATTTCATTATTTCTGTATAGGCCTACATAAAGTACGAAATGGATATTAATACATGTTTGAACAATATTTTGTAATTTTCCTCACACCAAAATAGTCATCACAACTGAACTCACATGTAAATAAGTAAGGGCATGTAAAAAAATTTTATTTTGCGGTGACCGCGATTTCGACTTCAAAAATAATCTCAAACAAAAAGTTTTAGATATCGTTAGGGAACAGATTAAGTAATTAATCGCTGGGCTTTCGAAAATTTGGTTTTTTTGAATTTTTGGTGACCATTTAAAAAAAGTTCGATTTTCACCCAAAATTAGACTTTAAATCGGCTATAAAATCTAACGAAAGGCGCCAACTTTAAACGGCTGTAACTCGGAAACTATGTCAGATCGAGACTTCAAATTTTCAGGAGATATTCTCCAGATGTTGTACTTCAAAAAATGTTTTCAACCATTTTGGTGTTGCTTTGAAGTTTTGAAAGTGTTATTGTTCTTTATAAAACAACGCATTCAAACCGATTTTTACTCAAAAACAGTTATAACATTAAAAGTGTTCCGAAACGTATGTTTGAAGCCGAGCAAAAAAATACAAACAAGTAAAACAATTCTGAAATAACAGATTTATTTTCAAAAAATGGTATTTAAATTAATTAATATTTTATCGCAAACCCTTTATTAGCAACCAAGGTCACTAATAGGTTTTGAGATATTTGGTCCCTTTCTGTCCTTAAATGCTCCAATAGCTCGGTACAGTTTGAATGTTTTCGCTTTCTTATCTCCCCACCTACAAAATCCCATAAATTTTCTGTGAGATTGAGGTTGGGAGATTGCGGTGGCCACTCCAAAACATCAACATTCTCTATAGTTCTAAGAAGTTTCTCACCAACTGGCTAGTGTGTTTTGGGTCGTTCGTGTTGAAAAAAATAGTTTTCTGGCATACTTGACCCCAAATGTGGAGGCACATGAGTTTCTAATATTTCCTTATACATTTAGACATTCATTCGGCCGCTAACTTGACAAAAGCGACCCACTCCTTCACGTGAAAATGAACCTTTAAAAAAGACTTGCCACAAGTTTATTCATGAATATTTTACATTTCTTACCCCAAGCCATGGAAAAAAATTCTAGGCAATTACTTCTTCATCGAACTAGAAGAATTATCAGACACTCTAGGAAACAGCCTGTTGAAACTCCATTAAGGGTACAAAATGGTTAAAAATTTGCCAACCTTTAACTCATAGGTTTTTTTTTTTTATTACGATACAATACCCCAGGGTATGACAATGGATCTACATTGATCTACATAAGTGTGGCGGAAAGATCCACCGTCAGCCCATTCTACCAACCCTAACCTAACCTACCTCAACCCTTAACTGATCCTCCTCCATGTTTAACTTTCGATACCTGATATATGGGGTTGTACCTTTGTCCTGGTGGCCTTTGCACCGTTTTGTACTGTTACTAAAAATGAAGCCATGATAATTGATTTCTATGTGAACGTTTGCATTTTTTTTGCTCGCTAGTGTGTAAGGAAAATTTAGATAATGAATAGATTAAAACCCTTTTAAATGACAGAAAAGAAATATGGCTTGAGGGAGTGAGCCCTAAAATTTTCTTAATTATTATCAATATAGAATTCATAATTGAAAACAGAAAAAACCACGAACATTTTGAGAGTGTTTTAAAAGATATATCAAAAACCTAATATCATGGCCCATGATTACCTAGTCGATTTTTTCACTAATTCCCTAATAATTGTAGGGAAAGAGTAGTATGCCAACTGTCCTTTTTGCCTACAAAAGATTCACCAAAACTATGACCCTTTTCAAAAAAGTTTCTGTCTTGGAACAAAATTTTGTTGACCCATGATTTTCTCAATGTTTTTCTAAATGTATCTCAATACGCCTTACCCAGCAATGCTAGAACAAAGAAAACTTTTACTTTATCTCAATCAAATTTGAAAACATAACTGAATACTATGTGTTTGCTTTGAAATCTCATCGAAAATCATACCACGTAACTTGATCAAAGACGTTTGAAATTATAATCTAAATTCTTAATATTCAGCTATGTGCTTGCTAAAATTATTCAATGTTCCGGTTCGGTTACTATTGTGAACCAAACACGTCAAGAAGTTAAAGTTATCAAAAGGGGATAACTCTTCTATGAAGAAATTGAAAAACAGATATGTTAATTTGATCTAATGACAGTTATTCAACCCGTGGTCGTAATTACAAGAAGTTCACCTTTGTCAATACTCCTATAGGTACTTTCCTTGCAAAAAGTCTGACATTTTAAGCGCTTAAATAAATAATTAACCATGTTTGAATCTCTCGTTACTTGGAAATGTAAATGAACACACTTTATTGCATCACAGTTAGTTGAGTAAGTTATAGAAATTACATAAAATCTACAAGCCATTCTTTTTGTCAAGGTTGAAAAAACATATAATATCAATTAATTCACTCAGTTGCAGCTGATGTTTTCTTTTTTGTCCAATCGAAAACAAATCAACATTAGCGGCAACTGTGTGAATTGATTGGTATAATATGCAGATTTATTAGGTGTTTACAAAGATAATACATGCCTAGTTGACATTTTCATATGCAATCCGTTATGATACTCATATTTCTTTTGCGCCAGGTGGTAATTTATTTTGATCAAAAACAAATCAGTGCGGAGAACAGGAGTTTCTATGTGAATTCAAACAAAGAACTTACATTTAGAACGTATGATTCAGCACTTCCGATGAGCAAGTGCATGAGTAGTTAGGTAGAATCACGACACGGCGACGCCAAAATAAATAAATAATTAATTATTCTTAATCTGTTTACCACTTTAAAAAGCTTTTCGTGGAAAAATACGTTAAGAATTAACAACACAGACCAAAGTTTTTCTAATCACTTTTAAAATTTTAAATGTGTGTAGCTTTTGAGCTAAATATGCAATGGTTTGAGTCTAGGCTAAAATATATAGCTTAGTTGTTACCAGAACCGAGCTTAAAGTATGGTGTGAGATATTCAAAATTCAAATAAAGAGAATAACGGCCATGAAAAGTACTAGATGCAACAGAAAATATTTTAGTCATTGCAAGCCATGTTTTATTGGGAATCTAAAGTCACATTTGCAAAACATCGCACATGGGAAAACAACAGCGATTAGTGAACAAAAATAAGTCAGTGTTCAGAAGTGAACAACAGGGATGGCTGGTAAATGGATTTTATGGAATAGAGTTGCATTACAGAGTTTTATTGCGAAAACACGGCTATAATTGCTTTGTCTCAACAGAGATGTGGGCTTTAAAATCCAATTTGAAGCCTGAGTTGTTATAATTTTTACGTAAGTCGTTTGAAGTCCATCGGATCCCTACAATTTAGAGTCTTCCTATATCATTGAATAATTTATTTATTCATTATTTATGTCCTTCAACAAAATAATAATATGTGAGAAAGAGAAACCAAAATACAAAAAGCCCTTTAGTCATTTACAGATGGAAGTTCTACTTGCTATTTAATTTTTTTTTGATGTCGTTTTCGAATTTCTCGAATGAGAATTGAACATTCATATTATCTATCTATCTATCTATCTATATATATAAAATAGGATGTATGTATGTATGTATGTATGTATGTCCGGGGTAAACTCCTAAACCACCCAACGGATTTTTATGAAATTTTTAGGGTAGGCATAGTTTAGTCCAGAGATGGTTCCTGTCAAGGTTTGATCCCCATATTCCCACAGGAACGGGGTAGGGAACGGAAAATTAGAAACTACTCCACATATTTCAAAATTTCTTTCAGCACTAGGGGTGCTACATTGTCTCCCTTAATCAGTTACTTTGACTATATTTCATCCCTATAATCCCACAGGAACAGAAACAGGAACGAGAACGGGAACCATAAAGTTACTTGACCGATTTCAAAAATTCTTTCAACTCTAGGATATTACATTATCCCTCAGTGACATAGACTTATATTTCATTCGCATATTTCCACGGGAGCGGAAGATTCCTTCAGGAACGGGGTTGGAAATGGAAGCTAAGAAACTACTGGACTGATTTCAAAAATTCTTTTAGCACTGGCATGCCACGTAGTTCCTCAGTAACTAAGCGTAGAGTTCATCCCTATAATCCCACGGGAACAGAAGCAGGAAAGAGAACCTTAAAATTATTTGACCGAATCAAAAATTCTTTCAACTCTGGGATGTTACATCATCATTCAGTGACATAGACTTCATTCACTTATTTCCATGAGAACAGAAGATTCCCACAGGAACGGGGTTGGAAACGGAAACTTAGTAACTAATGGATAGATTTAAAAAATTCTTGCAGCATTACGGGTGCTGTATTATTCCTCTTACTCTTTGTCAGTAACTTAGGCTATATTTCTCATCCCTATAATCCGACAGGATCAGAAACAGGAACGAGAACGGGAACATTAAAGTTACTTGACCGATCTCGAAAATTCTTTCAATTCTAGGATGTGACATTATCCCTCAGTGAAATAGATTTATATTTCATTCACATATTTTCGCTGGAATGGAAGATTCCAACAGGAATGGCTTGGGAACGGAAACTTAGGAACTACTGGACAGATTTCAAAAATTCTTTCAGCATTAGGATGCCACATAGTCCCACAGTAAGAAAGATTATATTTCAACCCCAAATTCCCACGGAAGAGGAAAACCGAGAATGGGAACCTTAAAACTACAGACCCGAGCAAAGCCGGGCGGCTCAGCTAGTATATTATATAATTAAGAGTACAGAGTTGTTGTGGCATGTAGAGTTTAGAGCTATGACGACTGTAAAAGATGTCGATGTAGGTTTTACGTGATGTGCTCATTCAATGGATTCCTGCCCAATCTATATCCTCCGATATTCATAACCATGCATTTGCGGAATTATTTTTTCCTACATCTTCTCAAAAGGGTCCAATTAAACGAAAGGGTTCGTCAACCGATACTCACCGTTCACCGGTAACATCATTTGAAAAGAATATCTAACCGAAAAGTATCGAGGAGCGTAAAAAGGCATGCTACCAAGATACACCTCGACAATACTGTGTTGGAAGTGAAGATTGTAGAAAACGTCAAATTCCTTTTCACGTCTTAAAACAAGTCAAGTATAACATAAGAGACCGCAATTATTTGTTTATGTTCCAAACTTTTCCGGTTTTACTTTTGATAAGTAATAGAAGAGGCTTCAAGGTTTATTATTTGAAGTCCTTAAAACTCTGGATATTTATCAAAAACTAGTTTTATGATTTCGAGTTTTAGACGCGATTTTTTTTAAACTAAACCGATTTGCTCAAAACTTGAAACTCGAAGCTCTTTAGCCTTGTTCACACTGTACAATTAGTTGGACAGACTTCGTTTGATGGAAGTTGGATGGTCGGACGTATTTTGCGTTCACACTTATCAAGGTTGTCGTCCAACTTTATGTCACGTACCCTTCCCACCATCCAACATCTTAGTTTTCAAAAATATTTGAAAACTATCCAACAAGTTGGACAAACTGTCGTCTGAAGGGTTCAAACTATCAGGCATTGGTCGTTCAAGCCTAAGTCTGTCCAACTAGTTGTATAGTGTGAACAGGGCTTATTGTAATTAATTTTACGTGAAAAACTTTTTGAATGTGGAATAGACACCAAGAATTTGGTAAGCTTGCTGTAAAAAAATTATTTGGCCGATATCGTTGCCCGTGGCATAATTGTAGTTATGAAGCATCAAATTGTTTTCCAAGGGTGTCGCATTTCAAAAGGAATTGACAAGCTCTCCGGTAGTAATTTAAATACAATGAATAGCATCTTCCCGATAAGCTGTTCGGAATCGGCAACAATTGTAGTTTCCGTCCATTCCTCATAACAATTCAACAATCAATGTTGTTGAGAGAAATGGGCTAGGCCCAGATGACCCCGCTCTGTTGAGCCACCTATTGTTACTTATTTTATTTCACATCGAAAGCTATTGTAATTGTAATGCTCACCCAACATTTAATACCAATTTCATAATCGAAAACGTTCAACCGAAAACACAAGCGGAAACACTAGTGAAAGTGTAGAAATATACCAGGAGGGGAAATGTTTGACAGCAAAATAGTGGAATGTGGAGACCATGTGGAAATTACTGGGAAGTTCTAGATGTAATGTCATTCGATATAAATAGGCCGCCGAGGCAACCAGATGTCAGTTTCGATTGTAGAGTAATAATATTAAGAGTGAGTTAATGTGATTATTGGTAGGGTTGAATTCAATAAAGTAGATATCGAATAAAAGTGGTAGAATTAAATTGAAAGGTAAAGTTTTATTTTTGCGAGCTAAGCGTAGGTTACACTATTATAAAAAAAATCGAAGAACGCACGCGAAACTCCTCGCGAAAGACAACAAAGTAGTAGGACTGTTTGAAGAAATTTCAACAACATTTTCCACTTACAAAATACAAAAAAAGGTATCCAACTTTAGGGTATTTTGCATTGCAATAAAGAACGAATATGGGTCGTTGTTTCGGAAAAACTTCTACAAAGAATAGAAATGGCTGCAAATATTTGATGGAGCAATCATTTCCTTCAATGAAGTATGTTTTTGAGCTTGGATTTTTAACAAAACAGCGCATCGTTCCACTAGGGCTTGAGTTTAGGTAGAGCTAGAAGCTATTTTTAGTCGACATTTTGGAATCATTTTGGGCCCCCAATAAGTTCAGAAGATAGTTTGAGGAATGCGAGTCAATCAAACGACTCACAGTATTGTAGTTCTTATATGCTGATGTGATTTTAATGTTTGGCTGTGTCATGTCATCAGTGCATAGATCCATTCAAAATTACTTTCGCTGTTTCGATTGAAGCTCCATCAAGTAGAATTACCAAAGAAAATCATTTTCTTATAACGGCGACCATAAACGACACACATAAACACATACACACATAAAAAACTATTCCAAAACTCGCCTTCCTTACAGCAACAAACTTTTAACCCATTTACAACTCGACAACTTAGTTACAATAATCTCCCAGGCTCAAATTAAATACAATCTTGTTTATAGCACTTAAGAATAAATTTGTAAGAAATCCTCACCACATGATGTCATTAGCTCGTGCCAAGCACTACTGTGACACAAGACACCACTTAAATTCAACCGTTGCATAGAGGAAAAGTTGCAACTAAAAAGGAAAGAAAAAATCATAAAACTACTAAGCGCTGCATGAATATGCTCCTTAATACAATATACTCCTCCATTCCAGCGTAAAACGATTTTAATAAAATCCAATGTTTAGTACGACCAATTAAGTTTGATATCTGCCACCGACTGGAGGAGGCACCAAAGTGCCTCCTTCGGTTGAAGAGAACACACATCATGAGATGAATTCGTGCATCTTTCTTTCCCATGGGATAAATGTTGCTGGCACAGGCCCGGGCCAGTCAAGCACATAAAGCGAGTTCCACCATCCACGCATTTGCTGCTTGTGTCTTGTGTGTGCTTGAAATTTCTTTCCCTGAGCGCAAAGTATAGAAAGATATTTTAGTGTGATCTATTTCTGAGTTTTATAGATACTTTAAGATGCGCGATACCAGGGGTACCCCCTATAAAGATAGACGAACAAAATAATGAAATATATTTTTATTTATTTTTTATTTTTATTTTAGATTGGTCCATGGCCTTATACTTGGCTGGGATGTTTGCATCTGTATCAGATAGAACAGGTGAAGTGAAAGTCCTTTCAATTGGACATTAGCGAATAAATCAGATTGCCTCGTTTTGATTCAGTGTGGAGCTGAAATGGTAGCCGTCACAAATTTGTTTTGTTTTTCAATGTTCAAGTGTGTTTCGCCATTATTGTTCTCATTTTTTTTCAACTAACATTTATATTTGTGTATACATAACATTTCACATTGCTTTCATCGGGGTGCCTATGCTGTGCTTTGATTTATTTACATAGAAATTATGGAGCGAAATTATAATTGATGAATTTGATTTTTTCTTTATTTGCAGGTGAGTTAAGACGTTTCCAGGTTTTTAAATAAATTCTGACCGATTTCCTTGTTTTGTTCGTTGGTGAGTTCTTAGTTCAGTTAACCTTTTATAAAATTTTTTATTTCTTAGTGGAAATTGTAAATGATTTTTAAGCAGTTTTCAAAGCAACTATACACCAAATTTTTGCTGGTCACAAAAGCGGAAACACCAGCATAGGAAGGAATCATCTAGAGCGTTTTTAGAAAATAAAAAAAAGTGATGGAGGAATTCTTATAAATTTCTTGGATAGTTACCAACAAATTCGTGTACGATTGTCGTTTGAAGTCTGTTCTCTTCATCATTTCCGTTTGGAGGATTCAGACTTACAAGAAGCGATGAGCGGTTACTTCTCTAATCAAGATTTACAAATAAAAACTACAAGAGTTCTGAATTGCAAGTACGTGAGGCAGACCCAAGAAGTTGGGAGCAAAGCCAGCCAGGATTTTCAATTTCAGTCATTTTTGGTCTCTTATTGGTACAGACGTTTTCGGAGCGCCAACTTTCTTTCGCAGTTCCCTATTAGTCAAAAAACACTGGATACTTATGTTGCCTGCATTTTTTGATCCAAACATGAGTATCTCAGACACTTAATTGAATGGAAATGTGCTTTTCATGTGTTGAAAGTTTAAATAACTGGGATTTATTATTAACAGTTAAGTGATGAAGACAGCAGTCATCATTATAAGCGCCGCGCCGGGCTTGGAAACTGCGTTAGCTTGAAAAATAGCCTCTAAACTGAAATGATGACTCAATACTGCAGATCTTACATAGGGTTCGCAATGTTAGACGGTGTAAAAAAAGAAACAGAGTTAATTGACGGCAGCTAGGATGAAGGTGCTATACGTATAATGACAGTAGGATTGTCAAAATGTGATGTGGTTAGAAGAACTAAGGTTTATGGAACCCTCCACGACCTCCACAACCTGCTGAGCTAATGTTATCATGTTCACAGAAGATAAGTACAGATCCCTTCAAAAGACCGATTTCATGCAAAGTTCCGACATGATCGCGACCACGAAATAAAGGCTATCCTTAAAATTCCTGAAACAAACAAATGCACATACAAAACTTTGTCTCAAGAGGAAATATATTCAAACCGACAATTTGAGGACGCGTCCTGAGGTCAACCCGGCGTAACTCACATGCGGATCACCAGTGTTAACGTGAAGCAATCGGTTAAGAGATTTCTTTAAAATTGATGTAGCACCGTGTAAGGAAAGAAAGAAGAATAAGGTGTTTTGGGATGAAAGCAAGACATTTCTAAGGTAAAATGTCTTAAGCAAAAAAAAAAAAAAAAAAAATGGGCACGACTGGGTCGCACGAACTTGCTATCGTTTGCAGTGTTGCCAACTACACATTAATTATGAAAATTGAATTAAATCTCAAAAAGAATTGAAAAAAATTAAATTAAATATTCCAAAAGTTTCAAGCGGAAATCTAAAAACGCAATTTTTTCGCAATAGTTTATACATATAAACCCTTAAAATTTAATCGAAATCGTTAGAGCCATTTAAAAAAAAACGGTTTTTTATTTAAATTTTTTTTTTAGATAAGGTTTTAAGAATTCAAGTACACAAGTTTTACGATCTTGCTTAGAGATGTATTGACAAAAAATTTGAAATAAATCAAAGATATCGTTTTGAAAATATTCGAAAAAACAAAATTTTCTTTAAAAAATTAATGAAAATTCAAAAAAACTAAATTTTTTCTAATGTTGATATGCAATCTTTCTTAAACAGCTTAGAACTTCTTAAATATGAAATTTCGTCAAAATCATGTTCGCCATTACCCAGAAAGTCGGTTTTGAAAAAAAAAACGGTACTATGGGGGGTACCGTTTTTAGACTTTTTCCAAAAAAAAATTTTTTACAACATAAGAACAGTTATTAAAAGATAATGCCTCACGTAAAATTTTATCAAAATCGTTAGAGCCGTTTGCGAAAAAAATAGGTATTGTTATATCGGTTGTATGGCAGGTACCGTTATTTCAAGCCCTAGAGACTCAATTCTAAAAACTCCTCTGTAGGCTACCTCAGAGACCATAACTGCAAGTTCTGAAGAAAATCGGTCAAGCGGTTCAGGCTGTAGATCCATACACGGACAGACAGACAGACAGACAGAATTGTAGGACCCACTTTTTTCGTATTCTCTATCATCGTTATGCCATATTTAGTTGTTATCTCAATTTTTTTTTTCCGCACGATTCCAAGGCTTGCCTTATAGCACATATAATCGCAAGTAAAAACAATTATTCACTCGTTTTTTAACGTCAAACTGCTTGCTTTTAAAATCTTGTTTTAACTTAAAAACTGAATTTAAACTTTGTTGAAGTTAGTTTTTGGTTTAAATGATAAGTATAATAAAACAAATAATAGCATGAATTATTAAAGTTGGCTAATCAAGTTGAATATATTTATTTATATACAAATACATACTCGTATGAGAATATACTTAAAAATAACTCAAACAAAGCTTAAGTATGCTTTGTATTCAGTTTCAGAACGTTGAATAACCAGGAGAAGAACTAGTTCCTGAATATGTTTTAGGTTTTAATTAGAGAAAATCAACTGCAAATGAAACGGAAATAGTTGTTGGGAACTCATTTCCATTTATTAGCTCGTTTTTCTTTTTATGTTATTCGGCCAAGCTCTTCAGTTAGAGTGTGAACATAACTTTCCCAACTTTAAACTTTTTGGAATCAAATCGTTCATGAAATCATGAAAGTAGTAACAAAATAGCTATACTCGCTACAATCATACCCAAAATGTGACTGTCACATAAGTAACCATCAGCTCTTAATCGTTTTTGATTTATGATATATTATTATGTCACTCATGAACTTAAAGGTGAGTCTACACAATGCCGAATGGCAAAAATTGGCACAAATCGATTGCCGATACCGAAAGAGTGTCGACATCCCGATTGGCCTGCCTACTTACCGAAAGTCGACCTGAAATCAAACTGAATAAACCCGCCCGGCACAGTTTAGGCATATCTTAACGCCCTACTGTGATTGGCAGGAGCTCGATAAATCAAAAATTTGTCCTTAGCAAATTTTATGAAATTTTGAGAATATTTGTTAGTTAAATGAAGGGCAATAGCATACTAAATATATATCTTTAAAAAGCCGACACATTTTCCTCTTTGTTTTTTAGTTGTGGACGATTTTATACAAAACCCTGACAGGGGACTGTTATAACTATTCAGGGGATTGTTTTATGAACAAAAACGAGTATTTTGGTTTATTAAAGTAATCAAAGTCTTTATTTTTCCTCATCGTTTTTAAAATATGTAATTTTTTGGAATGAATCAACAGTTTTAAAACAAGTTTTACTTATTAAAGAGAATTTTCTTAGAGCTCATAACATTTGTGCTAAACTTAACAAAATCAGCTTCTTAGTTCACCAGTTTTTTAAAACTAATTATATGACACTAAAGTCAGTCTTTATAATAATAAAAAAACTGAAATATAAACAAAGAAAAATTACTACAGCTAATCATTTATCACAATCATGCAATGAAATGCAGGGGACTGTTGGCCAGGGGACTGTCATTTTTTCATAAATATTCAATAAAACAAAATCATTTAAACATATCAGATTATCGAAACAGATGTGGCTCCATACTAGATAATTAATTATTTTAAACAAGTTGTCGTATTAAAACTGTTAAAAAAAGTATAAAAAGGCTTACCAGGGGACTGTTTCCCTACCGGCCAAGACGTGTGGATCACTAGCAGATGCAGTCGTCACACTTAAAAAAATGGCTGCTTCTCGCTTAGCTCCACAACCGAACGAACTTCACACCGATTGCGTTTCGTTTCACGATCTAAATGTTTCGTGCCAAAACAAAATTTGACTTCAGCGCGGTTTGCAAATTTTTACAGGGGACTTTTTCAAAAATTTGAGGACAGCATTTGCACATAGATATTTTGAATAAATTATATTGTTAAAAATATAATTGCGTAGTATAAAGATATTTAATGATATTTTTATGTATTTGGATATTTTTTATTCATTTATCAACGGCAAAAAAAATTAATATTGGTAACAAGACTTGTAATTCTTTAAACGGGACGTACCAGGGGACTGTTTTTTTTTTTGAGGTGTTTGAGGTTTATTTATTCAAATATAACATTATTAAATTACTAAATAAGCTGTGGCGTGCCAAGAATGCATAACACTATGTCATTATTGATACAAAAAGCTGAGAAAAATTTTAATTTATTACATAAAATTTGCTTGGGACAGCGATTTTCCATTTAGTGGAGAAATACCCTTTTACGTAAATTACAAAATCCTACAATTGGTTCTTGACTCGTAGACTTGTAGCTTTGTGTTAAACGCAATTTTTCATCAATCTGAAAAAATTTATGAAAAGTAACAGGCGTGGAAAATAACCATCAGAAATGCGACAAATGTCTATGTATACGTGAATGTGTGGAACAATCAAATTTATAAAACTATTAAGAATATCATGTCGGTATGCACTCCTTACAATGCATCTGAACGAAAGAGCTTCACAAAATTTGTTCATCGTTGCATAGATATTGAATGGGCTGACGTCATGTCGAGGTTGAATAGAGGTTGCATTAGATATTTTGTCGTATCAATTGCCATTTTGACAATCAATCACTAACTTCTCATGCTCGAAGTCTGTTGACCTGGGTGGCATGTCAGGCGTTCAACATCAATTCGCATTTATAATCATTTTTTTTTTACTGATAGCGGCATTGGATGTTGGTTTCGCTGTTGCACTCTTCCGTTGTAGTCAATTGTATGTTAATGCATTCCTCTTCATTTGAGATGTATTGGTGTTGGTTATTTTAAACGTCAAATAACTCAAAAAGTTGTATTTTATATGCTGACGTCACGACACGAATCCCCTTTTTCACTCCATTATTTATTATTTATTTTACAACCTGCCACGAAGTAGACATTTAATGCTGTATTCAAAAATCTATCTTTTTTACACATGGAAAAGCATGTTCCATAAGACAGTTGGCACTCACTGTAGTCCATATTTACAAGTTCATTAAATTATATAAATGCAGAGTTAAATTATGCATGAACAAGTGAAAGCTTTTGTATTCATTGAACAACACGCAATCGACTAGAAATTGCTCAAAAATCAAGCCAAGGTTTAAACTTAAAGTTCAGCAAAATTTAAATGTTTTGATTTATTTTCTTGTCGGTACCATACATCAAAGCAAACCGCATATTGTGTTAGTAATAACATATTCGGAATTCCTTGCAATACTCCGACCACTGGTCATTCAGTGGGTGTCACAAAACTCAACAGAAAAAAAGAAGGAAATATAACTCGGTACAAAGTAATTTTACCATTCTAAGGAAACTCGTTGTGAGAAAAATTGATTTGCAGTTGCATTTTGTGCGGCAAAGTAACTCTTGCCATTTTTGGTTAAATTGCGTGTCTATCCGGTGCAAAATCACAGACAAATCAAGTCCTGCCTGGAGTTATTTTTATTTTACTTGGAGACACTCGTCGTCGACGTCGGTCGTCGTCGTCATGTTGGAGTTATTTAAAAAGGCAAAGTAACTATTCTCGGCTTGTTGTTGATGGAAGCGTTTACAAAGATATAACTGTTACTTCTTGTGGAGTTCATCGATCGCAGAGATTTATGTACCCACATATTTCCTTCTACCAATCACACCCTTAATTGGAATCGAATGCCACTCACGCTTGCTCTGGGGTATGCATTTGCAACATGTTGCCAGCGGCAGCTGCAGTCGCTTTGTTTGTTTATTGTGCTCCAAATTATGTTACTTTTTGAAATGGGACACTCGCCCGTCAGTGGTGGTTTCTAAGTCTAAAGTAATACAAATGAATGAATCTTAATTGGATTTGAAGAGGGAGTATAGGAGGAAAAGAAAAGACGAATAAGCTTTCGTGGATTAATTCAAATCCAATTGGGTGACATATTAAGCTCTTCAAAAGAAGTATTTTATATGAAATCTGAAGATTAATTGCTGTATTCAGGGTTCATAAATAAGAGTTCTCAATCAGAAGAGGGAAATGACTTCTTGTAGTTCAAAGAAAAAAGTTCAACCACCTTATTTTTCGACTGATAGGCGATAAGCGGAACAGGAATTCAAGGAATCTTGGACGCAAACCAACAAAGAGTTGTATTTGGGATTTTATTTTTGGTTTTGTTGTATTTGTTTATTTTGTTCTCATCGCTGCTCTGAATAGTTGTCTATTTTTGAAGTTTTTCGTGTGTTTATCTATTTTGATTAAGTGAAGAACAACTTGGGTGTACGGTGTACCAGTAGAAGATGTTCTGAATTTGATTCACTAGAAGCTTTTGATGTTTTTTTTTTCATTTAAAATAAAAATTTTAACCGTGCCGGGGACGAAATGGCTTGGATTCAGAATTCGTCGAATTGGTGTACCTATAGAGAGTCAAGTCCGTTTAGAAAAGAGAAGTTACCTACATAAGTATTTGATTTTTCATTTGAGTTCCATGGCAGAGCGCAACTTTTGATTAAAGAATATTTTTTTTTTAACAAAAATATGCAGTGTGTTTCGTAAATTTTATGGAATGAAATTCTTACTCCTTTGGTACTCTTGATACTTTTATAAGCAGATCCCTTTTTTTTTTGGTAAGGTAAGGTTGGATGTGGCTGTCAGTGTACGGAGACCGACACACTCAAGCTACAGAGGGTCCATTGTGATACCACTGAGACCAGAAGGTTGATCAGATCACCCTCTGGTCCCTATCTAAGGGATTTATCTAAGACAGTTGAAACACCCTCCAATCGAACCTGGACTGATCACCATTTAGTCAAACCATTCAGAACTTTGTACGAAAAACGAAGGACTTTTAGAGTCTTTGTTAGCTCAATCGCTGGTGTCGTAGAAAAAGTAACTACCTAGATGAATCTTACGTCTGTTAGCAAGCGCGGGGCACAAACAAAGGAGATGTTGTATTGTCTTCCCTTCCTCTTCACCCCTGCAGCTCTTTGGCGTGTTAGATTCAATAAGCTCTTTGAACGTTTGGAGTCTACACATCGCCAGATTTGTTTACTCATAAGACATGTATTACTCTTCGTCCATCTAGTGCTCACCTTCTCAGAAGCGTCCTGCTTTACCAAAAGCTTACTTATAGCGATAGGTATACCTATGTTGATCCTTTCAGATCGTAGATGAGAAGTTTTTTTTAGATTAATAGATTTAATTTATTTCGAATTCAATATATGTAACTAGATAATAACAGTTAATTAAATAACGCTATTATGTATATAAACTTCAGAATACTAATCAAAATAAATTTAGTGACATTTATATTTATAAAAAAATAGTGTTAATGTCACTTCAATTTAAAAATACATATCTTATATGGGTGGGGTGACCCTTGATAAGAAAAACTTGACCCTTGAAAATAAAACCTACAGGCAGAGGTAGGTACAATGAGTAATTATGTAACCTTCATAATGATAACACAACAGTTCATATTTACATAGGTTTATTAAATTAGAAATACAAAACCGTATACAAAATTCAATTTACTATCTACATGCTGTTTTGTATTTATGTTTGAGCCGTTCCTTTTTTGGCATGTCCCAGTGACCCAGTGTGACAGTTTTGGACCGTAGTGAATTTTGTTGAGACAGGGACAAGAGCCTACTGATTGTCCGAGCAAAATACGAATATCTGTGGAGGATAAAACGTTTTCTCTGAGCCAGGATAGGACCTCTTTTATCGCGAGAACTGCTGCTTTGAACACACTTCAGTAGTCAGGCAGGTGGAAGAAAAGGTTTAAATTGGGCTCTTTCGAGAAAATTCCACACCATCACATGTTTTAGATCCGCCAGATGGCAAGAGGGATGTGAAATCCAGGATTTTCTATTTTCTGGTGAAGAGAACAAGCTCCGCTTTAAAGGCCCCGGTCGATAGACGGCGTTACGCGCGTGCGGCACCTCTTCCAACTGACAGTTCGTTTAAATACACACGTTTTTATTAGAGGTGACCCAAGCACCGCGAGCAACGCACCGAGTAGCCCAAGGGAGTTGGTATTCAGTCCTCGAACTACAGCCCAGTGATTGAGTTTATTATAAGAGCCGTTTGTTACAGCTCTGCTAAAGTTTGTGGGTGTTTGCCTGAGACATCAATTGCCATATCATCCGCGTAGGCAACAACCTTGAAACCTGACTGTTTTCAATCACTTTTGATTTCAAAATCTAAAGGCCCCGACCTATAGAATCCATTGCGTCCGTTCGCTACCGGATTCAACTGACAGCAGTGAGTTTCACCGGACACAACGGATTGGAGTGACCTATAGAATCCGTTGTGGTGTGAAGAAAAAACTTCAAATCGGTTTTGACTGCGCATGTCATGAGTTCTGCCGGACGCAAAAGTTAAAAGTTGGGTTTCTTTTTCCGTTGCATCCGATGCTTCATACCTCATAAGATCGTGTGTATTTAATCGAACTGTTAGTTGAACCCGGCGGCGAACGGAAGCAACGGATTCTATGGGTCGGGGCCTTAAGACTACTAAAAACCATATGGTTTTTAATCGCATCCAGTTCAGCTTAGAACTTTTTAACTTCAAAAACTTTTCAGTTCTAACCACAACTCTTTTTAAAAATTCAATTTTTTTATTCCAAAGAATGAATTCAGTTTCAAAGATGAGCTGATTTGTAGGTTGTTCGATTTTTTCCTGATGAGCGTTAATACGAACCGGAAAAATATGTCAGTTTCCCAGGCTCTAAACTCTTCCACAGATGCCACAGAACATCAACTGGTTTTCCTTAGGCAATACTCCACACCCGTACTTCACAAATAATTGGAAAGAATTGTTCCATTTTGGCTGAAACTTCAATCAGTTAACTGAAATCAGGAAACTAGAAAAATGCAATTTTAACAGAAAACAATAGTTCCATTACTCATTTTCTTTGCTAAAAATTCTCTGAGTTATTATGAAATGGAATAACATTTGCTCATCAATTCTAAGGAAAACGTAGTTAATATTTTAGTTCTTTTGGTAGCTACAACTGGCCTCTAACCCCAAATACCAAAAAATGTGCACATTTCAATGACGGGGCAGGAATTTTTTCATTTAAAGGTAGGTATAACCGACTTGTAGAAAAATCTTAATGATTTGCTTCAATTAGGACTTTGTTATAAGTTGCCTCTTAAAACAAAGACATTAGAAATTTTCAAAAACTACAGAACAGACCAAGTCAAAAGAGAAAGTGATTGGGACAGGATCGAAATTGTTCCGTTCCGTAGTAAAAAGTCTTTTAAAATTGTCTTTTTGAATCCAAAAAAAGACTAAGGCTGCGGTTCTTTTTTTTGCTACTTTAATGTGGGAACACCCAAGTTCTGCCCCCCAATTAACAAGTGTTTTCCACCCATAGCCGCAGATTACAGAAGTTGTACTCGTATCCTCATCAATTTCACCTGTAGTTGCTGTGACAGATGACAAAAAAATTACTTTCAATTTATTAATGCCACAGATACCTACCTACTCTCAAGTCTCAAGTTATGATTACGACAGAACACTCCACAACTGCATTTTAACTTCCAGGCCATTATTCTGAAATCGTTTCGAGAACAGTTTGCAATTTCCAGCCTCTAATGAATACACATACATTATGCCGTCATGTACTGGTATCCCTGTCTAAACATTCTCCTTTTCTATTTTATAACCAACAAGTTCTATGTCAACCTGCTGCATCTGCTGTGGAGACCGCTTTAACGTTTTGTTTATGCTTTCTGCCGTTATGATTATTGCTATTAGTGTTCGATACCCACTCGTGCCGCAAATAATCAAGACTGTTATTATTGCCTATAAGCTATGCCTCCTCTCAATATCGGGCTGTCAATCTGCAACAACTATCTAATTGTGGCCTACTATAGAAGCTTCCAGCTTTTCAAAGTGTGTGCAGTGCAAACGTATCGTTCTGTGTTCTGTCCTGCTGGGAGGTTTGGTTCAATGCTCGGATGAGAGAGAAGGTTGTTTGTTTTTCTTCTTTTAGAAGTAGTGTTATGTTTATGTTTAGTGCTTAGGCTGTGAATCGCTGCTATAAGAAACACAAACAGCAAACTGTCACTGCTTACCTATATTTTTCTACTAATGAGAGAGTAAAAGTGTACAGGTGACATGGAACGTTTTTGCACATTCATGAATTTTTGTCTTCTCCCTGTGTTCTTGGATGAAGCTTTAAGGAACCCACTCAGGGCCGAAGGGGTTGCGGAATTGGACTTTAAATAAGTAGGTACCTTCAACTGTGTGTGGAAAGGAGCATAGATACAGTGGGTCTCCGTATGTTTAATTGTGGCGCGAAGATTCCGAAGAATAGCTACATAATCACTTATAGAAAAAAGGGGGAAAAAATAAGATAAAAACTCATTGAACTACCGCTACAAGCCACCACAAAGTGTGCGGTGATTCTCTTGGGTGGTGAGCGATGCCGATGCACTGAAACAATCTTTTGATGAATTGAATTTTTAAGAGAATGGATAATAAACCATATGAGTGTAGTCTATGGCGCTGCGCTGTAATTAAAAAATCTTCAAGTATCTTCTTGGCTTCGAGCGACAAAAGTAAAAAGTTCACTTCCAGGGACATTATTGGGATCAGTTCGTAGTCATTATCAGAACATCTAGATCAGTTTAGTCAGGATATCAGTCTTTTGCACTAAGTATGAAAAGCGAAATATCTTCAAAACGTCACAACAAGCATCAAATATAACATAACTAGCTGTGCCAGCGACTTCGTCCGCGTGGAATAGAGACAGCATTTTCAGCAGCATTTTTAACTTTTTAGGAAATAAAACTTCTAGCCTTAAAAATGGCGGTACATATTTCCAAAAAAAACATTCAACCCCTATTTCAATACCTTGTAGCCCTGTTAAAAATACTTTTGAGAGCGTAGTTTTTGAATTCCCATTTATGGTGACCGTTTTCGTGGGAATAGTTATAGTTATAGTGGATAAGTTAAAGTTAATGTTACTCCGGGATTATGGAGCATTCCAACGGTGGAAGAATTTTTGAAATCGGTGCTGTAGTGTAAGAGTTCCCGTATACGTTCCTGCTCCCGTGGGAATATAGGGAACCGTAGGAATATGGGGATGAATTAGTTTTTATGTTACTCGGGGATAATGAAGCATTCTAACAGTGGAAAAATTTTTGAAATCGGTGTTGTAGTTTCTAAGTTCCCGTATACGTTCCCGTTCCCGAGGGAATTTAGGGATAAATTGTAGCCTATGTGTTATTCTGATGTATAAGCTATATTATTGGAAAGTTTAATTGAAATCCATTCAGCAGTTTTTGCGTGAAAGAGTAACAAACATACATCCACACGTTTATAATATTAGTAGGAATGTTAGGTGAAGGACCTGTCGAACATTCTATCGATAGTTCATGTATCTGGATACCTTTTGTGAAGGGGTCAAATATCTGAACTTAGATTACTGCTCTAAGGATCTGTTTAGTATGGAAATTTAACTTCTGAAATTAAAAAAACCAACTTGTCGTTGCAAATCGATTGCATTTTAGTTGTGGGTTTTCTTGCACTTTCAAGTACGACTAGATAACACGTATTTGCGATTTTGTGCTATTTTCAATATCAAATTCTTAAGGTTGAGTACAAGGTTTAAGTATTCGTTCCGTAAGCAACTTAGAACTTACAGTGGTGGCCACACAATTAGAAACGGCACACATATAGTAATATAAGTATGCAAAACTTTCTTAAAAGATATTTCTTCAGGTTGAAAAGAGGTTTAATTTGTAGCCCTTGAATAAGAGTACAAATTAAATAAATTAATACAAGAAAAAAGCTAGACAATATCAAATACAAAAAAATAAACATGTATTTAACTCAAATTTTGTGTGGCCATACAATTAGAAACAGAACATTAAAAATGGTATTTCACTAGAAATCTTCAGTTTAACATAGAGTAAGTATTAATATTTTGTAGGGAATTTATTACTTTGTATAACCGCAGCCAAACTTCTTTCCATACTTTCAACCAAAACGCCACTAAGTTGCAAAAACTTTTGTTTTAAGATAATTAAGAAACCATATTTTTTCCATAAAATTTTATCGAAATCGTTGGAGCCGTTTTCGAGAAATATAAATATTATCTTAAAAGTTGTAATGCAGGTAGGATTATTTAAAGTCCTAGAGATCCAATTCGGAATAGCACTGTAAGGACTGCCCCACAGACCCTAACTGCGCCTTTTCAAATTCAATTTGTGCAAAAGCATTTTGAACTTTTCATATTTTGACTTTCAACTATGACGGAGGAGATCAGAGGGGCGAATCACAGCTCATGCTATTGAGTAATATGTGATAGAATTATGGGAGGTTGGAATCATCACTTTCGTAATCGAGCAATATAATTCTATAATAATCGCATCAATAAATTGTACTACGATTGAAATTGTCTATTGAATTTCGAAAGAATCATGCCACTGCCCCAGTTTTAACTCTTCAACAATATTTTTAAAATGTTACGTTAACACTTAGAGTCACTTGCTTTGGGCTACTTCACAACGATTCTTCTTGTGTAGCTGTTAGAGTTATTTTTTTGCAAATGTTTGGGCTTTCTTTTTTTCTTTCTGGTAGCGATTGTGTACTTCTTTTTATGGCGTAATATTTTACACCAGCTGCTTCGCTATTGATTAAAGATCTCCGATATCTAATTTATTCACTCTTGGGAAGCACATTTTTATTCAAACAAATAATTGAAGCAGGATTGTCTGGATAAGAAAACTGGCAGCACTGATATATGTATAGTCTTTTTTGGACTAACACGGCATCTACTTCCTTTCAAACATTCTAACTATACACATTAAGTGCTCGTTGCAAGGAAGTAAAATCATCGCAAATAATGTAAGCAAGAACTAGTTCATTTTCTTTGGTGTCCGGTGCTCTGCCTCGACTAATTACTGTAGTAAAGAGTAGAGTACAGTAGACGCCACCTTGAGGTACAACCACAGTGGTTTGGAATTCTTCAGTGATTTATACTTCAATGCTCCTTCTGTGAGTAGGCAAAAAAAACAAGAATCCTTAAGAAGCGCATCCTTGGCATTTATTTTTTTTTTATATAAAAAAGAGGAGGGTTATGTCTTATGTGCTAATCTGGAGAACTCAGACCTAATTTCCGGTCGTGTTAGTAATTTCACATATGACCTCAAGGGTGGCGGGCGTCTATATGAAACTGGGAGGCTGAAAGAAAAGTAGATGTCTACAGCGGGATTCGAACCCACGCGTCCGGCCTATCTACTGAACACTCTACCACTGCACCACGGCTTGCCTTGCATGCTTCCTTGGTATGCTCGGGCGTTTGAATTTTGAAGCACTTGGTGCTTTCTGATGGTTTACATTCGTAAGGTCCCCTTGACAAAAATTGCTTCACCCATTTCGAGCTAGATGCTCTAAATAGTTGTGTATTGGTTTTATATTTTTTTATTTAGTCCATATGTTTGGCCCACATGATTGCAGCCATTTTGTACTTCTTTTTTAGCAAGGAAAATAAACTGATCGATTTTTCTTTTACAAACACAAGAACATTCAAGTAGACTTTGGTATTGGAAAAGGTGTAATTGGAAAAGTAGTAATTGCTATGGCCAGACATCAAAATCGATTGATTTCTGTTTAAAATTTAACAAAACTTTATAACAAAAGTATGCAAAGTATAAATTAACAAAAACCGGTGCGGGTTGTATGAGGTTGTGTAACATCTCTAACCTTGAGTTGAAAAACTCTTCGCCAGAGGTAACTCAAATTTAAACTGTTAATTTCAATGACGAAACTAATAACATCTTAAAATATGCGCGAACTCTGCCAACACCAGCAGATTTTCAATGTGGACAATGAGCTCATTTTACGTTGACCAATAGGAAAGCCTTTTTTGTCAGAAATAACTGAGTGGTCTCGCTTTAAGTGAACCAACACCGGTCACACGTCTTTTTTCTCCCGCCTTGAAATACTTAAAAATATTGTGTTAAGCTAACCTTTTTAACTTCTCAAATGACACATCTAAATTCGTATTTGTTGCATATAGAGGATTGACACATCCAACAAGGGCATCTGCTGCAAAAATGATATGATATGTACAAACTTATCTTTTTTTTATTTCCTACTTCTGGCATTAAAACAAACGATATTCTAATGGCGCTTTCCATTGGTTTCACTCGGGGAAGCACTCATTTTAAAAACCAATGGAACACCCAAAATTGTTTCTAATCAGTTTAACGTAATTTCCTTTGTGTGAGTGAAACAACTATGGCTCTTAAAAAATATTCCTTGAAGAAACTTTTCATTTTGACATTTGAGTAACATGTGTTAGTGCTTCTGAGTCGATTCTCACTTCAAATCGAGAAGCGGCTGTCACTCCTCAGAATCATGAGAAGCGATCTTTTTGCACCAATGGAACGGTTTGAGAATGCTTCTGGACGCTCCTGGACGGTTCTTTTCGTCCAATGGAAAGTGCCATAAGAGATCAGAGCTATCAAACTTCTCTGGTTCACACTAGCGATCCGCTGGCTGGTGGGGTTCGCTTTGTATTCGTTTTCGAAATAATATTTCCTTTTTACTGTAGTCTAGAATCCAATTCTCAAATGAAACGGGAGTCACAAAATGAGAAGTCCATTGAAATGTTCTGACTTCTGAGTGAAAAACAAAACCTATTACAGCGGTTCAGTTATTAAACCTTTTAATTCCTATTTAAAACTAAAATTTATTGCTTTCGTGAGTTATGAAGTTTCAAAATAAACCTTTTTGCGGTAGTTTGTTGTGTTTATTTGAACTCACTGTTAGAATAGAATTGATAAAGAAAACTAAAAAATTTTATTCTAGAATAATAAAAATTCTTAACAGAATCTTAAAACCAAACCTTTTTAACGGTAAAGAATAAGACACTATTGTCGCTTTCTGTAGCTATAGTTTTTTGGATCTCAGATCATATTTTGAACTCTCCGACAGCCAGACAAAAGAATTATTCTACATAAGTTCCCTTAACCAAGAAGTCTTATTGTTTTCCCATTCAAATCAAAAAAATGTGTTAGGGCTAAGCTGATTTATGATTTTTATTAGCCTCATAAAATTATGAATGACTTAATGGTGTTACCAAAAACAATGTTCTCAAATTAGTGGAACACGATTCCAGAGCTTAGCATAATTATTTTGTTTCGTCTCGTCTAAACAGTCATTGTTTGTATTAAATTTTTAACAAAATTTGTTTTTTCTGGGTGTAGAATTGCCTCCCCTTTAGCACTCAAGCAGCAAGCCCAGGCAGCACACACAAAACGAGCACACCTAGTACTTAGAGCTGCTAGAGCATAGTACTCTCACTGACATTGAAGGTATTCACTGTTGTTGTCGACTCCAATGAACCACCACTGTGCGTCGTCATCGTCATCGTCGCACCAGCAGTCAGCTCCGAAGTCTCAACATTGTGAACTGTGTGCTACTCCGGTGCTCTAAGCAACTCGTTGTCGGCATTCGGCAATCGGAACACACAATTTTATTCTTGGCATAGACGGAGAACTAGTCGGGCGTGCGTGCGCTTTATTCGTTCGAATCTCTCTCCCAACTTCGATCGCGCTAGCTACCGCTACTGCAGAACAATCTGTTTTCAGTCCATGGTTCCCAGTTGCACATTGAGAATCGATATCGATATCGACGCTGTCTCGCCGTGAACACGGAATTGCTGTGCAAATACCGGTCGTCGAATTAGCCTCTAGATCATTTTTATACGGGTGTGTTTGTATTTGTTTTAAACAAATAATTCAGTGTGGAGATTTTGTGTTTTTATCTCGTCTAACGGAAATAAATAACAATTAAACAAACACACGAGTGAAATAGAAGAAAAAAGTTAATTAAAAATAGAACTTCTAGTGGAAGTGACAGTAGTCGGTGCGGTGGTGTTGGCAACTTTTCGGTATTAGGTCATTTAATAGAGTTTTCCCAATAAATTTTTCTCCAACGTAAAGTGAATTTAAATTATCGTTACAATCACCAAATTAAAGTAAATCACTCGTGTGTGATCGAATAAAAGGGAAAATGTTCGAAGTATTTGTTGCTGCATCATTGTTGCAATTTTCTACTGATTGATTGGAACAATTTGAAAAAATAATTTCACTTATTTTCTCAGCGAAATAGGTGCTATTTATAATACAAAAAATATAAAACAGTGAGTGTCAAGGAAAATTCCTATAAAATATAACACCGCATCTGCTTACCCATGGCTAGACACATGTTGCAGACGGAAAATAATTAGATTATGCAATTTGTACCTGTTTAACTCATTCCACTTGTGTTATTGGTTCAATTTTTGGTCTTAATTTGTTCTAAATTCAGTGTTTTTTGTTAACTATGCTAAAAGCTGATGGAATTTTGAAGGTTTTTTGTTGGAGACCACAAATTTTCGCCAAGGTGTGGAATTTTCATTTTCATCATTAAATGCGTTTTGTTTTCCGTCATTGACATATTTCGCTTTTACCTCTATTTTGGTGAGAATCTTATTTTTTTTTTTTGTTTGACATGAAATGGAATTTACTGTTGTCATCGTTATTTTGAGTTGAGAAAAGAATATTTTAAAAGAGTCGTTGTCTGAAAATCTAGATTCTTTTGTGACAGAGGCGAATGGTTTTTATTTATGGAAGATGCCATTGTCTTACCCAAAAACTTGTGATGAAAAGTCTATGGAAAGTGTTGCGCCCAAAACAATCAAATAATTCACTTCTGTTTCCCGCCTATTTCAGGCATGGGTGCGGGATATGAAGAGTTTTTCTTTGCCAAGATTTATTTATTTGAAGAACATGCAGTCTGCAGTGCAATATTCCTAATTAACAAACAAAAACAAAATATGTATGTGTAGCGTTAACGGTTAGAAAGTTTCTGTTGATTGGTGTGTTTGTCATGGAGCTTCCCATTAATATGTCAATTCGGCCTCTCCTGCTGAATTGGTGTAAATTGGGCTAAGGTTTATCACAATAGGAGTAAAATTGACTTATCTTTTCTTCTTTTCTAAAGTTCTTTATCTTTTGAATACATTTGGGTATAACTTTTGAGACTTTCTATCATCAGTAGCATCTTCTGATATATCAGTGACGATCGTCAAGCTCTTAGACTAGAAAGGGTAGGTTCAAGTTCAGTATCTTGTGAAATTTAAAACCAGCGATGATGCTAGGCTATTAATAAACCTTGAGTAGAGAATCATTATCTTGTTTAGACAATTTGTATGAAATTTTATCAGGTGGCAGATAACTAATACGCAAAAGATGTTTGTTTACACCAACTTATCAAAACAAATATCTTGTGATGTACCTGGGTATGTTTTTTTTTATCCGCAATTATTGTACAAAGTTACTCAAGTCATTTAGTGGCGTTTTTTTGTTAAAAAAAAAACTAATCCGTCTAATTTTTTTTGTCGAGCTTTGCTTTTTATGTTCTACTGAAGACATGAGGCGGTTTATTCCTTTTCTTAGCGAAATACTGCGTCAGTATCAGTTTCAGCCAAGTCAACCTTGGAAGCCTTGAATCCTTTTATCCGTTCACTCTGGCCAAGTGATTCAAGCTTCAGTTTCTGTCTCTCGTCAAAAATTGACAAGAGTAGGTACTTTTTAATGTACACGTTCATCGGAAGAAAACCTGTTGTTTCTTTTTTGTGATGAATTCAGGTTTCGTCCTCGGGCGAAAGAACTCGTTATATCACGTCACAAGGTTGCGCTTTAATAATATCCCTTTAAGACGATCATTCCAGTTTTCATTTCAGTTGAGCCTTCAGTTAAGCTTTCAGTTTAACTGATGTCCAAACGCTTAAAAATGAACTGACAACTGATGAAATTCCCATCAGTTCTCAGTTTTCTTTCTGATTTTGATTTTTCTCAAATAAAAAAAAGCTCAACTGAACTGAACTGACTTCTATTTTGTTAACGCACTGAACTGAAAACTGTCCTGAGAACTAACCGTCAAAAGGGCCTTTATGGTTGAGTGTGAGCAATCGCGGTACTTATCGAGCGGATAGCTTTTTTATTTCAAAATATTCATTTCAAATGTGATGTACCCGCTTATTTGAGATACTCACAGCCTCAGCCACCCCCGCACTTTCATTCTCCGATCGATCAACATCAATACACGGACTTTATTGACAATTCTGGTGTGATGACCTCTTTTGGGTGACCTATGACTAGACGGAACTCCGTAAACCACTTTTTAACTGAAACTGATTGGTTAGAGACCCCATAGTACTTATAAAGTCTTTCCTTGGTTTCGGTAACGGTTTTTTCACTCACAAAATAATGCTTACTTAAAAAGCACACAAAATTCACTTAAAATTCATGCCCAGAATCCAGACAGTATTCTTTAAATAAATGGAAATAGGTTCGTTCGTAGAACTTTACCTAGCGTTGACACAGGTTTCCTTGACAACCCTATGAATCGTCAGAAAACCTGGACTTTCCAGTACTCAAAAAAGCTAAACTACAAAATCAGCTCACATCCCTGTCATTTGAACAAAAAAACATGACATTTGACAGCCCTGTTCGTTACCTAAACTCACCCCAGCAAAAACATAGGGCGAGTTGAGGAAAACCCATTGCTCAAAAAGACACTCAGTTTGACATTCAGGGCTAGTTTAAATTTTTCAAAAATTTTTTCAACAGGTTGACCCAGGGCTTGAACGAACGAACCTTATGCCACATTCAAAATAATTGCGCGCAAAATTAAAAGTTACGGACTTTTCAAACCGCCCTCGTATGATGAGGTCTTCTCGCTTAGGTGCTCGATAATGAAAATGTTTGAAACAGAAATGCGTTTGGCCTACCTCGAGGTGTGGGTAGCCTGAGGATCGTTTCAGAGGTTCCTTATTAAACTGCCTTCAGCTACTACAACCTTTCGTGCCTTGTTCCACAGTAAATTTTTTAGTCTGCAGGACAGTGGAGGCTGTTAAAAAATAATCAGCACTATTGACGAAGGCATTCGTTCGGAGGAATGAATTTTTCGCAACGTCTGACGAAATCGGAAAAGCAATTACAACAAATTTCACAAATAAAGCACTTGATCGCACTTCAACGCAGTTCGCCGGGTGTGTTAAAATAATGTCGGAGAAAAATTCAGAACAGCGCAGCGGTTCGTAAGAATACCTCGAAGCAAAAACATCCAAATGTACAAAATCGGAGAATTTTCCTATACGAACGGATATCAGTTAGTGTCGAGGCACGTGTTCAACGTGTTAAGTTTTTAAGTAAATAGGTTGGATCGTTTAGACCCGAGTCTACACAAAGCTTTTTTTGAAAAACTTCAACTCGCGCTGAATATCACTCTGTGTTTTTGGGGCCCTTGATTTGCCCTCAACTTACCGTAATGTAGCACTAGGTGTTTGCTGACAGGTATGTGTGGTGACTTCGCGGCTTAGCGGTTTTTGTGAAATAAAACCCTAGATTTTTGAAGGCTCATAGGGCTGTCAAGGAAACCAGGGTTAAACCTAAGCAAAGTTCAACGAACCAACCTAATAAAACTTTTTTCTGCCTCTGATTGGTGGGAAGGTTAGATTTTTGTTTGATACTTTACTTCTGCTGAATCAGATGCCAAAAGAAAGTGAAATTTCCTGAAAAACCTGATTGCAGTGAACCCACGAAATGAAAACTATTATGGTTTAATTTCATTATTTCGATCAATAGGTGACCTGTTCTGTGTAGAATCGAGGATAATAAGAACTAATTAGAAAATTTTTGAGGACTAATAGCTAACATACCCCAACCACTTTAACGTAACTGAGGCCTTGGCACCCATTGTATTGTGGTTAGCGTGTGGTGCACTTCTTCTTTTTTCTATTTCCGGTGTTATGTCTTTTAGAATGCTATCAATTTCTATCCTAAGACGGTCCTAAATTGGGTCAGATCTGCTTAGTATGGGGACAATAGCTGAAGGAAGGTGTGTTCAAAGTCATTATATGAGTAGTGTACAAATCGCATGTAGTAAAAACCTGGCTGCACATCAAAGGTGTAAGCGAACCAAGCTTACTATTTACAGAACTGTCTCCTCTACTCTTACCAAGACCAATCATATGAATTGGAAGTTTTTCATTTTGTACACGAGTTGAAATTCTAGGTTTGTTCGTTGAAGTCCTAAGGTCACCCTGGGGTTTTTTTAAAAACCTAAAGTCGCCATGAGTGTTTTTTGAGTCCTAGGGTTCACCTAGGTTTTCCCTCAAATCGCCCTAAGTTTTCGCTGTGGTGAATTGAGGGTGTCAAATGTCATGTATTTTTTTATATGACATGAATGTGTGGTGATTTGTGGTGTAGCGTTTTTTGAAGACTGGAAAACCCAGGTTCATAGGGTTGTCAGGTAAACCTGGGTCAACCCTGGGTAAAATTCAACGAACGAACCTTTTATAATTTAGGTACTCAGGAAACTTTGCAATTCTCCTACTGGACCAGCAAAAGTATCGCTGTCATCGAACATAAAAAACAGCATAATTTAAATTGAATTATTGCCAAAATAAAACAATGAAAAGCTCATTGACGTCGTCTTTAGTCTTTTATGACAGCCTCCATCGCAAATCCCTTATCTTATCTTCAAAAAATGCGACAATTTCACAGCCATGTGCCATATGAGCAATATTTACTTTTTTCGTAAAAAACAATCTTGCTACGATCGTAAATTTTTTACTCAGCAGTTCCAGGGATAAGGTTTCATCAAATACAATTTCAAAAAATGAGAAAACGAGCAAAACTGTGTCCCACACCCAGGGGCACTCTTTTCAATTGTGAACATGCAAAAACACTAAGCGATCTTTTAGCTCTGTAAATGAACAAATCATGAAAGAGACATAAAAAAAAACCAAAAAGAAAAACACTGTTGTCGTAGTGTGGTTAGTAAAATACTCTCCCATAGCATTCCACGACAACAATTCGCAAAACACATTTTTGCAATTTGTTTTTTGCACGAATTCATATCTTCTGTTTTTTCATAGGAGAGATTTTCCCCGGACAATTGTTCTCATCGTTTAAAGAGATGCTACTCTGATTGCTCTGCAGGAGTGAAGTGCCCTTGCGGATGGAATCGGGTTTTTTGTTTTATTTTTTTGTTCGTGCAATTGTTTCAGCATCTAGCTTATACTTCTCAAGTCGAGTTTTCATCATAAATCAATCAATGCCCGCCAAAGAGGTTTGTCTCAGTCTCCACAATGGGTGCAATATGCCAAGAAGATTGCGTATAATGAGACGTGGTACTTAGCCACGTCCTGTAGAGCATCGCGGTTGTATAGAAAGTAAAGGGTTGTTTTGTTAATCAGGATCTCTTGTGCGAGCTCTCATGAGGTTTTTTTTTTTTACTCGAGACCGAGAGTCGAGATGAATGACATCGACTGGGTAGTGAGGAGTTTTTTGTAAGTCTTTTTTTTTTGGTTTTTAGAAAGGGAAATGGGAGGAATGTTTGAGATGAAAGTCGATTTGAAATAAGGTATGGCAACCACGATTTCTTGGCTGTGACGAAAACATTGAATTGGTTTATAAATGGAAACCTCTTTTTATGTTGAAGAAAATTCCTGTCTTCGGTACCTGCTATCAGTCCGTCCGTCCTTATTTCTCCTACTCAATTGACTCTCCTTTGAACGAATTCTTTCCCACACCAAATCTCATCAATTGCAATTACACTAGCAACGAAGGATATCTCCAGATAATTGCCCAATCAGGATACTTATACTCACCTTAATCTTATTTTCTGAAACAAAACCTTAATAGTTTCCATTGAGCAAGTAACAAGTATCCATCTCCAAGTACCTGTTGATTTTTTACACAAAAAAAACAATGTTCTGTTCTTATGATAGTCAGCGGAAACAGATTACATGTGTAATCCTAGTAGACCAATGATTAACTCGCTGGTCCATTCAAGAGTTATTTATTTCACTTATGGTCTGAGTCTAATGGGAATCAATGTACGCGAAGAAGGCTCTGGCAAATCGGTTGCCATCAAAGGGTAATCGAAAAATCGCCGCCCTGAGGCACTACGTAAGCCAAAAGAACTATGCAAATCCTAGAGAACCTAGAGCTATACCCACTTTAATAGAAGAGTGTGCTCTTCTGCTGCTATCTATAGACAATTGGTATTCTCGATATGTCCATGGTTAGTATTTATTATTATTGGCAAAGGATGTGCCTTAACTACGTGCGCACATAGTTTTTCTTGTATAAGGATAGCTTGAAAATTGACCACCAATTTAGATGGAACGATGGTTGAGGTTCGTATGGAATTAAGTTATTGTCGATTGAAATAAGATGATCAACAAAAAAAAAAAAACAAA
The DNA here is from genome assembly GCA_914767635.1 of Melanostoma mellinum. Taxonomy (NCBI): domain Eukaryota; kingdom Metazoa; phylum Arthropoda; class Insecta; order Diptera; family Syrphidae; genus Melanostoma; species Melanostoma mellinum. The sequence goes on from OU612059.1 coordinate 6,844,070, forward strand.
AGAGTAAACAAATAATTTCTTTTTTCTGTACACCAGTTTAATTGTGGCTTGATATGAGTATGGGTAGGTATACCTGATTTGAAGACTTACAAGGTTCTCTGCTAAGATTCTATACGAATTTTTGAAATATCGGCTTGATTTGGTATTTTCTCAAACTGTGAAACTACGTAGAGAGACGTGGGGATATTTCAGTTTTTAAAGCCAAGACCACATTGCAGGTTTTTCTTTAACATGAGCTTGTGAAGGACCGACTATGAAAATGTTTAAGCACGACCGAGAGTTAGGGATCAGCTGCGCAATAAGGCTTCTGAGGTTCAGAAAGTGTATTGACGGTGATTTGAGAGAATTTGTAAAGCAAGGGTTATTGAGGTCGAAAAAAATTGTTTCCTTATGTGTTTTGGTTTTGCGCACCTGTGCTTGTTAAGCACAGCTAAGCCACAAGGCTTCTTAACTTACCTCCTGAAGAAAGGTCGGTAAATTTTTTGGAGTGTGTAAGACACTGTGGCATACTAATCTAAGGGTTCATTAAAACTACGTAACGAAAATTTCCCAAGGCGTTTGAAAATCAAGAAAAACCATAAAGGGCTCGATGTTCAACTGAAAAGGATTCAACGTTAAAAATAAAAAATTGTTTGTTTTTAGTCGTGTGGTTTTCAAGAAGAAGTAAAACACTTATAGTTTAATATAACGGCAATTCATCTTTTTTATAAAGATAAGGGCTTGCCATTATGTCTTAAAATTGATTTCCGGCAAGTGGCCGCGGGTGACTCCAATATATTCCGCTCGAGACACACAATTTTTTGTGTATTGGATACTGTCCTAATTCATCAGCAATAAAACAAAACAATATTTTTCATGACGTCTGTTAAAAGTACATACTTCAACTGTTCAGTCGTCTTACTGTTTCGTCCTTGTTGCTACTGCTATTGTTGTTTGTTTCACCATCTACAGGGACACTACTATCTAAAGCTGCTGCAGCAGACTCTTCCTCTTTTCGCCTTGCTGCTGCTGTTCTTCTAGTTGCTGTTGCAATTGAAGCTGTAGCAGCTGTTGTTGAGCAGCTATAGCTGCCCTGGTGGCTTCTCTTCCAATTTGAGCCTTTTCATAAGACTCCAAACGAGTCTTTCTTATATGCAACAACTAATACTTGCGTATTTTCATATCAGTCATGTATTTTTCTTTCTTGATTTGTGCGCACGACTCAAGGTTTCCTTCGATTTGTTTGAGCACAGCTTTATTCATTAGCAAGTCATTGCATAGATGGGCTAGGATTTGAGCTTTCGTCGTTGGATTCAAGGCTACAAATGGTCGGTCGTTTAAACACACCAATAACCTCCAAGTCTCATTCTCGTGCAAGAGCTCGTAGTATTGCTGATTCTTTCCAGAAGTAGTGTTTAAAGTATCACTTTCCATCTGATGGTGGTCTGGAACACGTTTCTCTTTCTCACGATCGAGTGTTATTCCGAACATTTGACGTATCTCAGCAGTTGCTGTCGCATGCAAATATATTCGTAGAATTTCAGAAACATTCGAGTTGGTGACGTCGGCATTGCGAACATCACAGATAGTAGTCATCACAGATAGTAGTTCCTCTTCCGCTTCAAAATTACTATCTGGCACAAGGGCATCGTGAAGATTTTGCAGAGTTGGTAGGGATTCCATATCAAAGTCAAGAGTTTCACCAAAGTTGTGTAGAAACCCAAAAACCATCAATATCTCGGCCATTGCTTGACCAGGCAGTCGACAGCCAGCGATTCTCTTCAATTCTGGCAAATCAACTTGATCCGGTATTTCAGAGTCTTCCCGCGGTTTTCGGATTTGGTTGAGTAATCTTGTGGGGCTTCATATAACATCACAGAAAGTCGACAGCCAGCGTCAACAGCGATTTCGTTTCGAGACAATTTTACGAACCTACGCAATGCCCAGTAGTCCAGCGAGTTAAATTCTTAAATGGTGCAGACAAACTAGACTGATCATAAATCAAGTGACATTTGTGGCACTACCCCCTTATGGAATGCTTTACCCGACTATGTTTTCCCCCCTCATTTCGATTTACAAAAGTTCAAAGCTAAAGTGCACCGATGTTTCCTATTCACCTAGTTTTCTAAATGCACGCATTCCGGGAAAAGTATTGCCAGATTGAAAAGCACACGTCTTAAAAAAACACCGTTTACCATTTTGGAAAAAGTAGAATGGCAAACGTCTCAGTTGGTATTGTCATGTTCAAAGGAGAGATCCAGAGAATACTATCAAAAAAGCAATGTCGTTCTGGAACCCGAACTTCGAACCTAGCACGTAACCCCTGGTCCTGGTCAGCTACTATCGCAAGTGGAGACCATTATAGCAGCTATATTTTCATAGCCTGCGATAGATAGCATATTTTTATCGCAGGGTATCTATAGCAGCTTTTAAAGCAGAGGGAACTGTCTTCTGCATATGTTTTTCTACTATTTTGTTATTTCGTTGTTGTGTTTGGTATAAAAAAGTATGCTACAAAATGCCCGCCAAACAAAATTTGGCATCAGTTGCTCTGCTTTCTTGAGTCTGTCATATTCCTGCTTTCTGCTATGAATTTAAAGCAAGTGGAGACACAGCGTAACAGGCAGACCGGATAGTCATCACACCGCAGGCATCATAGTTGTAAATGCCGGGCGGAATTCAAGGACGACAACCACAAATCCTCACGGGCTAAGTTCTCATGTGACTTTTTCCCTATATTCTGGTTTGCAATTACCTCTCGTTTGTTGTGTTAATCTCCTGTCTCTTAGTTTTGTCTAATTTGTTGCGCGTTGTTCTATCCACCGTCAAAATATAGATGGTAGTTTATCACAGGGTCTACAAACTGACAGGCTACACCATGATACGTTTGAAAAGTTGATGCTCCTTGAAAAAATGAAAATATAATTTTACTTCCACATTTATATTCGACTACGTTCCAAATAATCTGTGTCTCCGCTGCGCCGTCAATCGACCTCTTCTTCCAACTCTCTTACGAATTCGAAATAACGTACTTATTTCGTTAACGTTCTTTCTTTCCAGTGCTTTAGGAATCGCTTGTGAGTTGTGATGCACCACGACCACGGTTGCCAGTTTGGTCATTTATGTCCAAATCTGGTAATTATTTTTTCACTTGGTAACATGGTCATTTTTTACTCCATTTAGTAATTTTTTCAACGAAATGAAATAAGAGAAACCCTTCAGTTTATAGGTCCTTAAAACTGAAATGCACACGTAAGGCAGTTTTCTTATCAAATTATGTAAAAAGTACATCAATAAGTTCGTTCGTTCAAGCCCAACGATTGCTCTGAGGTAACCGCAACACGGTTAAAAATCCTGGGGTGTTTTTTAATACGGCCTTCGTAATACAGCCATATGCAATTCAGGAATAATTTGTTTTTAATATTCCAACTTTATTAAACTTTTTTTTTAATAATTTGGTATTAAAATTCAATATATCTCTTACTAGAATGCCCTTTTTAATACTTTTGCACTGAAGTTTAACCTTCAAATATTAAAATCCAATAATTTGTTATTTGATTTTAGTAGAAGATTTGGATAAAAGTGACCATAATTAAATGTTCAAAAATAATGTATTGAAATTTAATACTTGATTGTATTAAAATTCATTAAATATTGTATTTAACGCGAAACTGTACTGTATTTAACTTATGGAACAGTATGTTCTAATACACAACAGTACTTATTTTTAATATTTCTGTATTACATTCAAGTAGAAACTGCATAGTAATTGTAGTGATTGTATTAAAATTCAATAAATTTATTAAGTGCGAAACTCTCGAAGTATTTATTTTGAACACATTAATATTAGATTTTAATACCCACCAAGTATTAATTTTTAACCCTCCAGTATTGAACCTTAAGACCCAGATATTGACTTTTAACCTTTTAGAATAGATTTTAATATCATGGTAATAATTTTTGATTCTCCAGTATTAGATTTTAGTATCTTGGTATTAATTTTTAGCCCTTCAGTATTACATTTTAATATCGAATATAGTTTTGTCGAAAGAAAAACTACTTTAGTTTGTTTCAACACGTCGCGTCGGTCGTTCAACATGGAGTTCCAAATGGACAATTTAGTTACATTAAAGTGAAAAACGTGGAAAAAATACTATCAATTTAAAAAAAAAAAGTAAAAATCAGACGAATGAATCATCTGAATCTTTTGGGTTTCAGATGAAGATATCCTTCTCACAAGTAAGTAATAAACAGCATGTTCAAGTGTAATATATATTTATTTCCTGGTGAGTGCAAACCGTGCTAATTTAAAATTTGTTTCTGTTTTTGCCTTAGAAAACGAAGAACTATGGTGAACGGATTCACGGATTCACGGATTCGATATAATGCGGTAGTATTCAGGCTGTACCTGTTTCCTTGTGGCTCTTGACACTGTTGATGAAGAGTCTCCTAATCAATTGTCTGAAAATTTGAAAAAACAAGGAGCAGCAATTGGAAGCAGTCTTCTTTTACACAAGGAAGTAAGTAGCTTTTTCAATATTAAATTTACTGTAATTATATAAATAAAATGTTCTTTATGTTACAGGGATTAGAAGCATTTATAAAAACAAGCTCAGCAGCGTTCATTTTGGATGAGTACAGCCGAACAAATACGCTCAAAGACTATTCTCGAAAGGCGGTAGTGACGGCGAGAGCTGAGTACCTACGGTCAGTAAGTGGGAACCAAACAGTTTTCTTTAAAGTTCAATAGTACTATGCTTAAAAAGTCATTAGAGCACTATGTTTTAAGAAGCAAGCCTTTTTTTATGAAAAATATTTGTGTTCAAAAGCTTAAGTCATTACATAGTTAAGATTTCTTCTTTTCAATAAAATAACCTTTTTACAAAAAAATTGTTTCTTTGTTTACTTTGAAAGTTCAAGATTAACAGTTTGATATTCACAGGATCTAAAGTTTTGTTTTGAAATCTAATAAATAAGTATTACTTTTTAATACTATGTGGATACAAAAGTAATCCAATCAAATCTTCAATAGTACTGAAATTTAAATAAATAAGTACTAGTTTTCAATACTAAGTGGGTTGAAAAGTAATCCAATCAAACCTAAAGTTGTATTAAGATTTAATAAACTTGTATTACATTTAAACCCGCTTTGGGTTTAAAACAAGTAAAAAAATATTGAATTTGAATAAAAAAAATACACGTTTTCAATACCCAGCGTAATTAGTTCTAATATAAATGACCTTAAAATCAATACAAGATGTGATGAATTTTATTATTTTGGTTTAAATACTACTACTTATCTGTGTTACTATTTAATAATACGAACTTGTGTTTTAATACAAAAAAGTATTGAATTCCAATATGTCTTCTATTGAATTTGAAAATTAAATATATTCAAAGTATTACATTTAAGTACGATTTTGGACTGGTCATATATGCAACCTTAAAAATATTAAATTTAACGCCAGGATTTTTAACCGTGAATAAGTTCTCTTGAAAAACCTGAGTTTACCCTTAATACCAAGCAAGGTGTTTTTTGAGTTCTGCACTCGCCCTGAAGTAGAACTACGATTTTGCCGGGTAGAATTCCGGTAGCAAACACTGATATCAAATAACACGTGCTTTTCTTCAAATGACCGGCACGTGTGGTGACTTCGTGATTAAATCTGTCTAACGAACTGAAAACCAAGATTTTTTGGCAACTAGGCATGATGCTGCACAGCTTGTCTCTGTCAATGCGACTGCATACGCCTGTTTTCTCCAAGATCTCCCGTGTGCTGTACTAATTTGTTGACGTGGGGTTTCCAGACGTTCACAAAGAAAAGACTTCGCATCGACATTAAGGAGTATTCCTCTATAATTGGTCTAATTGTAAGATTTTCCATTCGCTGAATATATCATGCATCTGGTGCACTATCCTTTCAAGCTAATCACTAGCTTCCTTGAAAATTTCGGCGTCAAGACCGTCTGGAAATCCAGCTTTATTTGATTTAAGCTAACATACGAGTTTGCAACCCTAACTTCTCCTGATATAGCGTATGACATTCTTGATAATCGTCTAAGTTGAGTCTGCATAATTAACTTTTCAAGATCCTCAGAGATGAATGCGGTTCTAGAGCTATGTTTGCTTTGTGGTCTTTATGGGCTTGGTTAGTTTTCCACCCTGGCATGATTTTTTAACTTTTGGTGCAAACTTTTAAGTTCATACTTTCTTGAAATTTCTATATTTCCTTTAGCAAGCGCTTCCAATGCTGCTTTTTCCGTTTGAGAACTTGGTGTTCTTCCCTTCCTTCTTCATCGGAATCAATCATAGCTTTGTTCGTTTCAAGCTACGTTTGGTAATTTTTATTTTTATTTTGGACACATATTTTTTTGACAAGTGGCAACCGTGCCCACGAGTATGCCTTATTTTGTCAGCGTTTCGTGTTTCACACTGGTTCACTTCACTGAACCGATGCCATTAATTTTTATAGTACCACTACCATGATGCATCTATAAACATTGTCATATTTGTTTGGGCAGCCTTGATCACTTAGTAGGTAGGTTGTAGGTACGTTGTTCCACCTATCGCTAGTTTATTCATCACTGCACGAAGGTTTCCATCAAAGTCGGTCTAAAATTATCATTATTGACCTGAAAAATTCGATAACACAAACACACTTCGATAGTAAAATAAAAATTACTTTTATATCTAACAATCCTTGGCCTCAAAATAAAATAAACAAGGAGTTTCTTAAGTCATTGATATTATAGAGCTTCTTTATTAAAAATGAAATTACGACCTCATTTGTCTTTCTGTATGTAATAAAACGTTAAGAAAAATCGAGTTACCAAACCAGATCTTTATCGACATTGCTATCATGAATCTGAACTTATCCATTCATAGAGAACCAAGCGACACGTTTGAGAATCTGAAAAATAAAACAAAAGACACGATGTGGAAATTTCACTGCAATGAGGTACTTGTGCCCGTAATAACTTTCAATTCCACTTTTATTAAGAAGTCGTAGTGTACCATAATGCGGCGACTTATGAACCCGAACCCGTACCCGTTTCATTAAACAACATTAACCCATAGGTGAAGAGTGTTAATTTCTGCACACATTGCTCTAAAAATAAGTGCAAAATGGCCATATACGTGTGTATGTGCAATGTTATGTCTCACACGACGACGAATCGACATGCACGACAGACGACACACTAATAGTCATCGCAGACAATCTGTGTCGTCGTGAAAAATGAAATTTTTGAAGTGAAAACTTCTTTAGGCGCGTTTGGCACTTTTGCGATGGGGGTAAAGCAATAAATTCGCGACCGACACCATTTTTTGGCTCATCGTATTTCGTATGTAAAGTCGTCATAGCCCAGCGTCTCAGGTTCGATTCCCAGCCATGACTTACATTTTTTTTATTTATTTTAAGTGAAAACATAAATAAAAATTGTCGCCACGGCTAGGATTCGAACCTGAGACCCTGAGTTTAATAGCCAACGACTCGACCATTGAGCAAAGAAACATCTTAATTTCGATGCTGCTAAATGACTTAAAAGAATGTAATAGCAACATTACCTAGTAATACTACCGACTGAAGATGGAATCTCGTTTGAATTCTTTAAGAATTGCACACATGAATTTAAAATCCTGCTCACAAAAACGTTTAACACAATCTTTGAAAAATCGGAAGTTCCTGATACTTTCCTCAAATCTTTAATATACCCGCTACACAAAAAAGGAGATTATGAAAACCCTGCTAATTATAGAGGCATATCATTTTTGAACACGTCGGCCAAACTTTTTTCATCTATACTATATAAAAGACTTACCCAGTGGGTGGAAAAGAACGAAATTTTGCATGAGTACCAAGCTGGATTCAGGAAAGACTACTCGACTGTAGACCAAATATTTTCGTTGATAAGCTTAGCAGATCTCTATAGAAGTAGGAATAAAAAGCTGTACGGTTTCTTTGTCAACTTTCAAGCTGCATTTGACTCTATACCGCGTGAAGCTCTCTACTATAAATTATATCAGCTTGGAATATCTTCAAAAATGATAAATGTATTGAAGGCTTTGTACAAGAACAATACAGCTCGTATCTGGGATGGAAAATGCTTCTCCGAAGATTTCAAAACAACTGTGGGAGTAAGGCAAGGATGCGTTCTCAGTACACTACTATTAACCCTGTACATTAACGATATCACAGATGCTGTTAGAGGTGGAATTGAGCTCCGTCAGACAAGTATTCCAGGCTTACTTTATGCAGATGACATAGTTTTTCTTGCCGAGACAGTTGATGGCATGCAGCTTATGATCAACAGATTAGAAAGGTACTGTAAGAGTTGGAACCTAACTGTCAACCTGGAAAAATCTAAAATGATGATCTTCAGAGGTGGTGGAGGCAGATATTCGAGGATGGAAAAGTGGGTGTTTCAAGGTGAGGAAATTGAAATTGTAAAGGAGTACAAATATTTGGGAGTATTGATTTCATCGAACTCTAACATGAATAAACACCTTCAATTAAAACTGGCAGAAGCAAAACGAGCTATGAGTACTGTGTGGGGCAGTTGTATTCATAAAAAGAGTATTTCGCATACATCAAAGCAAACCCTATTTCGTTCAACTGCAACTGCCATTCTTCTTTATGGAGCCCAAGCTTGGGGATGTTGACCATACGAAGCAGTAGAGAAGTTTCTTCGCTATTTTATTAGGAGGTTTTTTAGAATACCTGCTAGTTCTCCAAACTACATGTTGCATTTAGAGACTGGTGTTTCCCCTATGTTTTTGGATACTCTAAACCTTCACTTCAAATACATAATGCGAGTTTTAGCAATGCGTGAGCAGAGAATACCAAAAATAGTACTTATGCACTTATTGTCGACTGAAGGAGGATGTGTTCAGGAGTGGAAGAAACTGGCGTCGGAATGTGGAGTAAACCTGACAATTGCAGCTGAAGAGCAAGTGGAATCCCTTAAACCAAAAGTTGATGAATTGCTGAAGAAAACGGGAAATAGAATGTACCAAAAGTTCATGGAAGAGGCGCAGAATTCACAGTACAGATTATACTACAGCAAGTTGAATCACTTCTTAAATGAAGGAACTTATTTTTTAGAAGAGCACTCAACGGAATTAATAAGCACAATCTTCCGAATAAGAGGAGAGCTATTAAATCTCAATTATATACCACACCGTCCTGAGTTACCAATTTTATGTACTTTATGTAACCGTAATGAAAGAGAAGATGTATTTCATTTTATAGCTGTCTGTCCCGTTTTAAAAGAATTTCGAGTTCAATATTTTGGAGTTCAGTCATTGGATTTAGAGGAAACACTTAAAATTTTAAATGGATCACGTGGCTGGAAAGTACTTTTCAATTTCACTGAAATAGCGTTAAAATATAGAAACTGCATTGAAAATGAACTTTTTTAAACATAGGCAAAAATTGTACACAATATGTTAAAATATAATCAAAATTTTATTACAAAATATGTCAGTCTGGTAGACGGCTTCGGCCAAACCAAAAGACTTTTTAGAAATAATTTACCAAAATGTTTGTATAATTTAAGTATTATTTTCATGAGTCAATAAAACTATAAAACTAAAAAAAAAACTACTACCGACTCGGAGAAATTCAGAGAAGAAAGAAAGGAATTAAAGGACAGAGAAAAATTTATGCAACGCAGAAAAAATAAAAAGCACCAAATATTTTACTATCATTACAATGAAGTGGATGAGTGAAGCTGGAAATTTCATCATGGCAGAGTAGGAGACGCACTGGTCGATGATTCGAACTTTACAACAAATTAAAAGAGATCAACAACTCATCGCGATGATTTATCGATGGAGTTGAAATGGTTGCATGAAAATAGTTTGAAAACCATTACTCAAATATTAATTAATTTCGTTTCTAAACTTAATACATTGTCCTTTTTTTTCATTTCATTGTCAAAGTTTACGAGCGCAGTTACGAGATCTGTAGACACTATCGTTAAAAAATTGAATGTATTGATTTTAACAGAATTTCACAAGGGTGACGAAGAAATATAGATATGATAGGTATTTCAGATTTCAATTTAGTTGCAAGTTTCAGAAGGCACGATCATCCAGCAGCAGGAGTAGCTATCTTAAAAGGTTGTCTGATACAACTGCCATATTTTGCTCAAATCATATGGATTTGCATACGAGGTACACTAGTTTTTGATTTGATTACACTAGTTTGATTTGTGTGTTTGTCGTTGCCACTCTGGAAATGGACAGCAAGTTATAACAGTAGGCGTTTATAATTCACCGAATACGTGTTCAAGTGTAATACGACAGTTTTTATATAAAAATTTATTTATTTAGTCTGAAGACGCTTCTGCATACCTTCACGATAAATTTGGGGAGAGATTTGATGATTTCCTAATGATTTTGAGTGGTGATTTTAACATCAACTTCGCCGATGCTACTAAATTGCCACTTTTTCAATTTTTAAAAGAAGAATACTGTTTAACAATTACGAAAGACCGCAGCCTATAAGTACAACAAAATATAAAAAGCGACAATTGATGCAGTCTTTGCGATATACATATTTAAATAGATTTGAGACAAAATTGTTCGTTTCCTATTTAAGTTACCATAGACCTATTATTTCAGTATTAGAATACGATGATTGTAGAGATGATAATAGAAGATATGAAATTGTGAATGAAAACTCATAAGTTTCATTGATGTTCTTCCTTATGTACATCTACATATATTATTAAAGATTTTCCTGTACATTAAAATATTTACTGAAAATTCAATTCTGTTTTCACTTCTGTCGGCACTCCCGGAGTGCTTCTTTTTTTTTTGTGGTTGGAAGTGCAGATGCGAGTAAAGTTCTCTAGCACCACAAACTAAAAATAAATTAATGGTTTCTTGTGCTGGTAATGCTGAGATTTTCCCAGAGCATTGTTATTGTTTTGGTGGTTGCTTTTGTTTTCCCTTTTCCCGCTCTCAGTGTGCGATCGATGCACTTGATCACTGAAAATTTGGTTTGAAAAACAAACACAAACGACAAATCTGTAGCTCGGCGAGGGGAGTCTTTTTAGCACTCATAGCGTGTGGTTGAGGCTATTTATTATCCAAACGTTATGATCTTGCATCTAATTCTGACATCGGCGTCTATTTTTATGCAATCGAGTTGAAGTGGTGAGGAAAAATAAGAACATCGTGTGTTTTTTCAAGGACTATTGGCAAATATTCTCCGACGTAATTGTAACATTTTTGTTTTTATTTTTGTGTAAATAATTAGGTTTTGAGAAAACAGCTGAGTTAATATTCTTTCGTATAAAAATGTGAATGTGAAGGTTGATAAAAGCTTGGTGTTGCTTGATATTAACAAGTCGACATACTTAAAACCTTGGGAACACCGTGTTTGGTTTTTGAAATGTGACGTGTGTTACTTTTGGCAAATATTTTTCGAAGTGCAAATAATGTGTATCGAAAGCAAGGCTACGATTTGCTTTTCAGAAGCATTTTCAGATCGAGGCTTTGAGTGCGATGACGATTTCGAAAACTTTCGAGACATTGAACTGTTTATGAGTTATGAATAGCGAAATGATACCCGTTACTGATATCAACGTGTTTTTTAGGAGGCGACCGACGGCGACGTCGTATTTATAAATGATCGATGACTGTTGGCAACTGGCACCTGAATCAATCGTTGCTATTTTTTTCCAACTTGTGAAAGGGATTTGAAATTTTGACATTATTTATGTTTGACGTTAACAATTCCATCACAAAAAAACCGTAGTTGAAGAAATAAAGCACGACTGGCTCAGTTGGTCATGTTCAAAGAAGAGATCTAGAGAATCCTGTCAATAAGGCTATGACATTCAATTTTCAGACACGATCGCGAAGGAAGAAATCGAAAGATCAACCAAAAAAACGCTCCTGGTTTTGTTGTCCTCAGACATGGAACAATCCAAAACGGGTGGTCGAATTACCGCACCCGTGATCGAGTAATACGTGACTGAATTATGTGCTTTTGGCATTACTTCTCGGGTTATCGAACACTTTAAGGCGACAATTTGACATTATTTCGTCAGTATTTGAACCAATTGAAGTCGATAAGTGAACAGCAGACTGATCTTGTGTAATTTAGAATTTTGATAGAAAAATAGTACTCACTCAGTCGATCACTGATGCGGTAGTTCGACCCCGGGAGATTAGCTGACACATTCTGAGGTTAATGTTGTGGATCACTTGTGTGCTGTAAAGCAGTCAAGTGGAAGAGCTGTGATCGCTTCGTGGATTTTTGTAACGGAATGCGAAGAAGAAGGAAAAGAAGAGGTTAACAGTTTCGTCTTTATTGATCACACCACGGTTCTTTTCTTGATTTAAAATAAGGTGTTTAAAAACTTTTCTTATCCTTACCGGTAAAGTTGTTCACTGCAATTCGAAACATTCGCTCTCTAACCGAGATTTGATCTTTTCAATGATCCAGGTTTTCAAGTTTTCGTTTTCTTCCGCAAATATTTACAATAAGGAAACTATTTTCCATTTAATATTTAACTGAGTAACAAAGAAAAAATATAAATCTTCTCACAAAAAGAGTAACTAGCTTCGTCATTATTGGGGTGATGGAGTTAAGCACGAAGTCCTGGGGCATCCCTTGGCAAAAATGTTTTATTGATCTTTTGGATAGTGTTGGGTCATTTCAGTTAGTTTTCGTGGCAGACACATTACAATGACGGCCTTTCAAATAAATACTTTCTTCATCGTCATTGCAAAGCATCTTCAAGAATTATGGTGGACTTGCATGCATTTGCAAAATCAGATGTGCAGAAAAGCAAAGCGTGATGAAGATAATAAAACATACAAAAGACAAAAAGAAAGAAAACAGATATCGCTCTTCTTTCCCGTCGAGAACAATCTGGGAAGATGAAAAATTTTTGAGAGATGATTACATTCATTTCTATACAGGTGGTTCAAAAACCGATGAATAGGTTGGCTGCGGGGTGTACTCAGACAGACTCAATGTAAGTTTCTCATTCCGCCTTCCAAACCATTGTAGCGTGTTCCAAGCGGAAATTCTTACGATCAAAGGGGTCCTATCGTGGCTAAAAGAAAACGTGATATCGAATATCGACTCGGCGCTGTTTCTACGAGCTCAGTAACCGCCCTCAACTGTCACTTATCTCTTAGGGAGATGGCTGAACAGTTCAATGTTCTTCTTACTTTGGTGCCGAGGCACAGAGATATCCTAGGGAACTGCAAAGCCGATAAACTCGCCAAAAAAGAACCGTTCTACCGATCTCAAACAGCATAGTGAATATAGTTATACCAATCGCTTCATGTAAACTCATGCTAAAGCAAGAGGCAGTGGAAAGAACAAATAATAGGTGGAACAGTATAACTCCACGTGTGACAACAAAACAGATATGGCCAGAGCTAGATCTAAAACGCAAAGGACATTTGTTATCCATAACCAGATTGCACGTTAGCTCCGTAATCAATGTCATCACCGGACATTGTCTGACACGCCATAAGACTCGGTGTTTCCTCCAACGACTTCTGCAGAAGCTGTTTAAATGATGAGGAGGAAGACACAGGCCTACACCGCCTCTGCTCATGTGCTACACTCTCCCTCAAAAGAAAACTACATAGAAAGACATTTCCTTGATGATCTAAGCAATCTGGTGAAAACAGATACCCTTCATCTCTATTGCTTTATCAAAAGCTCAAAATGGTTTTGTTAAGTGAGGTAGGTACTTCCTCACATAATTCTTATCGTATCACAATGGACCAAATATTGGTTTAAATGTGTCAGTTGTTTCCTGATGACAGCTATTTAAACCTAACCTCACCTAACCTATCGCTCTTCAAAGTTGCTATAATCAGTTATGACAGCTTTGGTTTCCAAAACGAAATGTCAAAGCATTTTTGTTATTTCTATTATTATATCAATACTATTTCATTCGTTGCACCATGACCAAAAAAAATTTTGGTGCAAATCCAAATTTCTATACTGTTGATGAGCATGCTCATTTGTTATTATAATTTTCTGTCTGCAGAATTCCTTTAAGGAAGTGAAGACTACTGGACTTGGGGTCTTTTCTCTCTTCCAGACAAGAATGAGTTTTAGATTTTGTGTCTGCTTCTTCTGCACCTTACGCAACATGTAAATTCACCATCAATATAGCTCTGATAATTCATGAAAAAGAAGGTCAGCTAGTGAAGAATAAAAATCCTCCAAAAAATCATTTTCGTTTGCGGTCGTTGAACATCATCCGCTTTTAAATTCGCATTTTATGACCTTAATTCTAAAAGAGTTGCACTATTGGTTCTGATATCTCTTCTTTCTTAAACCCAAGAAAATGTTCTTCCAAAGATTAATACATCCACAAATCCAATTACATATTCACTGTTCCCTTTATAGCCAAGGCCAGCAACTTAAGTAATTTGAAATCTTAAAACGTGACCCATCAGTTCAAGCACACGCCATCTTTTCCTAATTCAAAAGCAACAAACGCGTTAATATCATCGTCATTATGAATATCTACCTATCATTGAAATATACCTACATCTCTATATACGAGCAGCTCAACTTTCAGCTATTCGTTTTATTTTTATTTTTATTTTTTATTTGTGTCGCTGTTGAACCCGATGCACACTTCTTCGCTGTTAAAGTTCAGCCATATTTGTTGTCGCTATGAAATCGAGAAGAATTTCGTGTCTCGTATTTCTTACAGCAACAAAAAAAAAACTATGTCACCAAACAAAAAAACGATTATTTTAATTGCCAACATGTCTGGTCGTCATATAGTCGCTCATTACTACTGTCAAAGTTGTTCGCATTCGCATCGATTAGATGAAATTTCCCGATGTAGTGAATTGGGATTGCGTTTTCCAGCAGGCAAGTGCTTGTCTAGCATAGGCAGTGTCAACAAATGTGGTAAGTGGCGAATTCAGTCCGAGGAAACCTGACTAAATTTTGTCTTACTTCCACTTGTGCCAGTTTTGACTTCTCAGTTTTGTTTGTTTACTTTCGTGTATAGATTATCGCCGCACTCACACATTTACTGAGGAACAAATCCAATTACAGATGACCACAGGTGTTGCGTAACATATCACCTGCTGATGGTAGGGTGGTGAAGCTCGGTTGAGAAAGAAAACAACCAAAACAAAAAGTAGCATTTGTATTACTGCTATCGGTTTGTTAATTGAAGTTTTGTACGTGGGGTAAATCGGAAAAATAAAATTGCAAAATACACTTGAAAGCCGTTAATTGCTTGACATCCGATTGTTAATCGTGTTTGATATTGAGAAGTGATCTGAACGAAGTTGTTAGGTAGAACTATGAGCAATCTTTGGTAAAAAACTCTTAAAATATTGTTTGTGATTTTTGTTTTTGGTTCTATTTTATCTGAATGCTTTTGTGTGGGCAAGGTCCTAACTTAAAGAGTGTTCTGTCTTAAGCTCTATTTACAAAAGCATAAAAGTCCCTAAGAAGAGTGTCTTTTCTGACGTTCCACTCATTCTTAAGACAGAATAGTATGCTCACGGTGTAAGTCGAGGGAATGTGTACAGTTTCCTGATTCTGCATAGTAAGTTAATTTATATCACTTATTTTTCTTAAGCTGTTCCTTATACCTTTTTCCAGCTGTCAGCTAGTTATTTGAAAGCTGGGACCGCTTTAAAAGTAAAGTAAATGAATTAATTTCTTGGTGCCACTAGCTTGAGAATAGCGGAGTTCACATTGTACAATTAGTTGTACAGACTTTGGTCTGAACGACCAATGTTGGATAATGCGAACCCTCAGACGATAGCTTGTCCAACTTGTTAGCCGCGTCTCAAATATTTTTTGACGCAGCGGAGGAATTGTGTAATGTGCGGGACGATAAGTTAAACGAAGTCTGTCCAATTTATTGTACAGTGTGAACTTCGCTAAAGGCTAGGTCCTCCAACTTTTTTTTTATTTTCTGCGATTCCGAACGAAAAATAAATAAATAAAATAAATGGGGTGGCGCCACAGAGCGATGAGCCTCGGGTCCAAGGTCCTAGCACATTTCTCTCAATCATATCTTTTTAGGAAATGGAAGAGTTCTACAATTTTTTTCTAGTTCCGAACGGCTCTTGATAACATTAAATTACTATAGGAGAAGTTACCAATACATCATGAAAGGTCTTACCCTTGGAAAGTATTTTTTCTTCTAGACCTCGAACCTCCCACCTAACAGGCAGACACACTAGCCGTACTGCTTCACACTAGTGATCCGGTGGTGCAATGCACCAATCAATCAAAGTGAGCTGAGCATGCACCCAAGATTTTGGAAGAACTTTTAACACCAGTTCCGCCTTAAACTAAATTGGTAAAAAAAATAGTGCACTCGAAGGAACATAGCCTTGCAAAATCCCAGATTTACCATGCAGGCACAGTAAATAGTTGCCTCGGGCGGCAACAATTCAAGGGCCGCAAATTTTAAGATACAATTTGAAAACTTTTTATATTCGTGGGAATTGATTTTTCTGTCTATTTCGTTAGCACGCGTTCGAATATTTTAGATAAAAACGAACGATTAAACGCACTCACTTTGTTGACTATAGAGTCAAATTGACTCTTGATGTCATTATTGATGAGTTTGGCCGTCCAATCGAGACGTAAAAATTTCAAACAAATTAAAACCAAACTTATTCCACCATTAAAAGAGTTTCGTAGGGGATGGGGGGGGGGGGGGGGTGGGGGTGTTAGTTTTTTCCACTGCCTAGGGACGACAAATTGTCCTTTTCCCTCAATAAATAATCTACATAGGCTGACAAAATAGTGTGAGAAGAACAAATCCGAACGGCTAATCGAAAAAGTGATTTTCGTGGAATGAAATTACTATCGGAGGAATTCCCTGCAAAAGGTGGTTCATCTTCTTCTTCTTCTTTTTGTTTCCGGCGTTACGAGTAGTGATCTTGAAGCGATCACAACTCTCCCACTCTTCTGCTTCACACTAGTGATCAGCCTGTGGGGTACGCCGCGTTGATCTCAGAAAGCGTCGGCAAGCCTCCCGGTTTTGGATTGTTCCATGTCTGAGGCCAACCAAATGCTGCTGTTTTTGCATTTGCTTGTACCAGGTGTGTTTTGGCCTGCCTTTTCTTTTTCGTCGCGAATTTGTTGAAACGTTGTACGATATTGCCTTTTGGACGGGGTTCTGCGGATCTCTCCTTTGAACATGACAATACCAACTGAGCCGGTCGTGCTGAATTTTGTCCAAGATGGTACTTTTGACATGAAGGCTTCCACGGTTCTTAGTACTTCTAATTCGATCAAGCTTTGTTACTCCTGCTGTCATCCGAAGCATCTTCATTTCGGCTGCCGTCAATTTGCTCTCATACTTTTTGTACATTGTCCAACATTGTGAACCGTATGTCAGAGCTGGACGGACAACTGCTGTGTAGAGTCTTCCCTTCAGCTTAGGGGGCATTTTTCGATCACAGAAGATAGCGGAGTTTTCTCGCCACTTCATCCACCCTACGCTTACTCGATGATTGATGTCATCATAAGTTGCTTCACTATTGATCATAGATCCCAGATATTTAAACTTTTCACACTTGGGAAGCACATTTCCATTCAAATAAATGTCTGGAATAGGCTTGTCTGGATCAGAAAAAGGGCAGCACAGGTATTCAGTCTTTTTAGCGCTAATACGGTACCCATTTCCTTCCAGAACATCAATCCAAACGTCAAGTGCTCGTTGCAGGGATGTAGGATCCTCGCTTATGATGGCTCCATCGTCAGCAAAGAATAATTGTTATACTTTATTGTCCGTTACTTTTCCTTCGAGCAAATAATCCAGAACAGCAATAAAGAGCAGTGGACTCAAGAGTCAAGACACTTCCCTGAACCAAAAGGTGGTTCTTATGGTAAAATATTTGGATGGATCTGGGACTCAAAGCTTGAACTCCTACGTACTAGACAGACAA
Organism: Melanostoma mellinum; assembly: GCA_914767635.1. Taxonomy (NCBI): domain Eukaryota; kingdom Metazoa; phylum Arthropoda; class Insecta; order Diptera; family Syrphidae; genus Melanostoma; species Melanostoma mellinum. Next base: position 6,861,978 of record OU612059.1, read on the forward strand.
TTTAACCATTCTAACCATAACGTCACGGCCGCCATTTCCTTATTCCACTTAGTTAAAAAGTAAAACTTATTTGCTGGGAAGGGCTCTGTTTTGAGGAGTATATATATATATCAATTTAAAACCATTGTGTGAAACGACCCCCATAATTAGGTCCATTCACGAAAAGCTGGTGGATCTTCAAACCATCTGGAGTCGTTTATCAGCTAAATTGTTTTAGAAATAACGAGAAATTCTTCTTGAATCTTAATGAACAACGTTCTTTTGATCTTGTTTCTCTGACGATACAAACATTCTAGTGTTAGCTGTTAGGTCTTCAAAAGTCGTCCAAGTAAAGTACAATTTGTCTATGTAAAGAAATAAACTGAGTAGCGTGACAAAGGTCCGTGGATGGGGACTAACTTTTATAATCCGATTTCTTGTGTCCGTTATGCTCACGCTAAACCGAGACGTCCGGTTGTAATACTCACGGTTTTAGTCGTCGCGTCGGTTTGCTAAACCCAGACTAAGGCTTCCTCGTAATGAGTAAAACTTTCCATTTGTTTCTGATTTATATCCCGATAAATTGGAAGACCTTACGTGACAATTTTGTCAAATTTTCTGGTACAAGAACTATTTACGCCGCCACTATCATTTGCTGTGTTTTTAGCTCGAACCATTTACTTTTACAAAAGAATATTTTGCTTAAATTTTATTTTCACTTAGTTAACAAAACAAACTTCTACACCTTACCACTTTTTTCTTTATTAATTCACTACAAAGTCTCATCCTGGAATCGTATTTACAGTTTATAGCATTGAACATGAACACTCTTCTCTTCTCACCGTTCGCTTTTCTCACCTTATACGCTCTTGTTCTTTTTATTTCTTTTTTTTTCCTAAAAGTCAAACCTTCTTTTTCATTTAGGCCGTCTAGCGTCTACCCTCCTTAAATGCATCATCACTATCGGCGAAAGAGGCTTAAATGTCTGGCGGCCGCAACTGATGACAAAGTGAACAAACGTCAACATATTACGTTGACCGTTTTATATTGTTTGGCTGTGGAGGTGTATACTTATTTTCTGCTGTTCTATAACCACCTCAAGAAGTTAAAAAACGAATAAATTTTAATCGGATTTTGTATTGGTTCTTGAGCGTTGAGCCTCTGCTACGACCGACATACGTACCATGTTAAAGGCATCTATCAGTTTGTCAACTGTCGTGTAGGCAGGAAAAAGGTAGGTGTGGTGATTGAAGTGAGTTGTGAGTGTTGACACCGCATGGTTTTACTCATATGTACATAAATACTCGTATATTTGAGAAGCATGTTTATACTACAGCCAGCGTTTTGTTTGTTTACGTTTAAGTCTGCAATTGTGTGGAACACAATATTTTTTCGCTATTCCGGCACTTTCCATTTCATTGTTTGTTTGTTCTGCTTTTGTGGTTGCATTTGTATAGGTCAGTTATGTTTTCTTTAGATTTTAGTTGTGATGATGTGGCGGAGGCAGAATCAGGTCAGACGTCAGATTAAAGGCAGGGTGAGAATGTCTCAGTGGGTTTTACAAAGCTCGACCCCGATGAATGCAAACATCAATGGGCTTCCATCGATTGAATCACAAAGCAATTTAGGGATTTCCATTGCATTCTACAATAAGTTGCCTACCTTTTGTTGAACTTCTTCAATTGTTGAACCCATTCATTGCTATCTCTAGATGATCTTTATTATAACTGTTTGCACATTGCTTAATCATGACTGAAAGCGAATCGATAACACAAGCGCTTACTCACTCTTCAATTCAATCTCCCTGACTGTTTTCACTCATGTTCCACAGCTGTCAATACACTTTCATCGACCTTATCATCATGAACAAATTACGATCAGCGAAGTACAAAACCAACCCAGATGGCAGCAGTGGGGGCCTCTTTACCAAAATCACCAAACGCTATTCGACGCTTAGCAGTAAAATTATTAAAAGGCAATCTCCCGGAAGATCTGGAACATCACCCACAAAAGTGATCTCAGGCAGTTACAATATGACAGGATCGAATTCTGAAGATCATCGCCTGGAGATTGGTGAGCCAATTCTTATTTCAACGACAACAATCAATGCTGATGGTTTGGATGACATGAGCGGCCGTTACAAAACTCTTCCGATTGTTGATCCAAATCCTGGATCGTCGAGCAGTGAGAATGAGGTTTATGTCGATGCAGTGGATTCGTTGACAGCTCTGCCAGATATAAAGTTTGAATTTGAAACAAGATCACCGATCACCACAGGGAAAGAGTCTTCACCGGAGGTCAATGATACGACAATCTCTTCTTGCGATTTAAACGATGTGTTGGAAAATTACTACGAGACTCCGAAAACGAGAAAGCCTCTGAAGAAATGCCATTCGAGATCAGTGCAGAGTTTGCATCGATCGGAGATCAAAGTTTTTCTACAGAAGGCGCCATCTTTGGAAATGAAGAAAAACCTTGTGATAGCTGATATCGGCATAGACGAATTACACGAAAACGAAGCAAATAAGGAGAATGCGAGGCCAATCTTGAGCAAAAGTGAACCCAACACACCCCAAAACCCGGAGAAAACAATGATTGTACCACCACAGCACTATCAAAGTGCTGACTCTATCAACATTGGACCAAAGAAGAACAGACGAAACTCCAATTTTGCCAGCAATATCAGCATCAATCGTGGGAGTAAGGATAGTGTAGCTTGTGACAGTTCGATAGAGAATTTCGACATGAAGTCTGTCAGTTGTCAATCGTTGACAACGCATAACCTGTTCATTTCTATCGATGAACTAAACGAGATCACCAGGCAGATCAACGAATCTGAAGATTTCAACAAAGAAATTGACCTGGAATACTGCACGCATCGTGATAATCTGAAGCCGAGTGAGAGGAGGATAACGCTCATGAAGAACAAGAACTCTCGTCTCATCAGCTTCAACCACAACAAGGAGAAAATTAACCATGCTTGGAGTGGACTCAAGAACTGGATCGGCGAAGAGAGTGTCAAATTCAAAGAAGTTGTCCAAAAGCAAGCAGCAATGCAGAGAGTTGGTCATAGTTTCTCTCCTGACTCTAAGGTATCACCAGTTCGTGGAGCACGAGGAGAATCGGTGGAAAGGAATCCAGATTCAGAATCGATGGCCGCTTCTTCTTTATTTCTGCCGCATCTAGGTGCGGCGAATACGTCTACGGTTATCGGTACAGACAACGATGACTTGGAATCGTCGATGACACTTAATGGAGATACGTCGCCGTTTTCGAAAAAAGTACGGCTGCGGGAGAAATGGGAGGTGAGAGGTTTGGGAGGATATCGGTCAGAACTGTTTTTTCATTACTTTTCTTTCTAATGTTCCATGTTAAGATTGTTTGACTAACTTTTCACTTTTCTGATTTCAGGGCCAAAATGGCTTTGAGGAGTTACGTCGGTACATCAAACAAGGCGGTGACTTCGGCAAGGAACTCATTCTCATTCTTCAGGAAAGGTTCGTTTAATGTTTGTGTAGACAATTTGACATTTCAACATCGTCCTTTTTTAAACAGAGTCGAATCGGAACAACTGTATTCGAAATCACTTTCGAAAATGGCGACAAAGCTAAACAAAGCTTGTCGAGAATTGCCTGGAAGCATCGCTGATGCGTGGCGTGGCGTTGCAACTGAAATGGAAAGTCGCAGCGAGATCCACAGACAACTATCGAGTTCTTTGGTAGACGAACTGGTTAAACCGCTCAAAACTCTGATCGAAAACCACCACAAAACAAGAAAATCTGTGAGTAATTTTATTTCAAGGCTTGACTTTATCGTAAACACATCCCATTTATTTTCTCAGGTTGAAAACAACGTTGACAAGAGCTCTCGTGTTCTAGCTGAATGGAGAATCAGTGAGTCGAAGGGCAAAAAGGCGTCTCACACTGCAGCCCGGGAGAATGAAAAGCTCCAGGATGGAATGCTCGACGTTCGAATACAGAAATCACCATCTATAGCGCTTTTGCATCAGGGCCCAAACAAAGTTGCTGCCGAAAAAGAAATAAAATCTGCCGAAAAAGACTGTGCCAAATTAGACAACAAACGCCGCAAGGCCGAAGAAGCTGTCAAACGTGCCGATGTCGAATATTATACACTCTGTGTTCGTGCTGAACGTGCCCGTGTCGATTGGGAGATGTCAGTACTGCGTGGATCATCACTTTTACAAAATATTGAAACTCAGCGTCTCGCTAGCATGAAAATGTTCGTTACAAATTATCTCAGGCTAACCGCCAACATGAATCCGATCTTGGACGGGCTTGTCCAGAGACTTACACCCACTGTAGAGTCTTGTAATGTGCAAAAGGATTTGAGTGTGATTAAAAATATTCGCCGGATTGCAGAGGGTCCAAGTGAACAATTACTGCCGGATTTCTATTGTGAACATACCACATTGGCTATGAATAGAGAGAGACGGAAGCATGCTTTGATAAAACTGTTGCAGTTAGTGAAGACAGATCTGGAAAGAGAACGAAGATCTCGTAATGGGCTAAAGGGGCTTTCAGATGCCCTCAACAATTCGGAAAATCAGAATATCACAGACAAACTTTATCACGTGAGTAAAAACTGATTGTGGTTGGGTTACAGTGTAATTTATAAGATTTGGTTGGTTTTTGACAGATCCGGTCGATGTTGACATATTTGGAAGGCGCGCGCTTTAAACTCCACTCAGCTCTACTGGAATTGGATCATAAGCCGAGGAGCTCGCATCCACTTGCACAGCATATTCAGGTGAGCAATGAAAGTCGCGTATAGGTGTTCTTCCCTCTTAAGAGTTTATTTGGCTGGCTTGAATGTTGCCTTATTTCTGAATCAACCCTTTAGGTACCTCCTTTCCTTTAGAGTTTCTGAGTTGGTCCTATACTTAAAAAACGCTTAGTTGACATGTTTTTTCGTAAGCAAAGGAAAACTTATTGACTTTTCTTTTATTTCAGATAACTCGAGACCGTACTGGACTTCAGCAAAGCATTTTGAAAGTTCCACTCTGGCTGAAGAACAACGACAAGGTGAACAGTCCCGATAGCCGTGATAATGAATACGATTGTGTCAATGAAGAAAACGGCAGCTGCTCCGATGTGAAAAATGACATCCTTGTTAAACAATTTCAGCGTAGCCAAAGCAATCTGGAAACGAACAGCAATTCAGGAACAACTCAAATCTGCGTCAGCGACAAGGCCAATACTATTCCCACCACAGTGCTGGACAGTCCATTCTTCGATCGGGGTATTGCTGATGGTGGTTCCAATCAACCCGACTCCGATTTTGATGAATTTAGCTCCCAAGATGGTGAAGATAACGAGGATAATGTGAAACAACATCAAAATGGATTCGCAAATTGCCAAACTAACGGACAGAAACCAGCCGACGATACTTCAGCATCGGATGAAAGTAACAACGTACACTCGGTAGTTATTAGCAGATGCAAAGCCCTTTACAGCTACACACCAAAATTATACGATGAGTTGGAATTAACTCCTGGAGATATAATCGAAGTTCATGTGAAGCAGGAGGATGGCTGGTGGCTGGGAGCGTTACGAGACCATGTTGGAATATTCCCCGCCACCTATGTCGAGGAATTCGCCTAAGAGACTGATTGATTATGAAAGCTTGGGATCGCAAGCTGTAGTGTTTCGAAAAGGTATCCATCGGCCTGTTTGGTCGTCGGAAATGGTTTGGATAATCGTCTTCCATTTGACTGCCTCATCCGGACTGGGTCTGTGTTTTGGACCTTGTACACATCTTTATTATTTTTTTTTTCAATTTTATATTTTTTGTTTTTCTTACTATTTGACACCCGAAATCGAGTTGAATTCGAACACGTAGTTTTTTTTTCTTCGAAATTTATTTATGTGATGCTATTGCACTTTATTATTTTTTTATTTTAATTTTTAATCATTGGTTACATAATTTTATTGGTAAGTTTTAAAAATTATTTAACAAAACAAAAATAAAATTGAAATTGATTTAAAGAACAAACTTAGGATAGTATTGTTAATCTAGTTTGTAATTGTAAATTGTAGATTAACCACAAAACGTTTAATACAACTAAAGATACATGAAGAAAACGTGAAATGAAATAGATGTACATAAATAGTTATAATGCTTTTATTTAAAAATAAATTTAAAAAATTCTGAAAAAAACATTGTTGTTTCTATTTGAATCGGATGAAATTTACAAAAAAACTTAGACAACTTTTGATATTAACAATTGTAATGTAACGTTATTGATGAAGACAATTGATTTGCTTTGAAGTGAAGTAAGGCTTTGGTTGCCATACCAATCAATGAGGACTTGAATTGGCGCACGAATTTAGTAAAATAGTTTGGGACAGTAATGAGGACTACGATCTCATTATAATTTAAATACTTATCCTCACTTTAATATAGAAATTTCACTTTCGACTGTCCTGTGTTCTTTTTTCGAAGTGTTTTAGTTTGCTCTAAACCTAGCTTTGTTTCCATCCATCTGAAAAACAAGTATGTACAGAGTTGATGTTTTTGTATTAAAAAAAAACAGACATAAAATGTAAGCAGAACGGCAACGACGTATGAGCGATCCCATTCTCTCTACGACCACTTCCATACTCTTTATCGTTAAATTCACTGGAAAACTTAGCACAGCTGGTTTCAAATAGGTTGAGTTAAACCCAGTAACCGACAAGGCTTCATTTTGTATAAGAAGCCCCGAAGTTTTCATGTAGGTTTGGGATAGTGTCAACTTTTGAGTTAAACTAGATTAAGTGTTGGGTGGAAACACAGTATGTATTTGGGTTTTCTAGGATAGCAGTGCCGTCATGTGGCGACCGTAGTATTCTAGCCGAATCATTCGAAAGTTATTTTTGGTTCTATTTTTAAATGTCAAATTATATACGAATTTTAATTCTTCGAACTGTTACCTAGTTTTGATGAATACTCTCATTTATTCCTACGTTTCAAAGAATTGCAGTGGAGGAATTTGAAGCTTTTGAACACTTTTAATTTAGAAACCATTTACATAGTAGGCCTACAGACATTCTTTCCTCTTCGCTTCGAGAGCCAGTCATCCAACAAATCGTCAACAATAGTTTATTATTCCGCTTGTAACTCCAAACTGTCTTTTGTTCAAAAAATCTCAGATCTAGACCCACAATATACTTTTCCCATCTTCCGCATTTCTCTAAAAGTCCTTCTCAGCTAAGCTTTAATCAGTCAATGGTTGTTGATGTCCTTCTCAAACTTAAAGACGAGTGTAATCCAGCTGACATTGCTTCCATTTAACTTAAAAAATATTGCTGCTGTTTGTTTCCATCGCTAACCTGTTCAAGCTATAAGTTTTGAGTGGATTTTTATGAAGAATATATGTTACTTCACTTTGGTTACAGAGACCAAGTTCCTCTTCATGAACCCCACTTTCACTTTCTTTAGAATGCAAATCAATTATAACAGCATGCATTTTCTGGCGTAATGGTTAGCATGTCCACCTGCTTACCCAGAGGTTCGAGGTTCGAATCCCAGCAGAGGCAAAATGCAAAAATGTTTTTCCACGGGTATCGCCTTTCGCGAGGAATTGGCAAGTCCTCCGTTAGTAAATTCATTGCAATGAAAAGCGCATTCTCAATTAGCCGTTCGGAACCGGCGAAAAATTGTAGGTCCCCTCCATTCCCTCACAAGGCATGGTTGTGAGAAATGCGTTAGGCTCAGGGGCTCCTCGCTCTGTTGCGCCGCCCTATTTATTTTATTTATTCTTATTTTCTGAGGAAAGGTCTTCCACCACTAATATAGTTGATTTTGTTTCCTTCTCACTCTCTGCAAAAGGAAACCAGTGGACATCATCACCACAGATTTCAGCAAGTCCTTCGACAAAATTTCTCATACTTTAATCTCCTTCAAACTTTCTATCCTCGGATTCTATCCCACTCAAATGGGTCTCCTTATATCTAAACAACCGTCAATATATTTCCATTTCATTTGTGGCAACCTTCGGTGTACCCCAAGGTATCCATCTTGGACCTCTCTTTCTCACCCTACAAGATTGTCCAAAATTCATCTATCTCACTGGCATCTATTCTGATAACTCAAAATTTTTCAAAATTATCTCCTCCTCTGACTCTTTCCAGCTTCGTCAACTGGTGTAGTAAAAATTTGATTGGACTAAACGTTGCCAAAATGGAGGCAATAGCTTTTTCTCATAAAAGTAAAAAACCTCCTCCCAGATCCTACCATTTTCATAACCTTCTCATAAATCGTGCGCAGTTAATCCGTGATGTTCTCTGTGACTGTGAAATACATTTTCGTTCTCATATTTATGAAGTAGTAATATCAAGAGCTGATTCCACTTTGCTCTTATCAAGAGATGGTCTAAAGAGTCCGTAGCCCTCTTGTTACGAAATACCTCTACATCGACTATGTTCGATTTCTCCTTGAGCATGCATGCCGAGTTTGGGCTCCAAATAAAAAGGTTCACATCTTAAGGATCGAATCTATTCAACTTCTTTTTCTGTTTTTAATCTTTGGTATCTCTACGACTTAAGAATTTTCTCACCCTGCCTCCTTATACCGCGAACATCTCTCAATTATTAATCTCCACTCCCAAGAAGTCCTAAGGAATCTGTTTAACATCATCTTCATTAGCAGGCTTCTTAATGTTAACACTCTCTGCTCCCCCTTTAAGACCAGTTCTCCGTTAACACTAATCCCCAAAATGAAAGATCATCTCGCCTTTTTTTTCTCCCTATTCATCGTACATCCTATGGTCTAAACAAACCTTTAGCCTGCATGCTGAGTATGTAATCCTTTTAAACAGTCTATCATTTTTATAATTTTAAATTAGTCTTAGTTAGTCCAAGTTTAGTACTGCTTTAGTTTTTCAAGCTTTTAGTAAGCTAATTAATCGGGTGTAAGCCCCACAAAAATTAAAAAATTATGGTACCGACGCGACGTGGCAAGTTCAACGGCCGTATTAAAACACCCATCGTCGTAAAAAAAAATTGTCATAAGTCGCAAATTGATTTATTCAAAATCGTACAGACGGTTCATTTGAGATTTTCTGTATTCTTTACTTTTTACATTTCGTTGTTACGTACGAAATTTATCAAAACCTCGTCGTTCTCGCTGCTCCAGTGGTTCCTGGAACATACTTTCTGGTAAAGGAAGAAAATAAATACGTTCACTGCTTTCAACGAAAACATTCACGAAGCCATTCGACGACGAATGCAAATGGCTTTGTGGCGTTACATTCAACTAGCAACTAAAACTTTTTGCGAAACCGCGCCATTTTGTTTACGTTACATGACGGCCACTATATGACAGCACCGCAATGGGTGGAAACCTAAGCAATACTCACTTCTGTCTTTATATTCTAAACGTGTCTTACACACATTTACATTAAATTACTTTACTTTTTTAAACACAAAACAGTTTTTAGATTTAAGCTCAACCTTAACCAAGTCTGAAATAAGCTCAAAAAACAAATGCAATTTCAGTAAAAAGTATGGCGTAACCTAAAATTGAGGTTTGATGCTTACACAAAGCCTTTTTTTATACGGTCATCAAAGAAAGCTTCCCATCCAAGGTTCTTCGACATGTAACCAAGATAGTTAAGCTAATATACGAAATACTTGCGCGATCTACAAAAAATTAGTAAAATTATAAATGCTAAACATAATAGGACTTTGTTGTCTTAACACTCTTCAAGACACAAAATAATTATATTTTTACGCAAATATATTAATGAGATCCGATGTTGGAATTGCAGATACTCACAAAAATTCGCGAGGAATTGACGATTTCTTCGATAATATTTACCCTGACATCAAAACTGCTCTTTGGTTAGCCGTTTGGAATCGGTGAAAACATGTAAGTCACCACCCTTTTTATTTATTTATTTTTAACCCCAAAATCGAACGCTCTGTTTAAACAGAAGTATCGTATTCTATTGTAAACGAAAGCTCAATAGAAATGAATTTGATTTGAACAAATCGAAATCCTAATCCTAATCCTAACTAATATTATAAATGTGAAAGTCCCTCTGTCTGTCCGGCTTTCTATGTTACCATCTCCCGCCCAAACTACCAAACTGATTGATATGAAATTTTGTACAGAGATAGTCTAGAACCAGAGGAAGGACATAGGCTATATATTTTATCCCTAAATTCCCACGGGAACGGGAACGTATACGGGAATTTAGAAACTACAACACCGATTTCAAAAATTTTTCCACCGTTAGAATGCTACACTATTCCTGAGTAACATACACTTTAATTCATCCACATATTCCTACGGGAACGGGAGTCCTTACTAATATAATAAGTGTGAAAGAAGCTCAAGGAAGGACAGACGTCCGTCGTTCTATGTTACCATCTCCCGCCCAAACTAATAAACCGATTTAAATGAAATTTTGTACAAAGATTGGACTGAACTTAAGGACGGACATAGGCTCTATTTCATTCGAATATTCCCTCGGGAACCGGCCCTCACTATTATTATAAATGCAAAAGTAGCTCTGTCCGATCACCTTTCTATGTTACCATCTCCCGCTCAAACTAATAAACAGATTAAATTTAATTTTTGTACAAAGATTGTTCAGAATCTGAGGAAGAACATAGGCTTTATATTTTATACCTATATTCCCACGGGAACGGGAACGTATACGGGAACTTAGAAACTACAACACCGATTTCAAAAATTTTTCCACCGTTAAAATGCTACACTATTCCTGAGTAACATAAACTTTAATTCATCCACATATTCCTACGGGAACGGGAGTCCTTATTAATATAATAAGTGTGAAAGTAGCTCTGTCTGTCCGTCGTTCTATGTTACCATCTTCCGCTCAAACTAAAAAACTGATTTAAATTAAATTTTTTACAAACATTATTCAGAACCTGAGGAAGGACATACGCCATATATTTATTCCCAATATTCCCAGGGGAGCAGGAACGTTTACGGGAACTTTGACACTATGGCACCGATTTCAAAAACTCTTCCATCGTTGGAATGCTCCATAATCCCTGAGCAACATAAACTCTCTCACGGGAACGGTCACCATGTTTCCACGGGAACGGGAGTCTTTACTAATATTATAAGTCCGAAGTTAAATCTGTCTGTCTATTTCTCTTTGTTACCATTAACTGCCCAAACTGTTGAACCTATTTATATGAATTTTGGTACAGAGACAGTCTAGAACCTGAGGATGGACATATATTATGTTACGCAACATGTTTTATCCCTGTATTCCCATGGGAACGGGAACTTGGAAAATACAGCACCCTTTTCAAAAAATGTCCACCGTTAGAATACTGCACTATTCCCGAGTAATGTAAGCTTCAAGTCATCCTCCGGAAACGCCCTCATGTTCCCACGGGAATGGAAGACTTTATTAACATTATAAATCCGAATTTAACTCTGTCTGTCTGTTTTTCTTTGTTTATATTTACCACCCAAACTATTGAACCGATTTATATGAATTTTGGTACAGAGATAGTCTAGAACCCGAAGATGGACATCCTTACTAATATTACAAATCCAAAATTAACTCTGTCTGTTCGTGTTTCTTTGTTACCATCTCCCGCCCAGAAAACTGATCCGATTTAAATGGAATTTAATTAAGAGATAGCCTAGAGCCTGAGGAAACACATAGGCCTAATAAGTAATCCCTATATTTCTACGGGATCGAAACCGTAAACGGGAACCTTAAGACTGCTGGGTCGATAAAAGTTCTTTTACTGCGGGGTGATTTCTGTCAAACTGTCGAAAATACATTAGACCTGAGAAGAAATGTCTATCTTGATCTTCAAATAATAATTGGCAATCGGGAATGGCTCTTTGAAAGGCGATTTCGGCGCCGACTAATGAGATAGTTAACCATATAAACTAATAAAATATGTTTGACGTATTGGGGGACGTTGGCGAATGTCTATCAATAGACAATATTATGGGCACTGAGCAAGTCACATCATACCCTATAGAGTTTCTCAATTTCTTAGGATTATAAGGAGTGGCAGCAAGTTGGTGTTCCAGTGTCAAAAATGAGTAATCCAGAATTGTACACAGCTACAAATTACACATCTGGGATGCGGCATTAATAATGACTGGAACGAAAAAAGGAGAAAACGTTTCGATTCCCCGTTTTCCTTTAATTCCCACTGATTGGACATTATAAATAAGGCTCAGACGCTTTAAGTTGCAGGTGTTCGTTTAGAAAAAAATCCCATGGCAATTTTATGTGGCAGAATCACGTATATCAATCCCACAAAACCTTTTTATTTCGCAAAAGATGGAAAAAATAAGAACGTCATGTGCAAACATATACTAAAATAAAATAATATAACAATGGTTTACTAAAACGCATGAATATGTCTTATTTGCAAAATAAGTAGCCTAAAAAATTAAGAATGCTGCCGAAAGTCACTATTCCACACGGACGAAGTCGCGGGCACAGCTAGTAAACTATAAGGCAAAGCAAAACTTAAGATTTTTTTCTATGTTTTATTTTCACTGAATATTTCCACAATTTTATAATTTGTGTTAGTGGTGAACTTTCTTTAAAACCACCGCTTCATAAGGCATCAAACGAATCTCCCTTAAGTTGGCTTTGTCACTAGGAAGTAGAAAAAAGCAAGGACTTATTTTAGTACTTCAAGTAATAAATATAATTTGAAATTTACCCAATGCGGTGAGGAGAATGACTGGTCATCAAACAGTATTCGTATTCATAATCAGCTTCATTCACTGAATTGCTTAGCGGGCCAACGACTTCAATTCGATCGCCCATGTTGACTAATATAAGGTATCTTTCGCCTGGGGCAGATCTGTAAAGGAATAAAAATGTTGGAAGTGTCCTTTTTTCCTATAGCCTATTACTCACCGAACAACTAGAAAAACGTTGTCGGTTGGAGCTCCATACAGGAAACCTCCAGGTTCCTTGAAACCCCTGAAAGCAGGTGTACGTCTTAGTTTTTGCATTCCCTTGAAAATGTTCAACGTGCTCCTTGAGATTCCTCGTTCGACCTTCACGTTATTTGTTTTGTAATCATCTGCAACTGGCAGCCATGTATCAGTGGAGTTGGAGAAACCCGCTGAAATGTCATCGTTCCATTGAAATGGTGATCGACCGAATGTGCGAAACTCGCTAAAAGGACAGGTGGTGCACTCAGTTCGGATATTGCTCATTCCAATTTCCTCTCCCTGCAAGATTGTATTCAATTAGAAACATTTTCCAATGATAAGGAATTTCAATTTCCCCTCACATAGTAATTGACAGCAACTCCTGGGAGGGCGGCAATTACCACTTGAATCAAATCCTTTTTATTTTGGCCTAAACGGTAGGTAGCTCTTGGACCGTCGTGAGTACTCAACTTGGAAAAAAAGTTCGTTTTAGCGAGTAAATGAAGAAAAAGGGTGTACACTTACCACCCAATTGGCCATTTTGTGTTTTTTCCACATTGTTGCCATCCAATGATCGATTGTTTTTGTTAGAGTGCGAGCATTGGCATCAGTTGGCATGTCCTTGATATCGAAGTTGAAGGGCAAATGAGCGCCGAAATGAGTGCCATTCCCAAAGTACTGGTCGAGAACTTCAATCGGGGAAAAGGCTTCAGCCAGCAAAATTCTAAATAAGGACCCTGTGATATTTAACAGCAGATCAGACATACAAAAACAACTCTTACCTCGTATCGCCGCCATGTTCTTTTTGATATGCCTCCAAGAACTCTCTCCACTCGTACAGTAATTCCACTGTCTCGGGTTGGTCCATTGTGTAAATGTGTTTCAATTTTCTTGTATCAGAATTCTCATCTAAAGGCTCATCAGGATAAGTTCCATTTTCATGGACGAACTCATACATATGTGGGACAGCATCAATGCGGAAACCGTCAACTCCACGATCAAGCCAAAATTTCAAAATATCCAGCATTACCGTGTGTACTTTTGGATTTCTAAAGTTGAAGTCAGGTTGCTCCTTGAGGAACTGATGCAGATAGAACTGCTGTCGCTTCTCATTCCATTCCCACATTGATCCATCAAAAATACCATCCTAGTGAAAGCATTAAAAATAAAATTAGAGAAACTTAAGGTTACCCAATTCTTATACCCAATTGGAAGGTGGAAGCTTTTTCCCCGGGTGTTGTGGATCATCCTTGCCATCGATCGTCCCAAATGTAATAATCATCATAGCCATCTTCGCGGTTTATTGATTTCTGGAACCATTCACACTGATCACTTGAGTGATTGGGAACAAAGTCTAAGATGATCTTGATTCCAATTTTATGTGCTTTGCTTATAAGATCGTCGAAATCACTCATCCTGCCAAACACGGGATCGATTTCATAGAAATTTGAAATGTCATATCCATTGTCTAACATTGGGGACTTGAAAATTGGCGACAACCAAGTTGCTTTGGTGCCTATTTCATTGAGGTACTCCAGTTTTTCAGTTATTCCTGCAAAGTCTGATGTGTCAAGGCCAACCAAGGTGAAGTTCTACAATTTTTTTTACCTTTGAGGTCGCCGATTCCATTGCCGTCAGTGTCTTTCCATGATCTTGGATAGATATGGTAGAGAGATGTGTCTTCCCACCAATCGACATTTGCTGCTAATGCATCCAAATTGAATAGTGCAGCAACAAGAATAAAAAGTCCAACTTTTCCCATGTTCAACCTGTCCACAATCAAATCTAGAACTAAAATGTGCTTGCTTCGATGGCAGCACACCTTTCAGCAGTTATCTCGTTCGCAGATGGTAGCTTTTTCCAATTCGATTATTAACTCTGGTGGATAATCTTATCTCCAACAGAAAGTAATTAGAAAAAGTAGGCGATTGAACTATCTGACCCATATGTTGGTTTTTGTGTGTATTTTTAAAGATAAACGGATAAAGTTTGATCTTAATTTAAAATCAAGGTTTACTCTAGTTGGCAGAGAGTGCAACAGGGAACGGTGTCAATTTTATGATAGGAATCATAAAAGTTTAAATATAAAAAAAATCTTATTTTTGATATCACACTTTATGACTTTCACTATTTTAAAAATATGAAGAGTGTCGTCAAGGTCAATTGGAAAAATGATTCTTGGTGAACAATTATTTAAAAAAAAAGGATAAAAGTTTCCAGCTGAAGCTGAAATAAAATACCCTTCGAAAATAAAGGATTTCACGAGGTCCCCAAACGATTAGTTAGCATTCAACGTTCCGAATATATTTGAATAAAAGAATTCAAAAATGAAGTAGCAAGTTGATTTCTTAGAAATTTTACCGCAGATGCTTCTACCGATCACTCTTAATTCGTTTACCGAGCTTTTACGGAGATCTCAAACAGAAAACCCGCCATTAAAAGAATGAGATGGTAAATGACCGAAAACCCGAAGTAAAAGGCTGATATCGTCGCAGAACATCTTGCTAACGTTTTTAAGACATTCCAATCAAACGAAGCTACAGATGACTTAAAGTTCATCCGCTTTCTGAGAAGCATATCGGGTTTTCTACCAAGGACTAGACAACTTTTTTTAAAACAGAAACCATTTGAGATAGTTAAGACTTAATATCGGCTTGAAATAAAATCAAAATAGTTGTGAATGGAACTTGGCCTCATTGGACTCAATTAGACGCCAAGGAATCGGAGCTTGCTACGGACGTCAGAACGGCAGTGACATTTTCGGCACTTCGACCAACGACGTTGCCTCGCTGACACGGCGGCAACATCACATAACGAATACGTAGACTCAAATGATTGCACTAAACTTTTTATTGCCAGTCTACTAAAGCTAGAATTTCGAGCTAGCTAGAGTTGACTCTCTTAAAGATGTGGTCCGCTGAACGCATTCTCCGAATTACGGTAGAAATTTTTTACAATTTGTAGACGTTGCTCGTTTCGTTCGCTCGGGTGCATTCACAAATTGATTTCAAAGTTTTAAAGTCCGTTTTGGAAAGACCTATTATACTGTGAAATCTCCCATAAGTGGACACTCATGGTCCCCGATTTTTCGTCCAATTGTGTGAGCTGTCCGGTTAAGAGAAAGTTTTTTTTTTTTTTTTTGTTCAGTATTATTGGAATGTTTTGACTTCTTGCTCTGGAAAACCATTCCATGCATGTAAATTTTGAAGCCGTTCTTAAAAATGTCTTTTTCTGGTTAACGTTGGATCCGGATTTCGGACTGCCAATTGCTACGAATATCTTCTTTATGTTTAGAAGCCTCGGCAGCTTGTGTTTTTCCTATATCAAACTCAAAATATGAAACGTTGCAAAAATAAACGCTTTTAGTTAATGTTTATGGTTAAAGAAAACCTTTTTGCTAAACAACGAGCAGGTAAATTTTCCTGTTCTTAAACATTAACGACTTCCATTTTTTATTTTAGATACAGCACTTATTTGTAGACATCTTGCCTGCGTATGGTTTTATTACGCAATGAATAATCTAACCCACATAATTGGTCATTTCAGCACATAGAAGTCGTAAAAAATTCGAAACCTGACGAAAATATCATATATCTAATTTTCGGTTTTGCTTAGGAGCTGGGGAGTACCTTTTTTAACTATCAGCGTTCTGTCAAAACCTAACGCGTTTCTTATTTGGTAAGAGAATAGCAAGCTAGAGAACTGGCGAATACCCTTCTAAGCTTACAAAAAAAGTGTTCTGTCCGTACATTAGAGCTTCATGTCTGGTTATTGGAGATCTTCCACGAATTTGTTTCTATATTAATAGAAACAAAAATTAAAATTTATTTTTTGTTTTTAATGTGTCAGTTTAAAAGAGGCTATATAGATGAAAAAAATGTAAGAAACAAATGTCTGTGTCCGTTAAAGAGAGAGTCCGTTTATAGAAATGCTATTTATATGGAGAATTTAAATGAAAGCTTGGTTCCCAAAATAGTGTCCGTTTAAGGGAATTGTATGCAGGCGGAGCTTTCGCTGCATATATGCAATGTTCAAACAAAAAATCACCTAATTACTGCCCAGACTTCAAGGGAAACGTCCACTGAAAACTTCAATACATAGCAAATACAAGTTTTAATATGGGCCACATCATAGGAAAATTGCAGAAGCATTTTTATACAGAAACAGGATAGGCCTCCATCGGAAGTAATGTCTTATACCTACCTGTGGCAGACCTCTAGTTTAGCAGACACCATGTAGCATCTGACAACTTACCGGCGTAAGCCAGAATTGAATTGCTAGAGTGAAACATTTAAGAAGGAGTGCTGTGACCCTTTCGGGATCACGATTCCCGAAAAACGGAAGAAGAAGAAGAAACAGCCGATAAATGTGAACTGGAAAAAAAGGGCGATGTTTTGCTAAAGATATGAACATAGCGTAAAAAGACCTAGCATTCCTTTCATTGTTAATGATCAGTTTTCACCTTCTATCCGTGCCGGGACACAGGGACATACCAGGCAACAAAAAGGATATAGGTATGCCTATCGCTACATGTAAACTCCTACTTAGACAAGACGCTTTAAGGATAACAAACACTAGATGAACTGAGAGCAACTACTGCCTTGCAACCAAAAAGGTATGGAAGTGTGTAGAATAGAAAAGCTTGGAGAGTTTGTTAACCTTAAACCGCCTGGGTCTAGGTTCTTCCATAGGTGTTCTTACGGGACACTGTCTAATAGGAAGACAGACCAAAACACTTGGAAGCTGCATGGATGATGAAGAAGAAGAAACCATTCAACACCTTCTTTTTTCATGCCCTGTACTAGTTTATAGGAGAAAAACCCATCTCGGTGAATTCTACTTCGACGATACTAGCGACTTAGCTTACATAGACCCTAAAAGTCTTTAAAAATACATTAAAAGTTCCTTATGGTTCGACTAGCAGGTGATTAGCCAGCTAATCCCAAATTGACGCATATTAATGGGTGATCAACTCGTTAGTCTTATATTGGGTTTTTGGGATTAGTAGGTGATAAACTTGCTGATCTCTGTCCTATCATAACGAACCCTCGTGGTCTAAGTGTGTCAGGTAATTCAGGTAATACATGTACGTACACATTAGCTGACAGCCAATTCCACTTACCTAACCTTACCTAATGATCAGTTTGTCTATTCTTAATAAAACCAGTGAAAGGATTTTTTGGATACATATCCTTTTTCGTCTTCTATACTGTTGTTTCATCATTTAAAAATTTTGAGTGCAATTTTCTTAGTCACCTTGACCTTTTTTGATAGTGGGTGGTCTAAATTTTAACTTAATTTAAAAACTGAAAGTAAGTGTAAGGTCCCGGGGCTTGCACATTATGGATTAAAATCTTTTCAGGACTATAACTCCTTACTTTACTTTTGGATTCTTAACTTTCAATATGAGCAAGCTTATAATTAACTCAAGTAAGTTGAAGTCGGAGTTCCACAATGTAGGCAATCAACTTTTTACCAAAATACCCTGTGGCTGTTTTGCAATTCGCCACATGAAGTATATAAAGCAGAGATAAACTATTTACTCTGATCGTAAGATTTTCCCGCAATATAAGTACATATGTTATAAGTACATAAGAACATTCAATGTTATAAATACAGCTGTAGCTAGCTGTTTCTTTCTTCTTCTCGAATAAACTGTCAAATAAAGTACAAGTCGAATCGAGGTCTTTTATTGTTTCCTAAACGTGTTCCCAATAACAAGGAAGTGTTGTAGGGCCAAGTCTGTATTGGTTATACACTAAGGATAGCTCTGCCCCACTAAAATATAGTCGTGGCCTCATTATACAAACGTTGCAAAGACAATATAAAAACTACAAAATGCAGTCTACGAAAACGATCTCACAAATTCGAATCAAATTTTTTATAATACACTAAATATTTTATTAAGACTTAGCATACACTTAACAGTTAAATAACACAAAGATATCTATGCCTATTTCTTCCTCTTGCAACAGTTAGTTAAGTTTTTTCAAAACGACTGCCTCGAGTGGCAATAAAGAAAAGTCACTCAACCGCACCATATCCCTGCAAAGTAAAAAAAAAAATCAAAATAGAAAAAACTATTTCTTAATTAAAATCTTTTGATATAAAAATCTCATTTACCCAATCCTGTGAGAAGAATAACTAGTCACCAATACATACTCCATCATGCTTTCACCAGCACTCAATAAAGATCCTATAAACTCAACGTTAGGTCCTGCGTTGAAGAAAATTCGATATTGTTCACCCGAATTGCCGCTGAGAGAAGTGGTCATTCATAAAACTATTTTATTTATTCAAATCTTCTATGTACTCACCGAATGATTTGGAACACATGATCATTAACTGCCCCATAGCTGAAACCACCGTCGTCTTTAAAAGTTTTAAATGCAGCTGTATGTTTGAGTTTCTGCATGACTTTGTAGACATTTAATGTACTCCTGGCAATACCACGCTCTACTTTTACATTGACTGTTTTGTAATTTTCAGCCACTGGTAGCCAGGTTTTGTTTGAGGTTGAGAATCCTGCTGATGTTTCATCATTCCACTGGAATGGGCTTCTTCCAAAATTACGTGTTTCACTGTCTGGACAATTAGGACAGTCGTAATAAACGCCGTTCATTCCTATTTCCTCTCCCTAGAAATGGATTAATTTGATTACAGCTTAAAAAAGATTCTTGCAGTCTTACGTAGTAGGTAATGGTAGCTCCAGGAAGTCCAGCAATAATTATATTCACTGCATCCTTCACACTGTCTCCGACTCGGTCAGCGATTCTTGGCAAATCGTGATTACCCACCTGAAAGTAACGAAATGATCAATTTCACTAATTAGGGTAGTTGAGCTGATGCCCTTACCACCCAATTAGCTGTCTTATGAATCCTCCACATGACCTTCATCCAGCCATCAATATAATTTTCTATAGCTCGAGCATCCAACTTAGCAGTCAAACCAGCGGCGTTGAAGTTAAATGGCAGATGAGCGCCATAGTGGGTTCCATTGCCAAAATACTTCACAATCGTCTCGATGGACGCATAAGCTTCAGCTAGCAAAACCCTTGAATTGAAAAACTGATTTAAAGAGCGAAAATAGGACTTCAAACAATGAACTCTACCTTGTATCTCCACCGTGGTCTCTCTTGTATGCTTCTAAGAACTCTCTCCACTCGTACAGCAGTTCTACAGTTTCGTACTGTTCTTGGGTATAAATGTGACTGAGGGAGTACGGACTTGTTGGATCCAAATTGTACCCACTTGGTGGTTCATCTGGATAGGTTCCATCATCATTGACTTTCTCATACATATGAGGAACAGCATCTATGCGAAAACCATCGACACCTCGATCCAACCAGAATTTCAAGACTTCCAACATGGCCGTATGCACTTTTGGATTACGGAAGTTGAAGTCAGGCTGTTCTTTCAGAAACTGATGCAAATAAAATTGTTGTCGCTTTTCATTCCATTCCCACATTGAGCCTTCAAATATGCTGAGCTGTTTTGAAAAAATATTAAATCGTTTTGATTATGAATCGTTACAGTAACTGCTATCAACTACTTTTAGTTCCAGGTCTGAAAAAAACTACTGTCGCTTTGGAGCCTTATTAGTCGAAAAACTCAAAGTTTTTCAATGACTAAAAAAAACCTTTCTTTTTCATACGTACCCAATTTGATGGAGGGATCTTTTTTCCAGGGTTCTTCGGATCATCAACACCATCATCCCAAACATAGAAATCATCGTATCCATCTTCTCGGTTCACTGATTTGATGAACCACTCACATTCGTCACTAGAATGGTTTGGAACAAAGTCTAGAATGATCTTAACTCCAATTGATTTGGCTTTTTTCAAAAGTGCATCAAACTCCTCCATTGTTCCGAATACGGGATCGATCATTGTAAAATTCGAAATATCATAGCCATTATCTGCCATTGGTGACTGGAAGACAGGCGAGAGCCACGTTGCACCTATTCCAATCTCCTTGAGGTAATCTAGTTTTTCGGTTATGCCTGAAATGCTTCTACTATAGTTTTCAAGTCATTCAATGCGTAGTTCAGCTTAAATTCACCATTTATGTCGCCAACTCCATTGCCATCACTGTCCTTCCAAGATCTTGGATAGATTTGGTAAAAGGATGCATCCTCCCACCAATCTGAAGTTGAAACTGCAGAGGAAAAACCCACAATCGAAGTAACTAACAACACATTAAATAAGTTTGCCATTTTCAACCTTCTGCTCTGAGGGCAGAAGAAAAACTAAAGAAAGTGTTTCTGTGATGGCAAAAACATTTAACTTTTTCAAAGATTACGAGACTGATTTTTGGAGTTAAGACAAGACTTGAAAATATGAAAACATCTTATTATTTGTCACTTTCCAATTAACTGATAAGATTCACATCTACAAATTTGATAGACATAGACTCTTCAACTGATATTTTTTATTAAACCTTAAGACCTTCAAAGCCTTTATGTCCATAAGCTGATGTTGGTTTATCTTAGATTAAAAAATGATATAACGAACAAAACTGTAAGTTGTTGAAAATTGTATTGTTTAAAAATGTATTTGAAGAGTAAAGGTAATTGAGTATTAAATGAATGAGATCTTTCAGTCTTTTCTTCTCCAACATATAAATATGTGTAATTTAGCGTTATGGTTGATGAAGTTTGGTTGCTTTTTACTGAGTGTAAAAAAACTGTGCGATCGAATGGAAAGACACTTTATTTTGATTTAAAAATCCTTTTTGTTGGATTATTTCTCTATAGGAATTACAATCTGGCGAAAAAATTGTAATTGAATTTTTCAATAGTAGAAAGTAAATTTTGCTTATGCACATAAAATTTTTTAAAGTGAAGTGTGATTCCTTAGGATTGTACACGTTTGTACTTTAATGAACCTATTTTTTATTTTTTCTGTTGGATGATTTCAAAGTACTAGCTGGGGCACTCAAACTTAAACACCGGTACATTGTACTACCACAGGTAGCAACCATATCTATGTTTATGTTGTAGCTTTCCAGATGTTCGCAGGAAAGTTAAAAGACGCTCCCATTAAGAAGCCTAAGTTACCAGCTCTTACCATTTCTGCGCCGATTATCTGCAACCTCATGCGAGAAAAGCGGGAGATTCTCAGAGGATATGCTCCGTGTTGTCCTCATCTTCCCTAATGGATTCACTGAGTGTGGTTTCATATAAACTTATCTCGTTTAAATGCTTAGTAAAAGAAAAGTGCCCAGCCAAGAAGTTTTCTATATTCTTTTCTGGTACGAGCTAACAAAAATTTTGCAGTCTTCTTATAGACGTTGCAAACACTGATAATTCAGTCTGACTTCTTAAATCTAACTTCATTCTGAATGAAATAAAGGCGAAAGGTTTTTACTTTGCTAACATCTCTAGGCTAACATAGAAAGGTGACCCAAACTTGATCGATGTAAATTATATAGGGCTTTCCCTGCTTATGATAAAATTTACAAATTACTTACAGGCATCGTACTGAACAGAATTAATAGTTAGGTGGTTTGCAATAATATTCTCTCGATGGGCTTTCAAAGAGGTTACTCCGCTATTGACAACATTATCAAATTAGTTAGCATCGTGCATCTCAATTTTATGCTTATGCTTTCTTTGTAGATTTTCCTAGGGCTTTTGATCCTTGGCCTCGCCACTCTTTGTACTGGGCTTCCATCTAAGGTATTTAGAATTACACAACAACTTTACATGGATACAACAAGTTGTGTCTGAGGTGGGAAAGTACTGTCAGAAGTTTTTTCGGAAATGATTTAGTTTTGCTCTCCCACGTAATTACAAAGCATGGTTGATAAGCTGATATAGTTATCGTCGTATTTAGAGTCCCATAATCAATCTAAATATATCAAAAATTGTTGTTTCTCGTTAACGGTCATTCCACGGTAACACCCGAAACGAACACTTTTCGATTCATAAAATTGTTAATCCTTATACTGATATTTTAGCTTTTTAATTTTTTTTGTTTTCTACGTTTTTAGTTGCTTTATCTCAATTTTAATATTTGTAGATTTTAGCAAAAGGATAAACAATTGGAATGACCCTTAAGGCACTAGAATTTCGAAAAATTAGAGTTGACACTCTGCTCAGAATTGTATCGAAGTAAAAATCCGAATAGAAATAGGAGAACGCTACAGTTTGTCTTTTAATAAACATACGGATTCACGATTGATTCTATCCAAAAAGGCTGTCAACGTAACTTGGAATGGTTACGAAATAAACCCTAAGATAGCCCTATCAAAAAAAAAAAAAAAAACTAGAAATCATTGTCACATCAGCAAAATCAGTTAAGTTTTATGACTCGCAAATGTGGGGCTTTAAATGTTTTGAACTAGTTGAACAATTGTCACGAATTCTTGCAGAAGAAAAAATATCTTAAAATGTTTAATGCTTCAAAATGGACTAATGAGTGGTATGATGTGTGTAGCAACACTAATATAATAATAAATTCAAACATTCTGTGATGCTTCTTTTTCGAGGCTGGGGTAGGACTCAGGGTGTCCAGGGTCTACCCAAGGAAGCGTCGTAAGACTTGGGGGCTTCGGCGGTCCAACTTCTCCAGATGAATAAAACGAAGAGACGATCGGGTAATTTCTTAAGTAATTCTAGGTTTATTGTTTTCACTCGTATCTCAAAATATAAATATAATTTCTATTTATTACAAAAAATGATTATTAACAATTCGACGTTTAAAGCTGGCTTCTGGTACCGGTCTTCGGAACGTCAGGTCGTCTTGGGGGCGTAGTGCTGTTTCCCTGGGGGCGGGATGCTGCGGTTACTGTGTCCTTTGTGCGGTGATGATAACTGCTTAGTTGGCGCTGCGTTAGGCAGGGCACTCTGTCGGCGGCCGCGGATTTCGAGGCAAAGGTCTGCGTTGCGTGGAAGGCAGAACGATCTATCGGCGGCGGCGGACTACGTAAGAAGCGCCTGCGTAGTGTAAACGGCAGAGCAATGTATCGGCGTTGGCGGACTTCGTAAAAAGTGCATGCGTTCGTCTTAAGGCAAAACACTTTGTCGGCGGCAGCGGATTTCGAAGCAAAAGTCTGCGGTTGTGGGTATTATCAATAGTACGATCGTCGTCTCGAAGAGAATTAATGACGAGGAGAGTATACAACACCGATGTGAGGTAGCTTCCTATACGGTGAGGCTAGGTGGCAAGGAGAGTATGCAACGTCGGTTACACACCAATGCGATGCAACTTCCTATGCGACGAAGCTAAGTGGGGAGGAGAGTATACAACGTCGGTTACACACCAATGCGATGTATCCTCCTATACGATGAGTCTAAATGGCGAGGAGAGTAGCAACGTCGGTTACACACCAATGCGATGCAACTTCCTATACGGTGAGGCTAGGTGGCAAGGAGAGTATGCAACGTCGGTTACACACCAATGCGCTGCAACTTCCTATACGACGAAGCTAAGTGAGGAGGAGAGTATACAACGTCGGTTACACACCAATGCGATGTATCCTCCTATACGGTGAGGCTAAATGGCGAGGAGAGTAGCAACTTCGGTTACACACCAATGCGCTGCAACTTCCTATACGGTGGAGACTAAAAATAGTCGGAATCTGGAAGAGTATCTTCCACAGGAAAGGAGAAACTATACGTTAGAGGCACTGAGACCCGTATATCTGTTTCTCGAATTCAAATAAACGAACTAAACGAGGAGGAGAGTACACAACGTCGGTTAAACACCAATGCGCTGCAACTTCCTATACGGCGGAGACTAACAATAGTCCAAATCAGGAAGAGTATCTTCCACAGGAAAGGAGAAATAAGCAACTATACGTTAAAGGTACTAAGACCCGTATATCTTCTTCTCTCATCATTGCCAATAATTCACCTCTATTCATAGATTTTCCTGACGCAAGGAAATGTGAACTGTAAGGCAATGACGATATTGCATACAAAAATGGGCCAACCATTGCCAATGCATTTCCCCATACGGAGATACACACAAACTAAGTAATACCTGCTATTTGGCCTTGAAATACATTTTCATTGCACGATTTGGTTGCGTATGAATATTTTAATAGTAAAAGAACGACACGTACAGTGTTTAGATGCGGTGTTCTGGGAAAATTGTGACGCTTCGTCACAATTCTTAGGACTTCTGTTCCAAGGCTGCATCCTAGAAACCCTTACGAGAATAGAGTACCAAATAAATGTAGATAGTACTAGAAACTCACAATTTTGTGACGCATACCTCTACCTGGAATACAATATACAGCCATACTTCAATGATGAGAATCCTGCGCACTTAGTAAGCCATAAATCCTCAAAACCAGGGGTTGACTACTTAAAAGCACTGCCCCACCTGAGGGTCGAAAAAATCGATTTACAAAAAATATCTCCTAAAATTTTCAAGCCGATCTGACAAATAGTTTCCGAGTTACGGCAGTTAAAAGTTGGCGCCTTTCGTTTGAGTCAGTGCCACTCTTGGTGAGTGAACACGGTACTACAATGAGTGCTTTTACGAACTTACCGACTACTTTCAGCAAGCAGTTTAAGGCAGTATTATGTATACCGGGTGCGACAAAAGTTTGGAAACCCCTAGAATGGCAGAATATTCGTTAAAAAAAATCAAAGACCCTATATCCGACGTATTTTTCGACGAGGAATCCGATGGTGACTTTGAATTTGACCTTGGACGTAACCTTGAAGCCCATTCATTTCACATCATTTTGCACGTATTTTTTATTTCAAGCGCTGCACCTCTAATAATATCATTAAAATAAATAAAATAAAATACATGTTTTTTTCGTAAAATT
Organism: Melanostoma mellinum; assembly: GCA_914767635.1. Classification (NCBI taxonomy): domain Eukaryota; kingdom Metazoa; phylum Arthropoda; class Insecta; order Diptera; family Syrphidae; genus Melanostoma; species Melanostoma mellinum. The sequence goes on from OU612059.1 coordinate 6,887,643, forward strand.
TTGCGCTCTTTCCAAATCTGTAATAAAAAATGTGGGTTTTTATTTGAAAAATCGATTTTTGGGTCGCTGGGGCTTCAAGGTTACGTCCAAGGTCAAATTCAAGGTCACCATCGGATTCCTCGTCGAAAAATACGTCGGATATAGGGTTTTCGATTTTTTTTTTTCAGCATATTCTGCCCCAGGGGTTTCCATACTTTTGTCGCACCCTTTATAGTGTCAACGGTTAACGGTAGTACATTTACGTAGTCGTGCTCAACAGACCATCCCCAAATTTTTCACACTTATTGTCAATACAAACACGTAGTACTTGATCGTTGGGTTTCTATTTTTCTCAATAGAACCAATTTTATAACCGATTTTTTGGTGAAAATCTAACTCTTTTTTAAAATGGTCAGCGAAAATTCCAAAAACGAAATTGTTGTTGTTTATTGTTGCATTTTACTTACATTTTTTTTCTTTGAACATGCAAAAATAAGCTAAATAAATGAAAGGAAAACACGACTACATGTGTCAACGATAAAAAAACGAGTGCCAAAAAGCAATACCCAATGACAGCAAGTATCGTGGAACGAGATAGCAGCGCAACGACAACGAGGGATTTCTTGCGAGTATTGTAATCCAAAATATTTGCATGTAAATTCAGTTGTAACGAATAGTTTGCTGTGGAAAAACTACAAGATGTTGTTCCAACATGTGTTAATATTTGCCCTAAATTTCGCTTAAACCCATTTGTTACTTTTCGTACAAAATTTTTTTTCTTCAGGTGCGACAGTGCCTTTAATATAAATGCTAAAGAATTCAAAGAAGATATAATGCGTTTTTGTACGATTTAAAGTTTAGACGAGATGTAGAGTACATATCACTTTAATGAAGCGAGAAAAAAGGGTCCAAAAAACAGTGTGCCATCTGAAAACGAGCTTCATAAAAAAAACTGTTCTTCTTTATACAATTATTCAACTTTATGCCTTAAACACAAGGAATCCCAACTAATATAATAAACGTTAAAGTAACTCTGTCTGTCCGGCTTTCTATGTTACCGTCTCCCGCTCAAACTACTTAACCGATTTAAATGAAATTTTGAATTACTTCTTCTGTCACACGAACACGCACCCTATTTGCTAAAATGACAAGCCGGGACAACGAAGCTTTAGATGGACCCTCAACGAACCCAACTTGACACACTTGCCGCCTCTCTTCGCCTGATTTCTTATCCCCACATAACTAAATCATAAATGGTTCGTTCTGATAATTACAATTTTGGATGTTGTAGCACACGCGCTATACTATACCACAGATATTTAGTTTTTTTTTTTTGAAATGTCCAACTTATGGACTTGGTCAACAATCAAAATACGTTCGACGATAACTCTGAACATCAACAAATGACTTAATATTTAAAGCTCTTCTTTCAAGTGGTGCTTTTTTTGATTTGTAGATCCAAATCTAATCTTTTAATTGAATAAGAGATAGAGTAGTTGTTTATGTGAATGCATTTGATCTTTATTCAGGTACAAATAAAAAGAAGAAAAACATAGTAGCAATACTATCGGCTGAAATCAGGCTTGCTGTGTTATAAACAAACATTTAGTTTTATTTCTGACTTCTGTCCACAAAGTTCGAAATGACAAACTTATTGATATTCACATTGGTTGTGGTATTTTTGAGTCTTTCTTCTCCGGTTTCAACTGCAGATTGGTGGGAAGATGCGTCCTTGTATCAAATCTATCCAAGATCCTGGAAGGATAGCGATGGCAATGGAATTGGAGATCTAAATGGTAATGGTCTTTCAACCAAAAACTAAGAGACTTCTTTTGATGAAATTGCATTCCAGGCATAACCGAAAAACTAGACTACCTCAAGGAAATTGGAATAACTGCAACGTGGCTCTCACCCATCTTCCAGTCACCAATGGCAGATAATGGCTATGACATTTCAAATTTTACTAACATCGACCCCGTATTCGGAACACTTGATGACTTTGATGCGCTTATGACGAAAGCCAAGTCGATTGGTGTTAAGATCATTCTAGACTTTGTTCCAAATCATTCTAGTGACGAATGTGAGTGGTTCATCAAATCAGTCAACCGAGAAGATGGATACGATGACTTCTATGTTTGGGATGATGGACTCGACGATCCGAAGAACCCTGGAAAGAAGATACCACCATCTAATTGGGCAAGTGTTCAATGTTTTCTCCTGACAAACAGGGGCGTCTTAAGTACTAATTAAATGTTCAAATAACATATTCCACACTTCGAGTTTCGTAGGCAGATACGACAAGATTTGTCGAGGGAGTCGATAAGAACTTAATTAGCCTTCTTTCCTCCATCTTTTTCTTCAAAAAGCAAAAATTAACTGTGATTAGTTTTACAACTCTGTGTTTTTCTTAACAGATCAGCATTTTTGGGGGCTCAATGTGGGAGTGGAATGAGAAGCGGCAGCAGTTCTACTTACATCAGTTTTTAAAGAAACAGCCGGATCTCAATTATCGGAATCCGAAAGTACACAAGGCCATGTTGAATGTCTTGAAGTTCTGGTTGGACCGTGGTGTCGACGGTTTCCGTATAGATGCTGTCACTCATATGTATGAAGCAATCAATGATGATGGCACCTACCCAGACGAGCCACTTAGTGGCCTAATAGACGATCCAAATATACAGTGGTACCTCATCCATAAATATACCCAAGAGCAGTATGAAACCGTTGAGCTGCTGTATGAGTGGAGAGATTTCTTGGAGAGTTATAAAAAAGAACATGGTGGAGACACGAGGTTACACTTCTTCTTAACTATTTAAATTAAAGTACCTACATATTTGACTTTTAGGATTTTACTGGCGGAGGCATATGTGTCACTCGAATCCATTCGCAAATATTTTGGAAATGGAACACATTATGGCGCCCATTTGCCTTTCAATTTCATGCTCACTAACATAGACGACAAGTCAAATGCTCTGGACATTGAAAAAGATGTTAACTATTGGATGGATAACATGTGGAAGCAACATAAAATGGCAAATTGGGTGGTAAGAGCATTGAGCATTTAGCACACATTTCCATTTATGAGTTTCATAATCTTTGCAGGTTGGAAACCACGACATTCGAAGAATTGCTAATCGTGTTGGCAACGAAAAGACAGATTTAGTAAACGTCATTGTGGCTGGCCTTCCTGGTGCTTCCATTACCTACTATGTCAGTCTGCATGTGGCTTTGTCAACTACATTCTAAAAGCTCATTTCAATTATTTTCGACAGGGTGAGGAAATTGGTATGAGCAATGTGAAGTACGATTGTGTAAATTGCACTGAAGCAAATGAAGAACGTAATTTTGGAAGGAACCCATTCCAATGGAACGATGAACTATCAGCAGGTTTCTCTTCTTCCAACAAGTCCTGGGTGCCTGTGGCTGACGACTACAGGACTTTAAACGTTAAGATGCAGCGTGGTATTGCCAGGAGTACATTAAATATCTTCAAAGCTATACAGAGGCTCAGGCGTACTGCTGGATTTAAGGCTTTTAAGCACGAAGGAGGTTTCAGTTATGGAGCAGTGAACGAAAACGTGTTTCAAATTATTCGGTTTGTACTAACAGCCCTAGTCGACTTAAGTATTTGTTTTTAACAACAGTTTTTCTCAGAGGCACTTCAGCTGATCAATATCGGATTTTAGCCAACACGGGAAATAAACTCGAAGAAATCGGCTCATTGTTGAGTACTGATCAAGATGGTGCAACTGTCTGGGAATACACATTGGTGACAAGGTATTCACCACATGCGATTGGGTAAGTAGTGAAATTAGTTGCTGGTGGTAAAATCTGCAATCGAAATTTTGCTGTCTTTTAGGGAACGAGTTAAATTGGGAAGAATTTCTATGATGCCGTTTGAAGTTGTCGTCTTAAAAAAAGTTTAACAGAACTTCAATTCAAATAAGTTGAATAAATTTAAGTCTCGATTTGCGTTGTAATGACTTTTTCTTTTCCTTAGTAATAATAAAAGAGTGTACTACTCTTTGCTTAAGAGTTCTTTTCGTTCATTAAAAAGTTATTATAAATCAAGTTTCCAGTAGGCAAACTGTTAGCTTTTTTGTTCAACCAAAAATCAGCATGTATCGAAGCCCTTGTGTCTGGAATGCTGAGATGTAGAGATTGAGTTCCCAGTTGAAAAAGAAGATTGAAATGATTTTTATCGGTTTCAATTCTGGTCTCTATTCATTTATGGAAGGGAAATTTAGGAGCACGGTAAAGGCTTCCCAAGCAAAAAAAAAAAATAAAAAATGGGGAACACCAACCTCAGAACGGTCACTTTGTCTAAATAGCCTTTTCACTGGCATACAAAATTTGTCAAATTTGTTTTATTTTCTCTATACCGGAGGGCAAACTATATTTTTGTGAAGGTTTATTTTACGTTGAACTCTTGTTACTCTGTCGCGTCACGTTTTCGAGATGTTGAAAATTGAAAATCGAATAAAACCAGTTTTGCTTTTGCTGTTTTTAAGGCTATGTTTCAAAGTTTTATGAACCTACATCTGGCGTCCGAATGGCAATATTACATCAAATAACTGAGATGTTAAGCTTCAGAAATTGTTGTGCGGTCAATCATTACTTTGACGACTTGGTTAAAGTCTCAAAAAGAAATTTGAATCAGTCAAGACATTTTTTAAGGTTCTGGATGTGACGAATTCAAATTCAGTCACAGAATTACTCCATCATTTCACCTTCTTCTCTCTTTCTGCTTTTCCTCTGACGGCGCTATGAGCATTGTGATCTCAAATAAATCACAATTATGACACTTGTCTGCCTCACATTAGTGATCAGCTACTGCCATGTGGTGTGTACCGCATTGACCCCAGAACTCGTCAACAAGCCTACGTTTTGGATTATTCAATGTTTGAAGCCAACTTTTTGCAAATCTTTTCGTGAAAAGAAGGTGTCTGAATTATTGGATTTGAACCGCACATTTAGAGTCCTGAAAAAACATTAGGATGCTGTTCGGTGGAATGTTAGATACTACGTCAATTGTAATACAAGGCTCATCAGAAACACTAATATCAAGAAGACTTCAGACAGCTCTGAACACAGAACAAAGCTGGTGCTCAGTGGTAAGACAGTTATTGTCCCATTTACAAAAAGAAGAAAACTAAATCTTCTAATACCCCCCAATCTCTATGGGAAAACAATACCATTTTCCAAGGAATCAAAATACCTTGCAAAATGTCATGGAACCCTCAACTAGAACGCAGCAGAGCAACCAAGTCCATATGGACTTGTCGAAGCGTATGCGGGAGAAACTGGGGTCTAAAACCTAAAATGATGTACGACCTATATACGCTGGTAGTCAGCCCAACAATAACGTACGCAGCTGTTGCATGGTGGACAAAAACAAAAGAAATAACGGCAATCCAAAAACTTGAAAAGATTTAAAAATTGGCAACAACATGCATTACTAGATGCATGCATACAACACCAACATACGCTCTTAACGTCATTGTAGGACTACCTCCAATTCACCTCCTCATAAAAATGGAAGCAAGACTGGCGACACACCGTCTCTTCCATCAAACACAAATAAAATCATATCCATACCCGAAAGGACATCTGTCGACGATGTACAGTCTAGAAAAATTTAATACCTTTAGTATGTGCTTCGATGCTATCATTCCAATGTACAACTTCAAACTCAACTTCCCATTTGGATCCCCCCTAGGGAAGACTGGGAGAGCACAAAGCCTCATTCCTCAAGGCAAGATATGGTCTGGTATACGGACGGCTCAAAAATGGAAACTGGTACAGGTTCCGGCATTTTCAGCGACTGTCCCAGAACGAACTTCTCAGCAAGTATGGGCAGTCACTCGTCCATTTTCCTAGCTGAAGTCTTTGCCATTAACGAATGTTCGAGAACAAAACGTTCATCGAACACGAAAAACAAAACAATATTAATTTTTTCATACAGCCAAGCTGCACTAAAGGCGTTAAGCTCACCTGTCATAAGATCCAAACTAGTCCAAGAGACAGTCATGCCACTCTCTGAACTAGCAAGGAAAAACACTGTAATCCTTCACTGAATCCCAGCACACAAAGGCTATGATGGTAACGACATCTTAGCTAAAGACGGTGCATCTAAACCATTCGTCGGTCCTGAACCATTCTGCGGTGTAAATAAAAGCACCTTCAAACATACTGTCAAGAACATCCTACTGGAGGAATCTAATAAAGCTTGGCGTAACTCATCTGGCCAAACCAGTTCAAAACTCCTTTTGCCAGAATATACTGAAAAAACATCAAAATTCCTATTGAAACTGAACCTCAATAGGAAAACCCTAAAAATTTGCACAGGACTACTAACCGGTTACTGTTCTTTAAAGAAACATCTTCACCGACTTTGGTAGCGGACTCCATCTGTAGACTATGCCTAGAAAATGAAGAAACATCTCTGCACATCATTACAGAACGTCCAGCACTTTTCCGCCTTAGAAAAATACTTGATTATGAGACTATCCCCCTTGATAAACTCAAACTCATTCACCCACAGAAGATTGCTAACTTCTGGTTCAATTCAGGAGCAGGAGAACTGTCCTGAAACCTCACATGGGCTGGCAAAATAGGTTTCATTCAGACACCGCAGCCCGGAGCTGAGCAAGCTCTACCCGTCCCTTAAATCTAATCTAATCTAATCTAGATACTACGTCCTGGTCGTCGAAGAAGTACTCTCCAAGTGATATTTGCTAAGATCAGGAGCATCTTCATCTTGTCATCTTCATAAGATGAATGTGCAAATGCCCTTACTCAACATGTAAAGAACAGCAAAAATGTCTGTGAGCTTTATTGGTGCATTTATTGAAGAATAATCTGAGAAGATGACCGACCCTACCCCACTCTCTGTGAAGAAGAAGGCTTGATTTGCCATCATAACCTTGTTTTCCTTTTAGCATTTTCTAGTTGCATATATAGATGAAAAACAATATGCAGAGGGGTTGAGTCTGCTTTCTCTGTTATAGTTCATATCTCCAAAAAAAAACAAGAATTTGCATTTATTTTTGAAACTGTGAGCTTCCATTTGATGCTGTTTTATGATATCATAACTCTCACTCAATAGGCGTGTATCCTACTCGATAAAAAAAACTCAGAAGTGCTTCAATTCCAAAAGTCATTTTGTCTTTTTTCGCAAGCAAACAGCACTAACCAAAAGCGGTTTGCTTCTGCTGTGTGTCCCTTTCAATTTTTTCCAGACAATTGATATTTGCATGGTTATTTGCTTTAACGATCTTACTGCTAACTGCTATCTAGTCTCTCACAACTTCACTTAAAGGCCCAGCTCCAATTTCTGCTAAAAATTTTAATTAAAAATAAAGTTTTGTATCGTGATTTAAAATTAAACTAAAACTAAAACATAAACATAAACTTAAAACTTAAACTCACTAAAATGGTCCAGCCATTTTTGTGTTCCTAGATTCGAGTTCTTGCAATATTTTTGCAAAAATACAGACTTTTAATAAGGAGTGCCGGATTCAAAGTCATTTCCTTCTACACCACTCAAGACACAGATGCGCTCTTTATAATCCAAAGAACCACAACTCCCGATGAATCAGCAAAACAGGCTTTCGATATTGTTAAAAAAAAGTTTTTGCAATTCATTGTTCATTATCTTTCTGGTTTTGCTTCTTCCAAATTATCTTTCTTTCACTTATTTGTCTTACATGCCGAACTGAAATGAGTTAGATTTCAATTAAGACAAACGATCAATCTTTTGAAGATTCTTATATATCGGCGACAAGACACAAGATATCAGCTTTATGGAGTCTTAGTTTGTATAAAAGGTGAAGCGCGAGCCATCGATTATTGTCTTTAAAAAGTATAAACTGTCAGTTAAAGACTTCTTGTTCATAGAAAGGTTAAAATGGCAAAAATATTGCCAACTTTTATAGTATTGGCCTTATTGGCCCTCACCTCAGCAGATTCATCATCGCCTTTATTAGATTGGCTCACAGAAAGTCTACAACGCGTAGATTGGTGGGAAAACTCGTCTTTGTACCAAATCTACCCCAGATCTTGGAAGGATAGTGATGGAAATGGAATCGGTGACATTAAGGGTAAGTTAAAGACTTGTTAGTTTACAAAGACAATTGACAGGGTATGTTAAAGACTTGTCAACTGGCAAAGACCCTTTATCACCTTGACTATAACTCTTTCTCTAGGAATCACTGAAAAACTGGATTACCTCAGCGAAATTGGCATCACAGCCACTTGGTTGTCACCGATTTTCAAGTCACCAATGGCAGACAATGGCTACGACATTTCAAACTTTACCGATATCGATCCCATTTTCGGAACATTGGAAGATTTTGATGCACTGATGCAGAAAGCCAAGAGCATTGGTCTTAAAATTATTTTGGACTTTGTGCCCAATCACTCAAGTGATGAATGTGAATGGTTCCAAAAGTCGATCAACCGTGAAGATGGATACGAAGACTACTATGTCTGGGCTGATGGTATTGACGATCCTCAGAACCCTGGCAAAAAACTACCTCCGTCCAACTGGGTAAGTCTGTCCTCTATGGCAATTTGTCTGAATTCCAAAACAACTTTGCACAATTTTAAGGTCAGTGTATTTAACGGATCAATGTGGACATGGAATGACAAACGCCAACAATTCTACTTGCACCAGTTTTTGGACAAGCAACCGGATTTCAATTTTAGAAACCCCAAAGTTCGTGAAACCATGCTGGACGTCTTGAAATTCTGGCTTGATCGTGGTGTGGATGGCTTCCGTATTGACGCCGTTCCGCATATGTTTGAGAAGGTCAATGAAGACGGCTCATACCCCGATGAGCCCCCAACAAATCATATCTATACTCAGGATCAGTACGAAACTGTTGAGTTGTTGTATGAATGGAGAAATTTCTTGGAAGCTTACAAAAACCAAAATGGTGGAGAAACAAGGTAAGACTTACAAAAACCAATTCCGCTTTCGCTTAACCTCATCTTTCAATCAATCTCTGTAGAGTTTTGCTTGCGGAAGCGTATTCCCCAATCACAACGCTCGACCAGTACATGGGAAACGGTACACACCGCGGCGCCCAAATACCTTTCAACTTTGCACTATGGGGCTTGAGTTTTGATACCAATGCCTACGATCTTCAAGGAATGGTTGATGGTTGGATGAATATGATGTGGAAAAAGCATAAGACAGCCAATTGGGTGGTAATATCGAAGAAAGCATTGAAGTCTTTTCGTTTTCAAGCTCTGATCAATTATTCTAGACTGGCAATCACGACATGGGGAGAGTCCTAGACAGAGTCGGACCTGAAAGAAGGGATTTGGTTAACATGCTGTTGGTTGGACTCCCCGGTGTATCCATCACCTACTACGTTAGTAAGCATTTCTATCGATGTTTGTCTATTCTAAGCCTATAATTTATGTAGGGCGAAGAAATTGGAATGTCGAATATTGTGACTTGCGTTGACTGCAGTTACGCCGAGAGTCGTGCCATCTCCCGAGGTCCCTTCCAATGGAGCGATGAAGTTTCAGCTGGATTCTCTTCTTCAAACCAAACATGGATTCCAGTTCACAAAGATTTTGAAAAGGTCAATGTCAGAGCTCAGCGAAACTTAGCTGTAAGCCCATTGAATATCTTCAAGTCATTGCAAAGACTGAAGCACACAGCTGCGTTCAAGGCCCTCAAGAAAACTGGTGGTTTCAGCTATCGTGCTGTTAACGATCAGGTCTTTGAGATTATTCGGTAAGTGTCGTGTGTCACTAAAAACAATTCAAGTATCAGTCTATTTATCAATAAAGCATCAAATTATTTTCTTCAGTGGCAAACCAAATGACCAATATCGCTTCTTGATCAATTTTGGTGAAAACATCGAAGAAATTGGATCACTCATCAGCTCTGAAAAAGATAAGGACACTCTAATGGAATACACTGTTGTGTCTGAAAGATCCCCTCACCAAATCGGGTAAATTGAATTCTTTATCAATCGATTTATTGACTGATTCAATTAATTTAATGATTTTCGTTTGCTTTTTCAGTCACAAAATTAAATTGGGAAAGATAATTTTGATGCCATTTGAAGGAGCTGTTTTTAGGAAAGTGAATAGTTAAAAACCGAACATAAAATAAAAAATAAAATCAAAATGAACCGAAACTGAAAAATAAAAAATAGTTCCTTCGGACTTGCTATAGAAAACCAGAATGAATAAAAAGCGTGATTTAAAAAAAACACTAACTTTTCAATTCCAGTTTTCCGAAACGAGAAATAAAAAATGGGCACGACTGGGTCTTGCGATTGTATGCTAAATACAATATCAAAATTTTGAGGCTGAGTACAAGGTCTTAGTATTCCGTCCTCATAATATATTTGGGGGTACAGGGCTGTCAACTTCACACTAATTATGAAAATTGAAAAAAAAAGTAACATAGGTATTAAAAAAGAGTTTTCTTTAGCGGAAACATAAAAACTCCCTAAGATGGGCAGCTGTTAATGCCTCAGGGTTGCAAAAGCTTAAGCTAATTTATAGCTTAAGTGTGAATTTAATTCACAAGCTAGTTTGTGAATTATGAATTGAAAAATATTCAATTCACAAGCTAATTTGCGAATTATGAATTGGATAACATTCAATTCATAAGCTAGTTTGTGAATTATGAATTGAAAAATATTCAATTCACAAGCTAATTTGCGAATTATGAATTGGAAAACATTCAATTCACAAGCTAGCTTATGAATTGAATATTTTTCATGTGTGGATAAGTCATAAGCTTGCTTGTGAATTGAATGTTTTTCAATTCATAATGTGGATAAGTCATAAGCTAGCTTATGAATTGAATATTTCTCAATTCATAATTCAGTAAGTCTGCTATTATACGGAGAAAATTGTTTCATGAAACTGTTCGAACACCATAAGTGCAAAAGAGAATGAAAATTCGAAAAAGAGAGATGGACAATGAGCTACCCTGTGTCGCATGGGTTATGGTTTGGTGAAACAGCTTTGACGTTTCTCTTTTAGTGATGTGCCAAACCGTAAAATTTACAAACCGAGTTAACCCGAGTTGGATTTTGATTAACCCGAGTTGTAACTCGAGTTAGCTAACTCGGTTTACAAAAATAAATTTACGCTTTTCCCTTCAATACTATGTTTTGAAAAATAGAAACGAAGCAAAATTTTCAATCAAAATAAACGGATTTAATAAAAATGAATTAAAAAAAAGTCACACAAGAAAGAAATTAACGCAATGCGCAGTCCAACTCGGTTTGACTTGACTCTGGGTATTTTACAGACAATTAATTCCTAACTCGAGTAGCAATATGTACCCAAAACATTCAAACCTTCTACCTATTAACAGACGACAATCAAAAAACCAAAAAAAACATCTAGTTTAACAGATGTGTGTGTTTCTGTATGCCTGCGCAAGTAACTCACTTGCTTTCCCAGTAGGAAATTTCCAAAAATTCACTACTGAAAATGCTGCCTTTTCCTCAGGGAAAAGTAGCTGCACTAGTGCATTTCCTACTGAATCCTTTGCTGAATTTAACATGGGCTTGTCATTGGAAAGAAGCACCTACACACTTTCTCGATGAATAAAATGTAGGGAAATCACAACACCCATGGCATCTTCGTTTTCATAGCCTGAAAAAACTGGTTCTATGTGTGTAATTTGAAATTTGGGAATTTGTGACAGAAATGTGTTCTGAGGAGAAAGAATGCATTTGGGAGAACACATAGATAATGGAATATGTATATATATAGACATAATATGTACATATAAATTACACAACTAGGTATGTCTTTCTTAATCACAAAATTGAAACTAAATCCAAAACTTATTGCAGCAACATGTGACACAAAAATATCAATTGATGCTTTATATACTACTACCGGTCGACTATGGACTTTAATGTATAAGTGCATTGTGTTTGGCACAGACCGCAACTAAAGGAGGGTAGTTTTGATTATGTTTAAGTGAACTCGGTCTGCTTGCATTCATTTCATTTTAATTATTTGGTTGACGGTTCGGTTTTTTCTTCGGTTTGCCAACTCGGTTTGAAAAAATGTAAACCGAGTCAACTCGGTTTGGGTTCAACTCGGTTTGACTCGGTTTATGATACCGACACATCACTATTCTCTTTGTCTTTGTTCGTGTTTTTGTTTATTCTGTTTCTTTGGTTCAAAAATAAGTAATAATACTAATAATAATGACTTCTTTGTTTTTCAATTGACAATAGAAGAGGTTTTGAAGCAACCAGGCACTACTAGATAACTATTTTTCCCCAAAAATAAAAACAGCGAATGAAAGATAAAGAGAAATGTGAAACTAGTTTCATGAAACTGGATTTCATCGTATAATAACACTTGCGACACGGAATGACAGAACAAAGAAGAATTCGAAGTTGTTTCATGAAACAAATTTCTCCGTATAATAGCAGACTAACTAGCTTATGAATTGAATATTATCCAATTCATTATTCAGTAACTAGCTTATGAATTGAATATTTCTTAATTCATAATTCACAAAGTAGCTTGTGAATTAAATATTTTCCAATTCTGAAGCTAACTACTAGCTTATAGCTTATAGATTTTTTAATTCATAAACTCGCAACCCTGTAATGCATAAACGCTGAAATATTAATCAAAACCGTTGGAGTGGTTGTTTTTAAAAAGGGTTTTTTATTTTCACTTAAGAAAAATAGGTTTGTTAAAAACCAAATATGCAAATCATAAAACTTGTAATAAAATGTTTTCAGCAAAAATTTAAAAAATTGACGACACCGTTTTAAAATAATTCAAAAAATAAAAAAGAAATTTAATATTAATGAAACTTGCAAAAATCAAAATTTTTAAAAATGTTAATACACAATCTTTCTTAAACAACTTACGAATTCCTGAATATAAAATTTCGTCGAAATCGTGCTAGGCATTAACGAGAAAGTCGTTTTTATACTTTTAAAAATAAGAAGTTTTTTGCATCATAAGAAAGGCAATCAAGAAAAAAGCCTCACAAAAAATTTTAGCTAAAACATTAGAGTAGTTATAAGAATTATCATAAAGATTGTATGATAGGTACCGTTATTTCAAAACCTTGAGACGCAATTCCGCAATTCCTATCTAAGGGCTGCGTCACAAACCCTAACTGCAAATTTTGACGATAATCCTTTTCGATTTTATTCGAGACATGTTTATGAAAGCTTAGAGATCATTTACGAAACTAAACTCAGAGAATAACCCATTAAATATTATTAAAGCTGAAAAATTTAGAGATTACCAAAGATTTTTTTTAAAGGATACCTTTTATTCAAGCTTTGGTATTTTTTTTTTTAATACAGATGTGGCATTTCAAGCGAAGTAGGCTGGTAAAAATGGTCAATGTTTGGTGGAAATTGAGTTGGTTGTATATATGCATGCTTTTGAAACGCGTACTAAATATTTTTGCAATAAATGTATAGTGATTAGTGAGTCTTTGAAGAGTTATAGGAATTTGAATAGTTGGTTCGACGTACAGAACTTCAAAGCCAATCAACAGGTCATATAGCTTAAGACTGAAAAAATCAGTTGATTTGACTTATTGCTTCAATAAGTGAACCTTATAAATGAATTTTGGAATTCGAAAGTTACGAGTTTTGTTTTTTTAAACGCAATTTGATTTTTAAAAATTGATTTGCACCAATTTGGACTATCTAGATTTTTTAATATTTTCTCTAAAAGTAGCTAATATTGTATATAACGTCCTTGCTAAGCTTTATTATAAGGCGGGAAGTGGTTTAGCAGCTAGATCGAGAGTATTGCTCCTAAGGCCCACCATTTGCACGACATTGTAGACTACATTTTTTTATATCAGGAGTTTCATATCATTGTGCTATGACTGTTTTGACTAAACAACTGCTTTTTTGATTTTCAAATTTTCTTTTTACCCGAAGCTAATGCCTTCTTCACAGAGCAAATAAAAACGGTTCAATGCTATACAAACCCTTCAACAATATATTCGTTATACAATGAAAAATTATCACATGCAGATAAGTGACTTCAGTTTTAACTGTGTCGTAAGGTTTGGCATTTGATTTGGAAGTTTTGAAATCGTGCAGAAAAAAAATTGAGAATACGAAAGAAGTGGTTCCTGCCGCTTTGTGTCTCTGTCTGTCTGTCCGTATACGAATTCACAGCCTTAGCCAATTGACGAATTAGACTAAAATGCAGCCTTCCTAATTTTAAAATCCAGGTACCTGCCGAGCAATACAACATCCATGATGAAACTTTTTTCCCGACAGCAACTCCAAAGAGGTACAATATTTGGACATTCTTTTTTATAATGTAACTTTTTGCAGAAGGGCTGGAAAATGTACCATTTTTTTTAAACCGATTTTGCAAATAAAAGGCAAGAAAAAAAATTAATTTAACAACTTTGTTCAAACTCTAAGTTTTAAAAAAATGGTGTTTCAAGCAAGAAGATTTAATTTTTTCAATTAATTCTTTTTTTTACTATTTCTTGTGATTTTATTCAATTTTCATAATTATTGGCAACCCTATTCACAAAGTACCTTGCGATTCGTAGTTATAACCTACTCTAAAAAATTTCAATAAAATTTTGGCCATGTCAAAACTTAAAGAAATAAAGATGTTAAATAAAAGTTCAGTCCGTGAAAGCTTTTAAATATTATTTCATATTTTCATATTATTTTTTATTTGCAGAAGAACAAAAACAAAGTAGGAGAGCGACAAGAAAGTAAGACTTTGCAATTATTCTCAATATTCTGCCAATTATAAAGAAAAAGAAGGTTTAAAAAGCGCGCGCTTTTTAACATTTTTCAAACCATCTTTTTCTTTATAATCGGCACTATATTGATAAGCAGAATTTTGAAAAGCAGAATTTTGGAAAGCAGAATTTTGAAAAAAGAATTTTGACCCCAACCCATTTTTTCTTTCTTTTCGGACTTTCACCGTTCAAATTTTATTGAAATTCAGAGTTAAATTGAAAAGCGGTTTATAAATATGAATCATAGTGTATAATATGCATCAATAAAAAAAAAACTCTTCTGGAGATACTTCGTTAGAAAAAAATAGCCTGCATACAGTTTTCCTCAAAAAAGTTTTCAAAATAAAAAGATAACAACACTCAACGTAAAATCACAAGCACGTGCGAAACTGATTGAAAATTTTGAAAACAGACAAAAAATGGAATAGATTTTTAAAACCACAAAATTGAATATTGAGATTGAATTCCTCAATTTGATTTCACTTACTTTTCAACTAAAATCGTTCAATCAGTTGAACTGGTTTTTAATTTTTCACTTTTTGTAAAAATATTTTTTTCACAAAAGGAGTATTTTACTATAAGACCCCTTACTGAATTCGTCTTTACCAAAATAAACGATATGTTTTTCAAAATATTTGAAAAAATATAACACTTTTCAGAATATTCTTAGATTAAAAAAGAAACGCTTTTTCATAAAATATTGGTTTGTACTATAGTTTGAATTGATTGGGACTTCTTAGCTATGGAGTTGCGTCGATGTTTTTCATAAAGAAAGTCGTATGGTAAAAAACAGTAGAAATGAAACTTACAGTTTTGGAATGAATAATAAGACATTCCTACATAAGAACTTCCTAGCCATTTATTGTCATTTTCTTCTATGAGATGAATTTGAACGATTGCACGTTTGCATATAAGTCCACAGTGAGTTGAAAAAGTCAGTCACCATCTTTGATTTTTCAGCATCTGGAAGTGGTTTCAGCATTAGAACCGTAAGAGCATCGGCTTTTAATATTGCAAAAATGTGAAATTAAATTTATAAATGGCCTAATCCTATATCACTGAACTAACAGTTCTCATTCCCAGGCAAAAATTAACAAAAATTAAATAAAACTACATTTATTTCAAATATCAGCGTTCTGTCAATTTTTCATTTCGTCTTTTATTTCCCACAAACTGAGTAAACAGACCCACATGTTACTCCTAATCCATAAGATTTTGTGTGTCTATTTCCTAAAATCTGACCAACCGTTTGAGTACAACAGCTTCAAATGGCTTGAGAACGATTCGTGCCAAGTCAGCTTCATCTCTGAAAACAAATTAAAAACACACCAACTGTAAGAAAAAATCTTCTCTAATCAAGAACACTTTCAAGGCTTTACCCAATGTCGTGAGGTGCATTGCTGGTCACCAAGCTGTACGTCATTAGATTGGAAATCGAATCTGTAGAGCTACCAAGTGGGCCCACCGTCTCAGTTTTGTCACCCATATTGACCAAAATTCGGTATTCATCTCTTTGTGATGATCTGCCAAAAGAAAATTTTAAAGTTTGAATGCAAAACGCTATAACGGTAAGTTTTTAACCTTATAATTTGAAAAACTTGGTCATTAACGGCACCATAGCTAAAACCACCTTCGTCCTTAAAAGCCTTAAAAGCTGATGTCCGTCTGAGAGCTTGCAGTTTCTTGAACACATTCAATGTGCTCCTTGCGTAACCGCGTTCAACCTGCACATTCACATCCTTGAAGTTATCTGCTACTGGCAGCCATGTGTTTGTCGTGCTGGAAAAACCCGCTGAAGTTTGATCATTCCATTGGAATGGAGATCGGCCGAGAGTGCGGGTTACACTCCATTCACACTCTGAATTAATATTCGGGCATGGCAAATTCTTCATTCCGATTTCTTCCCCCTAAATTGGTTCATTTTTAGTTTACACAGAATTAAAACGGTTTAAAGTTAAAGTCGAACATACATAATAAGTGACAGCTACGCCAGGCAACGCAGCAGCTAGGATATTAATTATATCCTTTCTGACTTCCCCCATGCGGTCGACAGCTCTCGGTCCGTCATGATTGCTCATCTTTAATTTGTAGACAAAACTGATTTCCGTTTGAGACTGCATATTTATTACAAAAATCTTACCACCCAATTGGCCATTTTGTGCTTTTTCCACATGACACTCATCCAATCATCAATTGCAGTTTCCAAATCACGAGCATTTGAGGTGTTAGCTATACCTTGCATAAGGTTGAAATTGAATGGAAGATGAGCTCCAAAGTGGGTTCCATTGCCGAAGTACTGATCTAAATATTTGATATCGGAATAAGCCTCTGCCAAAATGACCCTTAAAACGTAAATGTTGTTATGCATGATCTGCAGCACTTTGTAAGACTTTACCTTGTATCACCACCATTCTGTTTGCGATAAGTCTCCAAGAATTCTCTCCACTCATACAAAACCTCAACGGTCTCGTACTGATCTTGAGTGTATATCTTGTATGACTTATCATTTGGGTCTGATCCTGGACCATCTGGGTACGTTCCGTTTTCATACACTTTCTCATAAAGATGTTTGATCGCGTCAATGCGAAAACCATCAACTCCACGATCCAACCAGAACTTCAACACGTCCAACATTGTTTCACGTACTTTGGGATTTCTAAAATTGAAATCGGGCTGCTCTTCCAAGAACTGGTGGAGGTAGTACTGTTGGCGCTTTTCATTCCACGTCCACATCGAACCGCCGAATGTAGCTTCCTATGATGAAACAAGTGAGCAACAGTCTACTCAAAATGCTCAAAATCCTTACCCATTTAGATGGAGGAATTTTTTGACCTGGATTCTGTGGATCATCCTTCCCGTCGGCCCAAACATAGAAATCTTCAAATCCTTCTTCGCGATTGATTGATTTTTGGAACCATTCACATTCTTCACTGGAGTGATTCGGAACAAAGTCTAAAATGACTTTTATGCCAATTTGTTTGGCTTTCTTTACGAGAGCATCGAAATCAGCCATTGTTCCGAAAACTGGATCGATCTCATAGAAGTTTGAGATGTCATAGCCATTATCAACCATTGGGGATTTGAAAATCGGTGATAGCCACGTAGAAGTTATCCCGATTTCCTTAAGATACGGAAGTTTTTCGGTGATTCCTATCCAAATTAACACAAATCTTAATAAATGTTGACTCTTAAAATTAAAGACATACCTTTCAAGTCTCCGATGCCATTGCCATCACTGTCCTTCCATGATCTGGGGTATATTTGGTACAACGAAGCATCTTCCCACCAATCGGCTTTAGCCGCGACTGACGTTGTTACACTAAAACAAGTTAACAGCAATAAAAGATCTGTCCTCTTTCCCATGATGGCCCTTCCCGATGAAAGTAAAGCATAAAACTGAAAGAAACACTCTCGGGGAAATATTATTTAAGGCCTTGCTATCTCAATGATATTTCTTAATCATACCAATTTGATTTGTCGTGACTCATCAAAACTTAATTTGATTAATTGTGATAAAACTGAAGTGTACTTTCATACTTTTTTGTGAAAATGAAGTCTGTATAAATAAACTTGAAAGCCATTTTTATCTCTTCTTTTTTGTTTACTTTAGACTTGATCAGAACATCACATTAATAACAAAAGTGTTTGGAAGCACTTCAAAATTTTGAAGAAGTTGAGAGAAATTTCCGTCATCTTCTGTGATAGAAAAATGGCAACAAAGTATTCGTCCACTCTCACATACGGTTCACAAGTACAAAAAGTATGAGAGTAGACTGAGGAGAGGGCAGCTAGGGTGAAGAGATGCTTCGTATGACAGCAGGAATAACAAAGCTTGACCGTATTAAAAGTACCAAAATCCTCGAAGGTTTTCACGCCGAAATACCCTTACGGAAAAAATGCAGTTAGACCGGCTCAGTTGAGAGTTCCAGAGAATTCCGTGAAAAAGTCCATGTAAAAAAAAGAAATAAAAAACAGACCAAAATATTCCTATAGGCCCTACTCCACAAAACAACTCATCTGCTTTTCATTTTGCACTTATCAAATTAAATTTTTTGACAAATTGTTAAGTGTGTCTGTCCCACAATAAACTTTGCAAATTTTCGCAAAGATTTTGCGCTCTATACAAAGTCTTTATAAAGGGTCCGCCAAATAAATTTTTTTTCAAAAACGGCGCAAAACATCGAGTGTTACTTCGGTTGTGTGGCATGTAGCGCTGCTGTAGATGAAAAAACTGAACGATAAAAGCGTGTTTTCCACCATTTAACAAATGCCATATATTTTTTTTTGTAAGTCTGCAGCAGATAAACTTTGAATGCATTTCTCTCTGGGTATAGCGGCAGACTTCTATATTATATTTTCACTAGAAACTAAGGCTAGTATAACTCAAAACTAAGCTCATATAAAAACTACGCCGTTTTGCTTTACAAAGTGGAAGACTCACGCTTAGTATTTTTATACAAAACCTATTCGAAACCAACCGAAAACTTTTGTGCTGAGCACACTGCTTCCAAAATTTCACACAGTTTGAAACTGACAGTGGAGAGCGAATGGAATTTTTCATAGTGCCTGTCCAGACGGGTTATTTCAATAACGTTATGCTGTTAACGCTAGGTGTCTACACGTTGTTATAATTCCTCGCACAAGTTCTCCATTTTGTGTTGGAAAGTGTATTGAAAAAAGCATAACGTTATGACTATAACCCGTCTGGACACGCCAAGTGTACTGCTTAGGCAGATAAATCTGATTTCGTTTTGCGCATCCAGCCTCTTTCTTCCTCACCCCTTTTGCCCAGAAACGACCGATATAACGTTATTGGAATAACACGTGTGGACAGGGACATAGAAACTAGTTTAGCTTTAAACCATCCTGAAATGAAGTCCAGTCGAAGTCTGACAGTAAAGAGCGTTGCTGTTAAATGTGCGTTGCCTAAACGGTTCTAATTCAGTTCAGAAATGCTGCATTTTTGTTTATTTAAGACTCTGGGGCAAATAGCACCAGTTTGTTCCGATTTTCCTGTGCACACAAACGATTCAAACTTGTCGTAAGCTCATAAATTTCTCACATTTTAGTTTTAACAGAATATTTACAGTCGTATTTATAATCCCATTCCCAACTATGTTTAACTTTTAACCGCTGTTAGAACAGTGTCCAACTCCAACTAGTAAAAGCACTTTGATCGCTGTCTAACGAGTATCTACCTTTAGACACCGAAATTGGTTGTCTAAACTATGGCTAAGGTAACATTTGCTGCAACAAAAAACGTTTTTGTTGAATGCATTGTAAAACACTATTCAGAGTGTTAAGACTGTTGGTGACTACAGAACCACATCCATTACTCTATCTGATGGAACCAGACTGACTGCCCAAGAAAGTTGAAGTATCTAGGCATAAATTTCAATAAGGTGCTTAGATTCAACCCGCACTCACGCACTGTTCTGAAGAAGGCCAACTTCGCTTTCCACCGATTGTACCCTTTGCTGAGGAGAAGGACAGGACTAAATCAGCCAACAAAACTACTGATGTACAAGCAGCTGCTGAGACCCGTCACCCGTCATCAAATAAGGAATTAGATTGAGGAAACCCAGTTTGATTCACCATCTCGAAGACCGCGATGAAGGATCTCCTAATTTTCGAAAGCAAGATTCTGAGACTCTACATCGGCCTCACTTTCAACCACCAGCGTCAGAGACATTACAGTAACCAGCATCTATACGAGACTGCCAAGATGACGCCCTTGGACCAATATACGTCTTATCGACTGTATTGAAAACGGCTGCAAATATCAAGAAGGATGACCACTGAGGACCGACACCCTGAGCCAAGATACCTAAGCGTGATGAACACTTTGGACCAAGAAGTAATACCAGCAACGACGAAGCCACCAACGTCTACGCTAACCCTGGGTCAGCATACTTTCGTGGCTGATGTCAACCCCCACAACATCCCCATTAAAGAGGGACAACAGCGACAACCGGGACGGAACATCCCGAGATCACTCAAGTCAGCTGAATTATAATCAAGAATTCTCTTTCTTTTCAGCTATATAATATTAAGTTATTATTATTTTTATTCTAGACAATGTATATCGTTAGGCCCCCTATGTGCCAACATTCCTACATTATTATCATTTCCTTAATTTTTAAATTACCTAGTATAAGTATCAATTGTATATATCGTTCAATAAACATAAACTGAAACTCTGAGGTTTAAGATTGAAGAATCTAGTAGTTTGAGGCTCAAAAATAATTTTTTCAATAATTTCATTTCTAAATTAACCAATTTTAACTATTTTACGAAACTTTCAATTGAGTCGAATCAGCTGTTTTGTGTTGGCATAGTTCAAGTAGCATGCCACACTGTTTTAAAGGCTTTTAGTTGCACTCGCATATCAAAACACTAAAAATAGTACTGTACTGATTCATTGTGAACACCACCATTCGTTTTCTCAATCAAAATTGAAAGAATCCAGATACGTCTGTGAGACAACTGTTGGAGTGTATTTATTAAAACGAAATTGGCTAAGTTTCTAGATGGACAATGGTCTGAGATTGTACAAGCAAATTTTATAAATATGACTGTTAAGGACTATTCACATGAGCACGACCAACGAACGACGAATAAATCAAGAAATGCGATTTTGAGTACCTTACAAGCATAAATTCCTCACGAATTTTTTTAGGAAACGATGGAAATATAGTTCATACTTATTTTTAGGTGGACAAACTCTTATTTTGTGCCTAAAATTAAAAAAATATACGAAAAAATGTATTCGCTACGAATAAATATCTAGTAGCTACGAACTGTCAGACTTTATTCTCGTTCCACATACAATCCACACTACTACGAATAAATTATTCGCGCTTGTTTAACCTCAAAATCATTCTCCTTTTTGTTTTGGATGTAAATTGTGTTTGTTATTCGTGTCGAATGTAAAACACTCATGTGAATGACATGTCAAAATTAACGAATATTCGTTAATTCGTCGTTCGTTGGTCCTTCTCGTGTGAATAATACTTAATTTTCTCGCGTTAAACAAATACGATCCACATTTCAATGCTCATGTTTATTTTACATTGCATACCCTTAGGAAAATTGTTACTCACACTGTATTGTAACGGAAAGTGTTTTTTGAACACACATTCAACATTTAAGATGGAGAAGGTAGTTCCGTGCGACGTGCGGCCAAGTCTTGAATTTTTTTTTTCATTTATTTTATCAAATTCGAGCAATTGTCGTGTCAGTTTTACTATGATGATTCTTTTTTTGTTTTGTTTTTTGTTTTATAGTTACGCTCACACCAAGTGGTTATGAATAGCAGTATGATGCTATAAAACACAGTGCGAGCATTTAGGAGAATACGAGAGAATTCAATAGGAACTCTTGTGAATCGTAATGCCTAGGAAAAACAGAGTTGATTAGAGCATTGGACATAATGGGTAGTGTGACTATAATATGAATATTTATGCATTAGGTACTGCACGTCCGAAGCTGGGCTCAAGGTAAAACGGATAGGCATTCCTGGCGAGCCGGGTGTTGCGGCTAAATCTTCACTTGAGCAATGTTTGCTATAAAAGAGATTAAGGCAAGTAACGTTCCGGTGATACTCAAGAGAATCAATTGATACAATGAGGGAACTATCATCTATCGATTTCAACACTCTGTTTTATATCTCATCAAGTTGGCGCAAAGATGTTTTTCGGTCGGAAACTTTATAAATAGTAGCCACATCAGAAGGAGTGAGGAATTTCGTACATCGTTTTCAGAAACCTAATCATTTGGCAGCCCACGCAATATAATGTACAGAAATTCAAGAGTGATGTGCATCGGCATCTCCTTTCATATCCTTTCCTTATTTCCTAACACCCGCACTGTGTTTTAAACATTACAAGTGTATTCATAACCCCTTGAAGTGCGCGTAAATTATGTAAAAAAAAATAAAAATTATTTGGCAGCATTTTTAGCCACTTCAAATATGTGGTCGTTCCAACGAAGATCATCGAAGATCATACCAAGTACTGCCAGCTCTGCGGTTCCGTTCATGCAGGTACTATTCATGGATAATGGTAATGGGGGTGTTCAAATTTAACGACAAGAGACAGCAGTAGATTATCCACTTGCGTTAGTCAAATGAAGTTCTTCGAATATTTTTAACTTGGAATCTATTTCGTTGAAGAAAACACTGTCTATTAAAATGTACCAAGGCGATATTAAGACAAATGCTCTTTAATCCTTTGAACTTCTTTAAACATAAGTTAAATATTCTTATTTGATTTTCGAGGGTAAGGGCTCTTACAGAAATTCCTTCAACGATATTAAAAGAAACGTATTTAAACCTAACATTTTAACATGAAACTTAGAGTTTTATTTATATTTTATTTTTAACAATATGTGGGCCTTACGTACAAACTTAAAGATCGAGCCTACTCTCGATTATCTTTCTTTAAAACGACTGCTTCAAACGGCTTCAAAGTGATGTCTTTGAGGATGGCTTTATCACTGCGTGATGAATTATTTACATAGTTTTCTTTTTCCTTAGAGTTTCAATACAAAATAACTTACCCTACACTATGAGGCGAGTAAATTGTTCCCAAGATATATTCGAAGCTAGCGTTTGCATCCTCCTCCGAAGCAATTAGCGGACCAATATCTTCAGTTTCATTGCCAAAGTTGGCCAAAATACGATATTCCTTTCCTTTGCCAGAGCTTCAGTGAAAAAGTACACAATTTTGGTTTCACATATTCAAAGATTGACTTTGTACCAACTCTTACCGGACTATCTGAAAAACATTTTCACTAACAGCCACATAACCCCAACCGCCAGGGTTTTTGAAAGCCTTAAAACCTGGAGTGCGTTTGAGTTGTTGCATTGCCTTAAAAATGTTCAATGTGCTTCTTGGGATTCCTCTTTGGGATTCCACATTCACGTTTTTGTAGTTATCAGCTACGGGCAACCATGTTCTGTTTGTGCTTGAAAAACCTGCTGAAGTGTTCTTATTCCATTGGAACGGTGTTCGAACAAATTCACGGCGTTGATCAGCGATCAGCCGCTACACAACTCTTGCAAGTCTCCACATCAACCATTCCTATTTCTTCGCCCTACAAAATAAGACACATTTCAAATAATCAAAAGTAATAAGTTTACATAACCTACATAATAAGTAACTGTCACACCAGGCAAACTTGCAAGTATAACATTAATTAAGTCCTTCCTTTGAAGTCCGAAGCGGTTGGCAATTCTCGTATTGTCATGATTACCTAACTGTAATGCGGAGAATAAGTATTAATCGGTTTGCTTTTATATTTAAGGATGATATGTCCATACAACCCAGTTAGCAGTTTGATGTTTTCTCCACATGACTTCCATCCAACTGTTAGCGGCATTTTCAACATCGCGAGCATTACTCAATTTATTTAGGTTCATTAGTTGGAAATTGAATGGAATGTGAACACCCTTATGCGTTGCATTTCCAAAAAATTTGTCAATATCTTCAATCGGGGAGTATGCTTCGGCTAAAAGGATTCTGAAATTCGAATTGGAGAATGTATCAAATTAAACAAAAAAGAAAAGTTGACATCACAACCTTGTGTCGCCTCCATGTTCTTCCTTAAATGAGTCCAAAAATGCCCTCCATTCGTATAACAGCTCAAAGGTTTCAAAAGTGTAAGGTTGGTCAAAAGTGTAAATTTTTAACGGTGACGGCAAATACCTTTTATCTGGGTCTATACTGCTCAAAGGCTCATCAGGATAAGTTCCATCTTCGTTAACTTTTTCAAATATGTGAGGAACAGCGTCTATGCGGAAACCATCCACTCCCCGTTCTAGCCAGAACTTTAAGACATCGAGCATAGTCTTCCGGACTTTAGGGTTTCTGAAATTCAGGTCTGGTTGTTCCTTGAGAAACGTATGCAGGTAGAATTGCTGGCGCTTGTCGTTCCACGTCCACATTGACCCTGTGAACAAGCTCACCTGGAGAGAATTATGACAAGTTTGTCAGTTTCAATGAGATTGAATGATGGAACATCAACAAATTATATCGGACTCAAACTTTCCATTCTTAGCTTACCCAATTAGAAGGTGGCAAAATCATGTCCGGATTATTTGGATCCTTGACTCCATCTGCCCAAACATAAAAGTTGTCATATCCATCCTCCCGATTGACTGACTTGACAAACCATTCACACTTGTCACTCGAGTGATTCGGTACAAAGTCTAAAATAATTTTAACACCGATCTCCTTGGCTTTGATCATCAGAGCATCAAAGTCCTCCAAGGTTCCAAACACTGGATCGATGTCGGTAAAATTTGAGACGTCATAGCCGTTGTCTGCCATGGGAGATTTGAAAATAGGGGACAACCAGGTTGCTGTGATACCAATTTCCTTCAGGTAGTCTAGATTCTCCGTAATTCCTACAGGAAAAGACTTTATATACAAGCTGAACATAGTTTAGGATATAACCAAAATACCTTTCAGGTCACCGATTCCATTACCATCACTATCTTTCCAAGATCTCGGATAAATTTGATAAAGCGATGCATCCTCCCACCAATCAGATGATGCTGAAATGTAACTCAAAGGTCAAAGCGCTGAAAAGCACGAAGGCCGCTAACGCACACCGCTCCATGACTTAGTTTTTGGCTGATATGTTTTAATTAATAATTTAATTATTGAATGGAATGTTTAAAATCAACTGTGTGATACCAAAACTTAAAGGAAATAGTGGAAATTCGATGCACAATAACTTTCGCTTCCGTTTTATAACTGAGAAAATTTTCTAATCTGCGGCAAATATATATACTGTCGATTGAAACAAAAAAAATACTGCAATTAAGATTTTTTATTTTTTCGCAGACCATTCCACATTCCACCTGCACAAAGATTGCAGGGAATGTAATATTTACACAACTGGAAGGAATTTTTATTTGTTTGAAGAATTCAATATTATAAATGTTGTCTTGGTCAGTCATACTCGTAATTGAGTGCAACATTGTTTATTTTATTTATTATAAATTTTTAAATGACTTTGGCTTGACTTTCGTGTAGCAAAGGAATTAACAGACGTCTCCCTGTTCATTTGGTTTTAACTTTTTTGGCGTGACGAACATCGTGATCTCAAAGGCATTACAGTTTAGATTACAGATCTAACGATTCGCCTATTAAATACGCTGTATCCCGGTTTTGGATAAAGATTTCTTTGAATTTGTCTGTACCAGGGCATTTATGCTGTTGACCCACAGGTGCGTGGTTCGAATCCCAAGAGAGGCAAAAATATTTTTCCACGATTATCGCCTATTCTATTGTAGTAAAAATCAGAGCAATTGATTTTCAACCGACAAACGGAGAGGAAAGTAATGCTTTTTCGGCTGAAAATTAACTGCAAATGTGCTTGAATTGGCTCGAAAATGATTGCCACTATCAAGGAGTTGCAGCTGTGCATGGTGTTAAAAAATCAACAGTTTGCAGGACCGCACCCAGCACCCATAGAGTTGTCGACGTGATAAAAGACGTTTTATTTTTAAGCTATGTGTTGGCCTGAAGACGTCAGTAATATTGCTGAAAAGTTTTTATTATGGGTGGATTTCCTTGTGGGTGTGGTTGTGTGGATTATCAATTTAAGTGAGGACCGATGTGGAAATTACTCATAGAATGTGATGATTATAACAGGCTTGAGTACAGATCTTACAGTGTAAATGCAAGTTGGCCGGGTAGCGTTGATGACTCAAGTGCTGTAAGTCAAGGATTTCACGATAAGTGGAGACCATTTCCAGAAGCTAAAGAGGCATAACACCACCAGAAAACAAGACGCATTATTGAAAACTGTTTTGGCATTCTTAATGAAAGACTACCATGTCTAAACTATTTGCGACTGAGGTCGTCTGAGTTTGCAGGAAAGGTAGTCATTGTCTGTGTCATCTTACCCAAAACTGTCTGTAGCATCGGAAAGATTAGTGGAACCATGCCACCCACTGAAGGCACTGACAATGAAATCCAGGAATTGGATCTAGAAAATGCTGAAGAAGAAAATGATGATTTCAATAATATGGATCACTTGGGTGAGATGTAAAGACGCATCTAGATAGATGCACTACTTTTCTTTCTTTTATAGAATTGCTTTTGAAATATAATTGCTTTTCTGGCTTTTACTTTTTTTGCAATGCAAAAGTGTAGTTTCGTTTGAGGGAATTTCCAAAATTCGAGACAAAGATCTCAGAGAATAAAAAATGTTGGGAGTAAAAGTATAAAATTTACTTATTGTTTATTTAGAAATAAAAATAATAACTTAAAAACTAAAGTTTAACAATATACAATGTACAGTAACTTGATACTCCTTAAATATATTTGTATTTTCTATATATAAGAAGAGGTGGATATTGGCAACATTTGGTTTCAACAGGACGGCGCCGGCGCGGCGCAGCTGCAATCATCGAGAAGCGATCACAATACAAAGGTAAGCGGACTGCAACTCCATGGCAGATTGCTGTCAAAGTGAAACATGTGTAGCCTTATTGTTATCAATGTAATTGTTAAAAGTGATTTGAAAAATGTTTTTGATTCTTGATACCACAAGTAGTAGAAGATAAACAGGCATTTGAATTGAGGAAGGGCCTATAGCTGATTGCTACCACGTATTATCTTCAACAAAGTAAATTAGTTTTTAGAAGTGCTTTTCTGTGGTTAGATTTGTGATATAGCCGTTTTGAGATTATCTTTCTGATTAAACTCAATAAACATTCAATCACATTTTTTGTTTATTTACAAGCTACTAATTAGAACAACACAACAAACTTCTTACATCAAATCTTTCCAGATTTTCGTACAAAAGAGAGCAGTTATTTTTCGCGTCAAAGTCTATACATAACAGTTTTGTTTGTTTGTAACCTCAATAGATAAAATGTAAAGGATGTTCTTCTCAGCGCCATGATTCAAATAAGAGCTATTTCGATTAAACCCTTGACGGCTGAAGCGTAACCGTTCGTAAGTAGCTTGTTGCTTGTGAGTTTGAGGTTCGAATCCTTGAAACGTCCGCAGGCTCTGTTATGTCACCTAATTTATTAGATTATTTCCATAGAATGATGTGGTAATGGGTTTCTGATTGATGTCGCTGAAAATTTGAGTTTAATTAAACAAGTAAATGATCCTACAAATTACATATGAGTAAGGCAAGTTGTAGTTCAACCGTCAGCTTATGTTCTGAAGATGTTGACTTTTGAGTGGAGTTTCGTACAAGAAGCACTTTAAATCCAAACAACTTTTCTTTGTTGATAGTATCTTGAAATATTCGTATAGAAAATAAGAAGCTCAGTAAAAATTTATTAAATTTATTTTCGACCAATTCTTTTTAATATTACAGCTTCATTGGGCATCAAATAAACCTCACTCAAGTTTACCTTTGCGCTGTGGAAAAAAGAAAATGAGTGTTTAGCTTTTACTCAAACCAAAATGACTACCATGCAACTTACCCAACGTTATGAGGTGAGTTACTTGTCACCAAAGAATATTTCATAGGACCATCGTCATCGCCATGTAAGCTTCCAATAACTTCAATATCCTTGCCAAAATTAACCAATATTCGGTACTCTTCCGTGGGTGCGGATCTATCAACAAAGTGTTCAATATTGAAAGTCTGGATTAAGGCTATTGTCTAAGGGGTTACCTCACTACTTGGAACACTTGGTCATTAAGTGCTCCATAGCTGAATCCATTAGGGTCCTTGAATGCCTTGAATGCCTTTGTATATTTTAACTTATGAAGTTCCTTAAACACATTCAGCGTACTTCTCGAAGTTCCTCGCTGAACTTTAACATTCACCTGCTTGAAATCATCTGCCACTGGCAACCAAGTTTGAATGGATGTTGAAAAACCTGCAGAAATACCATCGTTCCACTGGAACGGTGATCGCGCAAAGTTTCGGCGCTCACTGTAGTCACAAACGGAGCAGGTTTCCACATTGCTCATTCCAATTTCTTCACCCTAAACAATTTATCTCTAAATTGCTACTCACAAGAATTAAAAACAAAACTTACATAGTAAGTAACAGTTGCTCCGGGCATTGCAGCAACAATAATGTTGTACAAGTCCTTCTTGTGATTTCCACAACGGTTGACAATTCTTTGATTGTCATGATTTCCCAGCTGCAAAATAATTTATTCTGAACATAGTCACAAACAATAAAAACAACACTTCAATTTACCACCCAGTTGGCAGTCTGATGGTTTTTCCATATGACGTCCATCCAAACATGGGCTGCTTTTTCTACTTCACGAGCGTTAGTTTTTTCAGTGAAATACATAAAATTGAAATTAAATGGAAGATGGACGCCATTGTGTGTCGCATTTCCGGTGTACTGGTCGAGTACATTGATGGGTGAGTAGGCTTCCGCAAGAAGAACCCTTTAAAAAGATTCAGTTATTCTATTCAGTTGTTGAAGGAGAGTGAGATGTCCATGATTGGCTTACCGTGTTTCTCCACCATTTTCTTTTTGGTATGACTCCAAGAAAGCTCTCCACTCATAAAGAAGCTCAACCGTCTCGTATTGATGTTGAGTGTAAATGTGAAACAAATGATTAGATGATATCGAAAAATTGGCAGGTCCGATAGACGGTTCATCTGGATAAGTGCCGTTCTCGTAAACGAACTCATACATATGTGGGACTGCATCGATACGAAAACCATCTACTCCACGATTAAGCCAGAATTTCAAGACATCAATCATTTTGACTCGCACATGTGGGTTTCTAAAGTTGAAATCGGGTTGCTGCTCCAAAAATTGATGCAAGTAGAACTGTTGGCGTTTTTCATTCCATGTCCACATTGATCCATCAAAAATACTCATCTGAAAGGAGCATTTTCAAAATCAGGTTCCATTCGTCCATCCATATCTTACCCAATTGGAGGGTGGAAGTTTCTTTCCAGGATTTTCTGGATCATCCTTGCCATCCGCCCAGACATAGAAGTCCTCATAACCACTCTCTCTATTGATTGACTTTTGGAACCACTCACTCTCATTGCTCGAGTGATTCGGAACGAAGTCTAAGATGACTTTAACACCGATCGCCTTGGCTTTCTTAATCAGGGCATCGAAGTCTTCTAAGGTTCCAAAGATTGGATCAACATCATAGAAGTCTGATATGTCATAGCCATTGTCAGCCATGGGAGACTTGAAAATGGGCGATAACCAGGTTGCTGTGATCCCGATCTCCCTCAGGTAGTCCAGCTTCTCAGTGATTCCTTCAAATTTAAACTCTGTATAGGACTGCGATATGAGTCAAGAAGTGTTCCCGTTTACCTTTTAAATCACCGATTCCATTTCCGTCACTATCCTTCCAAGATCTTGGATAGATTTGATATAAGGATGCATCTTCCCACCAATCTGCAGTTGCTGCTAATGAAGTCAGACTTAAAAAAGTTGCACACAAAATTAACAACGTCCGTGTTTCCATTTAAGACTTTCTTGTGTAAATAACAGCGTTTAACTGAAAAAGGCAAATTTTTTGTGGTGCCTGCTCAACATAATTGGTGTTGTACAATAGGGCGGATCGAAAAACCACTTTTTTCGCGGATCGCTTCGTAATAGCAAAAAACAGTCATTATTAAGTATAAAACTAAGAAATCCGAAGCATGGGGGCGGACAAATGATGTCTTCAGTTAACGCATCGAGCTCAAAGTTTTTTTTTTCACGGGAAAGATGCACGCACGTATCCGACCGACTTCGTTATTACATATCTCGGCTCAGGAGTGACCAATTCATTTGAAATTTTGAGGACTTATTTTACATAACAAAAGGAGGTTCTCTTTTAAATTTTAGCTCTCCAGGTGATCTAGAAGCTAAGATAAACGCAAAAGAAGTTGATGAAATAACGTAATTTTTGGCATTTTTTGTATTTTTCTCAGCTTTGAACGACTCTACGTGGCACAATTTTGCAGTTATTGAAACGCAGTAAAAAAGAAAATTTTTTGTGTTTTCAAGAGCTTTACACTCATATAGCTAAGTATGGGATTTTGATAAATATTAATCAAACTACAGTGCAAAACGTGCGAACTCTCTTATAGTCTATTTCTATTAATTATGTCGTAAAAAAGAGCATATAAAGGAACTCGAAATTGAATGGACTTTTATTGCATGAATCGATTAATGGGTTAATTTTAAAGAAAAAACCGAAAGTGCTATTAAATAAGAGGGTGCAAATCGGAGATATGGGTTCTAAACCATCTTCATTCGTTTTTTCAATATATCTTGAAAACGAAGCAAAATTTTGATGCAATTCATAGGACCTTTTTTTTAGAGAGCAAATTTTCCCATCGAAATGCATCTTTTTAGAGACTATAAATAAAAAATTTTTATCCAAAATTATAAAATTCCCGACAGAAAAAAAGTCAATTTTTGCCAGTTTTTGAGTTTTGTCAGTTTTTTTAATGGCATTTCTTTCTGGTTGCAGATAGGTATAGACAATGATCCGTAAAACAGAAAGTAAATAAAATTTTCTTTAAAATGCTATATCAGAGAACTTTTTATGTTTGAAATTCACTGAAATATTGTAACTTAAAAATTTACTGACAATATTAAAGGATGAAAAACGACAATAAATATCAATGTTTAAGTTACAATATTTCAGTGTATATTTCAATAATCTGACAATTTGAGCGGGGCCTTCGTAAGTAGGCGAGTCACAAAGATGTAAAAAAAAATCGATGTTTCGAAATACTCGAGCGCGATTAATTTTTTTTTCATTTTGAAGGTAATTTTATTAGGATTACAGAAAACATATAATCTGACATTTTGGTTGGGGCGATTGATATACTAGGTATATACAATGATCCGTAAAACAGAAAGTAAATAAAATTTTCTTTAAAATGCTATATCAGAGAACTTTTTATGTTTGAAATTCACTGAAATATTGTAACTTAAAAATTTACTGACAATATTAAAGGATGAAAAACGACAATAAATATCAATGTTTAAGTTACAATATTTCAGTGAATTTCAAACATAAAAAGTTCTCTGATATAGCATTTAAAAGAAAATTTTATTTACTTTCTGTTTTACGGATCATTGTCT
This sequence comes from Melanostoma mellinum, assembly GCA_914767635.1. NCBI lineage: Eukaryota > Metazoa > Arthropoda > Insecta > Diptera > Syrphidae > Melanostoma > Melanostoma mellinum. Next base: position 6,919,435 of record OU612059.1, read on the forward strand.
ATACCTATCTGCAACCAGAAAGAAATGCCATTAAAAAAACTGACAAAACTCAAAAACTGGCAAAAATTGACTTTTTTTCTGTCGGGAATTTTATAATTTTGGATAAAAATTTTTTATTTATAGTCTCTAAAAAGATGCATTTCGATGGGAAAATTTGCTCTCTAAAAAAAAGGTCCTATGAATTGCATCAAAATTTTGCTTCGTTTTCAAGATATATTGAAAAAACGAATGAAGATGGTTTAGAACCCATATCTCCGATTTGCACCCTCTTATTTAATAGCACTTTCGGTTTTTTCTTTAAAATTAACCCATTAATCGATTCATGCAATAAAAGTCCATTCAATTTCGAGTTCCTTTATATGCTCTTTTTTACGACATAATTAATAGAAATAGACTATAAGAGAGTTCGCACGTTTTGCACTGTAGTTTGATTAATATTTATCAAAATCCCATACTTAGCTATATGAGTGTAAAGCTCTTGAAAACACAAAAAATTTTCTTTTTTACTGCGTTTCAATAACTGCAAAATTGTGCCACGTAGAGTCGTTCAAAGCTGAGAAAAATACAAAAAATGCCAAAAATTACGTTATTTCATCAACTTCTTTTGCGTTTATCTTAGCTTCTAGATCACCTGGAGAGCTAAAATTTAAAAGAGAACCTCCTTTTGTTATGTAAAATAAGTCCTCAAAATTTCAAATGAATTGGTCACTCCTGAGCCGAGATATGTAATAACGAAGTCGGTCGGATACGTGCGTGCATCTTTCCCGTGAAAAAAAAACTTTGAGCTCGATGCGTTAACTGAAGACATCATTTGTCCGCCCCCATGCTTCGGATTTCTTAGTTTTATACTTAATAATGACTGTTTTTTGCTATTACGAAGCGATCCGCGAAAAAAGTGGTTTTTCGATCCGCCCTATTGTACAACCATAAGGCTTTGAAAAGTACTTTCGGTTGTTGGTATCAGCTTTAGATAAATAGGCTTTTTAAAGATTTTGATGAAGTGCTTAACGTTGATTGATACCGTGTGCTACTCGTATCTCCAACAGAGTGAGTTGATTAGTGTCTGGAGTATAGTGGCTTTTGTTTCTTTTATAAGTAGGAAGATACTTTGAAAATATGGCACGACTGTGGTGTGTGATAGATCTGCTTAAGATTGTCTGTTCATACACAGTGATAAAACCCGAATAAAGTGATTGTTACTCGCTGTAAGCTTCTACTGCTAATTTTTACTACCTGGCGCTCTTAGACAAAAAAAAAAAAATAGGGTGGCGCAACAGAGCGAGGAGCCCCAGGGCGTAGCGCACTTCTCACAACCATGCCTTGTGAGGGTATGGTGGGACCTACAATTTTCTGCCGGTTCCGAACGGCTGATCGAGAAATCGCTTTTCGTGACAATGAATTTAGTAACGGGAGAGATGCCAATTCCTCGCGAAAAACGTGGAAAAACGTTTTTGCTTCTGTTGGGATTCGAAACTCGAACCTCTTTTGCTTTTTTTAAGGACGTGTCTATATGCACCCAAGGTGTACTGGGTGTAAGTGGTGCTACACCGCATTTTTGAGAAGTCTCTCAAAGAGAAGCGATTGCAGTCGTTTCAGTTTTATCTCCCTCTTGGCGTTGCCAGAGTTTGCTAGATTTAAATAATAAATAAAAATTTATTTAATTCGGACGCGAATTTCCAGTCATTATGTTTCTAACTGCAAGTTCTGCGACTAAAAATAAAATTATTTTAACTTAGCATTTCAATGACAAAACTAATAACATCTTCAAACTCACACGAGCTCTGGTAACAACAGGAGATAGAAGATTTTCAACTAAAACGACTGCAATTGGTTCTTTTTGAGAGATTTCTGAAAAATGCGTTGTAACACCACTTGCACCGCATTTTTTTCACTCATATCACTCCAAATGCGGTAGAGCTACAAAGGAATGCAAATCAGTTTTACCTTCAGTCTAATTTCGGGCAGTGAAATATAGAGATTCATTCTTTAGCCGTACTGCTCGGATGTTGAATGCCTTACCTGACTCTGGTTTTTCCTCTCATAGTAATACGCAGAAGTTTAAAAACAATGTGCATCGGCACCTTCTTTCTAATCCTTTCCTTCTTCCGACATTACTTTGAAAATCCGATATCGATTTTGCCAAAAAAAATCATCTTTTCAGATGAAGCTCATTTTGATCTTGGCGGGTCTTAAACAAGCAAAATTGTCGCATTTGGGGCACAGAAAACCCGCACGCATACATTGAAAAGCCGAAAATGAGCAAGGAGTGGCCGTTACAGTCAATGGCGATCGTTATCGGGCCATGTTGAACAAATTTTTGTTAACAAAATTTGAAGAGGAGGATATTGTCAATATTTGGTTTCCACAGAATCACGCTACGTGCCACACAGCCGAAGCTACACTCGATGTATTGCGCCCTGTTTTTGAAAAAAAAGTTATTTTGCGAACCCTTTATTTGGTTCTCGCTGAAAGATTTTTTAAAAAATGTGTTGCAACACCACATTTTTTTAATGCTTCCATTAAGCCACAGGGAACTCAATAAATATAGGTGATGAAAATCAGCGATCCAGTTTGACGGTTTTCCAAGCACATTGCAGGGAAACTGCGAAAGGGTATGACCTCGCCTTAGGTTGTTGGCGAAAGATTTCGGTTGAGGCAAAGGTTCATCCCGAACTGTAATGTAAACAAGTAGGGATCTACGTACTCTTAATGTGCGGGTTCATTTGAGAGTTCTTCCCCTAGTTTGCTCGCTAGAGTTATTATCCATTTACAATCTGATTTCTTCAGATGTTATTATTGCGGCTGCGAGTAAATTTGCTCAGTGTCAAGAGAAGATTTCCTGAGAGTACTTTTAAGGCCGTGTGCACTTGATATATTTTTTGTGCTTGCTGGAAGTGGTGTAAGAAACATTTATCCATACAAACGAAAGGCTTTAATTGTTGGTACTGTTCCTTAAAAAAAAATAATTTTAAAAAATTATTGCAGAAAGCAGCGTGACCGATTTTTTCTTTTTTAAATTCCTTCAATATACATATTTCTTTTATTTCTGTTTCCAAATAGCTTACCCATGGTTTCTCACAACATTTTTGAAGACTATCGTTTTTCTGTAAAAGTTCGTTGTCTCCTAGGTCTTCAAAATCCATGTCATTTCAATAAATGGAGTCGGTTATTATGGCTCCGAAGCACCCAGCATTGCATTTGGTTGATATCGATATACGAGGTATTGCAGTTTGAACCCGAAATCGAGTTCTGAAGGGCAGTTCAATTAATTTTCGGCGAAATTTCGATCATAATCTTTCACAGTAGTTTACTTGGAGTTCCATGCACCGCTTCCACCTTCGCTCCCACCCCTCGAAGCACCCTCAGTAGTCGTCAGCAGTTAGGTTTTTCAGCGTTTTTCGTTCGCCTCCAGTACACCGCCGTGGTGAGTCCCTACGCATTTCGGGATCGTACTCAAATATCCACGATTCATCTCCGGTTACCACAGTACTCATCCAGTCCTTCCCATCCGTCTCAATTTTCGATAAAGGCCACTACAGATGGACATTCGAAGGTGTTTTTGGTCCAACGTGAGCATTTTCGGGACCATATTGGCACAAATCTTTCTCATGTCTAGCTCCTCGTGTAAAATCTACCTAATCGCTCGCTTCTTTATTGATGTTCAACTCGTAGGACTGATGTTACCAAAGTCGGATTCGATCGACTACGACAGATTTCCCCAGATGCTTCGTTTCTTTTAACCAAAAATACGATAACCACGCGTTGCTTCTTAACTAAGTCACTCATTTTCGTGACGTGTTGAAAAAACATTGCTTTACAAAAACACGCGTGAAACACTAACTGAACGTGCTACCACTTCTAAAATTTAACTGGTACTAGAGGAGAGTCTCCCCTTTGGAACGAGACAACAACGAACCAGCTGGTGTTGTTAGCTTGCGAGATTCCGGGTTTCAAATTGCCACACCTCGTATGGATTGGGTCTCACACTCTCGGATGGATTGAGTCTCACACTCTCGGCTACAGTTATCATAATCTGGGACCAAATCAGACCATCAGTGATCGGCTAGGCGAGTGGCTATGGCATTTTTCTGTCTAAATTTGCGCTTGATTAAACAATATCACCCCATCTCCCTAATCATTAAACTAATGATCAGAGAATGTTAAATTATGGAATCAGATAGATCGATCACGTGAGTTGTATTGTCAAACTGAGATAATTTCGCTCGATAACATCTGCTGTAATTTATGACCACAAGCATCTGTGCGCCGTTTGACGATGGGGACCATAAGTGTTGTCCTCTAGCTTGTTAGGCTCATGAACTCTATGCATTGAATCGAGTGCATCAGGCCATGTGAGTGCTTTATTTTGGCCAATTTTTTAATTCAAAAAACAGACTTTTAACTCTAAACATTGCAATCGCTTTGGAAATAAATTTCAAATTTCCCAACACTTTTCAATCGAAAAGCGGCTCGAACTAGAAGCTGCTGTCGAACAATTTCACAAGCTTTTCATTTAAATATGCTCTCAAGAAAACCAAGCGCTCCTCGCAATGGCCGTCATACTTGGGAGCTTTGATATGAGAATAGTAACTTTTTAAAATCACTTTAATGTTCATGATTTAAACATTGAGTTACAAATCTGTAAAAAAGCGAATTCCATAAAAAAAAAAACAGTTTAATTTTTCATTGTTCTTGTTATTTTATAAAGTACATATTCGTTATAAAGAGAAACTTAACTATCAATCTTATTTTCGACCAACTCTTTTGAGTATTACAGCTTCATATGGCATCAAAAAGACTTCATTCAATTTTACCTTTGCGCTGTGGGAAAAGCAAACGACCTACATAAGTATAAAGTCAAACAGGAATTATAAGCTCACAACTTACCCAACGTTATGAGGTGAGTTACTTGTCACCAAAGAGTACTTCATGAGACCATCATCATCGCTATTATTCAGTAAGTTTCCAATAACTTCGATGTCTTTGCCAAGATTTGCCAGGATTTGGAATTCTTCAGTGGGAGACGATCTGTTAAGAACATTTTTGAACTTTCAGTTCAAATAAGTCTAAATAAACTTCATGTCACTTACCTCACTACCTGGAACACTTGTTCATTAAGCGCTCTATAGCTGAATCCATGGGGGTCCTTGAATGCCTTGAAAGCCTTTGTGTACTTTAACCTATGAAGTTCCTTGAACACATTCAGCGTACTTCTCGAAGTTCCTCGCTGAACTTTAACATTAACTTGCTTGAAATCAGAAGCCACTGGCAGCCAAGTTTTAGGAGATGAGGAAAATCCAGCAGAAATATCGTCGCTCCACTGGAAGGGGGACCGTTCAAAGTTGCGACTCTCACTGTAGTCACAGCCAGTGCAGGACTCTACATTGCTCATTCCAATTTCTTCGCCCTAAAAATTATTTCTGTTATTTTAACTTTTCAAAAATTTCAAAGACAAATTTTACATAGTAGGTAACAGTAGCTCCGGGCATTGCAGCGAGAATAATATTGAACAGGTCCTTCTTGTGATTGCCACAACGAGTGACAATTCTGGGATTGTCATGATTTCCCATCTATGAAGAAGGAATTAGTCACGATCACTACTGAAAAGGACAAAATAACTTACCACCCAGTTGGCAGCTTGATGCTTTGTCCACATGACGTCCATCCAAACGTGGGCTGCTTTTTCTAGATCACGAGCAGTAGCTGTTTCATTGAAGAACATAAAGTTGAAATTAAATGGAAGATGGACGCCGTTGTGGGTTGCATTGCCGCAATATTGGTCGATTACATTGATGGGAGAGTAGGCTTCCGCAAGAAGAATTCTTTAAAAAGCCCATCAATAAATACACTCACTTTAAATACACACATGTTTCACTTACCGTGACTCGCCACCATTTTCTTTTTGGTATGACTCCAAGAAAGCTCTCCACTCATAAAGAAGCTCAACTGTTTCGTATTGATGTTGTGTGTAGATGTGATACAAATTGTTTGAAGAGTACGGAAAACTAGGAGTTCCAAAGTATGGTTCATCTGGATAGGAGCCGTCGTCGTTGACTTTTTCGTACATATGTGGGACTGCATCAATACGAAAACCATCAACTCCACGATCAAGCCAGAATTTCAAGACATCAATCATTTTGGCTCGCACATGTGGGTTTCTGAAGTTGAAATCGGGTTGCTGCTCCAAAAATTGATGCAAGTAGAACTGTTGGCGTTTTTCATTCCATGTCCACATTGATCCTCCAAAAATGCTTATCTAATGGAAATTTATTGAAAACTTGATCACACTTAATTTTATTGATTTTTCTCACCCAATTGGAGGGTGGAAGTTTCTTTCCAGGATTTTCTGGATCATCTTTGCCATCAGCCCAGACGTAGAAGTCCTCATAACCACTTTCTCTATTGATTGAATTTTGGAACCAATCACTTTCATTGCTCGAGTGATTCGGAACGAAGTCTAAGATGACTTTCACACCGATCGCCTTGGCTTTCTTAATCAGAGCATCGAAGTCTTCTAAGGTTCCAAAGATTGGATCTACATCATAGAAGTCTGATATGTCATAGCCATTGTCAGCCATGGGAGACTTGAAAATGGGCGATAACCAGGTTGCTGTGATCCCGATCTCCCGCAGGTAGTCCAGTTTCTCAGTGATTCCTTTAGAGTTAAATTTTTTATGAACCTTATTTTAACTAAGGATTGTTCACTTTTACCATTTAAATCACCAATTCCATTTCCGTCACTATCCTTCCACGACCTAGGATAGATTTGATATAAGGATGCATCTTCCCACCAATCTGCAGTTGCTGCCAATGAAGTTAGACTGAAAAAAGTCACACACAAGAATATTAACGCCCGAGTTTCCATTTAAGACTTTCTCGTTCAAGGAATAGTACTTAACTGAAAGTTAATTCAATTTCGCTTTCCTGGTTAACATAATTGATGTTCGAAAACAGAAAACCACTCGCGAAGTCTTCTGATATCACAGGCACAGTAGCAGTTTTAGATTACGAGGCATTTGAAGAAGTTCCTTACTTTGATTGCTATCGCTTTATTCAATTTAGTATTGTGTAGTTTTAAGTACAAATACAGTTTTTTTTAAGTACAAGTACAACGCCACTTCAAAGCGGTGACACGACTTTGATTTATTGATCAAACGGTTTAAGATTATCATTTTGCAAAATGATAACAAAACAAATCAAATAACTTTTTTCTCGTATTGGTTAAAGGAGTTTTAGCAGTTTTGTGAAATATTTAAACAGATTCGCCTACAGGAATTAATAAAATGTGTTCGAAGTTTAGCCAAGAAGCTATTTTGTAACCGCTACCTCTGTGTTTCACTGGGCCTCCAAAACGAAACCCATGGTTCGATGGAGAATGCAGGCTGGCAAATTCAGCCAAACAAGAACGACAAATGTTGATTCAAAAGCTTACAATCAGTATAACGAGATTTACAAGTAGAAAAAAAGGGAAGAATTCCGAAGAAAAAGAAGCAGCATGAGAAGCGCTCGTTTGAGGAATTTGAGAGGTGCCATGACAGGAACGAGACTCGGACGTTTTACCAAAAGGTAAAAAGATCCTGCCAGGGTGGCAAGACTCTAACTCATGCCTGTGAGGACCAGCAGGGAAACATATAGTAGTAGAGTCACAGTCGCTACTGAGGATCAGGAATGATCACTTCTGCAGCCTGTTTTGATTTCAAGGCCGCGTATGACAGTATTTACAGAGACGAGCTGAACAGAGCCATGTCTAGTTTCGGCATCCCTGCAAAACTCGTACGACTATGCAGAATGACTTTGGAGAATTGACGCTCCTCCGTCAAGGGCGGTAGAGAACTCACCGATACCTTTGATGTCGGAAAAGGCTTTAGGCACGGCGACAAACTGTTATGCGATTTCTTCAACATCATACTTGAAAAGATTGTATAAAACTCAAACGTCAACACCAGAAGAACAATCTTTCAAAAGTATGTACAATTACTCGCCTACGCAGACGATATTGACGTAGTGGTCAAATGTCATAGGTTCTTTTGCGAGTATTGAAACAGAAGCGGCAAAAAAGGGTTTGACGGTTAATGAGGGCACAACGAAGTATATGTTGTCATCAAACAAGGACACAGAACATCGACGAATTGGACAATACGTCACAATACACAGACATAACTTCGAGGTACTACAGGACTTCATCTACCTAGGATCCGCTGTAGACACGGACAACAACATCAGTGCGGAGATCAAACGGAGAATAACTCTTGCCAACCGTTGCTTCAATGGGTTAAGAAGGCTATTGAGAAACAAAACCCTCTCCAGAAAAACCAAGGTAACCCTGTATAAGGCCTTGATCACCCCAGTCCTACTTTACGGCGCGGTAGCATGGACCTTATCGAAATTAGATGAGGAAACCTTTGGTCGTTTCGAAAGAAAAATTCTCCCAATGATCTTTGGTCCCGTATGCGGACACAATGTGTGGAGAAGAATATACAACAACGAGCTGTACCGCGACATGGGCATAGCCAGAAGAGTACGCATCGCGAGGCTACGATAGCTGGGTCATGTAGAGCGGATGGACCCAAACGTTCCAACTCGACGGTTTTTCGAAAGCACATTGCTCTTTTCAGTTTTGCACTCTAAGTCGGTTTTACAAGCCTCCAAAAAACACCATTTCAAATTACACGCGTTTAAGGTTTTCTTCAACGAAAAATCGTCAAACTAGAAGGCTCAAGTTGCTACGTAAGCGTCACCTAAAAGTTTAGTTAGACTGATCGGATCTTAACAAAGGTTTAGTATAATTCTTTTAAACACGTAGGTAAACTTTTGAAAAATGCAATAAAAATGAGACTCCTCCTTTGAAAGTTCTAAAGAGGGAAGACCCCTTAATTGATAGCATTTGAAAAGAATTATTGTGTTCCTTTGATCCTTTGTATTCCCTCGTATGCTTCTACTGAGTTTTTGGCCAGAAAGCAAAGATGTTAGTGGTTCTGGTGACATCATTAACACTAGAAATATAACAATTTCCGTTCGCACAACATAATCCTGGCGGTTAATGTTTGAAGTTAGTTAAGTTAAGTTATTAAAAGCACCTTACCTATCTTTAATATTGTTATATAAATTTTTTACATAACATGATTTGAATTAAAATGAACTAAAAAGTAAAGTAAAGTAACTTTATTTTCTTTTAAAACCTCACTTAACACCTATCTCAACAAAAATGGTTTTTGTTTGAGTGACTGATATAGAATATTGCGTCACACTGTTTTGTGATACTTTTCAATCAGCTCTCACATAAAATGTAGCCTGCAGACAGTATAAGAAAACGTAATATTGATTTGCTTTTGTTGATAGTGATTGTCATATCTGATGGCAGTTTGATAAGAAAAGTTAAATAAGAATTATTTTATACGCAACAATATTTACGAAAATAGTCATTAGAAGAGCACATGTATTCTTATCACTAATCCAAAATCAACATACAAGCCGTGATTCGGTTTTAATTATTTGATAAGATCGATTATTGTAATGAGTCGTTATTATTTTTATTTTGTCTAATAAAAATAAGTGCCTGCTAAAGTAAACAGAAAAAGTGAAATGAAAGAGAGGTTTTGATTACTCTCTGTACGAAGTATACTCAAGTTAGTTGAGAAATCTATTCCGAAAATTATGTTTTGTGGTCGACATTGTCAATATCAATTAATGAATCGAAAAGGAAGGCATTTGACAGAGCAGAGAGTCCGTCAGCGAAACATATTTCTAATATATAAACCCTACTCCGACACCATAATTTTGTTGGGATTTACACTTACTCCACTTTTTTGACATAGTCAGTTTTGGATTCCAAAACAAGCGTGGAATTAAATGTTTGAAATTGAAATTATAAACAAAACTCGGGGACCCTCGGAGACCTTCGAGGCAGAGTGAGTTTCAAGTTTCCAAAATGTTAACATACTATCGGTGCTTCACAGTCTCCACAAAAAATTGTAACTCCGAGACGGCCAGTTGACACCGTCATGATGGCTGATAATTTTGAGTGTGAAAGATTGATTGTGGCATTGGCTTTATGGCACGTCATCAATTTTTTTTTAAAAAAGCGTAGAAACGTGTCCTATAAGCTTCAGCTCTACAGCAGCCGCATTTTTTATGTGCACGACCCACGGCAACTTTGGGATAAGCCTGCTTACAGTGTGCGCTGGGTGCTTCATGTCGACGGAAACTTTTTCCAAGAAAAGCTTTGTTCGGGCACAAAGCATTTCTGAACCGCTTGTACAGGCGTATAGCACCTTTTTTGTCCCGTGGAGATATGATATTTATCCTTTGTCTAAAGTTCGAACGGGAACCATCTGTCACTGTCAAAATAAGCAATAAATTAAAATGAAACCATGAGAAGTGTCAGCCTTTACTTAAATAAACTTTTTGTTAAAAAAAAGCATAGGTTTTCCTTTTGTTTCAAATCTACTCCGTAAATTTTGCGTTTACCCCACCTTTTCTTTCAACAAGAAACAAGTGTCCCATACAGCAGGATGAAATGGAATCGGAGATGTCGATGTTCTATTAGTCTATTAGTTTTATGAGAATTCATTACACAAAATGGACAAATGGGAATTCTTTACCCTTCTTTCATGAAGAACTTTAAAATTTCGCTATCACACTTTGTAGTTTATTAGGTCCGTTTGTTGAACTTTCCCCAGGGTTGACCCAGGTTTTCTTGACAATCCTATGAGTTGTCAAAAAAACATGGGTTTTCCAGTCCTCAAAAAACGCTAAGCCACAAAACACCACACATCCCTGTCATTTAAAAAATTCATGCCATTTGACTGCCCTCAAATCGCCAAAGCAAAAAGCTAGGGCGAGTTGGGGGAAAACCTATGGCAAACCTATGGCTCAAAAAACACTCAATTTGACATTCAGCGCGAATTTAGGCTTCTTAGGTTGTGGTGACCCTAGGGCAACCCCAGGGCTCCAACGAACAAACCTATTGAAACCAATGCCCGGATAGGGTTGCTTTTTAGACGAAGCGATGATTACATCTGTTTTCGACGATATCGCAAAAAGGCTGTTTCACGTATTTTTACATTCAGCGATTAAAGGACACCTACATATATGAATTCTACCAACGTCTCATAAGTTCTAACTACTTTCCCAGGTTCTTAAACACGTTTTTTGAATACATCTTGCCAGTTGGAAATCAAATCCTTGTGAAAGAGTCACAAAATGCCTTCCAAATGAGACTTCAGAGAAGGCCTTTGAAAGTTTGAAGAACACAATGACCTCGGTGCAATATTTGAAATCTGTTCCATTCTCGTTTGTTTCTATTTTCAATTTCAAACTGCGGCGATGTTATTTATTTATTTTGCGTAAGATTCCCAAGAGAATTACTCCCACAAATCCCGATCTCCAGAACAAAAGACATTCTTCAAAGAATTGTTTATTTATTTGTTTTGTTCTTACATGAATATCTTTGCTATTTACTCCTCCATTTCCCTTATAAGACTACAAAAATAAAAAACAAAAACACGTTAAACGGTCATAACACACGCTCAATAAATTAAGTTTGATTCTACAAAATTCGTTTCCCTTGCAGCCGCCGATCGGGTATATCTCTAAACAGCCTCGGATAAGTTGCTTTTACTATCCAAGTCTTTGATTTTCTGATACATATTGATGTAGTGCATTTGTAATTGCTTTTGATATTTCAAGACTTTCTCTTTTTCCTCGGCCCACTGATGACGTTCCAACTCGAAATTGCTCCTCAATTCTTTCAACTCCTTTCGCAAAATACTGACCTCATCTCTCGACGCTGGCTTCTCGTCCAAGTATTTTTGATTCTGGGCAATATCGGGAAGATTTAATGTTCCATAGACAAAATTTTGGATATCATTTGACATTTGTGCCAAACGAGATTCGGCTGTCATATGACGCTCCAAAGGCCTTTGTGGTGGCTCAATGTAGGGCGGGACGAGTTGAAGACAATTCATGATAACTTCAAGGTTGGAGTCATCAATTGCTTTTGGCGGGTGTTCAGTTTGCTTCTCTTCGTCGTTCATTTGGTTTTTCTGGCATATAGTGGAAATCTTGTCAATTTGATATTTCAGCCGACTTAGTTTACCCGACGGCTCTTCGCCGTACTCGTGAAAAATGGCAAGATCGGATAGCTCTTTGCGAAGTTTTCCTAGCTCATTGGTCAGCGCTAGGATCACTTGATCTTTGAGAATTATAATACGATTGAGTTGACTTATTTCGACTTCTTGAGCCTGAACTGATGGCGATGGAGTTGCAGATTCAGCAACTGCAGCTTGGTCGTGCCTGAGGTGGAGGATCTCTTGATCTTTTGTTTTGAGTTCAAGCTGTCAAAAGAAAAAGGGAGAAAGGAAAATAGAATAAAATGTATTTCTTCAATAACAATTACGTACATTGGCCTCTTTGAGTTGGTTTTTAAGTAAAGCTATTTCACCATTTCGCTGGCATACGGTCCATTCGTTCTCTTCCAGTTGAGCCTTGAGATTTCCTATTAGTCCATCCATAATACGTGTCTTTTCTTCCAACTGATTGATGCAGTCCCGGATCGAGCGCTCTGACGTCTTAAGGCCTTCATTTTCACTTCTGAAATGAAAAACACATATACAAGTCTTATCTTAGTTCATAAGGATTGTTTCAAGATTCAATTCTTGGAGGTCGAAGTTGTGATGAAGTTTCGCTTCGTTCGCTTGATTAAACGACTGACTGAGAGTAAAAAGAAGATTTTTAATTTTTTGTCGAGCTTGAAGGGGCAGACCGCTTGTCCGACATGAACTTGTCGGCTCAATATTTTGAGTCACAAAATTAGCGAAGTCTTGGGAGACACTTGTTTTATTTTTATCGGCGGTCTTACGAAAGTATGTAGCTTTCCAGATATTCATAGAAAAGCCGAAAAATGCTGCCATAATAAAGAAGCTCTCCGCGGAATTGTCATCCTCTCCGCAGGGTTCTCTGAGTGTGGTACGATTAAAGCCCAACTTGTTCAAATGGTTGGCAAAAGAGAAATGTCTCATGGCAACGTCAATAAGTTTTTCACAGTCCTTTCTGCTACGGCAAAAAGGTTGTAGTCTTCTTATTAACGTATAACGCTGATGAGCAATATATTTAACCTTCCCGACGATTAGTTACCTTGTCGCGGTGGGGGGGGGGGGGGGAGCTTAAGTAGTTTATTTGAACCGAGCTCGATGCCGAATAGTGGTCGAAGGATGGGGAAAATGAATGGAACCAAGAATTGATAAAAAAAAAAAACAGTATGGAAGATAACCCAAAGGATTTTATTCTCCAGGTGGCAGTCGTCAAAGTGAAAATCCACCCGTAGTTTTCACTACGGCAGGGGCACGGATTCTAGAGGCCCCATCTAACATACTAACGCACACCTTTACTGGTGGTTACACGCGAGTCGAAGGTACCGTAACTGATGACTCCTGCAGTTCTCTCCATGAAGCTCTTCGTGGTTTGAGCTGGAAAGATGAAGAAGGCAGATCTGAGGTCTTACCTCCAAAGCTTAACTCTCATCCGGGCTTAGCTGTTGGCCAGAGCGGTGCTATCACCGGACTAAGTGAAGCTGAACAAGTGGATTCCACTCCCACGATGACATCCTCTGGAGAACAGCTTTCCAAGCGCCAACAGAGGCTAGAGAGAAGGCGAGTGGCAAAGGCTCAGTGCAAAGAGGACACCATGGTGGCCGAAGGCACTGAATTAAGTTGCAAACCTTTGGTGACGGCGGCGAAAAGGGACAGGTCGGAAGAGGTCTCACCCACCAATCCAGGACGGTCTCCCGTAATCGAAGTCACCCCAACTTCTACAAACGCGATCAGGGTCAAAAGGAAGAAGGTTTCCGGAAGCTCTGCGAATCTTCCTGTAGGTCTAACTGGAAAGTCAGTGAATGAAACTGGAGGAACAGGTCGCAAAGCTTGCAAATTCGGTCCACGGACACTGGCTGGAAGGGAAGAAGCCTCGAATGGAGCAAAATCCGTCGCACAGCGAAATAAAAGACGGCTGCCCTACAAAAGAGTGTCTGTCTCGTTTTTCAAAGTGCGTATCTGTAAAGCTGGTAATGACAACAGCATGACCATCACAGCGCGCAAGCACTGTGAAGATCATCTGTGGGAGCTGGCTATGGCGGAGAGTACGAAAATCTGGTGCTGGTGTCTTTGTGGAGAACGACGACATACGATTGCACACATCTTTGGGATCATACGCATCCGTTTTCCCAGCGGAGGCATATGCTATTCTAATGGCCTTGAGCCACGTTACGAACAATGGATGAACGGGGAGAAGTATCTTTGTTTGCAGCGACAGCCAAGCTGTGCAAGGCCCTTCTCAACCCTCTAACCACTTCGAAAGTGATCCAGGAATGCAAGAGCTCTCTGAATGCGTCCGGAAGATTAAATTCCTTCAGTCTAATTTGGGTTCCGGGCCATCACGGCATAACTGGAAATGAGATCGCCGATGAACTTGCTAGGCAGGGATCTCAGATAGCTTTCTCAGGACCTTAACCGTCGCTGGGTCTGCCAGCGTCCTCAGTGAGGGCTTCAATCAACGATTGGATCTGTGAAGAGCACAACCGTAGATGGCATGCCTCCATTGGATGCAGACAAACCAAGCGTATGCTCCCCAACGTTATAGTAAGAGCACTGCAACATTTTTGCTAGCTCGTAGCAGAAAAGGCTGTAGAAAGCTTATTGGCGTTGCCAGCGGGCACTTCTGTTTTGCTAAGCATTTGAACGTGTTAGACTTAAGTGATACCACACTCTATGAATCTTATGGAGAAGATGAGGACACCGCAGAGCACTTTCTCTGTAAATGTCCCGCTTTTTCTCGCATGAGGTTACAGATACTCGGCGCAGACATGGTGAGAGCTGGTAACTTAGGCTCCTTTGGCTTTTCTCCGAACATCTGGAAAGCTATAACAAATAGAAGGTTGCTATCTGGTAGTACAATGGACCGGTATTTAGGTCTGAGTGCTCCAGCTGGTATTTTAAAAACCTCCAACAGAAAAAAAAATGATATTTTTGCATCCAATGAAGGCATGCTATCTACGCTTGTGTTCTTGATACTGGGAGACCAAGCGCCAGTTCAGGTCCTGAGAAAGCTGTCTGAGATTCTTGCCTTGCAAGTTCATCGACGATCTCGTTTCCAGTTATGCCGAGACAGCTTGGATCCAAACGAAACTCAAAGAATTTGGTCCGCATTCAGAGGGTTCTCGCATTCCTTGAACACCTTCGAAGTAGATAGAGTAAGCATTCCTTGAACACTTTCGAAGTAGGTAGGGTAGAGACCTAGCGGACACTATTATGACATATTGCAAAAAGATTTTTCCCAGTTTCAAGTTGCCTTCAACTTTTTTTGAAAGAATATTGAACAATTTTTCGTAGAAGGCCACGCAAAACAAAAAAAGGAAACAAATTCAATAAAAAAAAAGCAAATGAGCTTTCGAATAGGCATATCCAAAAAAAACTTCACCCATACTCACTTAAGCAGTTCACTCTCCTTCTTCAAGTCGCCAAATTGCTCCTTGAGGCGATTCGTGTTCTCTGTTATCCTCAGCTTATTCTGTTTGAATTGAAACGACTGCAGTGTCAACATCTGTTCCATTTTCTTCATTTTCAACAAAAACTCTTTCTGTTGATTCTCATAGTAAGCCTTCAAACGTTTCGTCTCGTTCTCCCAATAAGCCTCTTTGTCCTTCAAAATACCGATAGAGAAAAAAAAACATAGAATCAGCTAAACTGTTCAACGAATTCAAAAATTTTACTTTTTGAACTTTGAAAATCACTTTTTCATTGTGTTCCATTGTCTGTCGCAGATACGACAGCTCTGAGTCACGATCTTTAAGGGCAGCTTCCAGTTCGGATATACCGGAGTCCGATGGCGATGGTGTCATATCGAATTGTTCGCTTATGCTATATTTGTTATTACCACAGCTTGCTTTTCTACAAATGAAACAAAGACATTAACGGTGACTAATCGTAGAACGAAGTTCAATACTTACAAAGTACTATTTTGGCTAATTGCATCTGAGTCGGGTGTGTGTCGAATTGATTCCAAGCTATCATTGATCTTCAACGATCTGGAACACCGTCGACGTGCCATTAAATTGTTGCAATAACTATTGCTTGACGAGTATCCGTGCCGAAGGTCAGTAGTGCCTAGGGGAACACATAGAAATACAATGCGGTAAGAGACATGTAGGTATAAATATTTTTGTTAGATGACTTGGCTTACTTCCGAATCGTAGGCTTGAACCTTGAACTGGTGCTAGTGATGGCGTTGACCCGTAGCGATCACCGTGATCGTTGTACCTTGTTGGAATACTGTAGTCCGGCTCGAAGGGAATCGGTTTGAATGCAATAGGACGGAGAAGATTTGTTGCCTAAAAGCAGGGAAAAGTAAAAACGTTCCAGTCACGCAAAGGCACCATTAGCAGTCGCTAATTCAATCTCACCTGATCAGATTTTTCTCTGCGATTCGCACGATCACTACTGCCACTGTCCGCTTCGACAATGTTCAGGCTGTCAGTGTACTCAACTCCGCCACCCATTGTGGTCCTCTTCAACTGCGGGTGGTGATGGCTACTGCCTCCATTCGTACTGCTGCTGCTGTAATTGCTCGCACTACTCCCCCGGTGACCCAGTTCCGGATGTGCATGCATCACTGTCGCCATGTGAATATTTTGCTGGTACTGGGCATGATTCATTTGATTGATTGGATGCATTTGCTGCTGTGGCTGCTGTTGTTGCTGTTGCTGTTGCTGTTCACATTCTCCACTGACACCACCACTACCTTTAGTGGCCTCAAACATGCTTCGTATGTTTTGAAACTTGGATCGGCTCTGTTGCACGTAATCCTCTAAATTACTCTGGCTGCCAAATTTGTTGCGCAGTCGCTTCTGCTCGTTGCGTGACTTGAGCGTGCCCGTTGTAAAGCCTGGTTGCACCAATGGCAGCCCTAGGGTATTCTTCGATATAAATGAATTCGCATTCTCCAGCGAAGCGGAGCGAATGTGGCCTCGCTGTTTGTTATACGAATTTTGGATTGAGCCGTCCATTATTTGGATATCTGCAATGAAATCGCACAAATGAAAATATGAAAGTAAATTAACAAATTTTGATTTTGATTGATTGTGTTTGAATGTAAATTGATTGAGTAATTTTGCAAATCTACCGGGCCATTTGTCAAAAAAACTTAATTGGGAACAAATGCGGTTAGTGTCTGTGTCTGGAGTTATAAAAGAGTTGGCGTGCCTGTAGCGAAGGCATTTCGTAACTTTAATGATAATGGAAGTTCCTATGAAGATTCAGGTTTGCTGACAGATTTAGTTACTAATTGGGATGCACATAAAGATATAATCTTGTCTTTATTAGCAGTTGAGTGCTTATGTAACCCAGAAAGGGAATATAATTATTACTACTACTCTTCGGACGGAACAATTTTATGAATTAGGCTTTTAGCCAGCTGTTATCTGCGTTGATGAAGCTGCGTTATACAATCCGAAAAAATATAAAAAAAAGCAGTAAGTACCAAGTACACACAAACGAAAGGGCTTTGAAGATTTGATAGTAGCGATGACTTAGATGACTTGAGCAGAGTGAAAACTGAAGTTGATTAGGCAAAAATGTAATATGAGTACAATTAGCCCATAGCTAGTGGAAGAGGAAGGAACGGTTAACCCAAAATAATATTTCATAATTTGGTCCAGAGGAAAGAAAAAAGTAAAGTTAATGAAAGGTGGGTTTTCTCTTAGTTATAAACTACATTTATCGTGGGGAAGAAAGAAAACGTACACTCATTTTCGATAGATGTGTCTAAAAGCATAATTCATAGCTTCTTGTAATTTGTGTGCTGTGCAATATGGAAGAGAATTATTTGTTAACTTACAACGACTGTTGTTTGACGATTGCTTATCCTTTTGTATAAATGTCATAGGTACTTTTTTACTTAAGTACTTTTTCCTCGTAGATGTTAATAAAGTCAACAATAGTGTACCTAGTTTCTAGCCTTGCAGTGGTCCACCGCTTTTTTATTATTTGCTGTAAGGGTCGAAAGTCTTTATTTTTTTTTTTTTATTCTTTGCTCTATTGTCCTTAACCCTTAACTAAAGTCGTGGGTCCAGTGGACCCACACACAATCTATAAATGTGTATAGAAAACGGCACAGTCACCGCAGCTCTCTCAACTTCTCAGTACCTTCCTACAGTAAGCCAATGTATGTGTAGTGAGAAGGACGCATTTAGCTCGCTTCTCCTTAGGTGTGTTTTGGCGTGTACATGGGTCCGCTGGACCCACAACTTTAGTTACGTTACTTTTTTTCGGCTACTTATTTTATTTATTGTTTCAGTTTATGGTAATGTTTCAGCTGATTTATAATTGCAAATCAAAGAAGTTTTTCTGCATATCCCGAAAACATGTTGGAGCAACAGCTGTTTTTGGAATTTAACAACGAAGAAAAGGAAATTGATCTAAATTCTAGCAATCGTTCGGAAAAACGATTTCTCTGCCGGCAGTGACGACGATTTGGTATTGAAATGATCACCATTCAGACTCAGAATTGTCTTCTGAATAGTCAGACAATGGCCAAGATGACGAAAGAAACAAAAGAAAAGGTGCTATTTGTGTCTGGCAAATAAAAAATCGAAGACGGTATATTTGTGTGCTAAGTGCGAGCTGCCCATTTGTATGGCCTGTTCGAAAAAAGTATGTTTTTCAAGTTTTTAGCTTGTCTGACTTTGACCATTGTCAAAATTTTTTCAGAAACTGATTTTAATTTTTTGAATCTACAGTTTTGAAGAATTGGTTTTAAAATTGCAAAAAAATCTATTGATGGATTTTTAACTTTGTTTTTAATATTTAATTTTAATTTTTTTTAAACACTCTACTTTTAAACTATATAAATTGAGACTGCTTGACGAAAGTGCAAATTTGAAGTACAAATGATAGTTCCTGTGTTTGGTTTCTTAAAAACTTATTTGTTATTGTTTAAGTATGAAGTTTGATAAAAAAAATTTATAAAATATATTATACTTTTTTTTTTTATTGACATTTAAAACGGCTTGGGTCCACTGGACCCACGACTTAAGAAGCGTAGGAAATAATCACGACTTTAGTTAAGGGTTAAATAGGAAAGAAAGAAAGACTTAGTATAGAACACCTCTCAACATAGATCAGCTCGCATAACTCAACATCGCAGCGGTAGTCTCAAAGCCATTTTTCAATGAACCATGTGATATACCACAGCATTACTCTGAATTCAATCAGATCTGTAATAGCTCACTCTGAACTCTTACTTACTTTCTTATTTAGGTGGGCATTACAGTTCGGGGTGAACCTTGGCCTTAACCAATAACCCCCTTCTATAAAGACTTCGATTTCGGGCGAGCTCTCTCCAGTTTTGCACTCTTACTCGGTTGAGGTCTTTTCCACTTGATTGTGCCACCTGAGATGAGGTCTACCCCTTCCGCGATTTCCTTGCAATGTGCTCTCGAAAACCCGTCGAACCGGAGCGTTTAGGTTCATCCGCTCTACATGGTCCAACCATCGCAGCCTCGCGATGCGTACTCTTCTGGCTATGCCCATATCGCGATGCAGCTCATACAGCTCGTTGTTCTATCTTCTTCTCCACACATTGCCATTGCAGAAGGGGCCAAAGATCATTGGGAGAACTTTTCTTTCGAAGCGACCAAGGATTTCCTCGTCCGCTTTCGATAAGGTCTATGCTTCCGCGCCGTAAAATAGGACTGGGATGATGAAGGTCTTATACAAGGTTAGTTTGGTATTTCTGGAGAGGGTTAAGAGTTATTCTCCGTTTGATCTCCGCACTGTTGTTGTTTTCCGTGTCTATAGCGGATCTTAGGTAGACGAAGTCCTGTACTACTTCGAAGTTATGTCTGTCTATTGTGACGTTTTGTCCAATTCGTCGATGTTCTGTATCCTTGTTTGATGACAGCATATACTTTGATTTACCCTCAATAACCATCAAACCGCTTTCCGCTTCTGTTTCAATGCTCGCAAAATCAGCTATCAACATCACGCTTTTTTCATCCTGTCGATAGCCAGCTAGTTGAAACAGTTAACTATTCATGTAAAAGTTAATATTTACCTTTCTCTTTAGGGAGGTCATTTTTATCTTATTCTTTTTCGCTTGGTCTGCTTCTCGTTGTCTTTCCTTCCCTTGTGTCTTCTTTTATCTCTTAATCCTTTCTTTTATACCTTTCGGTTAAATTAAATAACAAATTCAATGCTTTCGGTTTATAAATTTATTTCAATCTCTCTGCTTGGAAAATTTTTCATCTATCTCAATTTGATAATTCTTTATACATGGACATAAAATTCTCGGTTGCTTTAATTTTTATTTTATTTTCAGTGTAAAGTGTTTTGTGTGTAAGGTGTTTTTGTTTTGTTCTGATGTCAAGTTGCTGCTGTTTTGGCACACTCCCCCCTTGATGAGTCGTCAGATTCTTCAATTTGATCCAAGGGCAGCAACACCAGTTTCTGTACTGGCCGCATTATTCGACGTTTTTTTCCTGCTACACGTAACTCAACATTTCGTACATAACCATCCGTTCCAGGATAAGTCATTGTGATACGACCTGTCAACCAAAACGTTGGTGCTGCATTTTCATCCTTGATCAATACTAAATCCCCAGCTTTCAAATTTTCTTGTGCTGTCTTCCACTTCGTTCGTTGCTGAAGCTCGTTCAAATATGTTTGATGCCACTGTTTCCAAAATGATTGTGACATATGCTGTGTAATTGCATATCTTCGAAGTGCATTCTTGGGTACCTCATCTAAACGTTCCCCAAAAAACTGCTTCATTGGCCTTCCGCTAATTAAGTGTCCAGGTGACAAAAAATTCAAATCTTCCGGATCATCCGTTAGTGCCATTAATGGCCGTGAATTAAGAATAGCACTTATCTGTGCTAGAAGTGTTTGAAAGTCTGTACCAGTGAGCTTCTGTTGTCCTAAAACTCGACGTAAATGATGTTTCATAGCCTTCACTTTCGATTCCCATAAGCCACCCTGATGTGGCGCCGATGGTGTTATGAAATGCCATTTTACTCTTAGCTCCCGCATTTCCTTGTAAGCTTCGGAATCTATTTGTGACCAACTGTTTACCATTTTTGCTAGTTCCTTTTCTGCTCCAATGAAACATGTGCCGTTATCACTCCATAAATGGGTGCAGCTGCCACGAATACTAGTGAACCGAAGAAATGCTGCCACGAATGCCGCTGTTGATAGGTCTTCAACCAGTTCTAGGTGAACCGCTTTTGTTACCATACATACAAATACAGCAACGTATTTCTTCTCCACAATTCTGCATCTTCCACTCCGTGCCTTGACTTCAAAAGGGCCGGCATAGTCAACACCAGAATGTGCAAATGGTGGACTCTGTCGCACACGTTCAGCTGGAAGGTTACCCATAATTTGCTCGCACAATTTCTTACCTTGTCGAACACATGGTATGCAGCGTAAAATTTGGGTACGCGCTGCACGTCGAAGATTAGTGATCCAGAAACGTTGTCTTAAAGCGGCAGCCATCAATTGAAATCCACCATGTAATGTTTGCTTGTGGGCATCTCTTATGAGTAACTGAGCTAAGTGACTTACATCAGGCAAAATGATTGGGTGCCTCTGCTCATATGACAATGTTGCATGCTCTAAACGACCACCTACTCGTAAGATGCCCTCCTCGTCAATAAATGGGTTGAATCTTAGCAACTGACTTTTTACAGGGACAGCTTTTCCGTGCTGTAACGCTTGCAATTCTGGATCGTAATAAACCAATTGCTCCCGTTTGACCCATGAAGTTATTGCCTTCTCTTCTTCTGCTTCAGTAATATCACCAATTTCTCGTTTGCACTTGTCCACTCCGCGAAGTTTTAAATTTCCTATATATCGCCAAAGCCAGGCCGTACGTCGAATGAGACGGCGCCACGATGATGTTCGACGAAGTACATCTGACTTGGTATTTCTGAAGGTACCTTTACCACACATTTCGAACAATGCGACATTGATAAATGCTTTTTGAATTGGACGCAGTTTCTTATCGTCAGCTCTCTCCAACCAATTCGATTTCATTTCAGCACGTATATTTTCCTCGATAAGAACGGAGAAGTCGGTTCTAGATGAAGGCCAGGCCCCTTCATTTTTTCCAAGCCACGCTGGACCGTTCCACCAAATACTGAGTTGTTCCAACTCGGCTGGTGCCACACCACGACTCAGGGCGTCAGCTGGATTATCTGCGGAAGTTACATGTCGCCATTCACAATTTGCTGTCAATTTCCGAATGGTTTGAATTCGGTTATGTACAAATGGCTTCAGAGCTTCTGCTTCCTTCTCCATCCAATGCAAGACTATTGATGAATCAGTCCACAGCATGGTACGTACATTTTCAAACATGCATGCTTCTTTCACAATCTGTATAAGTTCACTTAGCAAAACCGCCGCACACAATTCCAATCGTGGTATTGTCACTGTCTTGACAGGTGCCACCCGTGAACGTGAAGTGAGTAGAGTACACACGGTTTTGCTTCCTTGTTCAACTGCAACATAAACGACAGCTCCATAGGCTAACTCAGAAGCATCAGCAAATCCATGTAAGGTGAAAGCATGCGTTGGTGCTGTTCCTAACCAGCGCGGAATACGTATGCGTGGCAGTTTTGATAACTGGGATTGGAACTCTAGCCAATCATTGCCAATACTTTCTGGAACTTTTGAATCCCAACCAACTCGCGACTTCCATATGCGCTGCATTATGATTTTCGCATTAACAATCACCGGACCCAAATAGCCGTTTGGATCAAACAACTGTGCGATCTGACTTAGTATATCACGCATAGTCATTTTCTGACTCTCTTCAGGCAGTTGTGGTTGAAACTTGAATGTAAGCTCGTCAGTACTAGGAAGCCATCGAAGTCCAAGAACTGTCGTGTCATTAAATTCTCCTAAATTAACTGTTCCCTGTGACCTTTCTGCTTGTATTGGTACAACGCTAGAGCCATTAGAATGCCATTTACTTAACAGAAACCCACCATTGGCAAGTATCGTTGACATTTCGGAGCACAGTGTGCGTGCTTCCTCTTCATTGTTTGCTCCAGTTAGACAGTCATCCATATAAAAATCCTTCTCGATTTTTCGTGCTCCTAGAGGGAATTCATCCTGTTGATCTCGTGCACATTGAATCATTGCCCGAACTGCGCAGTGTGGTGCCGAAGCCATCCCAAAAGTCACTCTGGTCAACCAATATTCCTTTACGTCAGCTTCTGGATCTGATCGCCAAACTATTCGCTGCACATCCCACTGCTCCTTTCTTATTCCAACCTGAAGATACATCTTTTGAACATCTGTTGTAACTCCAATTCGATGAGTACGAAAAAGCATGATAAGGCCAAATAAATCATCCTGTAACTTCTCACCAATCATTTGCGCTTCATTTAAAGAAATGCCTAAGTTAGTTTTGCATGAAGCATCGAAAACGACGCGAAATTTACGTGTAACCGCATGATGTGGAATATAATAACACCAACCCCTTGGCTCCCGGTCTACTTCTAGCAGATGACCAGCTTTTATCATCTCATCGATACTGGAAACATATTTCTCACGTAACATCGGGTCATGCTCAAAACGGCGCTCCAAAGCGTACAAACGACGTAGTGCGATCTCACGTGATGATCCTATATTATCTATATTACTACGAAAAGGAATGCCCACAACATACCTGCCGGCTGAAGTTCGATAATGATGACTCATAAAAAACTGCTCACACTCCTCCTGTTCTGTTGTCCGCACTCGGCGTTTGGGAATCTCTTCCACATCCCAGAATCGATTAAGCAGAGTCGCAAATCGCTCTTCTTTGACGTGCTCTATTGTAGAAAATACTGATGCCTGTTCAGATGGTCTAACACCACCTCCATAAAGCAACCATCCTAGTCGAGTATTTTGAGAGATAATACCCAACGCATTTACGGAACTTACGGAACTACTGTCTTGCATAATCACTGCCCAAACGCCAGCGCCAAGCAGCATATCAATTGGTGCCGGTATGTTAAAAACTGGATCAGCTAATTCATTTTGATCATCTTTTGAGGCTAAGTCCAGCGGCATATTAGTGCTGGGTAATAAGCTCAAAGACAGTTCTGAAACCACCAGCAACTCAATTTCTGCAATAAAATTATCATTGAAACGGGAGAGCAATTGACAGCGTACTTTCTTTTTTACGGGGTGTTTTGATGTACTGTTAACCCCTACAATCCGTACACTGCACTGTTTCGTTGGTAGTTTTTCTTTCTGTACAACTGTATTTGTAATGAGATTTACCTGAGAGCCAGAATCACACATCGCCCGAATCGGATCTGTTGTAAAAGGACCTAGTCTCAAACGCACTTGCGCTGTTGGTAGTAAAGCTAGTTTTAAATGTGAGTTTTCGTCTTGGAGATGATTTTTTTTTAAAGGCAGATTCGGAACATTGGCTGATTGCTATTGTGCTTCTGTAGAAATCCTTGTTTGTGTGACAATACCATTAAATTTTGAAGATTTATTTTCCGGGCAGATGGTGCTGTTGTGCTTTTGACCTGGACACCGAGGACACTGCTCTTTAAAACAATTGTTTCCCAGATGATTTGGGCTGAAACATGACGGACACAACCGCTTTTTTCTCACAAACTCCACACGGTCATCAATCGACAGTGCTTTAAACTGATCACAGTGAAACAGTGCATGGCCTGGCAAATTACACTTGAAACACCTGCGGTTGTCAATTGGACGTTTATGGTCAACAGAGCGTCGACTTTGGTTAGCGGTGAATGTCGATTGTGAATGCCCATTTAGGCGCTGCATAGTGTTCGTTTTTGAAATTTTTTCTCCTTCGTCTCGTATACGAGCTGCTTCTAACCGTGGTTTACTCTGAATGTTATGATCTAAGCTCGCAATACAATTAGCACGCTGCTCCAAAAACGAAAACATCTCCGATAAAGTTGGAAGCTCACTAACGCGGCGTCTCATCTCCCATTCACGTCGTCCCTCTGAGTCTAAAAGCTGCTCAATTTGGTGAAGGAACTGGTAGTCCACCAGCTGTTCTGCCGTGAGCAATGACAACAAATGTCGCCGATTTACCCGAAAAGTGTCCAAAATATCACGCAAGTCTTCCATTGATTGTTCACGAATTGGCAACAGTGCAGTAATTTCTTGTAAATGTGCTCGGATCGTTTGGTAATTATTTTCATATTGTTGTTTCAAAGAAGACCACGCAAGCATATAATTTGCATCGTCTGCTACAGACCATTCTCCAACTGCACGCTTTGCTGGACCTTGCAAAGCATTTAAAAGTCTTCTTAAACGCTGTGCATTCGTCAGATTTTGGTTATTGTGCACTTCCTCAATAAAAGCATCACGAAACGGAGCCCATTTGGCGAAATCCCCATCAAACGTTGGCAATTTGGTTGAATTTGGTATATCGCTCCATTGTATTCGCACTACATTTTCATCTTGAGTACCCTGCCCTGCTATTTGCGCTTCCAAAACTGCTAACCGAGATCGAAGAGCTGCCTTTGCAGTGAAATAAATTTTTTCGCCTTTTTCTAAAAGCGTATCGTCGATTGAAGTTGTTTCTGTACACCACTTCTGGTACGCCTTATCATACTCTTTCCAACAAGAATCTAACATTTCTAGTCTAGTCTGAATGGCGTGTTGGTCTGCATTCATAAACTCAGCTTGCTGTATAAAATCTAATGCTCTTTGAAGTGCGGCAAACTTTATATTTCGCCAGGTGCTAGAGTCATTCTCTGTTTTTGCTGACGTCGATAAACTCAGATCTTCGTTGCTGCTCTCTTGTGATTCATATTCTGGAGCCCATGGACCAGTATATTTCTGACCATCCTCAGCTCTAACTCCTGTTTTCGGTTCTCGTCGACGCCGACAGCGACGTATCCCACTATTTCCCTGCTTATTTTCGGTGCGCTGCCTTTTTCTACCTATGAAATAAGACTGCTTATTAGTCTGCCTTGATTATGGCCAAGCATATTTTGACCCATAATCGATCTGCGTTTACTTATGTTCATGCATGTTTGAACCATAAGTTTTTCTGCTTTTAATTATGGCCACGCATGTTGTGACCCATAATCATTCTGCTTTTCTGCGTTCTTACCTGCTTTATCTGCTTTATCTGCTTCTGTAATCAAACTGCGTCGTACGTGTTTCTTTGGAAGACCAAAACCTGCATCATCATTTATCAGCAGCTTGCATTTCTAAAAAATCATGCTTAATTAGTGCATATAGAACAGCATATGAATGCAAAATAATAGTTCATAATATAGTGCACATAAAAAAATCACAACCTCGTATCCGAGAACCCTAGAAAACTAACTAAACAAGCTTTAACAGTCATCTACCTGCATACTGCATACAAATCTTCTTTTAAACCTGCGTATCTGCAATCCAAGAACCTTCTAGGTCTCATATTGTTGCCGATGATTGCAAGAGAACCACACAACCCATCAATTTCAGCTTTCGAGACTTGACTTCGCATTCTCCATTTCCATAGATCAACGAGTTCCATTCGGTTCGGTAGGACCATGTCGATAGCCAGCTAGTTGAAACAGTGAACTATTCATGTAAAAGTTAATATTTACCTTTCTCTTTAGGGAGGTCATTTTTATCTTATTCTTTTTCGCTTGGTCTGCTTCTCGTTGTCTTTCCTTCCCTTGTGTCTTCTTTTATCTCTTAATCCTTTCTTTTATACCTTTCGGTTAAATTAAATAACAAATTCAATGCTTTCGGTTTATAAATTTATTTCAATCTCTCTGCTTGGAAAATTTTTCATCTATCTCAATTTGATAATTCTTTATACATGGACATAAAATTCTCGGTTGCTTTAATTTTTATTTTATTTTCAGTGTAAAGTGTTTTGTGTGTAAGGTGTTTTTGTTTTGTTCTGATGTCAAGTTGCTGCTGTTTTGGCACACATCCCATTACGCCAATATCGTCTGCGTAGGGTAAGAGTTGTACAGACTTTTGAAAGATTGTTCCTCCAGTGTTGACGTTTGAGTTTTGTGCAATCTTTTCAATTATGATGTTGAAGAAATCGCATGACAGTTTGTCGCCTTGTCGAAAGGCTTTCGAAAGTTTTCTACCGACCTTGCCGGAGCAGCGTGAACTCTCCAAAGTCATCCTGCATAGTCGTACGAGTTTTGCAGGGATGCCGAAACTAGACATGGCTCTGTACAGCTCGTCATAATCGGCCTTGAAATCGACAAAGAGATAGTGTATATCGACACTATGTTTTCGGGTTTTTCCAAGATCTGCCGTAATGTGAAAATTTGGTCTATTGTGGATTTCTCTGGTCTAAAACCACATTGATAAGGACCTTTCAAGTTGTTGACGTAGAGTTTCAGACGTTCACATATTACAGCAGACAAGATCTTATAAGCGACGTTAAGGAGGCTTATCTCTCTATAATTGGCACAATTGTGAGCCCTCCCTTTTTCAGGGTAGGGCATACGATACAAAGGTTTGATTCATCGGGCATGTTTTTTTCCGGCCATATCATGCAGGCTAGCTGGTGAATGCTACTTTCTAACTGATCTCCAGCTGCCTTGAAAAGTTCGGCATTAAGGCCATCTGCAGCTGCACCCACTCCAACTGGACAAAAGAAAGAGGCGTTTTCCCAAATCTGTATTGCCGCAACGGCAAAAATGATGACAACATCAATTCTGCCGTGGCCGGAACTGCAAAAATACTTCAGGTTAAGACAATTTCTAAAAGTAAAATAATGTCTGTTGCCTATCTGAACAGATTTTATCTAATCTCCTTAATCGATGTCATTACAGGATACTGACTTATAAGTGGATACGTTCGAATTGGTATGGAGAAAGTGGAAGAGAACACCTTTTTCGTTCATATCCTGCCATCTTCTAAAAACATATTTCGTCGATCAGGCCAGTAATCAGATGAACATAAGATGCTCACTCTCACTATTGCATTGTTTAAAGCTCCAAGAAGTTTATTGAGTGAGGTGCTCTCAAATATTTTCCTTTTGAATCACAATGGACCTTGTTACGGTCTTAATAAATCTGTCGTTTTCTTGTCGGCCACCTAGTTTGTATTGACCCATACGCATAGAAAATAGTTGTAATAATCAAATTTAGTTCTCAAACCAGTCCAAAATGTTGAAACCTTTCAATACGACTGCTTGATTACATGCGAAAGTAAGGATGGCAATAAAATTTCATTTAAAGTACGAGAAATAGTAGCTCCACCACTAACCCACCAAGAGTTTTTTAAGATAGCCTCAACCCAAACGTTGCGTAAAATGTCTACAAATCTACCAATAGCTAGTTGTAACATATTATGATCACTTTAGCTTACAATCAAATAGATTTTAATTGTTCATTGCAACGTTTTAACAGCCATTATCGGCAACAACATCTTACCATAAAAACATCCGCAGCTTAACCTTGTCTCGCTGTGTGGCAATTTACTGTCGTCTATGATACCAGCAAAAAAAAAAAAGAATTTATCTCAAATCTCAACCATTTCAATTCACTGCCGATCGAGATAAAGTGATTCCCATGAACATTTGTACACCGCACCGGTTGTTAGCAAGAATTTATTTCATGATTCCATGCTTTTCTTCTGTTTTTTTATTTTTTATTTTGTATCCAATATCCGGTTTGGGTTTAAGCTCACGATATTTGTTCTTGTCTTTCAAGCGCAAAACTTCAATAATTTTTGGGTGTTGGCGTTTAAGTATAACAAACACTCTGCGCTGTCAAAGTTTCCCACATCATAACAAACACAAATTGATGGTCTATTGACTCTTCGCCAGAAAGGAATGACGTTTGTTTTAGAATAAACATTAGATTACATAGAGTCCACCCATGCTTGGCATTTATTTTAGGTGATGTAGTAGTTCTTCTTTTATCTTGGCTAGAGAACAATATGAAAAGTTAGCCTCAGAGCTCTTGAGTCGTTATGAGAAAGTCTTTTCACCATTCAGAGCCGGTTTATCATTGATACAGCCATCGAGAAGGAATTTTTTCGCGTTTTAAAAATAGACATTGCCAACATTAGAAGCATATACACTGAGCCGATTTAGGTGATGCCCTCAATGCCGGTAACTTTGGAATGACTGTTAAGTGAATCTTATGGGTTATAATTCCAATAGATATGGACGTAGCCATTTGAAAATAAAATCATTCCAAAAGAATTTATTTTATTTTATTTTATTTCATGAATGCCTGTCAACTGTAAGATATAATATCTTATAAGCTAGTCATAAGCTAATTTAACAAACTAAAGAGCAAGATAAAGAGAAGCTAGTAAAATTGGAGCAAATTTTGAAACAGATTTAAATTGAAATTTTTAGTTACTTACATTTGTATTAGTGCGAAAGTGATTTATTAATAGTCTTTTAATCCTTTTTGCGTTTTGAATTTCCTTAATATGTCGTGGTAATGAGTTCCAAAGACGGACGGAATTTACGAAAAATTTACTCTGAGATGCTAAACACGATCAACGAGGAATAATTAATTGACGAGACCTTGTGTTGGGAAAAACCGGCTAATCTATCATACCTACTCAAACCATAGACATAACGTAAGGTACTATTGAACATTGAAGACGACATTGAGCTTACGCATGCAAGCAAAACTGCATTTACGATATATTTCACAGTCATATGTCAGAATGGGAACTATCAGAGCCTTATCAAGAAGAAAACTATTTTTAAATGGTGTGAAGCTCTTAGTTACCCATAAAGAATGTAAGACCCCATACACATTGCCAGCAATAACATTAATGTGGTTGTCCCAGGTCAATGAGCTGTAAGCAAAATTACTCCGAGATTTTTTGCAGTATCCACAAAGTCGATTTGGGAATCTTTCAACATAATCGGAGAAAAATTAGCAAGATTTAGGGTTTTCCTCGATATAACGATACATTTTGATTTCTTTGGGTTTAAGATAGGGCCGTTTAACTCTGATTATTTTGAAATTTTTTCTAGGTCTTTGTTGACACAAAAGACCAAGTATAGAACCTTGAGGAACACCGTTAATATTTGGAGGAAAATTGGACAAGCTATCACCGACTTGCACTGCTTATTTCCTATCAGTCAGATATGAGTACATGAGTTTTGCCGCACTTGAAGAAAAATTTAAGTTATGCATAAGCTTATTACATAAGGTATCATGGTTAACAGAGTCGAAGGCCTTTGAGAAATCGAGCAGAACCAAGAATTGCGCTAGAGATTTCAGCAAAAAATTTAAATTGTGTTTTCTTAGACGTTTGGTTTTTAAGAAGAACTAGAGCGTATTTAATGTTATGGTCATGAATTTGAAATTGTTATAAGGATAAGTGTTTGAAATTTCTTAATAGAAACAGACATTGATATACCGAAAGGGGTCAACTAATAAATTAAAGAAGCAGTAATCCTGTAATTAAATTCAAATGATGGAAAATTTGGACCTATGCATTTAAGGCCATATGTCAGCAATAAGCAACGAACACTCTCTTGTAAGGCGTCAATCATTTCGAGCTTATCTGCATAGCGCAGGCCAGCTTCTTCACATAACCCCACAGAAATAGTCCACAAACTATACCTAACCTATACAACATACATAAAAACCGGCGTAAACGATTTCGTTTCGAGACAATTTAGTGTATGCAAACAAAAGCGAGAGTAGTGAGTAACTAGATCCCTCTTCCATCCTCACTTACCCTCTGTCACGCTCTCTCTGCCTCAAACTACTCTTTTGATATCACGAATTTTCAGCAACCCTAAATCAATCTAGCTGGCCTCATCACTATCAGAAAAGCGAAACTATTGAGACAAATTAGCAGCTTCCGCTTGTTTTTTGCATTATGTCGAAGATCGAGTATCACATTGTTATTGTCAGATTTGAAAACGTTCATGGCCGTTTTCTGCAAGCAGGCTCTGGAATGTTTTGGTGGGACTTAAACCCCATTTTTAAGCCTACTACAAGCTCAAGAGTACGAATTGTGTAGTTACGCTTCTTTCTTATTAAAAGAGGTACTTAACTGTCAAAATCACTACTTTAAAATCTTTCGAAAAGTAAACTTTGTAATTAAATTGATGACTTACGATATGAACTCCGAAAGGTGAGGATGTTTTCCTACGTTAACGTTCTACAGATATTGTTCTTCTTCTTTTTCTTCTTCCTTTTCTGGCGTTACGAGCATAGTGATCTCGAAGAGATGAAAGAATCTTTCATTTTCCCGTTTTTCAAAACGGGCTGTAAGAATCAGGTCTCAAATTATCGACCGATAGCTTAGCTTTCAGATATCGCCAAGCTTTTCCAAAGCATTGTGTACGACTCTCTGTTTTTTTACTGTAAACCAATTGTTTCCCCATTTCAACATGGTTTCTTAAAGGGAAGTCTACTATGACTAACCTTTCCCAATTTGTATCAATGACTCTGTTGGCTCTAGAAAAAGGCAATGAAGTTGATTTTATTACTACCGATTTTAGTAAAGCATTCGACAAAATATGTCATCAAATTATCTACCATAAACTTAAAGCCTTTAGTTTCCCACTACAAGTTATCGAATGGATGAAATCATACCATGAGAACCATGAACGTTGTCTTTAGAAAAGCTTTCTCTGATCCAATGTTTGTCTCTTCGGGAGCTCCCCAGGGTAGCCATCTCCGTCCACTCTTGTTTGTACTTGCAATCAATTACGTTGACGGTATAAGTCATTCTCAGATCACTCCATTTATGAAGGGACATTAAAATAGTAAAAGTTATTTCATGTTTTCAGGATACTTCCCTCCTTCAACAAGACCTGAACACTTTCTTTGTTTGGTGTAATATAAACTTTCTTGAGCTAAATGCTAAAAAATCCCAAAGTATGACTTTCTCGTGTAAGCGATCACCTTCTAGTCACCAAATTTATTACTTCCGCAACGTGCCTGTCCCTATAGTTTCGTCTATTTGCGTTCTTGGAATTATTTGTGACAAAGAGCTTAATTTCCACTCCATTAACCACATTATTGCAAAAGCAATCTGTTTTGGGGTTTATCAAACGCTGGTCAATAGAGCCTTCCAAACCCATACGTTACTCAATCTTTATTAACCACTTTTTTCAGGCCTATCCTTGGATATGCTAGTCAAGTCTGTTCTCCCTACCAAATAACTGAATCTTGCTGAATTGAATCTGTTCATCGAAGTTTTTTAAGATTCGCTCTGCATAATTTACGTCCGGATCCTTTAATTTTACCCCCATATGAAAACCGATTGGAATTCAATGACATGCTGACCATCTCTTAATGTCGTCGTATCGCTGACATATATTTGTCCATCAGGTTAAGACTCGTACCATTGATTCCCCGGCGCTCCTTAAGATGATTTATATATTCTGTCCCCTTCATTCGCCTCCCTATACTCTTCGAACCAATTACTCCCATTTTAAACCTATGTGAGGAATACTTAATTCACCGAATGCAGCAGAAAATACTTTCGATTTCTCCATAAGTTGCTCATCCCTGGAAAAAATTAAGTACACTTCCTCTATCTAGCACCTGAATCCATTTTGTTCCCTTCTTTTTTCCTAAATTTTAAATTTTAAACTTTATTTTACATTTGTAGATATTCACATTGCTGTTCAAGTTATTATTATTATTTTTACTATTTCCGCTTGATAAATAAAAATCGCAGCTCTCCCACTAAACTGTTTCATTCTCTTGTGTTACCTACTTTTAAAGATACAAAGATCAAACTACCTACCATATTCCGTCAATAAATATCGAAAAGCCGTTCCTTATGTTTGGTATCTTCACCAGTATAACCGTGAGACAAAGCTCGCTCTAGAAACATCACTTTTTGCAGCCTCTTCCATTATCGCTGACCTCATAAGAAACTCACTTAATCTCACCACAATATCTTTGCCAATTTCCTTTACCTACAACCTGTCACTTTTGCATAATTTGTGGCTTCTTGACACATATTCCTCATGGTCAACACTTTTACTCGCAATTTCTCTCCAAATAATCGATTTTTTTTTTTGTATCATATTTTGATTGATGTGTATTGTATACCTTGAAGCCTTGAAGGGCCCAACGCCAATTTTATGATTTTTATTTTCTTAGCCTGACACACCCAGCTCTAAGTGATTTTAAATTGCCACTGACAAGACAATCACCCGGACAGGCCAACACCAACAACACAAAGTGCAAACAATTTTCACGAAATAATTACAAAATAAGTCATAGCAAAGAAATTGTAACCAGTTATGTAGGTCAATGGACCAATGTACTGACAATGGTGATGGCGGCGGCGAACTGGCACTATGGCAATAAGAAATAAATCCCATGTCGTGTATTGTTGGCTGGCAGCACTAGCACTGCTGACAGTCAAATTGACATTTGTCCCACACACAACTTAACGTGTTCGCACCTCTTGCGAATTAATGGCCCCGAGCCGTGGTTGTGGTTAAGAGGAAAGAAAAAAAGCCCCAAAAGGTCTGACCGTGTCATTTCGTTGCCAATGTAGTCTGTAAAAAGTGCTCCTGCTGGAACCCTTTCTCTTTTATTTTTCCCTTTGCCATTGCATGATGCTTTCACATCACTTTACTGTGATTTTTGTACTCTAAATCCAATGCTGAGTTCTAGCTTCCAATGTACATACTCATCTCATGTGGCAGTGTTTGCTTCATTTGTTTGTTTACCTAGATCTTGAAATGAGATTTTACGGATGTTCTGTGTTTAGTTTTGACTTTTTTTTATTTTTTTTTAGTGAAGGTATAGCCCAATCCGGGCCTGATGTTATCATATCATGCTTTTGGCATGACTTACAACTATAGCCAGCAGAAAAGTGTGACTTTGATTGGAACAATCACTTATTTTCTTTTGTGGTGATGACCTCAAGCTTTTGCCATGTTGGAGTTAATAAAATGTAGGACACGATGTAATCGCACTACGAACCATTACTCATCAGTCATCACAAAGTGTGGAAAGGTGTACGTTGTTCATATAATGATGATGATGGTTGTGAAGGGTCATTCAGTAATTAGAGTTGTTACATGTATTAACTTTGCCCCTAGTGTGTGGGTGATGAATGATGATTATGAAATGTTATTGTTTTCAATTCGCTTGAGTTTAATGAAAGTTGCTTCCAAAGATTGAAAAACTCTCCCAACCTGGGTGTTGACGTCTTGAGAGTGAACCAAAATCAGTTGCACGAAATGGAAACAAAGTACGGTTCTGTATGAATGATAAGATCGAGTGTGTTCACAACACACGTGAATTAATTATGTGCTTTTGGAGATGAAGTGGAATTTCTATAGTAGTTGTCTGTCTACTTCCCTTATATCATACACCGTGCTGTGACTGTGTTACAGTAGAAAAACAGAGAATACTCTAAAATAGTGAGTATTCTATAGATGCCTTTTTTAAATTTCCCCACCAGCGGTGAGGAGTTTTTGAAACATGACTTTTGAAATTTCTGTGGAGACATGTGTACCTCTTTATCAGACCAATCCGATAGAAGAACATTTTCTAACATCAGAGTCATGGACATGTATTTTCAAAAACTGCTACAAAAAATATCGCTCCACTTATTTATAGGCAAAAATGTTTTTGTGCTTCAAATTCAAATTCATTTTTTTTTTTCTGTGTGAGGTTTTTAAAATACCAGCTGGAGCACTCAGACCTAAATACTTCATTTGGTAGAGAGTGGTGTTGGAATCACTGAAACATATTAGCTCAAAAATCAAACGCGAGTTCGACAACTGAGCTTTTAGGGATACTTACTTGCTTTGGTGGGAATTACAGTTCGGGGTGAACCTGGGCCTCAACCAACATCCTTCTATAACGACTTCGATATCGGACGAGCTGTCTCCAGCTTTGCACTCTAGGTCAGTTGAGGTTTTCATCCACTTGATTGCGCCACCTACAACGAGGTCTTCCTTGCAATGTACTTTCGAAAACCCGTCGAGCCGGAGCGTTTCGGTCCATCCGCTCGGACAATTTTTTTTCAAACGACCAAGGGTTTCCTCATCAGCTTTCGATAAAGTCCATGCTTCCGCGCCTTAAGGCAGGACTTGGATTATTGAGATCTTATAAAGGGTTACCTTGGTTTTTCTGGAGAGGGTTTTGTTTCTCAATTGCCTTCTTAACCCAAAGAAGCAACGGCTGGCAAGAGCTATTCTCTGTTTAATCTCCGCACTGATGTTGTTAACCGTTGTATACCGGATCCTAGGTACATAGATGAAGTCCTGTACTACCTCCAAGTTATGTCTGTCTATTGTGACGTTTTGTCCAATTCGTTGATGTTCTGTGTCCCTGTTTGATGACATCATATATTTCATTTTGCCCATCCACTAACCATCAAATCCGTTTTTGGTGCTTCTGTTTCAATGCTCGCAAAAGCTTTTTTCTTCCCATAACGTCAATATCATCAAAAGTCCTTGACGGAGCAGCGTGAATTCTCCAACGTCATCCTGCAAAGTCGTAAGAGTTTTGCGGGGATGCCGAAACTAGACATGGTTTTGTACAGCTCGTCTCTGTAAATACTGTCATACGCGACCTTGAAATCGATAAGAAGATGGTGTATACCGACATTATGTTCTCGGGTTTTTCCCAAGATCTGCCGTAATGGGAAAATTTGGTCTATACTTCTCCGGAGCTTTTAGAATTTAGAGATGATGTCTCTCTATAACTTTCAACTAGTTTTCATTCGTCATCATCAATTCAGCATACTTCTCTTAATTTGTTCGGAGCTCTTGTCTTTGTTTATGTAAGACAATGGTAACTATGCCGGTTTTAACGACAATAATTTCTTGGAATTCCAAAAGAATTACGAAGTCAATCTTGAGTTCGTATACTAAATAAATAAAACACTACCACAGTCGCAAAAGAAAATACATTTTCTTAGAAAAACTAATTGCTGACGTAAATACCACAGTTCAGGGAAATGCCAAAGATTTATCGATTGAATATTGACAGATAAATAAAGTTGAACATGAAAATTACATAACCTGCGAAGAAATAAAAAAAAAGCCGACTTCTTCAATGGAATGCGGCCTTCAGCACGGTACTGTACTTCACCGCGATCCATATGATGCAGCAAAACTGCACAAGTCAAAGAAAACCCTCTCCGATTTATGCGCAATTACCGTTAATTACATCTGAAACAAATCAATAATTCATAATTCGTTAGTTTAGTCATTTTTTTCCTTCTCTGCTGATTTATGCTTCGGTCACGACTGCGCCGCCAGACTACTGTCCAGAGCCAGACAGACAGAAGAAACGAAAATAGAACAACTGCGATCTCTAACTTCTAACTATTGCAACACGATTAAACAATAAAAATGAATTGAAATAAAAACTCAGTCAACCTATTTCAATTAAATGCAATTAAAGCATTTCATTCGTTGCAATCAATTAGGGTGACGAAACAAATACAGCGATGTGTGTAGCATAAGCGACGCTACTGAATCTTAATCGACGCATACGCGTGCTTAAAACATTCTCCGCGTCGTACGGAGGCAAAGGAATCCTTCGCCCAAAGATCGACATTCCGCCGCAGCGCGCGGCGTGGCATAGTGATATTCCTTAACGTGTGTCATGTGAAAGATTTAAGTATGTACAGAACAAGGCAAGGTATGCTGCTCGCTAAAAGAATGGCCATGGCATGTGAAAGAACTTTACGAATGGGGCAACGGGCAAGTGATCAGCTAAGCAAGGTGCACCGCTATATCCCAGCAGAGAGCAACAACAAGTGCCATGATGGAGGATTGGCGCGCATTGGTTATGATGGCGTATACGTCGATGAAAGATGAATGACGTTTGATTGTGATGAAACAAATAAAAATAATATACACAACTGATAGACACAGAATGTCAATGGAGATGACATTGTTGGTTCAGCTTTGGAGCTTTTGAAAGGCGAATCTTCTTTTGAAGTTTCGCCGCTTGATAAAAAGAGGTTGGGCTTCTGTATTCCTTTGGGTTGGATTGTGTTGATTGGGGTTTGCTTTGATAAATTATCATAAATAGGCAAAATGTGCATAGTGAAAGGCGCAGTTCAGTGAGCTTTTGTCAGGTGCGTCTGTCTATATGATTTTGTCTATGTGTTTTAGCTTTGACTTTAAATTAGAAACGGGTTCAGGTGGAAAAAGTAGTTTTTTTTAATCTGGACTTCGGTTGGATTATGTAAACCGCTCACAATCTACTTCACTGATAATAAAACACAGAAATTTAAACAACATTCGCACCAAATGAATTCGAATATGTGAAAGAGGCTGCGGGGGCAGGATTACTGCAATACACTTTTACCAATCGCTTTGAATTCGTAGCATTAGTTGAGAACTGAACAATAGCTATGAAAGTTTTATAAAATCACATAAAAAAATTAAAAAAAAAAATTAAATCAAATATTCCATTTCTATTTCTCACAACCATTACCTTGTGAGGGAATGGAGGGGACCTACAATTTCCAGTCGAATCCGAATGGGTAATAGAGAAAGCGCTTTCCATGGCAATGAATTTACTAACGGAAGGCTTGCCAATTCCTCGCGAAAGGCGATGCCCGTAAAAAAACATTTCTGCCTCTGTTCAGATTCGAACCACGAACCTCTGGACTAACAGCAGACATGCTTACCATCACGCTAAGGTTACCACTTTCGAGAAGATATTTCGACAGTAAATTTGAAAAAATTAAAGATGCTGTTTTAAGAATACATATTACAATTAAAAAAAAAAATTAAAATTTTAAAAGACAACACAACAAAAAAAAATTTTTTTTGAAATGTTAAACACAAGTTTTTTTGAACAACTTGGGACTTCTTTAGTACAAAATTTTATCAAAATCGTGTCAGTCAATATCGAGAACGTCGTTTAAGTAAAAGCGGTACTATGAGAGGTTCCGCTTTTAGACTTTTTCTTACCAAAAACTAATCTCTCACATAAAATTCAATCGAAATTGTTAAAGCCATTTTTGAAAAAAGCTAGAAGACCTTGAGACCTGATTTCCACAAAACCCCTTTTTTGACAAAAGCTGGTATGAACCAAGGCCTAAAGACCTGATTCCGAAAACCTCTCTGTAGACTGCCCCACAGACCCTAACTGCATATTTTGAACAAATTCGGTCAAGCGGTTCAGGCTGCAGATCCAAACACGGATACACAGACAGACAGACAGACACACACAGGCACAGATTACCGTACCTAGGTAAGGTTAGGTTGCGCTTGTGGCTGAACTCCCCAATCGACTCTCCAGGATCCATTTTGCTCCCCGGATAACAGAAGATGAGGAGGTAGAAGAGAGGGTAGGCAGAGAATTGTTTGTGACTAGGCTATTGGGGCTGGGAGCCCCAACTGAACCATTTGGAGTTCTTAATGAACTTAAGGATGCTGTTAAGTGCGAGGTTAGAGATGTCGCCAAGGTAGTCTAAGAAGTATTCTCCAAGGGCTTTCATCCTAGTATGGCAGAAGCTAGGACACTCACATAGGAACTGGAATGATCCCTCCTCTGCCTCTTTCTCTTGGTATCCCCTACACAAGTCAGATGTGCTAGTACCCATTCTCATCATGTGGGTACTCAAGGAATTGCAACTCGTCAGAATGTTAATCAACAGAGAGAGTCGAGCCCTGCTGAGCTTTAGCAAAATTTCTGTTTTTTTCTTGGAAATATCTGGCCATAGGTTTCTATAATCCCGGCATGTTTCTAAAGATGACCACCTGTCAATGGCGGTTTTCTGTTTTTTTCTTGTTCTAGTGGCCTGAGAACTGAGGTATTCGCTTCACTGGATTCGAGTGTTGACCCGATTTTAGCCAGTCTATCCGCCGTTTCGTTTCCTGTTATGTCACGATAAAATGCCTTTCATTGGTAGGAATATCATCAACATTGCTTGGTTTAAATTCAATCTGTGCAGAATTTCTAATCGGCATTCGGCACGCACGAGTTAGCGGTTTCAAAATTGAAGTTGTGGTTTAAACAAAAATTATGTCACGCTTTGTTGAATTTTGTAAAGCAGAAGCTCATCAGCATCAACTGTAATTGTTAATTACCGTAAAGTCATACTCCAATGATCTTTAAATTTAAGTAACTGGAGCGTAATTGCGAGCGAAATCTAATTAGGGTGGACATTGAACTGGTCTCTCTTAGAGCTGATGTAAGAGGTCGCGACCTTATTTGAAGAAGGAGCTAAACTTATTTTAGGACCACAACGAAATAAAAACGTTTATGTATGTGTATGTGTTAAAACATGAGATATGTGTGTTGTATATCGAAATAAATAAATTTTACTTCGGATGTGCTAATTTCTTTTTTATAACGAGGAACCTTTGCCCAGATGTTTAAGAAAAAAAAAATGGCTGTGTGTGAGCGCATTCAGCTTCAATTCAAAAGGTATGTTTGATTCATTTCCGTTGAGATGATTTATATGTGTTCAGGGAAAGTAAGCGTAAGGATAATTACTAATAGCTGTCCTTCACTACGACACCTCATATCTTTTCACTCTCTTCAGGGCACAGTGGCCTAATTATCTTCAATAGAAAATCTGGCTTATGTTTTTTGGGAGAATATTCCTTTCCTGATTTTATTCGATAATGTAGGATACCCCTCCTCAGACTTTATGATTGACATCGTGTGTCCCAACAACCTCCAGAAATATCTTCAAATGTCTTCACAAAACATATGACTATACTTTCATATCCATGAATTTTTGCATCAAACTGTAAAAGAGCCAAAGTATGATTTAACACTTGTCTGGGTTTTGAAAAAAAAAACACTCAATTAAAGCAAATGTATGTGCCAAAGTTCTTAATGTGCCCCCCATTAGGATCCATAAAAATAAATCAAATCGAAAAGGGATATAAGTCACCAGGAGCTCAACTTTCCGCGGACGGTAATTTTTATGTAATATCTTCGAGAGATCTTAGAACCCATTTTCTATTCCTCAATCTTATATCTGAAGCCTCTTTATCAACTTATAAAATTGAGGAATAGAAAATTCAGAACACTCAAGAATTTGCTCAAATTTTTACCCTAGAAATCCATGACAATTTTTTTCCAGCTCAAAAGTGAGGTAGAAAACAAAACTTCTTACGGAATATAGAATTCGCCAAAACCAAAGCGATTTTGCGAAAACGGTGGAACGCTGTTGACGGGATTCGTATCGCCGTAACAACTGCAAATGTATGAAAATGCGGTTTTGCTATCGCTAGTGTCACTTGTTGGCAATCTCATATAGTGCTATGTATGTAAATGTAAATTGACAACTGAATTTACCGCTGCCGCAACTATAAAATCGCTTTGGTTTGAGTGAGCCGTTAGTTTATAGTGAAGAATGAAATACTCCCTTGAGCTGACACGTTATTAAGAAAAGTAAGTTGCATCACTATATGATGGCCTTAAGTGGTTGTAAGATGGAAAAATTCAATAAAAATTGAATAAGAAAACGATAGAAGTCACCCTTTAAATATTTTACATGAGCCAATAGAAGTACACCTGCTAAAAATCTAGAGCTGGTTCGTGTAAAATAAATCAATACGAAAAACACCATTTGCTGTATCCTTTCAAGCAACTAAAACGCCTTGCGTTACACGAACCAGCACGAACCAACACGAACTATTTTTCAAAGCTTATCCCATTTCACAAGCTTTTCAACGAAAGCAAAAGTGGGAAAAAGTTACAAAAATGGACTTACTTCAAATATAGACTTGGTTCCCGGGGATATAACTTCTTGCAACAGTGGAAATGTCCAAAAAGTTTGCTGTGATTTGTTCCACATTTGTACAACTCGATCATGCCCCGGATAAGTTGTAACATGTGGGTGGGATCAACAATAATTGGAGTAATTTCATAAACTGAATATATATAAGCTCCTTAATTCTTACCTACAAATCGGAAGGCTCGGAATCATAGCAAAATAAAAGCAGGGGAACCACAACGAAGTTTCTTAGGGCCAGTTCTTGATAATCACATTCATAATATTAAAGCTGACCCCATACCTATTAAACGTACAGGAAAGAGAAAGTATTTCACCATTTTTTATTGACTTAAAAGTGGTTTTAGAAAAACAGCTTGGTTTTTTAAATCATTCCTTAGACTAGACTGTCTTTGTTCTTGTTTCCTTGAAACTATCGAACTAGACCCAGTCAAACTAGCGCGACAATGAACGTCAGCGTCGAAGAAGCCTTGTACTGAAGCCCCAAGTTAATGGCAATAATATTTCATAAACCTTTTTCGCTTCAAATTACGAATTCAGCATGTAAAGGTTGAACATCCATCACATTGGAATTTTTAAAGATCCAAAGGGAAAAAGGCGTTCAATCGTTCTTTTTAGATAATTTGAAAAAGCTTTGCTGCCATCAAGCGAACTAATCACACACAGAGCCAATGAAATCTCATATAAGTCAATCACCATTGCATATAAAGTTTGATTGCTTCAATTTAAATCATTCCAAAAGCCGAACAACAATGGAAAGTCTAAGCTCTAAGCCGGAATAAGCTAAGTTCAGTATCAAGTGATCATTAGTCTTCACCTTGAACCGTTTCTTATTTCAAACTCACCAAACGGAAATCACATGGAATTAGAAACAATAATAATTGGCCAACAAATATCTACCCAACCAGAATATGAGTCATCATTAACTACATACAATTAAATGCGAATGGAATAATTGCAGTGCGGGAACAATTGACTGATCGCTGAAAATTAGTCACTCCAAAAACCGGATCGGTATATCCATATTGCGTTTGCTTGTTCAAGAGGCAAGTCCGTTCGTTCCACTTGAAGTCAAGTCTTCTCAGATGGAACCCTCAAAATTAAGGCTTTGAATTCTCCAGCGCCGAATGGAAAAAGAAAAGAATTTTTTTTTGTTCTGTACCAATTTGAAAGTTTCTCTCGCCTCAGGTGAATCCGATTCTATATATGAAAACAATAAACCCCTTAACCCAACCATGACCATGAAACACCAGCCAAGAAAGCACCTCTAGAACCACAATCGTTAGCAGTAAAATTACAAGTTCTTCCGGTCCTGCAAAAAAAAAAAAACACAAAACCACCAAGACAAAGAATCATCTGTAACGTACCGTAAACTATGATTTGCCCCAAAGGAGTCCAAAAGGAAAATCTGGAGGATCATCCACTTGAAAGACAATTCCATTCCCACCTCTTGGTGGCTCTATGGCGGAAGAGGCCAGCTATTACCATCCATTACTAAGAATCTTAAACAGAATAATATGATACGTTGTTAAGCCATTGTTGCTTGCATCTTCCGTGGCTTTGTATAGGCTAAAATTGCGCATTGGTAGGTACGTACTACCTTTGCTTTTATACCTATACTCTTGGTCATGGTTATGAACTGATGTGCCATGGACTACGGAGAAAAGAATCCACCATAGCTGATGCGCTCAGAGATGATTAGAAGTGATAGCAGCCCGCAAGAGAAACACATGCGGCCATAACTATAATATCAATGAGACCTCTCTAAGGTTGGTCTTGGAATCGGAATCCAGAAATGACAATGGCCAGATCACGTTTTACATAAATATCTTGGCAATTTTTGTTTTGAGAGTTACTCTATTTTGTTGTTTTGCGGTATTGTTTTGTTAGGCAAAACAAGAAACGACTCGGACGACGATGATGGTCTCTTTGTAGAGAATCTTGTATTGAGTTCGCTGAAAGTTCTTTTGAAACGTATCTGGTAGTTACAGAGTCGAGGCAATGATAACGAATAAGGTATTTGGAATGGAAATTCTATCTTAGTGAAAGAAGTTCAACGTTGTTAAGGGATTAAGTAACATGATCTTCTATAGTGGATAGTGTTGTTCTTTGGGTACAGTTTGGAAGCAGTTGAAAGCGCCCACGGATAAAGCGCTTTAGAAAGAAAAAGATAGCCTTAACTTTGAAAACATGGGAAACTTAATATCATTTGAAATCCAATGTCGAATTCGGAACAGAAATACATTAGGCTTTTGAAAATTAGTTTGAAGACAGCGTTGAACTTTGGCATCTTTTAGTCATAGTTAACACACCAAGGGCTCTTAAGAAAGGCATTTGAAAAAAAAACTATCATCCAATTTAAAAAAAAAAAAACTGTAGCTGATTTCAAAACGAGGCGCATACAAAGAAAAAGATGTTGAATGGAATAAAGAATCTGTTAAAAACCTGCTCATACCATAAGGTTCATTCATTCATTTCGCAAATTTATTCTGTACTTCTGTAACTGTCCTGGTGTAAGTAAAGAGACTTGTTTTATGAAGTTTCTTAGATTTATTTTACCCTCTAAGTTCGATATTGGAATGAGGAAAGCGTGTTGTTGGCGACGCACATAAACTACACAAGCACCCAGGGGACATTGCGTAAACATGATTTTTCAATTTAACCACAAAAACTTAATAGTATCATTGTTCTTCGTAACCGTGTTGAATAAATACGTGATTTAACAAGAGCTATTAAAGCCGTTTTCATGAACGGAAAAGCAGCTATGCACTCACGGAACAGGGTGATCCTTATAAGCTGGGACAGGAAAAAAGTTTGCGGATGTGGAACCCCAAAATTGTGTGTGAGTCGAAAATTGTTTGCACAATATTTTTCGTAGGAAAACTAACACACCTCATGCAAGTTGACTACAGAAAAAGTTTAAACTTAACGAGTGTATTGGCAGAACTGCTAAGTAACCTGAGCTACAGTTGCGGTCAAAATAATAGTAGTGTGAGTAAAAGCATTGCACAGATTGGTATTTTTCGACTTTGTATTGCGTTGATAGTGAAAAACCGTTCATTGTTTTATAT
The DNA here is from genome assembly GCA_914767635.1 of Melanostoma mellinum. Lineage (NCBI taxonomy): Eukaryota > Metazoa > Arthropoda > Insecta > Diptera > Syrphidae > Melanostoma > Melanostoma mellinum. The sequence continues at coordinate 6,963,191 of OU612059.1, forward strand.
GATGGAAAAGGATCTCGTCAATATGTAAGAAGACCTCCTAACACCAAATATTATCCACGCTTTACAATCATAATGGTATGAGCATGTTTTTTCTTCTACGGAGTGGGACCCATAAACCGGATTGAAGGCATTATGGATCAGCATCTCTATAGAAATGCTACCGTGTACTGAAGTTGAAATGCCACTGAAATGGGTCTTTCAGCAAGAAGCAATGGTTCCAGAAAAGTAGAGTAGATGTGATAAAGTGGCGCGCACAGTCTCCGAACCTTAATCCCATCGAAAACCTGTGGTGCGATGTAAAAAAATATGTTTCTAGATTCAAACCAGCAACAACACAGGCCCTTGGGAAGCTTTACAGCAATCATGGAGTTCGATAAGCACAGGAAGGTGTGGAAACCTGATAAACTCTATTCAACGTCGTTGTACTGCTGTTATAGCTAACAAGGGACAAGCAACTAAATATTAATTAAAGGTACGAACACTCAGCCACATATTGTAATAAAAATTTTGACCTAGTTTTTCGATTTCGAAACATTTCAAGGTAGATTTTCGTATTACTACTATTTTTTTGACCGCTGAATTTCAACATCTGTTCAATAAACTTGCAACTATCGGATAGTAATATTAAACTATATTCCGTGGGAATATAGTCATGAAATATAGTTTATGTAAGGTATAATGTAACATCATAACGTCGAAAGAATTTTTGATACCCGGTCAGAATTTTTAGAGTTCCCGTTTCGGCTATTAATTCAGACAACGACATCAGCGCTGAAATCAAACGAAGAATAACTTTTGCCAATCGCTGTTTCTTCGGACTAAGAAGGCAATTGAGTAGTAAAGTCTTTCTCGAGCAACTAAAGTGTCCCTGTATAAGAAAATTATCATCCCTTTTCTTATGAGGCGCAGAGGCATGGACCTTGCCAAAGGTAGATGACTTTCCGGTAGATGACTTTCCGGCCCGGAAAGTCTTCGATTCCAATCCCGAGGGACAGCGCAGTAGAGGAAGACCATGACTCAGATGGCTCTCACGCAAGTAGGAGAGGACCTCAACCAACTTGGCGTGCAAAACTGGAGGCTGGAGAAGCATGTTGGTTGAGGCCCAGGTCCAACCCGGACTGTAGCGCCACCTTAAGTAAGTAAGTATAGGCGTTCTGCACGCATGTTTGTTTCCAAACTACATCTCCTTTTTTCAGCATTTCTATATCGGGATATAAGGGATTTCAGTACTTTGATTTAACTACTCTACACCTTTTTTTCTACTTGAAAGCAAAAGTAAAAAAAGACTAAAGACTAAAGACTGTCTACGGGAATGCAAGATTGATCATCAACTAATTCCCAGAAATCAAACACTGTCAAATAGCTGTTGGACCACAGAGAAGAGAGATTGAGGAACAAATTTTATCACAGATCCCTTACGAATTAAATGAACGAATGGATAAACAGATAAAGCCTGGTTTGAAGTTATCAGAAGTTTGGTACACGATAAGCCAGTTCTTGGTTCAAGTTGTCCTAGTACATTGTACAGCAACAGTACAATTTGTCCTGGGAACAGTTCTGTCACAAGTTATTCTGTTACAAGTTGACCTAGCACAAGTTATCATGGTACAAGTTATTCCAGTCCAAGTAATGGCAAAACTTTCCCCTGTGCAATTTAAGGTATTTGATAAAGTGGCATTAAGCGTCGAAAATGCGTCCTTTTGGTATCGCTGGATTAGTAACTACCTTTCCGACCGTTCAATACAAATTGTAGTGGATTACTTCAAGTCTGATAACTGATACCCATTTCATAAATCCTGGTGTGCCCAAGGGCTCCGTTTTGTCTCCGACTCTCTTCCTCATTTTCATAAATGACCTCTTGTCTAAAACTTCCAATCCTGTCAATTGTTCTGTTGACGACGGAACTGGAACGGTTGTGTATGATTAGCTCATTGAATACTGACCTTGACAGCATTGTTAAGTGGGGTAGTAAAAACGGAGTAGAATTCAATGCTTCGAAAACTCAATGTTGTCATTTGTCGTTCAAGCTTATCATCCTCCTATTGCCATTATCTATGAATGGTACCTGCATCCAAGAAACCGAAAAGCTGTCAGTAATTGGTATGTGTGTAAACGATGATCTTCGTTGGAATGACAACATATTTGGAGTCGCCAAAAACAATGCTAAATGCTTGGACTTTCTGAGACATTCTAGAAAGTTCTTCACCCCGTGTGATTTGGGTACAGTTTATAAGGCCTTTTCAAGTTGTTTCGGTACTAATAACAAGTTTTCTTGTTGTCACTTTAATACAAAGCTATCCCAACAAACTTTTCTGATAGACGTTTTCCTCTTAAAAGTGATCCTTGTCAACAAAAAAACTAACAATCTATAATTCCCTGCCCTATGGAAGCCATTCCAGCAGCTTCCAGTTCACATTTCGAAATAAGTATCCTTATCTTATCCGTAGCATTCGCATCATAACCATAAACACGTACTCAAGCCTATTCTCTTTCAAACTTTGATGGCAAATCTAAGAACATACACCGAAACATAAAAGACCGATTTCTTATGGATATCGAAGCGAATAAGTTCAATAATAAAAGACAAGAAGAAAGCACATAAACAACCTTCGCTCAGTTAACCAAAGTGTTTAGTATCACTTCGAACCGATGCCGTAATGAAGCAATAAAATCCTAATAACTTTCGATCGTTAAAATAAAATTTCAAAACCAAACACATTCGAGTTGCAGTCGCATCAGCTCGAGCAGGTCAAGACAGTGGCTTGGCGACACTAATTCACAGCATAATTTGTGTGCGATGCAACGATGCGATGTTGCTCTTATATTTTGTGCAAGCAGATCTCAGAAAAAATAAACAAAAACAAAAACAACAACATCAAAAATTAATTAATTCAAAGCATGGTGTGTAGCTGTACACCAGAAAGTCCAACTCCATCACTTCGAATGCCACAACAAAAATTCAAGTTTTCATCCATCAGATGATAGTTTGTCGTCGAGTTTGTCTGTGGCAACTGGCGAGCGCACACACGATGAAGACGAATAACCTATTAAAGATCTGGGTCACAGAAGCTGCTTGATCTCTGGCTGGAGTTGAAAAGTTTCCATTTTCAAGTCGGCGCGGCATCGGCAGCGGCGTTTTTCTGAATTCAAATTGGAATGTCTTATCCAAGACGAAGAAGACACACTGCCATGATATACCACCGATCGGTGAGCGGTGACCACTTGTGCAGTGCGTGCACAACACTGGCGATTTATAACGACACACGATTGGTGTTGGAAAGTGAAAGCATGAACAATGTGAGTTATGAGGTGAAACAATGAGAAGAATATTATGTGTGTTTCACGGCAAAGGGATTTTCATTAAAAGTGTCTTTGCGCGATGAGCTTACGTTAAGGAGACCGTGACTTGTTGGGGAAATTTAATAAGGAGCTACTGTGAAGCTAAATTGGTTTGTGGAGTTGATAAATGGGAGCTTAACGATAAGACTTATTTTAATTTTTTATTTTTAAATGTGGAAGCTGAATCAGTGGTGCTAAAACTAGAAAGCTTAAACTTAAGTTGGCCTGTCTAATTTTACGGTAGTTTGCATATATTTGAGTGAACAAAATCACACAGAGTTGTGGAATTGACGAAGACTTTTTACACTTCAATTTTTAACGTTGTATACCTGTTCTTTTAACGTTGAATTTCTATGTCTATTTTAAAATCTACAGAAACTTTATAACTCAGCCAAATGTAATTTTAGCACTGTATATAGAAACTATTGTAGGATTATGTAGACTTTAAAGAATCCTATGGTCCGGAGGACACCGGCGTTTAGGAACATAATGGTAAAACCAATAGCTTGAAACAAAGACTGCTAAGTTGTACCTGAGAAAATAGGTTCGCCACCACTTCAAAAGTATACATAATCCTCGAGTTTCCAAACAAACCCATTTGTCAGAACCGAATTAAGAGTCGTTCCTTTGCAACCACAATGTGACGCCACAAAAATGTGAAGTAAACTCACTGTTAATGCTTTCCTTAAATGCTGTTGAATGCAACCTAAATTTTAAGAATGTCTTAGCTTTTATTACAGCAACTTGCGAATTCTATTCTAATATAATAACAGTAATAATGTGCATTGCTAAGATGATTTAAGCATTACTAAGAGTCGACAAAAGAGCGCATCTTATAATATTTTTCTTAGCGTAGCTCATAGCTAATTTTCTTCGTTGAGCATATTGTAAAAATATTGTCTTATATGATTTTCGAGCTGACATGCTACAAACCGGAAAAAACATTTCATGCTACTCATGTTACTTTTGTGGCTCTCTTGTGACATACGCTAAATTAAATTTTTGTGTATAATGATTTTCCGACACTATATTTTCAACAATCCTTATTCTTACATAGTATAAAACAAGGTTGCTGTCTGTCTGTACGCTTAGATTTTTAAAACTAAACAACCGATTTTGATAGATAGAGGGATCCAAGAGAATATTTTATATGTATATTCCATCCCCATATTCCAAAGCGGACGGGAACGGCAACGAAAACGGAGACGGGAACATGCACGGGAGCTTATAAACAGCTTGACTAATTTCGAAATTCTTTCACTCTTAAAATACTATTCATTCTCAAATTCCCACGGGAACAGTAACTGGAACGTAAATGAGAACTTAGTGTTTGTATAGGGAAAAAGCCCTCTGTGAATACTACTTCGACGAACTGGGCGTCATATCTAATTTCCCATTAAACAGCATCCTGCAATTTACTCAGGGCTCCATGGTTCAGTGAGGGTTCCCTACCCTAATAACTCTGTCACCAGCCCAACCCTCTACCTCTCCAATCTTCCTACCTCCTGATCCTCGGTTTTCCGATTAGTACAATTGATCCTTGAGACCCGAGTGAGGTGCTGCCACTACCAACAACCTTACCCGACAGGCAATAACAAATCTGTTGACACGACGCGACGTTGGTGCAAGTGTCTAAAATATCGTTTCCGTACAATCGTTCGTATAGCAGACGATCCAAATAAGTCTACTCCATGGCGTCCAATTGGGTTCAACGAAACGTCCCCAATAGAACGAAGTCGAGTTCCATTCATAAATGTCATGATTGTACTTCAAGCCTATAGTAAAGTTTTTGAAATACATCAAATGGCTTGCGTATAAGAATTAATGTAAAGTCCTTATTGGAAAACCCGATTTGATGGAAAACCTTCCATTTTTCGCATTTGTGGTGGCCGTGGCATAATTGTGAGTTGTTGTCCTTATAGACAAGATATAATAAGTAAATTAAAAAACTAATAACTAAAAATATCTTGAGTGGTAGTTCGGGGTTTGAATTCCAGAAAAGTAAAACTGTTTTCCCATAGGTAACACCTTTTACGATAAATTGGTAAGCAAGTCTCTCAAGAGTAAGTAATAAAGAGCCCCGACCAGTGCTCACACACCTAACCGTTCGAAATCGAAGCTATAGGTGCCTGAAATTCGTTATACCCGAGACTCCTAGAGCTACGTGGCTCTGGACTTATTTGCTTACTATCTATCCATTCAATGACTGAAAACTATTTAAAAGCACACCACTTGAATGACTAGAATGACAGTGCCCAAATGACTAGATTAAGCTCATGTATAGTGATACACAACCCAACACGACCTACCCGTAGCTGTAGCTGCGTGCCTCACTTACTTAACCATAATGGAGGTATTGGAAATTTGCGTTCTTTAGATCGCTTAGAGTATCAAGGAACCTCTTAGATAAGAGGGCTGGTCAATAAGTCTGCAACTTTTTCAACTATCCGCCTTTTAAATGAAATGGCAACACTGCTCTCGTCAACAGTCATCTGTCAGTTGACTCCTGTCAAAAATTGAACAAGCTGCGACTTTTAGTTTTTTGTTCACTGAGAAGTAAAGGGAAAAAGTGATTGACCCCGAGGAACTTTCGAGCAGTGCTGCCAATCCAATTTAAAGACCGGAAATTCAAAAAGTCACGTAATTATTGACCCGCCCTCGTATAATTTACGTTTAAGGAAGAGAGCAAAATAGGAACAGTGGAGGTGTGGAATTGTCTCTTCTCCCTCCTCGTTCAAAAGTATTCTGTAAAAGTAGTCTTCTGGAACGGTGAGTCATGTGGTTGCCTATGAAGGAACGTTCGGTAATGATACCGATTACGGAGCTTATCTGCAATCTTCTCAATGAATACAAGATCAAGCAAATATGTTTTTTTCACCAGTATCGCCTTTCGCGAGAAACTGGCAATTTCGCCCATAGTAAATTCGTTGTCATGAAAAGCTCTTTCTAGATTAGCCGTTCGAAGTCGGCCAAAAATTGTAGGTCCCCTCCAATCCCTCAATGATAAATGTGATAGGCCCAGGGCTCCTCGCTCTGTTGCGCCACACTGATTAATTAATTATTTATTTAGCTCGCCTTGACATGAATTGGAGAAGTAGTGATTTGTATAAAATTCTTTAGCCTGTTAGATGAGATCGGTATCACAGTTCCATTTTCGGCTTAACAGTTTCCTAGAATATATGTATCTGTACTCCACAGCCCAAAAAAAGTGTCCAGCCATTTCCATGAGAGATAGTCGACGGTTGAGGACGGATCAATGAGATCTAAAATACTAACTTATTAACTTCTTTGCAAAAAATTAACGTTTACTAAGCAAAATTTCTGCAGCTACGAATTCAAAGAGCTTGTTTAACGAAACATTGAATAAACGTGAGTGAGTTCGTTTGTGAGGTCGTGAGACTAAAGTTGTTCCCAGAAGAAATAAATCAAATAATGTCTTAAAACATAATGACCGAATAGAATGATAATAGCTTATCTGCCATACTTCATTGTTTAAACAAGAACATATTGCCATTTATTTGTACCAAAGTTGTTAGATATTTACTACTTGCATGAAAGTTATCAAATGTTTTTAATAACAGAGAGACTTGTAGAAAACTTTTCAGTACTTCGCAATAGACGAATCACCAAAACTATTTGACGGTATTTTCCGAGGACCAGTCTTAAAAAAAAAACTGTACAAGTATGACTCCTTTGTGTTACCCCACTAATTCCTTCGAAAACGGAATACTCTGCTTATGTGTTTCATATACTAAAAGTCTATTGGTCTTTGAAGTAATAAAACTTGAATTTGAGAGTATCGTTCTGTCCTTAAAGGGAACTGGTGACACAATCGCAACAGGTCAGATCAAAATGGTTCTTCTATCACTTGCTTAGCACCCAGAAGTTATGAATTCTTAAATATTTTTGGCTTCAATAAAAGCTGTACAGAAGACCATGAGTCAACATTCTCAATGACACTCAATACACAAATCCCTTGCCTCTTTGCATTTAGCATATTTTTCCACTTGTCAAAATCAATATTCATTAGCATATGCATATCACAACTTATGTTCTTTATAAAATACTCTTATCTATATCAAAGAAGACAACTTCTTGGAAGTTAAATGAGTAAGACACAGCAAAGTAAACATCATTCCGAAATCGATGATGCCATCGTCTGTGTGTCTACATCCTAAGCCCATCCCAATTCATTTGTATCCTTAAGTCCATCAAAGGCTACCGCTTTAAATTTCTGGCAATTATTCATTCCAATAAAACATTTTTATTTGCGTTCCATTTGGAATACGTTGACATCAGCATTACGTGCATACAAGACCAGTGGGGCCTCCTTGGTTAAAACTGATTTCCCAAAACCATTGCCTCGCCTCGTTTTGTTTCGTAGAGCGACTCTGCTATCAAGCATCTCTTAGACGATTAAGGTCAACGTCTTTTATACGAGTACCGGCTTCAAATACACCACACAACACATACCAATACTTTTCTCTTGGCAAATGTAAAACACAATTCCACTATAAGATCGTGTAATGTGCGGACCTCGGTTCGTATTCGTACATAACTCGGTACATACATGCACTTTGGCTCAGTCAGAATTATTGACAAACTGTCTATCTTGTCGGCTGTTAAACTTGACCTTTTTTTGTTCAAGTGGAAAGAGACACCGGCTCTGCGGGGGTCTTATTCTAGCCGTGATTTATTAGATGTTTGAAAATATTTTGCACTGAAAGTAATGCCACCGACTTAACTGACGTCTTGTGACGCTGTAATTGCGTAATGGCGAGCTTTAAATGGTTCTTGAACAAGTTGAATGGTGTTAATGAGAAAATGGCCTACTTTCAACTACAGTACATGACACAAATTGAAAGCTAACTGTCTTAAGAAAACAGGAAACCACCTACCGAACCACTCCACTGGCAGTGTGTTAATCTATCGCATTGGCAATGTCAAAATAATGCTTCGTCGTCGATTTTTATGACCCCAAGCAAAAGTCTTCCCACCAATAATAGTCAAGACTTTCTCACACTCTATCGACCGGATTAACGGCCAGAGAGAAATCATCTTAGGAGATGCGCCCCGCTTCAGATGATAGTAACAGCCGGTTTTACACACAACACAATTTGCATATGCGCTACTCAAAGCCTCATAGAAAATGGAGTTTCGGAATGGAGATGGATAAGGGAAGGCCTGGCTGATTGCAGAGTGATTGTTCCAAATCTACATGACATTGAGAGTGTCATCTCATTAACTTTGCTATAAAACATTATTGTATGAGCGAACTTGTAAGCAAAGCAGGAGAACGGCAAAACGGACGCGAACGGACCAAATGGGTAGGTAGTGTGCAAACTGCAAACAAAAAAGTGACTGTCAGCGAGTGTTCTCCGGACACTCAGTCGTGGAGTCGAACAAAGACCAAGAGCGTGGGAAAATGTTTGTATTCCATTGCGATCGCAGCTTTATAATGCAATTAAGAGCCCCCCAGCTGAATGGCTTTAGGATCCAAGATTGTGAGCCAGCAAACATGAGTCACAGGACCATAAAGAGAGGGGGTGAATACAACAACGTCGTCGCGCCGTCGCTGTGTATAGAATTTATTCATCTCGCACACTCATGAGTATATGGGGGAGAGAGAGAAGGGACTTAGCTATTTTCATGGAACATTTTGCAATTTCATGCACCTATGGCTGGCGCGCAAAATCCTTTGTGTCAGAGATCATAGAGTCGCGTAGTGATGGTGATGCGGTGGTGACCAATTGTGTGTTTCTGTTAGAGTCTGGTCTTTGTAGGAGATCTTTTGGAGGCAACAAACAACATGTGCAGCAGCCGCCGTTCAAGACATACACACATAAGAAGTTCTATGTTTTTCATGGTGACGACGACAAAGATGCCAACAACGGCGATTGGACATTTTGATGATGCTGCTAAATCATGTCCCTTGAGGGTTGATAGAGTGCACAAAAGCAAAACAAGGCGCCACAGAGTCCACCTTTCACTTTAAAGATTGACAGAAGAATTGCACTTAATTGGCACTGTTGTGCGGTAATGTAGGGTTCTTCGAGTATTAAGTTAGTTATGGTAAGGCAATTCTGGATATTCTATGAAAATAGAAGAATGTCTATGAGGATAATATTTTGAAAGAGTGAAGAATGACTATAGAACCTTCATCTTTCAAATTTCTTCAATGGATTCCAGAAAAGCCTGAGAGGCTGTTTCACATCGTCCAACTTTATCTGCGAAAAGTCTTTTTGTACACACAGTTGCCAGATGTTTTATTTTGGCTGTGCAGGTGTGCAGTAACCAAAAACTGTTTTACTTAATCAAATGAGGTATCCAAAAAGCTCTGTAGAAGACAACTGACCTTATTTGCAACTTTGCTTCATTTTCCAGTCAGCTATTGCAACTTTGCTTTGGCATAATGAGACCGACATTAAATGTGAGAAATTCACTGTAAGGTATCTTTTCAGACATGGTACAACTGTGAAAACAGCCTTCAGGGTGTAACTCATGCAATTCTCAAATTAGGTGTGATTCTGGAGTCTTAAATGGAAGTATGTTTTTGCTTCTAGCTTCATGAGTTCTTTCTAACGATTCTTTTTTTTACCATCAAAGTCGGAACTCACAAAGCTTCATTAAAACTTAAGCAGCTTTGAATTTAGTTCTTATAAGAAAACTAACAGTTAACAGTTGAATAGAGCTCTTGTTGATTGCAAATTATAATCAACAAACTCCACTTTGATTTATTTCAGATAATGTAAACCATTTTCCATAGTGATAGAATTTATAATTAAGATAACTGTATGTCGGCATATTTCTGACATAATTAAATGCAAATTGTACAAGAACTGTATGAGATGTTGTACAATTTGTAGTGATTTTTAATTAGTTAATGAATATTTATGACATTCCATTGCCTTGCAAGTAGCTCTTTATGCAATTTTTTTTTTTTATAATTAGCGCGCACATCAAGGGGTTATGAATACCCTTATAATGTTATAAAAACACAGTGCGAGCATTTAGGAAAATAGGAGAGGATTTGAAAGGAGACACCGATGCACGTTGCTTTTGAATCTTTGTAAATCGTAATGCAGGGGAAACACAGAGCCAGGTAAAGTATTTCACATTCGGGTGGTGCGACTAAAATAAGAATCTCTATGTGTTGCGGCTAAATTGTTACAGGGGAGGAATGCAACTGGCTATTTCACTAGAGCACTGTTTATAGAAAAAGCAATAAAAGAGAGTGAGACAGGTAACATTTCGACGATGTTCAAGAGAATCAATCGATTCTACAATTGAACTATCACCTATCAATTTTAGCGCTCTGTTTTGTACCCTATCAAGCAGGTGCAAAGATGTTTGAGCAGCACCTGACCAGATATGGGAGTTATACTCCAGTTTTGGGCGGATGGGAATTACCTGCTCAGTTCACACCAAAAGATTTGGACACAAGAAAATTTTCCTTGTGAGAGGAACAGAATCAAAAAGAAAAGGGACAATGTGGGCCAAGCTAGGATACCTACAGAGGAAGTGGAATGATCCTTCCTCTGCCTCTTCGTCTTGGCATCCTCTACATTAGTCGGATGTGCTAATGTCCATTTTCATCATGTGTGTACTCAACGAGTTGTGGCCCGTGAGAATGCCAATCTTCTTTACCATGATGAAAATATTGATTCTATTGAGTAAAAGCAAATGACAGTTCTGTGATTAACAAAAGGGTGCGTTCACACATTTAATTCAAAGCTGTCAAGTCTCCAATTGGAAAACAAATTACTATTAAACGGAATGAAATACCAATTATAAAGTAGAAAATACCAGGGCTGTCCTTTAGTTACTCTAAATTATCTTTAGTCTGTCCCGAGTTGAGATAAGCAATAAAACTGCCACGTTCATTAGTAAATTATTCTTTTGCTACAAGACCAGGGCAGAAACGAACCAGCATCCATCAAAACAAGTCACAAGACACTCCTACAGTGTTTTTTTTTTTTCGAGAATCGTTTCCCATATGAGTTTTATCCTTCCCAATTCTGTGCATCAGGTAGTTTTCCCATACGAACCTTTACATTGATTCACCATCACCATTGTTAGTCAGAATGACAGTAGAAGCCTGTCTGTGGGCATCTGCGATTCGACATCAGCCCGCATATATCCACACTCCCTCACTCTTCTCCAGAACGAAATTCACATGAAATCTGTTCAGTCATTAAAATTGGCTGTGCAAAATCAACTCCCGAGCGATCGTATAATTCATTTTGCCAAAAGCCCACAACGAATTATGTTTGCCTTATACATTCACGTTCGTGCTGTAGATTGTTTAGGGTTTATAATTATCTCAGCAACAAAGTTTATTCCAAACACGACGAGAACGAATAAAATATAATTTACTACGATACTTGAACTTGATGTGGAATTTTCTAGGTGAAATTGTATTTATAACCATGCATTGTATGCATAATTAAATTATCAGGTTTTAATGGAAAAATATTCAATGAAGAGTGTGTAATGTGTACCTTCATCGGGGTTACTTCCTGGTAGTAATTCTAATTGGCTTCACACTGCATTAAGCATTTGATAAAAGTGTAATGAACTGCTTAATGAATGCTCGTATCATGGTGCTTTTTCATTTAATTGCTCTAGGCAATTATTTTATTATGAAGTGGGAAGAGGACTGCGTTACGTAATTATTGCTAATCGCTCATTATTACTTTCTAAATAATGATTTGCATAATTGGCAGAAACCATGGACTAAGTAAAATGATAATGGTAAAGAAAATACGAGGAAAAGAAGAGATTAAGTCAATGAACAAGATCGCGTTAACAAGGAACCGATAATTTGTTCATTTTGGAATAGTGAAAACGCTCAAATGGTCTACCATCCTTGCTCTTCCTTTCAAGAGTAAGGACTAACGAGCCACGCCTGACAGCTTACATTTCATAGTGGAAAACCTACGAATCGGGTAATTTGGACCCCTTCAAAGCCATGTGCATTGAAAAAAGAAGAGTGCAATTTAGAAGAAGTAATACAAACTTGCCATTGTTAAATACTTTCTGTTGTTCAAAAATCACACTCTCTAATCAAGACAATGCGTAAGTCGTTAAAATATTTTATAGACTGGCGAGACATGTTTGAACTTTCAACTAACGAGAAATCGATAGGCTTTTCATTTAGAAAACCTGCCAGTGAGATCATACTTTTATGCAAATGTCTGTCTTATGGTCTTTGCAATCGAGTATTGTGTCATTTGAAAAGCTGCCGACTGACATAACAAGAAGTTACTACAACAAAAAAAGACCAGACACCTTACAACACATTGTCTACGACATAAAATAGGAAAAAAAAAAGTTATCAACGAGCCCAACCCAATACCATATCGACTTACTATTGATTTATTCATCATGTAAATTATAATTATCCAATCAATTAACTTACCAGTATACTAATGCGATTAAAGTCCGCCTCAAACCTGTAAAATGAAAACAAGAACAATATTTAGTATTGAATGAATCGAGAAAAATAAAATTAATTTATTTACGTCAAATTAAATATCTTAATTTGTAAAGCCAATTAATCTGATTCGACCCCCCACTGATCTCGAGTGATACACGAACGCAAACTAATCAACTGACATATCGGCTTACACAACGCCCAAATTTGTCAAAATATCAATCCGTCCGTATATAGTGCCCGCTTGGAAAATCGCTTTTCCATGTTCTTCACCAAAGGAGGTAACTCTACCATTGTGTACTTAATTTGTGACCAACTCTAGACTAATAGTTGTCATAGCATAAGGCAGTGACACTTTACTTGCGATGCCAGTGTAGGTTTTCTCTATTAACATTTTGTACACATTTAGGCTTTAACAAAATGTTTATTTCTCGCCTATATATCAATGGAGGAGTCGCTAAGGCAATCTAAATGAAGTAATAAAGGCAAGACACGGTTACTTACTCAGGATGGATTAGTAGTGAATGGAGTAGGTACGTGCTACGTGATATACCAAGGCTTGAGGTTGGACCCACGCACTTTTATGACTTCAGAATATAATAAGTCGTTGCAGTTGCGGTGGATATGCTTATGATATTACATTCAAACTTGACAGGTTCAATTTGCTTGATTTAAGCTTTACTTAATTCACGCAGATGCTGTGGCAAAAATTGTTATGTAAGAGTTTGCACCAGCCAGCTGTGCCCACCACCGACCGGTGCGGCATGAGAAATAAAGCTGAAAACTGAAAGGATTTTGAACGTGTGGATATTTTTAGATCACAGTATCTGCGGCTGTGACTAAAAAGGCTTGCAATTTTTGCACAAATTAAATATCCAAATGCGGAACAAACCACATTGTAGTTGGTTGTTGCACACTAGGCAAGATATATCGATAGTTTTTCCCACAAATTGATTTAAAATACATCTCTACAGCTAAACATGATATCGATGACATGATTAAATCGCTGGGTTCGAGTAATGCGCACAGTTAAAAGTAGCTGCACACAAATTGAAAGTAGTTGAAGAAATGTTTCCCAGATGGGACTCTAATTCCATTCTCTTCGTGAGAATGAATTTATCGTTCTGATTATTCGGATGATTCTTTAATTTGGGCGAGGGTAAGCAAGTACCCCATCGAGCACGCCGAGCCTGCGGTGTAGTCTTTTGGGTCGATTTTTGTAAACCAAATTGGAGGTTCAAGAATTAGTGGAAATTAATTAATAGATCAAGAGACGCATCTAGAAGCTCATTACTGCTCCGAGAACTTCCATATAAAGCCCTTTCTAACTTCGGAATCCGCATAAGATTGTAGGTTCTAAAAATGTGTAAGGCCCAGAGGTTTCCATAACATTGTTGGGCCACCCTTTTTATTTAGTTGTTTGTTTATTATCCCTCGGTAATGTAGACTACATTTCGTCCCTGCATATAATAAGCGATAGGTTATAGGTTTTGACACTGACAGCTGCTTCCCACTGGGAACAACCTCGACAATTATAGAAAACTTATTTTCAAAATGAGTTTCGTTAGGCCAAAATGGTGTGTTTTTTGAAAAGAAATTTTATTCTTTCACATAAAGGAACATATTTCCCCATTTCAACATGGATTTATTAATACAGCAAAACAACAAACTTATCGTAATGAACTGTCTTCACTACTTAGATTCACAAGTGGATTGTTGTTTGCGATCTATACGTCATTTGTACGACCCTATTTGGAATATGCTTTTGTAGTTTGGGATCTTCATTACATTGTTCCAAAAATCGAGGTTCTTAGCTAGACAGCTCCGGTATTTACCAAGAATCCAGAATTTACCAGAGAAGCCTATTCACTCCACTAGATGTGCTCTAATTAGTCTAGACAGTTTAGAAAGCCGTCACGGTGTAAATTGCATTATGTTTATTTATGATATATTGTCTTAACACATAAAATGTCCCGTTGTTTTAAGTCATTGGAATATTTATGTTCCGGAAAGAAATATTCGGCCCAGAAATATTTTTTGTATTCCTCATCATAGATGTAATTATGCTCTTAATGAACCATTTACAAGATGTATGAAGTTATTTGTTTCATTCTTTCTCTTTGTGATAAAATTGATTTTACAAAGGAAATAAAATTGATTAATAAAGAAGTAATTTAACACTATCTATCTGTAAAAGGAAACTCGGTAGATGAATATATTCATCTACAGACAACAATAAGAACTCACATCAAATTAAGAAATGTAATAATTAAAATAACAAAGGATTAATAAAATAAGTTAAAAATTTATTAAGAATTGTTCATAACAAAAGTAACAGATTATTTTTGAAGGCATCTCTGGTGCAGTTGATATAAAAGTCAACAGATACAGATATTGAATTTGCTTCCTTAAATAAATAAATAAATAAATAAAATGAAGCACCCACCACCATTGACCACATCGAAACTGTGATTTAAATCTTTTGTAATTTTTTTTTTTTTTTTGCGGAACTGTGATGGACCATATTATGCCAGCAATTCAGGTACGATTCAATATTTATGGTCAATTCGTGATCTACAGAACGGAGCCATCAACAAAGTCTTGGAAAATTTAAATGGCAGCTCGCGCTATTGTGAAGCCAGCCAAAGAAGCGATAAACGACATTGTGTTTCGTAATTATTGGGAACGGTTGCTCATACTACTGAAACCTTGATATATGTTAAAATATTTGTTCTATTGCCATTTAAAAAAGAACATTTTCCCAAAAGCTATCTGCCTACGGAGAAAATTATAAAAGAAATACTAAACAAAATAAAGTAACGTAAAAGGGGCGGGAAATTCAACTCCTATGATATTTGTCAATCAATCAATCATTTCAAACTAAAGTTGCTTTGTTGTGGAGTCCACTTATCTGGTCAATTGTCGTAGACACTCTACTTAGATTGCTTGTAACCCAAGGCATTTAAGCAGTGGGCTTTGCAGACGATCTAGTATTTGTCTTACAAGGCTCATAAGAAACACTAATATCAAGAAGACTTCAGTCAGTTCTGAACGCAGTACAAAGCTGGTACTCAGATGAAGGTCTCTCCGTCAACCCCCATAAGACAATTATTGTCCCATTTACAAAAAGAAAAAACCTAAATCTTCTAATACCCCTGTCTCTCTCTCTCTCTATGGGGAAACAATACCATTCTCAAAAGAATCAAAATACCTAGGAACCATCCTAGACAGCAAAATGTCATAGAACTTTCAACTAGAACGCAATTCTAACAGAGCAACCAATTTGCCAGGACTTGTCGAAGCATATGTGGGAAATACTCGGGTCTAAATCCTAAAATGTACGACCTATATACGTTGGTTGTCAGACCAACAATGTACGACGTACGCAGTCGTAGTTCGGTGGTCAAAAACTTATTAAATTACGGCCATCTTAGAACTAGAAAAGGTTCGAAGGTTGGCAACAACATGCATTACTGCATGCGTACAACTCCATCATACGCTCAAAACGTCATTATAGGACTACCACCAATTCACTTCTTCATTGAAATGGAAGCAAGACTGGCGACACACCATCTCTTCCATCAAGGACCACCAAATCATACCCAAAACCAAAAGGACATCTGTTGATATTAGAAAAGCTTAATACCCTTAGTATGTGCTTGAA
Source organism: Melanostoma mellinum (assembly GCA_914767635.1). Taxonomy (NCBI): domain Eukaryota; kingdom Metazoa; phylum Arthropoda; class Insecta; order Diptera; family Syrphidae; genus Melanostoma; species Melanostoma mellinum. The sequence goes on from OU612059.1 coordinate 6,979,630, forward strand.
TGCTATTATTCCCATGTACAACTTCAAACTCAACTTTTTACTGTCATCCCACCTAGGGAAGACTGGGACAACGCAAAGCCTCATCCTTCAAAGTAAGATATGGTCTGGTATACGGACGGCTACAAAATGGAATCTAGTACAGGTTCCGGCATTTTCAGTGACTCTCCCAGAACGAATTTCTCAGTAGGTCCATTTTTTCAAACTGAAGTCTTTACCATTGACAAATGTTTGAAAAGACGAAAAACGAAACAATATTCATTTTCTCAGACAGCCAAGCTTTAGTGCAGCTTAAGCTTACCTATTATAAGATCCAAACTAGTCCGAGAGACAGTCATGTTACTCCTTGAACTAGCAAAGAAGACCTCTGTAATTCTTTACTGGATCCCAAGACACAAAGGTTATGGTGAACGAGGAGGTAGACATCTCAGCTGAAGACAGTGGCTTCGCATCTAAACCATTCGTCGGCCCTGAACCCTTCTGCAGTGTAAATAAAAGCACCTTCAAAAAATAGTACCAAGGACATCTTATTGGAAGAATCAAATAAAGCATGGCGTAATTTATCTGGCCAAACCTGTTCAAAACTCTTTTTGCCAGAATATGCTAAAAAACATCAAAATTCCTACTTAACCTCAAAGGGAAAACCCTAAAAAGTTGTAGAAGACTACTAACCGGCCACTTCTTTTTGAAGAAACAAATCTGTAGACTATGCCTCGAAAATGAAGTAACATCTCTGCACATCCCTAAGGAATGTCCAACACTTTTCCGCTTTTGAAAGCAAATACTTGACTATGAGATCATCCCCCTATATAAACTCAAACTCATTCACCCACAGAAGATTGACAACTTTTGGTTCATCTCAGGAGCAGTAGAACTGCCCTGAAACCTCACATTGGCACAATAGGTTTCATTCAGACACCGCAGTGCCCAGAGCTGCGCAAACTCAACCCGTCCTTAATCTAATCTAATCGAAGTTACTCTCCAAAAACATCTCAAAAATACTCTCTTCAAAACACTAAAAAAATGAGTTTTCAAAAAGGCACTTGAATACTTTCATTTTAAATTGTGGACGAACGCCTTCACTACTCATCAAACTGTGATTGTAGATTTATTCAATAAACTCAACATTTTCATCATGGTAAACTACACGAACGAGCAACGTCTGCAAATTTACTACCAATTTTCTATCAAAATTCATAGTCGGTGACCATAACTTTGAGAGCGTTAACTCCAATTTTCGGTCATGATTCTCGCCCTAGTGGGCAGGCAATAAAAAGTTTAATACAAAAATTTTAGTCTACTTCGTTGTGTGATGTTGGCGTGTCATTGACACAACGCTACCGCTCAAGCATCCATAGCCGTCAATTCCGAAGTTCTGGAGTCCTATTGGGCCCAAAGAATCGACAGCAGAATGCGTGTCCGCGGTGGCCATATGAACGAGACCGAGTTGCACTCATAAATGTTTGGCTTCAAGCCAAAAGTAAAGTTTTTGAAATACTTATCTCAAAAAACCTGATACAGAACCCACAATTCATGGTTGAGCAACATGGCCACAACAAGCAATTCAATCGTATGGCATAACAAGTTGACCTAAGCTAATAACCCCGTATATGATTCCGTAGACATACGCATGTATATGCCCTAAATAATTTTCAATGGCTTCCTGCCATGAGTGGCGTTATTTCTGCTCTCACCCCTGCCACATTAATAATAATGCCCCAGCCCCTACCCCATACCATTAAGACCACATTTGCACTCCTATGCTTACACCGAAAAGCAATCAATTTCAATCAGCGAATTGATTAAGCCCAAAACATTTTTACACCACCATCACCAATAACAATAAATTACTGACAAAACTTATTAACTGTTTCACTTCCCTAGATAGTGGCGCCACCATCGTCGAGTGTCGCCTTTCGCTTACGTAATTTCTTTACATCAAACAGTTGAATGGGTTTGCTCAAATGCCAATTAGTGAGCTCAACAGCCAAAGAGGGTGAGAGTTGTGCGCGTGTTTTGATATAGCCAAAGCACTTTGGAGTCGAAGTTGAAGCCGCTCCACGGATCATAGTCATGATGTGTTCCTGTGACACCATTAAAATGAATCTACGTACCACGTAAACGTTTTGCAGCAGAAAATTGTGTGCTCCCTGGTTTCAATACTGGGATTGGGATGAAGAGGTGCAGCAAACTGAGTACAACTGATGCGACCGACCAAAGCAACGCGACGCGACGTCTGAGTGGTGTTAGCTTTAGCTCCACCATCAAAGATGACTTCATGAAGTCATGAAGTGATTCGCGTCGAATTACTTAGTTAAAGAGATGGATGGAATGGTGCTTGATGGCTTAGTAAGTTGTTTCATTTCATTACTAATGGTCGCCTTTGGTTGATGCAACGTTGTGTTCTTTTAATTTTTCTCCATCAATGTGGAACGGTTTTATAACGTTGCAGCAGCTACTTGTGTTAAATGGGGAGAGAGGAAGAGAACGTTGATGAGGATGATGACGATGATGTTGCTAATGTTGAGGGTAATGATGACAATAATGAAACCATCTGTTTGCCATTGTCGTGACATTTTCCCAGAGCAATTACCATTCTTCTGCTCTCACTTAGACTTTGGGTTGTTTGTTGACTCTTTTGTTAAAAGTGAGATAAATAAATGTTGGCACGTCAATACAATTTACATTGTTGAAAGAAGAAGCCAAAATGTAAATACAGAATTTGTTTGCAGAAAAGCAAAGAATGACAGGGCAATTCCCATTGCCCTTAACCATCGCTTTGTGTTCGTGATGTCTTATTTTGAAATGAACGGACACACGCAGTCGATTGTTTTTGCTTCTCGTGTGAACGGAAATAAGTTAAGCTGGACTGAAACGAACTAGCATGTTAGTAAGTGTTGTGCGTAATTACTGTTTGGTGCCGTTGTTCGCGTCAATTTGGGGTCAAAAGGGGTCAAGCTTTTGACGTTAGCTTGAAATGGTTTCAAACTTAATTGATCATCACAGCTTCGGGAACACGAGTTTTTTGTTTCTTATGGGGCAAGGGAATTCAAAGCTTCCGGGGTATAAATGCAGATACTTACTGTATAACTTCCTTGCTCACCAATTTCCGTTGTTTTGAAAATCATTTCCAAGCTAGAGTATAACACACCTCTATAGCTTTAATTCCGCCTAGTGCTTTGACAAATCGTTTGCTTGGTGTACAAGATAACTTTGACAGTACTCAGAGCAACACAAGCTGTCCAAATGGCAGCATGCTGCATTACGAAGATACGGCTGAATGGAAGGAAGCTGCAGTAACAGCCAAGTTGTGCTTCAAGTTTCTACCAGACCAAAGCTTTTTTGCAGTTGCGTTGCCGGTAGGAACGATATTGGCAGTATTTCAGCTGACGCGACAACCACAAATGTAAACGTTTCGTCATTTGTTGAGTTAGTTTGGGTATACAAATAAAGGGTTTTTCAAGAAGAACGCTACAAAAGTAGAGCGACAGAGACAGCAAACGACACCATATTTCTTGCCTTTTTTTGACATTGCTCTTTAGTAAGGTTGCCATTTCATTATGGAAAGATATAAGAGCTAACAACGAGTCGAAATTATTAAAATTTACTACCAAAATTCGGAGTCAGTAGCCTCAACGTTAAGAGTGCTAATTCCAATTTATGGTCGTGATAATCGTCCTAGCAGATCAACAATTGAAAAATTTGAGTCCACAGGCACAGTACAAAATGTTCCCGTGCCAGTGAGACAAAGAACTGCCCCGTAGTGTCGAGAATATTGCTGCCGCTGAGGCTTCAGTTCCAGAAAGCCTCTCACACGTCGTTCTCAAGCGTTGGGCATCTCTGTGACGACGCGTCGTTGTGGCGAATTTTGCAAAAAGATCTTGTCCTACATCCTTGCAAGATTAAATTGACGCAAGAACTGAAGCTGCTTGACCACAAGCGTCGTATGTTCGTGAATTGGGCTGAAAATGAATTCGGATTTTCATCGAAAAATCATCTTCAGTCATGAGGATCATTTCTGGCTGAATGGCTTCGTCAATAAACAAAGTCAAGCAGCAATCCACACGTACTCCATGAGTCATCATTGCATCCCGAAAGAATTACGGTTTGGTGTGGTTTATGGGCCGGCGGCGTCATTGGGCCGTACTTCTTCTGTAATGATCAAGACCGGCACGTTACTGTGAATGGGGATCGCTACCGTTAAATGATAACCGAATATTTTTGGCCCCAATTGGATGATATGGACACAGTGCGAATGTCACAATCAATTTATTGGAAACTAATTTTGGAGAACGTGATTATCTCACGAAATGGTCCAGTCGCTTGGACGCCTCGGTCGTGCGATTTGACGCCGTTAGACTATTTCCTGTGGGGCTACGTCGAGTCTATGGTCTATGCCAAAAAGCCAGCGACAATTGATGAATATCGAATATCGAACGTGAAATTGCAGCAGTTTTTTTGCTTGAAAACCGTCGAAAATTGGGCTAAACGTCTGGACTTCTGCAAGCGAAGAAATTATACATATTGGCATCAAACGTACTTTTACAAAAATAAATAATTTTATTGATATCAAAAACCGTTTTTGTTTAAGTTAAAAAATCTTTTGTAGCGCTCTTATTGGAAACCCCGATATGTCTATGTATAAATCAGTTTTGACAGCAAAATTCGCTGCTGCTTTGGCTTGAGATCAAGAACCCCTGATAGTTTTGGAAGAACAAAATTCTTTGAGTTTTGTTGGGTTTCTAGGTCATCGCACAATAGCTGAAAGCGAGATAGCCGATGAAGGCAACGATAAGACAGCTTTCTGATGACCTGAACCAGCGCTTGGTCTGCTGGAGTCTTCAGTGAAGGCTTGAATCAACGGTTGGCAAGTCTCCGTTGGATTCAGGTTGACTAAACGTGACATCACATCCTGTGAGTTACGTGGAAACGATTACGACACCACGAATGACTTCCTTTTCAATAGAACTTATCAACTCGTCCAGATGAGTCGTTTTTTCTTATAGGGCTCCAGTGGGAGTTGGAATCTTTACAGTTTGGGGCTTCTATATAAGAATTTCATAAATTTTCTCACTGTCATCAGCTCAAGATTCAGCTTTGAACTTAAATGTGGGGAAGGATTCGTCAAACCAAAAGCTGGCAACAGATCAAAACTTAGTCTAAAACCCTTCAGACGAATCAGCTTCCCATCTTTCTTTCTAAAGATCGTGGACAGAAGTCATTTTTCAATCATTGCCAAGAGAATGATTTCAAGTGAAACAAGAAAACGCACTAGGCTCACCAACAATAGCATGAAAAAAATACCAATGACTCCAAGGTAAGTAGATTCACTTACTTGTCACTTCTTCTCTTTTCTTAATTATTTAATTTTTTGTTCATTTACTTGTATATTTATTTATTTTATCTCAACAACAAACCTGCGAATCACTAGAAATAAAATTTTAGCAAGTAAAAGCGGTCGCACCATTCTATCCTATGCTACTTCACGAACAACATCGAGACTCAAAGTCTTCCAGAGGCGAACAATTCATCAATTGTAGTAAGATTAATAAACCAAAACTTCATTCGATATACTCGAAAAAGTCCATCCGCAGCAGGATTTGAATTCACCTTTTATCCGCAGTCGGGTCTATTCATAGCTTATACGAAAAAAATCCAAATTCGCTAAGGTAAACTGCGATCACCTGGTTTGGGAATCAACTAGCGTATCAATATTTTGAGCAATTTTCATAGTGAAAGTATAAGAAATGAAATGTTAGTTGTAATATTGCTTTATTTAATCTCATTGAAGTTTCCACAAAACGACAATACACGCTTTAGATTTAATTTAAAAAACACATACATATACTTTAAACCTCTTTAACGGTTTGCAAATAGCTGTTTAATTTTCTCTACAGTCACTCCAATCAACTTTCACGACTTTAAACTGATAACCGAACAAGATTTCTAAACAAACACGATTATACGGTACTTTAATCTGCCCAGATCCATTTATTCATAGAAGGGCGTCTAGAAACCTAAATCTCTTAATTCAAAGCCAGACAACATTTTGAATATTAAAACAATTTAAGGTGTTTTCTTTTGCGAGGCAAGTTGACGTAAATACAATATACGAATCTGATTAGCAATGAAACTTAATCATGCGTGGATGATTAACAAAAAAATATTGTTTCCAAATTTATGCAAATTCTTTTCAAAAAGAATATTTGCAGATAGAGAGATATGAGGACTTTTGATTACCACCCATAAACATTGGTATTCATCGAAACTTGTTTATCAATATTTATTTTTTTGGCATATTTTTCCATACTTAGTTCTGCTTTTTAACAGTCTGGTAAGTTCATTTCCCCCCATTTCATTTGCACATCTATGAAAACCGGACTAAAAATGTATGTTGGCTACTTTGGAAATCTAACAACATAACATTAAAATTGATAGGTAAAAGTTTTGAAAGATGTCATAGGCACCAAGCACAGAATTACACAAAACTGGACGACAAGCAGGCAACAGTAACACGGTGTTTATAGCAAGGAAACAATTTCACTTCCGGTGTGAAATTGAGATCGATCCAGCATTGAAGGAAGTCGACCATCGAGGAGCCATTCAAACAGGATATAATCTCTTATTCAATTGACTTTGCATTGATTTCTTGTTAAAAGAAAGGCACTGCACACTGCACTGCCCCCATTCAATCGGGTTATGGTCAATTAGAGTGATCAGTAAACTGGAAATACATTTAACCGATCAGATGTTGCAATTAAAAACATACAATCCGAATTTGAATACGATGCGCGATGGTCTCGTCGTCGACTCTGTGTGTTGTGGGTTAATTTATTCAAAAGTGAAAGTGAAGTTGGTTTTTGATTTGTTTTCTTTATTTCACCTATCAATATGTGGATGTGGATGCACAAAATGAATTGGGTGGTAAAAACCCAATCTCTGTTATGGATGCACGCTTGCACAATCGAACTGTTGTGGGCGCTAATTAGATGAGCGGGCTTATGACGGTATTTTTGTTTGGTGTAAATTAGGCAAACTATTTTCAAAGAAAAGCGTAATCGATTGACAAATAATAAAAAAAGGGCTAGACTTAGACATTTGAATGGAGATTATAGAAAACGTAACAGTAATGGAATTCGATTTTCACAATATCTCAATGGGGTTCCAGTCTCAGTTTTTTTTTTATCTTTTTTTATTATTTTGATTGCAAGTAAAGCGTTTAATGAATTTGGAGAAAATAAACTTTCAGATTTCAAAGCGTTGCTCTCAATGGTTTAGACTGTAACTACTTCTTTTACTTCTTTTTTATTAAGAAATATAAAAACATACACAAGGAAATTTTGGATGTTGAAAATAATTGCAAAAAGTTGTCATGTGGACTTCCTCAATTAGACGGTCCCAGTAAAGTTGCGACTTTTCACATATTTCGGTTGAAACGTGGAAGACTATTCAAGTTTAGTAAAATTTATGGGCACAAGCTAAGAGAGGCGGTAGCAAAGACGTTTGCCAACTGCCAAACGTTCTATTTTTGAATAGAAGAAATTAAAGGACGGAATCGTAAACGAAAAAGTTCGCTCTCCTTTTCGTTGTGCAGTACGAAAAGGGTTTCATATGTAGATTATTGTAGTAGATCTTTTGCTATATTTTCTGAAATTCTCCACACTTTTTCGTTCATCATTTATCTCCCGGGACAATACATGCTAGCGAAATTTTTACTTATCATCATAGTCCGTATTTTTTAGTACTATAAATGACTACATCTTACTTGTACATTCTCAATAAAATTGAAAAAAATTGAAATTGAAATTTTGACAGTTCGAAGATGAAAAGGCAAAAAGTAGCTCCATTAGTGAAAATAAAAGAACTAATCGGTCATGAAACGTCGTTTGGTTTGCTTTTCTGCATTGGAGGAAGTTTTCTCTTTCTTCTCAAAAGCATCATGAAAAGTACAAATTATGAGGAGATTATTGTCGAAAGAAGAAGAAGAAAGAAGTAATTCTCCATAGTTTTGTAAGCTCAATGAACGATAAAAATATTAATATGTTTTATTGCTTCTTGCGAAACTATTGACTTGGCTTTAATTGTCACTTTTCAAAACAGCTGATTATACTCTTCACAAATATTTTCTGCTAAGTGTTCGATCACGATTTCGTCGTGCTTGTGGAGACCAACGAAAAATTCCGTTTCGCATCATCAGCGTACTAGATCTTAAGAGATCAGGGGAAACATGTCGTATGGCTATTTAGAATTGCCCTAGTATAATCTACTACATCAAATACTCACTGATTTATTTCGAGTCTCTATCGATTCACAGATGTCTCCTTTGTCTCTTTAAATAATTAATTTCATTTTCTTTTTTTGCTATTCGATTATAAAAAAAATAAGTTTTTGTGAGAATGTCGCACTTGGTGCTTGGTGGTGTTATGTTAAGAAGTTAAATGCTACTTTTATATCTTTATTTATATTTTATTTTTTGTAAGTTGGCATCAAAGACACTGGGACTATCTCCCGAACAATGAAAGTTATCAGTTTGAACGAATAGGTAGGCCTCCTAGGTACCTTCTTCTTTTTCGATTTGATTAGTTACATGTGTGTTTTGATTTTATTATTCCTTTATTTAAGAATTTAGTTTCACTAGGATAAAGTTAACAAACGTAAAATAAATTTTCTTAAAATTTCTTAAATTTTCATTTCAACATTAGTCACTGTTCTTCATAAGTCGAACGAAATTCCATTGGATTACTGGGCTGAATTACAGCTCACGTTATCGAGTGAGTGGCTTCAGTGATCGAGTGAGTGAGTTACCAATTTTGGATGTCAGCATACGTGATCTCACGTATCGTACAGCTATTTAAAATTGTACTAGTTTCTTATATTATCATTTCAAGAATATTCAGTGAGCACTCCACGATGAGAGAGTCCCAAATTTTGGTACTAAATGACTCGATAACATGAGTGGTAGGTAATACCAGATTCACTTGATTCAGTCACGAGTTATTCGATAAAGTGTGCCGCAATTCAGTCCCTGATTAGAGAATACCAAATATTGGTACTAGATAACGTATGTGAGCATTGGTACCAAACTCATTATTTATTAAGTCATGTATTACTCGACCCTAAGTATGTGGGGATGATTTTTGACGAATTCACGGTTTGAATTAGGGGTGTTGCTCTGAGGGAAGTAGCAAGAGCCAAATAAATCGTCAGGTGGAATGGTGAATTAGAAAGTCTTGGAGGATGTTGTAATCGGAGTGATTGATTCGAATGGATTCAAAACCGAAGAATGGACTACCGAGCTAATTGTTCATTAGAATGTATCTCTGACAGAAATAACTTTGCTGCCGGCCATTTCTGTCAAAGGGTGCTCAGATTAAGGAGTATTTCTAAGCAGATGGTATAGAGGAGAGAGTCTTTCTACCTCCGAAATTGAATTTGTCACAGCTTAATACTGACAAACGCTCAGATATAGATGGAATTTCTCCAATAATTTTTCAATTGTGTGCTAAGACTTTGGCAATTCCTTTAAAGATCATTTTTAATAACTCGCTAGTAAGTGTTCAGTGGTGAGTTTTTTCAAAAATGGAAGCGATCAAAAATCACACCCATCTTTTAATCAGGAAGCAGGCAAAAGGTTTCAAATTACCGTCCTATTTGCAAACTATCAACAGTTCCTAAATTTTTTTAAAAGTTAGTCTATGATAGACTTATTCCTTCTTTTAAATGAACAATTTATCCCTACCAACATGGTTACGTAGCAGGTATGTAGATCTACTACCACTAACCTTACAATTTTTTGTAATTTAGTTTGGACTTGAGAATGGCTCTCAGTACGACGTTATCTACACCGACCTTTCCAAAGGTTTCGATCGAGTAAACCACGACGTATTGCTGATGAAGATAAACAAACTTGGTTTTCACTCGAACTTCTTAAACTGGATGTACTTAAGAGATCGTATTCAATATCTTCGTACGAGTATAAGCAATGTTCTTTCTACAACAGTATATGTTACTTCGGGTGTTCCACAAGGTAGCCACCTCAGTCCCCTTCTTTTTTTGCTTTTTATCCACGACATTCCTGAAATATTTTTGAATTCAGAGTGCTTGATGTATGCGGACGATTTAAAAGTCTTTCTGAAATTGATTCTTTGCTTTTACAAAAAGATCTTGATAGGGTGGTGTACAACTAACTCTCTTAATTTTAACATTTCTATATGTCAAAGTTTAACATTTTGTCGAAACCGATCGCCAGTTAATTTTACTTATAAAATTAATTAGAAGAAACTGTCTGTGATACATTTGAAGAAAGACCTTGGAAATTAAATGTAGCGACTCGGGATCGATTGCGTAACTCCAAAGAATCTACCGATCCACCGACTTTAAAATGTTTATTGCAACACAATTTAGCATCCCTCATATGCCGTTCATTGGTTCCGAATTGAAAAAATTCAAAAACGATTTACGAGAACTGTTGTGGAAAAGACTTAAATGGAACATATAGGCATGGCGATTAGGGCGAATTCTGTTTGCAATATGAGCAATTTTCTCAGGATTTACATTCAGTTCACATTTTTTTGTCCAACTCAGTAATTTGTTAAGTGTGGATTGCGAAAACTTAATAGGGAGATAGGGACTTGTGCATATTTCATGTTACCACCGTAGTAACGTCATCAGAGCAGCCAAATGATGAGATCCCAGCTTCTAGTTTCGCTATAAGTTCGTTGACGACTATATTCTAAACATTCACCCTTCGATGAAGCTCCGATGACGACAGTTCTTTTAGTAGAGCTTCTCTAACTCCTAAGGCTCATTTGACTATCTTTCTTTTTGTTATGAAATTCATCAGCTCGAGCAGTTTATGTAAAAGTTTGAAAAAAAAATCTTTGAAGGACTTCGTTCTTACTGAAGACCACATCATTATTGTAAATATTACCGCTCTCTTCCCATCGCGGCGCCTAGGTGTGAGCTACAATATTAAATTTTACGATCCCACAACAGGAAACTTATAAAATCCCCATATTGACATCTCTACACTCTACCCATTCAACCTTTGAGTGATCTTCAAACGTATAAATCTTTACTTACTGCACGATCATCGATTCGTTCCATTCAAAGTTGACAATACACATACACAAACGGCAGCCCCCCTGTGTGTGACAGACAAGTGATTAAATTCAACGATCATATTGTTTGTCAACTGTCATCTGTCCCAAGCAGCTTTATCGGAAAAATGAGAAAACCCCCACGCATCGTGTCAAATTCAACTTCCCGAGAGATATCTTAACCATTCTCAATTTATTGCCGATGAAACGCTCCGAATCCTCAACTTACAGAAAACTCCGTTCTATCTCCGTCGAATCATCTAATGTGGGCAATAAGTTGTATCCCGCAAAGTCGTTGTCATCTGCCGGTCTTGCAAGTCGGTTGTAGATTCGTTTCTTTTTTTTTCGTTTTATTTTCAAGTCCAAATATCGTTGTCGATGGATTTCATTAGAAATCATTTGAGCCACCCACGAGAGTTTGTTGCATGCATGGCTAGGCTATGGCACAAAGCAGGATGCGCCATGCACCGCCGCGCAAACAGTTGAAAAGGTGTGTGCTGAAGCTACTGGTTTAAAACCTACAACTTGATCGTCATGACATCCTACTACCGAATACCATTAGAAATGACATTAAATCAATTTCCGTGATTATTACGCGGAGTAACCATCAGATAAAATGATAGAAAGACTGATAGGATGTCTTCCATGGGCGAATGTTGCTTTGTAACAAAGTATCCCGATGAACGGCGCCGAGTCACCCAGTAAACTCAAGGAAGCATTTGATTTAGTGTTTCTTGAAGGTATGTTGACATTGATTAGTCATAAAAGTTTGTTATGGTCCCAATTGCTTCAAACGTGAATAGCGACGGGCTATTTAATGGCGCTGATTCAATCAGATTCATAAACTGACAAAGATATTTGCATGATAATTCAAAAAACCGGTAAAAAATTAATGATTGCGAATTTATTAACTCATAACGACCTTGCGAACCATAAAGCGAACTTGTCACCAATTTAAATGTTTCAAAATGAGGTGGTGGTATATTCGTGTGTGGACTTCTTTGAATTGAATAGTTTTAAAGTATTGATTTTTAATATGCGTGGGTGTGGTCCAGTTTACAAATATAATTTTATTGGAATACATAATGTGAACGGATGGCCTATGATTTCGCACAAGAAAATATCTAAGTCATCATATAAAATTTCATAGTTTTTAATCCAAACGTGCTTTGGTGTTGCCGTAGCTACTGGACCGATTTTCATCAAACTTGGTATCTATGGAACCTGTTGGGCATCTTAAACATCTTTTTTTGGAACTGGGCGAAATGATTCGTGCACCACTGGGAAGTTACTGTAAAAGAATTTAAGTATCAAAGCTTAATAGTGTTCGGAGGAATGATTTGGTAGGAAATACAAACAAACACTCTTTTCAAAAGTGGTGTTCAAATAAGTCCGAGTAGACTTTGAAATGGTGGAAAACGGAATGTGTGTGGAGTATGACAGAAGTCCTTTAACAATATTCGAAGGCTCCACACTTTGACTTATGTAAGAAATAAAAGAAGATAAGTGCGGAAACAGATTCCTGGGCAGTTACTCCTCCAACAAATAAATAAAATAAAGAGAGTGGCACAACAAACCGAAGAGCCCCAGTGCCAAGCGCATTTCTCACAACCATGCCTTGTGAGGGATTGGATGAGACCTACAATTTTCTGCCGAATTCGAACTTCTAATCGAGAAACCGCTTTTCATGGCAATGAACTTACTATTGAAGGAATTGCCGATTCCTCGCGAATGGCGATTGCAGTGGAAAAATATTTTTGCCTCAGTTGTAATTCGAACCACGAACTTATTCCACAAACTAAAATTACACTCCAAGGCAACCTCTTGAACTTCATTAAGGCCACAAAATGGTTCAAAATTGACCAACCATAAACTCAGTGGCTTTTGGGACGGTGCCATACTCCAGGGTATCACAATTGATCTACAGTGATCTAAGTGTGGCGGAAGTAAGATCAACCGTCAGCCCTTTCCACCTTACCTAACCTACAGTACTAGTCACAAGCATTGTCATATCTTGTTTGGGCGCAAGAAACTTAAGGTGCGACAGATGCAAGTGCAGTTCACTCAGCGAAGTCTGTGACAATTGAATGTGGTCTACAATACTCTGCCGGCTCCGAAAGACAAGGTTAGGAAGAGCTTTTCATGGAAGGATACATCTCAAAAAACTTTTGAAAGGTGACTACCGCAAGTTTTGTACAACAATGAAGGAAGGGCTTTATCGGTAGTTGCTCTATTTAAATTTAGCCTTTGCATTAGGAAGCATAAGCCTTTGGTTCTTACTGATCAAAATCATGTCTAACGCCTTACGACAACTACACAGAGGAAAGTGTCTAAAAAAATGTATTTTCTTTATGTTCTATAATTTTGATGATAAAATAAATTAATTTAAAATAAAAAAAAAACTACACGTGTTATACCAAATGCACGTATCGTACAGTGATTAATGCACTTGCAGTACGAAGTACCACCGTTCAACGAAAAGGAGCTTTTAATTGCATCTAAAACGAACTGAAAAACAAAAAAGCTCACGATCCGGATGGCATACCGGAGGAAGCATTGAAACAAACCTTGCAATGCTGTTCCCAACTTCTTTTAAAATAATGCAACAGTTCTGTAGCTGGAAGAATTTTTCCTAAGTGTTGGAAAAAACAACGACTTGTACTTATCAGCAAAAATAAGGGAAACCCGAAGTATACGAATACAGGCCTCTGTGCATCATGGACACAGCAAGGCAAGCTCCTAGAAAAGCTATTGCAACCACGACATATTGCCGCGATTCAAAGAATGGGAGACTTCTACGGCTTCAGGAGGGGGAGTTCTACAATAGGAGTAATAGAAGAAGTAGTTGGGGCTGTCGAAAATGCACAACTTGGGATCCAAAACACCAAGAAAATCGTGCAGCTGATGTACACTTGATGTCTGAACCGCTTTTAATTCAGCCCGATGGTCAAATATGGTTGATGCACTTGAAAGAAGATTTCAAATTCCAGAGTATATCCTTCGGATGATAAAAGATTTATCTAAAAGAACGAGGACTTATCTAACAAACTACTAAAGGAGTGATATGAAAAGATATCACGTGCAGCACGCAGGGATCTATCATTGAACCAGACCTCTGGAACATCTCCTACGATGACATTTTCTGTATGGAAATGCCCGCAGACTGCTTTCTAGTTTGATGCGCTGACGACGTTGCTGCGGTGATAACTACAAGGGACACCGAAAGTGCACAGAGAAAGTTGAAGCAAGTGATACGAATACGAAGGACCAATCTCTGGATGAAGGAATATGGGCTGTCGCTGGCTACTGAGAAGACTCGGTTAACGACTTCCATATCGAAACCTAACTTATAAAAAGCAAAAACGTGGTAAAATATTTGGTTATAAGGCTCATCATGAGCGCGTATCTCACAGTGTCCGAGCCAGCATTTCTTGTAGCTGCAGGTGTCGTACCAATTGGCCTCCTGGAAACACAAGGAACATATATACATATATGAAAAGAAAGCAGAATCGTCGTGGAAGCGGTGAAAGCGATCACACAGTAAAAGTGGCAAGAACGCTGGGAGTTGCAAAGCAGAGGATGCTGGACTACTAGGCTGATGGGAGACCTAAGCGAATGGAGTAACCGTAAGTAAGAAGAGGTATTCGAGGAACTAGAACCACCACGACACCGATCCCCTTTCGAAGAAATGCGCAATTTGTCGCGAGGCGAGGGGAAGACCAGCGAGAAACTTTTGTAGTTTTGGCCGGTATGCCAAACTTAGTACACCTTGGATAGTCCGACACACGGGGAAATATGGATACACCTGCTTATACATCTATAATTCATTTACATATGTAACACATGTCTAAGTGCACACTACGTGTATTAGTGGCTCTAATATAAGCCCATTAACCAAAAATAGATTACCCAAAAAATCGTTTGTCTATTTTTTATATAGAAAAAACCCAAACCATCTGCGAACAGTAGTAATCCAATGACTTGATTCCATAAAACGAAGCCGGTGGGTGCTTTCATAGACCTCAAAAATCTAATGATTGCTATGACAAAACGCTCTTCGTTTGGTTGTAGGATTGTACCAAAACCTAAAAATAAATGTGTCAATTTTAAATGCCTATCAACAAATCTCTGGGATGTATTCTTATGGCAGGTGATTAGATTAGAATCACCAACGAGGCCAGGAAATTCTCAAAATGGAGGTATAATTTGGTTTGTTCTTTGGCTTGACAGACCATAATTAGTGTTGATAGGCGTGTAAATTAAACCTTAATAAACAAACACCCACGGGACATTATTTTATTTTATGTTCTAGGAGACTTAAGAAAAACAACTGCTCAAATTACTTCGTGCGATGATGCCAAAGATAATGAATAGATTCGTTTCAAAAGTTAATCTTGATTTTCAAAGTTGATATTATGATTAACTATACAACAACCTCAAACACGACACTCAAAGAAGTACGGCAAAATATTGATTCATGGCTACTTTCTGCAAAGGTTAACATCCGACTTAATTAGCGATTCAAAATTTATACTTCTCTTTCAAGCCAAACAAAACATTAATTATTGGATATCTTTTAACCGAAGAGCAATAAGATGAATGTATCTATACACCAACATATATTTTAGTTGGTTGTAGCGTTCTCTTTTTTTATTTTTTTGCGAAACAAAAATCGCAACATCTGATAGTTAGCCCATAAATAAAAGCAAAATGATTTCAAAAAGAATATCAAATTATTCAGCATAGAAAATATCTTCAGATGAAACATTGCCTGCGGTTTGATACGCCTTACGAACTCCTTTGCTTTTTATTGTGTACATAAGAAATATTGTAATTCTTTATAAATTAGAAAGTATACCACGACTCTTTCTATTTTTATGTCTTTTTGTTTCATTGTTTCCTTTATACTTTGGCAGTCTTGAGCATCCATCACTTCTCCTCAAATAAAGAACTTGCTTCAACCCTGAGATCTTTGGTTGGATATGAAATTTATCATCATTAGCATTAATTCGCACATAAATGCTGTTTATTTAACATTAATTGGCTAAAAGGATAAGCACTCGAGTAATAAAAACGTGTTTTGTTACTAAATTTATTGGTTGAACATATTACGAATACCGACTTTTTTTTATTTGTCCAACTAATGTGTTTGGGCAGTCGAGTATATGTAACAAACGAGGCGATTTTTTTGATGTATGGCTAATCATATTCGAGAAAATTCGTCAATCAGCTTTTATGAGCAGGCAAATCTTACAATTGAAGAAGGAGTCGGTGTGGAAAACCTTTTGAAGAAAAGTTCAATCCACGCCGCTGAGCCAATTCGTTAAATTTAGTTCAGTTTAGTTCAAAACACTCCGTTTTACAAAGAAGGAATAATAGTAGGGGAGCCCAAGAGGGGATTTCGCGCGTTACTCAAGCGCGTCAGAAAATCATATGGGGAGAAACCTTGCACCATGTAATGTACTCCTACCATATATTAAACCTAAATGTTGGGGCGTTCGCTGAGAGCAGCCCGTCAGATTAGTAAAAAAAAAGTCGATCATCGGAAATACTCGAGCGCGTCAGATTAAAAGATGGTAGGTTGATTACATCGAGAAGAGTGTATATTTCAATAATCTGACAATTTGAGCGGGGCCTTCGTAAGTAGGCGAGTCACAAAGATGTAAAAAAAAATCGATGTTTCGAAATACTCGAGCGCGATTATTTTTTTTTTTTATTTTGAAGATAATTTTATCAGGATTACGGAAAACATATAAATCTGACATTTTGGTTGGGGCGATAGAGGTAAAATCGTCAGTGAAATGTATAATATATGATGGTTAATATCTCGGCTAATATTGATATTAGCAATTGGTCCAGAAGACTTTTTTTTGTAGAAAACTAAATTCTCTACAAGTTTGTAATTTACAATTTTTCTGTAGCTTTTGTTATTTACGAGATAACTGCGACAAAACGTGAATTTTATGCAAAAATCTGGTTAAGTGGCCCGTACCACCTTCCCGGTATGAGTAACGACTTTGCCAAAAAGAACATTTTTGTAGAGCTTTCAATTTTGAGAAAAAAACATCTTCGGTTAAAGCGATCCCATGAAATGCCGCTGAGTTATAGAAATTTAAAAATAAAAAATCAGAGTTTCCGTGTATTTTCAATGAAAATCTTCACACCTCTTGATCGAGCACTTAAAATTAATATTAAGGGCTCAAACTTTCAGGATTTTTTTTTAAAGTATTTTCAACAAAATTTCGATACAAAATTTTTAAATACATAATATGTGTACATATTTTTTGATTGCATCCAGTAACAAAAAATAGAAACAACAAGGAATTGTTACTTTAAAATTGTCAGACTAAGAGTACGCCCCCATATAATTGTCAGATTATCATCCTGGAGGACGAAGACATCAAGTTGATCACTTTGTATAAAAATCTGACGCGCTCGAGTATTTCAAGGTCACGTGTTTTTTTTACATTCTTAAAAATCAGCCATGACTGATCGCCCCACTCAAATTGTCAGATTATTGAAATATACACTTTTTAGAGTACACTTAACATTCACTTTGAAAATCTGACACGCTCGAATAACTTTTTATTTTTTGTTTTTTTGCGCCCAGTAAATCGTCAGATTAATATATATCCGTTATAAGAAAGACAATGCGCGTATACTCTATGAAAATCTGACGCGCTCGAGTATTTCAATTTAACTGTTTTTTTTTACATTTTTAAAAGCTCATACACGCCCATCGCCCCACTAAAATGAAAAACTGCCATACACTTTTTTTGACGCTTTAGTAACTGCAAATTTAGCGGCTCGGGCTCCCCTACTATAAACTCTTCTGCGCTTGAGCTAAATTGAAGTATAATAATAAAATACTAATAAAGAGTAAACCAGCCAAGGAGGTCAAAATAGATGGCCATCAGTTTGTAGAAAATAAATTACTCAAACTTTTGCTTTGTTGTGGTCTGGCGGGGTAACCACACACAGTGTGGGCCAGCGTTCAAACCTTGCTTCGATCGGAGCAAATTTGCTCCATTTCTTAAGATAAATAAAATCTACTTCGAAACTCCGATTATGTTGGGACTTACTGCACTTTTTCGACTTAGAAAATTTCGGATACCTATATTCCAGACAACTGTGGATTGAAATTGAAATTATAAATAATAAAGTAAGAAAAGCAATAATGGGCCCAAAAAAAAGATTCGGGGCTAGTGTATTTCAAGTACCCACAATTTTATGCCAAATTAGAACTGCTAAGTGAGACGGGACACTTTTCATGGCAGTGTGGTTCTCTTGATCTGCCAGTTCCTCATGAAAAGCGATACGATCTATAACGATTTCCAAATTTTTGACACGTTGTCGGTTCTTCCCGGTCTCCACACAAAAATTTGATCTCCGAGGCGACCAATTGACACTGCCAAGACGGCTAATAACACGATTTGGCAATTTAGAGTGCAAAGGATTGATTGCGGCATGAATGATCGTCATTCTGCATGAGCCATCAGAGGTTATCTAAGTCCATGTTATTAATTTCATAAAAAAAGTTGGTTACTATCAGCAATGCTCACTGATTGGATTGAGTCGCACACTCTTGGGTGCAGCAGCCACATTCTTTGTGTGTACAACCGAAAAAGGGTCTAGGAGTTATACATTAGAACTACCATTTGCCCGCATTTGCTTACAGCGGGGCGATGGGTGCTTCATTTCGGACAAAACTTCTTTCAAAAAACGTACAACTTTGTTCAGGCGTACAGCAACTTATTTTCGCTCCGCAGAGGTATTACATTGACTTTTAGTTAAAAGTTCGAACGGAAACCACCTGCTAGTGTCAAAATTAGCTTTGATTCAAAAAGAAACTTTTTCACCCTTTGCTTCAAATTTCGAAATTTACCTCACTTTTTTTCAAATTTGCTCCGAAATTTAATGACTGAGTTTCGAACCCTGTGCCTGGCACACAGTGTATATTTTTCTCTATACTCCTAGTGGTTTTTTGATAAAAAAAAAAATTCACACATTTATGCAAAAATTTGATAAATTGACACCTTTGCCAATAAAGGTTTACGTGAGAAAATGCAAAATTGTTGATATTTGAAGGAGCTAAGGACTCCCTCATTTCAGAAAATATAGGCAAGGGAAATCCGATTGAGTTCAACCGTTTTCTCATGTTTTGATAATAATATGACTTCTGCAGTCAGTAGTTAGTACTATGACAGCACTCACTCGAGAAAGAATCGAACTATTGAACTATGAATGTGAATGAGCTCACTAAAGTGACCTTGCTCAATAAGCTCGTTCGTTCGCGATTCATGATGCTATTAGTACAACGTCTTCGAAAAAGTGACTTTGTAAGTAAGGTAATTTAAAACAGTCTGTTAACTTGCTTACTTAGGGCGACAATACAATGCGGAGTGAACCTGGACCTCATACCATTCGTCATTTTATGATATACCATTAAATAAGAGCGCTCTCCAGTTAAGCAATCTACGTACGTTGAGGTACTCTTCATCTTGAATGCGCTTTCCAAAACAAGGTATTCCTATTCTTTGACCTTCTGCTGGCCAACGGTATTCTTAAAGGGCTTTAGATATAGTCTAATACGTATTTCCCTGTAAATTCAACATTGACGGTGATCGCGCCGGAGCGGCCTCGGCAAAGAAAGCGAATTTTAGAACTTCCTCGCCATTATACACTTGTGAATGCGTTGAACGTTCAATCGAACTGTTTAACCTTCACCTCATGAATGGAAAAGCTCGCGTATATTTTGCACGTGAATGAGATTCATTGCTCACAAGTTCGAGACATGACTCACTAGTACATAAATACTGTGTTGAAGGTCTATGCTTCTGCGCTGTATAACAGAACTCGAATAATCCACGTTCTATGAAGAGTTGCCTTAGCTTTTCTAGAGAAGATTTTGATCCTCAATTGCCATCTTAACCCAAAGTAGCAGCCATTCTGCTGTTGTCTGTTGTTTTTTATGAGGTATAGAAATTCGAATTTCCATGTCCATCAATTTGGCTTTATTGGAAAGATAATTTTATGCCACTAATGTTTAAATATGATTTTGGGCCGCCGCGGCTGGTGCGAATAAAGCCAAGTCTAGAGGTCCAGTTTTCAACCACTTTTTTGAGCTTTTGAGGCCGTAGTTGCTAATAACAGGAAAAAAATTTATCATGGCTCTAAGCCGGTCTTTATTAACGGTAACTGGCTCACCAGCATCATTTTGGCAGAAGTTTCGCCCAATGACTCCAACAGACCATAGAGCACACCAAATAGTCATTTTTTGTAGATATAATGGCGTCTCAAAGTACTCATGTGGATTCTCTTTGCTTTAAATGCGATAATTTTTCTTGTTGGAGTGACCATTTAACCAAAATGAGCCTCATCACTGAACAAAATCAAAAAATCAAAATCATCATCAGCCCGTACACCAAAATTACGACGCATCATGGCCTCGCGGCTTTAATTCCTTCACAAACTGAATGAAATGGCAAACCAAAATGATCATAAATAACATTAGAGTTGTCGGATTTGACCACAAGATGTCAGTTTTATCTCTATTCGAAAAACCAACCTCTGAGAAAAACACTCGATAGATCCGGTCTGATGAAACGGAAAGAGCTTACCCAGCAAATACCTACATTGGTTTTCCCGAGCATTTTGATATTTTATTTTGCCTGTAACTACTCTGGTACCCGGGCCTAATGGTAAGAGTATCTAGTGCTATTTGGGTAAGAAACATCCGAATGTTTTTTTCTGGTATCCCGTTTCGCGAGATATTACCCGACTTCTTTGACTTTCTCGCTGAGCTGTTTGAAATCGGTAAGAGCTTGTAGCCTTGTAGGTCCCCTCTACTACTCCATTTTTCACATGGTATGCGCTAAGAAATGCGCTAAGCTCCTGGCTTTCCGAGCTCTGTTCTGCCACCCTACTTATTTATATATTTATTTCATCTGCAGTTCTGTAACAGTAAGAGTAGATCAGTATCTAACAGTAGTAGTTATTAGAAAACTATTAACAGTGACCTTTGATGATAATTACTCATTTGGCTCCAAAGTGGTTCTATCTATAAGCGGTTTCAATGCAACCTATGTTCCCTTTGGTTAAAATTTTAAAAACAAACTTGGGTTTTTATATCTACTCCGGAAACTATCGATTACACAAAAAGTCTGCTCGGGAATTTTATAAATGAGATTCAAACCCTGCTAGCATCAAAAAGATTAGAGACATTCTTGAAGCTATTCCCGAAAATCAGACATTGAACTGAAGTCAGGAAGAATTTGAGTCAACGACTTCAATCAAAACTAAAAATGTAGTTTATACGCTTACCTTAAATTCAAATTTGATAATG
This sequence comes from Melanostoma mellinum, assembly GCA_914767635.1. Classification (NCBI taxonomy): domain Eukaryota; kingdom Metazoa; phylum Arthropoda; class Insecta; order Diptera; family Syrphidae; genus Melanostoma; species Melanostoma mellinum. The sequence goes on from OU612059.1 coordinate 7,001,071, forward strand.
CGTTGACAATAAAATAATGCTAAACACCTCTGTAAACTCTAAAGCACAAAAACATACTTATCCAAGGCTAAATCATCCAAATCTGATGCCTATGAACAAACACCTTAATTGGAAACTCGAACAAATTATCTTAAAATAGGAGGGTTTTAATCTGAAACTTGCACAAATGAAAATTGTAGTCGTTGCCTTACATTAAAAATGACTTCATATCCGCTTACCAAAAAAAAGCGACCAAAAATCAAAAACATTGAGTAATTGCCCCTGTAGGGCTTGAAGTGATTACCCTAAATACGAGTAGGTAAGTAGGGATCATCAAAAATAATTGCATGAACCAAGACACTCACTGATGAGATGAGATCGTGAAACACTTAACCGATTCCAACGCAAAATAAAAAGAGAGGAGAAAATTATAATCTCGAACTTGTTGCTACGTAAGGTTCTATACCAGCAAACAACTGCTAACAAAAGTATGCTACACTCCTAACCTCAATGATTAGCCTCAATGACCATCGTTAAGCAAAAATATCACCAAGAAAATGCAAAATAAACATGCACCGTGCAATCCTTTCTACACACAAGTTTATCCACCAGAATGCAACTGCAACTGCCGTTTGCATCTTATCAAAATCGAAACAGCAATAAACTATCTTTTTGTGAGCGAGAAACAAGGTGGAGGAGTGGTGCTGTTGCTGGTGGAGTGCTGGTTCTGAGCAGGAACAAAAAAAAATAACCCAATAGAACGCAAGATATGTGCATCGGTTGGCACGATTTTCAATTTTCTTAACCCTGGTATTGGTAATAAGTTGTTTGTTTAGTTGTTTTACCCTGGTGGTTGTTTCCCATTCTCACGAAATGCACATAAAAATCTTGCCAGACACTCGTTTATATGTGAATTTGGAATTTGAATACTACTTACCATGTCGTAGTGAAAAATCCCAAAATGAAAATCACAATGAATCCGGAAAAAAGAGGAGAGAGATTAGCTCCAAAGGTTGTGTACCTATTCTTCTTTCAGATTCAAACTACAAAATTAACGGACACTTTGCACTTTTTGTGTGTATCTACGTTGCGTTGGTATTATGTCGAACTTTAAAATTCACTCTCAGAATACACATCAAAAGTTGAAACAATCAAAAGAGACAAAATCCGAAAGGCCAAGAAACAATCACACAATCGAAACTGATTTTTATTATGTTGGGAGCCGAGACACAAATTTAAACGAAACAAAATTTCAAGACTGCGAACGTAAGTCACTTAACAACATCAATTTTATGATGACAGTCCGTGAGATAGTTTTTTCTTTTTTGAATGAGATAAAACTAAATTATTCTTGGACACAGAAAAAAAAGTTCACAGGATCGGGAGGAGTTTGTGACGTTTTTAATAACTCTTTTTTAATTTCTCTTATTTCCACTGAGTTTTGATATAAAAACTTTAGTATAACAATTTTGCTACCTTTCCGATCTACCGCCAACAATTGACTGAATGGTCCAGAAAGTGGTACATGTTGGCTGGCTGCTCCGCCGGATTTTCGTTTCGGAGTTAGCATAAGAGACTGGATTTTTACTTGGTTACTAGTGGCATTGTGAAGTTTACGGCTGCTATGGATGGATGATGGTGGTGTTGCTAAGTGTTCCCACTTTAAAATAAATTCCTTGAAATTTTAATTTTAATTTTCTGAGTTGACCTTTACTGGAAGTTGTGAAAGCAGGAAAAATAAGAAAAGGAAGCTTAGAGGTTTTTAATTTATAAAGAGATTTTCATGAAGAAGATGCTCAGTCTAAGGAGATATAAGACAAAAAATATTTTGAGCTAATGACAAGTCCTTCGAATTTATTTTGATATGAAAAAACACACTTTTAAAAAACTTTTTAATGTCAGTTAAACTAATAACGCAATAGTTAGACTTTAATTGTTAGTAATAGCTCCGAGATTAGCCGTTCGGAACCGGCAGAAAATTGTAGATCCCCTCCATTGCCTCACAAGGTATGGTTATGAGAAATGCGCTAGGCCCTGGGCTCATCGCTCTGTTGCGCCACCCTATTTTAATAGTTAACAAAAACTGGAGTATGTATAAAAATAAATTAAAAACCTAAAATACATAATGAAGGTTTTTAATTCTAATTTTAGATTTGATTTTCGTTTTGGAGAGAGCAAAGCCCAAATTTTTTCGACTTTTGCAAGCAACATCTTAATTGAACTTAAAACTTAGAAACTTATTCAAAGAGGAAAGAGTTTTAGAAGATGAAGCTTTAGGCAAGGCAAAGGCTAAAATCAAGACAATCAAAACTCAAATTGACATTACACAGCAGTCGGGAGGTTGGTTCCCTCGAGCCATTTGATGAAGGGTGGGAAGGAATATTAAGTAGACTCTGTAAGTAGACCACAAAAAGTACAGTAGAAGAAATTAATAGAAGAAAATAAACTAGAGAAATATAATAAAAGAAAACAATAAATAAAAACAGAAATTAAATTAATAAAATACCAAATATTAGTCATGCAGGTGGAACACTGGTTCTTACGATTTTCATAAGGAGGGAGATTGAAAGGATCTTCGCAAGGAAGACCTTTGAAAGCCAAACGTATGAATCTGCGCTGTATTGCTCCGATTCGAGATTTATGAGTATCATAAAACTGTAACCACACCTGAGAAGCATACTCTAGATGGGGACGAACATAACAGTTGCATAAAGAGAGGGTAACATAAGGATCATTAAATTCCTTTGCCCACCTCTTAATAAAGCCAAGCATTGAATTTGCTTTGTTAATAATGTGGTTGATGTGTTCATTAAATTCGAGGCTGATACTAAAAAGAACACCGAGGTCACGGAATTTAGAAACTTGAATAGGGATTGTTGCGATATTGAAAATTTTCCAATACCAGGCGATCTTTTGCGGGAGAAGGTCATACTTTGGCACATGGAAGCGTTCAAGCTGAGCCCGTTTTTAGAACACAAAGATTAAAAAAGTTACATCATTCATTGCAGCAATGAAAAGTAAGGGACCAAGATGACTTCCTTGTGTCACACCAGACAAAGCATTGGTTTTGATAAAACGTTTCGAAAATTCATTTCTTAAGACCTATTTTTTAGGTAGGAGCTTATCCAAGCAATTAGCAATGGAAGAAATCCAAATGCTTTTAGCTTATATAGTATAATGTTATGAAACAGTTGGTCAAACGCCTTAGAGATGTCAGGGTAAATGGAGTCAAGCTCGTTCCGTTGGTAGCCGTCGAACTCCTTTGCATAAATCCGTGCTGCTGATGGCAGATAACATTCCTTGCAAAGAAGGATAGGCTTTCGCAGACTACTGGCTCAAATAGCTTAAGTATACTCTATACATGAGAGCTTTGAAATCAGCCTGTAGCTTTTTATATCGATTTTTTCACCCTTCTTGAAAACAGGTGTTATAAAAGATTTTTTCCAAAGAGTGGGAAATATTCCAGTTTTTAAAGAAAGCTTGAAAAGATATTCAAGTATGGAAAGGATAAACGTGAAGAACACTTTTTTAACACAATTGGTGTGATCGTGTCCGAACCAGGAGAAACGTCCTCTTTAAGTGAAGGAAGCTAGTGAACATTTCTGTCTCTGTAAATAGGGATACTTTTAAAATTCACTTGCGAGCAGTGAGTTAAGTACTGAAAAAAATGTTCATAAATACATCGATTTCTAAATTCGTACTACTAAAAGAGCCACAAAAACGGTTTACTTTGCAAATCTTTAGAGTATATCAGAATTGAAGTTGCGTATTCATGAATCGGGCGAACGAAGGTAATGTACAGAGATGAGGTTACATATGGGTGGGAGAATTTATGGGCGGATCATCGCTTAGCATAACTAAGAGGTGAATTGGCTTTAAGTATTAAATCATCGATATGTGAGAGGAAATTGATCAGTGATCCCGAGGTCAAAAATCGCTTCAACTGGTGAAAAGGTGTCACTGTGAAGAACATAGTGACGAGGAGGAGATTTGAAGCTCTTACTAGAGAAGGTAATGTATTGGCACTTGGTAATGCCTAGATACAACCACCAGACAGGAAAAAAAAAATTTGAAAGCGAGAAATAGTGAGCCGCTGAAGAAATGATCTAAAAAATATTCATGTCATCTTCGTGCAGTGAAATGAGAGAATTGTGAATGTCCAATTTAAGATCACTTATGGCAAAAATTAACAGAAGAGAATCTAAATGACTTCCCTAAGTGCATCGGAAGTAAGCAACAAGACAATGAAAGCCTCAGAGCCTGACGCATTTCAAAGAAAGGATCGATTTGATGAAATGGCGAAGAAGTGGGCAAACCTTTAAATTAGAAAATTATTATTGACTTTAACAAATAAGGTTTGTAATAAAGACATGCCGATCGTCCATAGTTTAAAAGGAGTTCAACTATCATAACGCAGCCGGTCCCGCCCACAGAACCTCGTTGGTGCACTTATGGAATGTCTTTGTCTAGAAGTAATGCGCTAATGTCAAAAGTTTTTTAGTCAATAGCAGCAGCTGGCTCAATCACAACTTACAGGTATGTTTGAGTGAAAAAAAGAATTAGAAAGAAGAGTGAGAATGAAGAATTTGCCTTGTCTTTAGTGTAATCTTTAGGAATTTCTCCATTATGCAACGGGTAACGGGTTCAGTCTCCTCATCTGTTTTGGAAAGCAATTCCCTTTTTCTCTTTGAAGCTTTCTTGAAGCAATTTTCATTCACGACTCCAATGCTAAACATTTGGTTGTACCCGTGGCGTAGTGGTTAGCATGTCTGCCTGTTAACTCAGGTTCGTGGTTCGAATCCCATCAAAGATAAAAATGTTTTTCCACGGGTATCACCTTTCGCGAGGAATTGAAAGCCCCCGTTATTAAATTCATTGAAAGCGCTTTCTCAATTAGTCTTTCGGGATCGGCGGAAAATTGTAGGCCCGATCTAATCCCCAACAAGGCAAGGTTGTGAAAAATGCGTTAGGTCTTGGGGCTTCTCGCTCTGTTGCACCACCTTATTTATATATTTATTTATTTTAATGTCTATTTTCTGGCCATGAGAAATTTTCTATATTTTCGCTACCAAAGATGTGTGGAATTCGCATAGGAAAAATCGTAATAACGCGTTTGAATCTCATCATATTCAACCTAAGCTCTTTAATCGCACTACAAACCACAGTCCAACAGTACTTCTTTCATTTTTTGTAGTATCAAACGAAAAAACATACAAAATGGTAGCACTGCCGATAGCAGTATCAACCACCAATGTTAGTAATGTCGCTGTCGCAGCAGAACATATTTTTTGTTTTTCTTTTTCAAAGCAATAGAGTGCAAAGTCGCACAGGTTGTATCTATTTTTATTTTGTATTTTTTATGCCTTTTGGAACGTGCAGATACTTTTACACCTCATTTTCGTTTTGTGCTATTTTTTCTATATTTTTTCGTATAAACTCAATTCTTTTTTTTTTTTTTTTTTTGTTCAACTTGGTACAGCATGCTTCTGAAAGACTGAAGAAGTTGGAAGTTGAAGTTATTGCGGTTATCTGACTGTCCAAAGTCAGTTAACAAAAAAGAAAATTCTACTGGCTTGACAGCAACGACGACGACGATGACTACGATGGCGGCGGCGGTGGTGGGTCTCGTGTGGTGTGCAAGCATATTCCCCAAAAAAATAAAAAAATAAATAAAAGTCCCACATTCCCGGTTTAAAGTTGTTCAACCACTTTGTTGTTGCTTCTTAATTTTTTTTTTTTTCATGTTGTTGGTGTTCTTTTTTGTTATTGTGTGTGGTTTTGTTGTTATAATTGTTTTTCACGATTATGCTGTGTGTATACTCGTATGCTGGTGCTGAATTGGTGATAGCGGTGTTGCTGCTTGCTGCAAGTGTCTCTTCGTTTTGGTTTCGATAGATCAAGAGAACTCGGTGTTAGCGTCTTGAATGCGCTTTGTATGGATAGACGAAGTGGCGGGTGCCGGAACCAGATACTTATGTGTATGTGTATGTTCGATCATATGGATCATATGGTGGAATGGTAGTATCTCCTGTCGGGACTAGACTTGTTTCTAGGGATGGACAAGTCTTTTTAGGATGCTAAGACAGCTTCAGCAAAGGCTAGTCAAGCAGTACCCAGTATGTCCTAAAATAATAACCCAATGTTTGTAATCACGAAAACATCATCAGCCACCAATCACTTCCAAAATAAAGCCAGTTGATCCTTTTCGATGGTGCCATAACCTTACTCTTTTCTATTTATGCTCAATCGGTTTTATTTTTACTGACCTTAATTGACCAATGTGTCCTTAAAAACTTAAATGTTTCAAATACTTAAAAATGCTCCACTATGAAACTACCACACTTGAGAAAGAATACAAGCACGGTTCGTCCCCTCAACTCACCTCAGGGCATCACAGCTTTTAAAAAAACGAACCCAAAAACGACACTGCAACAACAGATAAATTCTTTAAAAACGAGTTAGTTAGGTCCTTAGAGCGCCTTCAACTTCAACAGAAATTTATATTTTTGCTAAGCGCTGAACTGGTTGACAGTCGTAATAGCATATCTGCCTTCAACCAATGAACACCACCTACCTACCAAATAATAGCCGTGTTTTATTGGGAACTAGCTGACCCACCCGGCGTTGCTCGGGTCTAACTTATTTAAAGCGATGTTCACATAAAACTGTCAAAAAACGAAAACTTAGAAGACTAAGTATAAGAATGCTTGAAAAGTTCTAGCTTCCCGTTTCCGTAGAAATATGACCATGAAATATAAAAGGGATAGTGTTAGTTTTAGAGTTTCCGTTCCCGTCACGGTTCGCTTTCCTTTTCCCGACCCATTAAAATTATGTAGAAGTTAGAGCTTTCATAAGTGAAAAAAAAAAATGAAATTGCTCAAATCTAATAAAGATCTCACTTGCACCAAACTTTTTATCACCATTTCCAACAACATTTTCTATTAAATAAATAGGAATAATTTATACTTACAACACAATAGCCGTTGTTGGTGCTCGTGATGAGTTCCAGGATTAGTATTTGGAGTAGCTTATATTAGCGTGGCGTAGAAAAAAACTAACATTGTGACATAAATATTTTTTTAATCGCAATTGAAAAATATAACTGCTTGACAATATTTTAACATAAGAAAATTGAATACCGTAATTAGGCACTGTAGAACCCTGATCATAGGCCTATAGTTATCTAGCTACTGCAGTATGCTCTTATAAACTATATTTAATGATTTTTTTCCTTCAGCATAAACATGCAGATTTTTTGATTTGGAAACACGTGAGCAAGCCACATAGAGCTGACCATGAGAAAAACATGGCGTGCCTAAATGTATGCCTGCTACCTTTAAGGTTTGACCCTGCGATTTGTTGATCGTCATTGAAAATGCGACTTTTAACGGGAACTGCAGGCGTTTAAAATTGAATGGCATGTTATTGGGTATGATTGGGATGCGCGGTATAAGAACATTTTCTCCCTTGGCTTCTCCAGTTAAAATTGTGGCCTTCACAATGTGCCTTCCTAGTTCGGTAACTCGCAACCGAGTACCGTTGCATAATCTTGGTGCATCCAGGTTACGCATCAACAAAACAGGTACACCTACCTTTAATTCCAATTTGTGTGATGGTACTCCGGACAACTCTAAAGAGTTAAGGAACTCTACTGGATAACTTGTTGTGTCATCAGATGACATAACTGTGTCAATAGAATTGTACACTGAAGTTTCGGTGTTTATTTCGGCCAAGATTTTTTTATTTATTTTCGTAACAGTCTCATTTTTCGGTGCTAGTATGGTTCTTTCACACAACCAATTTTCGTCAACAATGTTTTGTTGCATATTTGGAAAAACTTGTTCAATAAGTTCGTCTTCTGACTCCACAGAATGACAAAATTGCTGTGTGAAAGGAATCATGCCATCTTGGTCGGTGTCTAGGAGGCCTTCACCAATTTCTAGCAGTTTCTGAGCATATGTTCCTGATTCGATATCGCTGAATAACTGGACTCGCATGTTAGTGGTAAGATAAAGCTTTTCAACTTTAGACCAAAGATATGAGGCTTTAAGACATGCGTTAATTTCATCTGCTGCAGTACCTCTCTCGATAACCGGTAAAGTCTGTCTAAAATCCCCTGCCAGTAACACTACCACACCACCCATCAACTTACGATTGCTTTGAATGTCTTGTAGACAGCGATCAAGCGCCTCAATTGCGCGCTTGTGTGACATAGTGCACTCGTCCCATACGATCAGCTTACATTGTTGCAACAGGGCGCCGCGGGCACTGCTCTTACTAATGTTGCACGTTGGGGTTTCTTCGCTTGCCAGATTTAGAGGTAATTTAAAAACCGAATGTGCTGTCCGTCCACCGCTCAGCAATGTTGCAGCGATCCCAGAGGAAGCCACCGCTAACGCAACATTACGGTCCTTACGAATTTTTGCAAGAATCAAATTGAGTAAAAATGTTTTACCTGTACCGCCCATGGCATCAAGAAAAAATTAATTAATTAATATTAATCAAATTAAGTAAAAATGTTTTACCTGTACCGCCTGGGGCGTCAAGAAAAAAAAGACCGCCTTCGCCAAGCTCAACACGTTGTAATATTTTGTTATATATGTCATTTTGCTCGGGTAGCAGGCGTGGTTCAGTTTCGCTGACTTGAGCGTCTAATAAGGCGGTATCGTAGCTTAGCTCTCTGATCAAATCGGTTGACAACTCTCCTCGACGCTGCGGTGTAGGTATACCGAAGTCGGACAATTTCTTACCAGAAATCATTATTATTTTGTCCTCTATATGGCTCAGTGCTTCATTAAAACATAGATCATTGTTGACTTGATCTATCCTTTCATATCTACGCAAGATATCCTCTGATAACGCAGCTTTATACTTATCCCATAGTTGAAGAGGATTGGATAAACCGCAAGTGCATATCAATATTGCAAATAGTTCTCTTATTTGTGAAGGAGATTGACACAGCACGGCCTCTTCCATTGTGGCATCCCAGTGGTTGTCATCTTCCAACAAACCCAACTTCTCACACGCTTGTCGAAAAGTTTCAAGTTCTTGACCGTCAACTGTTTTTAGATCCAAGAAGTTAGTGGGGCCCTGTACTACATTCAGCAGCATTCGCAAACAGTAACATTCGAAGTTACTAACATGCACTGTGTAAATGCGCCCAAGAGCATCTCCTGCCTTCACACCTGGCCAGCCGTCGACAATTGTTCCTTGCAATCGACGTTTCCATTCTTTCGACGACACGTTCCATGTATAGTAGCGGGGTACGTCAACATAAAGTAATGTTTTTGCAAATGCGTCATTTTGGCAAAGCACGAAAAATGCAGTTAGTGTAGTCTTAGGTGGTGCGGCCATTCTTTCTCTAAAATTGTTTTCAGTGAAGTAAATCCGCTGACCATTAGGCAGATGAACCGCAAGGTGAGTGACTGCTGGGTGTCTTTCATGTAAAGGCAGACCTAAAATCCGCCAAGCTGCTTCATTACTGCTAACATATCGACCGGCTCTAAACGTTTGCACCTCATCTCTCGGGTCAATATTAACATTCCCTTGCTGTCGAATGTTAAAAATAGCCTGGTCGCTGCCTTTGTTTATATATTTACAAATATATTTTATCGCCTGTATTGCAGAACTCTACATTTGT